>CM056807.1:6863022-8283022 GCA_029852875.1 Mythimna loreyi | reverse complement strand
CTACTCCGGAGCCAAAGTCGAAGAAACTCCGAGGTTTGTAGTCCGGGTTAAATTTACTTATTTCATCTAAGACTCGGACTAGGACAGCATACTCCGGTGCTGCTCTACTCATTAAATATTGCAAGCTAGTTGGTTTATCGTACGCGATATTGCCCCAACGGTATACATTCTTCTTCAATGCACTAAACACTTTATTCTTAACCTTCGTTTCCCAAAATTTCTGTTCGTCTTCCGTTAATTCTCGATCTATTTTCGCGTAAACTTTTCTAGAAATGGCGTCGTGATATTTTTGTGCTTTTTCGTCGATTTCTCCTTCTTCTGGTGGGAGGTGCCGTGATCTGATGTAGTTACTCAAACTTATACTGTCCTGGTAAAGAGCCTTTGCCCCCGCATCGTCTAGAATTAGTTTAATTGCGTTTTGTATGTCAGGAGGAATAGCGGCTATTTTGATTCGCGTCGTTCCAGGGTGTTTGCGGGGTTTGAAGACTTTTGCATCAAAATTATCCTTTAGGTTGGGGTCAACTGCTACTCTACTTGTGTAATTAGCGCTAAATGATGTAAAATACTTTATTCTTAATTTTCTAAACATTTTTATAACCTTAAAATACAGCACAACTTTTGTTTGTATGAAATGTCACTGTCACTGTCATCATAGTAGCACGACGACAGTCCCCGCGTTCCGAATTGCGACAAAAATTATTTTAACGCGAGTCCAGCCAACACTCGTAACAATAAAATTTTTACTCACTATTGCTTATAGTTTGTGACTATTTTTGGTTGGTTTCGCGATGTAATCGCATTGTTTGACGCACTCCGGAACGCGGAGAGTAGCAGTCGATAGCACAGACCAAAGTACTTACCTTATTTATAAGGTACTATATCCCACAGAACTAAGGATCTTTTATTAATAATTTTATCTTACGGACAAACGAATAGTATAAAAAAATCCTTGCATGGAATAAAATTATTATTTTAGCAGGTTCTGTAGTAGAAATAGAAACAAACATGAGTCGCGTATAGTGCTATGATAATCGATTTTTATAGTACTATATTATATATATTTTATAGTACTATAATAACCACAGCAAATCGTTCAACTTATTTGCAGCGTACTTTGTGAATAAGGGAATTTAGGTATATTTGAAACATCCTTGACAAATCCTATCTCTGTACTCGGAATGCATTGTCACTGCTATTGCCAAAGGAAAAGCAAACATTTCTAAACGAAAACCCTATTATTTTTGAACGAAAAAATCTTTTCGTTCAGAAATTATTTTTGAACGAAAAAATCTTTTCGTTCAGAAATAATGTGTCAATGTCAAACAAATCAATACATTGTTTTGCCAGTTTTGGGAACTTTTGTGTTTTGGAATTTTACGAAACGGAAAAGTTTTTAAAGAATAAATTTTGTACAATTCTTTTAAGTACGCTATAAAATGATTATTTTAAGTATATTGATTGCTAATATTATTATTACTGCTGCTGTAGATACAGAATATTGTGATATTAATACAAAAACCTGCGATAGCGGAATCGAAATCAACAATGAGAAAAAACAGATTTTTTATTATGTTAATCCGCCTGAAGGTTTTAATTTACGCAGGGACGTTTACATGAGATTTGCAATAATGCTACACGAAGCTCAAAAACAAGGAAAAGACAACTGGGAACTAGTTTTACCTCCGTGGCATAACCTCTTCCATTGGAAGTCCGACCGGAGAGTTCCAAAACCTTGGGGCAAATTTTTCGATATAAACTCACTAAAATCCTTCGCTCCAGTTGTGGAAATGCACGAAATATTTACCAAAACTAAAAAAAAGACGTTAGAACTTGATATTTTGTACATATTGGAGAATTATGAAGACGCTTTCGAAAATGGCGTTTTTGAAGAAAAATGGAAGGTAATTGGTGATTGTAGTCATAGCGGACAGTTTTGGGGATATAACAACGTAACGGTTAAAGAAGTTTTATGTGTTAAGTTTCAAGGGAAGAACTCAAAACTATGGGAATTGATAGCTTTACATCCTCAGTACAAAAAGATCATGTTTGCTCACGGCGAAATACCACTCCATGATAGTTACGGCAGCAAAACTTACTGGGACTGTCGTAAAAGCATGAAGTTCAACAAAAAGCTTGTAAAAATAGCCAAGAACTACATATCACAACATTTGGATTGTAAGACAAAACGGTGTGAAACATATCTCAGTGTTCACTGGCGAAGACAAGACTTTGCCCGCAGCCGTGGGAACGACGTTCCATCAATATCAGGCACCGCAAAACAAATCTGTGATGCATTAAAAAAATTACCGAAAATCAAAAAAGTTTTTATAGCAACAGACGCATCCATGTCTGAATTGAACAAACTAGAAAAAGAATTAACTGATCATGGTTACGAGGTACACTTCTTCTTGCCAAGTGCATCTATAATTGATGAGTATGGAGACGGTGGTGTAGCAATAATCGATCAAATCATATGCTCTAAAGCTGCCCATTTCATCGGAACACATGAAAGTACATTTACATATAGAATTCAAGAAGAGCGGGAGATTTTGGGTTTTGACAGCAGTACTACGTTTAACAGGCTGTGTCCGGATACGGGGAAATGTGAGAGACCATCAAAATGGACGATAGTTAACTAAGAACTGAATAATGTACTTATTATGTAAGTGAAAAGTGAATAGGTTAGTTCTAGGCAAGAGTGTGCGGTCGTTGGCACTCAACGCAGTCATTCCGGAACAAAATATGTGTATTTACAGTTACTAATAAGAACAAGAATCAAATTTAATATTTAAATGATATATAACTTTATTTACTCAAAAAACAGTTGTGGGAGTACATAGTGGACTAGGTTTTGCCGGCGTGTTCGCCCGCGTTAAAGTATGATTTTCCAAAAACAAATTTTAGACCCCACTTCATCTTTTTCATCTGCATAGGGATAGAATTTTGGAAAATCTTTTCCTTAGTGCTTGTTTACAGCAACTCTTTTCCTAAGTGCTTATTTACAAAGGCGCGGCGCGATGGGAATTCGTCGTACATTTCAGCAGCGGGCCGCATTTTCGCACGCGCAAACAGAAACATATAGCAAAACTAGCTTTTGTCAGCGACTTCGCCCATACATAAAATAAAATATTATAGCCTATGTCACTCAGGAGTAAAGCAGCTTTCTATTGTTGCTATTTTTTTTTCCAATCGGACCAGTAGTTCCAGAGATTACCTCCTACAAACAAAAAAACAAACTTTACCTCTTTATTATATTAGTGTAGATAACGCCCAACGCGCCGCGTCTTTTTAAACAAGCACTTATTAAGCTCACCTACATGATTACAGGAAACCTCATGCAAAATTTCACGATCCTAGTCCCAGTGGCGTAACTATATCACCTTAGGCCCGTGGCAAATTTATTGGATGGGGCCCCAAATAGGGCCACGGGCTTGCGTCTGAAAAGGAAGGCTGGTATGTATGGCGATGTAGGAACGGGGTAGGTTGTTTAGTCAGTAAGAGTCTGACACTTGTTTTCCGCTCCGCCTAAGAGCGGGACTCGTCATTGGATGATTTTTACCTACCATAAAAAAAATGGGGCCCAAAAAAAATAATCTCATTGTGTTTGAATTTTGCCTGATGAATTTAGTAATTTTGGGTTACTTCTTCTGAGCCGTGGCTTCTTAGACGGGGGCTCCGTCATACCGGGGGTCCGTGGAATTTTGCCAGCCTTGCCAACCTATACTTACGCCACTGCCTAGTCCCATTAGTTTTGGCTGTGCGATGATATGTCAGTCTTTTAATGTACATAATAATAGAGTGTATAGATAAGAAGTTATTTAATATATTTTATTTTAATTTTGTAAAATATGGAAACTGTGCCATAATAAGAATACCAAAGGTTTACATTTATAAATTTTTATTTTTAATACTTCTGGTTGTTTTATTGTTATAATAATATATTTATACCTACCAAAATAAATGAAAGTATTTAAAAGCCAACGCCGCGTTAAGGAATACCTTAGAATAAAATATTTTCCAATATTAGCTTATTTTTGTAATGAGCGAGGCCCCCGGAACCCCAGAACAGATGGCCGCTGGGGCTGAAAGGTTCTGGAGTGGCGGCCGCGTACCGGAAGACGTGCCCAGTGTTGGTAGGCCTTCCACAAGGTGGACCGACGACCTGGTCAAGGTTGCTGGAATTCGATGGTTGCGAGACGCACGGGTCCGGTCGTTGTGGCGACGTTTGGGAGAGGCCTATGTCCAGCAGTGGACGTCTTTCGGCTGAATTGATGATGATGAGGCCCCCGGACAATTGCCCTACTCGTCGCCTACTTGTCACTTAATATCAGCACCCCGGTGGTAGCTCAAAAAAGAAGACGGGTGGGAATAAAGGATCTCATCAATGAAATGATAAATATAAAACCAATTTACATTATTTTGGAATGTTTATTTTTATAGGAATTTCTTCAAAATATTACATTTTAAATTAGCGTCAAATACATTGATAAATTATTATGATATTTTCGACTTCACTGTATCTATATTATTTTCTAGTTAAAAATACTTGCCCTTTAACTAAGGGCGGGTTCACACGGATTCGCGATACTGCGGGCATTTTTTTTTTCATTTTGAAACTAACCTTATTGAATATTTTTCATGAAATAGCTTTTCAATAGGGCAAAGGCGTAGTGTATTCAGTTACTGATTTTGAACAAAATATATTCAAGTATCGCATATACTACAAATAATGTTATAAATAAGAAGATAAAGTACGGCCGTGGGATCTTAGCGCATTTGAAGTTAGGCTCTACGAATTTTAGCGATTGAAAATCGTACAAAACTAAAAGGTTTAAAAAAAAAATGCCAATAACAGTTTTTAACAGCAATAACAACTGCAAATTGCATTTATTTGTTTAAACTATTTATTTTTTACGAGTGCACACAAGCGCTAAAATTCGCAGAGCCTAACTTCAGACTTTTTTTTTAGTCAAATAATATACTTAGTAAATTTTAATAAATAAACAGTCAATCGCAGTGGCGTAGCTAGCCCCACAGGGGCCCCATATCAAAAGTCCTTCGGGGGCCCCGTATAAAAAAAAAACGGATTTTTTATTACAGATGCTTAGCTGCACATGTTGCGAATTTTTGCCTAGGTCGGGGCCCCTGTACCGCGGGGGCCCAGTATAATTGATACGGCAGATACGGCGGTAGCTACGCCCCTGGTCAATCGTCAAATAACCCACCTCTAATCGTTCCTGGTGCAAAAGTGCCCATAACACTCGCCGCATTACCTCGCTGAATAGCAATGGCCAGCCTTTGCACCAAAAACTTCAGACTCGCCAATATCTGACGGCCGTACTGTTACTGTACTTTACTGAACTAGCACAGAAAAAGCTATGGTTTTTATTTTTCTGTATTTATTTACAGTCAAAATAGTATAAATTACAATACATATTTTAAAGTAGGTACATCAAATAATGTCAAAATCTGATGATCATTACATTATTACCTACGCTCATTTCGGCGAAAATTGTACAAAAATCTAGTATTAAGTGTTTGCGACAATATTTATATAAATCGTGCTTCTAAAGGTAAGTACAAAGTTCTATTATACAATAGTAAACTAAAATGTCTACAGTTTACTTTAAGTAAAAAAAAAAACAAAAAAAAAACACTCAGGGTCAATTTTTTTTTTAGGGGCGCAAAGTCGAAGCGCATCGAAACGTTTATCCAAAACAGAACATAACAAATTCAACCTTAACTCTACAGCGTAACGTGCACATTACTTCTGAGATTTAAAAAAGACGCGCGCATTCTCGCGTATCCATGCGCCCACTAGCGAACCTACGCGTCATTAGTCGGAAATTGGCCGGCATCAATGTTGATCAAGATGGAATCGCGCACATATTCTGGCGAATGCAAACTTTTCTTTTGAATGTTAACATATGTATGTTATATTTACCTATCCTCTTTTTTTACAATCCATTTTAGAATTTTAGTCTACTCTTTATTTTATTTTTTAAAATACGTGTTCTTACTTTTTTATGTGTTAATTTTTTCAACCAAATTTATAGTGTAAGTTGTGCATACCTGTAATAGGCATGCATACTAGTATAAGGTATTTTGTATTATTTTATGTGATATTCTGTTATATGCTGTTGGTTTGCCAATAAATATTTTTTTTTTTTTGGCCACAACTATCACACAACGCCATCTAGTCCCAAGCTAAGCAGAGCTTGTGTTATGGGTACTGGACAACTGATAAACACATATATATTTCTAATTACGTACATATTATAGATAAATAACACCCAGACACGGAACAAATGGTGGATCGCGCCCATCACACAAACATTTGTCCTGGGTGGGAATCGAACCCACGAACTCCCGCATAGCAGTCAGGGTCACTAACTACTAGACTGACAGGCACAGTCAGCCAAATAAATAAATACGCGCGTATTCGTGCGGCTTCGCTTTAGTTGTACAGAATTTGACGCTTCGATACGCTTCGACTCTACACCAGAATAAATTGACAGGTATTGCACACCAATACGAGTACAGTACGGCTGTCGGATCTTGGCGCGTCTGTAGTTAGGCGCTGCGAATTATAGCGCTTGATAACTCGTAAAAAATAAATGGTTTAAACCAGTAGTTCCCAAACATATTTTTCTTGTGGACCACTTTCAAAACTTTACTGGTTTCGGTGGACCCCCTGCTGCTACATGTCTACCACATTCTTAAAGTCGCCAAAAAATAAAAATTGTGTCGTTTCTGAATTCTGTCCTTATACAGGGTGTATCTGTGAACATTTACATACCTTCAACCACGTGTTCTACCATTTTGAATAACATTTGTTCTGTGGCTTTTCAAAATTAGCATAAAAAAAATTCAACTTTCATACAAAGTCAGTCACGTAACTTGGTCATTTCGTATGGGGAGTCGAAAAAATTTCGAAATAACTATGCTTACATTTTTGCTCTTAACTATCAAAAGCAGATAAATTTTCGTGGACCCCCATTAACATCTTATGGACCCCCATTTTTTATCCACGCCTATGTAGACCCCCAGGAAGTCTCCCGTGGACCCTTGGGGGTCCACCTGGACCACTTTGGGAATCATTGGTTTAAACAAATAAATGGAATTTGCAGTTGTTATTGCTGTTAAAAACTGTTATTGGCATTTATTTTTGTACGAGTTTTCAAGCGTTAAAATTCGCAGACCCTAGCTTCAGACTCGCCAAGATCCGATGGCCATACTGTACTAGCGATTGTCTCACCAATATGTACGATGCACAAAGCGATCTTCGCTCTTTCAAGAGCTCAAGATTCGTGCCGGTATCTCTACGTTCCGTTCTACGTATTCTAAAACAATTATTTGTTAATAAAAACATTAATAAATTATTTAATTTATTATTTTCGCTTACTATGACACAAATACTAAAACATTTTTTTTTTTATCATTTAATGATATTTTTTCTTACATGTAAATAATTATATCACAATTTAAATAAATCACATAACAATGAAAGGGACTAAAAATAACAATAAAAAACATTGTTTAGGAAAATATATTAAATGTCATCCATGATTAGCAATAATTACATAGTATAAAACAAAGTTGCTTACCGCTGTCCCTATGTATGCTTAGATCTTTAAAAGTGCGTAACGGATTTTGATGCGGTTTTTTTTATAGATAGAGTGATTCAAGAGGAAGGTTTATGTGTATAATCTATGCGTAATATATTCAATATCAGTACCTGTGCGAAGCTGGGGCGGGTCGCTAGTAATTTATAAAAAACAAACAACAATCATTATTATTAAAAATGCTTAATTGATTTAACATTTCAATATTTCGACCGCCTCTGCCGAATATACAGGGTGTCATTGACATGTTAACGCAAACGAATACCATGGATCCAGTATATGATTCTAGACCCCCCAGTGGAGGAATTTTTGTCGGTTCTTTCTTATTTATTTTTTAATGATTTTTTACGTTTTTTAAATTAGACTGTATAAAAACGTCATTTAAACATTTTTTGGGAAAAAAATTATTGAATTACATTCCAAATTAAAAATGTCATCGGGTTTGATTAGAATAACGACTTCATATGCCTCGATGATTTTTTTTTTTTATAAATCATTGGGGTTGGTTAGATTAACGCGTTTATACAGGTAAAAATTAAAAAAAAACAACTTTTTTTTTAAATAAAAAAAACTACTTAACGAATAGTAGAATCATATACTGGATCCGGCGGTCTAAAGCCTTACGTCTAACATCACATTGGATTGCTTTAGATGAAGCAACAAGCTTTTAAACCATGCTCGACGTAGACGATAGGCGAGTCGGGAAGGCCCCTGCTCTCAGGCACTAAAAATTTAAAAATAAAATAAATGTAAACTAAAATGTTGAGTACAGCGCCATCTAGTGAGCGCTAGATCGTAGCTGTCATCTTAAAGCGGTTTTGACTCGCATTCACGCTTTTTGGATTTGTTATAGTCAAAATTTTATATCACAAAAAGCATTTATTGAATAACAGATTCTTATGTTTAAATAAAAACATTTTAAGTACCTACCTAAACATAATTTAAAAAAAGCAACTAAAATATAATTGAGCTATTAAATTAAAAATGTACACAAAAATAAAAAAAAAATAATTTACGTCTCGGTAAATAAATAAAATTATATTATAAATAATAGCTGGATTAATAAAAAAAAAAAATAACCATGATCATCTTCGTTCGAGTCAATGGTACTTTTTTTAGTTTAAAATTAATTTAAAACTTATAATAATAATAAAAAAAAATATAGTTGAACTATATTTTAGTAGTATTTTAAAATTGGGTAACTAAAAGACTATTTTAGTTCTGAAAATATCACAAAAACCGTACATCGTGGGACTGGAACAGTTTGCCGGCTGCAGTCTTTCCGTTCGATTATAATTTAGGTGTCTTCAAGGCTAGAGTGAATAGGCTCTTAATAAACTAGCGCGCCTTACCATCAACGATTGCATCACTGCTTACCATCAGGTGGGATCGCAATTAAGCACTAGTTTATTGCAAAATAAAAATAACAAAATAATAAGATTAATAAGCCATTATACGCTAATCACAATAACATTAGACATTTACGCAAACCTTTTTTACTGTCCGTTCAACCGAGTTTGAATTTTATTACGTTGGTGGAATGACAAATGACGGCTGCAGTAAATAGTTGGTTTTGTAACCACTTTTTTGCTCTTAATGCCATCCTTATGCCTGTGGAATAGAAGTTAAAATCGATTGAACTGACTGTAAAAAAGGTTTGTTTTGTTGTAGAGAGCAGTGGTGGCCGTGTGGTAACTTACGCCCCGACTTACGAGTTGTAAGTCGCGGGTTCGAACCCAGCCAGGCGCACAACTTTGTGTAATTTATTTCATCACCACTGCTCTCAAAACGGTGAAGGAAAACATTGTGAGGAAACCAGCATGTCCTAGAACCAAAAATTCGACAGCCGAATCCGCACTGGGCCCGTGTGGTGGATTACGACCCATACCCTCTCCAGAAGAGAAGGACTGTGTCCCAGCAGTGGAAACATTAAAAATGGCTGATGATGATGATGAAGTGTGTAGCAAAATATTTTTATTTCACATAGTCCTACATGGGCACTTATAAAACGTCAGAAGCTAGTGCACGGTTCCATATTGGTCGTTTCCTACGGAGAAGAACCGGCAAGAAACTCCATGTTTACTCTTAAAAAAAAAGGTTTGTTACAATATTTCCATTTTTTTTTATTTGACAACCATCACACAACGCCATCTAGTCTCAAGCTAAGCACAGCTTGTGTTATGGGTACTAGAGAACTGATAAACATACTTATATATTTCTAAATACATACATATTATAGATAAATTACAACCAGACACAGAACAAATAATCACCTACCTACACCGTAATTTATTTCTTTAATAATTTATTTATTTTACTCAGAGATCATTTTTATTATGTATTGTTCTTTGGAACTACACTCGCAAAGACTCGAGAGTATTCCAATAGCCTCATTGTAGATTTTTTGTTTGAGGTGGGAAATTACGGCCCCAGTTGGCTTCGACCCTTCTGCAGGGTCCCTACGGTTTGCTGACAACTCCTTGAGGGGCGCGGGAACAGTGCGCGCCGTCAACGACTGGGCTATTTATACTAGCATTACGCATGCGGGATTGCTGCTGCTCGCTATCACGCCTCGCGTCCCGCGTATACCACGCATTAAAATAAATACTTGTATGAAAAGGACATTTGCGGGGTAAACACAAAATACCATGTGTTTTTTTATGGTAGGTAAAAATCATCGAATGACGAATCCCGCTCTTAAGCGGAGCGGGAAACAGTGTCAGACTCTTACTGACTAAACAACCTACCCCGTTCTTTCCTTGCCTTAGTCCCAGGGCCCTGGTGTAACGCTTTCGCATCAACCCTCGGCCTCAGGAGGCTTCGACCCTGTAGGGCCCCTACAGTTTGCTGACAACTCCAAAATACCATGTGTAACAAAAACAAAGATTTAAAAAACCGACATTCGAAAATTGTAACTAATATAAATACGCATACCTGGTATTTTTAACTAAACAAACAGATTCCGCTAGTCATTTTTGAACACACACCTTCAAATCTCATTTCACTCATTTTAACATGATTCAAAAGATTATCCATGGAGTTTCTTGCACGTTCTTCTCCATAGAGATCTACACTTTGGAACGTGCAATTTTGCTTCACTTTTTTGACGGACCGACATTTTGACAACTCAAAAACGCCTGTAAATGGTTTATTTGACATAAATCTTACTGATTTCTTCGACAAACAATAACAAAAATCAAAGAAATTAAAGAAAGAACACGTAAATAATTTGTACCGTACGTAAAAAAATAACAATACGGGAATTTCTCCAACTAGTATTTTCTTTTAAAATACCTGGTATTTCTTTAAAAAAAAGAACAGGTATTTCTAACCCAAAATTTAAAAAGAGAACCCTAGAATTTTATCTAAAAATCCGAAAAAACGAGTTACAATCCTAATTTTTAAGGAAAGAAAGTAAATTATATCCACTTATCATCTTTCTTTCCGTTTAGCAGTGGCGTAGATTCTTCTTTTACGTCTTTTACTGGGCTGTCTGGTTTGCCGTTGAAGAATTTCGCTGTGTTGACGCAAGACACGATGTAGGGAACTCCTGCCAAGTCTGACGATAGAGCATTGTAGTACTGACGATAGCAGAATATTGCCACGGAGTATCCCAAGATGGATCCCACCAGGATATCTGGAAAAAAAAAACATTTAAAATACTACTTTTATAGCGCTGTAGTATACACCGTGAAATTTAAATGGTTGTTTTCACGCGGCAGAATCACTTGCCATAAGGAGTACTTTTGAAACATACAGTAAAAATGAAAAAATAAAAAGTTTTTTTTTTATAAATAATTATTAAAAATATTCACCAACTCAAAAAAGCGAAAACAATAGTAACATTAGACGTAATTTGTAGATACTACTAGAGTCGCACGCGCAGCACGCCGTCAAAGGAAACAGATTCATTAAATATTTAAACCAAAATTAGCTCTCGCACGTTGTGATACGTCATAATTAGCTTGCACTCTACAGGTCCATTTTTTGTTTTTAATATTTTATTTTTTATCAAACGTTTATATTACCAAGACGGTGTATACCTATACAGGGTGTCATTGACATCGTACCACAAACGAATACCACTGATCCTGTACATGATTCTAGACCCCCCGGCCACCGGTGGTGAAATTTTTGTCGATTTTTTCTTAATGTGATAGTGATAGGGTATCTCATGCATCAGGGGCATGAGATACCCTATCACTTAATAATGCCTATACATAACATACCTTGCCAATGGTGATGGTAGTCACAGCTCCTTGACAAGGCGATGCTCCTGCAAACAGCAAGGGTAGGAGGTACCCTATCACTGAATATTACCTTTTGTAAATAACATACCTTGCCAATGATGATGGTAATCACAGCTTGATAAGGCGATGCTTACCGTTAACATCACATCAGGGGTATAAGATACCCTATCACTAAATATTCCCTTTACATAAAATACCTTGCCAATGATGATGGTAGTCACAGCTCCTTGACAAGGCGATGCCTCCCGCTAACATCACGGGCATGTGATACCCTACCGCTTAATATTGCATTTATATAACATACCTTGCCAATGATGATGGTAGTCACAGCTCCTTGACAAGGCGATGCTTGCCGCTAGCATCAGGGGCATGAAGTACACTATCACTTAATATTGCCTTTACATAACATACCTTGCCAATGGTGGTGGTAGTCACAGCTCCTTGACAAAGCGATGCCTCCCGCTAACATCAGGGGTAGGAGACACCCTATCACTGAACATTACCTTTTGTAAATAACATACCTTGCCAATGATGATGGTAGTCACAGCTTCTTGACAAGGCGATGACCGCCGCTAGCATCACGGGCATGAGATACCCTATTCCTTAATATTGCCAATAAATAACATACCTTGCCAATGGTGATGGTAGTCGCAACTCCTTGACAAAGCGATGCCTCCCGCTAACATCAGGGGTAGGAGACACCCTATCACTCGCAGGCCACTGCCTCTACGGCGGGATAACACTCCAAGGCGACCGCACAGCCAAGCGGAGGCGACGCCTAATGTGCAGAACGATACTGAAAAATACGATAAGTTTTTTTGTTATTTATCTTAACAAAGTGTGGATAGCAAGTGAAATAAAAACTTAAAAAAAAGTAAAAAACTAAAACCCGACTACGACAAAAAAAAGACGCTGAAAAAGTATGATACAAGAAAAACCGTAGCCACACGTTACAACTCCAACACTTTAATAACGTGTAACACCAAAATAGTTTTATTTGAACTATTTTGGTGTTAAATCACTGTGCTTCTTTTTTTTTATGGTAGGTAAAAATCATCCAATGACGAATCCCGGTCTTGGGTGGAGCGGGAAACAGTGTCAGACTCTTACTGACTAAATAACCTACCCCGTTCCTACATCGCCATACATACCACGGCCAGAGCCTTTCTTTCAGACACAAACCCTTGGCCCTAATTGGCTTCGACCCTTCTGCAGGGTCCCTACGTTCTATTCTGCTTTTGACATCGGATTTTTTTCCTTTCAAATTATACCAAATACAATGTATTCATTTTAAGCTTTTTTAATATATTTTTTTTAGTCCGCTAGAGGGCGTGCGTGCAAGTTATGTGATACGTCAAAGGGCATATGTTCAGCGGACAATTAAAACGGATCTAATGGTAGGTTTACACGCTTGCCAAGCGTTGGCCAACCGCTATTGTGTTTACGGGGTTTCCCCATTTATACAATGGCTACACAATGGCGATTGGCCGAGGCTTGCCAACGCTTGGCAAGCGTGTAAACCTACCATTACGATACCTCATATGTCGAGTTGTGATAAGTAGATCAGGAGCTATGAGTGAATAGATGAACATACTCATATACATACATAGCCTGTCAAATTTTGGCTTCGACGTAGTCAGGTAAAAAAAATGACTTACAACTGCTATGGCCACTTGGAAACGACTTGCGGCCTTCCATGATCTCTGTGGGATCTCCGGTACACTGAAGGTATTTTGTCTCCACTCCATCCGGAAAGCAACGGTAAAAGAAATCTGGCCTCGGTCGCCCTGAAAATTTATACGATTATTATCTCATTATTCTAGCTAGCCTGTGCTGTCCCACAGCTGGGCAAAGAACCTTCTCCATTCTTTCCAGTTATCTCGGTTACTCGCTTTATCGTTCCAATTCTGAAGGAAGGCATCCAGGTCGTCTCGCCATCTCCTTCGTGGTCTGACGCGGCCCCGCGTTGTCCGGGCACCAATCCTATTTTTTACGGGCCCACAACTTGCTAGACATGCGGCAGACATGTCCTGCCCAGTACCATTTAAGTTGGGCAGCCTTTTGAGCCACAGCAACGATAAATATTTATTTTATTTTTAATATAAAATCCAATTCATTGAGTGAAATCCGATCCGATGATAGATAAATTAAACTTTATTGTACACCAAAAAGTAATAGAACTTATACAAAACTTAAATCTATGGGTACAATGACGGTCTTATCTTTTACAGCGATTTCGACCAGATAACCATAGGATAAGAAATCGGTAATGGTGTATCGCAATAGTTTATTAAGAACCTATTCACTCTTGCCTTGAAGATATCTAAATTTTTAACGAGACGGATGTAAAATTGTAGATATAGGGCGTGTCAGACATTTACTGACTAATACCACATTTTTATCTTTTCGTTACTTTTTGAGTTCTAGATTATGTTGATAGACTTTCTTGCATTCTAGAACTACGTTTTCGATTTGCTGACGCCGCGCAGTACGGACTCGTAATTCATGTCACACAAGTGCGGCCCCAGTACAGATCCCTGTGGAACAACGCACGCCATCTCTCGCCATTTTCACTCTCGCTGGTGACCAGAGTAGATAATGAACCTATTCGTTAAATAAGCCTCTACTACGAAACGGAGGTAGGCCGGTACCCAGTGTTACCGGGGTGTCTTTCTAATGCAACTCCAGGGCAAGGTATCAAAGGCCTTAGAGACGTCGAAAGACACCGACTAGACAGATGTCTCTGTAATTACAGAATGATTACGTACCAGCCATCAATTTGATCATGTCTGTCAAAACTCCGTTTATTCCAAGCGCTAACGACCAGGAGAGAAGTATCTGAAAAATTTAGAAATCGTATACTATTCAAATAGTAACAAGTCAATTTAAAGGGCAAATATACGCAAGAGAGCAGTGGTGACCCAGTGGTAACGGTCCCGACTTACGAGTTGTAGGTCGCGGGTTCAAACCCAGCCAGGCACATTACTTTGTGTAATTTATTTTATCACCACTGCTCTCAAAACGGTGAAGGAAAACATCGTGAGGAAACCGGCATGTCCTAGAACCAAAAATCACCACCAAACCGCAATGGGCCCGCGTGGTGGATTACGGCCCATTCCCTCTCAAAGAAAGGAGGCCTGTGTCCCAGCAGTGGGAACATTAAAAAGGATGATACGTCAGCAACCTTGAGCGAACAAGAGAGGAGCTAACGTCTCTTCCCACGCATCAAGAATAACCGAATAACAATTTGTCCTTCATTTATTAAACACAATATGAATAAAGAGGCGTATATAATATAAAAAGATTGGTAAGATTGGTACGGTTTATTAAGTAAGGCATTTTTAGTTCCGTTAATAAAGGTTTTTTTTTAATTTCAAATAATTAATTATATTAATTAATTTATTTGAAATTAAGCAATACATAAACAGACTTACATAAATACAAACATACATATATATATACATAAATACTATGTTATTGCGAAAGAAAATACTCTTCAATTTTCCCGCAGATCTCCAGAGAAGGACGGTCACTTAGGGAATGTGGGAGAGAGTTCCAGAGACGCACTGCAGTAACAGAGAAGGAGCCATCGTATCGGCTGGAAGTGTAAAATGTAGTACGTAGGAAAAGAGAATTTGCAGTGCGACAGTGGGTTTACCCCTAGGGACAAAGTACTCAAACAGTCAAACCATTCACGAAGTTATTGAGGAGAGTTCGGATTGTGCAGGACGGTGTAGAGAAGAGATAGGATATGGGTATCATCTAATGATACATCCCATCCTTGGGCGGATTGAGAAACAGTGGCAGACTTTGACTAAACAACCTACCCCGTTCCTACGTTGCCATATGTACCAGGGCCAGAACCTTCCTTTCAGTCACGAACCCTTGGCCCCAGTTGGCTTCAACCAAGGTTTATTTATTTATTCTTCATGCAACACACCTTGTGTTGCATGAAGAATAAATAAATAAACCTAAACAAATGCGGACTTAATGCCTTAGGCATTATCTACCAGTCAAACTAGGGTGGTGAAGAGACAATATGGTAGGTGCATAAAAATAACATGTCGAAAGATTTTAACGGTGAGAAAATATGGAAAAAATCACGGAAAAAAGGTCTTTTTAACCGACTTCAAAAAAAGGAGGAGGTTCTCAATTCGATTGTATTTTTTTTTTTTTATTATTTTTTTTTTTTATTTTTTTTTATGTTTGTTACCTCAGAACTCCGTTGTTTATGGATGGATTTGCAAAATTTTTTTTGTACTTGAAAGGATATGCTTCCAGATTGGTCCCATTTTTTTCAAAATCGAGTTTTGATGATGGGATCCATGAGAAATCGAGGGAACTCCTCAAATATTATAGGCAACTATATAGTTTTTTTTATATTTTCATCGAGAACTCAAGCATTTACAGTTAAAAAGTAACATTTGATGAGGTGGAACTGGTGAAGAAGATCAGAAAATGGCTAACGAAACTTGATACTCGCATAGATATCACAATCAAGGTAGTTAAGCAACTATGAAAATGCACTATAAACCAATGATCTTAAAAAATGATGTTGAAAAAGTTATCATCGAACTGATCTGATGATGATGAGCTGGAAGGTAGGCACTGGAACTGCGTAACTAATTAATATATCCTAGCCGTGTTTGGGCTTGTTAGAATTGTCATAAGATGCACTTTGGCTGTAAGGTACTATTGAACTGATGTGATGATGAAGCTGGAAGGTGGAAGGTCGGCTTGGGAACTTCAAAATAAAATAATGTATCCTACCATTGTTTGAGCTTATTAGAGCTGTCATGGGCAATGCTGTCAAGAGCAATGGAAAGGGCTATGCTCGAGTTTCCTTGCGTGTTCGAAACAGAAATGAAGAAATGCGCAGGAGAACCAGGGTCACCGACATAGCCCGAAGAATTGCCAAACTTAAGTGGCAGTGGGCAGGGCACATTGCTCGTAGAACAGATGGCCGATGGGGCCGAAAGGTTCTAGAGTGGCGACCGCGCACCAAAAGACGCAGCTTTGGAAGGCCTCCCACAAGGTGGACCGACGGCCTGGTGAGAATCACGGGAACGCGATGGATGCGAGTCGCACAGAATCGGTCGTTATGGCGACGCTTGGGGGAGGTCCATGTCCAACAGTGGACATTTTCTGGCTGAAATGATGATAATTTAGAGAGCTGTCATAAGAATGATGTACTCATGAGATGAATCATAAGTATTTCATGCATCATATCATCTCTCCACGAGATCAAAACGATTACACTGTAACAATGTACCTTTAATATGTATTCCTACTTTTATGACATTGGTAACTTTTTCAAAAGAAATGTAGGAACGATATTGACTTCGTTGCCATAACACATTATAATGAAAAACACTAAACGGCTACAAATAAAAAAAATTTTTACAAAAAAAAAAACCGCCTTCAAAAAAAGACAAACGATAAAAGTTCCTACACTAAAAAGTTGAAAATAAAAAATTGAATTACTGTAAAGAAACTTAATTTATAGGTAAAGTTATTTGACATTAATACTTTGCAAATATTCAAAATTTATTACTTCTTTTTGGAGTCGGTGCCAGTGAAGGCAAGGAATTACGAATGGGCAACAATCCCTTGAAAAACTACCTCTAACTTAACTATAAAACTACTTAGTACCTATTTGCATACTCAAATATTATAATACTTAATTAAGACGTAAATACATATTAGACTTCTCTAAAAAAATCATCCGATTTGCACATTTTTTTTAAATAAAAAATATATACTTACAAAAACCTTCTGCCACATTTTAAGTACATTGAAAATGTTTAAGCATTATGTACGAAAAATGGCACCGAATATTAAAAAGCTACCTAACATTAAGTTTCAACAATAAAAATGATGGCACCGACTCCAAAAAGAAGTAATAAATTTTGAATATTTGCAAAGTATTAATGTCAAATAACTTTACCTATAAATTAAGTTTCTTTACAGTAATTCAATTTTTTATTTTCAACTTTTTAGTGTAGGAACTTTTATCGTTTGTCTTTTTTTGAAGGCGGTTTTTTTTTTTTGTAAAAATTTTTTTTTTAAGTATCACAATATTCATGGACTGTTGTGGTACGAAGTTTTCCTCATCAGCTAGTATTAATTGCTTTAAGTATTAGATAATTTACGATAAAATATATCGGGTGACTGGCAATTACTTAAACACATGATTATAGTCAAGATAACAAACAACTACTACAATGGGATCCAAACAGAAATCGCTAAAAAAAAATCAGCTGTTTTTTTCTAATTGGTCAAAACGTACCTACGTCTACCTACCTACCTAGATAGTTGTCAGCAAACAACTGTAGGGGCCCTACAGGGTCGAAACCTCCTGGAGCCGAGGGTTGGTGCGAAGCGTTACACCGGGGCTCTGGGAATAAGGCAAGGGAGGAACGGGGTAGGTTGTTTAGTCAGTAAGAGTCTGTCACTGTTTTCAGATTCGTCATTGGAAGATTTGGAAGATTTTTACGTACCATAAAAAAAACGTCTTCCTACTGAACTTGCACAATTTTTTCGCGATATCATGTATGGTCTTATAGCAAACTAGCGACCCGCCCCAGCTTTGCACGGGTGCAATGTTGATATTATGCAAGTATTATACACATAAACCTACCTCTTGAATCACTCTATCTAATAAAAAAACCGCATCAAAATCTGTTGCGTACTTTTAAAGATCTAAGCATACATAGGGACAGGGATAAGCGACTTTGTTATATACTACGAGTATGTAATGAAGTTTTTTGTTATCATGACTACAATCACGTATCAGTGACTAATTAATAACAGTCACTCAATACAGGGTGTCATTGACATGTTAACGCAAACGAATACCATACATCCGTACCGCAGGGTCGAAGCCTCCTGGAGCCGACGGTTGGTGTGAAAGTGTTACCGGGGCTCTAGGAATAAGGCAAGGAAGGAGGGGTAGAGTTTTTAGTCAGTAAGAGTCTGACACTGTCTCCCGTTCCGCCTAATAGCGGGTTTCGTCATTGGATGATTTTCACATACCATAAAAAAAGTACATGATTAGAATCATGAAACATTTAAACCCAAAACATTTAAACCAATTTCAAAAAAAGAAAGTTCAGTTTTGGACTGAGTATGTAAGTACCTACGTATGGATCATTGCAATTTTCTCATAAACTACTGGTTAGATACAATAAATTAAAAGTGAATTCATCCATCTTCTTTCCTATTTTTTCTTCAATTTCACTCACTGAAGGCATGCTAGTACTAGATTGAATATAATAAACATATCAGCAATTGCATACCTCCGGTGGCTTTGAAAAAAGCCATTTGGTTTAGTTCATTGCTTGAGGAAACAAAGTTATGGTAAGTAAATGCTTGCTTCCTAACAGGACTAACAGGTTACAGACAAAAAAACAACAAAACAGAAAGTGTCAAAACAAAAGAAAAAAAATAGCTACATAGAATATAAAAAGGAATTTAAATAAATTATTTATATTCTAATTGGAATCGTCTATCTTTCTGAAATGATTAAATTACATTACAGCCGGAATAGTTAAAACAAGATACACTAACTTTAACAAGTCGGATCTTCGAGGTTATTCTCATGAATAAAATCAATTAATTCCAAAACATTACGATCTTTTAGATCAGGACTAGAATACAGGCAAATCAATTAACTTTTTATTGTTTTTTTGTCGAAATAGTTTGATTAAATGTCAAATAATGAATCTAATCCCTCTGTAGGAAAATGTGATTAATTTATATAGGTATACACTGATCTATTAAATTTTCGTCTATGCGATTTACTAGACTGTGAAATACACAGATTAGGAATCGGTTTTAATGAAGAAATTAACTGTTTTTTCTGAGCAAAGTTTAAAGATTTTACCTTATCTTCGCCAATCAAAACTTGAACGCATTTTAAATCCTCACAAGGTACAATTACCTCCATTGTTGTAGGTAAGTCACCAAAACAGTTACATATAACACTGGGAAAATCTAAGAAAACACACGAAAAACAACAAAAGTTTTACCACTCAAAATAAAACTGAAGTTAGTTGCACTCGAGTGTCAAAAACTATTTACGCAAAGTTCCAGTGTTGTCATTTATGCAAAAAATTTAACAAAAACAAAAAGTTTATTTAGCTAGATGTCGCATTTTTTTATTTTTAAATTAACGCTTGAATATTTAATTTCGTTATTTTAAAAAGCCGCTAGTTTTTACTGTTGCTAAATCTTTAAAAAAGTCTCCAAACTCGTTAAAAGTCTCCAAGATCTCACAACGTTGCTAAAATGGCAACATTATAGATGTGGCAAGTTGACAAGGTCACGCATACGCGTACAACTTCATGCGCAAGCCGGGCTTAAATCTTCTATACTAGACGCAAAACGTCCTAAGTACTTATACGGCGCATCGCTATGAGTGCGAAAGTGACAGTACAGACATTACAATAGTATTTGAAAGCCCGGTAAAAGCCGGTAAGTGTAAGCGAGATAGCTATATCATCATCTACATCTACGCGACTGTTTGCGAAACTCTGCGCGCGACCAATCACGATGTTAGTTTAGTGCAGCATAAGTAGATTCTTTGTGTTATTTTGATAAGAATTAAGCGCGCGAACTTTTAAATAGTTCGGGTTTGATATTAATTCTTATCGGGCATTTTAGTAAGGCAAGCCGGGCTTTTGGGCTTGTATGAAGGGACCGCCACTGGCGGTGGTGAGCGTTGAAACCATCTGCGATGATAAGGTCGCGTGGGGCCGCCCAAACCCCGCAGCGCCGGAGCCGTGACAGAAACGATGCATGCTACATGCCTGCTTGCATGCTGCATGCCTGCTTGCATGCTGCATGCCTGCTTGCATGCTGCATTCTTGCTTGTGTGCTGCATGTCTGTATGCATGCAGCACGCACAGCTTGCTTACCTTGCTTCTTATAGGGAATTAAAAACCACTTACGTTCACAACTGTTTTATTGGGAAAATTCGAGCAAAATCTACTTCTTTTTAAATAAAATGGTTTGACTACTACTAATAACTACCTCCCACTAAAAATAAATGATTTCATTAGCGCTGATCGCAAAGATGTAGCAATTAATGTTTTTTCTGTGATATGATTGTTCTGTCAAATTCAAAATTCAAATTTCAAATTCAAAAAATTTGAATTTCTGTGATATGATTGTTCTGCTTTTCAATTATTATGGACATAAAATTTATGCCTAAAGATGATTCGGACTAAAAAAAATATGATTTTCGAATTTACGATAAGTGAGTGTATGCCAAACAACTTTCTGCGAAATGAAGATTATGCTATGCGTTGTTATGCAAAATAAAATTATGACGAAAAAAGTTCTGCTTTAAAAGGTAGACCCGTTCTAAAAATCTAAGCATACATAGGGACAGACATTATACTTTGTTTTATAGGTACTATGTAAGGATTATATACTATGATATATATCAAATCAGTGTAATTAAATTTGTACTGGCCTGTCAGTCTAGTAGTTAGTGACCCTGACTGCTATGCGGGAGGTCGTGGGTTCGATTCCCACCCAGGACAATTGTTTGTGTGATGAGCAAGATCATTTGTTCTGTGTCTGGGTGTAATTTATCTATAATATGTATGTATTTAGAAATATATAAGTATGTTTATCAGTTGGGACATCTTGGGACTAGACGGCGTTGTGAGAAATTTGTAAAAATAAAACAAATCAAATGAGTGTAATTAAGAGAAATTAAAATTAAATTAAAATTGTGGTTTGTGTGTAAGTAAATTTGTAGTACTTTATTCTGGTTGTATCTTACTAATTATCATTAGTAATGTATCCACTATCTAATAAGTTTAATTCAGCTCAAGGACAGTTTCTAACGAGTTACTCCACGCGCGCGCATTTTAGCGTGACGATAAAATATAAAACTTTATTTACTAAGTAAAATTATACAGGGTGTCATTGACATGGTAACGCAAACGAATACCATAGATCCAGTACATGATTGTAGACCCCCCAGTGGTGTAGACCTTCTTCTTGAACTACTCTATAAAAAAAAAAACCGCGTCAAAATCCGTTGCGCAGTTCTAAAGATCTAAGCATATATAGAGACAGCGAGAAGTGACTTTGTTTTATACTATGTAACTAGCTTTTGCTCGCGGCTTCGCTCCCGGCAACAGATTATTCTACTCTACCCTACTCTACCCTAATCTACCCTAATCTACCCTACTCTACCCTACTCTACCCTACTCTACCCTACTCTACCCTACTCTACCCTACTCTACCCTACTCTACCCTACTCTACCCTACTCTACCCTACTCTACCCTACTCTACCCTACTCTACCCTACTCTACCCTACTCTACCCTTTTCATTGTTTTTAAGATGTATTCTGCTATTCGGGACGGAAACAAATCCAACAAATCAAAAACCATGGCAATCGGTCCAGCCGTTCTCGAGTTATAAGTGTTGTAACAAACACGACTTTCTTTTATATATATAGATGATGAAATGATAGGTAAGCGAAGTACCACTCACTGATTAATCACGAAAGCTCAGAAACTATAACACCTACAAACTTGAAATTTGGCTGGTAGGCTCCTTATGGGGTGTAGACGACGATTTATACACCGTGAAATTTTAATGGTTGTTTTCCCTCAGCGAAATGGTTGTGTCTTGGTAATACAAACATTTGATAAAAAAATAAAATATTAAAAACGAAAAAATGGACCTGTAGAGTGCAAGCTAATTATGACGTATCACAACGTGCGAGAGCTTATTTCGGTTTAAATATTTAATGAATCGGTTTCCTTTGACGGCGTGCTGCTCATGCGACTCTAGTAGTACCTACAAATTACGTCTAATGTTACTATTGTTTTCGCTTTTTTGAGTTGATGAAAATTTTTAATAATTATTTATAAAAAAAGAACTTTTTATTTTTTTATTTTTACTGTATACCTAATTCAAAAGTACTCCTTATGGCAAGTCATTCTGCCGCGGGAAAACATCAATTTAAATTTCACGGTGTATGATACTAGCCTTCTGCCAGCGGTTTCGCCCGCGTCAAAGTAGGGTTCATTACATTCCTTTAGGACCTTAATTTTGAAAAACCCTTTCTTAGGTTCGCCTACGTGACAAAAGGTAGCCTTGTGCGAAATGTCACTTTTCTACGCCCAGTAGTTTCGGCTGTGCTTTGATATGTCAGTCAGTCAGTTTCTCCTTTTATATATAGGTATAGATTACGAAACTTCACCCCAAAGGATTATTTTTTATTGTTGGCAAAAATCATCCAATGACGTCTCTACGCTTGGGTGGGGTGGGATATAATGTCAGACTTGTACTGACTAAAAACCGATCCTGTTTCTTCTGTACCTTAGATCAAGGGTCTTGGTGTTACACTTTCAGATTTAGGTACAGTTTGCTGACAACTCCTGGACGACTTGGGCCCAGTTCGAACGTTTACCGGCAATGCGCAATGAGCAATGGGTAGCTCGCCGTCCACAGGCCCGTTTTTAGAGCAGTTACGTAGCTATTTAGACTTAATTCAAGGATTAATGTTTAATTAGTTTAGCATTCACAGAATGAGTAACGGTTTACTCAATGATAGGTACAGCAAACTGCGAAAGTGCTTGGATAGTTCAGAATAACAATCGTGTGAAGCGCGAAATGGCCATCTAGCATAAAATCCTGAATCTAATTTTTACAATGAAATTATGAACTACAATCAGTTGTTGACGACAATGACTCATGTGTGTCTATTTTTCGTCAAATTAAACGTCAAATTTATGTTTTGTGAGATTGCCTCAGGTCGCCACTTAGCTGTGAACGGCGGATACCAACGCCATCTAGTTTAATATTAGAAAACTTGAGCTCTTTCGTGCTTCGCTAACGTGCAAAGGAATATAGGTACTAAGGTACCCAGGCACTTTTGATCGCACCTTTGTGCATTGGCTCAGTACTCGGCGTAGTTCACACACGCCCTAGTTATAAGATTGATTTAGAAACATCTTACACACATAAGGACACAAAGAAATCGCAGTTTCTCACCTTGAAGGCGTCATTGCAATCGTTACTGCCATTTGTGCGGCGGTTTATCAGCTGTGAGCGACAGCATTCAGGGCACGGACAGAACTGTGGTCCATAAAATGGCCTTCTTACTTAAAACTTTCTGTCAGGAAGTGACAAAACAATAGTTCCTCACCTCAAAAGCGTCACTGCAGTCGTTACGGCCATTTATATGGTGGTCCATCTACTATAAGCAACAGCACACGGGGCACAAACAGAACTGTGGTCCATAAAATGGCCCTCTCACGTAAAACTCTGTCAAGAAGTGACAAAACAGTAGTTCCTCACCTCAAAAGCGTCATTACAGTCGTTGCACACTGCCCAGGCCATGAGGGACAGCACACAGGGCACGGACAGCACCACAGTCCATAACATGCCCCCAGTCACATATGAGTCCATGTGGGGATACATGTAATCTGACTCCAGTTCCGCTTTCTGTATCACCCGGATAAATGGTTGCATGGTCTCCATATAGCTGGAAAGGAAAAGTAAATCATATAGAGGTTATACCTAATCATTACATAGTATAAAACAAAGTTTGCTTTCCCTATGTTTGCTTAGATCTTTAAAAGTACGCAACGGATTTTGATCGGATTTGACGAACAATACTAATAGTAGTATACAGAACATTCGTTTTTATTTTTATATGAAAATTTGATGAACAAAAATATGATAAAAAAGTCTGGTATCTATCAATTCATTGAATACTGTCATTAAAGACACAATAGAAAGGCAATAGGTGTGCGAACACCGGTTTTCGCGTGGGGGTTAAGAGTTTAATATACTTATGACACAATATGATATGGGGTATAGACTTAAATCATCATCATCACCAGCCTTTTTTAATGTTCCCACTGCAGGGACACAGGCCTCCTCTCTAGGAGAGGGAATGGGCCATGATCCACCACGCGGGCCCAGTGCGGATTGGTGGATGTCACATGTCTTCGAATTTTTGGTTCTAGGACGTGCCGGTTTCCTCACGATGTTTTCCTTCACCGTTTTGAGAGCAGTGGTGATGAAATAAATTACACAAAGTAATGTGCCTGGCTGGATTTGAACCCGTGACCTACAGCTTGTAAGTCGGGGCCTTTACCACTCGGCCACCACTACCACTCTACTAGACTTAAATAGGGATATTTAAATAAACAAAAAAGTATAACAGTAGTAGTATAACTTATATATTCAATCAAATTGGTGAGACATTTATGCAATATATACTACTGTCTACCCTTTTGGAAAGTAGGTACAGGCGTGATGTTTTATCTACACTAATATAATTAAGAGGTAAAGTTTGTTTTTTTGTTTGTAGGAGGTAATCTCTAGAACTACCAGTCTGATTGGAAAAATTTTAGCAACAATAGAAAGCTGTTTTACTCCTGAGTGACATAGGCTATATTATGTACGCGGGCGAAGCCGCTGACAAAAGCTAGTTTATTATAAAAAAAAAAATAGAAGGAACCTAAATCAAAATTATTGTTCATAAAAATTTAAACTATAGGTAAATTAAATCACATTAATGAGTGGGTGCATTAACAGCTCCGGTAATAAACCGATATCGATTAGATGATGTCACTTTTATATCGTAAGCTTAGAACGGTAAAATCAAGATGCGATGAATAATAAAAATCTTCGAAATATTTTACATTTTCTTATCAGAAAAATTACGTTTTTCGATCAAATTCTTTGTTAAACTACAGCTGGATTATAAAAAAAACAATAACTAGTAACATTCATGAATAATAAAAACATATTTCATTGATAAATCACCAAAATATGTTTGTAAATATTCTAGGAACATATGGAAGCAACTTACCAAAAAGCAGATAGTAAAATGACACGCACGACTATTTCAACTAATAAATTAAAGTTTGCAGACCGTATTAGTGGCATCTTAAATGTGTATTTTACATAAATAAATTGATAAGTATGCTAAATTCCCCTTCGCAATTTCGCAGTACTGAAAATTTTGTGATAAAGGATTTGACGTTTGAGTTTTCGTTCGGAATCCATGCAACGTGAAGTCTTTATCAGTGAACTTCGTTTAGTTTTTTCTATGTAATTACGTTTTGTTTTATCTGTCATACTCTTTATAAGTTAGAAAATCATCTTTTAATTGTCCTTTTTTGTCACAAATAGGTATATCATTGAATGGTTTATTTTATTTACGAGCATTATGTGATTTACCTACATGACGAGGGCAGGAAGAGGGTGAGCTTTAGGCCACTATTAGGTTCTCCAAAACGGGAATAATATTTTTGTCTACTTATTCATTTTCTTACCCCATTTTCCGACTCCTTTTTCTTTATTAGTGCTCCTTTCACAATCATCATTTTTTCTTTAGCCTCCTTTTCCATCGCCATTCATCCACAATTATAGGCGCTTCAAAATTTTTTTAGTACATAAATGCTACATGCTTTTCATCCTTCCTGTTTACATCACTAACGAAGTGCATGTGTTGGTCGTAAGTTCATCCATATTTATTTAATTTGTTGTATTGCATTTCGATATGCCTTACCATTTCTTTGGACTTGAGATAAGAAAGTTGGAGCTGAGAAACTTAAGTAAGTTTGTCTGGGTCCCTAGGATCGATGTGAGCATTCAGGCGAAAGCTAGGGTTCGAGAAACCGTTGAAATGCAGAACAAGTAGATATTTAGAAGGTCACTGACCTTCTTAAGGGCGGATTTTAGGAGTTTTTTTTATTGCAATAAACTAGTGCTTGATTGCGATCCCACCTGATGGTAAGCATTGATGCAATCGTTGATGTTGAGGCGCACTAGTTTATTTAAAAAGAGAGTTGGATTATATCGCACCCCTTCAGTGCAACAAAGTTACAAATAGCCAAAACTGCGAAATCGAGCTAAGTACATACTTAGCTCGATTTCACAGTTTAGGTACTATTACATATAAGTAGGTAATATTTGAGGCAACTAAAGCATCCGCGAAAGTATCTCAAAATTCTAATAGAGGGCGCAGGTGTCGTTGTGGTTATTGGCGGTTTTTCGACGCGTTTTGAAGCGACAACGTTTCATGTGACAGTAGGTAATAACCGCGCGTCCGCGAAAATAAATTTTAGGCCAACACTCACCAATCTTTGCTATCTTCAATCTATTAAAGGTATATACTTGAGCATTTAGGTAGGTTACCTACTAGGTAGGCAACCTACTTGTTATGAGCATTCTTGCGAATGTTA
Organism: Mythimna loreyi; assembly: GCA_029852875.1. NCBI lineage: Eukaryota > Metazoa > Arthropoda > Insecta > Lepidoptera > Noctuidae > Mythimna > Mythimna loreyi. The sequence goes on along the minus strand of CM056807.1, from coordinate 8,255,915 downwards.
TATTACAGAAAAATAACGAGAGCGTTTTAGCGAGCGTTCTATCAAGCGTTCTGACGAGCGTTCTGACGAGCGTTCTATCAAGCATTCTAGAGAAGGACAGTTCGTTCGCTAGAGTTGGCTCGGCTCGTTGTTCAATTCGACAAATGTAAAAACGGCGAATGCTCAATGTTCTGTTAAGGTGGATTTACACCAAACGAGCGAATGCTCATTCTATCCCCACTACGTCAAATTCTTCTAGTGTAAACAGGCATAGAGCATTCTTTCGTTGTTCTTTGTACGTTCGCAAAGATTCTATAAAATATTCTAAGAATGCTCGCTCGCTCGATGTAAACGGCGCAAGAGCGCGTGAACAGTTGCTTAGAACATTCTAGCGTGTTCGGACGCGCTCGCTCCACTGAGCGGTCTCATCAAAGTGTTCTTGTGTTCTAGCGATTGTTTACGTATCGTATCGATTAAATTATGGATTGGTCGCCGATTAGAGAAAGTAAATAATCAAAATCCTCTGGCGCCATTCTACAAAAATTTTGGTATTGACCACTTTCTTCCTGTTTTTGCATACCTATCCGTCATTGTTTCACCTACATTATCCAGTGTCCTTCGTTGCATTAAATTTGTAACCCACCAACGTCTCTTCCGTCTTTTATTTTTGAGTTTTTGCTTCAAAATAATAAATGCAGCACTTGCAATAATGATTTCACTGTCAGAATCAGACATAGCAAAGCACTACCAATACCAACCAAAGAATTGACTCGAATGAGCAAAGAACATTCGAGCTAGCTCTTGTTTACACCAAAAGATTAAGAAAGAACATTCTTGTTCTAGTTCTAGTTCGGTGTTCGTTTGATGTAAATAGATAGATACGTCAAGCTTTAGTTTACACTAGATATTAACGAAAGAATGCTCTAGTTCTAGCTCTAGCTCTATGTTCTTTTAGTCTAAATCCACCTTAACAAGTGAATGCTCAGGTCTATCAGAGAGTGAGCGAGGTCATCTACCGGACTCATCTAGTTTAAACTGCCAAAAACAAAATGACGTGTAAAATTGTTGTGAAAAACCTATTTGCAAAAGTAAATATCATTTATCATCAGTACCTGGTAATGAGATAGTCGACCAGCTAGCCAAAGCGGCAATAACAGACGGAGAAACGTATTCTTGTTTACCGTACTATATAGAATGTTACTCTGCAATAAGACAACGATGCTATGACAGCTGGCAAGAATATTTTAATGAAAGGAGTCGCAGTAAAGGAATATGGTATGCCACTATTCAACCAAGCGTTTTTAAAAATACGTGGTTAGGCAGTGCCAATATGGGTAGGCAAACTGTTGTGACAGCCCTTCGGCTTCGCTCCGGACACATGCCCTTAAACAAATTTGCATTTTTAATGGGCAAAGTTGAAACACCAAATTGTACAGAATGCAATTCAATTGAGGATGTGTACCATATCATGATGGAGTGTGTCCGGAACGAGGCGGAGAGGCGGGACCTTCTGTCCACCTTTACTAGCATTTGCGAGACTGGTGTGTGTAACAGCGTCCTGGCTGCTCCCACGTCGGACGCGGCCAGGATGATGTATAAGCTTGTGATGATTGGGATCAAGCGCAGAGGTAGACTTTAAGTTCTTATCAACAATCAATAATGTTAATTTAAGGTGATTTGTAACGATGAGGGTGGCATGATCTTCTTAGATTAAACCCTCTTTAATTCAATAAAGAAAAAAAAAATAGTCATCAGTACCTTAAGCCACCTTACCTTAACACTCACCATTTTTTTTCATTTTTAAACTACTCAGGATGTAAACTGCTCTTGATAACCAGCTCAGTGTTAAAGTGGCAAACGGTACAGGTACCATCGAAAACACTTCCGCTTGAACACCGCTAAAGAAAGAAAGAAAGAAAAACATTTATTTTGACACGCACAGGACACATTAAAATAAAAAATAACTACTTAATCTATATGTAACTTATACTTAAACTTACAACAAATCAGAAAACTAAAATTAAAATAGGAAAAATCAACTATGCTCTGTGCGAGGCCAAAAAGGCTCCTACCTCAGCATATGCTGCGATATTTAACAAGAATGTAAAATAACGCGCTAAGGTCACTTTGGCTTGCCGTCGAAACGAAAACCTCAAAGGTTTGGTTTGGCACCTCACCGTAGGATTCAAGGGATATTTTTTTAATTGATCAGGTAGAAATGACCGCAATCCTCCTTAACGCAACGTTGGTCGTTAATTGTACGAAATACCTACAACTCGTTCCAAATGAGAATAGGATCGATGGCCATGTTGTGACGTCACGTCGAGCTGTCAAATCGAAGAAATTAGGTAGAGTGAACAAAAAAAGATATAATAAAATAATTTACGTACGAATCGTGTACGAAAAAAGTTTAATCAGAATACAGTTTTTCAATTTTGTTTATCTCTGTTTCACTGTGTGATGTATCTGAGTAGTGATAAATAGAAGAAAAAGGCGAATTGTTTCTAACAATGAAAATAAGAAAGAAGTGAAAGTTTTTCTTGTAAACTTTATGACTTAAAACAATACATTTGGCAAATTTATATTAAACCCTAACTTTTTACTTGAACTAGAATTAACTAAAATTTTGTATTAGAAAGCAAAAAAAAAAAACTTTTTATTGATACCTACTACGCAAATAAGATTTTTTCGCAAACCGTACCTTTCACTCAAAATTTGACAAATCGAGGTTATTGACTCTCCTGTTCTTATTTGGAACGCATAATATGAACCTTTGCGGTCATATCTGCCTGATCGTTAATTTTTTTTTTTTAAATATAAAGTAAAATGTACTTAAGTAATAAAACAAAGGTAGTATGTTTAAATTATTTATTAACTTATGTAGGTACCTCAATAATTCAATATATAAATAACATTATGATGGTACGTTTTCTCCTTTTAACACAAAAAATACATGTTAATACCACAATAATTTTAAACGATAATAAAGGCTGAAAATATACAAAACGACAAAATAGAAAATAAAATAGTTTTTTGACAAAGAAACAGAAAAACACAAAAATTCTTCACGGCCATATAGTCTCATAGAAGATGGCATAATATTTTTATTGTATCGATTTTAATATTAAACATAGATACAATATAATTCCAATTTAAAATAACTAAATTTTAATATATACGAAACCCGAAATACGTATCCAATATTTATCATCATCATGAGCCGTTTTAATGTTCCCACTGCTGGGACACAGGCCTCCTCTCTAAGAGAGGGAATGGGCCGTAATCCACCACGCGGGCCCAGTGCGGGTTGGTGGATGTCACATGTCTTCGAATTTTTGATTCTAGGACATGCCGGTTTCCTCACGATGTTTTCCTTCACTGTTTTGAGAGCAGTGGTGATGAAATAAATTACACAAAGTAATGTGCCTGGCTGGGTTTGAACCCGCGACCTACTACACGCAAGTCGGGGCCGTTACCACTCGGCCACCACTGCTCTCCCAATATTTACCTATGTGATTAATAAATATTAGATAATAATCGATATGCAAAATTTCATAATTGAATTATGAAAAATCACAAAGTTATAAGCTTATTAATTGGTTTACCGCGCAAATACATGGTTACCAGACCATGTAAGCCACTGAGGAGATGTTTCGCTCTTGCACCCAGCAGCTGGTCCCCAATTCTCGCTATGATCTGCCGTCTTGTGAACTTTTTTTTTTTATATATATATCATGGTATAAATATTGTTGGAATCCATTCAGATCATCATCATTTCAGCCGAAAGACGTCCACTGCTGGACATAGGCCTCCCCCAAGCGACGCCACAAAGACCGGTCCTGTGCGTTTCGCATCCATCGGCTTCCAGCAACCCTGATCGGGTCATCGGTCCACCTTGTGGGAGGCCTTCCAACGCTACGTCTTCCGGTACGCCGTCGCCACTCCAGAACCTTTCGGCCCCAGCGGCCATCCGTTCTGCGTGCAATGTGCCCTGCCCATTGCCACTTAAGTTTGGCGATTCTTTTCGCTATGTCGGCAACCTTGGTCCGTTTGCGGATATCCTCATTTCTGATTCTATCACGCAAGGATACCAATCGATTCAGATACCAATTTTTATCCAGGTTTCGAATATATTTACTAAAAATAATGTTGTATGATATTTTTGATATATTTTTATTTAGATTTAACTGTTATACCTACTTTGTCATACACAGATCTTAAAACCAAATAATATTAAAATATTTTTAAGTACATTAATTTAACTTAACAAGAAAAATACTTACCTACATTAGAACAAGAAAAATTTTTTTTTTAAATAAATGCGTATAACAAATGCCAGAAACAATTTTGAAATTTCAAAAAGATATGCTCTTAACTTATAAAATAAAAAATAATTTGAGATTTCATAAAATTATTTTTTAAAGATTCGCTACTTACTCGTAAATTATATTATGACTTCGTAATGATTAAAACTAAATATTAAATGTTTTGGCCAATTACAGGCCAAAGTTACATTGTGCAACAATAATATAATCGAAAAAAGCGGCCAAAGGTTTGACCAGACCCTCACGCCAAATTACGACCGTTTTGTCAACGTCAAACGCCCCCCGTTTTGTTAACGTCAAACGCTTCGAGTTGGCCACGCTTCCAATTCCTTTGCTCTAACGTCAAATCAACGCTAAGCACGGAACGTCAGAACTAAGGAATTGAAGGCGTGGCCTATTTCTAGCGTTCGATGTTAACGGAACGATAGTAACTTTGCTAGGGAAGCAGGAGGTTGCAATCCAACGTCCCGACCAAGATTGGGCAACCTTGTTAGTTTACATGTGTGGTTTACATGTAGTACTGTAACAAAAAACTAAGTTCAAACCAAGGTGACCTTGGATGGAACGCAAGATAACCTTGCCGTCAGATTGCAACCGATTTTATTTTTAGCCAAAAGCAAAAGACAGTCGTCCAAATCAACCAATAATGATTTTAAAAAAATCGGTCCACAATTGATCAAGAAATCGGTGAACATACCTACATTAAAAAAATACATACATCATAACCTACTCCTCTTTGAAGTCGGTTAAAAAAGATTCTCCATTTTGGAAAAGGCTATATAATGACATCCATCTCTAATCTAAGGCGCCCAGTACACGGTAAGTTTAACTGTCAGTTTTGCCACAGTCAACTTCAACTCTTAATATAATATAATAATCGACAACTGTCACACAACGCCATCTAGTCTCAAGCTAAGCAGAGCTTGTGTTATGAGTACTAGACAACTGATAAACATACTTATATATTTCTAAATAAACACATATTATAGATAAATTACACCCAGTTACAGAACAAATGATCGTGCTCATCACACGAACATTTGTCCTGGGTGGGAATCGAACTCACGACCTCCAGTATAACAGTCAGGGTCGCTAACTACTAGACTGACAGGCCAGTCTTTGTGGAAGAAACACCACAATTTTGCCAATAACACGTGCAGACTTAACTATAAAACGCTGGAGAGTATTTAGTTTGAAAAAAGTAAAATAAATATACATTTTTCTTTTTTTAAATCAAAATTATGAAATAATAAAAATATTTCTTCGCAGATGTAGACTGACAGTGTAGTGACAATTTGGCACAATCAAAATGATGACGAATAACGATTGACGTAACTTTGTACTGACTGACGAAAACCATCATTCGCCATCATTCATGATTGATGGAAATAGTTGACGCTTGCATGACAGTGTAATGGGCGCCTTACACCATACATTTTTTCGTAACATCTTTTCATTATCATACAAAACAAAGTCTGCTGTCCATAGGTATGCTTAGATCTTTAAAACTACGCAACGGATTTTGATGCGTTTTTTTTAAAATAGATAGAGTGATTCAAGAGGAAGGTTTGTATGTATTATACATGCATGTATTTAATATCACCATTCCACCCGTGAAAACCTGGGGCGGGTCGCTAGTTTACAATACAAAATTATTGACATAATTTTAACTACGAAATCACTGGTAACCTTAGTATATAACGCGTACATATAATATATAATTATATATAATATATATTATAGTATAATAACGCGTTTTTCTTAACTGAATTTGGTTAGCACAGAGCTAGGGAAACTTCTATGCCCCGCAGTGGACCTTTTACGACATAATATTGATAATGTACGTACATTGTAGACAAAAAATATACTATATTAGACATATTACTATGTCATATACGTTTATTTATAGAATTTCAGAGCTGTCTAGCAGCTAATAAACAGATTCTTAATTTTTGGAATTCTCTGTCTTTCTCCGTATTATATTTTAATTAAAGATTCTTAAGTATAATATAATAAATTTTTATGTAAGGTCTACAATCGCGTGCACAAAGATGTTTTGGCGCGTATACTAATGCCGCCATCTTTTTTTTTCGATATTTCCACAGATATTCAATAAGTCCTAAAGAAACAGAGGTGCCAACATTCACGCAGGCAATGTTTTTATTTTATAGTTCGTTTTTATCCTAGACTATGATTTGACAACTTAAAATGTGAAACTCCAGAAAATTAGGATCATATTTCTAGAGTGTGACATTCCGAGTTGTCAAATCGTAGTCTAGAATTAAAAAACGAACTATAGTTACGTTTATCGCATGAAGGTTGTATGCTAATCTTTTCAGTATTTTTACAAATAGTTTCTATGGACGTGCTTGTCTATCGCTAGGATATAACACAAGTTATATAGATACAGATGTCAATCTACGTACAAAGCGCGCTCGAGCAACGCACACATAGACACCGTTCACCGACGCGAAAACCGGGCTCAACGAGGATCATTACGACCGCGAGGGTGTCACGTTTGAGACGCGCGTCTGTGAAATTTTGCAACTACCACGATCATTTGTTGTGCATAATCCAGTTGACAACCCTAGCGCGCGCAACCGCCGTGCGTAGGTATGAAAAGTGAAGTACATACATGAGATTGACTTCTGTACCTTTTTATTTTGTGGATATAAGTGGATGCATATGTGTTTATAATTATAAGTAGTATCCCATAGAATGTGTTCGGGCGTTCTTGTAATAATCAAAATATTCTTGCGGCGAATTTGCGTGCTTTTTGACAACTTCATCTAATTGCATTTGATCACCCCAGTCGGCCTGGAAAGATAAAAAATAAATAAGTTAATGACAAGGTTTTGAATGAAATAAATCTTAGTAATATTATAAATGCGAAAGTTACGATGTTTGGATGTTTGTAACTCAATCACGCCAAAACGGCTGGACGGATCTAGTTGAAATTTGGCACAGGCATAGGATACACTCCGGAATAGGACATAGGCTACTTTTTATCCCGGAAACCCCAACCCCAATCCCAATACCACGCGGGAGAAACTGCGGGCAAAAGCTAGTGATTAATATAGGTATCTATTAAAATGTAAAGATTAATATACTTAACATAATGAATCAAATGATAAATGACGTTGTACCTAGAATAAGTTTAGTCTATAATAAGCGTTTATCCTTTTTAATGTTGTGTTTTGCTGTGCCTAACAGGGTCCACAACTGTGTCAAATAATCTTTATACACCGTGAAATTTAAATGATTGTTTTCCCTCAGCGAAATGGTTGTGTCTTGGTAATACAAACGTGTGATAAAAAAATAAAATATTAAAAACAAAAAATGGACCTGTACAGTGCAAGCTAATTATGACATATTACAACGTGCGAGAGCTTATTTTGGTCTAAATATTTAATGAATCGGTTTCCTTTGACGGCGGGATGCTCATGCGACTCTAGTAGTACCTACAAATTACGTCTAATCATCTAATGTTACTATTGTTTTCGCTTTTTTGAGTTGATAAATATTTTTAATAATTAAGTATTTATAAACCTTTTTATTTATTTTTTTGTTTTTACTGTATAGGTACTTCAAAAGTACTCTTTATGGCAAGTCATTCTGCCGCGGGAAAATAACCATTTAAATTTAACGGTGTATAACATCTATGCATATACATTGTGGAATGCAATAAACATTTGAGTATTGAGTATGATATGGTTTTTATTTTTGTGCAATATTTTATTATATACGTCTAAATTGAATAATTTTGATTATTTTAAACCCCAGGGTCGATCCGGTACATGAAACACTATCGATTTGTAAAGATAAAATTAAAAAATAAAATACTTTTTTTCTTAAACTGGAATTAATACACGCAAGTACGAAAATAATTTATTTAAGTATACATCAGCTGAGCGAGTCCAACGACCTGTAGGTAGTTAGTAGGCAGTAAATCAACAGCCGAAATCTACCTGTAGGTCATTGATTGACTACGCCGACGACCGTCAAGTTCAGTACATTTTGACAAGTTTTTTTTTTTTTAATTGCTATAAATTTATGTTAAGTTATGCGAACATAAATGTACTGACCAGTTGATTTTTTCGCGATTTTAGGTTTGGTCTCATAGTAAAAGTTGTTTCTTATCATGACTACAATCACATGTTTAAGTTAGCAACAAGTGCAACCCCATTTTGTGTCTTGTCAATTTCAACAAACAAAATTAAAAAAAAAGACAGACAAAAATTCTAAAAAGTCACTTTTTGTCATCAGTTACGTTTTTCTAACAAAAGCCACTTATTTTTTCCAGAAAATTCTCAATGTACAGTTTTTCTTTCGTTACTGTTTTATTATATGTATAGATTTTTTATTTAACAATTTATGTACACACAGTAGATAGTAGGAGAAAACAGAAAAAATACAGAAAACAGGAGAAGTAAGTACAAAGGTGATGCTTATTTCCTAAGAAATCTCTTCCAGCATACCTGCGGAAGTAGAATTGGAAAAAAAAGAGACGTAGACGCTTCTCTTTCTTTTCGGTTCCTTGGAAGAAATCGCCGAGTGCGATAAGGCCGCCGATTGTATGTTTTTTATTATAAGTTTTCCTTTCAATATATTTTAGTTTTGTGGTACAGTCAGCAGCACACAAACTGTCACAGACTACAACAAACTGTCAAAATTCTGCAAACGATTTTCAACTCTTAACCATAATATAACAAGGTTAACAATGTATTGGAGAAATCTGACAGATTTGTATATTCTGATGTGCTGCTGACTGTATAAGAAAGTGTATAATAAATAAGTAAATATCTGTCACTAATTGCCAGTCTACCAGTTCTACTAGTTAGTTCTACCAGTCGAGCAGTGGTGGCCGAGTGGTAACGGCCCCAGACTTACGAGTTCAAACCCAGCCAGGCGCACTATTTTGTGTAATTTATTTCATCACCACTGCTCTCAAAACGGTGAAGGAAAACATCGTGAGAAAACCGGCATGTCCTAGAACCAAAAATTCAAAAACATGTGACATCCACCAATCCGCACTGGGGTCGCGTGGTGGATTATGGCCCATTCCCTCTCCTAGAGAGAGGAGGCCTGTGTGTGCAGTGGGAACATTAAAAGGCTGATGATGAATTACCAGACTACCAGTCACCCTGTATACAGAAAGGATACTTACAAAATTAGGGAATAGTCCTCTTTTCTCGTCGAATTTCCTCTCGTTGACCGATCGGAGGAGGTACAGCCTCTCTACCCATGGCCATATCATGTAGTCCAGCATGCCAGGACGATGCCCTCCGAAGTAATTTGTTCCTGTAATTAAATTCAATTTAAATGTCATTAGATTTCTTCATAAATTGGATCTCCGTTTCATATTTTTACGAGTGTCAAAGTCAAAGTCAAAATATTTTTATTTCACATACGCCTACATGGGCACTTGTAAAATGTCAGAAGCTACTGCACGGTTCCAAATTGGTCGATTCCTATGGAGAAGAACCGGCAAGAAACTACATGGTTACTCTTTTAAAAAAATGTTTTTTTACAATATTTCCATATTACACTATTGACGCATAAATTATGTAAGGACAGTGCCTTTTTTTGCCTCTTTTCTTAAGGTGCGCTTTCCCAACTCGCCTATCGTCTACGTCGAGTTAGGTTTAAAAGCTTGCTGCTTCATCTACATCAATCCAATGTGATGTTTGATGTAAAAGTAATGTAAAAAAAGAGAGATAACACCTGAAAACCCTGTTGGAATTCAGTAATTCTACAATTTACTCGACTGTTTCTAAAAACAATTTACAACATTTAGAATCTAGATTAAATGCGCTAGGCTTCTATAGAAGTACTTTTTTATATTTTTAATAAAGGCGTACATAATGGAGAGTCAAAGTTTACGTAAAATAGCCGTTTTTTAGAGGTCTTTACTGGATTACTCTTACCTACACAAAGTAATGTTTTGATTTCTATAGAAACCTAGATAATATCCACAAGATATCTGTGTATCCAAAATATCTGAAGAAAGCTGTGTAATAACACCTTAACCACGTAAGAGCGGTTGTATGAAAATTTACGTCGGGTTGGCCGCTCTTAATGCTCGCCGCCGACATAAAAGAAAACTATTTGCAAAATTTAACAAAATTACAAAAACGTAACTATTAAAAATATTTTTCCTCGATTAGACAGTAAATCGTGATGTCACAGCATGGTAATCGATCGTATTTTCATTTGGAACGCATTGTACGCGCGTATTATGGGTCGAAGTCACAGTGTATTCAAGCTCATAAGAAAAGTAAGATAAAGAAAATAAATCCTTACCTCTAGATGCTAATTCCTTTTCGAAGATATTTAATGTTTGTATGATCTGTTCGCTGCCAAATGCAAAGTTTGTGTCGAAACATTCTAAACTTCCTTTTATTAACTGAAAACAAAAACACAAAAGAAAAGTTAAGAACTGTTATGTTGGTACAACTCAATGTGTACAATACGTTCCAAGTGAGAATAGGATGGATTGCCATGTTGTGACGTCACGATTAACTGTCAAATCGAGGCAAGATATTTTAAAAATTAAGTTATTTACGAAAAAAAAGTATTTACGAACTAAGTACGAAAAAAGTTTAATTAGAATCCAGTTTTTCAATTTTACTTATCTCTGAGTTCTTCAATTATGCAAAAATGACTTCGATTTGACAGTACGGCGTGACGTCACATCCTGTCATCGCCATCTAGTCTCAAGCTAAGCAGAGCTTGTGTTATGGGTACTAGACAACTGATAAACATACTTATATATTTCTAAATACATACATATTATAGATAAATTACACCCAGACACAGAACAAATGATCGTGCTCATCACACAAACATTTGTCCTGGGTGGGAATCGAACCCACGACCTCCGACATCGCAGTCAGGGTCTTGCTGACAGGCCAGTCAAAAGTGATTGTTATGACTTCAATCACGTGTTTAAGCATCGGTCACTAATTACCACTCACCATAGCACTAGGACCCTGCAGAAGGGTCGAAGCCAATTAGGGCCAAGGGTTTGCGTCTGAAAAGGAAGGCTCTGGCCCTGGTATGTATGGCGATGTAGGAACGGGGTAGGTTGTTTAGTCAGTAACAGTCTGACACTTATTTCCCGCTCCGCCCAAGAGCGGGACTTTTTTTTTTTTACTTGCTATAAACTAGTGCTTGACTGCGATCCCACCTGATGGTAAGCAGTGATGCAATCGTTGATGGTGAGGCGCACTAATTTATTAAGAGCCTATTCACTCTAGCCTTGAAGGGACTCGTCATTGGATGATTTTTACCTACCATAAAAAAAAACCATAGCACTAATCTTACTTCTTACTAATATTATAAATGCGAAAGTTACGATGTTTGGATGTTTGTTACTCAATCACGCCAAAACGGCTGAACGGATCTGGATGAAATTTAGGCATAGAATACACTCCGGAATAGGACATAGGCTACTTTTTATCCCGGAAACCCCGACCCCAACCCCAATACCACGCGGGCGAAGCCGCGGGCAAAAGCTAGTAAAAAAATAATTACCTCATTAAACCTCTCTATGAGCAGCCTATCCTGAGCCTTCACGTAAGGATCCCTGGAGTGGAGCTGGTTCCTGGTGTACTTCTCGTCCAGGTAGTCACAGATGACCACGCTCTCGAACAGATATTTATCTCCATTTTCAGTGGGGATCTCGAGCACTGGTATTTTTACTGAAAGAAGAAACAGGTAACTTTATAGAAAACTAGCTTTTGTCAGCGGCTTCACCCGCGTTCATAAAATATAGCCTATGCCACTCAGGAGTAAAGCAGCTTTCTATTGTTGCTAAAATTTTTCCAATCGGCCCAGTAGTTCCAGAGATTACCTCCTACAAACAAAAAAACTTTACCTCTTTATTATATTAGTGTAAATGAAGAAATTAAATTGGCTATTAGCCATCAAATGGCTTACCCCCCATAGCCAAGTTATCTTTTCATAAACCTTTAAATTCTAAAAATCCTGCGATTTTAATGATTTCATCATTTCATGATTTCTTCTTCAAGGCAAGAGTGAATAGGCTCTTACGTTGTTGAGACGTCTACGGCCCGAACTTAGCGTTTTGCCTCGTCGTTTATACCACGTACATCGAGGGACTGGAACAGTTTGCCGGCTGCAGTCTTTCCATCCGATTATAATTTAGGTGTCTTCAAGGCTAGAGTGAATAGGTTTTTAATAAATTAGTGCGCCTCACCATCAACGATTGTATCACTGCTTACCATCAGGTGGAATCGCACTCAAGCACTAGTTCGTGTCGCTCCGTACGTAAGTTAGTAAAATGTTTAAAAATTGATTTAAAATATAAAACAGTGTCACTGAGCGCGCATTCAAGGTCGATCACCATTTTAGTTCAACTTATATCCCGCGTATTGTATATTGTCTTTTCTTTAAAGATAAAAACACTACCTCAAGATGTTTTCCTTCACCGTTTTGAGAGCAGTGGTGATGAAATAAATTACACAAAGTAATAATGGATGCGAGATGCACAGGTCCTAACCATTAATTACGGCGACAAATGGGGGAGGCCTATGTCCCGAAAAGATGATGTTGATACTGGCTGGGTCTGGACCGGCCTATTTTTGGTTCTAGAATGTCCTAGAACCAAAAATTCGAAGACGTAACATTCATCAACCCGCACTGGGCCTGCGTGGTGGATTACGGCCCATTCCCTCTCCTAGAGAAAAGGCCTAAGTCCCAGCAGTAGGAACATTATAATGCTATGCTATGCTAAATAAACTTACATCTAGGATTCTTGCTCCTAAACCATTCAGGTAGCCTGAGGGGATCTAGCTTGAAGACCTCATATTTGGCCTTCTTAGCTTCCAGGATCAGCAGCACCCTGTGGCCGTAAGGGTTCATTTCCACATGGTATAATCGCAGCTTGTCTGTCAACGCTGGTGGTGGCATGGGACCTGGAATCAGAAGACCACAAAATTATTATTATTATCTACATCTACACTATCTACATCTACACTAATATAATAAAGAGCTAAAGTGTGTTTTTTTGTTTCTTTGTTTTTTTGTTTGTAGGTTGTTGTTGTTGAAACTACTGGTCCGATTGGAAACAAATTAGCAACAATAGAAAGCTGCTTTACTCCTGAGTGACATAGGCTATATTTTATGTACGCGGGCGAAGCCGCTGACAAAAGCTAGTTATTAATATTGTTGACACTTGGCGTGACCCAAGGGCTGGCTTTTACCTTGGTCAGAGAATAAGCATTGCCATACAACGTGGCAATGCTGCAAGCCTTTTGGGCACTTTACCAGTCGACAGCGATGCGGAAGAGTTTTTTGACGCCTTAGTAGATTAGGTACTTTTAGTTAAGTTTAAGTTTTAAGGGTTTTATTTATTTATTTATGTGTATATATGTAGTTTTCATCATCATCATCATCCTACCCTTATTCCATATTACTTGGGGTCGGCGCAACATTTTTTTTTCTTCCACTCTGTCCTCAACTGTCCTGTCACCCGTCACACTATCACCAACTTCCTTTTCTTTCATATCACTCCTCACACAATCCATCCATCTCTTCTTCGGCCTCCCTCTTCCTCTCCATCCATCTACGTGTAAACTCAGAAATATCTATAGTATATATTTTTTTAGTTGTAAGGTTACTTTATTATTTAATACTAATGTATTTTTCTTGGATTCAATAAAAAAACATACTTATTATTAATTGATATTGTAACGCCCTCTATACCCTATTAATCCAGTGAAAATAGACATTCCAGTTTGCATTAATTCCCAACAAGCTGGATTTTTGCAGACCTTGAATACGTCATTAGGTACAAATGATGTGTCAAAAGTCCCCATCGATCCCGATTGTGCGTTGTTTTTTATTCGAGGTCAAAGGTCACGAATTTGCGTTTTTTGCGTATATCTCTAAAACAACGAGAGCTATTGAAAAATGGTTTAGACAAAGTTTGTAGATCGTAAAATTGTCTACAAAAAAGATCTAGTCACTTCCCTTCTACAAAGCATCGTTTTCGAGATATTGTGACTTTAGACCGCAGGAAAGTCGTATTTTCGAGTATATGCACACATTTCGCACCACCTCTGAGGTCGGCGACCTCTAGCGCCAGGCCTTGGTTCAGGCCATGGTCCGCAGCGACGAGGAATGGCAGGCGGTCGCCTCCTTCTGCGAAGCAGTAATGCTCGTAAAGGAGGAGGCCGACCGCATAAGGCAAAGGCAACAGCGCCCTCGCCGTAGCCGTCGCCGCCTCGATCCCGCCGATATCCGGCCACCGTAAACACTGGCTCGCGGACGGTGAGCAATGGGTAGCTTGCCGACCGATCGTCTGGTAACAGTTCAGACAGAATCGAAGTCGTCAACGGCGCGCACTGTTCCCGCGCGCCTCAAGGAGTCGTCAGCAAACGTGGGGCCCTTCAGTGTCGAAGCCTTCTGGAGCCGAGGGTTGGTGCGAAAGTGTTACCGGGGCTCTGGGTATAAGGCAAGAGAGGAACGGGGTAGGTTGTTTAGTCAGTAAGAGTCTGACACTGTTTCCCGCTCCGCCCAAGAGCGGGACTCGTCATTGGATGATTTTTACCTACCATAAAAAAAACCACCTCTGAGGTAGTGTACACGGCGCTTTTTATTTAAGGGCTAGGCAATAATCTAAATCCTGAAGATTGGGGTTGGAAATTGATATATAATAGTTTTGAGCCAATCCATACTTTACTGCCACCTGCTCCAGAAAAATTAAAGTTCATCGGTATGTACCAATTATCAAGGCCAATCTTGCACCAACATTGAATCAAATGCAACAGATGAAGATTGTTTTGAAATTGATGAGGATATAACTGTTATATCTCTCTTCTTGGAGCAGTCTACACAAATCGAGCAAGAAGAGGAAGAAAGACAATGAAGAAGAAGAAACGAGTGACTATGAAGAATTTAATGATGAATGATGATGTAATTTTCTTGCTGTTAAAATTTTCATTAAATTTAAATTAAAAAAAAATCAACAATAAAATAGTGTCCCATTACATTCTCTCAATCAAAATATATTGTGGAGTGTTTCTACTGCGAAAACCACGTTAAAAAAAAAGCGCCGTGTACACTACCTCAGAGGTGGTGTGGAAATCATTACATAGTATAAAACAAAGTTGCTTCGTCCCTATGTATGCTTAGATGTTTAAAAGTACGCCACGGATTTTGATGCGGTTTTTTTTAATAGATACAGTGATTGAAGAGAAAGGTTTATGTGTATAATACATGCATAATATATTCAATATGTCGTGCGAAGCTGGGGCGGGTCGCAAGTTGTGTGCATATACTCGAAAATACGACTTTCCTGCGGTCTAAAGTCACGATATCTCGAAAACGATGCTTTGTAGAAGGGAAGTGACGAGATCTTTTTTGTAGACAATTTTACGATCTACAAACTTTGTCTGAACCATTTTTCAATAGCTCTCGTTGTTTCAGAGATATACGCAAAAAACGCAAATTCGTGACCTTTGACCTCGAATAAAAAACAACGCACAATCGGGATCGATGGGGACTTTTGACACATCATTTGTAATGACGTATTCAAGGTCTGCACAAAAATCCAGCTTGTTGGGAATTAATGCAAACTGGAATCATAATTTAGTCTATTTTGACTGTACTATATACGCATTAAGATTAGACATTCAAACAAACCTTTTTTTTACTGTCCGTTCAACCGATTTTGGCTTCTATTCCATAGGCATAAGGATGGCATTAAAAGCAAAAAAGTGGTTACAAAATCAAAGTACGCAACGCAAAAACGCATAAAAATCGTTTTTTTTAACATATAGAGTGATTCAAGAGGAAGGTTTACCTATATACATGCATAATATATTTAATATTACCATTGCACCCGTGCAAAGCTAGGGCGGGTCGCTAGTCGTCTATAAAAAAGAAAGTCGCCACTCTACCCGCCCACATTTTATCGATCACACAACGCTATCGACTCAACAAGGCCCTCTCTACTGAATCGTTGATGTGTCTCCTTGACCGCCTGTGGAAATAGGTTAATGGCGCGTCTAAATACAACACACCTACCTGTTACTGGCGATGCGATATCAACTTCAGTTGCAAGTTAAATAATAGATATGTTAGGAATATGTAGGTTATGTTTTATAATACGTCGTTTAAAAAAATAGGATTTGTTTGGTATCTGGCTAGGGGATGAAGTTATATACCGATGGAATGGATGAAATGGCGACAGGTCATGGCGACTACTTGCGACCCAGGGAGGTCCCTCAAGTTAAAGGGTAAAATTTACAAGTCAGTGATAAGATCCTACTGTATGGATCAGAATGTTGGGCTGTGAGAAAGTTAGGAAGCGACTTTGTTTTACACTATGTAATGATATAATTACTAAATATTACAAGCTTACTATAACTCCATCGATTTCATAATCATCAGCCTTATTAATGTTCCCACTGCTGGGACACAGGCCTCCTCTCTATGAGAAGGAAAGGACCATAATAAACCACGCGGGCCCAGTGCGAATTGGTCGATGTCATATGTCTTCGAATTTTTGGTTCTAGGACATGCCGGTTTCCTCAAGATGTTTTGAGAGCAGTGGTGATGTAATAAATTACACAAAGTAATGCGCCTGGCTGGGTTTGGACACGCGACCTAAAACTCGTAAGTCGGAGCCTTTACCACTCGGCCACCACTGCTCTTCCTTTGGTTAAGGTACTGCAGCGACCCGAGGACTCTCCTTCGAGGCGCTCCAGTACCAGGATCGTAGTAGCAGCAATAAAACCCACGTTGAGTTTTTAACTTGGTATATTTCGCTCTGATGGTTCGACATACAATCAATTATAAAACAACATACTATTTTTCATTCGAATAATTTAAATTCAATCTACGAACAGTCTGCGAACGTCTTACAAGCCAGTGCGCTAATTCGTAACGCATGTGATCTCTTTACAGTCATCACATACCTACCTAGTTAACCTTTCGAGTACCGTAAGAGACATAGTAGAAAGGCAATAGATGTAAGATCGCTTGGGGCGCAAGAGTTTAAGTAAAAGTAAACCATCTTTATGATCGCAGGGACTCTGCAAAAGGGTCGAAGCCTACTGGGACCCAGGGTCTCTTTCTGAAAGGAAGGCTTGACCCCAGTGCGAAAGGCAAAGAAAAAGAAGGACAGGGTGGGGTGTTTAATCAGTAAGAGACACTGTTTCCCGCTCCGCCTAAGAGTGGGATTCGTCACTGAATGATTTTTGCCCACCATAAAAAGAGAAAAAAAGCACTTTATTTTTTTATTTTATTTTACAAATCGATAGTGTTAATGTACTGAATCGGTCCTTCAAGGGATTAAAACAACCAAAATGTAACGGTATGTAAATAATAATTGAAATAATATATTCCGCAAAGATCACACAACGTCGTCAAGTCCCAAGCTAAGCAGAGCTTGTGTTATAGATACTAGACAACTGATGAACATACTTATATACTATTTCTAAATACATACATATTATAGATAAATTCGGTCCTGTGCTGTCCGCTGGATGCGGACAGCACAGGACCGATCGTTGTGGAGATCCTTGGGGGAGGCCTATGCCCAGTAGTGGGCGTCGCTCGGCTGACATGATGATGATGATGATAGATAAATTACACCCAGACACAGAACAAATGATCGTGCTCATCAGACAAACATTTGTCCTGGGTGGGAATCTAACCCACGATCTCCCGCATAGCAGTCAGGGCCACTAACCACTAGACCAACAGGTCAGTCAAAATAAACAAAACGTTAACAACACGGCCACCTAATAAAAACCACTTCATCATAACATTTTTGCATGCTTTATCTCAAACGTAACCCAATTACGAGAATTATTTCAGCGATAAGACTAATGCAAATATTATTATCTAGACGTTACGGAAAAGATATTGTGTTATGCACACACCAGTACCTTTTAGTCTAGATATTTTTATTATTTATTTATTTAAACTTCATGCACAGTAGTGGCGTACATGAAGTTGGAGAGCAGTGGTGGTGGTATAGGCCCCGACTTTCGATTTGTAGGTCGCGTGTTCAAACCCAGTCATGCGCATTACTTTGTGTGATCTATTTCATCACCACTGCTCTCAAATCGGTGAAGAAAAACATCGTGAGGGAACCGGCATGTCCAACAACCAAAAAATTCGAATACATGTGACATCCACCAATCCGCACTGGGCCCGCGTGGTGGTTTATGGCCCATTCCCTCACCTAGAGAGGAGGCCTGTGTCCCAGCAGTAGGAACATTATATAAATAGAACAAAAAAAAAAAATTTTTTTTTTAACCATAAGACGCATAGAATCTAAAACTTTGTTGATAAATTATAATACGCTAGCGACCCGCCCCAGCTTCGCACGGGTATTGATATTAAATATATTATGCATGTATTATACATATAAACCTTCCTCTTGAATCACTCTATCTATTAAAAAAATCGCATCAAAATCCGTTGCGTAGTTGTAAAGATCTAAGCATACATAGGAACAGCGGTAAGCAACTTTGTTTTATACTATGTAATGATTTATTTAAATTTCATGTACAGTAGTGTTATAATGCATTCCAAATGAGAATAGGATCGATTGCCGTGTTGTGACGTCACGATTTACTGTCAAATCGAGGCAAGGTATTTTTAAAATTCAGTTTATTTACGAATTGTGAACGAAAAAGGTTTAATCAGAATCCAGTTTTTCAATTTTACTCATCTCCGAGTTCCTCAATTTTGCAAAAATATCCTTTGTACGTATATGTGGGATGTCCACCATGTACTGATGGCGCAACGCCTTAGGTACTGGTGGTCTGATGATGAAACGGACTAGGCGAAATTAAATTATGCAATTCCGACGCACATTCCCCGACATGCCGAAATGTAGAAACCCGACAGACTAACAACTCGGCGTTGATGCTCAAGATTTTGAAGCCTCGACTCGACGAGTGCATCAGTTTCGTACCCAAAGGGGTTTTTTGGTTAGGATTACATCTAATACATACTTCTCGCGATCTAGGGCGATGCGGGAGAGTGTGTCACTCTTTTGTCTCCTTCTTTACTTTGGTTACAGGTTCTCACAACCCGTGACCCTAATAAGCTTCGATTAGTCTATTAGATGTTTTTTTCAAATATTCTATAGGTCAGTTACATATTTGTCACTTCATCACTCTGGAACTGCTGAATGGATTTCGATGAAACTTTGTACATACACCACCATGGTAGACCATGGCCTGGAATAGCACATTGGGTATTTTTTATCCCAGGAGTATGTCCTGTCGGAGTATTTTTTACGGTATCACGCAGGCAACGCCCAAAACAGGAAGGTAATAGAAATAGTACATTAATAATAAATAAAAAAACAATTACTATAGGTAATAGATGAAAATTGGCTATTTTTACTTTTTTTTTTGGTAATTTCAACAATAGTAAAAACCCGATGTGAAAAAAAATTGCACCTGTCTGAATTCGGGGCTTTTCAGACTCAGACAGGTGCATCTTCCTAAAATTTTCTATAATTCCATTCAATTCGGTCAAACTATTTAGGAGGAATTAGGTGACAACCACACTTACAGAAGGATTACATTGGTAAAGATAGAATAGACATTTATATAAATATCATTATCATAAGAAAAGTCGACCATCATTCATCCAAAAGATTGAGGTCGCTTATTTCTGGCACCCATAAAAAGCAAAGATAGTAAATTGCAACACATCTTGATTTATTTACCGAAAAACAGACGGCTAAATATTTTAAAGACATTATATACTTCGTTTTTTAATCCTAGACTACGATTTGACAACTTAAAATGTAAAACTCAAGAAAATTGGGAACATATTTCTAGAGTATGGCATTCTGAGTTGTCAAATCGTAGTCTGAAATTAAAAAATGAACTATACACGCAATGATGTCATCAATGCATTATTTTTTGTGTCAATACCTACTGTAGAGACAGACAAGGTCGTTTTAATTGACACCACACAGGTAGGCAATGAATGATGCACTAATGTCCTTGAATTTAAAGATGGTTGCTGACATAAACAGCTGTTCTACAAAACTGAATTAAACAATTGAGCAACTATTTAAATTTTTTCTTGAGTACACAGAACTATAATAAAATTTATATCACTGAAAATATTCGATTTGATTTGTAACATTATTTTTAATGTAATTATAGTTTAAATAAAAATAATAATCAAAAAGTCATTTAATACCTAAAATGTTTGATGTGAGAATTGTAATCGGAGTTTAGGTACAATAATACCTTGAAAATTAAGTCTAAAAATGTCAAAAATAACGAATGAATAATGAAATATTCCGATCAATAATATAAACAATGCTTACCGACAGTCCGTTGTTGATAATACGACATTTTTTTCCCAAAAAACTTCACGTATAATTAAACTGAACACTGTTTAATTCGTGTAGGTAATCGCGCACCCGCGGTCTACTAAAACCTGTGTGGAAATAGTATAACGTCATTCTTAAAATTAAAGTTGTCGACAGACCTGGCATATTGAGGTTACGTTATGCTACAATGACGTCATAAGTAATATCCGTCGTGAGCAATGAGGGTGTTTAGAAATATTCACACCACCAGCTAGCGCCACTTAGCCGTCAGGTCTTCATTTTGAATACTTATATATGACGTTGACGTCTAACGTTTGACGTTGACGTTGATGTCTAGCTAATGTCAGTAACATAAGCGTTTTGACAGGTGCCTGGACCTGACGCCTCAGTGCTGCCACCTGGTGAATGACATCTTAGAACACCCTCATTTAGTTGAGCCTGTGTCGAGCCAACATGAACCGAAAGACAGCCGTTTCGCAAATGAGTTGACACGCGTAATGCACGGCTCTCAGCCTCTCACGTCTTAACCGTTGTAGGGATTTCGATTCCGATTTCCAGCTACCGTAAACGCGGGCTTGCGGATATACCGGGTCTAAGTTGTTGATGGCGTGTATTATTGTATGCGTGCCTTAAGGAGTTGTAAGCAAACCGTAGGAATCCAGCAAGGTAAAAGCCTACTAACACATAACCTATAGCTGCCTACTAGCCATAGGTGTCTATTAAATAAAGGGCAGTGAGTTAAAGATCCACTGCTCTCAAAACGGTGAAGGAAAACATCGTGAGGAAACCGGCATGTCCTAGAACCAAAAATTCGAAGACATGTGACATCCACCAATCCGCACTGGACCCGCGTGGTGGATTATGGCCCGTTCCCTCTCCTAGAGAGGAGGCCTGTGTCCCAGCAGAGGGAACAGTAAAAGGCTGATGATGATGATGATGATGAGTCAGATTCCAATATCCCTCAGGTCAAACGCTTCGGTATTCTGCCCTTTGAGAGCTTCCATCATCAATGTACTAGATCAAAGATTAAGAACAAAATCACAACGCATAGGTATGTGGCCCAGAATTGCTACATTTATATTTTTTAGAGTTTGAGACCGAAGTTATAAGTATCAATAACTTCAGTAAATTATAAACCTAAAACTACAAACATAAATTATAATATTGTTTTGCATTATATTTGTATTCAAGATTTTAAAATTCAAACCCCATTTTTAAAACATGAGTTCAAAAATAAATGATTAAAAATTCAACCAAAATAGTGTGTAATAAGGTTTAAAATATAACATTTTAACAATAGTATTATATTATTTTTTAATGACTTCAAATATCACATATTGTTTTTGAAATAATGATCAGTGATCTAGTACATTAATGATCGAAGTCGGCGAGCGATCCTAATTTCTATAATCATCTATAATATTGTGATTTCATAAAAAGAAAGCGTCAAGCTAATCGTGGAGTGTAAGCTAAGTATGCAAATGCCCCTCTACTATGACATCATCTGTGACCCGATTATCTGTAACCCTAACAAATGCGATAGTCCAAAACATCATATTACTAATCCATATAAATGACGGATTCTTAATTTAGCCACATTATTTTTAGAAGGCCAGTAACATAGGTGTTTAAGTATTTTTTACCCATACCTACTTTTATTTAAATTAAATGTGTTTAAACTGATTAATGACTGGAACGTTATTTTAGAAAATGAGTCATTTAGGATCTTTTTCATTACGCAAATATTAAATTTATTGGACTATTTATTAATTTATTACAAAACAATTTACGTGATTTTTTTACAAAAAAAAAAAAATAGTGTAATAATTAAACGCGTTCAAAAGGTTGCATATGAAAAAAAAAGAAAAAAAAGTTCGGTCGATTGCCGATAACTTTCTTTACTCCATTTGAATAGTATAAATAAGTATAATTACTAATGATATTAGTAATATGAATAATTCTCTATAATTTTGTTCTACTAAGCATCAAGTCTACGAGTTTAAAAAACGTAATAAAAAGAGAGTGGCAATTTAATAAAAAAAAATATGTATATGTGGTAAGTTTGAAGAACCAACAGCGGTAACACTAAAAAACTGTCAAACACTGAAACTGTCAATGTCACTTTTTTTTTCAACTCGTTCCGTTCATTTTTAATTTGAAGCATTTTTCTGTATTATGTTTAACTCTTCACGCTACCCAAACAATGCATCTTCTATCTCTTTCAAATATAAAAACCAGTTTTTATGACAAAAATAAATTACATGGACGTATATTTTCTGTAATAATTATAAATGAAATTCAGAAAACTATTAATCGTATTTACTGTAAATTAAAAGCTGTGTTACAATTTCGATTGACATAATCAATTTGTGGCGAAATGTTAAACAACAAGCAATAATAGTAGGACAAAGTTTTATTTGAATATTTCACGATTGGATTTCGTAAAAATTGACTACATAAACAGGTATTTTTGTTTTATTTCTTCTTATTTTTTATTTAGGAATGTTTTAATATTATTTTCATTATCTGAACATGGGTTTAAATATATTTTTTCGACTTGCTTTAGTATTTACATTGTTATGAGGAGTCTCACACACCATATTAAACAGGTATTGAGAAATCGCCTGTTTTTGTGTATAATTTTGCAGATTATACCTTTTGCTGCAGTATAGTTGCTGCTTATATCGGCTGTCATGACCGAAATCGCTCAGGATTAGGAGCATAGACTACCTAGACGTTAATTTACTAGTACCTAGACCAGTGCTGGGTTGGCGCCAAGGGTTGATGTGAAAGCGGAACACCAGGACTTTGGGACAGAAGAAACGGGGTGGCTCGCTTAGTCAGTAAGAATCTGAATCTTTTTCCCATTACACCTGAGGGTGGGATTCGTCATTAGATGATTTTGCCCACCATAAAGACCAGTGACCACAAAACTTATTGATTGGCCTGTCAGTCTAGTAGTTAGTGACCCTGACTGCTATGCTGGAGGTTGTGGGTTCGATTCCCACCCAGGACAAATGTTTGTGTGATGAGCACGATCATTTGTTCTGCCGTGCGGATACTAAAACGCAGTAAAAGTATTGTAAAATACGCTATTTTACTGCGTTTTAGTGTCTGCACGGCAGTGTTCTGTGTCTGGGTGTAATTTATCTATAATATGTATGTATTTAGAAATATATATAAGTATGTTTATCAGTTGTCTAGTACCCATAACACAAGCTCTGCTTAGCTTGGGACTAGATGGCGTTGTGTGATAGTTGTGAACATATATTATATTATAATATATTTATTTACCTCAAGACCCTGAGGTCCTTGACCATTGGAAGGCATATGAGGGGTTGAAACCAACTCGTCGAGGCTTTTAAAGGAGTGTGGTGCTAACTGGCTACTATCTCTGTATGTGCTAGTGCATTCAAGGACAACCCTCGGTTGATGAAAAACTATTGCGACATATAGAAGATATAGTGCTATGGTTTTTTTATTTTAGTTTATTAGATACTAGCTTTTGCCCGCGGCTTCGCTCCCGGCAACAGATTATTCTACTCTACTCTACCCTACTCTACCCTACTCTACCCTACTATACCCTACTCTACCATACTCTACCCTACTCTACCCTACTCGGTGGGAGAGTAGAGTTCAGAATTAGCAAATATTCTACATCAAAAAAAAGTATCCTATGTCCTTCTCCTGGCTCTAAACTACCTCCCTGCCAATTTTCAGCTAAATCGGTTCAGCCGTTCTTGAGTTATAAGTGAAGTTACTAACACGACTTTCTTTTATATATAAAGATTGTTATTTTTTTTTTTTTCAGGATGTTGCAGGAAACTGAGGTAGAAGAAGTTGTAATAAAATGCGAAGTTATAGAAATCTCTGACGCAGAAGAAGAAGAAGATGAAGAAGGTCCTAAGAAGAAGAAGTAAGCTTCATTTATTTAAAACTAGTTTCTGCCGTACGCGTGATAAATAAAAAAAAAATCGGTTGTCTGTAAAGTCGGTTTACTGACGATAGTTGAACGTGACAACGTCATAAGAAAATACTGATGGAATGGTTTCATTTTACAAAAGAAAATTTTAATTTTATTTGTTTGATAGATATTTTATTTTATTGTATAGCAGTTGTCCACGCGGACGCATCGCTCACTCAAGTAGGAGAGAAACAGATGTCGAACACTGCCGAACGAGGCCAATTGTGCCTCTTTGTCGCTCGTTGCGTGGTCTCGCTTGCACTTCAAACCTTAAATGGAACGCCTCAGAGCGAGGTAACGCCGCATGAGTCATGTTTTTTCATGCGTGCAGCCGGCTCCATCGAATTATAAGACGTTGTCACGTCAATAATTAAAAATTAAACTGATACAGTTTCTTTTGTAGGGAGACACGCGTAAGGAGGTTTTGTAGAGGTGGGGGAAGACAATCGCGCACAGTTCTTAGACTGCACAGGTGTCACTGACATACGCACACGAACCTTCAGCTCACAGAACTCCCCTATTGACGCCCCGAAAAACCTGAGAGGCCTAATCAGCTTTTAGTAAGAGGTGGCCATGGCTCACGTACAATGGTCTACATAGGACTAAGTGCGGAAACCATACTCATATATAAAACTAGCGACCCATCCCAGCTTCGCACGGGTGAAATACTAATATATTACGCATGTATTATACTGATAAATCTTCCTCATGAATCACTCTACTTAAAAAAAACCGCATCAAAATCCGTTGCGTAGTTTTAAAGATTTAAGCATACATAGGGACATGCGACTTTGTTTTATACTATGTAATGATAACTATAGCGATGCTGTATCGTATTAGAAAAGCGCTGGCATCTTTTCTATAGCGCGTAGCAAATGCGACTAACGCGCGTTAGTAGCGGTCGCGCGCTTGCGAAATGCGCGACAGCAACGCTACAAAAAGTCGCCGTGACCAAGGGACTTGTGGCGCCTTCAAATTAGCCGCAAAATACCTGCTTTAATACTACTTTCGTAGCATTTTGCCAGCCATACCAGCCTCCCTGCTACTGGGGCCCAGGGTCTGTTTCTGAAAGGAAGGTTTGGCCTCAGCGCGAAAGAAAGAACGGGGTGGGCCTATAGTTAGTTCCGTAATCTCTGCAATCATCATCATCATCATCAGCCTTTTAATGTTCCCACTGCAGGGACACAGGCCTCCTCTCTCTAGGAGAGGGAATGGGCCATAATCCACCACGCGGGCCCAGTGCGGATTGGTGGATGTCACATGTCTTCGAATTTTTGGTTCTAGGACATGCCGGTTTCCTCACGATGTTTTCCTTCACCGTTTTGAGAGCAGTGGTGATGAAATAAATTACACAAAGTAATGCGCCTGGCTGGGCTTGAACCCGCGACCTGCGACTCGTAAGTCGGGGCCGTTACCACTCGGCCACCACTGCTCTCACAACTCTGCAATCACTGTATTTTAATTAACCAATTTGATTTTCAGACGAGTAAGAAAGCGCCACGTGCCAAAAGAGAGATCGAGTTGCGAACATTGTCCAAAAACGTTCGCCACACGCTACGAACTGAAGAAACACATTCGAACTCACACCGGCGAACGGCCATACATGTGTCCCATTTGTGGGAAGACTTACACACAACTGGGCCATCTAAGCATACACCAATTATCCCACGAGGGCATAAAAAACTTCGGCTGTGGTGAGTGCGGGGCTTCCTTTTACAGAAAAGCAGATTTGGATCGCCATGAAAAGATACATCTGGGTATTAAGCCTCATGTCTGCGAGATATGTTCGAAATCCTTTACCCAGAAGAATAATTTAGTAATGCATGTCAAAATGCATGTTGGAGATCGTGCTCATCTTTGTACCGTCTGCAATAAAAGGTTCATGACTAGAAGTAAGCTGATGCTGCATTCCAAAAGACATGAGAAGGCCAAAAAAGTGAAAAACGAGTTGGATATGGTAGATGATGAAATGGATGATTAGAAATGGTTTTCCTGAATAAGGGCCAACGGTTGTCGTCAAGCGTTTCGTATGTGGCGGTCCCCGTAGTGGATAACGGATTTTTACCTGCACAGTGTCGCTAGTTTAATTTTAATAGTGTGCATGTGGTCGTATCGTTGAACTTTAATGTATTGTTACGTAGTGGCTGGGATGCGGCGAGCTCGGATGGAGCAGTACAGCACCCCTGTAAGTGCGGGCTTGCGGACGGTGAGCAATGGGTAGCTCGCCGTCCGGTCGTCTGGTAACAGTCCGGACCAAGCCAAGTCGTCGACCGCGTGCTCTGTTTCGGCGCGCCTCAAGGAGTTGTCAGCAAATGTAGAGGCCCAATTGCAGAGCCGATGCCTACTGGGGTCCGATTTCTGAAAAGAAGGTCCGAACCCGGTATGAAGGCTAAGAAGGAATAGGGTGGGTCGTTTAGGCTCCGCCCAAGGGCGAGATTATGGATCGCGCGCACTCCCGCTTGACGAATTGTTGGTCCTTAAAAAACTCTTCTCGAACTGTCGTCAACGTAGTTTCAAAGCTTGTGGTTTTAATACACAGCTTTGTAAAGAGGCAACGCGAAAAAAGAGTAACAACTGAACGCTCTACTGGGTATAGAAATGAATAATTATTTTCCTTGGTCCCTTAAATGAACCAATTTCGCTATTTTTTTTTTGTTGTGTTTGTTATCGTCAAAAGGTTCTTATGAAAGAAAATAGCAATAAAGTTTGTCAGAACATTAGAATATTTCAGAAAACTTACGACTATTTTAATTTTCGCATTTGACAGTTCACGTGTTTGACAGCTGACGCGTTTGACAGTTGACAAATTTGACAGTTTATGTCTAAGATAGGATAACGTCTCTGTCATGTCAGCGTATAATATAGATATACAAATTTGATACGACAAATGGGCTTTCCTTAAAAAGGATCATTGTACACATCAATATGAACAACTTTTACTACGAGACCAACTCAATAATCACAAAAGAAATCGCTACTCCATACATTTTGTATACATGTGAATATAGGGTTGCCATCCGTCCGGGTTTCCCCGGATTTGTACTAGTTTAGAGGGCATCCGGGGAGCGTCCGGGGAAGGATTAATTTGTAGACCGAGTTTTAAAAAATAAATTAATAAAAAAAATAGTTTTGCTAAAATAATGAATGAATAAAAAAGGTGATTTATGACATTTTCAACTGTTTTTTATTACATTGAATATGTTTAAAAGATCTTGTTGATATGTCCGGCTTTCGGGCTCTAAAATCCGGGGTTTTCACGCGTCTTGTCCTGTTTCCCAGATTTTAGAGATGGCAACCCTATGTGAATATAAGTCTATGGAGCAGCGGGTTTTTGTTTCGTGATTTTTGTGTTGGTCTCATAGTAAAAGTTGTTCATATTGGTGTATATAATAATCCTTTTTAAGGTAAGCCCGTCGTATCAAATTTGTATAGCATTAGTTTAAGTACATGTGAAACCCGAAATATGTGTCTAGTATTTATATTTAAAGAGTCTATGTACAAACATTACTGTATGAAAAAAAATATAAGCTTGTTATGTGACCTGGTTGTCCGCATATACACCGTGAAATTTTTATGGTTGTTTTCCCTCAGCGAAATGGTTGTGTCTTGGTAATACAAACGTTTGATAAATAAATAAAATATTAAAAACAAAAAATGGACCTGTAGAGTGCAAGCTAATTATGACGTATCACAACGTGCGAGCGCTTATTTTGGTTTAAATATTTAATGAATCGGTTTCCTTTGACGTCGTGCTGCTCATGCGACTCTAGTAGTTCCTACAAATTACGTCTAATGTTACTATTGTTTTCGCTTTTTCGAGTTGATGAATATTTTAAATAAATATTTATAAAAAAAAACTTTTTATTTTTTTATTTTTACTGTATGCTTCAAAAGTACTCCTTATGGCAAGTCATTCTGCCACGGGAAAACAACCATTTAAATTTCACGGTGTATGTATGCTTAAATCTTCAAAACTACGCAACGGATTTTAATGCGGTTTTTTTTTTATAGATAGATTGATTCAAAAGGAAGTTTTATGTATAATACATGCATAAAATATTTAATATCACCATTGCACCCGTGCGTTGCTGGGGCGAACGCTAGTAAATAATATATCATGTTTCGCATGTACTAAAAATAATGTTGTATTGTAGTTATAATTAAAATGCAATTGGTTTGTAAATATTTGAATAATGAGGGTATTTGGGTGTTGTAGGAAAAGAAAAATAAAAGAAATATTTACTAATTAAATGGAGTTCTGGCATCACAAGGTGGAGGTGGGAGGGAGAGGGGCTATTAGAACGAAGCCGTACTCCATATTTCCAATTAGACATTTGAAGACACCTAAACAGTGGCGTAATTATAGGGTCGCAAGATCTTCACACAATAGGCATTACGGACAGCCCCCTGTGCAGAGCATGCTTGGGACAGGAGGAGACAATTGCCCACGTGCTCCTGGACTGCACAGGTGTTACTGACATACGCACACGAACCATAGGCACACCGAACTCCCTTATTGACGCCCTGAAAAACCTGAAAGGCATAATCAGCTTCTGGAGAGAAGTGGGCTGGTTGGAATAAGCCCACGAGATTATGGCCGCTATGGCTCACGTACAATGGTCTACACAAGATTAAGTGCGGAAACCATACTCAGACATACATAGGGTCGCAAGCCTGGCAAATACCACAGGCCCCGGTATGACGGGGCCCCCAGTCTAAGTCATAGGTTTACTTCTTCTAAGCCATAGGGTCAGAACAAGTAACCCAAAATTCCTCCTCCTTAGTCGTTCACTCTTGACAGAGTGGTCATGGTTGATCATGTTGCATTTTCGTTGGCTAGTGAGGCTCCTGCGATGCGTCTCCACTTGACTCGGTTTACGGCGTCTCGGGAACTCTAACCCAAAATTACAAATTTTATTAGGTAAAATTCAAACACAATGAGATGATTTTTTTGTGGGCCCCAGCCAATAAATTTGCCGTGGGCCTCAGGTGATATACCTAGTTACGCCACTGCCCCTAAACGGGCTTTAAAAATTGTATTTTGTTGCCCAATATTGATCAGTACGTATATATAGTTCGTTTTTTAATCCTAGACTACGATTTGATAACTTAAAATGTCAAACTCCAGAAAATGCGGAACATATTTCTAGAGTGTGACTTTCTGAGTTGTCAAATCGTAGTCTAGAATTAAAAAACGAACTATAGCAGTTAAACCCTAATTGCGCAATATACAAGGTGTCATTGACCTCGTCGCACAAACCAATACCACTGATCCAGTACTATGCGTTCCAAATAAGAACAGGAAAGTCAATAACCTCGATCTGTCAAATTCTGAGTGAAAAGTACGGTTTGTAAAAAAATCTTATTTGCGTATCAATAAAAAGTTTTTTTTTTGCTTTTTATTACAAATTTTTTGTTAATTCTAGTTGAAGTAAAAACGTTAGGGTTTAATATAAATGTGCCAAATATATTGTTTTAAGTCATAAATAGTTAAAACAATATATTTGGCAAATTTATATTAGAAAGAAAATAGTTTTTCTTGTAAAGTCATAAATAGTTTACAAGAAAAACTATTTTCTTTCTAATTTTCATTGTTAGAAACAATTCGCCTTTTTCTTCTATTTACCACTACTCAGACACATCACACAGTGAAACAGAGATAAACAAAATTTAAAAACTGTATTCTGATTAAACTTTTTTCGTACGTAAATTATTTTTTTTAATATCTTTTTTGTTCACTCTACCTAATTTCTTCGATTTGACAGTTCGACGTGACGTCACAACAAGCCATCGATCCTATTCTCATTTGGGACGGGTTGTACATGATTCTAGACCACTCATTTGTGGAATTTGTTTTTGGTTTTTTATTTTTTTACCTTTATAAAATCAATAGCTTTTGCCTGCGGCTTCGCCCGCGTGTTATTGGGGTTGAGGTTGGGGTTTCCGGGATAAAAAGTAGCCTATGTCCTATTCCGGAGTGTATCCTATGCCTGTGCCAAATTTCATCCAGATCCGTCCAGCCGTTTTAGCGTGATTGAGCAACAAACACCCAAACATCGTAATTTTCGCATTTATAATATTAGTTATTCTAACCAACCCCAATGATATTTTTAGATTTTTTTTAAATTTATTATCGACGCACATAAAGTCGTCATGCTAATCTAACCGATGATATTTTTAATTTGAAATGTAATTCATTCACTTTTTTCACAAAAATAATAATTAAATAACGTTTTTAAACAGTTTAATTAAAAAAAAAACGTAAAAAATTAATCAAAAAGAAAAAACCGACAAAAAATTCCACCACTGGGGTTCTAGAATCATGTACTGGATCCATGGTATTCGTTTGTGGTACAATGTCAATGACACCCTGTATTTCCGAATACAATCCAGCAAGATTCTGCGATTGAATTGCTGACGAATTTTTATTTTTGTACGCACTCCCTTTTCACCCTACAAAATGCGTGATAGTGATAATTTTTAAAGGTTCTTCACACAGCGGGCGCGGTGCGGCGGGACGTGACGGCGACGCGACGCTGAGCAGTTGTAATGTACTAGATATTACGGACGACGCCACACAGAGCCGTCCCGCTCGACGCGACGGTAACCTCGGATCAGGGGGCTTAGACAAAGTCACATTCTCACTAACGATAACGAAATTCGAAACTCCGAAATGTATGGAACTGACAGCCTTCGAAAAGTCACGTGGTCAAACGTTTTCGATTCGCTAATTGTTAGTAGTTGTTTATACGTCAAATTGGACGTTTTTATTCGATAACCATAGCCAAGAAGTTGTTATTTTATCGAACCAACACTTCGACTTATCGATATGTTAGTCGATGTCACTTTGTCTACCATTTTGTGGTCGACATCGTTAAGGCGAAATCGAACTTAGAAATGGATTCGACACGGAGCGATTGCCACTTGTCTAGGCCCCTGTATGGCGTCGTCGCGTCGCCGTCCCGTGTCGCCGCGCCGCGCCCGCGCCTTGCAGAGACCTTTACTCAAAAATGTTGTACAATGCTTTTCAAATGAGAATAGGATGACGATTGATTGTGACGTAACAACATGGCAATTTAATTTACTTAGAGAAATTAATTTCGTACATGCGTAAATGAGGGTGTTCTAAGATGTCATTCACCGGGTGGCAGCACTGAGGCGTCAGGTCCAGGCACCTGTCAAAACGCTTATGTTACTGACATTAGCTAGACATCAACGTCAACGTCAAACGTTAGACGTCAACGTCATATATAAGTTTTCAAAGTAAAAGACCTGACGGCTAAGTGGCGCTAGCTGGCGGTGTGAATATTTCTAAACACCCTCATTAATACGAGTTTTAGAAAAAAAGGGTTCTTTAAATTTATTTTATTTTTACAAATGCACTGGCCTGTTGGTCTAATAGTTAGTGACACTGATTGCTATGCTGGAGGTCGTAGGTTAGATTCCCACCCACGATAAATGTTTGTGTGATGAGCATGATTATTTGTTCTGGGTCTGGGTGTAATTTATCTATAATTTGTTTTTATTTAGAAATACGAGTATATAAGTATGTTTATCAGTGGTCTAGCACTTATAACACAAGCTCTGCTTAGCTTGGGACTAGACGGCGTTGTGTGATAGTTATTCAATATATTATATGTTATCAAATCGATAGTGTTTCATATACCAGATCGCCCCTTTACGGGATTAAAACGATCAAAATTTAACAGTGTATTAATCGGACACAGTGTCCGAATCATCACATCAGTGACAATTCGGACACCACCAACATTTAAGTTGCATTCCTATTCTAATTTGAAAAGCATTTTAGTTTGTAAATCTTTAGTTCCTGTATTAGCCGCTCATGGCGCTAGTGTCAAGTTTCCCTTATGAATTTTTTTATAAAATAATCTTATGTATATCTTATTATTTTTAATGGAATTATAAATTAATTGTACCTAATTCGAATGTTATTTTATAGTTAAGGTACCCTAGTTTATAAGCATTGTGTTTTTATAAATAAAATGTAAAAACATTCCAGATTTATTTTTGTTTTATTTTTTTATAACTGTTCCCCGCGGCTTCACCCCTGTCTCTAGTTACTGCCCTGCTCCCGTAGGTTGTAGCGTAATGTTATAAAGCCTATAGCCTGCCTCGATAAACGTTCTATCCTACATTCTAATATTTTTTCAAATTCGACCAGTAGTTCCTGAGATTAGCGTGATCAACCAAACAAACAAACTATTCAGCTTTATAATATTAATGTTGGTATACAGTACCTACTAGTCATTTTAGCTCTTGAAAACTCTTACAAAAATAAAGGTTTCAAAAAAATTGATGCCAATAACAGATTTTAACAGCAATAACAATTTCAAATTGCATTTATTGTTGTACGAGTTTTCAAGCGCTAAAATTCGCAGAGCCTAACTTTAAACTCACCAAGATCCGACGCGCGACGGCCGCTGTACTGTAACTAGGTTTATTTTTACAATCTTTTTATTAGCTTGCAATGTAACTATGTATCATCATCATCATCATCAGTCTCTTAATGTTCCCACTGCAGGGACACAGGCCTCCTCTCTCTAGGAGAGGGAATGGGCCATAATCCACCATGCGGGCCCAGTGCGGATTGGTGAATGTCACATGTCTTCGAATTTTTGGTTCTAGGACTTAATTCTAGGATTCTAGGATTTAACTATGTATGTTCGGCTCAAATCTTGCAACTCAATTTTGAAGCACATTTCTTCACCCGATTAAGCTGCAATTTTGCAGGTGTAAATCGCATGACAATGCAATATTATAATAACATGGAGCTGATCTGATGATGGAGCTGGAAGGTAGCCATAAAAGCTCAGCAATAAAATAACGCAACCTTATCGTGTTTGAGCTCATTGTATTTGTATTGACGAGTTCTTTGATCCTATGTGGTAGTCCGGGTGATGGTGGTGTTGGAAGGTGGCCACAGGATCTCCGTAATACAATTAGATAACCCTAACGTGTTTGTAGTTTTCGGAAAGGTCTTAATGAGCATTAATAATGAAGGTGTTTACCGAGCTATAAAAGCTTGTTATGAAAAAAATTTTCATTGAAAAATGGTTTTGTTGATATTATACACCGTTAAATTTTAGTCGTTTTAATCCCGAAGAGGGTCGATCCAGTACATGAAACACTATCGATTTGTGTAGATAAAATAAAAAAATTACGTACTTTTTTTCTTAATCTCTTATTGATATACGCATTTACGAAATTAAATTCTTTAAGCAAACGAGTCATTGACCTTGTAGGTAGTTGTCGGTCGATGCGTACTAACTACCTACAGGTTATTGAACTCGCCCAGCTGACGTTTACTTAAAGAAATCAATTTAGAACATGCCTAAATTAATTCGAGTTTAAAAAAAAAGTACTTTGTTTTTTCATCCTAACTTTACCAATCGATAGTGTTTCATGTACTGAATCGATCCTCCAAGGGATTAAAACGACTAAAATTTAACGGTGTATTTTACGTAGGTAGGTACCTACTCAAAATGAAACAAGGTCTGGATAATGATATTTTATATTTATATCCACATTTTATAGTTTGTTCGACTTTATGTCCACTTAACCAGCCATTGTAGACATAAAGTCAAAAACAAAAGTAATTTTCTAAAACTATTTTAAGATGGTAATAATATTTTCAGGGTAGAGAATTGCTGTCAAAATTGACGAACTGCTATTTGAATAAAGAATTTTGAGTTCTTCTTCTTCACGTATCGATGGATTCCACTTCCCTAAGGTTTTGGGCCCAGTAGGTTGCCACATTTATAGCAGCTTCAGTGGCATTTTTTAAGGTCCTCCAGCGTGCATTTGTAGGGACATTTTGGGCACTCCAATTTTGAGTTAAAAATTTGTCAATTCAATTTGCTAAATTGATATTCTCATCGTGGATTTCTCAATTCAAAAATCCTGTACGATTTCCGAAAAAAGAGTAGGTAATATAGGAAAACGTTGATTTTCAAAATTTACCCGTTGTTTGGTTTCCTTCTTAGAAAAAAAACAAGGATAATGATATATAATGACAACTGTCAATCTGTCAGAGTTTCTTAGTTTTTGTTAAATAAATGCTTTAAACAATGACAAAACTGCCCTAAAAATATTATCTCCAAATAATGTTACACCACTTAAAATTACTAATTAATATTAGATACTTACAATATTATGATAATTTAATAATTTTTTACATCTCGAATTGACAGGGGTCTGAAAATACATTGATACATTTTACAAAGAAACGTAAAAAAAAAACAAAAAGTATTTTGACAGTGATAGAGACGCGACGTTCGAATTTGGAACTTAATTCAAGATGGCGAATGTTTTTGAAATTTGCGGTGACAAGTTCGGAAATCAAACCAATTATAAAATTTAAATGCCGTAAAAAATACAATACTCTGTTGAATTTTGATCGCTGGGCCCAGCGTTGATAGTTGAAAATCGAAAAACAAAGGTCTATCGAATTGTTTTGCAAAAAAAAAAATATGACTTAGGTAGGTACAGTCAGCAGCACATCAGACTATACAAATCTGTCAGATTTCTCCAATACATTTTGAACTTTGTTATATTATGGTTAAGAGTTGAAAATCGTTTGCAGAATTTTGACAGTTAGTTATGGTCTGATGTGCTGCTTACCGTACCTATTTATTAAGTCAGTGATCAGCCCTATTTTCGTATGTATGTTAGAAATCATTGAAATTCACAATTTACAGAGGCGTTAGGGTCGGAGGGCATTACTATAAACTTTTGTGTGTTAAAGACACATATAATTCAGGAACCTTAATATCTTTAGAACACTTTAATTTTAACTTACTACAAATAAAGAGAAAACCATTTTCTAGAACAGAATACAAAAATGGTGCCATCGATCAAGTAAAAATTCTAAATAACTATGTCATTCAAGTTTAAAAGAAAAATAAAAATGTATTCAAGTATTCTCAAACGGTATTGCAGGTTATAAAATAAGTTTAGGCGTCATACATTCGGTTTTCAACCATATCTTCTAAAGAATAAGGATGGTTTTCGTTGGATAGCATGTTGGAGATCCACTGTTCTGGCATTGGAATATTTTCGACGACAAACATCGGGAGTTTGGCTCGCTGTTGGTTTTCTTTGACATCTTGGTTTTGTGTCAAAAACTGAAATATTTATAAATATATTACATTACGAGTCAAGGCCACTAAACATTAAACTAGGGGCCCAAGTCTGCTATTTTGTCATTCCAACACGATCCCATTGCCATTTTGCTAAAAGTTTGTAATCTGTAAATTCATAATGGCTGATCATTGGTCGGTCAGCGGAAAGAAACTCACAATTTTAGTAATTTATCGCATAGGTCAAAAATTCATTTGTCTTTATGTACGAGATTAGCATTTGTAGCTGTAGCTACAACACAGCACATCAGAAGTACCACGTGTTCGACCAAAACCACACCATCGCTTTCACCACGTGTTCGACCAAAGCGAGACAGGGAATACGCTACCATTATTATCCAAGGTCACCGCGCGCTAACGGGATTTACCCAACAGACACAGCGCACCCAAATACGCAGCTAGCGACACCACGTGACACGCGCACCAAACCCGTCACCGTGCTGCGATTGGACATGCCTCGTTAGCGGGGATACAACACGCCTCGTTAGCGGGGATACAACACTGCGGATTGGACCAATAGGGACACGCAACCAATAGGGAAGCACTACACTAAACTTAACAATAGAAACTTAAAGCTAAAACTTTTCACTTCCTTGGCGCTGTGAGTGAGTTAAGATAATTACACCCTTAATATGTCGACTACCGTAATTACAGACACAATTAAAAGACATGTGCAGCCACCGGTGTCCTCTTGGGGCATAATGAATTAATGACATATCATAAACATTTTTTAAAAGAGTAACCG
Organism: Mythimna loreyi; assembly: GCA_029852875.1. Taxonomy (NCBI): domain Eukaryota; kingdom Metazoa; phylum Arthropoda; class Insecta; order Lepidoptera; family Noctuidae; genus Mythimna; species Mythimna loreyi. The sequence goes on along the minus strand of CM056807.1, from coordinate 8,219,398 downwards.
TGAAGTTTCTTGCTAGTTCTTTTAAATATAAAACGACTAATTTGGAACCGTGCACTAGCTTCTGACATTTTACAAGTGCCCATGTAAGCAGTGAAATAAAATATTTTGACTTTGATTTTGTTCAGTATTTATACTACCTTGAGGGTGTCAGGTCCTCTCTTCTTCCTCAGGTAGTTGAAGCAGCAAGACCTGAAGTGGCGTGTTCCGCAAGCTGATGCGCACTCACTGCCGCATGAGTCACAAGACAGACTGGCTGCCCACAATGTGCTTCCTGAAAAAATATCGGTATATTTTTTGAAGTGAAGGATGGTAAAGTGAAGTGAAGTTACTTTGGCCCTGAGGTACAACTCAATAACCAATAGATGCGTGCTCTATATTTTTTTTCTGGACCCCTGTAAGCTGGATATAAAAATTACATTTTGAGGACAATTTTTATAGTTTTTTTTTATGGTAGGTAAAAATCATCCAGACTCTTACTGACTAAACAACCTACCCCGTTCCTCCCTTGCCTTATTCCCAGAGCCCTGGTATAACGCTTTCGCACCAACCCAACAATTTTTATAGTGCAATATTGATCAATATAATAGCAATATATTGCTTATATATTCGAAATAATGTAACAAACCATTTTTTTTTAAAGAGTAGGTAACCATGGAGTTTCTTGCCAGTTCTTTTCCATAGAAAACGACCAATTTGGAACCGTGCACTAGCTTCTGACGTTTTATAAGTGCCTTAAAGTTTGGTAAGTTCATTGAAAAACGTCGTTTGCAGGTTAGAAAATTTCACTGCAGCTCTCGACGGGACACGGCTTCATAACGCCATCGCCTGCGGCTCTGGCCAATTCCACCTCTCACTCTCACTTGAATGAAAATGTAGGTCTATATTTAAATCATATCAAAATAATTTTTACAAAACTATAAATCTGTGGAACAATTAATTAATGTTACACGAAATATTTACATAATGTTATAAAATCGGTATATAATTTAACAAAAATAAATAGTTAATATTACTTAACTTTTTTTTTGTTAAAATATACTGATTTTATGCCACACTAACGCCATCTATTGGTAAAAGACAACAGTAATTTCTAACATCAGACAACAATTAACATAAAAATGCGTTTGAAATAAGAATAGATTCGACTTAGCGCCATGTTGTGACATTATGGCTGTCAAATCGGGTACTTACAATTTTTTTTAAATTTAAAACAACTTGATTCTGACTTGGGAAACGCAAAAAAAAAATTGGCTGGCTACCCTTATTTATACTTTTACATAAATATCTAAATTTTAACACATGTAATATACACCGTGAAATTTTAATGGTTGTTTTCCCGCTGCAGTACGACTTGCCATAAGGAGTACTGTTGAAGCACACAGTAAAAATAAAGATTATTTTTATTAAATAAAAAATATTCATCATTTCAAAAAAAGCGAAAAACAATAGTAACACGACGTAGTTTGTAGATACTACTACAGTCTCATTAAATAAAGATTAATTAAATGTTAAAACCAAAATAAGCTCTCTCTCTATTCAAAATAAGCTCTCGCACGTTGTGATACGTCATAATTAGCTTGCACTCTACAGGTCCATTTTTTGTTTTTAATATTTTATTTTTTTATCAAACGTTTGTATTACCAAGACACAACCATTTCGCTGAGGGAAAACAACCATTAAAATTTCACGGTGTATATTTACTATGCGTCCCAAATGTGAATAGGATCGATCGACACGTTATGACGTCACATCGTACTGTCAAATCGAAGAAATTTTGACAAAATTAAAGAACTCAGTCATATCAGAGTGTCTTTAATTTTGATAAAATTGAAGAATTTTGATAACATTCTAATTAAACTTTTTTCGTTCACAGTTCGTAAAAGAATAAAATTTAAAAAAAATGTTCAATTTGACAGTAAATCGTGACGTCACAACATGACTATATACTTATATACGATTGAGAACAGTGGTGGCCGAGTGGCAAAAGCCCCGACTTACGAGATTGTAGGCCGCGAGCTCAAACCCAGCCAGGCGCGTTACTTTGCGTAATTTATTTCATCACCACTGCTTTCAAAACGGTGAAGAAACACTGCGTGAGGAAACCGGCATGTCCTAGAACCAGAAATTCGAAGACATGTGACATCTACCAACCCGCACTGGGCCCGCGTGGTGGATTACGGTCCATTCCCTCTCCTAGCGAAGCAGCCTGAGTCTCAGCAGTGGGAACATTAAAAAGGCTGACGCTATTCTATGCTATATGCTATACATCATCATCATCAGCCTTTTAATGTTCCCACTGCAAGGACACAGGCCTCCTCTCTCTAGGAGAGGCAATGGGCCATAATCCACCACGCGGGCCCAGTGCGGATTGGTGGATGTCACATGTCTTCGAATTTTTGGTTCTAGGATATGCCGGTTTCCTCACGATGTTTTCCTTCACCGTTTTCAGAGCAGTGGTGCTGAAATAAATTACACAAAGTAATGCGCTCGGCTGGGTTTGAACCCGCGACCTACGACTCGTAACTCGGGGCCGTTATCACTCGGCCACCACTGCTCTATGCTATACATATATCTACATTATTCTAGGCTACATGCATATAGTATAACACTTATTCCTACTCAGCAAAGTACACCTATATTGCGTTATGTCACTCTAAGGGCCTTATCATACTAGCGGATTGCGAACGTCCTCAAAGCGGAGCGGGCGCGCTACGAATTCGTTGCGAACACACAACGAACACGCCGCGCATGCGCAGCGAATTTGTAGCGGACGCGCAACGAGATTTAAATTCGTCGATGCTCTCGTTTTCGTTTCCGGCGTCTTTGAAGCAATAAAGCCAACAGCAGTGTTTCCTCGTCGGAATCCATTTTGTTACTGAGTGTATTGTCCGGCGATAATTTGCTACAAACACGCCACGAAAATGTAATGCATTTGCCACGCGTCCGCGACGTCTTCGCTGAGCAGCCGCGGCGTGTTCGCGACGCATTCGTTGCGCGCCCGCTCCGCTTTGAAGACGCTCGCAATCCCCTAGTATGATAAGGCCCTAAACATCAATACACAGCATATTTTATGATCCAAGAGCCCAGGGCTGCCAGACGTTACTTATTGTCTGTGTAACAAAATGTATCGTACAGAATAGTGCCAGAGTATACTCTGAAAGTCTCTTTTTCTTCACTACAATCACACAATGTCGTCTAGTCCCAAGCTAAGCACAGCTTGTTATGAGTACTAGACAACTGATAAACATACTTATATATTTCTAAATACATATATATTAAACATTAATTACACTTAGACACAGAACAAATGATCTTGCTCATCACACAAACAATTGTCCCGGGCGGGAATCGAACCCTCAACCTCTGGCATAGCAGTCAGAGCTACTAACCACTAGACCACCAGGCCAGTCAACTAGCGACACTGTGCAGGTAACAATCCGGTGTCCGCTACGTGGACCGCCGCAAACTACATACGCGCGACGATACGAGAGGAGCGTCCGGGCGGGCGTCCGCGCGGACTCCCGCTTTACGCAGCGCTGGCCTTAGGCGTCGTCCTAATTGGGAGCGATCGTACGATGGCGCGATGCGTTTTTTATCGCACGATCGCGAAAGTGGTCGTACGATGACCTAACAGGTGTGCTACTAGATCGCGCGATGTCTATCGTGCGATGCGTCCCGCGCCCTTCGCGCGTCGACGCATCGCGTATGTAACCAATTAGGACACTCAAAAGAGATCTGTTGCTTTGATTACATGGTCGCACGATCAAACGCATCGTACGATCGTTATTAAGCATTTCATGTGCTCGCACGATTACTTGCGAGGTTCAAATAGGACACTCTGATGAAATCTGTATGTTTGAACTCATCTCACGACGAGAACGCATCGTGTCATCGTACGATCGCTGTCAATTAGGACGACGCCTTAAATCTCAGTAGGTACGCCATTTGTTTATCAAATAATTGCAGCTAAATATACATTTATCTTACTAACACATATTGTTTTAAGCCAGGAATACGTACATAAACTCGTAATTTGCACAAAACTATGCAATACTAAGTATAGCATGGTTAGTTTATCTTCAGTAGTACATAATTAATATTATGTACTAAAATTATTTAAAAAGGATTACTATCCATATCGACAAATCGAATCGTGTTTGAATGAAAATATTTTGAAAATAGCAGACTTGGCCCCCTGTTAAAAGAGTAACCATGGAGTTTCTTGCCGGTTCTTCTCCATAGGAAACGACCAATTTGGAACCGTGCACTAGCTTCTGACGTTTTATAAGTGCCCATGTAGGCCTAGGTATATGAAATAAAAACCATTTTGATTTTTGATTTTGTTAGGGCCCACAGGGACGCCACACCAGGCGGTCACATACACAGAGGTAAAATTTAATAACCTGCAGAAAATTGTTCTAAGTTTGGAGCTGTCATTTTTTTTCCAGAGATATGGATAATTATTCTACACCGTTAAATTTTAGTCGTTTTAATCCCGAAGAGGGTCGATCCAGTACATGAAACACTATCGATTTGTGTAGATAAAATAAAAAAATAAAGTACTTTTTTTCTAAATCTCTTATTGATATACGCATTTACGAAATTAATTTCTTTAAGTAAACGAGTCATTGACCTTGTAGGTAGTTGTCGGTCGTTGCTGAGAAATCAATTTAGAACATGCGTAAATTAATTCGAGTTTTAAAAAAGAGTACTTTGTTTTTTCACTCTAACTTTACCAATCGATAGTGTTTCATGTACTGAATTGATCCTCCAAGGGATTAAAACGACTAAAATTTAACGGTGTATAAGGAAATAGCCTTGAGCGCAGCACTGGCCCAGCGACGAAATCCAAATAGATATCATACATTCAAATCACATTCATAGAACAGTTGTGGCCGAATGGTAACAGCCCCTATTTACGAGCTGTAGGTCGCGGGTTCAAACCCTGACAGGCGCATTACTTTGTGTAATTTATTTCATCACCACTGCTCTCAAAACGCTGAAGAAAAATATCGTGAGGAAACCGGCCACTCTGAACCAAAACTTCAAAGACATGTGACATCCACCAATCCGCATTGGGCCCGCTTGATGGATTACGGTCAATGAGGGTGTTTAGGAATTTTCACAACACCAGTTAGCGCCACTTAGCCGTCAGGTCTTTTCCTTTGAAAACTTATACATGACGTTGACGGCTAACGTTTGACGTTGACGTTGATGTCTAGCTAATGTCAGTAACATAAGCGTTTTGACAGGTGTCCGGACCTGACGCCTGCACCTCAGTGCTGCCACCTGGTGAATGACATCTTAGAACACCCTCATTTTGATCTCCTCGTAGAAAGGAGGCTTGTGTTCCAGCAGTGGGAACATTAAAAAGGTTGATGATGATGAAATCACATACAAACCGATTGTACCTATTTTGATTTCGTCGCTGGACCGGTGCTGCGTTCAAGGCTGTTTTCTTAGAAAATATCACTCCTACACCTACGAACTGGAGGCCGACCGCATAAGGCAAAGGCAACGGCGTACTCGCCGTAGCCGTCGCCGCCGCGATCCTGCCGATATCCGGCCACCGTAGACACTGGCTCGCGGACGGTGAGCAATGGGTAGCTCGCCGTCCGGTCGTCTGGTAAGACCGAGTCCAAGTCGTCAACGGCGCGCACCGTTCCCGCGCGCCTCAAGGAGTTGTCAGCAAACTGCAGGAGCCCTTCAGGGTCGAAGCCTCCTGGAGCCTAGAGGGTGGTGGAAAACTGTTACCTCGACTCCAGGAATAAGGCAAGGAAGGTACGGGGTAGGATTTTTAGTCAGTAAGAGTCTGACACTGGTCTCCCGCTCCGCCCAAGAGCGGGTTTCGTCATTGGATGATTTTCACCTACCATAAAAAAAAAAACAAAAAAACACCTACGAACTTTGCAATCCAAATTAGAATAGGATCGATTGCCATTTTGTGACGTCACGTCGTTCTGTCAAATCGAAGACATTTTTGGCGATGAGTAAAATTGAAGAATTGGATTCTGATTAAACTTTTTTTCGTTCACAGTTCGTAGGTATGTAAATTCAAATTTTCGTAAATAAATTTCATTTTAATAATTTCTTGCCTCGTTTTGACAGTAAATCGTGACGTGGCAATCGATCCTATTCTCATTTGGAACGCATTGTTTAAAGTACGTTACTATCAATAAGAATTTGATGTGGCACAACGAGTTTTATTTTAATCTTTATTTTCAGAGCATTTCAGTTTTTTTGCAAATTACTGGTACGGGTATACCTGGCTTAAGTGACACTACCTACACATTAAGAACATTCTGTAAAAATCTCACTATAAAAACTTAGAAGGGTTTTTCGCGGGACTTTTTGTATTAACAAATTGATTCCTAGTGGATATTTAGATGTAAAATTGTCGTGGCAGGCGGTCGCCTCCTTCTGCGAAGCAGTAATGCTAGCAAAGGAGGAGGTTGTCCGCATAAAGCAACGGCGTTCGCGCCCCAGATGCCCGATTTCCAGCCACCGTAGGCGTGCAATGGGTAGCTCGCCGTCCGATCGTCCGATAACATTCCGGATCGAGCCCAAGTTGATGCGGTTTTTTTAATAGACATAGTATTCAAGAGGAAGGTTTGTAAATAGCCCTTTTTTATGAACTGTGAACGAAAGAAGTTTAATGAGAATCTCTTCTTAGAAGTTCTTCAATTTTGCCAAAATGTCTTCGATTTGACAGTACGACGTGATGTCACAACATGGCAATCGACCTTATTCTCATTTTATTTGGAACGCATAATTACATAGTATAAAACAAAGTTGCTTACCGCTGTCCCTATGTATGCTTAGATCTTTAAAAGTAAGCAACGGATTTTGATGCATTTTTTTTTAACAGATCAGTGATTCAAGAGTAAGATTTATGTTATACTATGCGTTCCAAATGAGAATAGGATCGATTGCCATGTTGCGATGTCACGATTTACTGTCAAATCGAGGCAAGGTATTTTTAAAATTCATTATATTTACGAAAAATTTAATTTATATACGAAGTGTGAACGAAAAAAGTTTAATCAGAATCCAATTTTTCGATTTTTCTCATCTCAAAGTTCTTCAATTTTGCAAAAATATCTTCGATGTGACAGTACGGCGGACGTCACATCCTGGTTATCGATCCTATTCTTATTTGGAACGCATAGTACACATATACATGCGTAATGTATTCAATATAAGTAGTACCCGTGCGAAGCTGGGGCGAGTCGCTAGTGTAGTATAAACTCGGAATCAATTTGCGAATATTTAAAACTGCCATTGAATTTTTTTTTAAAGTCCCGCCAAGATCTTGGTAAGATTTTTACAGAATAGGCCGATTGTATGGCGTTAGGAACTTCGATTTCCGACTGACCTGAAGAATAATCAGCTGACGCTGTTGCCTCCTTTTTATGTCGTTTAGAATCTGCCTGCGACCAAGTCGCTGGCAAATTAAAGATATGTTAGTTTTACAGCTATTTTTTTTTATTTTACAACACACAAAACGTTTTCTAGTCCCAAGCTAAGCAGAGCTTGTGTTATGGGTACTAGACAACTGATAAACATACTTATATATTTCTAAATACATACATGTATTTTAATAGAATCTAAAAAAAAAAAATATTATATTTATTATACTTATCTTATAAATTTATTTTGTAATAACATAGTAATAAGCAAAAAAGAGTCTGAGGTGGACTCGCGTAGTTTTTAAGGTTAGTTATAAGTGTGATGAGGGCATGACGAATGCCATAAATTGCAAACAAAAAAGTATATAAACAATTATTGTGCATATTATAGAAAAGTGCGCGGACCACCATGTCTGCGGTAAAATATATTAACAATAAAAAAAAAAATACATACATGTTAAATTACTCCAAGTCACAGGACAAATTATTGAGCTCATCACACAAACATTTGTCCTGGGTGGGAATAGACCTCCGGCATAGCAGTCAGGGCCACTAACCACTAGACGAAAAGGCCTGTCTAATCTACACTAATATAATAAAGAGGTAAAGTTTGTTTTTTTGTTTGTAGGGGGTAATCTCTGGAACTAATGGTTCGATTGGAAAAATTGAAGCTATAATAGAAAGCTGCTTTACTCCTGAGTGACATAGGCTATAAATTATTTATATAACATGGATATTAACCGAGCTATCACAACTTTCGTCTCACAAAAATTTCCGCGGACGAAGTCGCGGGCAGAAGCTAGTATTAAATATTGACAAAATACAGTACGGCCGTCGGATCTTGGCGCGTCTGAGGTAAGGCTCTGCGAATTTTAGCGCTTAAAAACTCGTACAGGTTTCGGAACAAGAACGCCTAGTCAATATTATGGGCCTTTTCTACACACAGGCTTCATCATAATATTGTCTGCGCGGGCTAATTCGTACAATGCATTTCAAATTAGAGCAGTGGTGGCCGAGTGGTAACGGCCCCGACTTACGATTTGTAGGTCGCGGGTTCGAACCCATCCAGGCGCATTACTTTGTGTAATTTATTTCATCACCACTGCTCTCAAACGGTGAAGAAAAACATCGTGTGGAAACCGGCATGTCCTAGAACCAAAAAATCGAAGACATGTGACATCCACCAATCCGCACTGGGCTCGCGTGGTGGATTATGGCCCATTCCCTCTGCTAGAGAGGAGGCCTGTGTCCCAGCAGTGGGAACATTGAAAGGCTGATGATGATGATGATTTCAAATTAAGGACTCATTAGATATGTCACCGGAAAATTTAAAACACCGTATGATTATAATAAATCCTTATTTATTATTTTTTTAAACAAAGTCGCTGGTCCCTTTGTATTCTTAAATCTTTAAAAGTACGCAACGGATTTTGCGTTTTTTTTAATAGAAGAGTGATTCAAGAGGAAGGTTTATGTGTATAAAACATGCATAATATATTTAATATCAGTATTGCACCCGTGCGAAGCTGGGGCGGGTCGTTAGTTATAGATATAAAAGGAGAAACTGACTGACTGACATATCAACGCACAGGCGAAACTACTGGCACTAGAAGAGTGAAATTGTGCATAAGGCTTGCTTTTATGACGTAGGCGAACACTAAGAAAGGATTTTCCATAATTCACTCCCCTAAAAGGGTGAAACGCGTGTCCAAAGTTTGTGCAAAAACCTATTTTCACGCGGGCGAAGCCGCTGACAGAAAGCTATTTAGGTTATGATTTCTCGATAATTAGGTTATGATGCTTCGCACGGGTGCAATGGTGACTTTAAACATATTGTATTATACATATAAACCTTCCTCTTGAATCACTCTGTCTATTAAAAAAAACCGCATCAAAATCCGTTGCGTAGTTTCAAAGATGAATGAATGATGAAAGCATACAAAGGGACATAGGGACAAAGAAAGCGACTTTGTTTTATACTATGTAGTGAATCAGTTTTGCCATCGGATATCCGGTACGGCAAATATCCACCCTTATGTTGTTGAGACATCTACGGTCCGTCCTAAGAGTTTTGCCTCGCCCTTTATACCGCGTAGGTACATCGAGGGATTGAAACAGTTTGCTAGCTGCAGTCTTTCCGTCCGATTATAATTTAGGCGTCTTCAAGGTTAGAGTGAATAAGCTGAATAAACTAGTACGCCTCACCATCAACGATTGCATCACTGCTTACCATCAGGTGGGATCGCAGTTAAGCACTAGTTTATAGCAATTGAAAAAATTAATATCTAAAAATAAAATAAAAAACTTATTTACTTTCCAATATAAACGTGTCTTATTTAGAAAATTTAATATCACGACAATCTTAAGGTGTTTACAATGTTCCGGTGACAGAATCAAAGACCAATTGTCAAACGCTACTATAGTTCGTTTTTTAATTCTAGACTACGATTTGACAACTCAGAATGTCACACTCTAGAAATATATTCCCAATTTTCTGGAGTTTGACATTTAGAGTTGTCAAATCGTAGTCTAGGTTTAAAAAAACGAACTATAGTCCGGTCAATTTAGGCATCCAAGTTTACAATAATTCGTACTGGCTTAAAATTCGACTGGCCTGTCAGTCTAGTAGTTAGTGACCCTGGCTGCTATGCGGGAGGTCGTGAGTTCGATTCCCACCCAGGACAAATGTTTCTGTGATGAGCACGATCATTTGTTCTATGTCTGGGTGTAATCCATACTAATATTATAAATGGGAAAGTATTTATCTGTAGATTCTCTATAGATTCTAATTTATCTATAATATGTATGTATTTAGAAATATATAAGTATGTTTATTAGTTGTTTAGTACCCATAACACAAGCTCTGCTTAGCTTGGGACTAGACGACGTTGTGTGGTAATTGTAAAAAATAATAATTGGTAATATGGAACCTAGGACTATTTAAAACACCATCATAAATGAAATCTAAAAAATGAGGGCTTTTTCGATTTCATTTATGATGGTGTATGAATTATACATACAATTATATGTATATTATGAATGACATATGGAAAAAATTGAGGTCAAAGATCCCAACAAAAGAGTTTTTATATTTTTTTTTCTGGTGACGAATCCATGAGGACTTTTTAGATTACATTTATGATGTTTTTTTAACAATCCTACCAATTTTCAATCGGTTTCGAATTATCGTAATCTTGTCCTATTTTTGGCTTAATTTGACTGAACTAACTTGAAAAATACGATTTGCAAAGAAATCTTAAATAATTATGACTTAAACAATATATTTAGCTAATTTAGAATAAACTACAGAGGATTTATTTCACCTAGATTTAACTTAGATTCAATAAAATACTCTAAAAAAGGTTTATCATCATCAGCCTTTTTAATGATCCCACTGCTGGGACACAGACCTCTTCTCTCGGAGAGAGAATGGGCCATAATCCACCACGCGGCCCAAGTGCGGATTGGTGGATGTCACATGTCTTCGAATTTTTGGTTCTAGGACATGCCGGTTTCCTCACGATGTTTTCGACGTTTTGAGATCAGTGGTGATGAAATAAATTACACAAAGTAATGCGCCTGGCTGGGTTTAAGCCCGCGACCTACAATTTGTAAGTCTCACCCGGCCACCACTGCTCAAAAAACGTTATTAGAAAGCAATTAAGTATTTTTTGCAAACCGTACTTTTCAAACAATATTTGACAGAAAGAAATCATTGACTTTCTTATTCATAACCGAAACGCATTGTACAAAATAATTCTAGACGTCAAATTACTAATAAGAAATTCCTAAGCAGTTAAACATAATTCAATTGACAAAACTTTTTTATTTATTTATTTAATCTTCATGTACAGTAGTGGTACATAGGCGGACTTAATGCAACAAGGCATTCTCTACCAGTCAACCTTTGGGTTAAAAAAGACGACATTGTAGTAGGTGATTTTTTTTATAATAAATTACGATGACTTTTAAACTCGATAGTCTACTGAACTTTCTAAATAAAAAAAAAATGATCTATTTTATTCCATAATATTGTGATTTGACGGATTTTGATTGGAAAATATTATGTCAAACTTGCAAAATGAAATGCAAATCTGTCAGAATTCCTTCAGATTTTTGTATAGTTCGTTTGTTAATTATATACTACGATTTGACAACTCAGAATGTCACACTCTAGAAATATGTTCCCAATTCTCTGGAGTTTGACATTTTAAGTTGTCAAATCGTAGTCAAGGATTAAAAAAAACGGACTATAAAGTCAATCCTTAAAGGGAAATAAAAATAAAAAACAATTAAAGACTTACCGATAAGCATAAGCGAAACAATAGCGGTGATCTTCAACATTTTTTTTTTAGTTTAGTTTTAATTCTATTCGCTAGATGGCTCTGTCACCAACTTGGTAGCTTGAATGCCGCACATCAGATGTTTGTCCCCTTTTATATCCGCTGAAGTTTACTGAGCTAAGAAACTGGAGGCGTTGCGTGACAAAACTGTAAATATTTGTTTTGATAACCGATACTTTTTAATGTTTTCTCATATTTTAATAAATAAATTAGTTTTTGAGGCGGTTGGAAAAATACCTTTGCTCAATATTCGGCAGTAAACTAAGAAAAAGTTATTTTCAGTTCTGTATCATCATTACATAGTATAAAACAAAGTCGCTCTGTGCCTATGTATGCTTAGATCTTTAAAACTACGCAACATATATTGATACGGTTTATTTTAATAGATAGAGTGATTCAATAGGAAGTTTTAAATGTATAATACAATATATTTAACATCACCATTGCATCCGTGCGAAGCTGGGACGGGTCGCATCTTTTCCGTTCTATAAAATAACGTTATCTTTCTAGGGTTAAACCATTTTCAAACTAGATGTCCCTCGTGCCAATGGGTAGGTACTGCTCCGCTCTCATGAGTCGTAGCGTGATGGTAAAAAGCTTAAAGCCTTCCTCAATAAATAAGCTATTCATGCACAAAAGATTTTCAGTTTGGTCCATTGGTTACTGAGATTAGACCGTACAAACAAACATACTCTTCATCTTAAACTACAGTACGACTATCGGCCGTTCTAATTTGGCGTGTTGAAGAGTCTGAAGTTAGGCCCTGTGAACTTTAGCGCTTGTGTACTCGTAAAAAAATATATCTACACTAATATAATAAAGAGGTAAAGTTTGTTTCTTTGTTTGTAGGAGGTAATCTCTGGAACTACTGGTCCGATTGGAAAAAAATTAGCAACAATAGAAAGCTGCTTTACTCCTGAGTGACATAGGCTATATTTTATGTACGCGGGCGAAGCCGCTGAGAAAAGCTAACTTTACCTCTTTATTATATTAGTGTAGATATATAAAGGTACTTTAAAATAACATACATATGGTTTTTGTCAGTAAAAGTCTGCGCATACCCATTACACACATTACATGATTTCTTATCCAAGATGCAGGATTGCGACAGTATATTTTTATGTTTTTTTTTTATGGTGAGCAAAAATCACCTACTAATTCTGCCACTCTTGGCTGGAACAGGAGATAGTGTCAAGACTTTTACTGACTAAAAACCCACCCCGTTCCTTTTTTGCCTTACCTCCAGGTAACTCTAGGGCCTTGGCGTTACAGTTTGCTGATAACTCCTTGAGGCGCCCAGGAACGCGCCGTCGACGACTTGGGCTCGGTCCGGACGGTTGGACAGCGAGCTACATATTACTCGTCGTCTACAAGCCCATACAACCATAAAAAAACTACTCGGGCGATGCGGATAGGTGGATGTCACATGTCTAAAAATTTTTGGTTGGAGGTCACACAACACCGTTTAGTCCCAAGCTAAGCAGAGCTTGTGTTATGAGTACTAGACAACTGATAAACATACTTAAATAAATTATTCTTATTCTTATTCTTACTTATATATTTCTAAATACATACATATTATCATCATTACACAGTAGGTATAAAACAAAGTTGCTTACCGCTGTCCCTATGTATCCTTAGATCTTTAGAAGTACGCAACGGATTTTGATGCGGCTATTGTTAAATGATAGAGTGATACAAGAGGAAGGTTTATGGGTATAATACATGCATAATATATTCAATATCAGTACCCGTGCCAAGCTGGGACGGGTCGCTAGTTATAGATAAATAAATTACACCCAGATACAGAACGTATGATCGTGCTTACACAAACATTTGTCCGGGGTGGGAATCGAATCCACGACCTCAGGCTTAGCAGTCAGGATCACCAACTACTAGACTGATAGGCCAGTCTAAGTTCCATTTTTCAAAGAGATGTGATGAAATAAATTACACAAAGTAATGCGTCTGTTTTGGTTTGAACATGCGAGCTACAACTCGTAAGTCGGGGCCGTTACCACTGCTCTCAAAAAGACACTGCCTGGCCCCAAGTCTGCTATTTTCAAAATATTGTCATTCCACCACGATTCCATTGCCATTTTGCTAAAAGTTTGTAATCTGTTAATTCATATTGGCTGGTCATGGGGCAGTCAGTGGTGTCGTAATAGAATTGTGGTACGAGCTGTCTTGTAACGAATTTAAAACAATAACTGCACAATAACATTCTAATCGTAAGTCACTGATTAAAGGAACTGTCAAAATTTTATTAATTTACCGCATATATGTCCAATAAACATTTGTACGAGATTACCATTATAAAAAAAATCTTTCAATGGAGTGTCAGTGGTTGATCATTGGAAAGTCATTACGACGACATCATATTAGTAGATTACCAAACTTGTCAAAATCAACAATTATGAAATCAATGATCGACTATTCTGACACTATTGTAATAGCAGACTTAAGGCCCAGGGGCCCTAGACAAGTGGCAATCGCTCCGTGTCGAATCCATTTCTAAGTTCGATTTCGTCTTAACGATGTCGACCACAAAATGGTAGACAAAGTGACATCGACTAACATATCGATAAGTCGAAGTGTTGGTTCGATAAAATAACAACTTCTTGGCTATGGTTATCGAATTAAAACGTCCAATTTGACGTATAAACAACTAGTAACAATTAGCGAATCGAAAACGTTTGACCACGTGACTTTTCGAAGGCATATGTCAGTTCCATACATTTGGAGTTTCGAATTTCGTTATCGTTAGTGAGAATGTGACTTTGTCTAAGCCCCCAGGGAATCGAATCTTAGATCTCACACATCGAAGTTGCCTCCAACATCACAGGGGTTAAATGTATAAGAAGTGATTGGTAACCGCACCGCGCACCTATTTAGCATTTTTATCGGAAAACTTTAGATTAATAACACAGTTTGTAGATTGAAAAGGCTATATTTACCATGATTTTATAAACAAATTTTCAATGAAAATCATTTTTACAAGCTTTTTATTAGCTTGCAATGTAACTATGTATGTTCGGCTCAAATCTTGCAAATCAATTTTGAAGCAGATACCTATCTTCAACCGATTGAGCTGCAATTTTGCATGCAGGTGTAAATCGCATGACAATGCAATTTTTTGATGACATGGAGCTGATCTGATGATGGAATAAATAAAAATAATAATAATATAATAATAAATTTATTTTCAATTGATACACACAGCAAATATCTACATAGAACAGAAAACATTTTATATATTTGAGTTACAAATTTTGTTGAACTCTGGTACCAAAATTAAGATTCAACTTGTGTTAAGGGTACCAGGGCCCTCGGTCAAGTTGATCTATATATAAAATTGTTTAGCATCTTAGTGGAAAGTGTTCATGTGACTAAGTTTAAAAGGGGAAAAATAGAAACAAAAATGAAAATAAAAACAAACATATGTAAACGTAATGTAAGTGTTTGTGATGGTGTGTGTAAATGTATGTGTAGTTATGTGTGTAAATATAATATAATATAGTATAACTGAAGTTTATGAAGATGTAGTGTAATGGTTCTTAATATAGTGAAAAGTGTTTATATTTTAAGTAGGTTCTCAGTGTCCTCGTATGATTTATTTAGAAGCCAGTTCAATACCTTCTTTTTGCATTCATAACTGGAGAGTGGGTAGATATCGCAATATTTATTTATTTTGTTGTACAAGCGACCACTAATCACATTTTGGTGCCGTGCAGCCAGGGAACTACGACATTGTTGTGATTGGCATACTGCATGTGAGCGGCGCTTTGCTGTTACACTTTTATCGTAGGTATTTTAGAGTGCTATGCTTTCTCAAAATAGTTCCCAGGACAAATAATTGCCTCACAGATAAGGTCTTACAGTGATCCAAGAGCTGAACTGTCGGATACCTGAAGGGTTTAAAGGACATATCTTTAAGCACAGCACGCTGCGCACGTTCTAAAGGCAGTAAGAGCGTTTTGGCAGCCCCGCCCCACACAGCTATGCAATAACTCAGAATAGACTGACATAAGGCACAGTACCTATACCATTTTAAGAGTATTGAAGTCAAGACAATACCGAAGTTTTTTAAAAATATAGATGGACACGAGCGGTGAGGACCATTAGGTGATTTTTCCAATTTAAGAGAGGATCAATATATACTCCAAGGTATTTTACTTGGGTAGACCTGCTTAGAATAGGACAGCCACAGAGTGAAGAGGAAACACTCAAAGTACTTCTGTCACAACTATGGGCTTTGAGAGTAAACTCCTCACTAGACGGTTGAGAGGAAGTGGTCAACGAGAAGGTCAGGTAGGTCGATTTGTTAGGATTTAAGGTTAGGAGATTACCTGACAACCATTGTTTGAATCACGAGGTAGCCATAGGAACTCTGTAATTAAACGGCACAACCACGTCGAGTTTGGGCTCGTGTGAATCGTCTTGACGAGTTTTAATTATTTAAGTATAGACCACCGCTACACCGCAAAGTTTTTTTTTCATAACAAGCTTTTATTGTTATGAAAAAAAAACTTTAATTGAAAACTTGTTTCAATACACTTACTCGAAAACTGACACTTATCACATTATAATTAGGTTCAAAAAGACATGTATATCACCCGCGTGCTTTTGTTTCATCTTATATACACCGTGAAATTTAAATGGTTGTTTTCCCGCGGCTGAATGACTTGCCATAAGGAGTACTTTTGAAGCATACAGTAAAAAAAAAAAGTTTTTTTTTTGTAAATAATTATTAAAAATATTCATTAATTCAAAAAAGCGAAAACAATAGTAACATTAGACGTAATTTGTAGGTACTCCTAGAGTCGCATGAGCAGCCCGCCGTCAAAGGAAACCGATTCATTCAATATTTAAACCAAAATAAGCTCTCACACGTTGTGATACGTCATAATTAGCTTGCACTCTACAGGTCCATTTTTTGTTTTTAATATTTTATTTTTTTATCAAACGTTTGTATTACCAGACACAATCATTTCGCTCAGGGAAAACAACCATTAAAATTTCACGGTGTATAAAAATGAATCGCAAAATGTGTTGGTAAGCGCAAAACTCGAGAATGGCTGAACCGATTTCGCTAATTCTTTTTTTTGTTGTGTTTGTTACGTTCAGGAGAAGGTTCTTATGAAAAAAAAAATGGTTATAGTTGGGTAGAGTAGGGTAGAGTTGGGTAGGGTAGGGTAGGGTAGGGTAGAGTAGAGTAGGGCGGGAAACAGTATCAGACTCTTACTAACTAAACTTTGCTGACTTTAAGTAAATGCTGTTACACGATTGAAGATTTTATGACTGTAAAATTCGCTTAGATATTGACATTACCTATGAATCATACTTTATCTCCTTGACTTTATTAGAATCTTGACTTATATAATTGATATCTCTATTAATAACTATTGCTAAATTAATTTCAATTGTTTGTAATTCTAATAATAAACTATTTAATTTTAATGTATTGACCGATATATATGGTTTGTATATTTGATTATACAAACCATATTTGTACGCCGGAAACGGCAGAATATTATGATCACAATATATAAGCAACATATTGTATAGGGCAACCCCAATACCACGAGCGAAGCCGCGGGCAAAAGCTAGTGTAGTTAATACGTTGCAAAGCACTCAGAAGTATGTAAATATACCAGTAAGTGCTTCCACATGTATCTATATGCTACGGGATAATCCATGGTGACAAACAATTGCTTTTTATTACTCAAATGTATCCGATTTCATACCTACTTAATATTTGTCATGTGTTTTCTTATAGAAGCATTTCAATTTATGATGTTTTTCTATAAAGGTAGACGATATTTTTTAGGGTAGGTAAAAATCATCCAAAAACGAATCCCGACCTTGAGCGGAACGGGAAACTGTGTCAGACTCTTACTGACTAAACAACCTACCCCGATCCTACGTTACCATATGTATCAGGGACCCTAGACAAGTGGCAATCGCTCCGTGTCGAATCCATTTCTAAGTTCGATTTCGCCTTAACGATGTCGACCACAAAATGGTAGACAAAGTGACATCGACTAACATATCGATAAGTCGAAGTGTTGGTTCGATAAAATAACAACTTCTAGGCTATGGTTATCGAATTAAAACGTCCAATCGACGTATAAACAACTAATAACAATTAGCGAATCGAAAACGTTTGACCACATGACTTTTCGAAGGCATATGTCAGTTCCATACATTTCGGAGTTTCGAATTTCGTTATGGTTAGTGAGATGTGACTTTGTCTAAGCCCCCAGGGCCAGAACATTCCTTTCAGACACGAACCCTTGGCCCCAGTTGGCTTTGACCCTTCTGCAGGGTCCCTACAGTTTCTGGGTCCCTGGTAGTCCCTACGTTGTAGACTTGTAGACGATATCATATCAAAATACTAACGCTTTTTACTTTTTTTTTATTTCAACCTAACGACCCGCCCCTTCTCACATTTGATGCAAAAACAATTTTTAATTGCAATAACAACTGCAAATTGCATTTATTTATAAGTAGGCCGTACTGTACATAGGTAAGGGATAGACAGCCTTTTTGGCATTCTTTTTTAATGTTGTGTAATCTTGAAAATAAATTACATCAACTTCGATAAAAAAAAGTAAATATTCGTAAGTATTTGAAATCTTTAACATATTTTATTTATACATTCGAACTAATCGTGGTTTTTCGTTTGCTGTCGAAATTAAACAAATTTTAAACTCTTGTGCCCCTAGTGGACGCTGACGTTCGCATGCCTATTGTCTTTCTATTACGTCTCTAATTAAGGTACCTATTCAAAAAGTTAAGCCCCAAGAGGACACCGGTGTCCGCACATTGACTTTTAATTGTGTCTGTAATTACGGTAGTCGAAAGGTTAAATTTATTTCGTTACAAAAAATAAATCACAGCTTTAGGATTAGGTAGGTAGGTAGGGGAAAGGTGTACGAGACGATCCCTCGAGGGAAGATGATCCTTTTAGATTGCAACGAAACTAGTAGCGTCATCTAGTTGTATTTATTGGTAAAATGTAGACCCCGATGTCCCCACGCCTCAGTCTAACGTAATGGCGTCGTGAGTGACAGTCGAAGTTTTTGTGGAAGAAAACAAAAATTGAGTGACTTCTATCTAAGGTAAGGTTTACTTTAAGTTCATGTCTAATGTGTTCTAGGTATTTAATTGTTGAGGCTGTTATATTAGTTAGCTTTGGATATTGCTCTATTTTGTTTTTTTAGCAGCATGGTAACAGTTGAGACCGCATAGGTTACGTTATCGAACATTGAATAAAAAAGTTTATGTTGGGGCAAGATGATTATGTTAACGATGTACAAGATGATCCCCACGGATCATCTTGTACACCGGTAGCATAATCATCCTACTATTACGGGGATATTTTTTAACCTTTTGTAGGTATGTTATTACCTTTCAGTTTATGTATTTTTTCTAATAAATATAACTTAATTAATATGACCTGCCTGCATTATTATATAAAAATAAATAAAAAAAATACCTTCTTTTGTTTTAGACCATGCCTCGTAATTATATAAGAAAAACAAACCGCGGGTTGTGGTCGGAAGAGTCAATGCTCAAAGCGCTGGATGCTGTTAAAAAAGGCATGCCATTTAGAACAGCAAGTAAACAGTTTGGAGTGCCTGTAATGTCACTGAAAAGACGGGCTAAAGGCAAAAACAAAGTGGCTGTCGGTGCAATAAAATATTTAGGTGGAAAAAAAACAGTTTTTACGGCAGGACAGGAAATTGAGCTCGTGCAGCACATTAAAGATATGGAGACGAGAATGTACGGATTAACACGACAAGATGTTGTAGCGTTAGCATATCAACTTGCTGTAAAAAATAATATCGCCCATCCTTTCCGCAACGAAAAAGCAGGATATGATTGGTTAAGAGGATTCCGTTTTTTTCCGGATTTTGATTTTATTTCATTAAAGATATACTAAACTCTGATTATGGTTTTATTTTGGTATTTCTACCAAAACCGATCAAGATTCCGACATAGGAGTGGGGCAACATGATCCTGGGATCATCTTGCCCCCACCGCAAGAATCATCTTGGACACCGGGGTGTACAAGATGATCCTTTTCTAACGTTTTAAAAATGTAATCAAAAATAATATAATATCTTAACAAACTTAAATTTTGAGTACGACAACAAAAAGCCAGATAAATTTACTAAGTATAAACGTTTTTATATCCGCGCTAAGTAGAATATTATATAAACTACAAGCATTTTCCCTTAAGTGAACCATCTCGTACACCTTTCCCCTACATGAAATTGTTGTAGAAGTTAAACTCAATCTGCGATTACTCTAAAAAGATGCAGTTTGAATGATAAATAAGATATCAAAACAGAGATATTATTTACTAGCTTTTGTCAGCGGCTTCGCCTGCGTAGATAAAATATAGCCTATGTCACTCAGGAGTAAAGCAGCTTTCTGTTGTTGCTGAAATTTTTCCAATCGGACCAGTAGTTCCAGAGATTACCCTCTACAAACAAAAAAACAAACTAACAAAAAAACAAACAAAAAACAAACTAACAAAAAAACAAACTAACAAAAAAACAAACAAAAAACAAACTAACAAAAAAACAAACTAACGAAAATACAAACTAACAAAAAAACAAACTAACAAAAAAACAAACCATACCTCTTTATTATATTAAGTGTAGATTTACATTAAAACGGTTATACATAACTATATATGTATTTTTTTAACTAAACCTTTGTCATCATCATCATCAATTCTGCCGAAAGACTTGGACATAGGACTCCCCCAAACGTCGCCATAACGACCGGTCCCGTGCGTCTTGCACCCATCGAATTCCAGCAACCCTGACCAGATCGTCGGTCCACCTTGTGGAAAGCCTTCCAACGTTACGTCTTCCGGCACGCGGTCGCCACTCCAGATTTTTTCGGCCCCAGCGGCCATCTGTTCTGCGTGCGATTGCCACTTAAGTTTGGCGATTCTTTTCGCTATGTCAGCAACCTTGGTTCTCTTGCGGATATCTTCATTTCTGATTCGATCACGCAAGGAAACTCCGATCATAGCTCTTTCCATTGCCCTGAGGTGAGTTTAAGTCTTCTTTGAGGCCCATTGTAAGCGACCACGTTTCGGAGCCGTATGTCATCACTGGCAATACACACTGGTCATAGACTTTCGTCTTGAGATACTGAGGTATAAACCTATGTACCTACATATAATATAAAAACATGCAAAACAAAATTAGGCGTCAAAGTACTAAACAAGTTAGTTTTAGTCACTCAAACATAGGTAGCCTAAATTTTTTGTGTTTTCATACTTTGTAAATTTTAGTAGAGATGAATTTACCGTAGATTTACAAAACTAACAATATAACGGCCTATTGTAATACCGACCAAACAGGGACAACCTTAACAATATACATTTTAACGCTCGATATACAGGATTTTTATTTTAAACTTGAATATATTTTAATCAACACGTATTTTTTATTTAGACATGTGTCAATAGTAAAAAATTAAGTTAACGCTTACGAGACTTGTTTACTCAGAAACTTATTCTATGGACGTCGCTTTGGACAAAGGGACAAAATAGAAAAATGAGAAAAAAAATGTCATGTACTAAAAATGGAAATGTGTTCTATTGCTTACACTGAGCCACCAAAAAAACATTTACGCAGTGGTTAAAAAATTGCCCGGTATTGTGATTTAAAAGCTGCAAACTAGTGCGCCTTACCATCAACGATTGCATCACTGCTTACCATCAGGTGGGATCGCAGTCAAGCCCTAGTTTATAAAAATTAAAAAAAAAAAATTCGTAATATTACAATCTACCTATAAAATAATTCGTTAAATCGCGTGCTGTTTGATAAGGTTAACAGTCTTTCGATATTTGAGTTTGATAGTGGCTAGCCTGTTGGTCTAGTGGCTAGAGGTCCTGACTGCTATGACGGAGGTCGTGGGTTCCATTCCCACAATGTTTGTGTGATAAACACGATCATTTGTTCTGTGTCTGGGTATAATTTATCTATAATACTATGTATGTATTTAGAAATTTATAAGTATATTTATAAGTTATCTAGTACCCATAACACAAGCTCTATTTAGCTTGGGACTAGACAGCGTTGTGTGATAGTTGTGGAATATACAGGGTGTCATTGACATGGTAACGCAAACGAATACCTTAAATCCAGTACATGATTCTAGACACCCCAGTGGTGGAATTTTTTTTTCGGTTTTTTCTTATTATTTTTTAATGTTTTTTAAACTAAACTGTATAAAAACGTCACTTTAACATTTTTTTGCGAAAAAAGTTGTGAATTACATTCTAAATTAATAATGGCATCGGGTTTGATTAGAATAACGACTTTATTTGCCTCGATGACTTTTTTAATACTTTTTTTTTGTAAAAAAAAATTCTTTCGTTTTCTAAAAATATCATTGGGATTGGTTAGAAAAGCGATTTTATATACTTAGGTAAAAAATAAAAAAACAAAGCTTTTTTTTTCAAATTTTTGAAAAAAAAAGCTTTGTTTTTTTATTTTTTGACATGTCAATGACGTAAAGTTCCACCACTAAGGTGTCCAGAATCATGTACTGGATCTATGGTATTCGTTTGCGTTAACATGTCAATGACACCTTGTATAGATATAGTTTGCCGTCTTGTGAGATAGATTGTAATCTAACGGTATTTACAATTTACGGGGACATACACATGGAGACTTAATATTTTAGCACACCTTGTTATGTAGCTGTATACAAGAAAGTGCGTCAACACAAGCGCGGCAGTCGTCAGTGATTCGCCCGTAGCAATGCCCGTAGCCGGTAAGCCCGTAATTGTAACAGATGCGCTGCCCTAGTCGATAGCGTGTTGTAGCTCACACGCGTAGCACCGAGCGATGACGCGTCGCCTCGTAGCAGTCAGCGTAGCAGCCCGTAATTGTTACAGATGCGCAGCCCTAGCCGATAGCATGTTGTAGCTCACACGCGTAGCACCGAGCGATGACGCGTCGCCTCGTAGCAGTCAGCGTAGCAGCCCGTAATTGTTACAGATGCGCAGCCCTAGCCGATAGCATGTCGTAGCAGCCACGCGTAGCACCGCGCGATGACGCGTCGCCTCGTAGCTGTCAGCGTAGCAGCCCGTATCCGTAGCAGATGCGCTGCTCTAGCCGATAGCGTGTCGTAGCAGCCACGCGTAGCACCGCGTGATGACGAGTCGCCTCGTAGCAGTTAGTAACCGAAGCAGAAATGCGGCTCTAGCCGATAGCGTGTTGTAGCAGCCACGCGTAGCACCGCGCGATGACGCGTCGCCTCGTAGCTGTCAGCGTAGCAGCCCGTATCCGTAGCAGATGCGCTGCTCTAGCCGATAGCGTGTCGTAGCAGCCACGCGTAGCTCCGCGCGATGACGCGTCGCCTCGTAGCTGTCAGCGTAGCAGCCCGTATCCGTAGCAGATGCGCTGCTCTAGCCGATAGCGTGTCGTAGTAGCCACGCGTAGCTCCGCGCGATGACGCGTCGCCTCGTAGCAGTCAGCGTAGCGACCCGTATCCGTAGCAAATGAGTGGCCCTAGCCGATAGCGTGTTGTAGCTCACACGCGTAGCACCGAGCGCTGACGCATCGCTTCGTAGCAGAGGTTTTTTTTTATTGTAGGTGAAAATCATCAAATGACGAAACCCGCTCTTGGGCAGACCGGGAGACAGTCAGACTCTTACTGACTAAAAAACCTACCCCATTCCTTCCTTGCCTTATTCCTAGAGCCGCGGTAACACTTTCACACCAACCGGCAGCTCCAGAAGGCTTCGACCCTGAAGGGCCCCTACAGTTTGCTGACAACTCCTTGAGGCGCGCGGGAACTCTCTCTTCACTGCGAATCATGGCCTGAACCAAGGGCCGGCGCGAGATGTCGCCGCCATCTCTCTCCTAGAGGAGGCTTGAGTCTTAAGGGAGGCTCGTGTCCCAGCAGTGGGGACGTACTTATATGGATTGATATTACCGTATACACTGGCTCGCGGACGGTGAGCAATGGGTAGCTCGCCGTCCGGTCGTCTGGTAACTGTCCAGACCGAGTCCAAGTCGTCAACGGCGCGCACCGTTCCCGCGCGCCTCAAGGAGTTGTCAGCAAACAGGGTCGAAGCCTCCTGGAGCCTAGGGTGGTGCAAACTGTTACCTCGACTCTAGGAATAAGGCAAGGAAGATACGGGGTAGGTTTTTTAGTCAGTAAGAGTCTGACACTGGTCTCCCGCTCCGTCCAAGAGCGGGTTTCGTCATTCGATGATTTTCACCTACCATAAAAAAGAACCTATATGGATTGATGATGATAATGAAACTTTTGTTTTATTCTTTTTATTGACTAGCTCATGTTCTGCAGCACACATCTTGAGTGACTAGATATTTTAGTATTGTTTAAATAGAGAAGCTAGTACTAAACTATGGGTTTTTTGTATCAAGCTTGTAACTATGAATCCATCTAAGTAGGTACTTATGCAAAATGCATAAGTACCTACTTAGTTTTGTTATATAACATTTATTTGAAAGTTATTTTGTCTACAAATCATTTGCCTACTTTGCTAAACATTTAGTTTGTAAGTGGGGTACCTACATTATATCAATTGCATGCCAAAGAAAAAGTAAATTAATTTTCTTATTTTTGAAGACTATTTAGTACCTACTTTATTTTTTTACGACCATCACACAACGCCGTCTAGTCTCAAGCTAAGCAGAGCTCGTGTTATGAGTACTAGACAACTGATAAACATACTGATATATTTCTAAATACATACATATCTAATGATATGTATGTCTAGTTCTAATAAAATTATGTTTATATGTTTACCTAGTTTCTTATCTCATCATCATCATCATCAACTTAGCGCCAGTCCCGGTTGCTACCCTTGGCTTTCACCTCGGTGCCCGGGGTCCGCTTGCCAACAAACACGTCTCCTCTTCGCTCGGTCTTTTGCGTCCTCTGCCTTAAACCCATTAACACGCATATCGTCCCTTACGACGTCGATCCAACGCCTCTTAGGCCTTCCTCGTTTTCCGGGTCCCGGCGGAGGCGGCATGGCGAGGCATCTGTTACTCACGTAGTCTGCCGGTTTTCGTAAAACGTGGCCATACCAGCGTAAGCGACTCTCCTGCAGTTTATCCGCTATGTCACGGACCTGAAGGCTGTACCTAGTTTCTTATCTGACATACCCAATCATGGGTAAGTTTTATTATTTTTGCAACACTAAAACGACGGGGTCGCTATCACTCAGTTCACAGATAAGTTGGTAAGCCAATAAGCCCGAAGTTATAAGTAGCATTTTTTGAATGTGTACGTAAATGAATTCTGTCTGTGGACCACCACAGACGAATTCAGTTATCTATACCTACAGGATTTTTTTTAACCAGTGCGCAAAGGGAATTGTCTAATGTTGGCCATTTTTAAATAAGCTGCTCAATAGAAATCTAATACCTATATCAATAACAGTAAAAATAACAGTTTAACAGTAAAAAAAGCTATGTTAATAATTATGGCATGAGTGTTATTTTCAAAGACATTAAACAATATATGATTGATATATTGCAATATGAGGCACAAATAACGGACGATATAATGAGCAACCATTATCCACTTTCGCCGGATGAAAATAATCGATGCCAGCCTGGAAAAACTGAAGAAAATAATCTTTTTCGTCTACAACCGTATTAACATAATCCATCAAAATATCAGTGGACTCATTTGTAAGTCGGATCTATTTACCGTTTCCTTATGTAACATTATTGATTTAGGCACAAAAATTGATGTTTTATGTTTTTCTGAACATAATATGATAGAGGATGATGTGAAATTTCTTAATATTCCTAACTATAAATTGGCTTCTTGCTTTTGTCGTGATAATCGTAGAGGTGGAACTTGTATTCTTGTTAAACATAATCTTAAGTTTACAGTAATTAAGACAGTCGAAAAGTACAACATCCCAAATGTAATTGAAAGCTGTGCTGTTGAACTATTAGACCATAACATAATTATTTTATGTGTATATAGAGTACCGAAGAGTCAGAACTGTAAAAACTACCTTGAAATATTTTTTAATAACTTAAATGATATTCTAGCGATCTTAACAAAAAACATAAATAAAAAAGTAGTAGTATGTGGTGACTTCAACATTGATATGTTAAAAAAGAACAAAAATACGTCTGAATTTGAGAACTTGATGTATGGTTTCAACCTCAAACAGGCAATTAAAGAACCTACGCGGCCTAGTAGTGGCTCATGCATTGATAACATTTTTCACAATATTCGTGGTGCTCAATCAAACCTTTTTGAATTTTGCTTATCTGACCACAAAGCTCAGTATTTATCCTGCCCAGTAAAAAAGACATGTTCATCTGACTATTGGTACAAATTCAAGCGTGACTATTCAAGCGCTAACTTACTAAAATTTAAAGAATGCATGGAAGTGATCAAGTTTACGGAAGTATTCGAAACAAATAATGCCGAACAAGCGTTTGCTTTCTTCCATAGCGAATTTAAATTATTCTATGACCTGTGCTTTCCGCTAATAAGAATTAAATGTAAGACTAAGACGCGACCAAACTGGCTTTCTAATGGTATTAAAAGATGTAGTAAGAATAAACGCTCCCTATTATGGAAATATCGACTATCCAAGAGCCCGACAGACAAACATAATTTTAAAACATACTCTTCAAGGTATAAAAAAATTATCAATTTAACCCAAAAATCGCAGAACAATTATTTTATTCTTAATTCTGCTAATAAGTCTAAAGCGACTTGGTCAGTAATTAATAGTAATAAACCTAAATTCCCAACTGAAGAAATCAAAGAACTGATAATTGATAATCTTAAAATCACACAACCTACTAAAATTGCAGAATCATTTAATAACTACTATGCTGACTTAGTTCAACTAGAGAGTACTAATAATACCGCGAAAAAACAAACTTGCACATACAATTCCCCATTTTCTTTTTTTCTTGGCCCAGTCGACCCAACCGAAATTTTTTCAATCATAAATAACCTAAAAAATACAAAAAGCACTGGTTATGATGATATTTGCGTATCAATTTTAAAACAAGTCAGTCATATAATCTCTCCCATACTGAGCCACATCATAAATCTCTGCTTTGAACAAGGTATCTTTCCGTCATCTTTAAAAACCACTATAATTAAGCCAATTCATAAAAAGGATAGCAAATCGGATATGAAAAATTACAGGCCGATTGCTCTCATCCCTATATTTTCTAAAATATTTGAAAAGGCTATTTATAGCAACCTCTATAACTATTTTGACAAAAACTGCATCTTTTCCGACAAGCAAAAAGGCTTCAGGAAGAATATGTCCATAAATCTAGCTATATATGATTTCTTGAGTATGATTTATCCTAGAGTAGATGCTAGACAGCCGTCGTTCGCTTTGTTTATGGATATGACAAAGGCCTTTGATTTTGTAGACCACTCAATTTTATTGAATAAACTGGAGATATATGGTATCAGAGGCAATGCTCTTAACTTAATCAAATCATATCTCACTAATAGAACTCAAGTTACAAGCATAAGCAAAATTTGTCCTACGACTAAAAATGAAACTGAGTATAGATCAGGCCCGAGAATAGTTAAATTCGGAGTCCCTCAAGGCAGTGTTTTGGGTCCATTGCTCTTCCTCATATATATTAATGACCTTCCCAACTCAACCAATGATAGAATGGTGCTATTTGCAGATGATTGCACAGTCGTTTATAATAATGAAAGTGATATCAATAGAAGCTTATGTGCTATAATAGAATGGTTAGAAAATAACAACTTATTAATAAATTTAGATAAAACGAAACTAATGCATTTTAAACAAAAAATAAATTACAAATTAGATAGAAAAGTAGAATACTTAGGAAAAGAAGTAAAATTAACCACAACAACTAAGTTTCTCGGAGTTCACATAGATGATAACCTGAAGTGGCAAACCCATATCGAATTCCTATGCAAAAAAATATCCCAATCATCTTACAGCCTTTACCTACTATCCAAAAAAGTGAGCCTCCCCTCACTGCTTGTTGCATACCATGGTTATGTAGTTTCCAGGTTAAGATATGCAATAATTTTTTGGGGCAATGATACTAATTGGGACAGGGTTTTTAAATGTCAAAAGAAATGCATCCGTGCTATGTGTGGTTTGAAAAAAACTGACAGTTGCAAAGAATATTTCAAAAAACTTGGTTTACTTACAGTTCCATCAATTTATATTCTAGAATTGGCTCTATTCATAAAACAAAATCCAACATTATTTACTTTAGAATCTGGATCTCGTAATAGAAGTAGATTATATAATAACGTTAGCAGAAGATTTAAAACCACATTGTATGAAAAAAGTGTATTCAATATGGCCACTAAAATTTATAATAAAATTCCAAAAAATATAAAAGACAGTGAGAATATAAATATTTTTAAACATAAACTGTGTAATTTTTTGATAGAAAATTGTTATTACTGTCTTACTGACTTTCTGTCAAATTAGGCTATAATTTGTAATATTAAGCAATAGTTGTTTGTATTTTTGTGTTTTTATTTTTCTATTTGTATGCCCTGTGTGGCGGATCACGGCATGAACATATATTATTTAAGACCTATTATAATACCTGTGTATCACAATAAATTATTTGATTTGATTTGATTTGATAACTTTATTTATATTTTAGCAAATGTCTGATGCTAATAACGTTGTACCAATTAGCACTGTAAAAAAACTTATTTTTTTGGTATTTGTTTTGATTTTAGAGCTTTGATGAGCTTTAGTGTTGCCAAAAAAAAAACGGCATAAACAGAAATTCAAATCGATTTATTTTACTCGTAAATCGATTTGGTAGGGTAATTTCTCCACTATATTTAACGCACTTCATATGATCATATTATTAAAAAATATGAGTTAACTCTAAAATAAATGATTAAAGATCAAAGAGTTAAAAGAAAGAAGAAGAAGAGTTAAAAGTTAAACGATGTAGCGAATTTATAGTAACTTAAATTAAACAGTATTTTAAATAAAGAAACGCCAACTTTATTTATATTCTTTTCAGCTAGTATTTATACAAATCGACTGTAGATATTTTCATTTACATAGGTACCTAATTACTAAAAAAAAGTCATGAAAAGTTTGTATTTAAATCATTTAATCTCACAGCGCTTTTAAATTTGGCGTAGCAAAGATGCTGCAGTGGGAAAATGCCTTTCATTTGAATATCTTCATCAGAATCCACGCTTGAGACTTTATCAGAAAAGTTGGAGTTCATATTGTCATGGTAGTCACTTGATTAAGATTCAAATACATAGTAGCAGTCCATTTTCAACAAAATCGTTTTCACCGCACCGCTCGGATACGTATACTCAGGTAAATTTTATTTCCCTGGTAACCCGAAAAAAAATTTGACAAATGGTCCAAAAGAATGTCATACTTTAAAAATATATTCTCAATTTTCTGGAGTTTGACATTTGAAGTTGTCAAATCGTAGTCTAGGATTAAAAAACGAACTATTAGGCTCGATATTTTCTCATTTCTTTTAACAAGCACGTTTGACTTTCAAAATAATATCCTTGCCTTGCACTTTTGATCACTTCGGTATAATGATGACTATTATTTACTTTGGAAACGATTAAAAACACAGAACACAACACATTCTCCTGACACCTGACATAAATGTCAAGATTGCAGTAAAGTTTTCGTTTCTTTTTTCGCCGCGCGCAGACTTAAGAGCGGCCAACCCGACGTAAATTTTCATAGATAGATAGATATATTCTTTATTGCACACCAAAAATAAAAATGAACAATAGGAACTTAAAATTAATAGAGTGTCATACAACCGCTCTTACGTGATTGTGATGTTATTACACTTCTTTCTTCAGATATTCTGGATACACAGATATCTTCTGGATATTATCTAGGCTTCTATAGAAATCAAAACGTAAATGTGTGTAAGAGTAACCTAGTAAAGGCCTCTGAAAATCTGCTATTTTACGCAAATTTTGACTCTCCATAATGTACTCCTATATTAAAAATATAAAAAGTACTTCTATAGAAGCCTAGCGCATTTAATCGATAATCTAAATGTTGTCATTTTTTTTCCAAAAATCCTTAAGGGTTTAATAAAAACACGTATTTCCTGAAACAAGTTTTGTGAAACATTTGAGTAAATCGTTGAATTACCGAATGCCAACAGAGTTTTCAAGTTTTCAATATCTCTTATTTGGCATTACTTTTGCATCAAACATCACATTGGATTGCTTTAGATGAAGCAACAAGCTTTTAAACCGTGCTCCACGTAGACGATAGGCGAGTCGGGAAGGCCAATCTTAAGTTGGAAGCGTTCTGTAGAGATTTGATGGAAACCAAATCCAAGAATCCTTTAAGGCTTGTTCACGGCGAGAAAAGTTTTCTATTTTGTACGACGGTCCAAACCGAAACTCCAAATTAGACGATGGTGATGCTGATGTGATCCAGATTTTATTACTTTTAACGAGCTTCAGACATTCGTCAACTATTTCTTTATGCTCCGGAATAAGCTCATCGCAGTCATCGATAAGAAATATCAGTTTACCTCGGGTATAATAATGTAAGAATATTTTCAATTGAAACAAGTAATTTTGATCATGATAATATTGGTCGGGAAAAGAAAAGTTATATCCAAATGGTAATTTTTCCAAATAATCAGTTCGTGTTTCAACATGATGCAATAGGGCTTCCTCGTAGGCATTGGCAAGTGCAGCTTTACACATGAAGTCAAAGCATTTCTCCTCTATTTGACACTCAGATAAGTTTAATTTTACAATCCAAACTTTAGGATCGAGTTCCTTTGTCGTTAGAGACAAATGATTGAGAAGAGTTGTCTTACCCATTCCCTGTTCAGCAGTTATAAGAACAACATCGTCTTCCAAATCATAAAATGTTTTTATAACTTTATCTTTAACTTCATTAAACTTATCATGCTGTTGTGATTTGATGCGACTCACTCGTCTGTCAATATAAAGCTGTTTACTATAATTGTTGTAGATACTAGGATGGCCAACTTTAACAGGTTTTCCATTAATCAATTCATTAAAAACATGATTACCTATTAGATCCACAGCCTTGTCGTCGACGACCATATCTAAGCTGACGCATTTCCATTGCTGTGTTATTTTATAAGTTGTCAAGAACTTTTTCTGCGATTCTACAGTCAGGTCAGCGAAAGCGATCCTATAGTCGTTCCTTACATTACTATATTGTAAAGAAAACATTTTTATTATTGCAAAGTATTCATTTTCATTATTCGTAATTAATATAACTTGTTGTCCATCAATTGCTTTCGCAATGTTTGCAAGCCTAATATCAGAATTTCTTAAATATGAATCGCAAACAACAATGAATATCTTTCCATTATTTGTATTCGTCAATTCTTTACATAAGATGTTTTGTAGCGTAAGAGGGAGTGTCAAAATATATTCCAAGTCTAACACGGTATGTTTCTTACTTCCTAGATATTGTACCACCTTAGCTACTGTTAATTCACAATTTACTGAATCAATAGTAGTACCAATAATCTGCCCGAGTGATGAAAACTGTTCCATTACGTTGTTATTAAAAGTTATGACATTTTTTTTCATTTTACGCATAGTTTTTAAAAATCCGATTACAGACTCATCACTCATGACGTTAGCAATTGCATTTTCAAATACTTTACATTTCTCTGTTAGATATGATCCCTCTGGTAGCAACCACAGTCTTTGTATTTCATCATGATATTTTAGAAATATGACATCAGATTGTTCTCTGAAGTTGTTGACCTCGTTGCTTGGTAGATCTTCTATTTCTTTTCTCAATATATCTTCTACGGCCTTTTGATTTGCTTGGTTTGTGTAAAACAGTAATTTGCTATAGAAATCTCTCACTAAACTCACGTCGAATTCTCCTCGTTCGAAGGAAAGTTTCGGAAAGTTTTTAACTTTCACATCCAATTTATATTCATGTAAATTATTTTTCAATACACTTACTCGAAAACTGACTCTTATCGCACTCCTATTAGGTTCAATATAGCATGTATATCACCCAAGTGCTTTTTTGAGTTTATCACAACAAGGGCTTTTTTATTCCTTCCTTATCGTCACAGTCACGGGTGATTATTTTGTTTTACTTAGTTTATCGAAACGGGCGCGAGGCGTCCCCCACAGTCGCTGGGCGACCCCCACGAAATTAGAAACTGACCAGAGCAGATTTGAATGGTATACTTATATATTTCTTATATTTCTACTGTATGTTTGAGATACGATTAATTTTTTTTTCTTTCTTTCTTTATTTCAAAAGTCGTAAGTGTATTGAAAAACGTCGTTTGACACACGTGTAGATTTGTCATTGCAGCCCTCGGTTCCATAACACACTCGCCTACGGCTCGTGCGAATTTCGCCTCGGTCGCAATGACAAACTTCCTGCACTTGTATCAAAATGTACTATATTTCAACTATCAATGTTTCATACAAGATTTTGGACAAGTTACCCAATGATTCACAGTTGTCAGTAAACTTTAAAAGCTTTGAAGTTTCATCCAAAACTAGTATGTTGCCGACAGCAGAAGCTATTCCTCCATTTAACTGAAGTAATCCATCTCCCAGAGACTCGTCTATAGTCACGATATGATTGGGTTTCGATTGTTTTAATAGTTCTTGAATTTTTGTTGTGAGGTACTTTAGTCTCTTTTCTATTTTTTTATGGTTGCCTCTTATTGTTAAATCTTTGTTGCCAAAAGAAGCCGAGACTTTAAGCTTCAGAGATAGTAAATAGTCTTTAGCAGCCAGTTCTACTGCCTTATAAACAGTCGACTGTGGGATATTTGCTTTTTCGAGTTGTCGCTTTAGATCGTCAGTTATCGATTCGCTGACAAACTCTAACTTGTCGTTTTTATATGTAAGAACATTTCCTATGAGTTTACTTAGTGTTGTTATATCAGATGGTTCCTTAATGAATTTCAATAATAAACCGTGTAGGTCATTCTCTTCCGACTTTCGCTTTTTTAGAACTTCTAAGCACAAAATGTTTTTAATCAGAACAATAAAGTCATCATTGTTTGTAAAGAAGTCTTGTCTGAAACCGGCAATCCGACATCCTTCAGATTGGATTTCAGAAACGTCTAAAACATTGAGCGCTAGAAGCACGTGATACCGCAACATGATATCATTATTCATTGACATCTCTTTATCACATTCATCACAAATAAACTTCGCCATTTGTTCAGCCAGTAATCTGATTTCATCTTTCATAACTATTTTACATAAACTGTCCAAGTCTTCATCAGTGTATGATGGCTGTGTGCAAGAACCTCCTGTTCCTATAAGTCTGTCCAAATAGTCATTGAAAATACCTTCATATATTTTGTTGTTGCCATCGTCCTTCGCTGTAGTATACATAATGAAAAAGCATTCAGTATCATCAAAATTTCTTCCAAAAATCATATCCTTATTCCTTGGGTCGAAAGAGCGTCTAATTTTTAAATAACTATTGTAATATTTAGATAAATCAGTTTCATTTGTGAATTTGAGAAGTTGATTGTTTTGTCTGTGCTTGGCTTGAAGGAACACGGCGAGGGGCTTGTCGAATCCCTTTATCTACACTAATATAATAAAGAGGTAAAGTTTGTTTTTTTGTTTTTTTGTTTGTAGGGGGTAATCTCTGGAACTACTGGTCCGATTGGGAAAAATTAAGCAACAATAGAAAGCTGCTTTGCTCCTGAGTGACATAGGCTATATTTTATGCACGCGGGCGAAGCCGCTGGGAAAATCTAGTTTTTAATAAAAAACAAATGTCATCGAAGTCACCAGTGCCGTCTCTATTGCTGGCCAGACTAAACTGCTCGACACTGTCGTCATGTTTCAATCTAAAATATATTAGACTGATCAATTTGCTCTCGTATAGTTCTCCTAGCACGCCTGACGTGCCGGGGCGCTTTTTATACGATGTACTGTTCATGTTTTAATGGTAATTATTTGTCTGTCGTTAATAGAGTGAAAAAGTCATAACTTAGTCATCTCTTCTTCATTTTATTCGTCGTCAAGTGCATTTGAAGACGCACTAAAGCTTGTATTTTAGTCTCCTGCAGCAAAGAACTGATTCAAATTTCGTGTCGTCTGCTGATGGTTTGTTATCTGCAAATAAAAACATCCTGGTGAGACTATAACTGCTGACACACGTTCCTTTCTAGCGGTTTAATAATAATAATATAATAATAATAAGGCAAGAAAAGGTTTATGTAGTCCCTATCGTCCTTTCAACAACAGGTGTCATCCCGCATCATCTCCTCCATAGTCTAAAGTTATTAAATCTAAAAGATACCCTTAATATACCTTTACAAAAAGCTGCTATATTGAATACATGTCGCATAGTCAGAAAGTTCTTACAAATGGACGAACACGAAATAAATCCGCTTCATAACGCATCCTAAACAAAACTCATCACACGCTACATTTACTTGGCTTGTCCCGTAAATGTAGTTAAACACCAGCCTATGAGCTGAGAAGAAAAAACAGATACAAAAATAATAATAATAATATTCGACAACCATCACACAACGCCGTCTAGTCCCAAGCTTATTAACAGACAAGTGTTATTACAGTATAAGTGACTTGTTGAGTGATACTATTTGACAATGGTGTTTTTTGTAATATAAATGTTTTTTTTATATAGTAATGACTATAATTATTGTAATTGTGCATGCTATTTCATACAATAAAGTATTATTCTATTCTATTATTTCTAAAACTTATAACAATTTAAAAGATGTAGCGAATTTATAGTAACTTAAATTAAACAGTATTTTAAATAAAGAAACGCCAACTTTATTTATATTCTTTTCAGCTAGTATTTATACAAATCGACTGTAGATATTTTCATTTACATAGGTAATTACTAGAAAAAAGTCATGAAAAGTTTGTATTTAAATCATTTAATCTCAAAGCGCTTTTAAATTTGGCGTAGCAAAGATCCTGCTGTGGGAAAATGCCTTTCATTTGAATATCTTCATCAGAATCCACGCTGGAGACTTTATCAGAAGAGTTGGAGTTCATATTGTCATGGCAGTCACTTCATTCACAGCCCTATATTCTATTAGACTGACCATATTGACTTTTTATGTTACTATTCGTTTCTGTACGACCAGCGTTTAAAGTTGACAATGTTGTGTAAAGATATTTTTATTCGAGCAAGAGTTAAGGACTCGGGGTAGGTATACACAAAATTTTTGATGTCGCATTGTAGCTATAATTTAAGTATGAACTGAAAGTTATTCATTTTTTCGAACAATGGATAGCTTAAATATATGTCTGAAATCAATTGCATTGCCATTCTACCCTCTTTTACGTAAATGTGAATGAACTGCCGTTCATTCACTGGACAATTGCAATTTTCGTATTTTTGTAGAATTAACTAATTTATTTTTATGTCATAATGTTCATATTCTTTTTTATGGTAGGTAATCTATACTAATATTATAAAGCTGAAGAGTTTGTTTGTTTGTTTGTTTGTTTGTTTGAACGCGCTAATCTCAGGAACTACTGGTTCGAATTGAAAAATTATTTTTGTGTTGAATAGATCATTTATCGAGGAAGGCTTTAGGCTATATAACATCACGCTGTGACTTATAGGAGCGAAGAAACAATCGAAAATGTGGAAAAAACGGGGGAAAATATTCATCTTTGAGGGCTTTCGTTGCGTGCGCTGCGAAAACGGTAGAAGATACCAAAAAAATATGTACGAAAGAATTATTCCTCTTAAAATGATCTAAAAAAATGTCCGCGACAGTACCTATATGTCTATCTTTTAAGATTAACTCACTAGAACCATTTTTATGGGAATAAAATTTGGCCGAAATTAATGCATTATTACCAATTATTTGTTAGAGTTGTATCAACATAGTAATATTAAACTTTATCCAAATAAATGTGTTGTTGATTAAGAGTATGTAATTGTGAACAAAATTGTCTTTGTAATCACTTATTTTCAATGAACATCTTAGAAGATATTACAATTTTAAAATACTCCGATATAAAATTCACACGCGCCGCATGATGTGCAAAATATGACGCTGCGCCTGGCCGGCGGGCGAGGAGAGGGATTGCTTGCGGGCGGCGCGGAGGGGTTTTTTTATGGTAGGTAAAAATCATCCAATGACGAATCCCGCTCTTGAGCGGGAAACAGTGTCAGACTCTTACTGACTAAACAACCTACCCCGTTCCTCCCTTGCCTTATTCCCAGAGCCCCTGTATAACGCTTTTGCAGGAGGCTTCGACCCTGACTGAAGAGCCCCACAGTTTGCTGACAACACCTTGAGGCGCACGGGAGCAGTGCAGGCCGTCGACGACTTGGTCTCGGTCTGGACTGTTACCAGACAACCGGACGGCGAGCTACCCATTGCTCACCATCCGCAAGCCAGCGTCTACGGTGGCTGGATATTGGCTGGATCGCGGCGGAGACGGCTACGGCGAGGGCGCTTTTGCCCTTGCCTTATGCGGTTGGCCTCCTCCTTTACGAGCATTACTGCTTCGCAGAAGGAGGCGACCGCTTGCCATTCTTCTTCGCTGCGGACCATGGCCTGAACCAAGGCCCGGCGCGAGAGGCCACCGCCGCCGATCACCCCCACGAGGACACGGCGATTCTCTTCTCAAGCGGGGCACACCTCCACCGTGTCCTCCGTGCTGGCCACACAGTGGCGACACCCGGGCGTCTCTTCCGCACGAATCCGGCGCAGGAATCTCCTGAACTTCCCATGTCCGGTGAGAACCTTCGTCATGTCCTGCGTGATGTCTATCCAACCACGCCTCAAAGAGGGCACTTACCGCCGAGATTATGGCGTGCCCAAGTGGAGGGTGTAGCTCTATGAAGTACTTTTAGATAATTATGTTCTTTAAAAACTAAATTGTCTAAATTAATAACAGAAATTGACACGGGCAAAGTCGTGGGTAACAGCTATAATTTATAAAGCTGAGGTTGTTTGCAAAAATAAATATGATGCCCAAAATAACTATTCCACGCGGACGAAGTCGCGGGCACAGCTAGTGTTCATATATGTTTCCCTGCTTGATCGAATCAGGAATGATGAGATCCGTAGGAGAACGAAATCAACCGACATCGCTCGAAGGATTCCATCGCTGAAGTGGCAGTGGGCGGGACACATAGCGCGGAGAACCGATGGCCGTTGGGGTGGAAAGGTTCTCAAATGGCGACCGCGTACCGGACGACACTCCGTGGGCAGGCCCCCTACAAGGTGTACCGACGATCTGGTGAAGGTCGCGGGAAGCCGCTGGATGCGGACAGCACAGGACCGATCGTTGTAGAGATCCTTGGGGGAGGCCTATGCCCAGCAGTGGGCTTCGCTCGGCTGACATGATAATGATGATGATGTTGTTCATATTTTGGGATTAGTGTAACCAATAGATTTCTGATCTTTAGGCCAGTATTAGGACAGGTGTGTTCATTTACTGGTTCATAAAATCCATTGAATGAACTAACATTTTTCACCATGTTCAATTACTAGCTTTCTTCTCTCTGATGTAACCAATAAATGAACACAATATATTTAGTTGGATTTTATCTTACTAATCTTACTAATATTATAAATGCGAAAGTTACGATGTTTGTTATTCAATCCCACCAAAACAGCTGGACGGATCTGGATGAAATTTGGCACAGGCTTAGGATACACTCCGGAAAAGGACATAGGCTACTTTTTATCCCGGAAACCCTAACCCCAATACCACGCGGGCGAAGCCGCGGGCAAAAGCTAGTACTTTTATATGTAAAAAATATTGTTATATATTTTTTTCTTTTATTGTCCATTTAAATTGCTATGAATTCCAATATAAATAAATGCGAAAGGATTCAATATACTTGCTCAAGAAATGGATAAAACAGCTCGTACGTCCGTCTTGCTAATATACTCCTTGATCATTTAATCGAGAATCTAAATGTTGTCATTTTTTTTCCAAAAATCCTTAAGGGTTTAATAAAAACACGTATTTCCTGGAACAAGTTTTGTGAAACATTTGAGTAAATCGTTGAATTACCGAATGCCAACAGAGTTTTCAAGTTTTCAATATCTCTTATTTGGCATTACTTTTGCATCAAACATCACATTGGATTGCTTTAGATGAAGCAACAAGTTTTTAAACCGTGCTCGGCGTAGACGATAGGCGAGTCGGGAAGGCCCACCTTTAGAGATTTTACGGAAACCAAATCCAAGAATCCTTTAAGGCCTGTTCACGGCGAGAAAAGTTTTCTATTTTGTACGACGGTCCAAACCGAAACTCCAAATTAGACGATGGTGATGCTGATGTGATCCAGATTTTATTACTTTTAACGAGCTTCAGACATTCGTCAACTATTTCTTTATGCTCCGGAATAAGTTCATCGAAGTCATCGATAAGAAATATCAGTTTACCTCGGGTATAATAATGTAAGAATATTTTCAATTGAAACAAGTGATTTTGATCATGATAATATTGGTCGGGAAAAGAAAAGTTATATCCAAATGGTAATTTTTCCAAATAATCAGTTCGTGTTTCAACATGATGCAATAGGTCTTCCTCGTAGGCATTGCCAAGTGCAGCTTTACACATGAAGTCAAAGCATTTCTCCTCTATTTGACACTCAGATAAGTTTAATTTTACAATCCAAACTTTAGGATCGAATTCCTTTGTCGTTAGAGACAAATGATTGAGAAGAGTTGTCTTACCCATTCCCTGTTCAGCAGTTATAAGAACAACATCGTCTTCCAAATCATAAAATGTTTTTATAACTTTATCTTTAACTTCATTAAACTTATCATGCTCTTGTGATTTGATGCGACTCACTCGCCTGTCAATATAAAGCTGCTTACCGTAATTGTTGTAGATACCAGGATGGCCAACTTTAACAGGTTCACCATTAATCAATTCATAAAAAACATTATTATCTATTAGTTCCACAGCCTTGTCGTCGACGACCATATCTAAGCTGACGCATTTCCATTGCAGTATTATTTTATAAGTTGTCAAGAACTTTTTCTGCGATTCTACAGTCAGGTCAGTAAAAGCGATTCTATCGTCGTTCCATACATTACTATATTGTAAAGAAAACATTTTTATTATTGCAAAGTATTCATTTTCATTATTCGTAATTAATATAACTTGTTTCCCATCAATTGCTTTCGCAATGTTTGCAAGCCTAATATCAGAATTTCTTAAATATGAATCGCAAACAACAATGAATATCTTTCCATTATTTGTATTCGTCAATTCTTTACATAAGATGTTTTGTAGCGTAAGAGGGAGTGTCAAAATATATTCCAAGTCTAACACGGTATGTTTCTTACTTCCTAGATATTGTACCACCTTAGCTACTGTTAATTCACAATTTACTGAATCAATAGTAGTACCAATAATCTGCCCGAGCGATGCAAACTGTTCCATTACGTTATTATTAAAAGTTATGACATTTTTTTTCATTTTACGCATAGTTTTTAAAAATCCGATTACAGATTCATCACTCATGACGTTAGCAATTGCATTTTCAAATACTTTACATTTCTCTGTTAGATATGATCCCTCTGGTAGCAACCACAGTCTTTGTATTTCGTCATGATATTTTAGATATATGACATCAGATTGTTCTCTAAAGTTGTTGACCTCGTTGCTTGGTAGATCTTCTATTTCTTTTCTCAATATATCTTCTACGGCCTTTTGATTTGCTTGGTTTGTGTAAAACAGTAATTTGCTATAGAAATCTCTCACTAAACTCACGTCGAATTCTCCTCGTTCGAAGGAAAGCTTTGGAAAGTTTTTAACTTTCACATCCAATTTATATTCATGTAAATTTTTTATTTCAACTATCAATGTTTCATACAAGATTTTGGACAAGTTACCCAATGATTCACAGTTGTCAGTAAACTTTAAAAGTTTTGAAGTTTCATCGAAAACTAGTATGTTGCCGACAGCAGAAGCTATGCCTCCATTTAACTGAAGAAATCCATCTCCTAGAGACTCGTCTATAGTGACGATATGATTGGGTTTCGATTGTTTTAATAGTTCTTGAATTTTTGTTGTGAGGTACTTTAGTCTCTTTTCTATTTTTGTATGGTTGCCTCTTATTGTTAAATCTTTATTGCCAAAAGAAGCCGGGACTTTAAGCTTCAGAGATAGTAAATAGTCTTTAGCAGCCAGTTCTACTGCCTTAAAGACAGTCGACTGTGGGATATTTGCTTTTTCGAGTTGTCGCTTTTGATCGTCAGTTATCGATTCGCTGACAAACTCTAACTTGTCGTTTCTATATGTAAGAACATTTCCTATTAGTTTACTTAGTGTTGTTATATCAGATGGTTCCTTAAGGAATTTCAATAATAAACCGTGTACGTCATTCTCTTCCGACTTTCGCTTTTTTAGAACTTCTAAGCACAAAATGTTTTTAATCAAAACAATAAAGTC
Source organism: Mythimna loreyi (assembly GCA_029852875.1). Classification (NCBI taxonomy): domain Eukaryota; kingdom Metazoa; phylum Arthropoda; class Insecta; order Lepidoptera; family Noctuidae; genus Mythimna; species Mythimna loreyi. Next base: position 8,179,197 of record CM056807.1, on the reverse strand, counting down.
ATCATTGTTTGTAAAGAAGTCTAGTCTGAAACTGGCAATCCGATATCCTTCAGATTGGATTTCAGAAACGTCTAAAACATTGAGCGCTAGAAGCACGTGATACCGCAACATGATATCATTATTCATCCACATCTCTTTATCAGATTCATCACAAATAAACTTCGCCATTTGTTCAGCCAGTATTCTGATTTCATCTTTCATAACTATTTTACATAAACTGTCCAAGTCTTCATCAGTGTATGATGGCTGTGTGCAAGAACCTCCTGTTCCTAAAAGTCTGTCCAAATAGTCATTGAAAATACCTTCATATATTTTGTTGTTGCCATCGTCCTTCGCTGTAGTATACATAATGAAAAAGCATTCAGTATCATCAAAATTTCTTCCAAAAATCATATCCTTATTCCTTGGGTCGAAAGAGCGTCTAATTTTTAAATAACTATTGTAATATTTAGATAAATCAGTTTCATTTGTGAATTTGAGAAGTTGATTGTTCTGTCTGTGCTTGGCTTGAAGGAACACGGCGAGCGGCTTGTCGAATCCCTTTATTTTTAATAAAAAACAAATGTCATCGAAGTCACCAGTGCCGTCTCTATTGCTGGCCAGACTAAACTGCTCGACACTGTCGTCATGTTTCAATCTAAAATATATTAGACTGATCAATTTGCTTTCGTATAGTTCTCCTAGCACGCCTGACGTGCCGGGGCGCTTTTTATACGATGTACTGTTCATGTTTTAATGGTAATTATTTGTCTGTCGTTAATAGAGTGAATAAGTCATAACTTAGTCATCTCTTCTTCATTTTATTCGTCGTCAAGTGCATTTGAAGACGCACTAAGACTTGTATTTTAGTCTCCTGCAGCAAAGAACTGGTTCAAATTTCGTGTAGTCTGCTGATGGTTTGTTATCTGCAAATAAAAACATCCTGGTGAGACTATAACTGCTGACACACGTTCCTTTCTAGCGGTTTAATAATAATAATATAATAATAATAAGGCAAGAAAAGGTTTATGTAGTCCCTATCGTCCTTTCAACAACAGGTGTCATCCCGCATCATCTCCTCCATAGTCTAAAGTTATTAAATCTAAAAGATACCCTTAATATACCTTTACAAAAAGCTGCTATATTGAATACATGTCGCATAGTCAGAAAGTTCTTACAAATGGACGAACACGAAATAAATCCGCTTCATAACGCATCCTAAACAAAACTCATCACACGCTACATTTACTTGGCTTGTCCCGTAAATGTAGTTAAACACCAGCCTATGAGCTGAGAAGAAAAAACAGATACAAAAATAATAATAATAATATTCGACAACCATCACACAACGCCGTCTAGTCCCAAGCTTATTAACAGACAAGTGTTATTACAGTATAAGTGACTTGTTGAGTGATACTATTTGACAATGGTGTTTTTTGTAATATAAATGTTTTTTTATATAGTAATGACTATAATTATTGTAATTGTGCATGCTATTTCATACAATAAAGTATTATTCTATTCTATTATTTCTAAAACTTATAACAATTTAAACGATGTAGCGAATTTATAGTAACTTAAATTAAACAGTATTTTAAATAAAGAAACGCCAACTTTATTTATATTCTTTTCAGCTAGTATTTATACAAATCGACTGTAGATATTTTCATTTACATAGGTAATTACTAGAAAAAAGTCATGAAAAGTTTGTATTTAAATCATTTAATCTCAAAGCGCTTTTAAATTTGGCGTAGCAAAGATCCTGCTGTGGGAAAATGCCTTTCATTTGAATATCTTCATCAGAATCCACGCTGGAGACTTTATCAGAAGAGTTGGAGTTTATTTTGTCATGGCAGTCACTTGATTCACAGCCCTATATTCTATTAGACTGACCACATTGACTTTTTATGTTACTATTCGTTTCTGTACGACGAGCGTTTAAAGTTGACAATGTTGTGTAAAGATATTTTTATTCGAGCAAGAGTTAAGGACTCGGGGTAGGTATACACAAAATTTTTGATGTCGCATTGTAGCTATAATTTAAGTATGAACTGAAAGTTATTCATTTTTTCGAACAATGGATAGCTTAAATATATGTCTGAAATCAATTGCATTGCCATTCTACCCTCTTTTACGTAAATGTGAATGAACTGCCGTTCATTCACTGGACAATTGCAATTTTCGTATTTTTGTAGAATTAACTAATTTATTTTTATGTCATAATGTTCATATTTCTTTTTTATGGTAGGTAATGTTCATATATGTTTCCCTGCTTGATCGAATCAGGAATGATGAGATCCGTAGGAGAACGAAATCAACCGACATCGCTCAAAGGATTCCATCGCTGAAGTGGCAGTGGGCGGGACACATAGCGCGGAGAACCGATGGCCGTTGGGGTGGAAAGGTTCTCAAATGGCGACCGCGTACCGGACGACACTCCGTGGGCAGGCCCCCTACAAGGTGTACCGACGATCTGGTGAAGGTCGCGGGAAGCCGCTGGATGCGGACAGCACAGGACCGATCGTTGTAGAGATCCTTGGGGGAGGCCTATGCCCAGCAGTGGGCTTCGCTCGGCTGACATGATAATGATGATGTTGTTCATATTTTGGGATTAGTGTAACCAATAGATTTCTGATCTTTAGGCCAGTATTAGGACAGGTGTTCATTTACTGGTTCATAAAATCCATTGAATGAACTAACATTTTTCACCATGTTCAATTACTAGCTTTCTTCTCTCTGATGTAACCAATAAATGAACACAATATATTTAGTTGGATTTTATCTTACTAATATTATAAATGCGAAAGTTACGATGTTTGCTACTCAATCCCGCCAAAACAGCTGGACGGATCTGGATGAAATTTGGCACAGGCTTAGGATACACTCCGGAAAAGGACATAGGCTACTTTTTATCCCGGAAACCCTAACCCCAATACCACGCGGGCGAAGCCGCGGGCAAAAGCTAGTACTTTTATATGTAAAAAATATTGTTATATATTTTTTTTTTTTATTGTCCATTTAAATTGCTATGAATTCCAATATAAATAAATGCGAAAGGATTCAATATACTTGCTCAAGAAATGGATAAAAGAGCTCGTACTCTATACTCATTGATCATTTAATCGAGAATCTAAACAATGTCATTTTTTTTAATCCTTAAGAGTTTAATAAAAACACGTATTTCCAGGAACAAGTTTTGTGAAATATTTGAGTAAATCGTTGAATTGCCGAATACCAACATGGTTTTCAGGTGTTATTTCTTTTTTGACATTACTTTTGCTTCAAACATCACATTGGATTGCTTTAGATGAAGCAACAAGCTTTTAAACCGTGCTCCACGTAGACGATAGGCGAGTCGGGAAGGCCCACCTTTAGAGATTTTACGGAAACCAAATCCAAGAATCCTTTAAGGCCTGTTCACGGCGAGAAAAGTTTTCTATTTTGTACGACGGTCCAAACCGAAACTCCAAATTAGACGATGGTGATGCTGATGTGATCCAGATTTTATTACTTTTAACGAGCTTCAGACATTCGTCAACTATTTCTTTATGCTCCGGAATAAGCTCATCGCAGTCATCGATAAGAAATATCAGTTTACCTCGGGTATAATAATGTAAGAATATTTTCAATTGGAACAAGTGATTTTGATTATGATAATATTGGTCGGGAAAAGAAAAGTTATATCCAAATGGTAATTTTTCCAAATAATCAGTTCGTGTTTCAACATGATGCAATAGGGCTTCCTCGTAGGCATTGCCAAGTGCAGCTTTACACATGAAGTCAAAGCATTTCTCCTCTATTTGACACTCAGATAAGTTTAATTTTACAATCCAAACTTTAGGATCGAGTTCCTTTGTCGTTAGAGACAAATGATTGAGAAGAGTTGTCTTACCCATTCCCTGTTCAGCAGTTATAAGAACAACATCGTCTTCCAAATCATAAAATGTTTTTATAACTTTATCTTTAACTTCATTAAACTTATCATGCTCTTGTGATTTGATGCGACTCACTCGTCTGTCAATATAAAGCTGTTTACTATAATTGTTGTAGATACTAGGATGGCCAACTTTAACAGGTTTTCCATTAATCAATTCATTAAAAACATGATTACCTATTAGATCCACAGCCTTGTCGTCGACGACCATATCTAAGCTGACGCATTTCCATTGCTGTGTTATTTTATAAGTTGTCAAGAACTTTTTCTGCGATTCTACAGTCAGGTCAGCGAAAGCGATCCTATAGTCGTTCCTTACATTACTACATTGTAAAGAAAACATTTTTATAATTGCAAAGTATTCCTTTTTTTTATTCGTAATTAATATAACTTGTTGTCCATAAATTGCTTTCGCAATCTTTGCAAGCCTAATATCAGAATTTCTTAAATATGAATCGCAAACAACAATGAATATCTTTCCATTATTTGTATTCGTCAATTCTTTACACAAGATATTTTGTCGTGTAATAGGGAGTGTCAAAATATATTCCAAGTCTAACACGGTATGTTTCTTACTTCCTAGATATTGTACCACCTTAGCTACTGTTAATTCACAGTTTACTGAATTAATTATAGTACCAATAATCTGCCCGAGTGATGCAAACTGTTCCATTACGTTATTATTAAAAGTTATGACATTTTTTTTCATTTTACGCATAGTTTTTAAAAATCTCATTACAGATTCATCACTCATGACGTTAGCAATTGCATTTTCAAATACTTTACATTTCTCTGTTAGATATGATCCCTCTGGTAGCAACCAAAGTCTTTGTATTTCATGATGATATTTTAGAAATATGACATCAGATTGTTCTCTGAAGTTGTTGACCTCGTTGCTTGGTAGATCTTCTATTTCTTTTCTCAATATATCTTCTACGGCCTTTTGATTAGCTTGGCCAGTGTAAAATAGTAATTTGCTATAGAAATCTCTCACTAAACTCGCATCGTATTCTCCTCGTTTGAAGGAAAGTTTCGGAAAGTTTTTAACTTTCACATCCAATTTATATTCATGTAAATTTTTTATTTCAACTATCAATGTTTCATACAAGATTTTGGACAAGTTACCCAATGATTCACAGTTGTCAGTAAACTTTAAAAGTTTTGAAGTTTCATCGAAAACTAGTATGTTGCCGACAGCAGAAGCTATGCCTCCATTTAACTGAAGTAATCCATCTCCCAGAGACTCGTCTACAGTGACGATATGATAGGGTTTCGATTGTATTAATAGTTCTTGAATTTTTGTTGTGAGGTGCTTTAGTCTCTTTTCTATTTTTTTATGGTTGCCTCTTATTGTTAAATCTTTGTTGCCAAAAGAAGCCGAGACTTTAAGCTTCAGAGATAGTAAATAGTCTTTAGCAGCCAGTTCTACTGCCTTATAGACAGTCGACTGTGAGATATTTGCTTTTTCGAGTTGTCGCTTTAGATCGTCAGTTATAGATTCGCTGACAAACTCTAACTTGTCGTTTCTATATGTAAGAACATTTCCTATGAGTTTACTTAGTGTTGTTATATCAGATGGTTCCTTAAGGAATTTCAATAATAAACCGTGTACGTCATTCCCTTCCGACTTTCGCTTTTTTAGAACTTCTAAGCACAAAATGTTTTTAATCAGAACAATAAAGTCATCATTGTTTGTAAAGAAGTCTTGTCTGAAACCGGCAATCCGACATCCTTCAGATTGGATTTCAGAAACGTCTAAAACATTGAGCGCTAGAAGCACGTGATACCGCAACATGATATCATTATTCATTGACATCTCTTTATCAGATTCATCACAAATAAACTTCGCCATTTGTTCAGCCAGTAATCTGATTTCATCTTTCATAACTATTTTACATAAACTGTCCAAGTCTTCATCAGTGTATGATGGCTGTGTGCAAGAACCTCCTGTTCCTATAAGTCTGTCCAAATAGTCATTGAAAATACCTTCATATATTTTGTTGTTGCCATCGTCCTTCGCTGTAGTATACATAATGAAAAAGCATTCAGTATCATCAAAATTTCTTCCAAAAATCATATCCTTATTCCTTGGGTCGAAAGAGCGTCTAATTTTTAAATAACTATTGTAATATTTAGATAAATCAGTTTCATTTGTGAATTTGAGAAGTTGATTGTTCTGTCTGTGCTTGGCTTGAAGGAACACGGCGAGGGGCTTGTCGAATCCCTTTATTTTTAATAAAAAACAAATGTCATCGAAGTCACCAGTGCCGTCTCTATTGCTGGCCAGACTAAACTGCTCGACACTGTCGTCATGTTTCAATCTAAAATATATTAGACTGATCAATTTGCTTTCGTATAGTTCTCCTAGCACGCCTGACGTGCCGGGGCGCTTTTTATACGATGTACTGTTCATGTTTTAATGGTAATTATTTGTCTCTCGTTAATAGAGTGAATAAGTCATAACTTAGTCATCTCTTCTTCATTTTATTCGTCGTCAAGTGCATTTGAAGACGCACTAAGACTTGTATTTTAGTCTCCTGCAGCAAAGAACTGGTTCAAATTTCGTGCCGTCTGCTGATGGTTTGTTATCTGCAAATAAAAACATCCTGGTGAGACTATAACTGCTGACACACGTTCCTTTCTAGCGGTTTGATAGATTGACTATTATACAGAAAGTTATAAGCCTGTTTAGAGGTTGCGCTTTACTAATTGAGAGTTCTGTGTGTTGTGTGTATGCCACTGTTGAGTAAGGGAGTTCAATTTTGGAGATTCAAGAAAACACCGAATAATTTTCACTCAATATATATTGCGTCACAGATACATATACGTTACAATATTACTTTGTTTCCGAAAATCTTTACGAGGGAGCGACTGCCAAGCGTTCCTGAACTGTTAGTTGCGCATAAGATTGCACTACTCGCGAAGTTGGTCGGATTAGACCGAATATGTTAGTGTAGAAGGGTGCTTCGCTTCGTGCAACCTCGCCTCGCTTGGGGCGACTTCCAGTCGTTGTCGGTTTTTGCGCCCGAGTCAAAGGACTCGAAGAGCTCCTCGCGAGGTTGCATGAGTGTGTAGTCACATACTTTGGACTTCCATCAACTTTGATGAGTACTTCGTCGAGGCAACTTCGCGATTGGTATAGAGCAGGCTATACACCTTAAATAAAATAAATATCAGTTATCATTATAAACACTTTTCTGTCATTGTCTCGTGTAGTGTTTTTATGGAGGGAAAATCAACTACACTAATATAATAAAGAGGTAAAGTTTGTTTTTTGTTTGCAGGAGGTAATCTCTGGAACTAATGGTTCGATTGGAATCGAGAAGAAAGAAATTTTAGCAACAATAGAAAGCTGCTTTCCTCCTGAGTGACATAGGCTATAAATTATTTCTATAACATGGATGTTAACTGAGCTATCACTACAATAAATTTTCCGCGGACGAAGTCGCGAGCAGAAGCTAATATCAAATCAAATGACTAATCAGAAACAGTGTCAGACTTACTGAATAAACGAACCACCCCGATTTTTCTTAGCCTTCATACTGGGGTCGGACCTTCCTTTAAGAAACCGGACCGAATGGGGCAGTAGGACATCCCGGCGTACGGCAAATATCCACCCTTACGTTGTTGAGACACCTGCGGCCCGGACTAAACGTTTTGCCTCGTCATTTATACCGCGTACATCGAGGGATTGGAACAGTTTGCCGGCTGCAGTTTTCCGTCCGAATATAATTTAGGTGTCTTCAAGGCTAGAGCAGTGTTGCCAAGTTTGAAATCTAGCGGGTGGTAGAATTCTTCTAAAACTACGGTAGATTTTCCGAAATTACGTTGTTTTATACGTTTATTTGAAATACGGTAGAATTACCTTGTTTATTTAGTACCATGTAAAGGGTAAGGTAAATTTTCAGATCTTACACAACACAACACATGAAACTTTTAGGTACCTATTAATCTGAATGAAATGTCAGTCGATTAAGATACAAATAAACTAGGTAAATTAAAAAGTTCTAAGTATACATTAAAATTCAAATACATACACTACCACCGAATTCGTTCGTGTAATTCCGATACTTCGCTATTGGGGAATTCACGAAGCATAAAACAGTGTTGTCGGTAGGAGAAAAGGAAAATGCCCCTAACGTAAAAAAAAATAAAATTAAAACTTGCTAAAATTACTTTTGTAATTAGATAATCATATTTATCTACAACTTTTAAAAATAAATATATACTCTTCATTGGGTATTACAGTGTATTTTGCTAACGTAATTATAATCCTACGGTAGGTGGTAAATCTTTTCTGATTACGGTGTTTTTACCGTAATTACGGTGCAGTTGGCAACACTGGGCTAGAGTGAATAGGCTCTTAATAAACTAGTGGTGCGCCTTACCATCAACGATTGCATCTCTGCTTACCATCAGGTGGGATCGCAGTCAAGCACTAGTTTATGGTAAGTTAAAAAAAAAAGGTTTCGACTCGGCAGTTGGGCCTCTACATTTGCTGACAACTCCTTGAGGCGCACGGGAATAAAGCGTGCCGTGGACGACTTGGCTTGTTCCAGACTGTAACCGGACGATTGGACGACGAACCATTTTATTAACCACTAGCTTTTGCCCGCAGCTTCGCCCGCGTACATAAAATATAGCCTATGTCACTCAGGAGTAAAGCAGCTTTCTATTGTTGCTAAAATTTTTCCAATCGGAACAGTAGTTCCAGAGATTACCCCCTACAAACAAAAAAACAAAAAAACAAACTTTACCTCTTTATTATATTATATTAACCATTAAATAAAAAAAGGAAGCTGGATACAATATTTAACACCCGCAAAGGTGTCCCAAATTTGATCCATTCCTAGGTTCTTTTTTCTCTAATTGAGGAGACGTCAGTTTTCAATAACTAAATGATATTAATTATTTTATACTAGCGACCCGCCCCAGCTTCGCACGGGTACTGATATTGAATATATTATGCATGTATTATACACATAAACCTTCCTCTTGAATCACTCTATCTATTAAAAAAACCGCATCAAAATCCGTTGCGTACTTTTAAAGATCTAAGCATACATAGGGATTAAGCAACTTTGTTTTATACTATGTAATGATGTATAGATAAAATAAATAAAACAAAATACGAATATTATAAAATAATATTGAATTAATATAATATTAAGCAAAACATGTTTGGACTAATTTTGTATTGTAAAACCTTTTAATAGCGTGTTTTTTTGCAAATAAATATTATTATTATTATTTAATACAATACATAACATACTTACAAAAACAAATACTTTTTACAAAAATGTTTTTTCTTTTTGTAGATAGTCTTTTTTATTACCAACTTCAATGTACTTAATTAAATAAAAAAAATTGCAAAATTAATAAATAATAAGTAATAATTATTATTAATTAATTAATTCTGAAATAAATTAATTTATTTCAGAAGTCAAATTCTAGAATAGTATAGTATAGTATAGTATTCGACGACCATCACACAACGCCGTCTAGTCTCAAGCTAAGCAGAGCTTGTGTTATGAGTACTAGACAACTGATAAACATACTTATATATTTCTAAATACATACATATTATAGATAAATTACACCCAGACACAGAACAAATAATCGTGCTCATCACACAAACATTTGTCCTGGGTGGGAATCGAACCCACGACCTCCGGCATAGCAGTCAGAGTCACTAACCACTAGACCAATAGTTAGTCTATGTTTTCTCCTATGCTATGTTACTACAGATCAGCGAAACTGCTGTAATTATGCGACACTCTTGTGCTATGAATATACTCCTATTTATTTATTTATACTTTATTGTAGGGTAAGTGCTCCAGTGAATGAACACCCCCCAATGAATGAACAAAACGCAGTTTTTAAAAAAAAATAAGTAATCTAGATATTTCTACATAGTGACGTATTTTTTTTCGTAATTGCAGCCCTATATTCTATTAGATTGGCCATATTCACTTTTTATGTTACTGTTCGTTTCAGTACGACGAGCGTTTAAAGTTGACAGTGTGGTGTAAAGATATTTTTGTTCGAGCAAGAGTTAAGGACTCGGGGTTTTTTTTTTTTTTTTTTTTTTTTTTTTTTTTTTTTTTTTTTTTTTTAGTTAGGTGGGTAAAGAAAGAAAGAAAGAAATAACATTTATTGGCACAGTCACAGGGCATAACACAACAAACAACTAGTTAAATTAGTAGTATTAAGTAGTATTGTAGCTATTATTAATTTGTAGGTACAATAATAATAATTTGTTGTTTGCCCCACGGCTGCTCCAAACAGGCCCAGTTCAGCATAAATGTCAGGCAGCTAAGTGCCTGACGCTGGTTTTCAACTGGACCTGGTTGAGAGGTGTGTACGCCGAACCAGTTATGTGGTTGTGTGTATAGGAAATATTAGTACTAAAATATGTATAAATAGATAGATAATTTATGTGTATAGGTATATTAAGGAAAAAAAAATCCATATAATCTAATCATAAATAAATACAAGGTGAGTATTAAATAATATTTAAGTAGGTACCTACAAAAAAGAATACTTCGCGGGTGCGATGTCGGTGCTGATCTAATTTTATCAGTGCAGTTACGAGAACCCGCCGACAATGCGCTGCAAGCAGCGGAGCGCAGCGGACGCTCGCACGCTTGACACGTTATATTTATATTGTTTACGACAGAATTGAATAAAAAGAAGTGACGAAAAATTTACTAATTAGATGAGGTTAAATTTAAAGAGAATAGCTTGAAAGTAATAAGTGCTAAGGTGAGTGTATTTTTTATACTAATAAGGACATTACATTGATTTGAATATATTATTTTCACAACAATCGGAATTCAAGAAACAAATACATGTGGGTATATTTATGGGTTATTAACGAGTTTGTTTTTTTTTTCCCTTTTAGGAGTTTCGAGGCTTAAACTATAGTGGTACTAAAGCCAAAAAAAAAAAAAAAAAAAAAAAAATCACAATACAGTGACTACTTTCAGCCTGTTTTGGAAGAGTGACAGTTGCAGCAAGACACTTTTTGTAAGTAGGTTTATGTTTTTATTTGATTAGCAGCATCCATCATAATTATAAATTATATCACGTCTATAGACGTAGCGTGATTGGATGAGCCGTAAATATAGTTTTTTTTTTTTTTGATAGGTCTCCTACACGCGATGGTATGTGAACTCAAGACGGCTTCCAAGCCTGGGACGGAAGAGGCACCTAAAGAAGCATGCGTCGCCGCGCAAGCGACAGCAGTCATCATGAGCTTTTCCAGGGCAACGCAAATACACATCGGAATTTAATCGGCATGGCAACAATGACTATTATCTTGTAAAGTAGGTACAAATCAAATTATTGAAATATTTTGTTGAACCAAATCCAACTTTCGTTGTGCATCTATCAAATACTGCCGCAGTCGGGTTCTGAATGTGTGTATCGTGCCAACCACCCTTATTGGTGGTGGAATATTGTTCCAAACCTTCGATGCAGCGTATCTGAAACTGCCCCTGAAAGCAGCCGTCCTGTGAGACGGTGTTGTCAGTTGCTGTGCACAGAGGCGAGGAGCACAATCGCGTTTACTGGTCATCCAACAAAGCTTATCATATAAATACTTTGGTTTCTTATGCTTGATAACACCGAAAAGTAGACATGCCAGGTGTAATTTTCGTCTAGACTTCATTTTTAGCACAAAGTGTTTGTTTAGGAAGGGAGTGATATGGCTTCTGGGAGGTACCGAATAACAGAAGCGCGCGCACGCGTTTTGGACTCTTTGTATGAGCCGGTCTGTACGAGCCAGCAAGCGAGGGCCGTAAACCGTGTCAGTGTAGTTTAATTTCGATAGAACAAGGGTCTCGACCAGCTGCTCGCGTAGCTGCTCAGACAAACAGTGGTAGGTGAAAATCATTCAATGACGAAACCCGCTCTTGGGCGGAGCGGGAGACCAGTGTCAGACTAAAAAACCTACCCCGTACCTTCCTTGCCTTATTTCTGGAGTCGAGGTTACAATTTTCACTTACCCTCTAGGCTCCAGGAGGCTTCGACCCTGAAGGGCCCCTGCAGTTTGCTGACAACTCCTTGAGGCGCGCGGGAACGGTGCGCGCCGTTGACGACTTGGACTCGGTCTTACCAGACGATCGGACGGCGAGCTACCCATTGCTCACCGTCCGCGAGCCAGTGTCTACGGTGGCCGGATATCGGCAGGATCGCGGCGGCGACGGCTACGGCGAGTACGCCGTTGCCTTTGCCTTATGCGGTCGGCCTCCTCCTTTACGAGCATTACTGCTTCGCAGAAGGAGGCGACCGCCTGCCATTCCTCTTCGCTGCGGACCATGGCCTGAACCAGGGCCCGGCGCGAGAGGTCGCCGCCGCCGAAGGACTCGGGGTACACACAACATTTTTGATGTCACATTGTAGCCATAATTTAAGAATGCACGGTATGTTATTTATTTTTTCAAACAATGGATAGTTTAAATATATGTCTGAAATCAATTGCATTGCCATTCTAGCCTCTTTTACGTAAATTATTCGATGTCCCAGCATTGGAAATACAAAACGTTTGAAATCCAGTGAATGAACGGCCGTTCATTCACTGGAAAAATGCAAGTTTCATATTTTTGTAGAATTAAGTAATTTATTTTTATGCCATAATATTCATATTTTGGGATTAGTTTAACCAATAGATTTCTGATCTTTAGGCCAGTATTGGGACAGGTGCGTTCATTTACTGGTTCATAAAATCCAGTAAATGAACACAATATATTTAGTTGGAATTTATACTTTTATATGTAAAAAATATTGTTATAATTTTTTTTCTTTATTGTCCATTTAAATAACCATGAATTCCAATAAATATAAATGCGAAAGGATTCAATATACCTGCCCAAGAAAAGATTAAAAGAGCTCGTATGTCCGTCTTGGTAATATACTCACTGATTTTAACAACAACCCTAATTTATTCGCTGTGTATTTAGAAAACCACCCAAGGGTTAGATTAACTCGACACTATACCGAAGATGTCCTGGAAGTCAGCGTATGCGAAATTAGGGTGGCTCTGAAGCAGTGCAAAACCTTAAGGTGTTGGATGCAAGGCCCTTAAGAGGTGTTTAATTACGTTATTATCAAAAAAAAACCGCCACAGGCATGGAACCGAGGTGTAGTGGTAGGTACTCTTCTTTAAATAAAAAAGGGCCTGCTCTGCTTAAAAACTATCCGTCCATACATTTGAGCTGTGTCTACAAGCTGTTTTCCGGATTCTTCTCGACCCGTCTCACTCGCAGGTTTTGCAACTTCCAGCTTCCGAACCGAGGTTATCATACTTTTCACACAAACTTTGAAGACGCGCTTCAACCCTTTAGGAGGTGAATTTTGGAAAATTCTTTCTTAGTGTTCGCTTACGTCATAAAAGCAAGCCTTGTGCAAAATTTCACGCTCCTAGACCCAGTGGTTTTGGCTGTGCGTTGATATGTCAGTTACTCCTTTTATTTATATAGATGATAATTATATGATTTTTAGACCACAAGGCTTCTAATGATTAGGTGAGATTGTCTTTTATATAAAAATATTTAATTGTGTTTATGTTTGTAATAGATTTAGATGCAGAGTACTTATTTTCGTTTTTTTTTTTTAATTTTTCTGGGACTAAATATGCTATGAAAACAATGTTTTTTTGAATTATTAACTATATAAAAGTTGTGTTCATTTACTGGATTTATTATGTTCATTTACTAGAAATTTTCGTTCATTCACTGGGGTTTTAGGGTATTTTTCGAATTATTGCTAAATATCTAAAAAAGTAACCAGGTTATATCGTAAATCTAACTGAAAAACAATTATTTAATACATTCACATTATCAAAATATAAATTTGGACCGTATACCTTAGAGGTAACATAGTGTAATTATTTTTTAAAGTTCAAAGATTGCTTAAGTGTTCATTCACTGGAGCACTTACCCTACACCACATTATAAAAAAAATAGGACAAACATTATTAAAAAAATAAGGGTACAATGGGCGGTCTTATCGCACAAGACAATTTCTTACAGACAACCTTTGGATGGACTGCGCGAAAGGAGATAGATCTAGGGTTGTCAGTGTACAATTTATTATAAGACAAAAAGACTAATAACATATGAAAACACGAATACATACATACAATAAAGATTATATACTAATATATATCAAATATATATATTATATACTTTATTGTACACCAAGTCTAAAACATAACATTGAAAGGAAAACTTGTAATAAAAAATAATATTATTTTATTATTATCTTTACATCTTTGCCCCAGTGCAAAAGGAAAAGGAGGAACAGGGTGAGGTGTTTAGTCAGTAAGAGTCTGACACTATTTCCCGCTCCGCCTAAGAGCGGGATTCGTAATTGGATGATTTTTGCCCACTATAAAAAAAACCGCACTGATCCCGCATGTTTCATTACAGCCAATTCCCTCGCCTAGACGGGAGGTCCGAGTCCTACATGCCTCCTCTCTAAGAGGCTGGCGCTATAAATAAAAATAAAATAAAAATCTTATATTTCGGACAAAATCCATAGGTGGTTAGTAAGTACACACAACTTAAAAACTAATGTTAGTGCTTATAACTACTGGCAACATATTTATCTATTACTAGCTTTTGCCCGCGGCTTCGCCCGCATGGTATTGGGGTTGGGGATGGGGTTTCCGGGATAAAAAGTAGCCTATGTCCTATTCCGGAGTGTATCCTATGTCTGTGCCAAATTTCATCCAGATCCGTCCAGCCGTTTTGGCGTGATTGAGTATCAAACATCCAAACATCGTAACTTTCGCATTTATAATATTAGTAAGATGCCTCCTACGCATGCAGTGTGTGCTTGAGGAAATCAAACAATTATGTGGTCCTTTATATATAATGTACTAGCGACCCGCCCCAGCTTCGCACGGGAACTGATATTGAATATATTATGCATGTATTATACTCATAAACCTTACTCGTGAATTACTCTACCTATCTATTAAAAAAAAACCGTTTTAAAGTCTGTTGCTTACTTTTAAAGATCTAAGCATACATAGGGACAGCGGTAAGCAACTTTGTTCTATACTATGTAATGACTACGCACTAGATTAGCCGTGGTATACAATCTCTTTGCTTGACTTAACTGATCTGCATGCCATATCTTTAGATTGATGTCAGTGGTGCAGTTTGCTTGTATTTATTTACTAGCTTTTATCAGCGGCTTCGCCCGCGTGCATAAAATATAGCCTATGTCACTCAGGAGTAAAGCAGCTTTCAATTATTGCTAAAATTTCTCCAATCGGACCAGTAGTTCCAGAGATTACCTCCTACAAACAAAAAAACAAACTTTACCTCTTTATTATATTAGTGTAGATGTAGATTATGGCACTCCAACAAAAAGTTCACCGAAACATTTACAAATATAAAAATGTTACTTATTTCAATGAATTATTCACGGTGTCTTTTTATTCAAAACACTTACAAAATAATAATAATTACATAATGCTAAATTAATAAAATAAAGAACAATGAATTGAAATGTAACAAAAAACTCAAATAATTAATTAAATTAATAAATTATGTTAAATTAAATTAAGCAAAATAAGATTAGATCTATTTAAAACACACTAACTCAAGTCAAAATAAATTACAGAAAACTACTTAAATCAAATTAAATGTAATAAAAATTAAACTAAATTAGATAAAAAAATGGAATAATAAAATAAAATAAAATCAAGTAGTATCAGCATTATAAAAGTTTTGATAAACCACATTATGCCAATGAAGCTCTGCAGTAGACTTTTGTAAAAACTTTTCAGTATTTTGACTAATAATATTAATGTGCTTGTCTATCTACTAAATATCCTAGTTTAGTCAAAGTATATTATATATGTATAAGTATGTTTATCAGTTGTCTAGTACTCATAACACAAGCTCTGCTTAGCTTGGGACTAGACGACGTTGTGTGATAGTTGTGGAATATATTAATTATATTATAATGTATATACTAGTATATCTCCCGTCCCGTCTCACTAGGCGGCATGTCGAGGCATCTGTCCCGTGGGTAACAGATGCCTCGACATGCCGCCTCCGCCGGGACCCGGTAAACGAGGAAGGCCTAAGAGGCGTTGGATCGACGTCGTAAGGGACGATATGCGTGCCAATGGGCTTACGGCAAAGGACGCAAAAGACCGAGCGAAGTGGAGGCGTGCTTGCAGGAAAGCGGACCCCGGGCACCGAGGCGAAAGCCAAGGTTGGCAACCGGGACTAATACCGCTAGGATGATGATGATGACTAGTATATCTCCCATTGTGAGACCATTATATTGTAAATGACTATTGTGGTTTTATTTTTAATGTACAGTCAGCAGCACATCACACTATACAAATCTGTCAGATTTCTCCAATACATTTTGAACTTTGTTATGTTATGGTTAAGAGTTGAAAATCGTTTGCATAATTTTGACAGTTTGTTGTAGTCTGATCTGCTGCTAACTGTACTTACAGTGAAGAATATGACTGTCTCTAATCTAGGTACCTATATATATGTATAAAAGGAGAAACTGACTGACTGACATATCAACGCACAGCCAAAACTACTGGGACTAGGAGCGTGAAAGTTTGCTCAAAGCTTCCTTTTATGGCATAAGCAAACACTAGGAAAGGATTTTTTTTAATTCACCCCCTAAAGGGATGAAACGGTGGTCTAAAGTTTGCATGGAAATACTTATTTACAAGCAGATGAACCCGCTGGCAGAAACCTAGTTTAATAAAAGAAACGCTGACTGAATTATCAAACCACTAGCTTTTGTCAGCGGCTTCACCCGCGTAAATAAAATATATCCTATGTCACTCAGGAGTAAAGCAGCTTTTTATTGCTGCTAAAATTTTTCTAATCGGACCAGTAGTTCCAGAGATTACCCCCTACAAACAAAAAAACAAGCTTTACCTCTTTATTATATTAGTGTAGATAACCACTAAGACTAGGAATGTGAAATTTAGCACAAGGTTTTCTTTTATGATGTAGGCAAGTACCAAGGCAGTGAAGCCAATTAGGGCCAAGGGTTTGTAAGGTCGAACCCAATTAGGGCCAAGGGTTTGTAGGGTCGAAGCCAAGTACGGTTAAGGGTTTGTGTCAGAAAGGAAGGCTTTGGCCCTTGTATGTATGGCGATGTAGGATCGGGGTAGGTTGTTTAGTCAGTAAGAGTCTGACACTGTTCCCGCTCCACCCAAGGGCGGGTATTCGTCATTGGATGATTTTTACCTAGCATAAAAAAAGCACACACACAGCATTTTCCAAAAATCAGTCCTTAAAAGAAAAAAAACAGAGTCCGAAGTTTATTATTAGGGACAAATAGTACCTACTTTCAAGCGAAGAAAGCGTTAGAAGAAACTTATTTATGTATATATCTGTATCATAACACAGTATAAAACAAAGTTGCTTACCGCTGTCCCTATGAATGCTTAGATCTTTAAAAGTACGGAACGGATTTTGATGCGATTTTTTTTTGATAAATAGAGTGATTCAAGAGGCAGGTTTATGTGTATAATACATGCTTATTATAATAATAATAATAATAATAATAATAATATATTTATTTGCTAAAAAACATGGTATAAAAGGTGGTAAAAAGGTACAAATATGAACAAACATGTTTCGCTAAGTCTTAGCATGCAAATTTAGTAAGAAGTAAGTTAACACTTACATTAATTTCTACTTTCAATAAAATCTTTTACACAATAAAAATTATTAATCAATAACCATTGATATAATTCTTTTTTAAATAATTTAATGCCTAGAGTTTTTAGACCACTTGGTAACTTATTATATAAGCGCACGCACATTGTAACGCAGCTTTTATTATATTTGGTCAACCTTGGCATATTCTTAAGAACGAGCCTGTTGGGGTCTCGTCGGTTGCGAACATTTATGTCGTCTGCCTTAACAAATAAATATGGGTGCTTCCTGACGAACATACATATTTCATAGATATAGAGAGCCGGTAGCGGTAACAAACCAAGTTTTTTGAATATAGGTCGGCATGATTCTTCTGGTTGCAAGCCGTAAATTGCCCTTATGCACTTTTTTTGCGCAACAAATGCTCAGTGGTGATCTGTACCGTTACCCCACATTATCACACCATAACGTAATAACGATTCGACATAAGCGCGATATGACATTATCGCTGTTTTTGTGTTAGTTATATTTCTAACCTGTTTTAGGGCATACACAAACTTATTTATTTTTTTAGACACAGTATCTGTATGAGTTTTCCAGTTAATATCTTGGTCTATAGTTACACCTAGAAATTTTGTTTGTGTGACTTCTTCAATTTTGGGTATATTTAGTTTTATGTTATATTTAGGGTTATTTGATTTATTGAATTGTATGTATACGGACTTATTTAAATTTATTGACAAGTTATTTATGTTTAACCATTCTATTAGTTTTTCAATTGTGTTGTTTATGTCAGATTCATGATCATTAACTGTGTTATTCTTTTTATCGGAAGTAACTATAATGGATATATCATCGGCAAATAATATACATTTATGATTTGTAATATTGGTAATGGAGTTTATATATAAAAGAAACAGGATTGGTCCCAGCACACTTCCTTGTGGGACGCCATATTTGTTACATTTATATTCCGATGAGTAAGATATCATGTCGTTATTTTTACTTATTTTGTTAATGGTTACACGCTGTTGTCTATTATTCAGATATGATGATATCCATTCAAGAGCAGGCCCCCTGATCCCTATTTTTTCTAACTTCTTTAGCAATAAATTATGAGACACAAGATCAAAGGCTTTAGATAAATCAAAAAACAAACCTGTAGTAAAATAGTTATTGTTAAGGTTTGTTAAAACAGTATCTATAAGAGAGAAGACAGCTAAGGTAGTGGATTTATTTTTTTGGAATCGAAAAAAAATTCGTTTTTAATTATATGGAATTTATTGCAATAGTCAAGTAATCTCTTATACATGCATTTTTCAAATATCTTTGACAGTATGGGTATAAGTGTTATCGGGCGATAGTTATTTACATCTGATTTATCTCCCTTTTTGAAAAGTGGTTTTATTACAGATAGTTTAAGTGCTTCGGGAAAAGTGCCAAGTGAGAAGGATAAATTTACAAGATGTGTTAAGATTGAGATAATTTCATTAACACATGATTTGATGATTTTTGTATTGATTTCATCATAACCTGAAGAGCTTGTATTATTTAAAGATAATATTTCCGTGAGAACTTCGCTTTCGGACACAGGTTTAAGAAACATCGAGTGGGGTGTTGAATGTTCATTGGAATTGTTTCTCGTAGCATTACAATTCTGTGTCATATTGATGTAATGATCATTGAAAACCGTCGCTATTTCTACAGGATTTGTTATCACTGCATTGCCTTTATTGATGTTATTTATATTATTTTGGAAGTCAGTATTATTAATTTCATCTTTTATTACTCTCCAGGTAGCTTTGCATTTGTTTTTATTATTATCTATGTATTTAATATTTGTGTTCTTTTTTGAAGCATAGATACATTTTTGCAATAGCTTTGAGTACGATATGTATTTTTGTTTATTATCCGCATTTTTATGAGTATAGTAATTAAAACGTAGAGTACGTTTTGTTTTACAACTTTTTTTCAGTCCATTGCTAATCCAATTTTGCTTCTTTTTATTTCCGATTATTATTTTCACCTTTACTTTCGGGAAACAAAGATTATAGAATAGGCATAATAACTCATAAAAAGAAGTAAATGCTCTGTTTATATCAGTTTTATCAGCGTATATGTCTGACCATGACATACTACGGAGACATTGCTTAAACTTTCTAATATTATCTAAATTATAGTCCCTTTTGTATATAAAATATGTTGAATTGCTTGCTGTTTTAAGTTTTATAGGAAAAGTCAACATTTGTGCTGTGTCGTGATCGGAAAGATGAAGCGGGAGTACTGAAGCAGTTGCATTTGGTATGTTGCTTATGATATGGTCTATACAGGATGATTTCCGTGTGGGTACTTTGATGTGAATCTTCATATTATAATTGTAACAAAGGTCTCGAAATTCATTTGTAACGTTGCCCGATTTTAAAGTGTTGATATTTAAATCACCCGCTAAGACTATTTGTGTGTTAGATTTGTATCTCTTGTGTAAGTTATGTAAAAGGCTATTGAATTTACTTAAAAATTGAGTCGGATCTGATGTAGGAGTACGATACAGACAAATAATAATTAATTTACTAGATGGTAGTTCTATACCGCAGACTTCAAATGAATTTTGTGTGGCAAATGTGTTTATAAATGTTAATTCTTTGTAAACTACGCCTTTTTTTACTAAGATGCAGGTTCCGCCTCTTTGTTTATCTCGACAGAAACTGGAAGTATATTCAACTAGCGACCCGCCCCAGCTTCGCATGGATGCAATACTAATATATTACGCATGTATCATACTTATAAACCTTCCTCATGAATCACTCTACTTACTCGTATTAAAAAAAACTACACCAAAATCCGTTGCGTAGTTTTAAAGTTTTAAGCATACATAGGGACATGCGACTTTGTTTTATACTATGTAAAGATAATGATATCAGTATCCGTGCGAAGCGGGGCGGATTGCTAGTTTATGTATATATCTGTATGTTAAATAAATAATTATTTATTATACAAAACCAACCTCTCTATTATGATAATACAACACAAACACATATAATAGTTTTATTCTAAGTTCACACTCAACAAGTATCAATTGGACAAACACAAACTATATATCCATTACGATAGATTTTATACATCGTATATGATATTGGGAACCAAATTGAATATTATAATATGCTCTAAGTTTCTAGAAACACAAACTTAAACAAAAGTAAGGGATTTCAAGAAATTAACCTTATTTATTTTCCCCGCGTTCCGAATTACAACCACACTCCATAGATTGTGTACAATGCGTTCCAAACTTAGGTTCCAAATAAAAGAATAGAAAAAAACAAAAAAAAGAATAGGATCCTTTGACGGGATGTAATGTCACGCCGTACTGTCAATCCAAGATATTTTTGCAAAATTAAAGAACTCAGAGATGAGAAATATTGAAAAAAACATAGAAATCTCAATAATAGGGCAATTGCCTTATTAGATTTTTGTGGAAAAACAGGATTCTGATTAGTTCACAGTTAGTAAATAAATTAAATTTTTCGTAAAAAAACTTCATTTTAAAAATATCTTCAAATCAAATCAAAATCAAAATTGTTTATTTGTCTAGATGTTACAGTTTTGATTCCAGCATATCCTGCCATACTATGGCGTACAAATATTTCTGTATAATACGAATTAATAAAATGTTAATATTATTAATACAATTAAAGTTGCTATATTAGGTATTTGTAAATATTATTAAATTAAGAATTAAGATTGCCACAACGCATCGCACAACGTCGGAACGTGAGAATAGGATCGATTGCTATGTTGTGACGTCACGTCATACTGTCAAACCAAACAATTACTGCTAGCTGCAAACAAAATGGAAGGACACGCCCGTCTGCCACGGCCATTGAGATGCGGCACTCAGCGACTAGTAAGTGTCAACGGCGCGCACTGTTCCCGCGCGCCTCAAGGAGTTGTCAGCAAACTGTAGGGGTCCTTCAGGGTCGAAGCCTTTTGGAGCCGAGGGTTGGTGTGAAAGTGTTACCGGAGCTCTAGGAATAAGGCAAGGGAGGAACGGGGTAGGTTGTTTAGTCAATAAGAGTCTGACACTGTTTCCCGTTCCGCCCACGAGCGGGACTCGTCATTGGATGATTTTTACCTACTATAAAAATAAAAAAGCGACTAATAAGTGTACACAGTATGTTGGGAGGACACAGCGCGCCAGATTTGTTTCGGACGACCAAACGGTCTAGTTGAGCCCAAGAACACGTCATACGACTTACATTTTTGACTGGCCTGTTGGTCTAGTGGTTTGTAGCCCTGACTGCTATGCCGGAGGTCATGGGGTCGATTCCCACCCAGGACAAATGTTTGTGTGATGATCATTTGTTCTGTGTCTGAGTGTAATTTATCTATAATATGTATGTATTTAGAATTATATAAGTATATTTATCAGTTGTCTAGTAACCATAACACAAGCTCTGCTTAGCTTGGGACTAGACGGCGTTGCGAGATAGTTGTGGACATATATGTTATATATATATTTGCAAAGCTCTACAGACATTCATTGTCTAAATACTCTACTAATACTAAGTCGAGTGTCTTCCGCAGCATACGGACGAGTCCTATAATTTGTTTCCAGCTTTAGGGAATGCAAAACAATAAACTTCAAATTCAATTTATTTACCAATGAAGAACGAAAATAGTTTAAACAGAATCCAGTTCTTTGAATTTTAGTAATATTTGAGTTCTTCAATTTGACAGTATGATTTGACGTCAAATGACAACATGGCAATGTCGATCTTATTCTCATTTGGAAGTGGAATGTGTTACGACGGCGACGATGTAATTATATAATTGCTGTTAATGCGATGCCTAATCTTACTAATTTACTAATATTATAAATGCGAAAGTTACGATGTTTTGATGTTTGTTACTCAATTACGCCAAAACGGCTGGGCGGATCTGGATGAAATTTGGCACAGGCATAGGATACACACCGGAATAGAACAAAGGCTACTTTTTATCCCGGAAACCCCAGCCCCAATCCCAATACCACGCGGGCGAAGCCGCGGGCAAAAGCTAGTGTAAAATACACGGTATATTTATAAGTTGACCTTCAATTAAAGCGGGAGCTGCTTAAGCAGCTGCGAAGTCCATTTTGGTTTAACTAATTAGCTGCGTACGATTTTACAGAAATTTGGAACGGAACTACTGATGCCTAGCATTGAAAAGATCGTATTTCGGAACGCAGGGTTTATCGCTACCACAAAAGTCCCTCTCAACACAGTCTATCAGTGTTGCCAACAGATAAATAAATAAATAAATTAGAAGAGGATTGTTTAGGATTGCAAGATTAGGAATGTTCAATCTTAGACGGTGTTCAAAAATGGCTATCGTATAAAAAGGAAACATAAAAATCGATATAAAATAAAGAAACCTAGAGAAAAGTCATCGAGTTCTAAATCCCTTTCTAGTTGAAAATCCTCTAAATTGACAACATTGCAGCGTTTTTGGTACAATAAGTGTCAAACTGACGTATGAAAATGTTTTGACGTTTTGAGTTTACGTTCAGAAACTGTTCGGTTTATGCCTTAACGAGGAATTTCTAAATTATTAAACTATAGAGATTTTGTATGTGCTTTATTTTGATTTTACAATTATTTTGTTCCAATTTTTGTTGTATATTTGTCACACAAGTGTTATCGTTAGAGCTGCAGAGCTACCACGAGTTCAGCAATCCATTTTAGGACCTAAACTGAATTTATTTATTTTAAAAAGTTCAGTTTAATTTAGGTCCTAAATTTATTACCTACTAGCTTTTGTCAGCGGCTTCGCCCGCATACATAAAATATAGCCTATGTCACTCAGGAGTAAAGCAGCTTTCTATTACCTATTGCTAAAATTTCTCCAATCGGACCAGTAGTTCCAGAGATTACCTCCTACAAACAAAAAAACAAACTTTACTTCTTTATTATATTAGTGTAGATTGAATTTATTTACTTAAAAATTCATGTAAATAATGACGAAAAGAACACGTAAACAGAAAAAAATTGGTACGTACGTTTGTAATGTCAAGAATTTTATATAAGTACCTAGTAGGCTGCTAGGCTTAAATGGGATTGGGTGGGGCACGTCAGTCGCATGCAAGGGGACCATTGGGCAAGCATCGCCACACAGTGGACACCTGCAAGAAGGCCGACCAAGAAAGAGGTGGCGGGATAACCTAGACGCGTATCGTAGGGACCCTGCAGAAGGGTCGAAGCCAATTAGGGCCAAGGGTTTGTGTCTGAAAGCAAGGCTCTGGTCCTGGTTTGTATGGCGATGTAGGAACGGGGTAGGTTGTTTAGTCAGTAAGAGTCTGACACTGTTTCCCGCTCCTACCAAGAGCGGGACTCGTCATTGGATGATTTTTATCTACCATAAAAAAAAACCTAGACGCGTACCGAGAGGACTGGTCCGAAATAGCACAGGAAAAGAAGATTTGGAAGGACTTGGGGGAGGCCTTTGCCCAGTAGTGGGACAGTCAGGCCTGACAGTCTAGTAGTTAGTGACCCTGACTGCTATGCGGGAGGTCGTGGGTTCGATTCCCACCCAGGACAAAATGTTTGTGTGATGAGCACGATCATTTGTTCTGTGTGTCTGGGTGTAATTTGTCTATAATATGTATGTATTTAGAAATATATAAGTAAGTTTATCAGTTGTCTAGTACTCATAACACAATTATATAAGTAAATAAATTCACTAAGGGTCGAAATTGCATCAAACGGACGCTCGCGCGGGCCCATACAAAAGTCTTCGCTGCGGCTCCGCACTCTTTTTGTTACTTTTATTGTTGTTTACTAGCATTCTGCCAGCGGTTTTGCCCGCGTAAAAGTAGGGTTCTCCATACAAACTTTGGATCCCTATTTCATCCCTTTAGAAGTTGAATTAAAAAAAAAACCCTATCTTAGTGTTCGCATACGTCGTAAAAGGAAGCCTTGTGCAAAATTTCACGCTCTTAGGCCCAGTAGTTTCGGTTGTGCGTTGATATGTCAGTCAGTCAGTTTCTCCTTTTATATATATAGATTAAGTTCATTACCGACAAGATTACAAAATCAAAAAATATATATCATTTATTATTTGCGTAACATAGGTAGTCAATACATCTACTCGTATGTATCTCTGTACAGATCTTAAAATTATTTATAGGTCGCTATGTTATGCCTACAATGCGTACAATTTGAGTTGCATACAAGGACAAAAAAATTACAACATTAATCATACGAGAAGTAAACTTGAATTATTTGCGTATGTCAAAACTTATGTTATCAAAATACATAAAATGTCACAATAAGGAGCAATATATAGTAAATAATCACAAATTAATACTAGTTTTTTAATTTAATTTAATTTACATTCAATATAAGAATAATAAACAAAACAAAAAATAAAAATGCTTCTACAGTAAAACAAATAAATAATTTTACATGAATTCATCTTTTAGAAATTGATCAGTTGTGTGATAATATTTTTCAATTAGTATTTTTTTTAATTATTTCATGCGTACCATTTAAGTTGTACTAACAACACTGTGTACTATGCGTTCCAAATAAGAATAGGATCGATTGACAGGATGTGACGTCACGCCGACTGTCAAATCGAAAATATTTTTGCAAAATTCTAGAACTCAGGAATAAGTAAAATTGAAAAACTAGATTCTGATTAAACTTTTTTCATTCACAGTTCGTAAATAAATAAAATTTTTCGTAAATAAACTGAAATTTAAAAATATTTTGTCTCGATTTGACAGCAAATCGTGACGTCACAACATGGCAATCCATCCTATTCTCATTTGGAATGCATTGTAGGTAATACATAAGCCAGTTTCCGGTACTGGGACTTTCGCACACGACTGCGCGTTTTGGCACGCGATGGACGCCCGTTGCGTGCGCCTGCTTTACGCAGTTACAGCCTTAAGTCTAGATTGCGAAATCTTTACGAGTAAAAACTCCCTTCATTTCGTTTCGCGATCTATCATCATCATCTTAGCGTCAGTCCCGGTTGCTAGTACCTTGGCTTTCACCTCGGTGCCCGGGGTTCGCTTTCCCACTTAAACGCCTCCACTTCGCTCGGTCTTTCGCGTCCTTTGCCTTAAGGGCGGCTGGGCTCAGCGAAATAGGCATTTAATGCTACCAAGAGTTGCCCGCGACTTTATGTACATAATTATTTACAATTTGTATTATTTTGATATTCTTTACGGAACAGAAGCGAAGCGCGCGCTCAAAAATTTGGCACAGGTCCTCGGTAACGTCCTGCGAGACACTGGCAAGCGACGTGCGGATCGAAAATCACTTGAATAATCGATAAAAAATTCACAAATTAAATTTAAAAAAAAACGATTCGGTAGCATCGCTTCCAAAATGAATTACCTCTATATTGATGTTATTTATAAAATATGAAGTGTTATAGTACTCGTTTAATATGTAAAAAAAAATCACAAAATCTATGCTACTTCAGAATTTTTTTCTATCGAGAAAATAGTATGGTATCGTGTATTGAATGGGTACATGCCAAAGAGAAAGAATGTGTCTTAAATATATATTTTTTTTCAGATTCAAAAAGTTGTAACTTGCTTATCAAAAGTGAGTTCAAAAACCGGCAAAACCGGGAAAACCTAGCCTTAAGCCCATTTCGCGATCTATCGTTTAAGGGAAATAACAAGCCAAAAATCAAGGGCTATTATATCAAGTAACAGAGGCGTATTGTCATCCGAAATACATGAGATTGTGTTCTCACAAAGCCCCATTTTCGTCATAAAACGATTATAATATTCATCATAAGAAAAGTCTAAGCCAGCAGTAATGAATTCTTCTTTTAAAAATTCTAAAAGAATAATATAGGCTCTCAAGTATTGTTTACTTTCATTTTGCTTCTCAATAACGAAATCTTCGCAGTTCTGCATCATATATTCAGTGTCGAGGTTCTTAAGTTGTATCATGGTCTTCCATAACGCATTCAAGAATGTTTTCTGCTCGATGCGAGTAAAATATTCCATTTTGTACGATGGTCCAAACCAGAGTTCTACATTAGATGATGGGTATGTTGATGTGATCCAAATTTTATGTTTTCTTTTAAGACATTCGTCAACCATTTCCTTACACTCCAGATCAAATTCATCGAAGTCATCGATCAGAAATATCATTTTACCTCGATTGTAATAATGTAAAAACATTTTGATTTGAAACACTTTACTCATATCATCTACTGAACATTTATTGGCATTAGAATAATAATACTCATCTGGCGTTTCTTTTAGATGAACATATTTTTTTGAAGAAATATAATATTGAAAGTCTTCAAGCATATCTTTTTTTACAAAGAACGGAAAAGTGATACCCATATCCCATTTAAATTGTATCGTATTATCGTCTAATGCAGCTTGACAAATGTATTCTAAACTGTTTTGTGCATCCACCTTGGTATCGCTTCTATTGCATATTCGTTGGTACTCATACAAGCTCAGTCTTACTATCCAAACTTTAGGGTCTAGTTCCTTTGTCTTTATGGACAAATGAGTTAGAAGAGTTGACTTGCCCATTCCCTGTTCAGCTGTAATAATAACAACATCGTCTTCCAAATCGTACAACGTTTTTATAACTTTATTTTTAACGCCATCGCCCATATTGTTCTCTTGTCTCTTAATGCGACTCACTCTTCTGTCAATGTAAAACTGCTTTTTGGAATAGCTGTAGATACTCGTATTACCTACTTCGACAGGTTCATCATTAATCAATTTATAAAAAATACTATTATCTATAAATTCCAGTGGTTTGTCATCTACGATCATATCTAAGCTGACGTCAGTCCCTTGAAGTTTTATCTTGTAAGTCGCTAAGAAGTTTTTCTGCGATTTTACACTTAAGTCAGTGAAAGCGATTCTTTCGTCGAAAAATACATTACTATGTTGTGTGAAAAGCTCTTTAATTATGTCCACTGACTTTTTATTAGTAACAACTATTATTTGTTTGTTATTAATTGATTTCGCAATGCTTTCAAGTCTCAAAACGGTGTCTTCTAAATCTGACTTATTGCAAACAACAATAAATATATTCTCTTTAGCCGTATGTTTCAATTCTTTACATAAGGTGTTGTGACTCTTTAGGGGTAGTTGCAAAATATACTCTAAGTCTAACACGATAAAGTCTTTAGTTCCTAGATATTGTTCCAACTTAGCAACAGTCAATGCACAGTTTACTGAAGCAATAATAGCACCTATAATCTGTCCATGCAACGCAAATAGATTCATACAGGTTTCATTAAATGTTAAGACTTTATTCTTAATGTAGTGCATATATTTTAACACGCCTATTATAGGCGCACTCATAGCATTAGCAACTGCTTTCTCAAATACTTTACTTTTCTCTGTCAGATATGTTCCCTCTTTAGGCATCATCCACAGTCTTTGTATTTCGTCATGATATTTCAGAAATATCAATTCAGATCTAAGTTTGAAGTCGTGATCATCATAGTGTGGCTGATTTTTTATTTCTTCTCTCAAAATTTTTCCTACATCATTCTGATTGGCTTGGTTTGTGTAAAACAGTAATTTGTTATAGAAATCTCTCACTAAACTCGCGTCGTATTCTCCTCGTTCTAAAGAAAGCTTTGGAAAGTTTTTTACATTAACATTGAATTTATATTCGTGTAAATTTTCAATTTTAACTGAAAGTGTTTCATACAATGTTTTGGCCAGGTTACCAAGTGATTCACAGTTATCTGTAAATTTCAATAATGATGACGTTTCATCGAAAACTAGTATGTTGCCGACAGCAGAAGCTATGCCTCCATTTAACTGAAGAAATCCATCTCCCAGTGACTCGTCTATGGTGACGATACGATCAGATTTCGATTGTTGTAATATTTCTAGGATTTTTGTTGTAAGATAACTTAGTCTTTTCTCAATTTTTTTATTGTTGCCTCTTATTGTTAGGTCTTTATTACCAAAGGAAGCCGGGACTTTAAGCTTGAGAGATAGTAAATAGTCTTTAGCAGCCAGTTCCGCTGCTCCGTAGACACTCGACTGTGAGACATTTGTTTTGTCGAGTTGTCGCTTCAGATCATCAGGCATCGATTCGTCAGCCAATTCCAGTTTGTTATTTCTATAAGTAAGAACACTTCCTAACAGTTCACTCAGTGTTGTTACGTCAGAGGGTTCGCTAAGGAACTTCAACAATAAACTCTGTGCTTCATTATTTTTCGTCTTTCGATTTTTTAGAACCTCTAAGCACAATATGTGTTTGATCAGCACGATAAATTCATCACTGTTCATAAAGAAGTCTTGCCTGAAGCTGGCAATCCGATGTCCTTCTGGTTGCATTTCAGAAACATCTAAAACGTTTTGCGCTAGAATTACGTGATACCGCAACATGATATCATTATTCATTGACATCTCACAATTCGATTCTTCGCAAATGAACTTTGCTAGCTGTTTAGCTAATGTTGTTATTTGTTCTTTTATAAGTATTTTACATAATAAATCTAAGTCATCATCTGTGTATGACGGCTGTGTGCAACGACCTCCCGTTCCTATAAGTTCGTTCAAATACTCAGCATAAGTACCTTCATATACTTTGTT
Source organism: Mythimna loreyi (assembly GCA_029852875.1). NCBI lineage: Eukaryota > Metazoa > Arthropoda > Insecta > Lepidoptera > Noctuidae > Mythimna > Mythimna loreyi. The sequence goes on along the minus strand of CM056807.1, from coordinate 8,150,036 downwards.
ATTAGGTTCACCCCTTGCTGTAGTATACATAACAAAAAAGCATTCAGTGTCATCAAATTTTCCTTCAAAAATCATGTCTTTACAGCTCGGGCTAAAAGTACTTCTAATTTTTAAATAACTACTAAAATATTTAGCCAAATCAGTTTCACTAGTGAATGTGAGCAGTTTATCGTTTTCTCTGTGCTTGGCTTGAATGAACACAGCGAGGGGTTTATCAAATCCCTTTACATCTGCTCTAAAGCAAATGTCATCAAATTCACCTATGTCATCTCTATTGGTGGCCAAACTAAACTGTTTGATGCTGTCGTCATGTGTCATTCTGAAATATATTAGACTGATTAACTTCGTCTCGTACAGCTGTCCCTGGATGCCTGACGTGCCTGTACGCTTTGCATACATTTTGCTGTTCATGGTTTTAAAAATATTGTCGTTTATTTTTCTTTGCTTGAACCCTACTGTAAGTGATTAAATGGGAGATGTGGCTGTAGGTGATAAAAGAATTAAGTTACCAACTCCTTTGACCATAAACCATTTAACATGCGCCAAACTCTTCAATAGAAGACGGTACTTCTTCTTCTTTCTGCCTTCTTGTGAGGAGCTCTTTAAAATTTCGTGTCTTCTGCTGAAGTCAATGTTACTAGCCTGTAATAGAAAAACGCGTGCTTTAAAAAAGCTTGCTTTTTTTCTTTTGATATAATGCAGACGCTCCAACTACTGCTCTCAAAACGGTGAAACACATCGTGAGGAAGCCGGCATGTCCTAGAACCAAAAATTCGAAGACATGTGACATCCACCAACCCGCACTGGGTGCGTGTGGTGAATTACAGTCCATTCCCTCTTCAAGAGAAGAGGCTTGTGTCCCATCAGTAAGAACATTAAGAAGGCGAACAATGATGATGCTGAGACGCTTAATGACCTTAATAATTTCTACGCCCATGTTCTTTCGTCAGAATATCAAAGCACTCGACAGAGACAGGTAAGGTTACTTTTTTTATAGATTATAGATTCGCGCTAGACTGCTATCTCACCTGATAGAAAGCGACGATACGGTCGACGATGGAGCGCGCTTACCTAGAATTTATCTATTCACTCTTGACTTAAACTTTAGAGTTGTAACAGGTTGTAACGGAAGCCATCTTAGCGGAGATGGAGGCGGATGCAAAGGCGGCGAGTTTGTCCCCCACGGACCCCTTCACGACCTTGCAGCGGCAAGCGGTAAGAACAAAAGTATAAACATGTTTGACGCCCGCCACGGCCCACGAACCGCCGCTCATAGCGCTACGCGGCGACTTGATACTTTCAACATTTTCATACTTAGTTATGAAGTTACTGCTGCCAGTGCCAACACCGCGCTTAGCTGTCAGCACAGATATAGATATACCAATATAATGCAAAAGCAACTACTTCGCGTGCCTAGCTTACGTACAAAAATCGTAAGTGGTCACTTTCACGGTCAGTCTGCATCGGTGTACAGCGCTAGTCGGACATCAGTTAAACATATAAAAATGGTTAATTGTGCTGGCAAGGCGGGGTTGGAGCGAGGGGGACGCCGTATGCGGCGGCGTCTTTGAATCGATTTGATTTTCTCATCACAAATAGTGCTTGTGACGCCATAATATGTAGTCGAAAAAGTGGCACTCTTGGTTTTCATACAGATGCTTGCGTTATCTAGGTACATCTATATCTGTAGTTGTCAGCGACAAAGTCGTAAACGAGAGGTTAGAAATAAGTTATTTATATGTCAATATATTTTTTGTTCTTATTCCCAACTAATTGTCTGCCGCTGCTTCGCACGGGTGCAATGGTGATATTAAATATGCTAAGTATGTGTATATTATAAATATAAACCTTCCTCTTGAGTCACTCTATCTATAAAAAAACACCATCGAGATCCATTGCGTAGTTTTAAAGATTTAAGCATACATAGGGACAGCGGGAAGCTACTTTGCTTTATACTATGTAATGATAAAGAGTACCTAAATTATTATTTACAAGCGACCTGCCCCAGCTTCGCATGGGTGCAACGGTAATATTACATATATTATACATGTCTACATATAAACCTTCCTCTTCAATCACTCTATTAAGAAAACCGCATCAAATTCTGCTGTGGAATTTTAAAGATCTAAACATACATAGGTACAGATATCGGGATTTTGTTTTATAATATGTGGTGATAGTGATTAAAGTAACAGTCCTTCTCCCACCCACTGGTTTCTCGTTTAAATTTAATCGATTAACATTAAAAAACATATAGAGATTTATCGATTCCAAAATATATTTTTGCCTGGCAACATTTAGTATGTGAAGTCCCTACCATAGACTACATTTTTCTTTTTTTAGACGTCACTGGGTACATTGCAAGTAAGTTGAACCCGTTGCCACGGTTACGCGGAGCTCTCATTTCGATCGAAACCCAAAATTGTGTGCTGAGTATTACACTTGAGTTTGAGGTACAGTACGGCCGTCGGATCTTGGCGAATTTGAAGTTAGGGGGCGTTCAAGTATTACGTAACGCGATTTGGGGGGGAGGGGGTGTCTCGTAAAACGTTACGATGCGTTACAGGGACGGGGGGGGGTCTTTCTTACTACACGTAACATTGTTTTTTTTTTAAATAAAAAATTAGGAAATCAAAACCAAAATGGCAACCTTTTTTATATAAGTGGTACTTTTCATTTAGGAATCCCTCGATTGTATTAGTCTGGTCTTAGACAACGGCTAAAAAAAGCTGAAAAATAAAGAAAAGTTTAGGTAAAAATGCTCACTTTGAATGTTACGTAACGTTTAGAGAGGGGGAGGGGGGTACAGAAAAAAGTTACGGTGCGTTACAAGGGGGAGGGGGGGTCAAAAATCTTCAAAAATTGCGTTACGTAATACTTGAACGCTCCCTTAGGCGTTGCGAATTTAGCCACTTGAAAAGTCGTAAAAAAATAATTGCAATTTGCAGTTTTTATTGCGGTTAAAAACTGTTATTAGCATTTATTTATTGAAAACCTTTATTTCGATACGAGTTTTCAAGCGCCATAATTGGTCGAGTCTAACTTCAGACTCGCCAAGATCCGACGGCCGTACCGTAGGGACTTACGTTGTTTATGTGCCTCTTTGATTCAATTTTTTGTTTATATACATGAATGCGTAATTAAATATCTTTAATGTTTTGTTAATAAGATGAACTCGAAACTAATTTGCTTTGCTTTTTGTGATCTATGAGTTACCTATCTTAAATACCTGCAGGGGCCCTTCAGGGTCGAAGCCTCCTGGAGCCTAGAGGGTATGTGAAAATTGTAACCTCGACTCCAGAAATAAGGCAAGGAAGGTACGGGGTAGGTTTTTTAGTCAGTAAGAGTCTGACACTGGTCTCCCGCTCCGCCCAAGAGCGGGTTTCGTCATTGGATGATTTTCACCTACCACAAAAAAAAAAAAAAAAAACCTATCTTAAATATACTGAGAATCATTCTAACATCCCCCAAATAACCTAAAAATACGTTCATGAGTTTATAAAAATATAAATTAACATACCTGTTTTATTCGTAGTACTTAATAGAAAACTGATTTAAAACGTCTTTGTTCAAAACAATATTTTTTCCTTATAATTACTAATGAACAACCAATTAGAACTAAATGTGAAGAGATAAAAGATAAAGCTAAGTACAGTGTTGCCAACACTAAATCTAGCTTTCTACCTCTGTATACAGTAAAATAACAGGAAAGTTACAAAGAAAAAAAAGCTTCACAAAAAAAAAAATGTTTTCTATTAAAAAAAACTACCAGTTTGAATAATAAAGTCACTGTTGTCTATAATAATAAAGTACTGTTTATTCTTGGTAAAAGTCCAAAGTCTGCAAAACTGCAAAAGAACTAAATAAGAAGTGTATAATCCGAAATATGACCTGGGTATGCCTAACATTCGACAATTTCTACACCAGTACGATGTACAACACAAGTGTAGGTATGTGTATTATACGCGAAAGTACGATAATTTATTTATTTGTGTTAATAATTTCTAACCACCCTCTTTTATTTTTATTTTACAACTAGCTTTTGCCCGCAGCTTCGCCCGCGTACATAAAATATAGCCTATGTCACTTAGGAGTAAAGCAGCTTTCTATTGTTGCTAAAATTTTTCCAATCGGACCAGTAGTTCCAGAGATTACCCCCTACAAACAAAAAAACAAAAAAAAAATTTTACCTCTTTATTATATTATTATTAATTATTATTATTATATTATTATTATTATATTATAGTGTAGATTATTCAGCATACTTCACGCTGGCTGATGCACAAAAGTGCTAGTCACAACAATCTCCTGTCTCGGAACGGGAGAAAAAAATTATTCAGTGAAAATAATTCAACGAAAACCGGAATAAGGAACAAACTTGCAACAAAAACTGTTGAAAGTGCTTTCGTTACTTTCTTTTCCACACAATGTGTAAAAAAATTGTACTCAATAGTCATTACATTTTCTTACCAATTTTGGTCGGATTCGCGTCACCGTCGCTTTTGACGTAATTCGGAACACGGTCTTACTCATACTTACTCGTCTGGTAACACTGATCCGACCACTCCCTGGGCTGCGTTCAAAAACGAGGTTGGAGTTAACTCTACCGACGTCACAGGGTAGATACCCTACTCTCGCATTTTTGAACGCAAACGTCAAGTTGTATTTTCAATGGCCTACCCTGCTCGATATTGGAGTCACTTGGGTTAACCCTGGGGTAGCTACTCGAGTCATAAAAAAACGACTCGGGTAACAACTCTACCCTACTCTGGTCATTTTTGAACCCAGCCTGCCGACTGATAAGGGGAGTCAGCCTTATCAGTTTCAGTTGTACTTTTGACAAGTGACAAGTCAAGGGCACATTTAAGTATTATGCGTTCCAAATAAGAATAGGAAAGTCCATAACCTCGATCTGTCAAATTTTGAGTGAAAAGTACGGTTTGCAAAAAAATCTTATTTGCGTATCAAAAAAAAGTTTTTTGTTTGCTTTTTATTACTAAATCTTAGTTAATTCTAGGTGAAGTAATAACGTTATGGTTTAATATAAATTAGCCAAATATATTGTTTTAAGTCATAAATAGTTTACAAGAGAAACTATTTTCTTTCTTATTTTCATTTCGCCCTTTTCTTCTATTTACCACAACTCAGACACATCACACAGTGAAACAGAGACACAAAATTGAAAAACTGTATTCTGATTAAACTTTTTTTTGTTCACGATCCGTAAGTAAATATTTTTTTTACAATGTCTTTTTTTTGTTCACTCTACCTAATTTCTTCGATTTGACAGTTCGACGTGACGTCACAAGATTGCAATCGATCCTATTCTCATTTGGAACGGATTGTATAATATCTCTGACTATAAATAGTTATCTGTGAGTATTTTGGCGCAATTTTTTCAAGCGAGCTTAAAGTTTGTTTTGGTTGTTTGAAATATTGAAATTATTCTTTCTGTATCTTAATTTCATTCGGATCTCTAACCAAGAAATTATTTAATTGTGTTGTAAAATAGAAAAGTTTTGTATCACAAGTACCTGTCTTTTGGAATTGGACTTTTTGTGAAATCATCATTGAAACCGCTACTTACTATATCAATGATTGAAACAGGTGCGAACTCGGTAATTTTTTTTTGCTGTTTCTACTCAAACTTGACTAGGGAGTCAAGTTTGAGTTTGAGTGTCAGCTTTAAATTGGCTTCGCCACCAATCCCTTTGTTCTGACGTCATCCCAACAGGTTCAGACACGATCTCAGAACAACGGAATTGAAGTTAGAGTATTTTGATGATGATGAACGAACTTAGATTTTTGAAGATTTAGATTTAGGACAAATCCAGGGAAACCCGGACGGATGGCAACCCTATGTAGGTATAGTGTAACTTTTAATGAAATTTAAGTATATTAATGAAAAAAATGAAAATTAAAAATTAAAAAAAACCCCCGACTTTATAAAAACCAAATGTAATGAACGGAACGAGATATCCATAAACAATTATAATTCCTATGAAAAAATAACTAAGACGGAAAAGCCTATAAAAAGGAAAAAATAACTTTAAACTTATGTTTGTATGGGAGTACTTATGTATGGAATTTTTTTTATAATGTTATCGCATCGGGGGACCGCACTATTTATTGGCTAAACGTTTGTCAAAGTTATTTATAAGTATTTAGGTACTTATTAGGTTTTTTCTGTGGGTAAGTTGCGGTCCCCCGACGCGATAACATTATAAAAAAAATTCCATACATAAGAAAAATGTTTTGTTCATTCACAAGTTTGGCTCAACAATATTGAGGTTGACCTCTCCTTTCAAGTGTTAAGACACCTGTGCCAGGAGAGACTGCTCTGCCATATCTTGATTATTACATTTATGTACTTTGATAACTAATATTAAATTTAATATAATATATATATATATTCCACAACTATCACACAACGCCGTCTAGTCCCAAGCTAAGCAGAGCTTGTGTTATGGGTACTAGACTACTGATAAACATACTTATATATTTCTAAATACATACATATTATAGATAAATTACACCCAGACACAGAACAAATGACGTTCTCATCACACAAACATTTGTCCTAGGTGGGAATCGAACCCACGAACTCCCGCATAGCAGTCAGGATCACTAACTACTAGACTGTCAGGCCAGTCATATGTTAGCATACGTGTAATGATGAAGGTCCAACAAATACTTTTGTTTCTATTATGATTTTCTCTTTTTTTAAGTTGCTGTTAACTCTTTTGTTGTATTGTAAGGTATATTTAACATCTTAGTGGTTTTTCTTCCCACATGGTATTGGTAAAATTGTGTGTTCTCTTCCACAAAGGCCATTAATAAAGAGTTGAAGTTTATTTTTAAATATTTACTGTATACCGAGATACAGGTTTTTACCTAGTTCGGTTACAGAAGCACTTATTGTGTTGTATTTGTAATTTTAACAATGGATTACTAAATTTAAGTCTCATTTGTACAAACTTTTTGAGTAAATAAATATTATTATTATTTGGTTCAGAATCTCAATTCATAGGGGCCCAACAGGACCAAAGCCTTGTGGGGTGTGGGTTTGCCACTGAAAGGCAAAGTTGGAGTCCTGAAAGAGTAAGGCAAAGAAGTAATCGATAGGGTAGGGATATACAAGATAGATATAATATTGTAGGTACATGGGGGTATTTTTTTTTATGGTAGGTAAAACTAGTCGAATGATGAATCCCAGTCTAGGCGGAGCGGGGAACAGTGTCAGAATCTTACTGATTAAATAACCGGGGTAGGTTACCTTCCTTGCCTTATTCCCAGAGCCCCGGTGTAACGCTTTCGCACCAACCCTCAGCTCCGGGAGGCTTCGACCCTGTAGGGCCTCCACGGTGTAGGTACACGGGGTACACCATAAGTACAGTAAGAGCTTAAAATTAATAAGGTTTTACAATGGATGGTTTTATTTTTTTATTTATATACTTTTTAATCATTATTTATTTATATATTACTAGCTTTTGTCAGCGGCTTCGTCCGCGTACATAAAATATAGCCTTTGTCACTCAGGAGTAAAGCAGCTTTCTATTGTTGCTAAATTTTTTCCATTCGGACCAGTAGTTCCAGAGATTACCTCCTACAAACAAAAAAACAAACTTTACCTCTTTATTATATCAGTGTAGATTTTTTATCCTATGAGAATAAACCATTTTCTTTTATGGAGCTTTCAAAATTTCTGATTTTTTTCAATATTTACAACACAAGCCAAAAAAGAAATAGGAACATAAAAAAAACATGTTTACTGTGTTTCTATTGGTTGGTAAGTTGTACCAAAGTTATACCCCAAGGACAAAGTTACCCCAATTTACTTAGTAGGTATCTCAAGGGCATACTTTTTGATATGCAATTGTAAAATAATTTTATTGATTCTGTTTATCCTTTAAAAGGAATATTTGCTAATATCCTAGGAGTGGTCAAGGAAAAAATATTTGTCAGTGAATTTTCTGTTTTTAGTCATAGTCATTTATTCAGGAACAAGTAATTTGTATCTGAATTTGCACACAGTTATAAATGTGTTATACAATCACATTCTTACTAGATCACATAAGTAAAATTGTATTTTATTTATACCTATATGTCAAAAAATAATAATACATTTAGATTAGAATGGCCTGAACCAAGGCCCGGCGCGTGAGGTCGCCGCTGCCGATCACCCCCAGGGGTAGATAGGGTAGGGTAGGGTAAGGTAGGGTAGGGTAGGGTAAGGTAGGGTAGGGTAGGGTAAGGTAGGGTAGGGTAGGGTAAGGTAGGGTAGGGTAGTTCGGTAGGTAGGTAGGGTCAGTGTTGATTTAGCCATGTAGCAAATGCTACAGGCCAGTACATACTGGACCCCGGCTCCGTAGGTGCGAGGATGTGAGTGAATTAAGTTTTCCGCTGCACTTTGCCTGCATTCCTCAACCATTCTACGCATGAATACCTAAATAATAAAAGCCAGTGCATAACAAAAAAAATATTACCGTGATACCTGGATAACTGGGAGTGCAAGGGACTTGCCTCTTTTAAAGAGGTCTCTATAATTATATATTATTTTAAATAGGCAGGAGCAGTGGTGGCCAAGTGGTAAAGGCCAAAACGAGTTTGTAGGTCATGGGCTCAAACCTAGCCAGGCGCATTACTTTGTGCAATTTATTTCATCGTCACTGCTCTCAAAACGGTGAAGGAAAACATCGTGAGGAAACTGCCATGTCCTAGAACCAAAAATTCGAAGACATGTGACATCCACCAATCCGCACTGGGACCGCGTGATGGATTATGGTCCGTCCCCTCTTCTAGAGAGGCTAGGCCTGTGTCCTAGCAGTGGATACTTAAAATAGGCTGATGATGATGATATTTGTGAACCAACTGTTACGTCAGGATGGTCACAGTAAAACAAGGATACTTCTCATTCAACAAGTTTATAATTATAATTCAAATATTACAGCAGCGAGTAATTTTCTCATAATGTTATTTGCTTAGCAACCGTAACTAAGGGAGACTTATATAAGGAAAACTGTCAACACAGCGGCTTTTATAACACACACGAATACATTACTATTAATTTACAATTGAATATTCTAATAAAATGGCTCCTTAAATATTAATTATTAACAATAATATATATCAAAGAATAATGCACAATATAATAACTTTAACTAATTATTTGATGTACCGGAAGCTGACAAGCGGAAGGCGCTATAATCGTTTATTTATAATTATTCGGGTCAATAGACCAAGAAGTTACAATGTCAAGTATGTACTAAGGAGTTTTCATGTCGAGCTGGTATATGACGAACCCGAAGTCTGTAACATATTCCACTAACCCAGTATCTCAGATATCCAGGTATACGTGAATATCTGTCGCATTTACAGAGAGTTTCATTACCGGACCGCTTACCGAGTTACACTATATTTGCAGATCATCAGCGAAGAGAGTCATCAGCAGAAGGAATGAAACTTGAACCAGTTCATTGAGGTGTATGGAGGCTCAGACACAATTTTGACGCATCATCAAATGCACCTGATAAACAGCAAATAAAGTAAAGAAACAGATTTCAAGTATTTTCAAAACTTTTTAACTTAGTGATACAAATATTTGCCATCAAATCATGGACAGCACACGCTATAAAAAGCGGCCCGGCACGTCAGGCGTGCTAGGAGAACTATACGAGAGTAAATTGATCAGTCTAATATATTTTAGATTGAAACATGACGACAGTGTCGAGCAGTTTAGTCTGGCCAGCAATAGAGACGGCACTGGTAACTTCGATGATATTTGTTTTTTATTAAAAATAAAGGGATTCGACAAGCCCCTCGCCGTGTTCCTTCAAGCCAAGCACAAACAGAACAATCAACTTCTCAAATTCACAAATGAAACTGATTTATCTAAATATTACAATAGTTATTTAAAAATTAGACGCTCTTTCGACCCAAGGAATAAGGATATGATTTTTGGAAGAAATTTTGATGATACTGAATGCTTTTTCATTTTGTATACTACAGCGAAGGACGATGGCAACAACAAAATATATGAAGGTATTTTCAATGACTATTTGGACAGACTTATAGGAACAGGAGGTTCTTGCACACAGCCATCATACACTGATGAAGACTTGGACAGTTTATGTAATATAGTTATGAAAGATGAAATCAGAATACTGGCTAAACAAATGGCGAAGTTTATTTGTAATGAATCTGATAAAGAGATGTGGATGAATAATGATATCATGTTGCGGTATCACGTGCTTCTAGCGCTCAATGTTTTAGATGTTTCTGAAATCCAATCTGAAGGATGTCGGATTGCCAGTTTCAGACAAGAGTTCTTTACAAACAATGATGACTTTATTGTTCTGATTAAAAACATTTTGTGCTTAGAAGTTCTAAAAAAGCGAAAGTCGGAAGAGAATGACGTACACGGTTTATTATTGAAATTCTTTAAGGAACCATCTGATATAACAACACTAAGTAAACTCATAGGAAATGTTTTTACATACAAAAACGATAAGCTAGAGTTTGTTAGCAAATCGATAACTCACGATCTGAAGCGACAACTCGTCAAAGCAAATGTCTCACAGTTAATTGTCTACGAAGCAGCAGAACTGGCTGCTAAAGACTATTTACTATCTCTCAAGCTTAAAGTCCCGGCTTCATTTGGCAACAAAGATTTAACAATAAGAGGTAACAATAAAAAAATAGAAAAGAGACTAAAGTACCTCACAACAAAAATTCAAGAACTATTAAAACAATCGAAACCCAATCATATCGTCACTATAGACGAGTCTCTGGGAGATGGATTACTTCAGTTAAATGGAGGCATAGCTTCTGCTGTCGGCAACATACTAGTTTTGGATGAAAGTTCAAAACTTTTGAAGTTTACTAACAACTGTGATTCACTAGGTAACCTGGCCAAAGCATGGTACGAAACATTGACATCCGAAATAAATAATGTGCATGAATATAAATTTGATGTGAAAGTAAAAAACTTTCCAAGGCTTTCCTTCGCACGAGGAGAATTCGACGTGAGTTTAGTGAGAGATTTCTATAGCAAATTACTGTTTTGCACAAACCAAGCCAATCAGAACGACGTAGAGAAAATTTTGAGAGAAGAAATAGAAGATCATCCATGCAATGATGTCAGAAACTTTAGAGTTCGATCTGAATTAATATTTCTAAAATATCATCATGAAATACAAAGACTGTGGTTGCTGCCAGAGGGATCATATCTAACAGAGAAAAGTAAAGTATTTGAGAATGCAGTTGCTAATGTCATGAATGAGCCCCTAATGGGTGTTATGAAAAATATGCTTATAATTAAGAATAAGGTCTTAAAGTTTAATGAAAATGTTATAAATCGGTTGTTGCATGAACAGATTATAGGTACTATTATTGTTTCAGGAAGCTGTGTATTAACTGTTGCTAAGGTGGAACAATATTTAGAGAGTAAATATCGTGTCGTGTTAGACTTAGAGTATATTTTAAAATTGCCTTTAACAAGTTACAATACCTTATGTAAAGAATTGACGAACACAAGTATGGATAGCATATTTATTGTTGTTTGCAATCCAATTCGAGATTTGAGGGATTTTGATCGTAGGCTTGAAAACATCGCAAAAGCAATTGAAGGGAAACAAACAATAGTTGTTACGAACAAAATGTCAGCGGACATAATGAAAGAATATTTCTTTCAAAATAGTAAAGTATGGGTCGATGAACGAAGCAATTTTACTGACTTGAGTATTGAATCGCAGAAAAACTTCTTGAAAACATATAAAATAAAATTTCAAGGTGAATATGTCATCTTAGATAATATCGTAGACGACGAGTCTGTGGGACTTATAGATAAGAGTGTATTTTATAAATTAATTAATGATGAAACTGTCGAAATTGCTGCGTCTATATATGAGAAATTTAACAATTTCAATAAAATTGATAATGAGTGTTGGTACTGTTATAGAAACAATTTCAATAAAATTGATAATGAGTGTAGGTACTGTTATAGAATTCACAACAAATATGAAAAGCAGTTTTACATCGACAGACGAGTGAGTCGCACCAAGACACAAAAGGACGATAAGTCCGATGATGTCAAAAATAAAGTTGTAAAAACTTTGTACGATTTGGAAGACGATGTTGTAATTATAACCGCTGAACAGGGAATGGGTAAGACAACTTTTCTGTCTCATTTGTCTCTAAAGACAAAGGAACTCAATCCTAAAGTTTGGATTGTAAGAATTAATTCTTGTGACTTTCATCAATATTTCAGGAGATGCCATAGGTACTCTACTGAGAAAATTTTGGAGTTCATATGTCAAGCTGCACTTGGCGATAAATCTATTGAACTCGAATGGGATGGTGGGTTCGACCGCCCTATCCCTGTGAGAATAAATCCGCTTGATCATATAGAAGTATCTCCATTTCATTATTATGTTTCCAAAAAAATAAAGGTAAAAGGACCAGTTGAATATGATTTTTCAAATGCCAATGACTGTTGTTTATGTAATCCAAAAGTATTTCAAGTTAAAATGTTTCTACATTATTACAATCGCGGTAAACTTGTACTACTCATTGATGAGTTTCATGAACATATTCCGGAGTTAAAAGAAATTGTTGACGAATGTCTGAAACGAAAGCATAAAATTTGGATCACAACATCATCTAATTTAAAACTCGGGTTCGGCTCATCGTACAAAATAGAATACTTTTCTCGCTCCGAACAGAAAATATATTTGAACTTATTATGGAAGTTTATGATGCAATGTAAGAACCTCTATACCATCCAGAAAATTGAAGAAATCGTTGATCATATGCAAATTGAAAATAAAGAAATCTTGAGGGCCTACGTGCTTCTTTTGGAATTTCTAAAAGCCGAGTCGATGGCTTCTGGTATTGACTTTGCTTATGATGAATATTATAATAATTTTAAGATGAGATATAGACTTTGCGAAAGCACAATCCCAGATTTTCCGAACGATACAACGCCTAAGCAACTTCATGCAATAGCTCATTATTTCGACAAAACAGCTTTAAATCATTATTTGTTGTTATTTAGTGAATCAGAATCAGAATGATTTATTTTTATTTGTAAAACCTAGGTGTGCGAGGTGTTACAGTTTGGTAGATCATCCATGCTTTGCTTAGAGGCGTACAAATATTTATATATATAACTAGCGACCCGCCCCAGCTTCGCACGGGCGCATAGCTGATATATTATATCTATAAACCTTCCTCTTGAATCACTCTGTTAAAAACAACCGCATCAAAATCCGTTGCGTACTTTTAAAGATCTAAGTATACATAGGATCTAAGCAACTTTGTTTTATACTATGTAATATGATTATCATTGTCCATTTTTCATTGAACTTTTGAGGTGAAGTAAACTACTTTTGAGTAGAATAATAAAATAAGTTTTTATTAAAGGACAACTTTAGTTTTACTTACTCCTTGCGTCGTATTCCTCAATGTATGGTCGTGTTGCTCCATCACTTTCATTTGTTTCTGTTTCTGGCGGTGTGCAGGGCATTGTATGTCATCGAGTCAAGAAAGGAGCTGATCTGGTTTGTCCTACGTATTGGGCGGCGTCCATGAGACCTTTTCGCATTCCCTTTACGGATTCTCTTTATTGTACTCGCGAAGTGGAACGAATACGTTAGTGTAGAAGGGTACTTCGCGTCACTTCGTGCAACCTCGCCTCGCTTCGGGCGACTTCCAGTTGTCGGTTTTTGCGCCCGAGTCAAAGGACTCGAACAGCTCCTCGGGAGGTTGCACGAGTATATAGTCACATACTTCGGACTTCGATCAACTTCGATGAGTATTTCTTCGAGGCAACTTCGCGAGTAGTGTAGAGAAGGTTTAACTTTCAAGGTTTCCACCGTCTTTCCTTGCAATACGAATATGACCAAAGTGTTGTATAATTGCGAAAACACTTGGACGACAACCGCATGGAGATTGTGAGTTCTCGCAATACGGATACGTTGGTCCGGAGTGCTGTCCAAGGGTTACGGAGAATTTTTCTCCAGCATACATTTCAAAGGTTTACATCATCATCTCAGCGCTAGTCCCGGTTGCTTCCTTGGCTTTCACCTCGGTGCCCGGGGTCCGCTTTCCAACTCAAACGCCTCCACTTCGCTCGGTCTTTCGCGTCCTTTGCCGTAAGCCCATTGGCACGCATATCGTCTCTTACGACGTCGATCCAACGCCTCTTAGGCCTTCCTCGTTTTCCGGGTCCCAGCGGAGGTGGCATGGCGAGGCATCTGTTACCCACGTAGTCTGCCGGTTTTCGTAATACGTGGCCATACCAGCGTAGGCGACCCTCCTGCAGTTTATCCGCTATGTCACGGACCTGAAGGCTGCCCCGGATGCGGGAGTTTTTCACATTTCAAAGGTTTACAGTACGAGTATATTGTTAGTAGCATTTCTTTGTATGTTGCTTCTGTTGTATAACAAGTTTTCAATGAAAATATTTTTTCATAACAAGCTTTTACAGCTCGGTATATACCTTTAGTATTAATACTCATCAAGACTGTGCAGGGTGCACAATTGAACTTTGCTGGGATTGGTGGGGAAATGAAAGGTGCTATCTTGAAGGCTTGAAGTTTATTCCTGAAGCCGTTTTTTCATGCTTTTCTTCCTTTTTCTTTTGGTGTTTCTTCTTCTGTTGCTGCTCGCCAACTGTGTCGAACCCATTTTGACGTGACAACGTCTTATAATTCGATGGAGCCGGCTGCACGCATGAAAAAACATGACTCATGCGGCGTTACCTCGCTCTGAGGCGTTCCATTTAAGGTTTGAAGTGAGGCACAATCGGCCTCGTTCGGCAGTGTTCGACATCTGTTTCTCTCCTACTTGAGTGAGCGATGCGTCCGCGTGGACAGCTGCTATACCTACAATAAAATAATACATTTACCTACATGTTTTCGTCAAGTATGAAGTGCAGTGAAAAGTGAATGTGGTGTCAATTGTTTATAGCAACGATAATTGCGGCGATACAGGTAATGATGTTTAAAAGTTGTAAATAAAAGTTGTAAAACAATTGCTCAAAGCACATTTATACTTGTAAAAAAACTATGTACATTATAAAAAAAATTACATAATTGTATTTATGCGTACAAATAAATGTAACTTAATCAATTCAATTGTGATTTCCATTTACCTCCTTTTCTATATCCATACAAAATATCTATCAAACAAATAAAATTAAAATTTTCTTTTGAAAAATGAAACCATTCCATCAGTATTTTCTCATGACGTTGTCACGTTCAACTATCGTCAGTAAACCGACTTTACAGACAACCGATTTTTTATTTTTGTGGCCTCTCGCAGGTCAGCCTATGAGGTTGTTGGCTGCTTAACTGGACTTGCCTGTGGCGGCCTCGATAGTAGGATCAAAGCCTCCAGCCAGGGCTTAAAAATACTTAAAAACTAAGCGACTACGCTAAGGGCACCCCCTAGTGGGGTACGGGCCTCTGCTTAGGGCGTCGCTGGGGGAGGGCAGCAAGGGACGGGCTGGATCGAGCACAAGATTGATTATTTTGGGGATTTTTTAAACTGAACTATTGTGTCGAACCCAAAAATCCACCCGTAATTTAAGGCCGAAAATCTAAGGCCTCTGATTGAACAACCAATGAGAACGCACGAATTTACACCAATAAGAATCTAGGCGATTTCGACACAACTAGCTTTAGTATGACGAAACTTTACGGTAACGAGAGCCACGCGAAATTTTTTGCATTTTTCCCCAATTTCTTATTAACAAACCTACCTGTAGCAAATTATCAAAAATCGATAACATTCTCGTAAGGAACATTCTGGTACGTTCTTTATTATTAGATCAATCTCATATTCTGAAATAACCTATTGTAATTAGGAACTATCAAATAAGTACTTAAGAATTCTATTATATACAAGTAATATAAAAGGAAACTTACGTAACTATCTAGGTAAACTATAACTATTTTTTTTTTTTTTTATTGATTATAGGTTCGCGCTTGACCACTATCTCACCTGATGGAAAGCGACGATCTATATAAACTATAACTGTATAACTGTTCAGCGTGGTGCTGGACGTGCTGTCCTCCACCATCAGGGACTTACATGAGCAGCCGCCATGGCTGCTCAGACGACATCGCGCTGGCGGACTCGGACAGTGGGCGCTTGGTTCGACGTGTGGCAGCGTGGAAGGAATCGCTGGAAAACGGCGGTCTGAAAATTAATGCGGCGAAGACCGAGTACTTGGCCTGTAACACAACTAACGCTGGTCCTGTTCGCATTGGCGAAGACACAGTTGAGCGCACGGAACAGGTCAGGTACTTGGGATCGGTGCTCCACGAGTCCGGGGACGTCGACTGCGACGTCGAGTCTCGTATCTCGGCGGCCTGGGCGAAATGGCGTGAGGTGGCGGGGGTTATCTGTGACCCCAAAATGTCGGTTAGGCTCAAAGGACAGGTCTATAAGACCATCATTAGGCCTGTCCTTTTGTATGGCTGTGAAGCGTGGCCTGTACTTGAGCGACATAAGCAAAGCCTGCGTGTCACGGAAATGAATATGCTGCGCTGGATGTCTGGAGTTTCGCGGAAAGACCGCATTAAGAACTCCCGCATCCGGGGCAGCCTTCAGGTCCGTGACATAGCAGATAAACTGCAGGAGGGTCGCTTACGCTGGTATGGCCACGTTTTACGAAAACCGGCAGACTACGTGGGTAACAGATGCCTCGCCATGCCGCCTCCGCCGGGACCCGGAAAACGAGGTAGGCCTAAGAGGCGTTGGATCGACGTCGTAAGGGACGATATGCGTGCTAATGGGCTTAAGGCAGAGGACGCAAAAGACCGAGCGAAGTGGAGACGACTAGGTAGGAAAGCGGACCCCGGGCACCGAGGTGAAAGCCAAGGTAGCAACCGGGACATACGCTAGGCTGATGATGATGTATATAAACTATAACTATGTTCCTTATCAGCTATTATCACTTGATCACTGTTATCAGTCTGTTTGTTTTCTATAAAACTATACTAATACTGTCCCGTACAGCAATTATCACTTTATCACTTATCAGTCTGTTTATGAAACTGTATCGTCCCGCACAAAGACCTTTCCGAAAACTATAAACACGTTAGGGTTATCTAACTGTATTACGCAGTTCCTATAGCCACCTTCCAACTCCACCATCAGACCTTGACTAACGTATAGGATCAAAGTACTCATCAATACAAATCCAATGAGTCCAATCACGATCTGAGGGCCTACCACAAGCCCTTATAGCAGTATTACTTCGTATTACTTTCAGTGGGAAAGAGACGGCGCTAGACAACGTGTCTAACGCTTCTTCTTCTTTTCGAGTCGATGATAAACTCTTTAGATTGTTTGGGCCCAGTAGGTGGCTACGTTAACAGCAGCTGCGGTGGCACTCATTAGGTCCTCCATAGTGCAGGTGTATGGGCACTTAGGGCACTCCAGCAAGTGGCTCATGTGTTGGATGAGGGCACCGCACTCACAATGAGTATCTGACGGGTCTATAAAACCCCATTTCGCCAAGTTATATTTACAGCGGCCTACCTGGGAGCGCAACCGATTTAGTGCATTCCATACAGGCCACTGCAATTCGTGTCCAGGCGGAAGAATTTCTCGAGGTTTCAGGAAGTCGGATGGCGGTAGATGATGTTCTTCCCAAAGCTTTATTCTTTCCCTATTAGGTGGGTTGGTTATATTGGGTGGGTGTCTAACGCTGTCACTTGCACACTCTGGAACAGGAATAAAACAATCTTACTTTAAACGTAAAGGTCAAGATTGAGTGGTTTTATTACTGAGCTCCTATGGCTACCTTCCAGCTCCATCATCAGATCAGCTGCATGTTATCATAATATTGCATTGTCATGCGATTTACACCTGTATGCAAAATTGCAGTTCAATCGGGTGAAGAAAGGAGACTGGGCACATTTGTATGGAAAGTGGTCTATGAACCAATAGCGACACTGTTATGGTATTTATGTAGGGATACCTCAACTACACCCTTGTGTAAAGGCGCATCAAAATCTGACCCGGCAGTTTTGAGAAAAATAGTAATTTAGAATACATGTAGGTATTTTACAACAGTTTGTGATACTTGTTGTTCTGATTTTTAGGTATTCTCCTTATTTTTTTTTTGTTTTTTAATCTGTATCTATTTAATGAACAAAACAACGAAGAACCAAAGAAATGAATTACGAATAAATGAGAAATCTAGAACATAAAAATGCAAAAATAAAATCCGAATAAAGTACGCAAAATGGCATTGATTTATAATTACTTTGGATTTTGGGTACTTTTTTATAATTTTTATAAAAGGAAGGAAGTCTATGGAACGCTACAGTAATAACCAAAAAAAATACTTACTACAAAAAAAACAAAATACCCGACTGCACACTAAAAAAAGAGTAAAACAAGCCCCACAATACAAATTTACTGAATATAATTTATAAATGTTGATGGAAAGCATCGCAGGCGGGGACCAACAGAGGCTTATTTATAGTCATTTCTGTTGTGCACCATTTAGCAGAATTTTCGTTGGTGGCGGTCAAGGTGGTCCCCGCCTGCGATGCTTTCCATCAACATTTATAAATTATATTCAGTAAATTTGTATTGTGGGGCTTGTTTTACTCTTTTTTTAGTGTGCAGTCGGGTATTTTGTTTTTTTAATAATATTTTTTTTATTTATAACTTTTTAGCTGTTTTTATTTAACGAAAATGTTGTAGATGTAGAAGACTATGTATATGTAAGTACCATTTTAAATTATTTCGACGACATTTGGCTTTAGATTACGAGTACATATTTTTTTAAAGGGAAATTTAGAAAAAATATTATTATGTCTTTATCCCGTGGGACTTTTAGGATAAAATGTATCCTATGACACTCCCGTAATCAAGACAAATCTAACGAAGGTATCGTTAGATTTGTCTTGATTACTATTAAATCTAACGATACCTCATACATCAAAAACCATCAAGCCGTTTAGGCTACAGGAGGTCACAAAGGAAAAGACATACATACATACTTACATACACTCGAAAAACATTACCCTCCTTCTTTGGCAGTCGGTAGATATTATATTTAGGCTAAAATCAAAACCAAATAACATAAAGTGTTATGTTTAAAAGACGAGTAAACCAAATGCTGTTTCCCAAGACTCACTTTTAGTGAGCGGAATCGTTCCTAGATAGAACAAAATAATAGTTTTATAAAATGTAAACATATTTCGAAGGTTCTAATACTAAATTAGCTAAAAAAAAAATAGCTAAAAGGAATCCTAAATTAGCCTGCACATAGTTGTTCTAAGTCTGGATATCTTGTATAAGTGAGTTTACACGTCTGTAATTAAACTCACAACACAAGAGTAATTCTTAATGTGGGGGCAAAAAGAAAAAAAAAGGGAAAACGCCTCATCATGGGGGAAAATGTGTAACCATTTTCAGGCATTCAAGACATACAGTATTAAACGAGGAATAAAGTTTTCAATACTGGATTCTGAATCCAAAAAATAAAGTGAATGCAAAAATACGACATCAGACCTAAAGAAATATCTAAGTCAAGATGTTTAATGGTACTTACAAGCAAATTTATATACAGCAATTTATTGATATACCTACCTACTCGTATGTATTACCATTGTGCATACTTCATAGATAAGAAGTTAAACACAAAGAAAAATCAAAACAAAACAAAAAAAACCAGAACATCAGACTGGCAAAGCGACAAAAGACCGAACTTAATACAATACATAATAAAATACTTAGTATTATGTTACTCAATGCTAAAGTATACCTATCTGTAAGAATAGTGTAAATAAATTTAGTATTTACACCCAAATCTGTGTGGTTCTTTACTCCAAAGTTCACCTCAAACACTAATCTGCAGGGTTCTTGACCACTACAAGTTTACTGTGCAATACATGTTAACTGTGAACATTAAAACGACTTTGACCTCTGAGTTTGTTTCTGTGTTTCTTCTCAGAGTAGTCAGCTAGGAAACACAGGCCTCATCTAGTTTAAATTTACCACAGAAAGACATGTTAAATTGTATTTAAAAAAACGTTATATTTGCAAAATAAATAAAATGTCATAATTCCTTTATTGCTATTTAAATATCTTAATTTTATATTTGTAAGATTGTACCTTAAAACCTAACGAATGTGTTATTGCAAAACATAGTCAATTGTATTTTAAAATTCAACAAATGTTTAACCGCAAAACATAGCAAATTGTACCTACTGTAAAACTCAAAGTGCAACAACAACCAGTAAAATGTATGTAAAACGCATTTAATTAATAAAATTTAAATGCTATAATGGTACTTCAAAACTAAATAAAAACTTCATTCACTCAATTCAAAACTTTAAAAATAAATGCTAAATATTGTAATTGCATTTTGTCAAAAAAAAAGGAAGAATGACTGTGGTATACACATTACAAATCCTAAATGCTGTTATTATACCTACTTGAATAACGAACTTATTGTATTTGAATACCAAACTAATGAATATTGTAAATGATCATTTGAATAAATATTTTAAAATCGAAATCCTTTTACAAAAAGGAAGAGATGTGGTATACACATAATATAAACAAATAAACGTGCGACACTACTCAAGAGGTAACCGAGCAGTCCCATACGGTCCCGGGTTATGACTAGACGTCACTCTTGAATCGTGTGTACTTACTGACAATTTGGTGGTTTCATTTATAATTAAGTAACCCAAAAGCTATAATAAGGATCCTAACGGATACCACACCATACATATTGAAAGCTCCAAATAAACTAGAAATGTATTCATGCATGATTAAAAAAGTATCACAAACTAAACTTACCTAAACTAATTTGTACTTATTAGAAGAAATACTTGACACCATAGTTCAGAACAACTTTTTCTTCGTGTATATTCGCTGGGTGCGCGATGACAGCGCCAACTAGCGGTTGCAAATACGGTGGCCTCCGAAATGTCAAATGCCCGGCTATCATTACGACGAGTTATTTACAAACGAACAATTTTAATTAAATATTGTAATTTACATTTATTCCAATAAATATTCTAAATCTATATAAGGTAACTCTTTTCTATTTTTCGTTTAAAATGGCACAATCAATAGATTTGGCTTAGTACATTACGGATTTTTCATGGCTGTCGTCATGAGAAGTAAGTAAAGAAATAAGCAAATTTCATCGAATAACGCATTTCATGTAAATAGCAGACGATTATTTATTAGTGCTTGTGCTCTCAATAATCCACCCTTTTATGTATTTTCAGTTAAACATGGCCAAATTAATCATAAAAACTGGATTCCGACCAATCACACACGGCATCATTTTCCAACCACAAACAACATTGAAAGGAAAACAATTAGTTTTAGCTCAACGTGTGCAAGATGTGAAAGAATTTATTGAAGATAATTTTTGCAATTAACTACGCAGCAAGCTTCGTGACTCATGTTTATTTACTAAAAACGTAAATCTCGCTAGTAAAAAGTGACAGCGTCCGCCACCGAAAGTTCCTTTTTTGGCCATGACGCGCGCTGCGATCGTTTCGTGGTTCCCCCACCTTATACTTCGCACCCAGCGAATAATATTGAACAACAAATTAAGAAGTTTTTTTTTTTTGTGAGTTTGTTTTTTTTTGTTTTTATTTGTGTGATGAACACAATCATTAGTTCTCTGTCTGGATGTAATTTATCTATAATATGTATGTAGGTATATCAGTTGTCTAGTACCCATAACACAAGCTCTGCTTAGCTTGGGACTAGACGATGTTGTATGATAGTTGTGGTATATATTATATTATATATTATTATTATATTAATGAATCCGGAAGATGGGTAACGGAATTCTGTAATAAATATAATCTGTAATAAATATAAATAATCTGTATCCTAGACGTATTTGGTATTATTAGAATTGTCAAGGTGAATTGATGAAGCAACCATATGGTCGAAGATGTCTATGTTTGACTAAGGGGAACATCACTACTCTGAAAACGGTGAAGGATAACATTGTGAGGAGACCGGCATGTCCTAGAACCAAAAATTCGAAGACATGTGACATCCACCAATCCGCACTAGGCCCGCGTGGTGTATTATGGCCCATTCCCTCTCCTAGAGAGGAGGCCTGTGTCCCAGCAGTGGGATCATTAATAAGGCTGGTGATGATGATGATGATGAAGGGAAAATATTCCTGAGGTGCAACTAAAAAGTGTGAAATAAAAAACTTTAGAGAAAAATACAACTGACTTTAATTAATGTAAAAAAATCCATAGTAACAAGGTATTATAGCGGGCTTGCGGACGGCGAGCATTGGGTAGCTCGCCGACCGGTCGTCTGGTAATCGTCCGGACCAAGCCCAGTCGTCGACGGCGCTCACTGTTCCCGCGCGCCTTAAGGAGTTGTCAGCAACCGTAGCAACCCTGCAGAAGGGTCGAAGCCAATTAAGGCCAAGGGTTTATGTCCGAAAGGAAGGCTCTGGCCCTGGTATATATAGCAACGTAGGAATGAGGTAGGTTATTTAGTCAGTAAGAGTCTGACACTGTTTCCCGCCCCACCCAATGGCGGGATTCGTTATTGGATAATTTTTACCTACCATAAAAAATAAACTAGAAATTATAGAAAAACTGACTTTGTTGAGTTATAATTTTACAACAGTTTTCTGTAGTCAGTGGTCATTACAAAAATAAAACCTTTAGCTATTAAATTAAGTTTGCACGGTGTTGTGACGTCCGGTATACATGGGATTGTGTTCTCACAAAGGCCAAATTTCATCTTAAAACGATTATAATATTCATCAAAAGGAAAGTCAATACCAGCATCCATCGACTCCTCTTTTAAAAATTCCAAAAGAATCAAGTAAGCTCCCATGTACTCTTTTTTATTAATTTGCAAATTATCTAGAAATTTTTCACTGTTCAGGGTAATATTTTTGGTATTAAGGTTCTTGATGTACACTCTAGACTTCCAAAACGTATTCAAGTATGTCTTCTGCTCAAGGTGAGAAAAGTTTTCCATTTTGTACGACGGTCCAAACCGAAGCTCTAAATTAGACGATGGTGATGATGATGTGATCCAGATTTTATTACTTTTAACGAGCTTCAGACATTCGTCAACCATTTGTTTATGCTCCGGAATATGTTCATTGAAATCATTAATAAGAAATATTAGTTTACCTCGGTAGTAATAAAGCAGGAACATTTTCACTTGAAACAATTTTGGATGACAGGAACATTGGTTGTCGTTAGAAATATAATATACAAGTGGTAATTCTTTTAGATGAATATTATCTTCGTCTGTGAAAATAAAATACTGAAAAGGCATACCGATGGGGTTGTTGAATCCCCATTTGAGATGAATCGATTCATCATCTAGTGCAACTTGACATAAGAACTCCAAATTTATTTCAGTATGCTCCAATGCATTATGTGCTCTATATGTATTTGTATAGTCTGACAAGTTTATTCTTACAATCCAAACTTTCGGATCGAGTTCCTTTGTCTTTAGTGACAAATGAGTGAGAAGAGTTGACTTGCCCATTCCCTGATCAGCAGTTATCAGTACAACATCGTCTTCCAAATCATAAAAAGTTTTTATTACTTTATCTTTGACGTCATCAATTTTATCATGCTCTGTGGTTTTAGTGCGACTAACTCGCCTCTCAATATAAAACTGTTTTTCGTAATTGCTATAGATGTCCGTGCTACCAATTTCGACATTTTCATCATTAATCAATTTATAAAAAACAAAAACATCTATAAGTTCCACTGGCACTTCATCTATGATCATATCTAAGTTAACATATTTCCCTTGAAACTTTACTTTATAAGTTTTCAAAAAGTTTTTCTGCGATTCAATACTCAAGTCTCCAAAACCGCTTCTCTCATCATTCTTTACATTATTAGTTAATAAGAAAAAATCTTTCATTACGTCCACTGACAGTTTATTCGTAATAACTATTATCTGCTCACCATCAATCGCTTTCGCAATGTCTTCAAGCCTATTCTCAAAACCCCGAAAATCTCGGAATGATTTACAAACAACAATAAATATCTTCTCTTTAGTTGTGTTATTCAATTCTTTACATAAGAGTTTGTGACTCTTCAGGGGTAGTTGCAAAATATACTCTAAGTCTAACACGATATGGTCTTTATTTCCTAGATATTGTACCACCTTAGCAACTGTTAATACACATATCTCCGAAACAATAATAGTACCTATAATCGGCCATCGCAATAAAAACCGATTTATAACATGCTCATTAAACGTAAAGACCTTATTCTTAACGTTCATATTTTTTATAACATCCATTAAAGGCACACTCATAGCATTAGCAACTGCATTCTCAAATACTTTACTTTTCTCTGTAAGATATGATCCCTCTGGCAGCAACCATAGTCTTTGTATTTCGTCATGATATTTCAGAAATATCAATTCAGATCGAACTCTGAAGTTGTTCACATTATTGCACGGCTGATCTTCTATTTCTTCTCTTAAAATCTTCTCTACGCCATTCTGATTGGCTTGGTTTGTGTAAAACAGTAATTTGCTATAGAAATCTCTCACTAAACTCACGTCGAATTCTCCTCGTTCAAAGGAAAGCTTTGGAAAGTTTTTTACTTTCACATCCAATTTATATTCATGCAAATTCTTTATTTCAGTTGTCAATGTCTCGTACCATGTTTTGGCAACGTTACCTAATGATTCGGGATTATCTGTAAACTTCAAAAGTTTTGAAGTTTCATCCAAAACTATTATGTTGCCGACAGCAGAGGCTATGCCTCCATTTAATTGCAAAACTCCATCTCCCAGATACTCGTCTATAGTGATGATACGATCAGGTTTCGATAGTTGTAATATTTCTATAAATTTTGTTGTCAGATATTTTAGTCTCTTTTCAATTTTTTTATTGTAACCTCTTATTGTTAAATCTTTATTACCAAAGGAAGCCGGGACTTTAAGCTTCAGAGATAGTAAATACTCTTTAGCAGCCAGTTCTGTTGCCTCATAGACAGTCGACTGCGGGACATTCGCTTTGTCGAGTTGTCGCTTTAGATCGACAGAAGTCGATTCGTTAACAAACTCAAGCTTATTATTTCTATAAGTAAGAACACTTCCTAACAGTTCACTTAGTGTTGTTACGTCAGAGGGTTCGCTAAGGAACTTCAACAATAAACTCTGTGCTTCATTATTTTTCGTCTTTCGATTTTTTAGAACCTTTAAATACAATATGTGTTTGATCAGCACGATAAATTCATCACTGTTCATAAAGAAGTCTTGCCTGAAGCTGGCAATCCGATGTCCTTCTGGTTGCATTTCAGAAACATCTAAAACGTTTTGCGCTAGAATTACGTGATACCGCAACATGATATCATTATTCATTGACATCTCACAATCCGATTCTTCGCAAATAAACTGAGCTAGCAGTTCAGCTAGTGTTGTTATTTGTTCTTTTATATGTATTTTACATAATGAATCTAAGTCACCATCTGTGTATGACGGCTGTGTGCAACGACCTCCCGTTCCTATAAGTTCGTTCAAATACTCAGCATAAGTACCTTCATATACTTTGTTATTAGGTTCACCCCTTGCTGTAGTATACAAAACAAAAAAGCATTCAGTGTCATCAAATTTTCCTTCAAAAATCACGTCTTTACAGTTAGGGCTAAACGCGTTTCTAATTTTTAAATAACTACTAAAATATTTAGCCAAATTAGTTTCACTAGTGAATGTGAGCAGTTTATCGTTCTCTCTGTGCTTGGCTTGAATGAACGCAGCGAGGGGTTTATCAAATCCCTTTACATCTGCTCTAAAGCAAATGTCATCAATTTCACCTATGTCATCTCTATTGGTGGCCAAACTAAACTGTTTGATGCTGTCGTCATGTGTCATTCTGAAATATATTAGACTGATTAACTTCGTCTCGTACAGTTGTCCCTGGATGCCCGACGTGCCTGTACGCTTCTTATACATTTTGCTGTTCATGGTTTTTAAAGAATAAAGTCACCGATTCCGTTGGCAGTTTAGCACGCGCTAAAGCCTTCGAGGTGGTCCTAACTTCGTGCCTCGTTGTGAGAAGCTGTTTCAAGTTCCTTGCTTCTGCTGGGGTCAATGATATTGGCCTGTAACAGAAAAATGTGCTGCTTTAAGAAAGGTATGTACTTTTCGCTTCGCACGGTTTGTGCAAGTCTATATTAAGTTTGTCATGACATGGTGGAGCATATGCTGGGGTGTGTCAAAGTATCGCCATGTCCTCGGTAGCTGTGACCTTTCGCACCAGCTATAGTCCGAAGCGAGGAGGAGTGGCACGCCCCCAAGAAAAAGAACTAATACTAACGAAGGAAGCGGCACTACGGGTCAGGGAAAAGATATCCTGACCCTGAGCCGCCGGGACCCTGATCTCGTTTTCCAGCTATCGTAAACGTGGACTTGCGGACAGCGAGGATAACTCGCTGTCTGGTCGTCCGGTAATCGTCCAGAGCCTCAAGTCTGCTATTACAATAGTCTCAGAATAGTCAATCATTGATTTCATAATTGTTGATTTTGACAAGTTTGGTAATCTATTAATATAATGGCGTCGTTATGACTTTTCAATGATCAACCAGTGACGCTTCTACAATTATGATTAGAATGTTAATGTGTAGTCACAGTTTTTAATTCGATACAAGACAGCTCGTACACAAATTATATAGGTACAGATGTCAATCTACGTACAAAGTGCGCAACGCACACATAGACACCGTTCACCGACGCGAAAACCCGGCTCAACGAGGATCATTACGACCGCGAGGGTGTCACGTTTGAGACGCGCGTCTGTGAAATTTTGCAACTACCACGATTATTTGTTGTGCATAATCCAGTTGACAACCTGTTTATGCACAACAAATAATTTTCCTTTTTCTGGTTTATATTAATGACCTTCCTTACATGATGGCTAATTTATCCGACATAATCCTTTTTGCAGATGACACTTCCCTTATTTTTTAAAGTAGATAGGAAGGATGTGGATGTTTTACATGTCAATGAAAGTCTGGCTGTTCTTTCTAAATGGTTTGAAGCTAATAACCTCCTATTAAATGCCAATAAAACGAAATGTATAAAATTTTCATTGCCAAATGTCCCTCAAGTTGGCATCAGTTTAATTCTTGACGGCAAAAAACTTGATGTCATAATGGAAACTGTTTTCTTAGGTATAACTATCGATTCTAAATTGCAATGGGGCGCTCATATTAGAACTCTCTCTGGTAGACTAAGCTCAGCTGCATATGCAGTAAGAAAGATAAGGCAATTGACAGATGTAGCCACAGCTAGATTAGTCTACTATGCTTATTTCCACAGTATTATGTCTTATGGCATTTTATTGTGGGGATCTGCAGCTGATGTCGACTCAATTTTTATTTTACAAAAAAGAGCAATACGGGCTATTTATAAAATGGGCCCTCGCGAGTCCCTTAGAGATAAATTTAAAGAAATCGATATACTGACTCTGCCTTCTCTTTATATCCTAGAAAGTATCCTGTACGTTCGTAAAAATTTAGGACTTTTTAAAATTAGAAGCGATATTCATAACAAGAATACGCGCAGTAAACACGAAATTGTTTTACCCAAATGGAGACTAGCCAAGACCAGCAAGTCATATTTAGTTAACAGCATACGCTTTTATAACAAGCTGCCAGTAACGGTAACTGAACTTAGTGAGGGAAAGTTCAAAAATCATATTAAGCGGGTCCTAACCAAAAAAGCATATTATAAGGTTAAGGATTATGTAGAAGACAAGCTTGTTTGGCAATGACTGCTCCTGCACATGTGGCTCCCTGGTAACTCATTCATATTGTGTATTTATGTCTATTAACTGCTTCATCTTTGTTTTTATATACACTTTTTTTTCCCCTCTTTTTTCGACACATTGCTTTTGCAATATTTATATTATTAAGATCTAAAAACTTTTAAATTAAATAATAATTTATTTTGTTAGCATCTCGCAGTGTAACTGTTGTGGTGATAAATGTATTTTTTTTTCTTTCATACTTATTAATTTTTTTGTTTTATATAATATTTCTTTCTTTACATCTCACGTTGTAAAGTAAGAACACTGTAGACTTCGCAAATCCTATTACGACTCACCTTTAATTTTTATTATTATGATTATTTTTATTGTGCTTTTGAGTACAATATTGACTGGTCTACACTGTTCTTACATAATGATATAAATACTGTAATAACGAGATAATATTGTAAGAAACCATTTTTTTAAAAGAGTAACCATGGAGTTTCTTGCCGGTTCTTCTCCATAGGAAACGACCAATTTGGAACCGTGCACTAGCTTCTGACTTTTTATAAGTGCCCATGTAGGCCTATGTGAAATAAAAACCATTTTGATTTTGATTGATTGAACCCTAGCGCGCGCGACCGCCGTGCGTAGGTATGAAAAGTGAAGTACATACATGAGATTGACTTCTGTACCTTTTTATTTTGTGGCTCGTACCACAACTCTTTAACTAGACCGCTGACCGACCAATAATCAGCCTACGATTACGATTTTTTTGCAAAATGACAATGAGATCTTGCTAGAATGACAGTAATAATAATAATAATAAAAATGTTTATTCATCTCCACAAATTACACATTATGTATGAGGACAATCTTAGAGTTAAAAGTACAAGTTGACAATTACGTAAATGCAATTTGTAGGAGATCTGGGGCCCTAGACAAGTGGCAATCGCTCCGTGTAGAATCCATTTCTAAGTTCGATTTCGCCTTAACGATGTCGACCACAAAATGGTAGACAAAGTGACATCGACTAACATATCGATAAGTCGAAGTGTTGGTTCGATAAAATAACAACTTCTTGGCTATGATTATATCGAATTAAAACGTCCAATTTGACGTATAAAGAACTAATAACAATTAGCGAATCGAAAACGTTTGACCACGTGATTTTTCGAAGGCATATGTCAGTTCCATACATTTGGAGTTTCGAATTTCGTTATCGTTAGTGAGAGTGTGACTTTGTCTAAGCCCCCTGGAGTCTAAACTAAGCCTAGGCCTGTACTATAGAACTCCAGGCCCCCTATCACATATTTTTTATGCTAAATTATAGGTCAGCGAGTAGGTACATGTTAAATGTGTGTGGTGTATGTGGTGTATGATGGTGTTTGTATGTGTGTGTGTGTGTGTGTGTGTGTGTGTGTGTGTGTGTGTGTGTGTGTGTGTGTGTGTGTGTGTGTGTGAGAATGTTTGTTTCAATATACGTGCTATGC
Source organism: Mythimna loreyi (assembly GCA_029852875.1). Lineage (NCBI taxonomy): Eukaryota > Metazoa > Arthropoda > Insecta > Lepidoptera > Noctuidae > Mythimna > Mythimna loreyi. The sequence continues at coordinate 8,120,777 of CM056807.1, read as the reverse complement.
ATGCTATATTTATATATATATATATATTATACAAACATAAAACTACCTTGTCACTTCAATAATTTTTTCAGTTTCGTCATAATTTAATCCTAATAGCCATTCTTTAATTTTATTTTTACATTCATTTTTATTGCAATTAGATATAGAGATTATCTTATTTAGTTTATTAAATAGCATATTTCCTCTGTAAGGGAAAAATCTTTGTGCAAAATGAGTATTTACATGGACGGACTCACATATAGCATAGTTTCTTCTTGTGGTGGCTATGCGTTGTTTTCTTTCCCCCGATATGTTAGGAAGTTTAAGAAGAACAGTAAGTAATATGTAGAGCTGTCGTACTGAAAGCACTTGCGATTCTTCGTACAGTTTAGAGGTAGGGTATAAACGAGGCTTAGATAAGCTTACTTTTTAAATAAGTCTGAGCTCTTTCTAGTGTTATCAGTTTTGTTTTGCAAGCACCACCCCATGTAGTGATGCAATAACTTAGAACTGACTGTACCAAAGCCTCGTATACTAACCGTATGGTTTGCTTCTCTACTACACTACGAAGCTCTCTAAAAATGTAAGTAAGTTTACGAATTCGCTGTGATACAGACTGTATATGGTTTTCAAATGTTAAGTTGGCATCTATTTCAATTCCAAGATATTTTATGCATTTAATTGATTTTATGATAGAACAATTGCAGTTTGGGGCTGGAGGAAAATTACATTTATGCGCAATTATGTTTGAGGTTAGGTTATTTACGTCCGTACGGTTATGAATAGAAAAAATAATATATTTAGTTTTATCTTCGTTTATAGTGAGAGAATTTGATGAAAGCCAGTGACATACTGTGTTAAAACCTTCCTGTGCCAGCTCAAACAATTCGTTATATGAGTCTGAGAAGAATGTAAGGGCAGTATCGTCTGCATACGCGGAAATACGACAGTTTTTAATTTTTAGGGAGCAGAGTTCATTGATGTAGCAGAGAAACAACGTAGGCCCCAATACGCTGCCTTGAGGCACTCCGAATTCTATTGATGCTTTGTCACTAATATGATCTCCAATTTTTACGTACTGGCTTCTATTTTTTAAATAATCCGCAAGTAATTTTAGCGGGGTACCCCTGATGCCATGATTTTCTAGCGTTTGCACAAGCCGGGGTACAGAGACAGTGTCAAATGCCTTTGCCAGGTCGAGGAAAATTGTTAAGCATTTGTTTTTGTTATCCATTTTGTTAACCAAATAGTTGACAAGGTCAATCACTGCGTTGCTGGTTGAACGACCTGTCCTAAAGCCGTATTGTGAGTCCGAGAGTATATTCCCGTCTTCTAAGTATTTGGTTAATCTATTATTAATTAATCGCTCAAATAATTTAGATAATGTTGTAAGGATTGCTATTGGCCTATAGTTATTGACACTGCCCCTGTCTCCCGCTTTATGAATCGGGTGCACTACAGCTATTTTCAGAGCATCTGGGAATATCCCAGCATCAAAACATCGGTTAATTAATTTGGTAAGAACAGGTGCTATTGGTTTAGAGATGTGCTTCAAAACATTAGCATTGATCTGGTCCCATCCAGGAGAACAGTCACTTTTTAGTGCTTTAATAATTCTTTCAACTTCTTCATTATCGGTCGGTAGGAGGACGAAAGATTTTAAAGGTGAAGGATAATTAACATTTTTAAAATTAGGTAAATGGGTGGGTATCATGTCTGATAGTTTTTTTCCAATGTTTGTAAAATATTTATTAATTTTATTGACTGCATCTTTAGGGCTATTTTCTGCCGCCAGTAATTGCAATGGCAATTGTTTTTGATTATTGCTATTTATTATTTCTTTAATGGTAGTCCATAGCTTTTTTGAATTATTTTTAGATAATAGTAGTTGATCTCGTTCGTACTGCTTTTTAAGTTTCTTAAGTAGATTATTACAGTAGTTTCTGTACCTTAAGTACGAAATTTTTAGGATGACGTTATTGTCATTTGTTTTTAATTTTTTATGCATCCTATCTCTAGTGCGAATACAACGTAACATACCGGCCGTTATCCAGGGTTTAATTATACATTTATTTCTAGGAATTAACCTGCGTATAGAATTGTTTGCTATCATTTTTTGCAGTATGTCAATAAAATTATTCATAGCAATATTTAAATTTGTTTCTTGGCATATTTTATTAAAGTTATAATTTCCACATTCAGCATTTAGTTTTTCGAAATCAATTTTATAGTTTAGCTTTAATTTTATAGGTTTATTATTTTCAAATACCGATTTCAAACTGAATAACACCGCCTCATGGTCGGTGATGCAAGTACCTAAAGAAAAAGTGAAGGCACTTAGTTTTGATTTTAATATTACATGATCTAGGCAGGACATTTTCCTAGTCGCCGTGTTTATGGCGGGGAGGAGTCCGTGATATGCAATAATATCTATAAGTATGCCGCTGTCGCTTGTCTCGTTCCTTTTAAATCAATATTAATATCACCAACAATAATTATATTTTTATATGATTTTAAGCCCTCTAACAAATTGTTTAATGAGTTAATGAAGTTATCAGGTGATTTAAAACTAGGAGGTCTGTAGATAGCAATTATAATCGTGTGATTTTTTATTTTTATTGTTAAACAGTTTGCATCAGCTAATGAAGGTTCCTGTACTATACATTCTAAGTTACTATTTGTGTACACTACGACACCATCATTTTGATTGTAGTTGTCATTTGTCTTGTATGAGTCATATCCCTGCAGTATTGGTATGTTTGTAACACGAGATAACCAGCATTCGGAGAGTACAATAATATCACAGGATATTTCAAGTCTTTTAAGCAGAATGTGTAACTCTTGGTAGTTGCAATTTATGCTACGAATATTTTGTTGCAAGATATTTAGGTAATGTGTCGGATTTTTTAGGTATGTTGAGCATTCTTCAGGGTCACATGAGATAGGTACAGCAACATTGAATTTATCAATAGAGTGCATTAGGTTGCTAGTGTCATCGAAAGTTAAGCATAGTTATAACGAGTGAAGATATTTTTGGCGCTAGTTTTATTTTTGCGCCAGGTAGATGTAGAATATTGTATATATGTAGCTTAATAACATATAATTCTATACAGTGTATACAGCAGAATTTATGTGGCAATTTAACGAACTTTAAAATGTATTTATAATAGTGATGTATTTGAGTGAGAAACTGACAATATTTTGATTTTGCATTTGTGTATATTTTGTATATAGCGTTTCTTAGATTGTGTAGAATAGTGTAATTGTGTATGAATAGTGAGTTTTGCAAGTATTGTGTGTAATATAGTTGTAAAGTGGGAGTGAGTATATAATATGAGCCTACAACGTACATAAATAAGTAAAAAATATAACTAGTTGTGTAGTATAGATGAAAACAGTATCTTAAAATATAGCTAGAGGTAGTACTTAATAAGTTGTAATGCTCAGGGTTCCTAACAAACCGAATAAAAGACGAACAAGGCAGTTACAATAATTTATGCATATATCCACACCTTAACATCTAAATAATTAAGCGAGAAAGGAATGTTATTTCTCTAACAAAAATACATAATTCTACACTAGATTGAGCCCAATGCGAACAAAAGCTTGTAGGTTCTGCCTCCAAGCTGACCGACCCTCGCTAACTGTGGCAAGTATGAAGACCGCTAGCTTCACGGACTGTCAGGAGTTCGTCGTGACATGGAGTAAGGTTGCCACCCTTGATCAATGTCCGGGTAATAGGGGCGTTTCCGCAAGCTGAGAACAATAATGCGAAAGTATCAGCATTGTGGAACCGTACCCTTGAATTACCAAAGAATAATTTGTAAAAATCTCGCAAACACTTACCCCGTTTCCACCACAAATCGCACTCCAGATCACGTATAATTATTACGTCACTAATATTACACGTTAGCACGTATCAAGTCAGGTAATCTACTTATCAGTAATTCAATCAGCCAGATTTAGAAAATTACACGAATATAGTTCAGCTTATTACGATCGCTCGAGTCTCTTTGTTCTTTCACATCATTTTACGTGCGGTGAACATTATTTCCCGCCACCGTCATTTCCAGTTATTTCTCAAAATCTTGTGATTTTCAAATGAAGTGGCGAGCCTAGTAACGCCATCTACTTCTCTGTCGAGGAACACGATCCTCGATCATTACAATATCCCCTCTCCTCTAAAGAATCCAACCGGATTCAAACATAACGTTTAAGGTCACACGAATGCCATTTTCCCAAATCTTTGCCTCTCAAGTTTTTTAATTTGTAAGTGTCGCTTGACATTTTCTCTGCTATTATTGCTTTTTCAAACTTAGGGGCCAATTTGGACATAAATGTGTTGCTCGCATTAGAAAGCAATTTCGTGCGTTTCCAAACAATATCGCCAACTTTATAGTCACAAATCCGACGTCTTTTGTTGTACTGCCTACTGTTAGTTTCATGTGATTGCCGTATTCTCTCACAGACTTCCTCATAAATTTTACTTCTAAATGCTATATTTCTTTCAAAGTTTTCTTGGTCGAAGGTGATGGGTTCGTCTAACTCAAAACTATAGGGTTTCGAGCCATGAATGGTTGTTTCGCGACCAAAAAATAAAAAGGCTGGAGTTTTTCCTGTCACTTCGTGAACCGATGTCCGGATTGCGTGTGCTATGTGAGGTATATATTTGTCCCATTCTTTATGGTTATTTTCGACATAGGAAGCTATCGCCGAACCAATGACTTTATTTACCCGCTCAGTGGGGTTAGCCTGAGGATGATAGTAGGGAGTGTACCATAATTTCACACCGTACCCTGTGACAAGATCTTTAAATTGATTGGATACAAATTGCTTCCCATTGTCACAAACTATTACACTAGGGGTTCCATACATTAAGAATATCTGTTCTTCCAGTATTTGAGATATGGTTGATGATTTTCCGTTCCTAAGCGGATAAAGAAAACAGAATTTACTGAACCAACACGTTATGACCAGGAGCATAGTATTGCCATGTTTCGATTTCGGGAAAGGTCCCATTAAATCCATGGAAATTATTTGAAAGGGCTCAGTTACCTTACGTTGTTTTCCCATTAAGCCGGATAACTTACTTTGCGAGTGTTTGTATTTTGCACACACTTCACATTTCCGTACATAGTTTTTCATGTCTTGAATTAATGATGGCCAAAAATATCGTTGCCTTGCACGATTGACCGATTTTTTAACACCAAAATGAGCAGATGTGGGATCATCATGGCATTCCTTTAGAATTGTTTGGCGTAGGTTTTCAGGAATCACAAGTTTCCAACTGTCATTTTCATTCGGAAATTGTTTCAATTTCAAATATTTCCACAGTTGTCCTTGACTAACTTGCCAATCAGGTTCATTTTTCTTAGCCAGAACCAAATCCTCTATTGATTTATACCACTCATCTTTATCCTCTGGTTTTATTTCTAATATGTTAATTTCTTCTATGATCGCTCTAGACAAGGCATCCGGTACAGTGTTATATTTACCTTTGCGATGAACTATTTCGTAGTCAAATTGTTGCAAGCGCATAGCCCATCTTGCTAAACGCCCATGGGGGTCCTTATTACGGTGTAGCCACTGAAGAGCACTATGGTCGGTAATAATCTTAAAGTGACTTCCTTCAACATAAGGTCGAAATTGTTCTACAGCATGCAAAACACTTAAAAGTTCTCTTTCGGACGCCGAGTACTTGCATTCCCTTTCTGATAGTTTTCTGCTTGTGTAAGCAATGGGCACCTCCAGATCGTCAACAATTTGTATCAACACTCCACCAGTACCTTTGTTTGAAGCGTCACATTGGATGGAAAAAGGTTTTGTGAAGTCTGGCACTCTCAACACTGGTGTAGATGTGAGAGCAGTTTTTAGGCTTAAGAAAGAATTTTCAGCTTCTTTATTCCACACAATTCGTTTTGCTTTCTTGCCTCCCTTAGTCAATTCGTGAAGTGGAGCTGCGACAATGGCAAAATTTTCAACAAACCGCCTGTACCAGCTGGCTAGACCAATAAATCGCTTTAGTTCCGTGTAGGTCGTTGGTCTAGGATATTCTAAGATAGCTTTCACTTTGTCCGGGTCAGTACGGAGTCCCTCCTTATCTACAATATAACCTAAGTACTTTAAAGACGATCTAGCAAATACGCATTTCTCAAGATTGACTGTCAATCCCGCTTCCTTAAGTTGATTTTTTACATATGACAATGCGGACAAATGACTGTCAAAGTCATCATTACTTATGACAATGTCATCTAAATAAGTGAACACTTTCCCTTCCAATTCCGGCGTGAACAACCGATCCATCAACCGTTGTTGTGTCTGAGATGCATTAACCAATCCAAACGGCATGACCTTGAACTGATAATGTCCTTTTCCAGCCAGACCAAAAGCAGTTTTTTCCCTGCTTGTTTCCTCCAGTGGTATCTGCCAAAATGCAGATCGCAGATCAATAGTTGACAGGAATCGTGCGTTTTTTAAACTGTCTAAGATAGTGGTAACCCTAGGTAGAGGATACGAGTCTTTTACAGTAACCTTATTTAACTGGCGGCTGTCGAGGCACAACCGATTCTTACCAGAAGGTTTCTTCACCAGCAATACGGGAGAACGCCATGAGCTAAACGACGGCTCAATAACGTCATTGTCCAGCATATCTTGGATTTCTTTCTCCAGTTCTGCCATAATCGGAGGGGCAAAGGGGTACTGCCTTTGTTTGATGGGTAAGCTGTTTCCGGTATCAATCCTGTGCTCGATCAACGATGTCCTACCTAAACCTTTACCAATTTCTTCTGCCATCTCCTGTAACAGTTGGTCTAGGCGCTCTTTCTGTTCTACAGTAAGTTCATCACGTGAAATTATTGGTTGAGAAACGTTAATTTGTGTAATGTCCGCTATCAGTTTCCCCGCTCCTATGGCCAAATCAAACATCTCAAAAAAATTCATGCCGAGAATGATATCATGTTTTAAACTGTCCATGATATAAAAATCTACTACCTTATATTTGCCCGCAAACTCAATAGGTAAGTGAACAACAGAATCGATTGTATGATAAGTGCCATCAGCTGTCGAGATCATTTCCTTGTCCACATTATGTACTGTAATCCCTAAATTAAAAAGTTTCATGGAAAATCTCCTTGAAATCACTGAAGTGGTAGCCCCTGAATCCAACAAACCTACAAAAGGCTGATTTATAATTTTGATTTCCGCATAATATCGATTGTCTTGAGGCAACTTATTGATACTGCAGATCTTTCCCGTTTTGAAAAAAATCGACACCGTGTGTAACCATTGCTGCCAGTCATCTGGTGTAGGGTGGCCTAGTTTCTTGGGGTCCGATCGGCCGGCATCGACTCCGAACTGTCGTTTCCCTTGTTTGTGGCATTGCAGGAGCATTTGCTTGTCGTTCGCCCGAAACGACCACAACGGTAACAAAACAGTCTTTGTTTTGGCAATGTACAGTCTCTAAAGCGATGAATGTAATGCTCAGGGTTCCTAACAAACCGAATAAAAGACGAACAAGGCAGTTACAATAATTTATGCATATATCCACACCTTAACATCTAAATAATTAAGCGAGAAAGGAATGTTATTTCTCTAACAAAAATACATAATTCTACACTAGATTGAGCCCAATGCGAACAAAAGCTTGTAGGTTCTGCCTCCAAGCTGACCGACCCTCGCTAACTGTGGCAAGTATGAAGACCGCTAGCTTCACGGACTGTCAGGAGTTCGTCGTGACATGGAGTAAGGTTGCCACCCTTGATCAATGTCCGGGTAATAGGGGCGTTTCCGCAAGCTGAGAACAATAATGCGAAAGTATCAGCATTGTGGAACCGTACCCTTGAATTACCAAAGAATAATTTGTAAAAATCTCGCAAACACTTACCCCGTTTCCACCACAAATCGCACTCCAGATCACGTATAATTATTACGTCACTAATATTACACGTTAGCACGTATCAAGTCAGGTAATCTACTTATCAGTAATTCAATCAGCCAGATTTAGAAAATTACACGAATATAGTTCAGCTTATTACGATCGCTCGAGTCTCTTTGTTCTTTCACATCATTTTACGTGCGGTGAACATTATTTCCCGCCACCGTCATTTCCAGTTATTTCTCAAAATCTTGTGATTTTCAAATGAAGTGGCGAGCCTAGTAACGCCATCTACTTCTCTGTCGAGGAACACGATCCTCGATCATTACAAAGTTTAAAATAAATATTAGTCATTGAGTTTTGAAATTAATTAAATCTTCTTCACGGGAGATTAATGTTGCTCGGTCACCTTCTTTCTGGCGCAGATACACTTTCCCATACGAAGTCCAGCATCCGGCGTATTTGTTATTTTTAACAGATTCACGAGCCAAGTAGTATAAGCGCCTTCCATGGGTGGTGAGAGATTCTGATATGAAAATCGGCTTGGGTTCACCGTTTATCTTGAGATGCGAAGTGTTTAATTTTTTTGTGTTAGATTTATTATAGGTTTTCGATGATTTTATTATATTTTCCTTAAGCGATGTCGTAGAAAATTCCACTATTATAGGAGATATCTTGTTTTGAGATTTTTTAGGTCTAAATATATTACGAACATCGGTATCTAACCTCAGAACCTCTTTCATATATTATAAATTTATCTCTAGAACAAGGTTACTTTCCGGATAAACTAAAAATATCTATCATAAAACCACTGCATAAAAAAGGCTCTAAATCAGATAAAAATAACTATCGACCCATTGCCCTTATCCTGATTCTATCCAAGGTTTTTGAAAGAGTAATGTACAAGAGAGTTCACTCCTTTTTAGACAAATATAATATACTTTCCAAAGAGCAATTCGGTTTTAGAAAAAAGAAATCCACTTCACTAGCTGCATATAACTTAGTAAAATCCATAATAAATAACATGAACTCCAAAAATGTAACCTCAGCTCTGTTCTTAGACCTTAGTAAAGCATTTGACTTCGTAAATCATTCCATTCTTATCGACAAATTATATAAAATTGGTATTAGGGGCCCAGCATTGAATTGGTTTAAATCGTATTTAACGAATAGAACTCAGGTCACGAGAATCACGAAATTTGATGACAACGTGAACGGTCTTATCAACTTTGACTCCCAGCCTCGGCAAAATTTCTACGGAGTTCCGCAGGGAAGCATCTTAGGACCACCATTATTCCTTGTATACGTTAACGACCTTCCGCAAACAATAGATCAAGATTGTGTTTTGTTCGCTGATGACACAACAGTCATCCTAAATGGTAAAAACAAAGATTCACATGAATCCAATATAAATGCTAGTTTGGATAAAATAGTTTCATGGTGGATAAAAACGCCTTAAAAATCAATGTAGAAAAAACGAAAATATTAAATTTTAAAACTCATAAAACTAAACACATTCAGCTACAAGTAGCACATAAAGATCAAATAGTAGAACAGATACATAAAACAAAATTTCTAGGTATAACTCTTGATGAGCATTTCACGTGGAGGGAGCATATTGATGAAGTATGTATGAAAATAAATAGATTTGTTTTCGCTTTGAAAAAGGTTAAAGATGAAACTTCCCGACCGACCGCGATAATGGTATATCATGCCTATGTTTGCTCCGTAATCCGATATGGTATTATTGTTTGGGGAAACTCCTCGGAAATTTCTAGAGTCCTACTAGCACAAAAAAAATGCATTCGTGCAATTTTTAACATGGAATGGACGGACTCTTGTAGACCAGTATATAAATCACACAACCTTCTCACAGTTCCTTGTATATATATATATGAAATCGCAAAATTTGTTAAAAGTAATTTTTCTATGTTTGAAACAAAAAACAATAATAAAAAACGAAAAGTCACGCACTACCATTTACAATTGCCAGTACCAACAATTGAACTATTTAGACGTAGTTGTGTATACATGGCCCCACTTATTTATAACTCTATACCAAATTTTATAACTAACTTACCTTACGGAAAATTTTGCAAAGTACTCAAAAAGTGGCTCATCTCGCAAAGTTTTTATTCTCTGTCTGAATTTCTCAAAGGTTGACTGGTAGAGAATGCCTTGTAGCATTAAGTCCGCCTATGTATCACTACTGTACATGAAGTTTAAATAAATAAATAAATAAATAAAAAAGGCTCTTGTCAGTCTTATCATTACAGAAATGTTTTGTAGATTGTTTTGGTACTGTCTTGTTGTTGCATATTTTTTTTTGTTGTTTTGCCAAATTGTATCTGATTATATTATTTCTTTTATGTTATTATATTATATTTTATAGTCTGTTATTTTAGTTAGTGGTTAGTTTATTAAATTTAATTTTGGTTAAGGAAATTCTAATTGTTATTTTTTATAGTTTTATTTCGGGTATGTAAGTGACGATAATTGTCTTAAGATATAGGTAATATTGAATTGTCCTAAATTCAGAAGGTTTTTATATATTTTTCGTACTATGAAATGATAATTTTCATTTTGTTGAGTTTTGCTTTCCAAGCATCTCATATTTTAATATTTGTATGCCAGATAATGGCGAAATGTGTCTTTGCGCTTATAACATAAATGTTACCATCTTCTGTACCACATTTTATACAAATAAATGCTTTGACTTTGACTTTGAATCTAATACCTGGACATTTAATACATCCCCAATATTTTTTATCATATCCGTTAAGGATGATTTGTTTTCTTGGGGGTTTTCCGGAACATTTCGCAGCTCTAGGCAGGTCGCTTTTGAATTACGTTCAAGCAGTTCCACTTTTAATTCCAGTGATTTTATTTTATTTTTGCAAGCTGCATTTTCAGTTCTGGTTTGCTGAAGCTGAGATAAGATGTCATCATACTTGTCCGACATGTGCTGAATAGAGTCTTTGATTTCATTATTTTGTTGAATCATTTTATTTATTTCTGCTTCATATTTTGACGCTTGGGTTTTTTGTTGAAGCTGCAATTCGGCCAGTATATCTTTTATTTCAGACAAGGTAGAATTAGAATCGTCATGTTTACGCTTATAGCGACGTGTTACGTTATGTTGTCCTCCGCCACAGTCTGGCTCCGAGACTACGCAGTCAGATGCAGTATCAGACTCCTGTCCTAGTATACTAGGTTTCAATAAGGATTTGGATTTTCCTGGCGGGGGGGGTCCGTTGAGTAGATGACATATTATGGTTTGGTGTATAATACTAATCAGAGTGTACGTAAATCACCTCCTGGTATTAGGCGGAAGCGATAGTAAGGACACGGTTTTTTTTTTTTTTTTTTTTTTTTTTTTATGGTAGGTGAAAATCATCCAATGACGAAACCCGCTCTTGGGCGGAGCGGGAGACTAGTGTCAGACTCTTACTGACTAAAAAACCTACCCCGAACCTTCCTTGCCCTATTCCTGGAGTCGAGGTAACAGTTTCCCACCACCCTCTAGACTCCAGGAGGCTTCGACCCTGAAGGGCCCCTGCAGTTTGCTGACAACTCCTTGAGGCGCGCGGGAACGGTGCGCGCCGTTGACGACTAGGACTCGGTCTTACAGACGACCGGACGGCGAGCTACCCATTGCTCACCGTCCGCGAGCCAGTGAAGGACACGGTAATACTATCTTAATTAAGGAGCTTAGTTACCGCAGAAAATATAGTGATGCGAATTAGTATAGTCGTCCTTGTTCTTCTAAGTAGGTACCCCTAAGAACTTGATAATATTGTTGTCTTAGTCACACGTAACATAAACCGCGCATGCGCAGCAGGGGTCTAGCTGGCTGGGCGACGATCGACGTTTTAGTACAAAACTGCTATCCGTCCAGTGTTAGTTGACCTCTTCTTGTAGTGATGGAAGATTTACTCGGCAGGGGTCTAGCTGGCTGGTCGACGATCGACACTTTAGTACAAAACTGCTATCCGTCCAGTGTTAGTTGACCTCTTCTTGTAGTGATGGAAGATTTACTCGGCAGGGGTCTAGCTGGCTGGTCGACGATCGACACTTTAGTACAAAACTGCTATCCGTCCAGTGTTAGTTGACCTCTTCTTGTAGTGATGGAAGATTTACTCGGCAGGGGTCTAGCTGGCTGGTCGACGATCGACACTTTAGTACAAAACTGCTATCCGTCCAGTGTTAGTTGACCTCTTCTTGTAGTGATGGAAGATTTACTCGGCAGGGGTCTAGCTGGCTGGTCGACGATCGACACTTTAGTACAAAACTGCTATCCGTCCAGTGTTAGTTGACCTCTTCTTGTAGTGATGGAAGATTTACTCGGCAGGGGTCTAGCTGGCTGGTCGACGATCGACGCTTTAGTACAAAACTGATATCCGTCCAGTGTTAGTTGACCTCTACTTGTATGAAATGCAAGATTCACTCACTTTGATTGTTTGTGTGTGCCTGTCCTGTACGTACGGCTTCCTTGAGTGATTTCTTCTCGCTTCCTTACGCCCTGGTATCTCACAGAATATTTCACTCCAAATTTTGTAATATATTATTAGAAATTTGTATTTTTCGTTAAAAAAAAAATATACACAGTGGACACGTCTATTTCGCGCTTTCGCGATCCACAGTGGAATGACAATATTTTGAAAATAGCAGTCTTGGGCCCCTGACCTTGCCCAAGTCATTGTTGGCGCGTAGTGATCCACGCGCGCCTCAAAAAGATGTAAGGATTCAGTTTTCACCTACCATAAAAAAAAACCATGGTCATGGATGAACTTCCGAAAAGGAAACAGGAGTGGTTTTAGTCAATAAAATTCGGACACGACCTCATATTTCGCAGTAAAGCGGAAGAAGTCATTGGGCGATGCCACAATTAATAAAAACTAGCTTTTGCCCGCGGCTTCGCCCGCGTGGTATTGGGTTTGGGGTTGGGGTTACCGGGATAAAAAGTAGCCTATGTCCTATACCGGAGTGTATCCTATGCCTGTGCCAAATTTCATCCAGATCAGTCCAGCTGTTTTGCCGTGATTAAGTAACAAACATCCAAACATCGTAACTTTCGCATTTATAATATTAGTAAGATGAAGTGTCAAGTTTATAATAAGTACCAATAATAAAAAATAAAAGAAATACACATTACTTAGATATTGTTTTGTAAATTGTACCTATTTCAAATATTTTACAGATAGTGTAAAAAGTATCCAAATCCAATACGGGGGAAAAAAATAGGTACGCTGTTTTGGGCGGCTCGAATTCTCACTTCACTGCTGTTTTTATATTGAATTGAACTATTACAGAATTGAAATGCCCGAGCATTGCAAGGGAGTCAATTCTGTAATAGTTAATTATGTAAATAAAAAAAGGTGAAAGTAAATTTTCATTCAAGCATAAAATTCGGAATTACTCAACCTCAACCTCCTTACCTCACCCTCTCAACCTTAGTTTCTTTTTATGGTAGGTGCAAATCATCGAATGACGAAACCCGCTCTTGGGTGGAGCTAGAGACCAGTGTCAGACTCTTACTGACTAAAAAGCCTACCCCATTCCTTCCTTGCCTTATTCCTAGAGCCGCGGTAACAGTTTCACACAAACCGGCAGCTCCTGAAGGCTCAACCTTAGTTTAAGTCTTTGTCATAATAATTGTCGCATTGTCACTTAATTTATATTACAATCTATTTAAAATACCTGTTATTTATTTGTTGTGCACACCTACCACAGTGTTGTCTTTTTTAACCCAAAGGTTGACTGGTAGAGAATGTACCACTACTCTACATGAAGATAAATAAATAAATCCTTCACTTGCATTCGAAATTAAAACTGAGCAATCTTCGTTTCGTTTTGCAATAAACAAGTAATTCGCAACTAAGACACACTGCTTTAGTCACATAATCTACTGTTTCCGTTTAATAAACAGTAGGTCATCATCATCCTACCCTTATCCCATGTTACTTGGGGTCGGAGCAACATGTTTTTTTCTTCCACTCTGTCCTGTCACCCGTCACACTATCACTAACTCCCTTTCCTTTTATATCACTCCTCACACAATTCATCTATCTCTTCTTCGACCTCCCTCTTCCTCTCCATCCATCTACGTGTAAACTCAGGACTCTTTCTGTAACATGCGTTTCATCTCTCCTCTTCACATGACCACACCAAGACAAACGATTTCCTTTCAACTTTTCCGTCACTGGCGCCACTTTCAGACTTCCTCTAATATAGGTACTCATTTCTCACTTTATCCATTCTCGTCACACCACACATCCATCTCAATTTAATAAACAGTAGGTAGTTAATTTATTACACTAATAGTATACCTATATTATTACAATAATAGTATATATAGTATATATTATTACAACTATAATCAACAAAGACATCTGTATTGCTCTTTCATTGACTTTCAGTATAAATCCAATCGACTATTTAATATAAAAAAATAAAATAGAAAAATGTCCAAAAATCGATATTAATCAATTTTTTTTTTTTTCTGACAACATGTTGTTCTACATACCTAAATTTGAAATAGTCTGTGGTTCGAAGTATGAGTTCTTCCTATTTTTTTTTAATTATACCTACAGTAGATAATTTATTACAGTACCAGTATTTTACTATTTTTTAAACAACAATAATAAATAAAAATGACCGGTACAGTGCCTAAATTTAATTTCAGTAAAAATACAATCGATTACTTAATAAAATAAAAAAATCGATATAAATATACCTAATAAAAATTCTGGTATTAATCGATTCCTATTTTTTTTCCTGGCAACATTTAGAACCTACATGAAGTACTACATACATTTGAAATAGTCTGTGATTTGAAGTATTATGACATTCTTTATCAGCAGATAACTCATTGTGAACTATATTTATTAACTAACTTACTTTTTAATCTATACGAATGCGTAATTCAAACAATTCTTATTGTTCTGATCACAAGTAAATAACTAAATAATATTTTGCATACATATTGAAAGCTCCAAATAAACTGGAAATGCATTCACGCATCATTAAAAAAGTATCACAAACTAAACTTACCTGAACAAACTTGTACTTATTAGAAGAAATACTTGACACCATAGTTCAGAACAACTTTTTCTTCGTGTATTTATAATATTGAACAACAAATTAAGAAGCAATATTCATTATAAATATTATAATGTCAAAGTATACAATTTATAGCAAGAATTTCAAGGATAAACCTTATCTACAGTGTTGCCAACCGTTAATCTAGCTTTCTACCAGATTCAATTACTAAAATTATTAACAAAAACTCTAGGTATACTATTTATGTAGAATTTTTTTTCGTATCTTAAACTAACCTTAAAAATAATATGACTATTTATACTAAAAAGTTACTATGTATGTACATACCCACATATAATACAAAAATACTCTACACTAAGGCGTCAAAGTAGTGGCCTGTTCGGTCTAGTGGTTAGTAGCTCTGACTGCTTTGCCAGAGGTCGTGGATTCGATTCCCACCCAGGACAAATGTTTGTGTGATGAGCTTGGTCATTTGTTCTGTGTCTGGGTGTAATTTATCTTTAATATGTATAAATTTAGAAATATATATGTCGGCTCGTGTCCAGGATGGTTTTCGAGCTCTGTTCTATCATGTGGGCGTATGTGGGTATCGTGCAATGAATAACAACGGGTAGGAGTTGAATCGGTTTACTTCTCAATACATTTCGGTACAGTGCACTGTTATCACTTTACAATTTACAACAAAACGGACAGTTTCAGTACGTCTTGATTCTGCGGCGGCCTGGCTGAGAGTGTGTCCGCTCCCAGGGCGGGTTCCCTCCTCCACAAGCTCGCAGCAAAGCGGAAACGTCCGACTCTGTCAAGCGCGCCATCTTTGTTTAGTTCTTCTAGTTGCCACTAGAAGGCGTGCCTTGTCTTGTTGTCAAATGGAAGCCGTTTCCGACACGGCCATCCTGCAAGACACACGTCCTCGTGTGTTAGTCGTCATCGCCACCTCAGCTGGAAGATGTCCACTGATGAAATGTTCCAACTAGTCATCCATCGCTGTGTTACTCTGAAACAAAACACATCTCGCAGTATCATATAGCTCGGTCACTCCTGACAAACACTAGGAATCACTCTCGCATCGCGAGTGCATTCCCAAACACGCGAGTTTGAGTTTACGTGTCACTCACACAAAATTAACAATTCACATCTTGACTATGAGCGACCATTTACAAGCCACACAAATGTCTGCTTCGAGCGGGAATCGAACCCGCAACACGAAGTCCATCGCTCAATGTGATAACAAAACTTTACTCAACAAACCAAATCAAAATTTTGGGTAATAGAAATTGTCATCCAGTCATGTACCAACGTTCATTGTTCTCATCTTAAAGCCTTAGGAACTCCCCACAAGTAAACCACTAACGCCACGGCACTCATTGCCGAACAGCAATCACAATTGCTTTCCCACATGTGCATCCACCACCTGTGGATCACATTGGGTAGGCTAGTCACCGACTTCCGTCAAAGCTTAACGCGCATCGCTTACTTGCGTGTTCCCCATAACATAGGCTACCACTACTGCTATCACCATGTACTTCGGCTGGTACATGACTTTCTGGCTTCTTTCTTAACCTGTCGGTATACCTTCACAGTACACACAACTAATCAAACTAATCCAAAACACTAATCATTAAGCTGTACATTACGACCTCTGGCTACTCATAGCCCAGTAACCTCTAGTCACTTTTCCATACCTGCGCATCCCTCCGAGATCGCCAAGTCTCTAACGACTTAATGGTTTCCTACAATATGACCACCAACTACTGATTTCTATTAAGATACGCCTACATATCAAATGTCCGATCATATTGTAAACTTAATTATCTCATTATCTCAACTACTTTATTGTACGTCCATTTTATAACCTCTGATTTTCCTCCTACCTCCTACTTTAAACGCGTTTTTTTTTTATTGTTTTTTTTTATTTTGTTTGTGGGTAGGTTGGTTTTATCTCCTCGTACACCTTTAATATGGTACTACACAGTATTTATTGCGTAACGCATAATCTTTCACGACATTTAAATCAATCTAGGGAACTACGTCATCTTTTGTTATTAACGACAGAGAACGCGCGACTAAAATCGATCAGAAATCATTTCGTGACAAAATGGTACTATTACAAGGCATCATTCGCTTTGGATCCAGCCATATCTCATGGTCTCACCCGCCTTGGATCTAGCCTCCTTACTTGGCATCACCCGCCTAGGATCTAGCCTCCTTACTTGGCATCACCCGCCTTGGATCTAGCCACACCCTGTGGCGTCACCCGCCTTGGATCTAGCCTCATAACCTGGCATCACCCGCTTGGATCTAGCCTCGTAACCTGGCATCACCCGCCTAGGATCTAACCATACAGAATGACACTATCCGCCACGGATGAAGAGCCTCGCCACTTGAATTTAATTATCAAAAATAGATCACTTTTTCAAATGTAACGTTATTCCGGCTTTAGTCGACGTTCTCAAAACTGCGGTATCATTAAAACCAATACTCTTTAATCTAAATCAAACATTCGGAATAGGTAATTGAAAATACAACAATCACCACCCTATGTCGTGTAACTGAGACATTTGATCCGAGACAAACATCAACGAATAACGATTTGGTACGGTATTGTTATTTAGTCTTCGATAATCTCTGCACATTTAATTTGACGCGTTGGATTTCTTAACTAAAAAACTTGAACTAGCAAACATTGAATTAAACGGTGGCACAATAATTCATTTACCCGCTTACGATTTTTTTTTAATTCATACGCGCCAAACTACTATTGTCTTTATACAGTCAAAAATTAGTCGAACGATTAAGATCACTTTTTGTTGCACGCGTTTGTAGCATACCGATAGTAAAATAGTCCAATTATTAACGAAACGACAAAGAAATAATCTAGGTCACGTCGGTGTCAACATTATTTCGGAGAACTGTCACCATCATAAAAAAATCGAAACGGTCATTATCGGATCTACTGAGGGTACTTTGTAATTACAATTATTTAAGCCATGAACCTAAGCTATTTTCAAAAAATGCGTCACGGTCACTAATTTAACTGAATCTTTGCAACAACATTTCACGGCCTAAGATTTAATTTCGCAAATAGACGCTGGTTCACGCAACAAAATCGCGATTTAGCCCCTATTATCAATTTCAACCACACAAGTAATGATTTGTACCGAGTACCGTCATATTATGTCACCTACACTTGTCAATGTAACTTTTTACTTTAGATCTACCCCAAAATTTACTGACAACCTACACTGTCTTCCGCTCCGACCAAGAGCGGGTTTCGTCATTGGATGACTTTCACCCACCATAAAAAAATCTTTGACGAATGAGAACTCAACTTTAGAATAAAAGTGGAATGAGAATACCTGACCTTTTTCTGATGAAAGATCGGCAACCACGACGTCAACCCATCGCTCGCTGTCACAACGGCACCGTCACGGTTACCACCGCGCCTCTTCTTTCAGGGGTCCAGATCTCCATCAAGAACTCTGCTCTCCAATGCCGATCCAGCCCAATCTTGCCACCTTTTTGCCGGTGGTCTTGAGGCTTGAATATTCTTGTTTTCAGTTTGCGTATTTCCAATTGTCCATAGTGATTTCTGAATTGCTCTCGTCTCTCCGGGTCGAATTTGGGTAGATTCACAATCTGGGTAGAACGTTGTAGTTTGCTCTCTGGGGGCACAACGTCACCATGGTCCAACATTCGTTGCTCAGGATTAGGGAAAAACCCCAGTAAAAACCTAATCAAACCATTCAAGTCCGTGCTTCGATCCGAGTCTTCATTTTCGAATTTTTGAATTTCGAATAATAACCGCCAACTGTCTTTGTTCTCGCCATTTTCTTCAGTGTTGCGTAATTATTGCTCACATAGCTTGTCGATTCATTTGCACGATTGAATCCCAATTCTGATGTCGGCTCGTGTCCAGGATGGTTTTCGAGCTCTGTTCTATCATGTGGGCGTATGTGGGTATCGTGCAATGAATAACAACGGGTAGGAGTTGAATCGGTTTACTTCTCAATACATTTCGGTACAGTGCACTGTTATCACTTTACAATTTACAACAAAACGGACAGTTTCAGTACGTCTTGATTCTGCGGCGGCCTGGCTGAGAGTGTGTCCGCTCTCAGGGCGGGTTCCCTCCTCCACAAGCTCGCAGCAAAGCGGAAACGTCCGACTCTGTCAAGCGCGCCATCTTTGTTTAGTTCTTCTAGTTGCCACTAGAAGGCGTGCCTTGTCTTGTTGTCAAATGGAAGCCGTTTCCGACATATAAATATGTTTATCAGTTGTCTAGTACCCATATCACAAGCTCTGTTTAGCTTGGTATTAGACGATGTTGTGTGATAATTATGGAATAAAAAAAGTACCCCTTCCTCTACATCACAGTCTTCCGGAAATACATAACCTCGAATAACTTTCCTAATCCGAAACACGTAACAACGAATGGACGCTACAATGAAAATTTTGGCAACGAAACTACGCCACCTCGAATTATATGATCCCGAAAAATGTGATATCGAATAACAAGTCCCCGTATGTAACTTGTGTTATGTTATTATGTTGTGTGTGTAACTTCGCTTTTTTTTTACTAACCCAAAACTTTTGGATTAGTAAAAAAAAGAGAAGTTACTCTGTACGACTGTACGTGTTTTGGACCAAAACACGTACAGAGTAACTTCGCTTTTTTTCTTTGTATTTTTTTATTTAAAAAACGTTGCCCCACACTAGGAAATACTCCTGTGACGTGGGTGCGTTCACAAACATGTAAAGTCACATACACAAGATACTCAGACCCGGAACACCGATCTGTAGGCAATACAAATATTTGTTCCATGCGGGAATCGGACCCGCGACCGTCAGTGCAGCAGTCAATCGTTGAACCACTGTGCCAGCCGAGCTGTCAAAATTGACTCTGTTCAATTTTTCTTTTGTTATTATTATTTATTATTCAGAAGGAAAACAAAAAAAAATAATTAATAACTAGCTTTTTCCCCTCGGCTTCGCTCCCGGCAACAGATTATTCTACTCTACTCTACTCTACCCCACTATACCCTATTTTTTATATAAAAAACTTTTCCTGAAAAACAAACACAACAAAAAAAAGAATTAGTAAAATTGGTCCAGGCGATGTTGAACTATGCGCTTATCAACACATTTTGCGATTCAAATTCAAAGCATTTATTTCAAATAAACCTTTACAGGCACTTTTGAAATGTCATAAAGTCGGTCTTTCAGGAAAAAAATGACGCTAATTGCACATTCCAAAAAGTAGGTCTCAATGGAGAAGAATGTGCAAGAAACTCCATGGACACTCTTTTTAATCATGTTGTGTTTTACAAATATATAGGTTACATATTTTTATCGCTGCTATGATGCGAGAACAATGTAACTAATTCATTTTTATTTATAAAGTATTAATAATGATCTATAAAAACATTTGTCTCAAGAAAACTTTATTTTTATATGTGTATCGTTAAATTTTGTTTATAGTTTGGAAGTTGATCTGGTAGTAAGCTAGATTAACTGTTGGCAACACAGTAGATAAGGTTTATCTTTGAAACTCTTGTTGTAAATTGTATACTGTTGACATTATTGATTATTACGTCTTTATTGGTTGTTCTATGTTATATGTATACACGAAGAAAAAGTTGTTTTGAACTAAGGTATCTGAAAGTGTTTCTTCTAATAAACACAAGTTAGTTCAGGTAAGTTTAGTTTGTTATACTTTTTTAATGACGCGTGAATGCATTTCCAGGTTATTTGAAAGTTTATTAGAATCCTGTGATATGTGTGAAGATGTAGGATAGATATTGAAATCACAAATGGAAATTATTGCAAAGTTTAACCTTTCGTATGCCGTATTTAGAGACACAATTAAACAGCCATTATGTCTCGCGTACGCGAGGCTTAATTTAAAAAAATGTTTTGTTAAAATCGGAAAATAGCCCATATTTCTTAAAATATTAAAGCGGCAAACCTATGTTTTTTTTATACTAGTAAATAATAAGCTGTTACTTTATTTCTATAAAACATAAAATTAATAAGTTTACTAGTTTTGGAATTATAATTATATATAATTTTTCTAAAGGTCATTCAACTCTCATGAAAAAAATAATAACTCAGTAAATATAGATAATTATACTGTCGGTGTTTTTGTTGAACACTTGTCAAATCTAGACCTATCGTATAGGCACATAAACCAGACATGTCCGCAACTTGGGTAAAATAACACACTGTGCGACATTCAAAACGTTAATTTAGCTCTAGAATTGTCTGAATCACGGATTCTTGTAGATAAAAAAGTAAGTGAGTTAATAAATATAGTTATATATAAGTTATCTGCTGATAAAGAATGTCTTATCACAGACTATTTCAAATGTATGTAGTACTTCATGTAGGTTCTAAATGTTGCCAGGAAAAAAAAAATAAGAATAGATTAATATTGAAATTTTTAATAAAATTTATCGATTTTTTATTTTATTAAGTAATCGAGTGTATTTATACTGAAATTGAATTTAGGTTCTGTACAGGTATTTTTATTTATTATTGTTGTTTATAAATACTGGTACTGTAATAAATTACCTACCGTTAAATGTAAATAGGAATAAAGCCTCCTCAATCTTATTTTATTTATTAGTATATTGATTGATATTGTATATGAGTATTTTTATTATTATATATTATATTTATGATTTTTGTACACTGACTGTCCATATTGTGAGGTGTACAATAAAGTTTATAATAAACTAACTTTTGTCAGCGGCTTTGCCCGCGCACATAAAATATAGCCTATGTCACTCAGGTGTAAAGCAGCTTTCTATTGTTGCTAAAATCTTTCCAATCGGACCAGTAGTTCCAGAGATTACCTCCTACAAACAAAGAAATAAAAAAAACAAACTTTACCTACCTCTTTATTATATTAGTGTAGATAAATAAAGCAGTATCTTTAAGTCGCGGGATAAATATACCTACTGCTTGCTTGCAACGCCTTGGAATGTGCAATTTTGCATCACTTCCTTTTTTAATGACAGACATTTGACAATTCAGAAGTGCCTGCAATGAGGGTTTTCTAAGATGTCATTCACCAGGTGGCAGCACTGAGGCGTCAGGTCCAGACGCATGTCAAAACGTTTATGTTACTGACATTAGCTAGACATCAACGTCAACGTCAAACGTTAGACGTCAACGTCATATATAAGTTTTCAAAGTAAAAGACCTGACGGCTAAGTGGCGCTAGCTGGTGGTGTGAAAATTCCTGAACACCCTCATTGGTTTATAAACTTGACACTTGTTTTTTTTTAATTGGAGCATGATCCAACGTCTTCTCCCGCTTTAGAGCAGCCAACCCGACGTAGGTACATTTTCATACAACCGCTCTTACGTGATTGCGATGTTATGACACATCTTTTTTCAGATATTTTGGATACACAGATATCTTGTGGTTATTATCTAGGCTTCTATAGAAATCAAAACGTGAATTTGTGTAAGTAATCCAGTAAATACCTCTAAAGATCTGCTAATTTACGTGAACTTTGATGCTCCATAATGTACTCCTGTATTAAAAATGTTTGCATTTATTTGAGATTCTAAATGTTGTAATTTTTTTTTTCAAAAATCCTTAAGGGTTTAATAAAAACACGTATTTCCTGGAACAAGTTTTGTGAAATATTCGAGTAAATCGTAGAATTACTGAATGCCTACAGTGTTTTCAGGTGTATGTCTCTTTTTTCGCATTACTTTTGCATCAAACATCACAAAGGATTGCTTTAGATGTAGCAACTAGTTTTGAATTCATCCTCGAGGCGAGTCGGGAAGGCCCACATTAAGTCCGAATACTGGACCAGGCAAGGTATTTAGCTGGTTTCGCCATCAACACGCTAAGAAGAAGTGCGGAGCAAGTGGCGTGTCAGACTTTTATTGACTACACACACACTCACACACACACACACAAACACACACACACACACACATACACATATTACCTTTTCGACAGTCAACCCAAGGTCCTAGTAGTGTTCGGGTCCTTTGAATGCCTACATCTTTTCGATACGCACGTGGAGTACTATTCGCTAACGATTACTTGGGTTCGGTCGGGACGGTAACCGGACGGCCGCCGTCCGCCGTCCGCAAGCCCATAAGCGCGGGCATGCGGACGGCTCTAGCTCAAAATTTGGGTTCATGGCTGAGGAGTTAGGAAGTCTTTTCCCTGACGCTTGTGGTCGCCTCCTTCTCTATCTTCTACTATTGCTTCTCAGAAGAAGGCGACTGCCATTCCTCCTCGCTTTGACGTAAATTACCATGGCAGTTGAGAGTTTGTCATACTCACTCAAATGTCTCGCTGATGGTGGCGCGTGTGTTGGATCATTCGGTTCCCTTCATAATGGTTGAGCTGAGTGGTGCTGATATACGCGTTGATTGGTCGCGGTTGTTTGGTAGGGTGTGTGTGTGTACTCACTGGGTAGGCGGTGCATAAATTAAAGTCCTCGTTAGTTCCTGCAGATGTATTTTCCACACACAACACAACAACAGTTATTTATGAAGGCGCAGTAAGCCGAGCACAAGTTAATATTACAGATCAGTATAATATCACAGAGTTCAGTACGGTTCTGTTTCGGCGCGAGCGCACGTATCTTTGGCGGACAGGATAGATCGTGACTGGCGAGAAACGAATATGATGGATAATATGATAATATATCAACATGGGGGTAGATGAAGATTCGTCGACAGAGCACGTATCCTGTTGCGTCTCGATAAATGTTTGTGTGATGTTGAGTGTTAGTGTATATGTGTAGTGTATCTCGGAAAATATATATATAAATAAATGTGTATGTATGTTTGTGTAAATATATATATAAATAGATATTGGTGGTTTATATATTTAATGTTTACGTGTAATGTGTAAACTAAATAAATATATGTGAGTCACCCACATCGTCATGTCCGTGAACGGGCGCTGTCAGTTGGGACTGGTCATCTCTTAGCTGTCAGTGGTTTATTTTAATTTGTTTAGAACATGTACTTTTTTATTATTTTAGTTACATTGTTCTCGCATCATAGCATGGACAAAAATATGTAACCTATATATTTGTAAAACACAACATGACTAAAAAGAGTTTCTTGCACATTCTTCTCCATTGAGACTTAATTTTTGGAATGTGCAATTAGTGTCATATTTTTCCTGACAGACCGACTCTATGACATTTCAAAAGTGCCTGTAAAGGTTTATTTGAAATAAATGCTTTGAATTTGAATTTGCTTAGGACCATAGCCTGTACAGGGCTCGGTGCGGTCCACCACGAAGAACTGTTCATCATCATCCTAGCGGTATTAGTCCCGGTTGCCAACCTTGGCTTTCGCCTCGGTGCCCGGGGTCCGCTTTCTTGCTAAGACGCCTCCACTTCGCTCGGTCTTTCGCGTCCTTTGCCGTAAGCCCATTGGCACGCATATCGTCCCTTACGACGTCAATCCAGCGCCTCTTAGGCCTTCCTCGTCTCCCGGGTCCCGGCGGAGGCGGCATGGCGAGGCATCTGTTACCCACGTAGACGTACCACGAAGAACTGTTCTTGGTGCTAATTCTGCTATTCCTCGGATGTGCAATATTGGTAATAGTTGCAGCGATCTGGCGGATATGCAAACGGACTCACTTTCCAGGTTTCAGAAATTGACGCATAAAGCAATGTGACTGGCCTTTATCAATCTGTTTTTTTTTTACTTCTTTGTTTTGAGTTAAATAAATATTATATAAGTAAAGTAGTAATTTAAGCATAGACATATATAGACCAGTGCAAATAGCTTTTGAAAGGGACTTAAATAGTAGTAGAATGAAACCCATTGGAAAAGGAAGATAATATAGAAAAAAATTAAGGAAAAATAAATTACGGTCGATCTGAGTTAGGGAAGTGGATGGGTGTGCGCTTTTAAAGGGAAAAAATGGTTTATCTCTAATTCCGGCAAAACTACTGGTTTTATGGAAAAATGTCTAATAGCAAACTTGTAGATCATAGAAAGATCTACCACTTTTGTATTTACACTTTTTCACATGGCCTCAAAATCTATGTGAAAAGTCCAAAAAACCGAGTTTTTGAATTTAATTTTTATCTCCTTTAAAAATTACTTTTTTTTTCACAAACTTTGGTGAGAAGTTTCCTTTTCATGTCCCAAACTTGTTATAATTTTTTTTATTAAAAATATTCACAGTTGCTCTTTATTTTGACTTAACATCGAAAAAACAGCCTATATTTCAATCGAACAATCTCACGTAAAAATATGTGATTTTTTAAAAAACTTTATTGGCTTCTTATTTATTGGAATCTTTACTTTTTGATGGTGTAAAAAAAGTATACATTAATACAGTAAGTTTTTTCAGAAAATGCAAAAAACTAAAAAATCTCGAATCAGAAATTACTTTTGTTTAATCATTATTAGCGACCCGCTCCAGCTTCGCGCGGGTGCAAAGGTGATATATTATACCTATAAACCTTCCTGGAATCATTCTATCTATTAAAAAAAACCGCATCAAAATCCGTTGCGAATTTTTTTGCTTTTAAAGATCTAAGTATACACACGGATAAGCAACTTTGTTTTATACTATGCAATGATGTACTGAGGTATTTATTAAATTTTTTATAAAAGATTTAAAGGGTATTTCATGTAGGAAATGTGATTGCTGCAATTTTATGCAGTAAAAACTTTGTCTTATTAAATTTTAGCTTCGTTTAATCAGGCAATGTTATTTATATTCATTACATAATATGTTTAAATAATATAATCTTGCCTCATATATTTTATCTTACATTCTAATCATTTATTAGTTTTTACCATTAGTTTTTGTCTCTTTGATAGCATTTCTTCATGGTTAAATTCGAAAAACTTACTTACTTATGATTCAGATGATAAAATTCATCATCTGAATCATTAACTTCCTCGTAGGTTTGTTCTTCCACATTGGAGCATTATGTAAGCATACGCAATTGCAGCAGCCACATTTCCAACATGAAATCCCCTTTAAATCTTATAAAAAATTGAATAAACACCTCAGTACATTATTACATAATATAAAACAAAGTTGCTTATCCCTGTGTATGCTTAGATCTTTAAAAGTTCGCAACGGATTTTGATGCGTTTTTTTTTAATAGTTAGAATGATTCCAGAGGAAGGTTTATAGGTATAATATATCACCTTTGCACCCGCGCGAAGCTGGAGCGGGTTGCTAATAATGATTAAACAAAAGAAATTTCTAATTCGAGTTTTTTTAGTTTTTCGCATTTTCTGAGAAAATTTACTACAGTAATGTATATATTTTTTTACATCATCAAAAAGTAAAAATTTCGACGAATAAGAAGCCAACAAACGTTTTAAAAAATCACATATTTTTACGTGATATTTTTCGATTGCATAATAGTCTATTTTTTCGATGTTCAGTCAAAATGAAGAGCTACAGTGAATATTTTAAATAAAAAAAATTAGGGTAAGTTTAGGACATTAAAAGGTTTCACAAAGATTTGTGAAAAAAAAGTGTAAATACAAAAGTGGTAGATCTTTTTATGCTCTACAAGTTTGCCATTTGAATGTTTCCCCTAGAACCAGTAGTTTTGCCGGAATTAGAGATAAACCATTTTTTCCCCTTAAAAGCGCACACCCATCCACTTCCCGACCTCAGATCGACCGTAATTTATTTTTCCTTAAATTTTTGCTATATTATCTTCCTTTTCCAATGAGTTTCATTCTACTACTATTTAGGTCCACTTTTTATCGTTAACGGTGCTATTTGCACTGGACTAATATAGGATCACATTTACAGTGTCTTTTTTACCGTCGAGTTAGGCATATAATATAATATAATAATAAGCTTTCTACTTTCTAGCATATGTGATGCTTACCTGTAAAAAATTGTAACACTAGGCTATAGATTTAAGTGAGGTTTTGTAATCATTTTAAGTGTTAACAATTGTTGGTGAGCCTAATAAATAAATAAAATAAATAAAGCTCGCTGCTGCCGTTCGCTGCCACGAGCATACGGCGATGCTCCGGCACACCTCGGCGTATGCTCTACAACATCATTGTAAACTTGACATTGATTGTTGCCAAAAGTGAAAACGGTTCTTAAAGCAGCATATTTTTCTATTGCAGATCCATAAAATTGATTCAGCAGACGATACGGAACTTGAAACAGCTCCTCACTAGGAATCACAAAGCTCCAGAGCCATCTCGCATAGAAGGCTTTGGCGCGTGGTGTAACGGCCAAAGGCGGAGGAGACATTCATCATCATCATCATTACAGCCGAAAGACGTTCACTGCTGGATATAGGCCTCCCCCAAGCGCCGCCACAAAGACCGGCCCTGTGCGTCTTGTATCCATCGGCTTCCAGCAACCCTGACCAGGTCATCGGTCCACCTTGTGGGCGGCCTTCCAACGCTACGTCTTACAGTACGCGGTCGCCACTCCAGAACCTTTCGGCCCCAGCGGCAATCCGTTCTTCGTGCAATGTGCACTGCCCATTGCCACTTAAGGAGACATTATTTAAAGTAAATTAGATTACTTATTTTTGGGACCAAGTAAACTTATCTTAAAAATCATGAACAGCAAAATGTATGCAAAGCGTCCAGGCACGTCGGGCATCCAGGGACAACTGTACGAGACGAAGTTAATCAGTCTAATATATTTCAGAATGACACATGACGACAGCATCAAACAGTTTAGTTTGGCCACCAATAGAGATGACATAGGTGAATTTGATGACATTTGCTTTAGAGCAGATGTAAAGGGATTCGATAAACCCCTCGCTGTGTTCATTCAAGCCAAGCACAGAGAGAACGATAAACTGCTCACATTCACTAGTGAAACTGATTTGGCTAAATATTTTAGTAGTTATTTAAAAATTAGAAGCACTTTTAGCCCTAACTGTAAAGACGTGATTTTTGATGGAAAATTTGATGACACTGAATGCTTTTTTGTTATGTATACTACAGCAAGGAGTGAACCTAATAACAAAGTATATGAAGGTACTTATGCTGAGTATTTGAACGAACTTATAGGAACGGGAGGTCGTTGCACACAGCCGTCATACACAGATGATGACTTAGATTCATTATGTAAAATACATATAAAAGAACAAATAACAACACTAGCTGAACTGCTAGCTCAGTTTATTTGCGAAGAATCGGATTGTGAGATGTCAATGAATAATGATATCATGTTGCGGTATCACGTAATTCTAGCGCAAAACGTTTTAGATGTTTCTGAAATGCAACCAGAAGGACATCGGATTGCCAGCTTCAGGCAAGACTTCTTTATGAACAGTGATGAATTTATCGTGCTGATCAAACACATATTGTGCTTAAAGGTTCTAAAAAATCGAAAGACGAAAAATAATGAAGCACAGAGTTTATTGTTGAAGTTCCTTAGCGAACCCTCTGACGTAACAACACTAAGTGAACTGTTAGGAAGTGTTCTTACTTATAGAAATAATAAGCTCGAGTTTGTTAACGAATCGACTTCTGTCGATCTAAAACGACAACTGGACAAAGCGAATGTCCCGCAGTCGACTGTCTATGAGGCAACAGAACTGGCTGCTAAAGAGTATTTACTATCTCTGAAGCTTAAAGTCCCGGCTTCCTTCGGTAATAAAGATTTAACAATAAGAGGTAACAATAAAAAAATTGAAAAGAGACTAAAATATCTGACAACAAAATTTGTAGAAATTTTACAACTATCGAAACCTGATCGTATCATCACTATAGACGAGTATCTGGGAGATGGAGTTTTGCAATTAAATGGAGGCATAGCCTCTGCTGTCGGCAACATAATAGTTTTGGATGAAACTTCAAAACTTTTGAAGTTTACAGATAATCCCGAATCATTAGGTAACGTTGCCAAAACATGGTACGAGACATTGACAACTGAAATAAAGAATTTGCATGAATATAAATTGGATGTGAAAGTAAAAAACTTTCCAAAGCTTTCCTTTGAACGAGGAGAATTCGACGTGAGTTTAGTGAGAGATTTCTATAGCAAATTACTGTTTTACACAAACCAAGCCAATCAGAATGGCGTAGAGAAGATTTTAAGAGAAGAAATAGAAGATCAGCCGTGTAATGATGTGAACAACTTCAGAGTTCGATCTGAATTGATATTTCTAAAGTATCATGATGAAATACAAAGACTGTGGATGATGCCAGAGGGATCATATCTTACAGAGAAAAGTAAAGTATTTGAGAATGCGGTTGCTAATGCTATGAGTGTGCCTTTAATGGATGTTATAAAAAATATGAACGTTAAGAATAAGGTCTTTACGTTTAATGAGCATGTTATAAATCGGTTTTTATTGCAAGGGCCGATTATAGGTACTATTATTGTTTCGGAGAAATGTGTATTAACAGTTGCTAAGGTGGTACAATATCTAGGAAATAAAGACCATATCGTGTTAGACTTAGAGTATATTTTGCAACTACCCCTGAAGAGTCACAAACTCTTATGTAAAGAATTGAATAACACAACTAAAGAGAAGATATTTATTGTTGTTTGTAAATCATTCCGAGATTTTCGGGGTTTTGAGAATAGGCTTGAAGACATTGCGAAAGCGATTGATGGTGAGCAGATAATAGTTATTACGACTAAACTGTCACTGGACGTAATGAAAGATTTTTTCTTATTAACTAATAATGTAAAGAATGATGAGAGAAGCGGTTTTGGAGACTTGAGTATTGAATCGCAGAAAAACTTTTTGAAAACTTATAAAGTAAAGTTTCAAGGGAAATATGTTAACTTAGATATGATCATAGATGAAGTGCTAGTGGAACTTATAGATATTTTTGTTTTTTATAAATTGATTAATGATGAAAATGTCGAAATTGGTAGCACGGACATCTATAGCAATTATGAAAAACAGTTTTATATTGAGAGGCGAGTTAGTCGCACTAAAACCAAAGAGCATGATAAAATTGATGACGTCAAAGATAAAGTAATAAAAACTTTTTATGATTTGGAAGACGATGTTGTACTGATAACTGCTGATCAGGGAATGGGCAAGTCAACTCTTCTCACTCATTTGTCACTAAAGACAAAGGAACTCGATCCGAAAGTTTGGATTGTAAGAATAAACTTGTCAGACTATACAAATACATATAGAGCACATTATGCATTGGACCATACTGAAGTAAATTTTGAGTTCTTATGTCAAGTTGCACTAAATGATGAATCGATTCATCTCAAATGGGGATTCAACCACCCCATCGGTATGCCTTTTCAGCATTTTGTTTTCAAAGACGAAAATAATATTCATCTAAAAGAATTACCACTTGTATATTATATTTCTAACGACAACCAATGTTCCTGTCATCCAAAATTGTTTCAAGTGAAAATGTTCCTGCTTTATTACTGCCGGGGTAAACTAATATTTCTTATCGATGATTTCGATGAACATATTCCGGAGCATAAAGAAATGGTTGACGAATGTCTGAAGCTCGTTCAAAGTAATAAAATCTGGATAACATCATCATCACCATCGTCTAATTTAGAGCTTCGGTTTGGACCGTCGTACAAAATGGAAAACTTTTCTCACCTTGAGCAGAAGACATACTTGAATACGTTTTGGAAGTCTAGAGTGTACATCAAGAACCTTAATACCAAAAATATTACCCTGAACAGTGAAAAATTTCTAGATAATTTGCAAATTAATAAAAAAGAGTACATGGGAGCTTACTTGATTCTTTTGGATTTTTTAAAAGAGGAGTCGATGGATGCTGGTATTGACTTTCCTTTTGATGAATATTATAATCGTTTTAAGATGAAATTTGGCCTTTGTGAGAACACAATCCCATGTATACCGGACGTCACAACACCGTGCAAACTTAATTTAATAGCTAGAGATTTTATTTTTATAATGGCCCACCCTTAACAGAAAACTGTAGTAAAATTATAACTCAACAAAGTCAGTTTTTCTATAATTTCTAGTTTATTTTTTATGGTAGGTAAAAATTATCCAATAACGAATCCCGCCATTGGGTGGGGCGGGAAACAGTGTCAGACTCTTACTGACTAAACAACCTACCTCATTCCTACGTTGCCATATATACCAGGGCCAGAGCCTTCCTTTCGGACACAAACCCTTGGCCTTAAATGGCTCCGACCCTTCTGCAGGGTCGCTACGGTTACTGACGACTCCTTAAGGCGCGCGGGAACAGTGCGCGCCGTCGACGACTGGGCTTGGTCCGGACGATTACCAGACGACCGGACGGCGAGCTACCTATTGCTCGCCGCCCGCAAGCCCGCTATAATACCTAGTTACTATGGATTTTTTTACATTAATTAAAGTCAGTTGTATTTTTCTCTAAAGTTTTTTATTTCACACTTTTTAGTTGCACCTCAGGAATATTTTCCCTTCATCATCATCATCATCACCAGCCTTATTAATGACCCCACTGCTGGGACACAGGCCTCCTCTCTAGGAGAGGGAATGGGCCATAATACACCACGCGGGCCTAGTGCGGATTGGTGGATGTCACATGTCTTCGAATTTTTGGTTCTAGGACATGCCGGTCTCCTCACAATGTTATCCTTCACCGTTTTCAGAGTAGTGACTTTCCCCTTAGTCAAACATAGACATCTTCGGCCATATGGTTGCTTCATCAATTCACCTTGACAATTCTAATAATACCAAATACGTCTAGGATACAGATTATTTATATTTATTACAGATTATATTATTTTATTACAGAATTCCGTTACCCATCTTCCGGATTCATTAATATAATAATAATATATAATATATACCACAACTATCATACAACATCGTCTAGTCCCAAGCTAAGCAGAGCTTGTGTTATGAGTACTAGACAACTGATATACATACATATTATAGGTAAATTACACCCAGACACAGAACTAATGATTGTGCTCATCACACAAACATTTGTTTTGGGTGGGAATCGAACCCACGACCTCCGGCATAGCATTCAGGGTCACTTACTACTAGACTGGAAGACCAGTCAATCATTTGAGGTTTTGCAGTGGCAACTATGGCAGTGTCAATGCGAAAAATGTGGGGAAATAAAAGTCACATAATTATTTTTCGTCATCGGATATTTGAATATCCTTCTCTAATTTATTAGCATCAAAAACTAACAATTACTAATTATAATTATTATTACTAAGTCACCTCCTAGACAAACTCTTAAAAATATATGCTTAAAAATTAAGAAACAAACTATAATAAGATTATTATGAATGTTATGTTAAATATTTTTAGCGATCATATTTTATTACTATGTTAAACTGTTTTAGAAATATTTTAGATTCCAAAAATGAGAAAGATCATAAACGAACACGGCAATTTTTTTACGCATGTACGAAAGTACATGTAGCGCCATCTATGGCGTCACATAACAACTACAAGAATCCTGCATCGCGCAATGAAAGTTCTCCGCGCGATTAGAACATATACGACAGCCCGAAGTCAACTATCGGGCAGTAGCCCACCAGACTATAACACCTGTCTGGTTGGAGGATCCTCCCTTTTCAACAGAGGTATGCGGGACTTTCTCTGTTCCACTTACCCCCAAATCTTTAAGAAAACGTCAGCTGTGCGAGTTAATGACCAGTTGGGTTAAGCATACTACCTACTAGATCGACCCTCCACAAGATTAAAATTATCAATATATTTAGCTGTGTATGCAGGAGAGACTGAAATTTACTCTAGCCTTGAAGACCCTGAATTACAATCGGACGGGTAAAGCTTAGCAGGCAAATTGTTAAAGTCCTTCTATGTATGCGGGAAGAAACCAAGTGGCCAAGTATATAGTTACACTTTGTGAATGTTTCTTATATGTATACAGGGTGTCATTGACATGTTAACGCAAACGAATACCATAGATCCAGTACATGATTGTAGACCCCCCAGTGGTGGAATTTTTTGTCGGTTTTTTCTTATTTTTTTTTAATGATTTTTTTTCATTTTTTTAAATTAAACTGTATAAAAATGCAGTTTTAACATTTTTTGCGAAAAAAAAAAATCATTCCGAATTAAAAATGTCATCGGGTTTAATTAAAATAACTACTTTATTTGTCTCGATGATGTTTTTATTAATTTTTTTTAGTAAAAACTTTTTTTTTCTTTTTTTTTATAAAAATTTCATTGGGATTGGTTAGAATAACGATTTTATACAGGTAAAACATAAAACTTTTTAAAAAACCGACGAAAAATTCCACCACTGGGCAGTGGCGGTCCCTTCATACAAGCCCAAAAGCCCGGCATGCCTTACTAAAATGCTCGATAAGAATCAATATCAAACCCGAACAATTTAAAAGTTCGCGCGCTTAATTCTTATCAAAATAACACAAAGTATCTACTTAGGCCCGCCCGCTGCATTACACATCGCGATTGTTCGCGCGCTTCGCTTACACTCGGCACTATATATAGCTATCTCGCTTACACTTACCGGCTTTTACCGGGCTTTCAATGTCTCTTTCGCACTCATAGCGATGTGCCGTATAAGTACCTAGGACGTTTTGCGTCTACGAATCGATCAGTATAGAAGATTTAAGCCGGGCTTTGCGCATGAAGTTGTACGCGTATGCGTGACCTTGTCAGTTTGTCACACTTTAGTGTTGCCGTTTTAGCAACGTTGTGAGATCTTGGAGATTTTTAACGAGTTTGGAGACTTTTTAAAGATTTAGCAACAGTAAAAACTAGCGACTTTTTAAAATAACGAAATTAAATATTCAAGCATTAACTTAAAAGTAAAAAAATTGCAACATTTAGCAAGATTTTTCATATACGTGGCGACTTTTTTTGCCTAAATGACAACACTACAACTTTGCGTAAATAGTTTTTGACACTCGAGTGCAACTAACTTCAGTTTTATTTGTTTTCTTAGTTAGTAAGTTTTTTTTATGTGTTTTCTTAGTTTTCCCAGTGTTATATGTAACTGTTTTGGTGACTTACCTACAACAATGGAGCTAATTGTACCTTGTGAGGATTTAAAATGCGTTCAAGTTTTGATTTTCGAAGATAAGGTAAAATTTTTCTCAGAAAAAACAGTTAATTTCTTCATTAAAACCGACGCCTAATCTGTGTATTTCTCAGTATAGTAAATCGCAATTGCTGATATATTTATTATATTCAATCTAGTACTAGCATGCCTTTATTGAGTGAAATTGAAGAAAAAAGAGGAAAGAACATGGATGAATTCACTTTTAATTTATTGTATCTGACCAGTAGTTTATGAGAGAGTACTTACATACTCGGTCCAAAACTGAACTTTCTTTTTTTGAAATCGGTTAAAATTTTTGGGCTTGCCTTATATTGAAACCCTAGGCACGCCACTGCCACTGGGGTGTCCAGAATCATGTACTGGATCTATGGTATTCGTTTGCGTTAACATGTCAATGACACCTTGTATATATAGGGTAACAGGTAATCAGTGACCGATACTTAGAAATGTGATTGTACATAAGCTAACAAACTACTTGCGAACAAACCTAATATCGCAAATAAAGAAAAAGCTAGTTCAATACATTTTGAACAGTTAGGTAAACATATATAAATGTACTGACCAGCAGATTTCTTTTTTTTTAATTGCTATAAACTAGTGCTTGACTGCGATCCTACCTGAAATAGATAAGAGTGATTGAAGCGGAAGGTTGGTAGGCGTGCGAAACTGGGGCGGGTAGCTAGTATTATATAAATTTATTTAATTATTAGATTATTATTTTATCACTGAGTTACCTTAGATATTTTTTAAATTGCTATAAACTAGTGCTTGACTGCGCTCCCACCTGATGGTAAGGAGTGATACAATCGTTGATGGTGAGGCGCACTAATTTATTAAAAGCCTATTCACTCTAGTTTAGAAGACACCTAAATTATAATCGGACGGAAAGATTGCAGCCGGCAAACTGTTCCAGTCCCTCGATGTACGCGGTATAAACGACAAGGCAAAACGCTTAGTCCGGACCGTTCTATTCGCGATTTCAGGTCCTATAGTAAAAGTCGTTTGTTATCATGACTGCAATCAGGGGTTTGAGTATCGGTAACTAATTACCAGTCACCCTGTATAATATTAGAAATCCTATAATAATTTAATTTTAAGTCAAATTGTAAAACAATGACATTAAATAGTTTGGTACCAAAACGAAAAAGTCTAGTCAAAGTTTTGTCTTAATGAGGGTGTTTAGAAATATTCACACCACCAGCTAGCGCCACTTAGCTGTCAGGTCTTTTACTTTGAAAACTTATACATGACGTTGACGTCTAACGTTTGACGTTGACGTTGATGTCTAGCTAATGTCAGTAACATAAGCGTTTTGACAGGTGTCTGGACCTGACGCCTCAGTGCTGTCACCTGGTGAATGACATCTTAGAACACCCTCATTTACCCACTGAATGTCAACTAAGCTCGTCTGTCGGCAGCTTTTCCTTTGGGACCCTTCTACACTCTTCGCTTTTCTACACATTTTTGGAATCCTAAATATTACAGAATAGGACAGTCAATTTATTTTCATAAAAAGGATATTGCCGTGTTTAAGTCGACCTGGATGAAATAGATACCTAGATCTTTGTCATCTATATAATTATATAAAAGAAGAAACTGACTGACATATCAGGGTCAGGAACAAATTTTTGACGTAATCACACAACGGAAATCACAACAAAATATGTCACACTGGAAAATAAATGTAGTGCAACAATTCTATTGTGCTACAATTATTTTCCAGTGTGCTACTTTTATTTTCCAGTGTGACACATTACGTCGCGTCAAAAATTTGGTCCTGACCAAACAACGCACAGCGGAAACTACTGGGACTAGGAGCGTGAAATTTTGCACAAGGCTTCCTTTTATGACGCAGGCGAACACTAAGAAAGGATTTTCCAAAATTCAGCCCCTAAAAGGATGAAACGCGTATCTACAGTTTGTGCGAAAACCTATTTTGACGCAGGCGAAGCCGCTGGCAGAAAGCTAGTTTCTTCATATTTACTAAATTTTTTCGTCAATTTAAACTAGATGAGGCCGCTGTTTTCTAGCTGACTACCCTGAGAAGAAACACCGAAACAAACTTAGGGGTCAGTCTCTTTAATCCGCAGCAAACATGAAATGGTCAAGTATTTAAATCGTATGGGAACCATGAAGATTAGTGTCCAAGATAAATTTTAGGAGAGAACCATACAGATTTAAGTGGACCTGTCCAGTCAAATCTGCCAATGGTGCCATTTTCAATAATATCCGAAAAAAGGTTTGGACTGGTAGTTCAGTGGCTTAATTCTCGTAATGAAAACCGTAGCGACTTTGACATTTTCGTATTCCCATCCATCAATCGAGTTTGAACGACACCGATTTTGAACTCGTTCGATCAAAGAGAGGTCGTTTAGAAGTCGTTCGATTGTCGTTCTATCGAATCCCCATCAAGGAACACGTGAACACCGATTTTGGAAAGGACTACGATTGAATGACAATGGAATTGGGATTGTTTGATTTTACGTGAATTAGGGCACTGGTCCAGTTTTATAGTATTTTTAAGTTACATGAATACAATAGCACGACTCGGTAGCTATATCTCTGTGGGGATATAGCTACCAATGTATTAACCCGACGCACGTCTGTACCGCACACCCTGCATCATAGGTAAAACCTTCCCTGACAAAATTATTGTAAGTCTTTTAAATAATACAAATGTTTCTCGTCAGTTTTGGACTTAAATAGAGACAAGATGATCTACACTAATATAATAAAGAGGTAAAGTTTGTTTTTTTGTTTGTAGGAGGTAATCTCTGGAACTACAGGTCCGATTGGAAAAGTTTTAGCAACAATAGAAAGCTGCATTACTCCTGAGTGACATAGGCTATATTTTATGTATGCGGGCAAAGCCGCTGATAAAAGCTAGTTAACAATAAAGTTGTAGTAGCTACGACAAAATCGGCACTATTTCATCCATAATCGAGTTAGTTTCCAACGATTATTTCTTTAAGTCTAATCGATTTGAGTTTTAATTTTCTGGATCTGTCTCTGCAATCAGTTTAGTACGCTTCCTTTTGTTTCCGTCTGGCTATTTCAGCACTGGCCTCTTGGATTGCTTCCCACAGTTTGGCTTCGGAGAGGATCTGCCGGGATAGCTCTTCGATTGCTGTCTCCGAGTCCAGGATTGAGCCAAAGGTTTCATCGTCCACGTACTGAAATGGAGATAAACAGAAGATTTTTAATTTGTCTAGCATAAGCATAATTTAAATGCCTAACTTAAATAGAACTGGGCAGAACATGTCTAGCGCTGTCCCTCAAAACGGAGAAGGAAAACATCGTGACGAAACCGGCATGTCCTATAACCAAAAGTTCGAAGACATGTGACATCAACCAACCCGCACTGGGCCCACGAGGTGGATTACGGCCCATTCTGTCACCTAGAGAGGAGGCCTGTGTCCCAGCAGTGGGAACATTGTAAGGCTGATCTGATACTATGCTATGCTATGCATAAAAATAGGAGTGACGTAGTACCTACCTGCTTCTGCCTCATTAGTTCTTGAGCTGGCATGCCGGGCGACTGTTGTGACCTCTTGCGGCCGCAACCTGAAATGTAAATGTGTAGATGTCAATTTTTTTAGGGTTACATATTTAAAGGGTAAAAACGGGACCCTATTATCAACTAAGATACTGTCCGTCTGTAGCAAAGAAAGAACGGGGTGGGGCACAGAGAACAGTGTCAGATTCTTACTGACACTGTTTCCCGCTCCACCCAAGAGCAAGATTTGTCGTTGGATGATTTTTGCCCACCATAAAAAAACTTTATAAAGCCTTTTAGGTAGGTAAATAATTTTGAACTCGATAGTATAAACAATTTTTGAAAAATACAAATATAAATAATTCTGAACTAAAATTGAAAATTTTTATACACACAGCATTTTTCACATATTTTATTATCCTGAACATATCATCTTTCAAAAAATATTCAAATCGGTTCCCGCAATCCAAAATTACCACCAGGTACAGCGCCATCTCTCGGTAAATTGGGTTACTTCGCACTGAAGTACATTGTGAGAAATTTATGACGGACTACGGAACCCTAAACCAATTCGGACAGTTCAACTTGGGGCACACGTGGTAGAAAACGAGCCGATAGCCACTTACGTTCGGTCCGGACGGTTAGCGGACAGTCTGTAAGCTACCCATTGCTCGCCATCCGCAAACCCATGCTTTAAAGAAATTATGGAAGATTCTTATTTCATGAGTTAAACAACTTCTTTTTGGATAAAGTGATTACGTCTCAATCGAAGAGGCTGGGGCTCAGGGTTCAACTTATTTGCCACGTACTAAAATAGTCATATACCTAAACTGAACGCATACCTGTGAAAGCATTGCAGAATGGTCGTTTCTTGGGAGCCATCATCATATCTTCTGACAGTCGACTGTCGAAGTTCCTCGGGATCTAGAAAATAAAGACATATTTTATGTAGGCAGGCCAGCTGTTTTAGAATCCAATGACTTGACACCTGACAATGGTAAGAGGCCAGGCCCTCAAGGCTGCTATTACAATAGTGTCAGAATAGTCAATCGTTGATTTCATAATTGTTTATTTTGATAAGTTTGGTAATCTACTAATCATCATCAGCCTTTTTAATGTTCCCACTGCTGGGACACAGGCCTCCTCTCTCTAGGAGAGGGAATGGGCCATAATCCACCACGCGGGCCCAGTGCGGATTGGTGGATGTCACATGTCTTCGAATTTTTGGTTCTAGGACATGCCGGTTTCCTCACGATGCTCTCAAAACGGTGAAAGAAAATCACCGTTTTGAGAGCAGTGGTGATGAAATAAATTACACAAAGTAATGCGCCTGGCTGGGTTTGAACCCGCGACCTACGACTCGTAAGTCGGGGCCGTTACCACTCGGCCACCACTGCTCTCTACTAATATGATGGCGTAATTGACACTTCATTGAAAGATTTTTTTTAGAATGGTAATCTCGTGCATAATGACAAATAAATATTTGACATATGCGGTAAATTTATAAAAAAAAATACAGTTCCTTCAATCAGTGACTTACGATTAGAATGTTATTGTGCAGTTATTGTTTTTAATTCGTTACAAGACAGCTCGTACCACAATTTTATTACGACACACGACAGCCATTATAAATTAACAGATTACGAACTTTTAGCAAAATGTCAATAGAATCGTGTTGGAATTACAATATTTTGACAATAGCAGACTAGGACCCTAGACGGGATGACGAAGTTGGGTTGGCCTTTGGTGTGAGATGCAACATGTGTCGACACCCTTGCGCCATCTTCTGAGTTCGGCAGGTTGTGCTGGGGCGGCTGCTGCAAGTGCAGAAAACCTCAAACGGCGTAAATATAATAACCTTATCGGAAGTTATATGTTTGAGCCGTTTGGGGTTGAAACACTAGGACCGTAGGGTCCGAGCGCTCATCAAGTTGCGATATCAGCAAACAGCTGGTTGACTCTTCGCGCGACCTGAAAGCTGGGCTTTATTTCTGTCAGCGAATCAGCGTTGCCATCCAGCGTGCCAATGCTACCAGCGTCCTGGGCACTTTTCCCATTGATATCGATATGGATGAAGTTTTTGATGCCCAATAAATCATTTGTAAATATTAATGTATTTTTAGTTTACAAACGTAGGTTATTATTAGAAGAATAATTAAATGTAAATATATTATTTAAGGAGATAATCTTTGTAAGAAAACCGGCATGTCCTAGAATCAATAAAAAATTCGACGACATTTGCCACCCACCAAACCACACTGGACCCAGAAAGAGAACGCCCAAATTCCTGCCGCGGGAACATTATAAGGACAACATCTTTATGCTTTTTTTCTAACACGCTGTCGACCTGAATTTCGTCCAAGCCTGCCATCAGCAAGCCCGCGCCTACTATAGCCGATACAATTCCTAAGAGAGAGTGACTGGCCTTTTGGTCTAGTGGTTAGTGGGCCTAACTGGTATGGCGGAACTCGTGGTTTCGATTCCCACCCAAGACAAATGTTCGCGCCGGGCCCTGGTTCAGGCCATGGTCCGCAGCGAAGAGGAATGGCAGGCGGTCGCCTCCTTCTGCGAAGCAGTAATGCTCGTAAAGGAAGAGGCCGACCGCATAAGGCAAAGGCAACAGCGCCCTCGCCGTAGCCGTCGCCGCCGAGATCCTGCCGATATCCGGCCGCCGTAGACACTGGCTCGCGGACGGTGAGCAATGGGTAGCTCGCCGTCCGGTTGTCTGGTAAGACCGAGTCCAAGTCGTCAACGGCGTGCACCGTTCCCGCGCGCCTCAAGGAGTTGTCAGCAAACTGCAGGGGCCCTTCAGGGTCGAAGCCTCCTGGAGCCTAGAGGGTGGTGCAAACTGTTACCTCGACTCCAGGAATAAGGCAAGGAAGGTACGGGGTAGGTTTTTTAGTCAGTAAGAGTCTGACACTGGTCTCCCGCTCCGCCCAAGAGCGGGTTTCGTCATTGGATGATTTTCACCTACCATAAAAAAAAAACCCAAGACAAATGTTTGTGTGAGGAGCACGTTTATTTGTTCTGTGTCTGGGTGTAATTTATCTATAATATATGCATTTAGAAATACATAAATATGTATATCAATTGTCTAATACTCATAGCAGAAGCTCCGCTTAGTTAGCGACTAGATGGCGTTGTGTGAAAGTTATGGAATATTAATTTTTATTAATGGCAATTCTCACCGTGGCTGTATAGCAACATTCCAGGTACAAGAGCGCGATGACGACGAACAAGGAAGCGCGGGAAACAGACATGGCGGCTAAATTTGACAGCTTCAGAAAATGGCGGACCTGTGGACAAAAAAAACATTTTTAAATATCTGTTATTTATTTATTGTACACACCTACCACAGTGTTGTCTTTTTAAACCAAAGGTTGACTGGTATAGAGTTCGTTTTTTAATCCTAGACTACGATTTGACAACTTAAAATGTCAAAGTCCAAAAAATTGGGAACATATTTCTAGAGTGTGACATTCTGAGTTGCCAAATCGTAGTCTAGAATTAATAAACGAACTATATTTATTTATTGTACACTCCTACCACAGTGTTGTCTTTTTTAACCCAAAGGTATAGAGTTCCTTGTTGCATTGAGTCCGCCTATATACCAATACTGTACTATGGAGTTTAAATAAATAAATTTTCGCGTGTATAATTTTCGCGAGTTGATGGTGAGCCATTAACGATTGCATCACTGCTTACCATCAGGTGGGATCGCAGTCAAGCATTAGTTTATCTATATGTATAAAAGGAGAAAGTGACTGACTGACATATCAACATACAGCCGAAACTACTGGGACCAGGAGAGTGAAATTTTGCATAGGGCTTCCTTGGGGCTTAGACAAAGTCACATTCTCACTAACGATAACGAAATTCGAAACTCCAAATGTATGGAACTGACATATGCCTTCGAAAAGTCACGTGGTCAAACGTTTTCGATTCACTAATTGTTATTAGTTGTTTATACGTCAAATTGGACGTTTTAATTCGATAACTATAGCCAAGAAGTTGTTATTTTATCGAACCAACACTTCGACTTATCATCATCATCATCATCAGCCTAGCGTATGTCCCGGTTGCTACCTTGGCTTTCACCTCGGTGCCCGGGGTCCGCTTTCCCTCCTAGTCGTCTCCACTTCGCTCGGTCTTTTGCGTCCTCTGCCTTAAGCCCATTTGCACGCATATCGTCCCTTACGACGTCGATCCAACGCCTCTTAGGCCTACCTCGTTTACCGGGTCCCGGCGGAGGCGGCATGGCGAGGCATCTGTTACCCACGTAGTCTGCCGGTTTTCGTAAAACGTGGCCATACCAGCGTAAGCGACCCTCCTGCAGTTTATCCGCTATGTCACGGACCTGAAGGCTGCCCCGGATGCGGGAGTTCTTAATGCGGTCTTTCCGCGAAACTCCAGACATCCAGCGCAGCATATTCATTTCCGTGACACGCAGGCTTTGCTTATGTCGCTCAAGTACAGGCCACGCTTCACTGCCATACAAAAGGACAGGCCTAATGATGGTCTTATAGACCTGTCCTTTGAGCCTAACCGGCATTTTGGGGTCACAGATAACCCCCGCCACCTCACGCCACTTCGCCCAGGCCGCCGAGATACGTGACTCGACGTCGCAATCGACTTCCCCGGACTCGTGGAGCACCGATCCCAAGTACTTGACCTGTTCCGAGCGCTCAACTGTGTCTTCGCCAATGCGAACAGGAGCAGCGTTAGTTGTGTTACAGGCCAAGTACTCGGTCTTCGCCGCATTAATCTTCAGACCGCCGTTCTCCAGCGATTCCTTCCACGCTGCCACACGTTGAACCAAGCGCCCACTGTCCGAGTCCGCCAGCGCGATGTCGTCTGCATACATGAGCAGCCATGGCGGCTGCTCATGTAAGTCCCTGATGGTGGAGGACAGCACGTCAAGCACCACGCTGAACAGAAACGGACTAAGGACAGAGCCCTGATGAACTCCGACGGTGATGGGGAAGGGTTTCGTATCGCCAACAGCGGTCCGAACCACAGAACCGGAGTCTCGGTACATATCTCGGACGATGTCAACATAGGTCTCGGGCACTCCTTTAGATCTCAGCGCCCACCAGATCACATCACGGGGGACACAGTCGAAGGCTTTCTGCATGTCTAGGAACAAGAGATGCAGAGGCGTATTCTTCGATCTGTATCCCTCCATGGTAACCCTTAGGGCAAAGATGAGATCCATGGCGCCATGGCCTGGTCGAAACCCATATTGACATCCCGAGACGGTGCACTCCTGTCGGATCCGAGAGTCAATCACCCGCTCGAAGAGCTTCATGGTGTGGGACATAACCTTAATCCCACGGTAGTCGCCACACTCCTGCACCGATCCCTTGCCTTTGAAGACTGGAGTGATAATACTCAGTCTCCATTGACTCGGGATCCTTCCGGTGAGGAGCATGCGGTTAAATAGGTGGGTTAAGATGCCCACACCACGAGGACCCATCGCCTTCCAGGCTTCAATGGGGACTCCATCGGCACCGACAGCTTTCCGGTTCTTCATGCGGCGAAGAGCCGCATGCACCTCTTCAGGCGTAACCGGGGGCACAAGTCCCTGATTTGGAGGGAGAACCGGAGACAGCACCTCTTTGTGCTGCTTGTTCAGCAGCTCGTGGAAGTACGAGCGCCATCTCTCCTTCACCGCGAGGTCCTCGCATAACAGATTGCCGTCAGGGTCTCTTACACAGCGGCACTTAGAGATATCCAGAGCCGCTTTGACCCTGGATCGTGCCAACTTATAAATGAGCTTTTGCCCCTCAGACGATTCCAACTTATCATAAAGTGGCTGTAAGTGGTCTCGTCTGGCTCTGGCTACGGCCCTCTTGGCGGCACGTTTTGCGGTTCTGTATGCGTCGCGGTCTTCGGGAGATTTGGAAGCTTGCCACGTTTTGAAGAGGGCTTTCTTCTCTCTGATCTCCCTCTGGACTGTGTCATCCCACCACCAAGTCTCCTTGTCACACTTGCGGCCGCCCCTGGACAAGCCGAGCACCGACTTTGCCGCCCCAGTGATGGCAACCTGAATCCTGTCCCAGTGGCTTAGCACAGGTTCGCCATCGGTTCCATCGCACTTATCGCCGATGGCCGACGCGAACGACTGGGACGTGGCTTCATTCAGTCGCCACCACCGTATTCGGCGTTGTTGGCGCTCAACAACCTTGGCCCTAGGCTTGACGCGCAAGTCCATGACAAGGAGACGGTGTTGTGCAGTGAGACTCTCACCGGGTATGACCTTGCAGTTGGCTACCTTACTGATGTGGTGCCTCCGTGTGAGTAAGAAATCGATTTGGGTAGCGTACCTCCCGCTCCTGTAGGTAATCAGGTGTTCGGATTTCTTTTTGAAATACGTGTTCACGATGGCAAGGCCGGCAGCCGCACACGTTTGAAGGATAGTCTCACCTTCAGCGTTACGGCTACCGTATCCAAAGCCACCGTGAACATGCTCAAAGTCCTTGCACCTGTCACCCACATGA
Organism: Mythimna loreyi; assembly: GCA_029852875.1. Taxonomy (NCBI): domain Eukaryota; kingdom Metazoa; phylum Arthropoda; class Insecta; order Lepidoptera; family Noctuidae; genus Mythimna; species Mythimna loreyi. The sequence continues at coordinate 8,076,889 of CM056807.1, read as the reverse complement.
CCGTTCAGATCACCACCCAAAACGATTCCCTGCGACAACGGGATGCCACGAAGCACCTCACCGAGTTGATCCCAGAACGCAGCCTTTTCAGCGTCGCTGCAACCGACCTGAGGCGCGTAGGCACTTATCAAGTGGGTTATAACCCCATCGATAAGCACACCTACGACCATAAGCCGATCACTGTAGCGTTTCACCTCCAGGACTGCGTCGTGAAACTCCTCGGAGAGTACAACGGCCACCCCGTTCTCCCCACCGGCTGCACCCGTGTAGATCAGCTTGTAGCCGTTCCCGATGAGCCGGGATCTGCGGCCTTTCCACCGAGTCTCCTGCAGGAATGCCACGGCCACCCTTCGCCTAAGCAGTACATCGGCTAACTCTCTCGCGCGTCCGGTCAGCGTGCCAATGTTCAGGCTGGCGAAGCGGAGCTTCCGGGTTGGGGCTCGCGTCTTTATCCGTGTTCGCCCCAGACACGGTAGCCCTCGCCCACTTGCCACAGGAGTCGGGCGAAACTCCTGCGCGCCGTTTTGCGGCGGCGCCCTATCCGTGGCAATAAACTTTCTAATACTCTCCATGTTGATTGGCTGTTTTTGGCCTTTACGGGAGCGACTGCCGTCTGACCTCCCAACCCTAAAAGGGAAAGCCAGCGCCAGAGCCTCGTCTGCTGATCGGCAGGTGCCCCAACTTGCAGGGGAGGTTGACTTGGGCCCCGAAGATCGTGGTGGGGCCCCATATACACCCCAACACTTCGACTTATCGATATGTTAAAATGTCACTTTGTCTACCATTTTGTGGTCGACATCGTTAAGGCGAAATCGAACTTTGAAATGGATTCGACACGGAGCGATTGCCACTTGTCTAGGGCCCCAGGGTGGAGGACATCCATGAGGATTGCCACCACGAGGAAAAAAAAAGGGTCGCTAGTTTACGATATAAAATTATGACGAAAATTATGACGTAGGCGAACACTAAGAAATGATTTTCCAAAATTCACCCCCTAAAATGATAAAACGCGTGTCCAATTTTTGTGCGAAAACTTATTTTCACGCGGGCGAAACCACTGGCAGAAAGCTAGTAGCTACTTAATAAAAAGAACTATTTTCACGAGGTATCTTTCAACCTGAACTAGAATAAAATACTAAAGTACTTGTATCTTTTTTAACGGCACAACGGTTCTATAAACTAGTGTTTTCTAAGTTAATTAGCTTGTAGAAGAAAAAACTATTATTATAAGACTGTAAACTCAGCAGTAAGAAAACTTACAAAGTATCTTTTCATGAGCAAAGTATATTTTAGCACAGAATAACTACGCTTTTGAGAGCAGAGGTGGCCGAGTGGTAACGGCCCCGACTTACGAGTTGTACATAGGTCGCGGTTCAAACCTAGCCAGGCGCATTACTTTGTGTAATCTATTTCATCACCACTGCTCTCAAAAACGGTGAAGGAAAACATCGTGAGGAAACCGGCTTGTCCTAGCACCAAAAATTCGATGACATGTGACATCCACCAATCCGCACTGGGCCCGCGCCTCGTGGTATATTATGGCCCATTCCGTCTCTTAGAGAGGAGGCTGGTGTCCCAGCAGTGGGAACATTAAAAGTACTTTGTTTTTTAATTTTATCTTTACAAATCGATAGTGTTTCATGTAACATATCGACCCTCCGCGATATTAAAACTGACTATACCATCATCATCATCATCCTATCCTTATCCCATATTACTTGGGGTCGGCGCAACATGTTTTTTTCTTCCACTCTGTCCTGTCACCCGTCACACTATCAGTAACTCCCTTTTCTTTCATATCACTCCTCACACAATCCATCCATCTTTTCTTTGGCCTCCCCTTCCTCTCCATCCATCTACGTGTAAACTCAAAACTCTTTTTGTAACATGCGTTTCATCTCTCCTCTTCACATGACCATACCAAGACAAACGATTTCCTTTCAACTTTTCAGTCGCTGGCGCCACTTTCAGACTTTCTCTAATATACTCATTTCTCACTTTATCCATTCTCTAAAACTGACTATACCGTTGACGAAATTAAAACTGACAAATTATAAATCTATAGAATTGCATGATTTTATTGATTATTGTGATTATGATTTAACTTTTATGACTGTATATGACTAAAATTAAGGAATTAATTATTAAATAATGTTTATAATAATTTGATAAATTGTAATAACTATATTGATTAGAATCGATATAAATGATATAATGTAATTTAATAACTCTTTATGTAAAATTTGCAGTGCCCTTACAGGCTTTATGCTTTAATACTGTGTCATGAAATTTGATTGCATACTTAATATCCAGTGTTTTAAAGAAAGAAAGAAAACATATTTATTTTGACTGGCCTGTTGGTCTAGTAGTTAGTGGCCCTGACTGCTGCGCCGGAGGTCGTGGGTTCGATTCCCACCCAAGACAAATGTTTGTGTGATGAGCACGATCATTTGTCCTGTGTCTGGGTGCAATTTATCTATAATAAGTATGTATTTAGAAATATATAAGTATGTTTATCAGTTGTCTAGTACCCATAACACAAGCTCTGCTTAGCTTGGAACTAGATGGCGTTGTGTGAAAGTTGTGGAATATATTATATATATATATTATTATTATATTATTTGGCACTCCATGAAACATAATAAAGCAAAGCAAAAAAGCAAGGAAATAAATAAAAATTAAAATGACCAAAATTTAACGGTGTTTAAGGGTCCGATATAAAATGCTGTCATCATACAATGCCGGCCATTAAGGTGGGCCTTCCCCACTCGCCTATCGTCAATGTCGCGCATAGTATACGTCGACACCCAAGCGAGCGCCGGCGCTCACGGCATGATTTCGCGCCACACGCCGTTGTCAAATTTTAAAAAATAAAATGTACAATATTTATAGGGTATTTTGATATTTATCCAAGAACGTAAATAAAAAGTCTTATAGACAAACTAGCTTTTGCCAGCGGCTTCGCCCGCGTACATAAAATATAGCCTATGTCACTCAGGAGTAAAGCAGCTTTCTATTGTTGCTAAATTTTTCCAGTCGGACCAGTAGTTCCAGAGATTACCACCTACAAACAAAAAAATAAAAAAACAAACTTTACCTCTTTATTATATTAGAATAGATAACTTTCCGTTAATACCCGCGAACACCGGCGTTCGCTGTAAGTACCTGCGAACGTTCGCTCGGGGATGAAAAGGTTAAAAGCTTGTTGCTTCATTTAACGCAATCCAGAGTGATGTTTGATACAAAACGAATGAGAAAAAAGAGAGATAACACCTGAAAACTCTGTTGGAATTCGGTAATTCTAAAATTACAAAACTTGTTCCAGGAAACCCTTAAGAATTAAAAAAAAAGACATGATTTAGAATCTCGATTAAATGCGCTAGGGTTCTATAGAATTAATTTTCTATACTTTTAATACTAACTTATAGGGAGTAGGATTTTTTTTATGATAGGTAAAAATCATCGAATGACGAATCCCACTCTTCGGCGGAGCGGGAAACAGTTTCAGACTCTTACTGACTAAAGAACCTACCCCGTGCCTCCCTTGCCTTATTCCCAGAGCCCCGGTGTAACGCTTTCGCACCAACCCTCAGCTCCGGGAGGTTTCGACCCTACGGTTTGCTGACAACTCCTTGAGATAGGGAGTAGGTACGGTAAGCAGCATATCAGACTACAAGAAACTGTCAAAATTGTGCAAACGATTTTCAACTCTTAACCATAATATAACAAGGTTCAAAATGTATTGGAAAAATGTGACAGATTTACTCTCCATAATGTACAGTCAGCAGCACATCAGACTATTTATGGAGACACTCATTGTGGAGAGTCAAAGTTCACGTAAAATAGCAGATTTACAGAGGTCTTCACCGGATTACTCTTACACAAATTTATGTTTTTGATTTCTATAGAAGCCTAGATAATATCCACAAGATATCTGTGTATCCAAAATATCTGAAGACAGATGTGTAATAACGTCATAATCACGTAAAAGCGGTTGTATGAAAATGTACATTTTCATTTTCACATCTTTCTTTAGATATTTACTACTTGCTTTCTTTAGATATTTTATTTCTTTAGATATGTACGTAGGGTTTTTTTTATGGTAGGTAAAAATCATCCAATGACGAGTCTCTTGGGCGGAGCGGAAAACAAGTGTCAGACTTTTACTGACTAAACAAACTACCCCGTTCCTACATCGCCATACATACCAGGGCCAGAGCCTTCCTTTTCAGAAGCAAACCCGTGGCCCTAATTGGCTTCAACCCTTCTGCAGGGTCCCTACGGTTGCTGACAACTCCTTGAGGCGCGCGGGAACAGTGCGCGCCGTCGACGACTGGGCTTGGTCCGGACGATTACCAGATATGTAGGGTTGGTCGTTCTTAAGAAAAATGGCTACCACTACTTTAACATTTTCGTTACACCTACATCGTCAAAGTTTTATTGACAAAAGTCAACTTGCCGAATTTTCCTCATAGCTCTAAGACAAATGAAATAAAAACTTCTCTAACAAGTTGTAAATATATAATTGGTTCACCTTAATTGTTCCTAAACAATTTAGTAAGTGAATTCAGTTAGTTTAGAAGTTAGTAATTGAGTTTGTGAATGATAGTCAGTCTCTGGTTTATTTTGTCTATGTCCTAGAGGGTAAATTATCTATGGCTTGCTTTCGAGACTTAATTTTTTTTATAGTTATACTAGCTACCCGCCCCAGCTTCGCACGGGTACTAATATTGAATATATTATGCATGTTTTATACGCATAAATCTTCCTCTTGAGTCATTCTATCTACTTATTAAAAAAAACCGCATCAAAATCCGTTGCGTACTTTTAAAGATCTAAGCATATATAGGGACGGCGGTAAGCAACTTTGTTTTAGACTATGTAATGATATTATAATAATTTTTCTTATTCTGACATTGTACGACAATCCATCTATCAAATCTATGTTCCTTTTATTAATAAAGTTTTTTAATAGATAGAGTGATTAAAGAGGAAGGTTTATGTGTAAAATACATGCATAATATATTCAATATTATGCCCCCGGGTGAAGCTGGGGCGGGTCGCTAGTATTATATAAATTAAGAGCTTCAAGGAACAAATATAACGTATAGATTAATGAAGTCTCTGATTGTAGTATACCGCCCGCCATAGTACCTACTTGATCGCCGTGCATGGCACTTTCCATTCATTTTTAAACCATCTCTTAAGTTATAACTTAAGATAATATTAAAGGCCAGCGATTTTGAACAAAATAGGAGTAACTGTCACTCCCCGCGCATCAAGAATTTTCGAATAGTCATATGTCCTTCATTTATTATACCCAACATGAATATAAGCCACAATTATATATCATCATCAGCCTTATTAATGTTCCCACTGCTGGGACACAGGCCTCCTCTCTAGGAGAGAGAATGGGCAATAATCCACCACGCGGGGCCAGTGCGGATTGGTGGATGTCACATGTCTTCGAATTTTCGGTTCTAGGACATGCCGGTTTCCTCACGATGTTTTGATAGCAGTGGTGATGAAATAAATTACATAAAGTAATGCGCCTGGCTGGGTTTGAACCCGCGACCTACGACTCGTAAGTCGGGGCCTTTACTACTCGGCCACCACGGCTCAGTATAAAAAATGGTAACAATTATGTATAAAAAATGGTAATTAAATTATCTTTTAGTGAGTGAAAAAATCATAAAAATTCACCCAATGATTTTTGCTTGATCTTCTCTTTTTTGTCTCTGTTAGACATAACTTCATTACATAGTATAAAACAAAGTTGCGCTGTCCCTATCTTTAAAACTACACAACGGATTTTGACGCGGCTTTTTTTAATAGATAGAGTGATTCAAGAGGAAGGTTTATATGTATAATATATTTAATATCAGCATTGCACCCGTGCGAAGCTGGGGCGAGTCGCTAGTTGAAAATAAATCACACCAAGTTCTATAAAAAAAAGAAAATATTCCTACCTATATCAAATTATACGGTAAATAGTCTAGTTATAATATACTTTTTATAAAAAAATACGGCTTAACCGTAACGTGGGATTTAAAATCATCAAAATTCATTTGCACCTTTTTCATGATCTTTCAAAAGATGCGTATGAGGTCTTTTAGAGGCAAAGTTGAACTTATTTGCAGTGCGTATCCTCCTTGGTCCTTTTCGACCTCAAAAATAAAATTATTTCCAAGAACACCGATGCAACGCTTCGTGAGAGAATCAGTTTTAATATACGCGGCAAAACTTTTAATTTTTTTTTTTGGCTTTGTTTTATTTCCGTAGAGGGTTGATCCGGTACATGAAACATTCTCGATTTGTCAATATAATATTAAAAAATAAAAAATTACATCATTTAGATTTTCAATTAAATTCTTCGCCCGCGTACATGAAATATAGCCTATGTCACTCAGGAGTAAAGCAGCTTTCAATTGCTGCTATTTTTTTTTTCAATCGGACCAGTAGTTTCAGAGATTACCTCCTACAAACAAAAAAACAAACTTTACCTCTTTATTACATTAGTGTAGATTATGAAGTGTCAGCAGTGTGACAGTTCACGTAAAATAGCAAATTTACAGAGGTCTTTACTGAGATGTTTTGATGTCTATAAAAGCCTAGATAATAGATATCCACAAGATATCTGTATCGGAAATATCTGAAGAAAGATGTGTAATAACGTCATAATCACGTAAGAGCGGTTGTATGAAAATGTACCTCGGGTCGCTCTTGTTTTGCTTTTCAATTTAAAATATAAAACCACAAGATTTTCCACTCTTAGCGCACCGAGACGCCGCCGTCGTCGGCTACCACGCTGTGTTTATGAACTCACTGCGTTTACACAGACCGACTAGAGTACATTTTACATTTAGATATTAAATTATAAGTACTTAAGATTTCATTATTATTAGTTTAGCACTACTGCATTTATTTTTGCTACAGGGGGCCAAATGCTGCTATTTTTTATAATATTGTCATCCCAACACGATCCCATTGTCATTTTGCTAAAAGTTCGTAATCTGTTAATTCATAATGGCTGATCATTGGTCTCGTAATAGAGTTGTAGTACGAGCTGTCTTGTAAGGAATTAAAAGCAATGATTGCACAATGACGTTCTAATGGTATAGTCCGTTTTTTAATTCTAGACTACGATTTGACAACTCAGAATGTCACACATTTTTAGTTGTCAAATCGTTGTCTAGGATTAAAAAACGAACTTTAGGTCACTGATCAAAGAAACTATAATTATTTTTTTTTAGCATTCTAATGCATACGACAGACATTCATTTGTCATTATGTACGAGATTACCATTCTTAGCATAGATATATCAAACAGTACTGTTTGATATATCTACGATTCTTAGCCATTTCTTACAATGGAGTGTCATGTCAATGATCATTGGAAAGTCATAATGACGTCATCTACATCTACACTAATATAATAAAGAGGTAAAGTTTGTTTTTTTTTGTTTTTTTATTTTTTTTTGTTTTTAGGAGGTAATCTCTGTAACTACTGGTCCGATTGCAAAAAATCTTTTTGTGTTGGATAGTCCATTTTTCGAGGAAGGTTATAGGCTATATAACATCACGCTATGACCTATGGGGGCGGAGCAGTAACCACAGACGCGGGTGAAGCCGCTGATAGCCTATATATTGCTAATATCACGCGGGCAAAGCCGCAGGCAAAAGCTAGTTACGTTATATTAGTAGACTAGCCTTTTGCCAGAAGCTTCTCCCACGGGAAAGTAGGGTTTTTCATACAAATTTTAGACCCCCATTACCTACATTCCTTTAGAAGCTGAAATTTGAAAAACCCTTTCTTAGTGTTCGCCTTCGTCATAAAAGGAAGCCTTGTGCCAAATTTCACGCTCCTAGGCCCAGTAGTTTTGGCTGTGCGTTGATATGTCAGTCAGTTTCTCCTTTTATTTATATAGATAGACTAGCTTTTGTCAGCGGCTTCGCCCGCGTACATAAAATATAGCCTATGTCACTCAGTGGTAAAGCAGCTTTCTATTGTTGCTAAAATTTTTCCAATCGGACCAGTAGTTCCAGAGATTACCTCATACAAACAAAAAAACAAAGAAACTTTTTGTTTTTTTTTGTTTTTTTTTTGTCAATAAACTTTACGTCTTTATTATATTAGTGTAAAAGTGTAGATTACCAAACTTGTCAAAGTTAACAATTATGAAATCAATTAGAGTAGAGAGAGAGAGTAGTTTAACTCTGACACTATTGTAATAGCAGACTTGAGGCCCTGATATACTGTTGTATGGATCAGAATGTTGGGCTGTGAAAAAAAAAATTACAGTACTCGCCAAGATCTGACATCTTGGGGAGTCTGAAGTTAGTCTCTGCGAATTTTAAGCGTTTGAATAGTTTGAAAACTCTTAAAAAATTGTTTAAATGCAATTTGCAGTTGTTATTGCTGTTAAAAACTGTTATTGGCATTTATTTTCTAAAAACCTTTATTATGTCTTTTTTAATCTTTACATAATGTATTGCCTTATTAGTGTTCCCACTGCTGGGACATAGGGCACTGCCGTGGTGGATTATGGCCATTGCCCCTTCTAGAGAGGGCTCTAGAAGAGGCAATGGCCATAATCCACCACGGGGCCCAGAGCGAATTGGTGGATGTCACATGTCTTCGAATTTTTGGTTCTAGGACATGCTGGTTTCCTCACGATGTTTTCCTTCACCGTTTTGAGAGCAGTGGTGAATAAATAAATTACACAAAATAAGCGCCTGGGTGGGTTTGGACTCACGACCTGCCTCGTAAGTCGGGGCCTTTACCACTCGGCCACCACTGCTCTACTTTTTTCTTTAATTACGAGTCTAAACTAAATATTTTATCTATTTCTTTTTAAAATACTGGTCACAAAAACAATATTTTGAGTACATCGACACCAAAAAAGATGAGCTTGTTAAGAACGAAGTCACGGGCACTAACTAGTCTCTAAATGAAAACAAAAGAGCAACTAGCACTTACGATTATTGCATCTGAATTAGAGGGTGTGATAACAATATTAAGTTTAGTGACAATTATCATAATAAAACTAATGAATATTGTCCACATAGGCGGTTAGATTGACTGGCCTTCTGGTCTAGTGCAGGGTAAGCGAACCTTTATGCATCATCATCATCAACCTAGCGCCAGTCCCGGTTGCTAACCGTGGCTTTCACCTCGGTGCCCGGGGTCCGCTTTCCTACTTAGACGCCTCCACTTCGCTCGGTCTTTTTGCGTCCTTTGCCTTAAGCCCATTAGCACGCATATCGTCTCTTACGACGTCGATCCAACGCCTCTTAGGCCTTCCTCGTTTTCCGGGTCCCGGCGGAGGCGGCATGCCCATTACCCACGTAGTCTGCCGGTTTTCGTAAAACGTTGCCATACCAGCGCAAGCGACCCTCCTGCAGTTTATCCGCTTTGTCACGGACCTGAAGCCTGCCCCGGATGCGGGAGTTTTTAATGCGGTCTTTCCGCGAAACTCCAGACATCCAGCGCAGCATATTCATTTCCGTGACACGCAGGCTTAGCTTATGCCGCTCAAGTACAGGCCACGCTTCACTGCCATACAAAAGGACAGGCCTAATGATGGTCTTATAGACCTGTCCTTTGAGCCTAACCGGCATTTTGGGGTCACAGATAACCCCCGCCACCTCACGCCATTTATGCAGCAACGTGCCATTTTTCCAAAAATAGTTTAATAGGGATCATTGAGGTGCCATCAAATAATTTTAACTTACTGATTATTTGGAAAATAATAATAATGAATACTATCAGAACTCTCTATGAAATAAAGTAAACAAAAGAGGTAGATTTTGGATTGTTTTTATTACACGCATAAATTAAATTACTGTAAAATTAGTGTGTTTTTTGTTGCTGCAGATTGGATGACAAATAATTTATGTCAGGGTTGTACGATGTTACTTTTAGCAAAATGCATGCTGAACTGGATTCTTTTTTTTTAATTGCAATAAACTAGTGCTTGACTGCGATCCCACTTGATGGTAAGCAGTGATGCAATCGTTGATGGTGATTCTAAAAAACTTACGTACAAAAAACTTACGATTTTTGTACGTAAGCTAGGCACGCGAAATAGTTGCTCTTGCGTTATCTAGGTATATCTATATCTGTGTATGCTAGACTATCATTTTATAAAATAATAATAATAATAATAATAATAATAAATGTTTATTGGAACCAAAAAAACAATTTTACAGTATATTGTGGTTACGGTAATAGCTACGATAGTTTAAAATAAACTGTGTTGCAGCTATTAACGCTCACCTCCAAGAGTTGAGTACATCAGTGGTCTTATTTTAAGTACATTTCATGCATGCATATTTTAATAAAGTTTTCACAATAAAGATAAAGACTGTGTTAGTCGTGAAAGACAGTGGTGCGTATGTGTATTATATGAGTGGGTCGTGTGTATTGTGTGTTGTGTATTTTGTCTGTGTGTGTGTGTGTGTGTGTGTGTGTTTTGAGCATGTGCGTATGTGTGTGTTTGTGATTGTGAGTGTGTGTGCATGTCTGTGCGAGGGAAATTTGGATATTATTATCTGCACTTATGGTACAAGAAAAAAGAAAAATAAACCAATAGTTTCAAATTTTCACTAAAATTTCAATACTGTCGTAAGTTTGAGTGGAAAGCCATTTATCAGTTTGAGTTTTGCAATCTCGGGAACATAGTGGATAGATATTGATAATTTTATTAATTTTGTTATAAATGACTGGAGCAAAGAATTTAAAATTTCGTCGTACAACTTGCAATTTGGTGGGGGTGATCTCGCACACTCTATCACTTCTGCGTTTTCTCGTATAGAGAGTGGGATCATAGTTCAGCTCAGAATGCTTTCGAACAATGACGCAAAGAACAAATGAGTGTCTTACTGTTGGAAGTTTCCACATTTCATATAAGTCTTCAGTCGGGAAGCGGATGGGTTTGTGTGCCATAACTTTAAGTACAGCTCTCTGAGCTCTTTCCAATCTCAAAAATAGACATTTGCCTGCATTCCCCCAAGCTGCAATGCAGTAAGTTATAATAGAGTGGGCCAGGGCAAAGTAGACAGTTTTGAGAGTGGAAAGATCTGCAGAGTTTCTAAGATTTTTAAAAACAAATATTAGTTTTCTCACTCGTGACACCAGTGCATTGATCTGCTCATTCCATGTCAGAGCACTATCGATTTTAATACCTAGATATTTAATACAATCAGTACGCGAGATTGAGTTACAGTTGCAATTTGCTGCTGTCGGTAAACTGCAGTTGTGGGCTGTCAGGCAATTTAAAGAGGTAGGTTGTGACATTTGTCTTGCGGCAAAAGTAATAAAATAAGTTATCTCAAGACGTTTACTCACGTCTCTGTCTTCAGGGCGACACGGTCTTCATAATAAGTGTCAACAGCACACAGAGTTGCAAATTAAAAGCACACCGATCTTAGATTGAAAAATAATAGTTGAACATACTTTGTGCTTATGAACGAACGGACTTTTTACTACGTTTTTGTGTGAAATAAATTGGAAAAAGATTGGTTTTTAAGAGGGTATTTTTGAACATGATTTTCAAATGTATATCAATGAAAAAAAACAATAAAAGTAATCTAATATCATTGACCGCATCGTCGCTTTCCATCAGGTGAGATAGCGGTTAAGCGCAAACCTATAATAAATTAAAAAAAAACTACTGCTTTGAACATTGGCAGTACAATTGCGACTAAGGGGAAACCGCTTTTGTATTAAGTAGCTTGCCCTAAGAAAGTAAATGACAAACTTCATCAGGAGTTTTGAAACAATGCTCGCCGCTGTCGGCTCCGTCGGCCGTATCGGCAAGACTCATTTGGCTTTTAACTATTTGTAACTACACTGCATTTTTTTTATTGCAATAAACTGCGATCCCACCTGATGGTAAGCAGCGATGCAATCGTTGATGGTGAGGCGCACTAGTTTATTAAGAGCCTTTTCACTCTAGCCTTGAAGACACCTAAATTATATTCGGGCGGAAAGACTGCAGCCGGCAAACTGTTCCAGTCCCAGTACGCGGTATAAATGACGAGGCAAAACGCTTAGTCCGGGCCGCAGATGTCTCAACAACGTAGGGGTGGATATTTGCTGTACGCCGGGATGTCCGAAGGTAAAATTGGGATGGCGGAATCAAATCGTGAAATTGCGCATTCAGGAAAGAAAAAAACTTAACAAGTTTTACTCGTGGCCCTTGTAGAACGAGATACAATAGAACAAGGAACCTTCCCTCATATGTTATTCGATTATAATAAATATTACATGCTAGATAACGCATTTATTAACACACTAGCTTTTGCCCGCAGCTTCGCCCACGTGGTATTGGGGTTTCCGGGATAAAAAGTAGCCTATGTCCTATTCCGGAGTGTATCCTATGCCTGTGCCAAATTTCATCCAGATCCGTCCAGCCGTTTTGGCGTGATTGAGTAACAAACATCCAAACATCGTAACTTTCGCATTTATAATATTAGTAAGATTGCGAATAGGTTTCCTCTCTAAATTTAGTCCTAATTATGTTAAATAATAAAGTTTGCTACTACGTTTTAGACCTCAATTACCTCATCTGTTATTTGATAAAATCAAGAATCAGCTAAAAGAATGCGCCCCAAGGAACTAAAAAAATACGGGTTGCCTTCACAAAAACGGTGCGCAATAGTTAGTTGCCCTGATTTAAGATGTAAAATTTTCGTATTGTGTCTGTCGATAAGTAAAAATAAAGGCAATTAGTCTTTTTCGCTTCGGTCCGGTTTCTAAAAGGAAGGTCCGACAACGGTATGAGGGCTAGGAAGGAATGGTGTGGGTCGTTTAGTCAGTAAGAGCCTGACACTGTTTTCCACAACAAAAAAGTATCATCATCATCATCAGCCTTTTAATGTTCCCACTGCTCGGACACAGGCCTCCTCTCTCTAGGAGAGGGAATGGGCCATAATCCACCACGCGGGCCCAGTGCGGGTTGGTGGATGTAACATATCTTTCGAATTTTTGGTTCTAGGACATGCCGGTTTCCTCACGATGTTTTTCTTCACCGTTTTGAGAGCAGATGGTGATGAAATAAATTACACAAAGTAATGTGCCTGGCTGGGTTTGAACCCGCGACCTACAACTCGTAAGTCGGGGCCGTAAAAAAAGTATAGTTAGTTGAAAAATAAAAATGTGCAAGTCGTAACTTAACAATGGCGTAAAGAAAATTTGCATAAACGACGTTTTAAGAGTACGTGAGGAATGTTTCTCTAATTACTAAGTTTGCTGCAAGTTAGTATAGATCATTGACCTTACACTAACTGCCTTTAAAACTAACTGCAGTGCGAGGCAAATAAGTTGAACTATCTTCTATGGTTTTTTATGGAGGGCAAAAATCATACAATGACGAATCCCCCCTCTTGGGAATAGCGGGAAACAGTGTCAGACTCTTACTGACTAAACACCCCACCCTTCGCACTGGGGCCAAGCCTTCCTTTCAGAAACAGACCCTGGACCCCAGGCTTCGACTCTTTTGCAGAGTCCCTACGGAACCACATTCTATGGTTACGTATCATCCCTACTGCCCCTAAAATCGGTTATAATCCTCGAAACTCAAAATAGTACTTTTTGATACAAGTGCAGAAAGTTTATTTTTGCGTTTGAGGATTAATTAGTTGCCACAGCTGAGCGTTCGGCCAATTTGCGCGGAAGTGGCGCACATCTTCCTTATGTCACTGGTTATGTTGAAATCTACCTTTAAGTTTTGCGTTCATTACGCGTAAATAAACTGTTTTTTCTTTCTTTCTTTCTTTTCTTTCTTTCTTTTTAGTAGTTGGTAGTAGTAGTAGGTGAGCGTGTTGTGAAAGAAAATATGTATTGGTCAAATCACATAAGAAAGAGATGATTTTTCCCACCATAAAAAAAAGCCCTGAAAAGAATTAGTATCCTGGCTTATGAAGTAATTTCCCTTAACGATAGTCATTAGAACGCAATTAAGATCCTTTTAGTATTCAACAGTTACCCTTTTTTAAACACTCCAGAGTTTAAGAGATTACAAATAATTGTAAATTAAATTGTTTTAGGAAATGAGCCTAATTATAAAAGCATTCAGTAATTGTTTCACACACAGTATTACATATTACATACATGAACAGTGGTGGCCGAGTGCGAAAGGCCCCGACTTAAGAGTTGTAGGTTGCAGGTTCAAACCCAGCCAGGCGCATTACTTTGTGTAATTTATTTCATCACCACTGCTCTCAAAACGGTGAAGGAAAACATCGTGAGAAAACCGGATAATAACCGAAAATTCGAAGACATGTGACATCCACCAATTCGCACTGGGCCCGCGTGGTGGATTATGGCCCATTCCCTCTCCTAGAGAGACATTAATAAGGCTGATGATGATTACTGGAATAAATGCATACCATTACATTTTGACCAGTTATACGAACATCATCATCATCAGCTTTTTTAAATATTTAATAAAAATATATTTTTAAATATGGGACTCAGGCCTCTTTTCTAGGAGAGGGAATGGGCCATAATCCACCACGCGGGCCCAGTGCGGATTGCTGGATGACACATGTCTTCGAATTTTTGGTTCTAGGACATGCCGGTTTCCTCACGATGTTTTCCTTCACCGTTTTGAGAGCAGTGGTGATGAAATAAATTACACAAAGTAATGCGCCTGGCTGGGTTTGTACCCGCGAGCTACGACTCGTAAGTCGGGGCCGTTACCACTCGGCAACCACTACTCTCTCTAGGCGAATATAAAAGTACTGAACTTGCTGATTTTTTTCGCGATTCCAGGTGTGATCCCGTAGTAAAAGTAGTTTGTTATCATGACTACAATCTTGTGTTCAGTCACTAATTACCTGTCATCTTATTTATTAGTAGCTCACCGTTACTTAGAACAGTTTCATAACATATTAGGGCATATTAGTAAGGCGTGCTAAAACGCTACAGACTTTTAAAGCAATGGTGAAGGAGCATTACCTTTCACTATAATACATCTATAATCTCCTTTCTCAACCTTATTTATTTTTATTATTTTTTAAATATTTATTAGTATATTAATTGATATCGTATATGTGTATCTTTATTATTAGGTATATGTAATTAATATATTACATTTAGGTACGTTTTTTGTACACTGACCGCCCCAAATCTATCTCCTTTCATTTTAGTCCATCCTAAGGTTGTCTGGCAGAAATTTCCCTGTGCGATAAGACCGCCCCTTGTACACTTAGTTTTTATATTTGTATATCCTGTCCTCATTGTGGTGTACAATAAAGCTTAAAATAAATAAATAAATAGGGCTCCAGAGAGAGGAACCTACTAACATTGCGAGCTGTGTTCAGGAGTACCGCTTTCTGAATCAAGCCCTTAAGGTGGGCCGTCCTCACTCGCCTATCGTCAACGACGCGCATGGTTTAAAAGCTTGTTTGCTTCTTTTATCACAATCCAAACTGATTTTTGATGCATAAGTAATGCGAAAAAAGAGAGATAATACCTGAAAACTCTATTGGTATTTGGTAATTCTACGATTTACTTGAATGTTTCACAAAACTTGTTCTAGGAAATACGGGTTTTTATTAAACCCATGAGATAATGAAAAAAAAAACATAATTATGAATCTTTATTAAATACGCAAGGCTTCTAAAGAAGTACGTTACGTAGTACGTATTTTTACAATTTAAATTTCATGTGTTTTTAAAGTTCATGTAAAATAACATATTTTCAGAAATCTTTACTGGATTACTCTTATAAAAAATTATGTTTGGATTTCTATAGAAGCCTAGATAATATCCATAAGTTATCTGTGTAAATATCTGAAGAAAGATGTGTAAAAACAATCTCGTAAAAACGGTTGTATGAGGATGTACGTCGGGTTGGCCGCTCTTAATTCAGCCGCCTAACGCGAGCCTTCTCTGATGTTAGGCGAGGCTCGTAGCATTCATCATCATCGTCATCATGTCAGCCGAGCGACGCCCACTGCTGGGCATAGGCCTCTCCCAAGGATCTCCACAACGATCGGTCCTGTGCTGTCCGCATCCAGCGGCTTCCCGCGACCTTCACCAGATCGTCGGTCCACTTTGTAGGGGGCCTGCCCACGGAGCGTCGTCCGATACGCGGTCGCCATTCGAGAACCTGTCACCCCAACGGCCATCGGTTCTCCGCATTGTGTCCCGCCCACTGCCGCTTCAGCGATGCAATCCTTCGAGCGATGTCGGTTGTTTTCGTTCTCCTACGGATCTCATCATTCCTGATTCGATCAAGCAGAGAAATACCAAGCATCGCTCTCTCCATTGCTCGCTGGGTGACTTTAAGCCTTCTTATGAGACCCATAGTAGTGGCATTCGTTTTATAAAATACTAGCTTTTGCCCGCGGCTTCGCACCCGACAACAGAAAAATGTGCTAATGAAGTACTCGACCGATTTTGAGCAAACTTCACATAAACCATCTACTAAATAGTCCGTACAAAGCCTAAACATTTGGTTTGGATAGGTGAGCCCGTGCTTGAGTTATAAAATTACAACGAAAAGTGGCTTTGATTTTTAGATGTATAGATCTACTTTTATATTAATTTTCTAAAAAAAACTGATTATACATATTATACACATTTATTTTACGATTAGACTGTTATTTTATCACTGAGTTACCTTAGTTTTTTTTTATTGCTATAAACTAGTGCTTGACTGCGATCCCACCTAATGGTAAGCAGTGATGCAATCGTAGATAATGAGGTGGACTAGTTTATTAAGTGCCTATTCACTCTAGCCTGGAAGACACCTAAATTATAATCGGACGGAAAGACCGCAGCAGGCAAATTGTTCCAGTCCCTTGATGTACGCGGTATAAACGACGAGGCAAAACGCTTAGTACGGTCCGCAGATGTCTCAACAACAAGGAAACCTCGTGCAAAATTTGACGCTCCTAGGCCCAGTAGTTTTGGGTGTGTATTGATATGTCAGTCAGTCAGTTTCTCCTTTTATATCATCATTACATAGTATAAAACAAAGTTGCTTATCCCTATGTATGCTTAGATCTTTAAAAGTACGCAACGGATTTTGATGCGGTTTTATTTAATAGATAGAGTGATTCAAGAGGAAGGTTTATGTGTATAATAGATGCATCATATATTCAATATCAGTACCCGTGCGAAGCTGGGGCGGGTCGCTAGTATTTAATGATAACTACGCTGAGGCATTTCGATAGTAGAAATTTAAGAGAGTCGACACAAAAAGTTTAGAACTTGGCTGGGGAGGTTGACGTATGCAGTAATCTGATTTTAACAGTTCCTTTCATCAGTATAGTGGAATTCCTATCATTAGAACTTTATTGTGCAATCATTGCTTTTGAACTCTTTTTTTATGGTAGATGAAAATCATCGAATGACGAAACCCGCTCTTGGGCGGAGCGGGAGACCAGTGCCAGACTCTTACTGACTAAAAAACCTACCCCGTACCTTACTTGCTTTATTCCTAGAGTCGAGGTAACAGTTTGCACCACCCTAGGCTCCAGGAGGCTTCGACCCTGAAGGGCCCCTACATGCTTTTGAACTATGGAACCCGAAGCGAACGCCGGCGTTCACACATCGTATTGTCTTTGTATTATGTCTCTAATTAAGCTATTCGGAAGATTAATTCGTTACAAGACAGCTTGCACCTACCACAATTCTATTACGAGACCACTGACCGACCAATGATCGGCCATTATGAATTAACAGATTACGAACTTTTAGCCTGATGGTAAGCGATGATGTGGTCGACGATGGAGCACGCTTGCTTAGAAGTAACTTATTCACTCTTGACTTAAAGACCCCTAGGTTGTAGCTATCAGGAAACCACTCCGGAAGGGAATTCCACTCCTTAGCTGTATGCATAATGAATGTGTTCTCAAAACGCTTTGTACGTGCAGGTGGGATGTCCACCCACGCGTAATATTTTTTTTAAAGGAACAAGTAAAATTCAATCACTGCATTTTAATTTATATTTTCCCACTACTGGGAAAAACATATTATCTAATCATACGGTGAAATGAACTTCAGTTATGTACATATTTTTATTTAAAAAAAACGGAAAAGATTTTTCCCAGCACTGGGATTTTTTTATATAAGTAATTAAGGGGTTAACATGATATGTAATAATCATTTTTCGTGACTAAATAAAAATATTAAAGTCAAGTCATCTCTATACAACGGTGAAATTAACTTCAGTTACGTACATATTTTTATTTTAAAACAGGTAAAAAAAATTCCCAGCTCTGGGAAAAAATATCTTCCATAATTCTATTATGGGGTTAACATAATTTGTAATAATAATTTTTCGTGACTAAATAAAAATATTAATGTCAAGTCATCTCCATACAACGGTGAAATTAACTTCAGTTATGTACATATTTTTATTTTAAAACAGGAAAAGATTTTTCCCAGCACTGGGAAAAAAATCTTTTATAATTTTAATAAGGAGTTAACATAATATGTAATAATAATTGTACTAGAATAAATAAAAATATTAATGTCAAGTCGTCTCCATAGAACACAATTTAATCAAGAGAACAAATATTTTCTCCTACTAAAAATATTTTATTTTTGCTTTAAATATTTATCTAAGGTCCCTTATGGGGGGTAGTTATTATGGGATCTGGACTCACCTGAGGACGAGAGGCTGCTGAATGCAGCGCAGGCCGAGATCCAAAGCTTATATACAACTGGACGGCAGGGGCGGGCGGGAATAGAGGCGGCATTGGAGTCGCTGTTTCAACTAAAACTTTTATATTTTTAATTATTATTT
Source organism: Mythimna loreyi (assembly GCA_029852875.1). Taxonomy (NCBI): domain Eukaryota; kingdom Metazoa; phylum Arthropoda; class Insecta; order Lepidoptera; family Noctuidae; genus Mythimna; species Mythimna loreyi. Next base: position 8,058,123 of record CM056807.1, on the reverse strand, counting down.
TTGTGTTCGATTTTTTTTACCTTTTTTTTAATTATTGCAAATGATAAGCCATAAATGTCACGTAATGATAAGCATTGTTGTGGTCGATACTGGTTAGTAATTTGAAGAAACTACAGAATTATATTTCTACTATTTTTGCATAGTTCACAGCTTCTATTCACGTTACTAAGAACAAAGGTCGCTAAGTTTAAGTTACTTTGAAAAAATTACTAATCAGTCTTCTTTATTTTTTTGGTGGGCAAAAATCACCCAATGACATATCCCGCTCATGGGCAGAGTGGGAAATTTTTACCGACGAAAAACCCAACCTGTTTCTTCTCAGCCCTACATACCGGGACCTTCCCTAACCCCTTCTTTTCATAAATCAGTCCATAGCCCCAATAGGTTTAGCATAGCTCAATAGTACGCACCGTTGACGAAAGTTCCACCTACCATGTTATGTTTTTGCGCCACCCTAAGGTCAACTCCGAGCCTTGATACAGGCCATGATTATTTCAGTAATGCTAGCAAAAGAGGAAGCCGGCCGCATAAGGCCGCGGCCACCGTGTCACCGTAGGGGCATTCTTGCGGACGGCAAGCAATAGGTAGCTCGACGTTCGACCATCTGGTAGCCTTCCGGACTGAGCCTAAGTGGTCGACGGCGCGATTTCTATTATAGTAGGTTTTTTTTTATGTATGTGAAACAAATAAATAAAGTTTTTATTTTTCAAAAATATTTTTAGCTCTCACCGACTCCACGCGCCCTGTTCTCCTACGGACCTCCCATTGTTATAACGCAGCATTTCCCATTTCCACCAAACTACTAGTTTTTGTACGTACTCTGGTAATAGTGATAGCTAGGGTAAATGATAATCAAATGCAGTATTGCTACTTATCATAAAGACCATAAAAATGTGGCTTGTGGGCGAAGTAACATAACATCGCGCCTCTAATTTCATTAGAGGTTTGGCAGGGAATGAAACACCCACATTTTGGTAGTTCAACTTAAATCATTTATATTTTACTAGCGACCCGTCCCAGCTTCGCACGGGTACTGATATTGAATATATTATGCATGTATTATACACATAAACCTTCCTTTCCAATCACTCTATCTATTAAAAACCGCATCAAAATCCGTTGCGTAGTTTTAAACATTTAAGCATACATAGGGACAGGACGACTTTGTTTTATACTATGTAATGATTATATATATTGCAAGAACTGATTATATATATTATATATTTTACAAGGAACCTGCAGAATTTTAGCCAACGGTCCGCGTCTGAAAGGAAGGCTCTGGCCCTGGTATATATGGCGACGTAGGAACGGGGTAGGTTGTTTAGTCAGTAAGAGTCTGACATTATTTTCCGCTCCGACTAAGGGTGGAATTCGTCATTGGATGATTTTTACCTACGAGTACCTTAAAAAACCACCTATAACTTTCGGAAAGGTGTATATACCTACACCGTGAAATTTTAATGGTTGTTTTCCCTCAGCGAAATGGTTGTGTCTTGGTAATACAAACGTTTGATAAAAAATAAAAATATTTAAAACAAAAAATGGACCTGTAGAGTGCAGGCTAATTATGACGTATCACAACGTGCGAGAGCTTATTTTGGTTCAAATATTTAATGAATCGGTTTCCTTTGACGGCGGGCTGCTCATGCAACTCTAGTAGTACCTACAAATTACGTGTAATGTTACTATTGTTTTCGCTTTTTTGAGTTGATGAATATTTTTAATAATTATTTATTAAAAAAAACTTTTTAATTTTTACTGTATGCTTCAAAAGTACTCCTTATGGCAAGTCATTCTGCCACGGGAAAACAACCATTCACGGTGTATATAAAAGGCCATCAGTGTATTTACTCACCCATACTATAGTGTAATCTAAATCATGAAGGTCACAGGATACTTTGACAAATAACATGTGTTCATTTATTGTCATCATTACATAGTAGGTATAAAACAAAGTCGCTTCTCACTGTGTGTCAGTATGTATGCGGTTTTATTTAACCTTTTCACCCGCAAGCGAACGCCGGCGTTCGCAGGTACTAACAGCGAACGCCGGCGATCGCGGGTATTAACGGAAAGTTATTTGTCGATAAAACTTTTTATTTACGTTCTTGGATAAATATCAAAATACCCTATAAAAAAAAATGCTCAGATATTGTACATTCCATTTTTTTAAATTTGACAACGGCGCGTGGTGCGTAATCATGCCGTGAGCGCCGCAGCTCACTTGGGTGTCGACAGGAGAGTGATTCTAGAGGAAGGTTTATATGTATAATATACGGATAATATATTCAATATCAGCATTGCACCCGTGTGAAGCTGGGGCGGGTATAATATAAAAATCAATGCCACTTTTCGTTGTAATTTTATAACTGAACGGGCTCACCTATCTAAACCAAATGTTTAGGCTTTGTTCGGACTATTTAGTAGATGGTTTATGTAAAGTTTGCACAAAATCGGTCGAGTGGTTCTTTTTTTTATGGTGGGCAAAAATCATCCAATGACGAATCCCACTCTTGGGTGGAGCGGGAAACAGTGTCAGACTCTTACTGACTAAACACCCCACCCCGTTTTTCTTTGGCATTTTTCTGTTGCCGAGAATAAAGCCGCGGGCAAAAGCTAGTGTGATTATATTTATCGTCAAAATATTTTATAAAACTCAATAACGGTGAAATGTATCGGTTAATAAATAGATATTTTGACGAACGATGATATATTTGTCGTAGCCGTATCGTAAACGCTATTTTACATATTGACGCGCCGGATTAGAAAAACTGGGCAAGAGAGAGTCCGACTCGCTAACTGAGGGATCTGTATCAATATTATTATGGAAATAGTTAAATTCGCAGATCGAGTCTCGAAGATTTTTCCGGAACAGAAAAATGTTTTGTTTGAGACATAATCACAAAAAAGTTGTGTTGTTGTGTTGTGTTGGTGTATTGTTGTTAATGTGTTGTGTTGTTCGTTGTTGTATCAATAAAGTTGTATTCTTTTTTATTCTAATCACATGTTTTCAGATTTATTCCTATACGTGGTACTATACATAAAGTCTTGTTTTATGCCAAATTTCATGGTTTTAGGTCAACGGGAATACCCGTAAATTTTGACGACAAGCCATGACGCCAGTTTTTTTTTTATGGTAGGTTATAATCACCCAATGACGAATCCCACCCTTGGGGGGCGTGGAAAACAGTGTTAGACTTTTTAGGTTCTGGTTCTAGGACATGCCAGTTTCCCCACGATGTTTTCCTTCACCGTTTTGAGAGCAGTGGTGATGAAATAAACTACACAAAGTAACGCATCTGGCTTGGTTTGATCCCGCGAACGACAACTCGTAAGTCGGGGCCGTTATCACTCGGCTACTCTCACATCTTGGTTCAACTTGTGCGACGACAATTACGAGTGTACTTTTCTAAAAGAGTTTTCAAAATAAAGATGAGTACGTAAAAACAAACGCAAGACAGTCAGAGTGCAGAATGGTTTTGTCCGATAACACGCCATTTAAATAGTTACTATGTTATCTTCGCAAGTTTCTACTTTAATAGTTCTGTTTGTTCAAGAACTTCTTTTTAAAATTAACATTCTATATGAAAAGTTTGTCAGGGTACACCAAAGAGCTAATCAGGAATTTTAAGGGTTATGTACAACTGTACATCAGGGGCCCAAGAATAGGATAATACTTTATTGTACACAAAAAAAGTAACAATTTCACAGAAACTTATATGAATGGATACATTCGTTGAGCTCCTTAGTTGTCCTAAGTTGAGCTATACGAATACTGACAAATGCTTGCACTGACTGGACAGGTCTACTCAAATTTATATGGTTCTTTCCTCAAAAGACCATCTCAGACACTAATCTGCATTGTTCTCATATGATTTGACTATTACATGTTTGCTGTATGGACTTTAAAAGAGACTTTGACCCCTGAGTTGGTTTCGGTGTTTCTTCTCAGGGTAGTCAGCTAGGAAACATCGGACTCATCTAGTTTAAATTGACAAAAAAAATGACGTGTAAAAGTGTTGTGAAAAACCTATTTGCAGAAATAAATATCATTTATACAAAGGCGGTCTTATCGCTGACAGAGATATCTACCCTTTCTTTTATGGTGGGTAAAAATCATCCAACGACGACTCCGCCCTTGGACGGAGCGGGAAACAGTGTCAGACTCTTACTGATTAAACAACCCATTCCGTTCCATATAACGTATCGACCTATATATATGTCGCAGCTATCTAGTTAAATTAGCCATCCAATTGGATGCTCAGGGCGAACAAAAACTTCTACTCAATACATTTTGTCGAGTTATGTGAATATAAATCTATGGAGCAGCGGCTTTGTGGTGATTTTTGTGTTGATCTCATAGTAAAAGTTGTTGATATTGGTGTGTGCAATGATTCTTTTTAAGGAAAGCCCGTCTGTCGTATCATTCATTCATCATCAGCCTTTTAATGTTCCCACTGCAGGGACACAGGCCTCCTCTCTCTAGGAGAGAGAAGATTATGGCCCATAATCCACCACGCGGGCCCAGTGCGGATTGGTGGATGTCACATGTCTTCGAATTTTTGATTCTAGGACATGCCGGTTTCCTCACGATGTTTTCCTTCACCGTTTTGAGAGCAGTGGTGATGAAATAAATTACACAAAGTAATGCGCCTGGCGGGGTTTGAACCCGCGACCTACGACTCGTAAGTCGAGGCCGTTCCACTCGGCCACCACTGCTCTCGTGCTCTGTAGTATCAGATTTGTATAAAGACAAAATCGGTTCTGTCATTCCCGAGTATATATAGTGTGTATGAAATCTACGCGCGTCCCAAGGAGGTTTCAGCAAAACCTTAGAGGTCCAACAGGGTCCAAGCCTACTGGATGTCATGCCATACCATGGATTCGCTTCTGTAAGGAAAATCCAGTGCCGTGGAACACAAGGCAAAGAAGGAACTTAGAAGTAGGTTTTAGTCAGTAAATGTCTGAGACGCCCTCTCACTTCGCCCAAAAGCGAAAAAGACCTTAGAAAAGAGTAAATGAAATACCGTGAGGTTGAATCGTTCTTAAGAGCGGCCAACCCGACATACATTTTCATACAATCGCTCTTACGTGATTATGATGTTATTACACATCTTTCTTTAGATTTTTTAGATACTCTGTATAGATAGATAGATAGATAAAACATTTATTTGTTACAACACACAACACACACGAAAGCACAATTAAATAAGTATACGTACCTCTATACGTGGGGAAGACCCACCTTGGGCCGTCCCAACTCACCTCGAGGATGGTTTAAAAGCTTGTTGCTACAAATAAAGCAATCCAATGTGATGTTTGATGCAAAAGTAATGCGAAAAAAGAGACATAACACCTGAAAACTCTGTTGGCATTCAGTAATTCTACGATTTACTCGAATATTTCATAAGTTCAACATGTTCCAGGAAATACGTGTTTTTATTAAAACCTTAAGGATTTTTGAAAAAAAATGACATCATTTAGGATCTCGATTAAATGTGCAAGGCTTCTAAAGAAGTACTCTTTTATATTTGAAATCATCGTCATCATCAGCCTTTTTAATGTTCCCACTGCAGGGACACAGGCCTCCTCTCTCTAGGAGAGAGAGGCCTCCTCTCACTATGTCTATATTTTAAATATAGAAGTACATTATGGAGAGTCAAAATTCACGTAAAATAGCAGATTTTCAGAGGTTTTTACGGGAGTACTCTTACAGAAATTAAAATTTTGATTTTGTAGGTATTAAAAACATCTGAGAACAAATTTCTAATTAATTGATTACATTTATCTCTAACTTATTATTATACAATAGATGTTTTGTTAAAACTAACAATAGCGTTCTTTAGCACTAAATGTGTAATCTACACTTAATGTAATAAAGAGGTAAAGTTTGTTTTTTTTGTTTGTAGGAGGTAATCTCTGGAACTACTGGTCCGATTGGAAAAAATTTAACAACAATAGAAAGCTGCTTTACTCCTGAGTGACATAGGCTATATTTTATGTACGCGGACGAAGCTGCGGGCAAAAGCTAGTAACATCATAATCACGTAAGAACGGTTGTATGAAAATGTACGTCGGGTTGTCCGCTCTTAAGGAAGAAAACTTTACAAAATTCGTGTCGGCGTACGCAAGCCATATTTATAACTTCAGTCTGTAATCCGACGAAAGTAAACAGGACCCTGAGAAGCCTCTTAACCAAAATAAAAGAACAAACATAACATAATACTTTAAGTTTTGATCACTCGTATTCGATTGCAGAGGAATCACGTTTCATTTTTCTGTTTTTTTTTTTATATGCTACTACTAGCTTTTGTCAGCGACTTCACCCGCGTACATAAAATATAGCCTATGTCACTCAGGAGTAAAGCTGCTTTCTATTGTTGCTAATTTTTTTCCGTTCGGACCAGTAGTTCCAGAGATTACCTCCTACAAACAAAAAAAAACAAACTTTTGCTCTTTATTATATTAGTATATGTTATAAACTAGTGTTTGCCTGCGATCCCACCTGATGGAAAGCAGTGCTGCAATCGTTGATGGTGAGACGCACTAGTTTATTAAGAGCCTATTCACTATAACCTTGAAGACACTTAAATTATAATCGTAAGGAAAGACAGCCGGCAAACTGTTCCAGTCCCTCGATGTACGCGGTATAAACGACGAGGCAAAACGCTTTGTCTGGACCGTAGATGTCTCAACAACGTAAGGGTGGTATTTGATGAAAAGGCAACGCGAATAAAGAGAGATAACGCCTGAAAAATCTGTTAACATTCGGTAATAATCCGTGATTTATTATTTCCTTCTTCAAGGACAAAACTGTTGTATAAAACTAGTGAATTAATGCTAAAAGAATCTGAAAATTGAAAACTGAGTGTTACAGAAAATCTGTCTATATTTTATTCTGTCTGCAAGACTCCGCTGAAAGGGAGAAGATTTAAATAAACACTCGAATGTTTTCCATTTCAATGCAACATCGCATAACCCTGAGATCTTTACATACAAGTTTATATTCGAATATGAAACCATGTACTCGAATACTTCAGACAAGTATGCGTCTCGGGTATCATTGTATATCTTCGGAAATAATTACGAATTATGTCTATAGTTCGTTTTTTTGATCCTAGACCAAGATTTGACAACTTAAAATGTCAAATTCCAGAAAATTGGGAACATATTTCTAGAGTGTGACATTCTGAGTTGTCAAATCGTAGTTTAAAATTAAAACACGAACTATAATTAGCGACACGACCCAGCTTCGCAAGGGTATAACAGTGATATTTAATATATTATGCATGTATTAGACATTTAAAACTTCCTCTTGAATCACTCTGTCTATTAAAAAAAACCGCATCAAAATTGCGTAGTTTTAAACATCCAAGCATACATAGGGACAGACAGCGGGAAGCAACTTTGTTTTATATATAGGTACTACGTACTGATACAGGAATACAATAATATATAACAATAATAATATAGTTTAAATAGTAAATTTTGATCTAAGTGCAGAAAGTTTATCATTGCGACCGAGGTGGAATTCGCACGAGCCGTAAGCGAGTGTTTTATGGAGCCGTAGGCTACTACTAGTCTCTAATTAGTACGTGTGTCAAATGACGTTTTTTAATACATTTCGAATCGTGGGGGTCGGCCCGCGACTCGTGGGGGTTGACACGTGCCTGATATAATAAACATCAGCTAGGTTGGAACCAGCGACCTACAACTACTTAGTAAGTCGGAGCCATTACCACTCGGCCACCATTGCTCTCCTAGTATCAACGCTAGTAATTGACAATATTTGACGAATTTTCGAATTATTCTATAACTTTTAACTCTTACATGTTAACTACTACTCGGCCACCACTGCTCTTCGGCCCCGACTTAATTAGTTGTACGTCGCGGGTTCAAACCCAGCCAGGCGAATTACTTTGTGTAATTTATTTCATCACCATTTCTCTCAAAACGGTGAAGGAAAACATCGTGAGGAAACCAGCATGTCCTAGAAGCAAAAATTCGAAGACATGTGACATCAATCACATCACCATCAATCCGCACTGGGCCCGCGTGGTGGATTACGGCCCATTCCCCCTCCTAGACAGGAGGCCTGTGTCCCAGCAGTGGGAACATTAAAAAGGCTGATGATTATTTACATTTTAAGGTAAATTATATGTATAATTGCATTTTTTCATAATAAGTATACCCAATAAAATGTTGAATTATTCTCAGTACTAGTAGGTTAATATTTTTCTAATCACATATTTTTCTTCCTGAGTAGATTAAAACCGTCTTCAACAGTAACCGCAGTGTTTTCTAGTTATTCTTAATAGATTTCTTTGTTAATAGCACAAGCGAAATATGGAAATTTAATAATCTAGTCTACAACATTAGAACATTTTTAATTCTCTAGACTATCCGGCCACCGTAGGTGCGGGCTTGCGGACGGTGAGCATTGGGTAGCTCGCCGTCCGGTCGTCTGGTAATCGTCCGGACCAAGCCCAGTCGTCGACGACGCGCACTGTTCCCGCGCGCCTCAAGGAGTTGTCAGCAACCGTAGGGACCCTGCAGAAGGGTCGAAGCCAATTAGGGCCACGGGTTTGCGTCTGAAAAGGATGGCTCTGGCCCTGGTATGTATGGCGATGTAGGAACGGGGTAGGTTGTTTAGTCAGTAAGAGTCTGACACTTGTTTTCCGCTCCGCCCACGAGCGGGACTCTTCATTGGATTATTTTTACCTACCATAAAAAAAAGTCTTTAGACTAGTATATATTATAAATCTATGCTTTAGACTTAGTAGCGTCTTGAGTAGCACTTAGATTCCCATGTGAGACGTAGCCATTGTTTTTTTCTGGAATTAATTATGTTTTTTTTGGGGACACAAAAACACATTAGTAATCCCAAAGCCAATACCTTCTAGTAATTTCTCCCGCACTGGGTGGAACAAGAGGGAGTGTCAGACTTTTACTTCTAGTTGCCCTTTGCCTTCCACAACGTTGCAAAGATTCTAAAGGTTTTGTTTGCAGCCAAACTAAGCTAAGACTTCATAGCCAATATTAGCTTTGCTACGCAATCGTAGCAATCAGACATTGCTACGGTTACGTAGCCAACACTAGCTTTGCTATGCAATCGTAGCAATGAGACACCCGCTACGGTTTCGTAGCCAACATTATTTTGCTACGCTTTCGTAGCAGATACAGCTACGATTTCGTAGGCAACACTAGCTTTGCTACGCATTTGTAGCAAGCCGACTCTGCTACGGTTTTGTAGCCAACATTATGTTTGCTACGCTATCGTAGCAGTACATCCCTTTAGGGGCTGAATTTTGAAAAACCCTTTCTTAGTGTTCGCCTACGTCATAAAAGAAAGCCTTGTGCAAAATTTCACGCTCCTAGTCCCAGTAGTTTCGCCTGTGCGTTGATATGTCAGTCAGTCAGTTTCTACTTTTATATATAAGACATCATCATCATGTCAGCCGAACGACACCCACTGCTGGACAAAGGCCTCCCCAAGGGCTCCACAACGATCGGTCCTGTGTGTGTGTATATAAGACATAAAATCTCTAAAAATAAGAAAGAAAAATAAAACCAAAAATAATTAGATAGAATTTTTTTGGTCTAAGGTGAAATGATCATAAAGTTTGTCTTCATCCGTGTCGTACTGAGCGTTGATGAGGCTGGTGACGGATCGCTTGTCCGTCATATCTGGTTCCTTCAACTTCCTCGGCTGTCTAGGATGATGCAGACTTGGCTCCGAGTTCTCACTATCTGGATCAATGGTCACATGTTCCACCGTAACTTTTATGTTGTTCATCAGTTTCGTTTTCTCTGTAACAATATTGTTTTTTTAAATAAAAACTGGCCTGTTGGTCTAGTATTTAGTGGCCCTGAATGTCGGAGGTCGGAGTGTCGATTTCCACCCATTTTTACCCAATGTATTATACACAAAAACCTTCCTTCATTTGTGATTAATTATTATATTCTCCTTATGGTGACATTTTGTGTATTTTGATAACATCAATTATGACATACGCAAATAATTCGAGTTTACCTCTCGCGTGATTAATATTGAATTTTTTTTTTCTCCTTGCATGCAACTCAATTTGTACGCCTTGTAGGCATAACATAGCGACCTATATTTTTAAGATATATTTATTTGATTTATTTATAACTTTATTGCACACTTTACCTTAACACAGGATAAACATATTAATAAAAATCATCTATGTATGTATTGACTACCTATATTACACCAATGAGAGCAGTGGTGGCCGAGTAGTAACGGCCCTGACTTTCGTGTTGTAGGTCACGGGTTCAAACCCAGCCAGGAGCATTACTTTGTGTAATTTATTTCATCACTACTGCTCTCAAAACGGTGAAGGAAAACATCGTGAGGAAACCGGCATGTCCTAGAACCAAAAATTCGAAGACATGTGACATCCACCAATCCGCACTGGGTCCGCGTGGTGGATTATGGCCCATTCCCTCTCCTAGAGAGAGGAGGCCTGTGTCCCTGCAGTGGGAACATTAAAAGGCTGATGATGATGATGATGATGATGATAACATCAATTATGACATATGCAAATAATTCGAGTTTACCTCTCGCATGATTAATAGGTATTGAATTTCTTTTTCTTATTGCATGCAACTCAATTTGTACGCCTTGTAGGCATAACATAGCGACCTATAATTTTTAATTTTAAGATCTATGTATGTATTAGTGAGTTAGTGATAGCGTGACGGGTGACAGGACAGAATGGAAGAAAAAAACATATTGCGCCGACCCCAAATAAAACGGGACAAGGGCAGGAAGATGATGATGATGATGATGATGATGAAGATCTATGTATGTATTGACTACCTATGTTACACAAATAATAAATGATTTTGATTTTGAGTAGCCAGTACTCTATTGTCAAAGCGTTTTGCCTCGTCGTTTATACCGTGTACATCGAGGGACTGGAACAGTTTGCCGGCTGCAGTGTTTCCGTCCGATTATAATTTAGGTGTCTTCAAGGCTAGAGTGAATAGGCTCTTAATAAACTAGTGCGCCTTACCATCAACGATTGCATCACTGCTTACCATCAGGTGGGATCGCAGTCAAGCACTAGTTTATAGCAATTAAAAAAAAAAATTCTACTGACCTGGTAAGCAACTGGTTGGGCAAGGGCATATGGATGAGACATCGGGGCTGGTGATCCTGATGTTGGCGTACGAATGCTTCATCACAATCTTCTCCTTGTCACAGCCGCATTTGCCGCAAGGACCCTTGCGTTTCAACTCCTCTTTCGTCGTATAGATTCCTGGAACATAATTGAAAAAGGTCTGTATCAGAAGATGCTTGTTATCACCATCTTACTAATATTATAAATGCGAAAGTTACGATGTTTGGATGTTTGTTACAATCACGCCAAAATGGCTGGACGGATTTGGATGAAATTTGGCACAGGTATAGGATACACTCCGGAATAGGACATAGGCTACTTTTTATCCCGAAAACCCCAACCCTAATACCACGCGGGCGAAGCCGCTGGCAACAGCTAGTATAGTATAAAACAAAGTCGCTTCCAGCTGTATGTTTTTTGAAATAAATGATTTGAATCTTGAATCTTTCTTACCTTGTTCTCCTTTAGAAAAAACAAGAGGTATTTCAATGCCGGCGCTGCCGACGCCGAAACCACCGCCTTTACCACCACCACCCCCACCCCTTCCACCACCACCACCTCTGCCACCGCCACCACCGCCGAAACCAACACCGCTGCCCCTACCACCGCCACCACCGCCACCACCGCCAAAGCCGCTACCTTTAGCGCCCGCTCCTCCCACAACACCCCCTACGGCCCCTCTCCCGCGGTCTTCTCCGCTCTTCTTCATCTTTCCAGCAGTGATGGTCGCCAAAACCTTACATATAGAACAGTTTTTTTAATGTGGAGACGGGCATATAGTAGGGGAATGTAACTCCTGTCTGAACCGCTCCCAGAGCTAACCGGTCACGGTTCAGACCACAGAGATTCAGACAGAAGAGGGCGGTCGCGTGCCACTCCTCCCAGCTCCAGAACCTGGCCTGTACCAAGGACTAGCGCGAGAAATCGCCGCCTCCGATCGCCCCTACGAGAACACGGCGATGCTCTCCCGAAACGCAGCACACCTCCACCGTGTGCTCCACCGTGTCCTTCGGTTTGGGTACGGCGGTAAGTCATCTCTTTGAAGAGTGGCTGGAAAGACCCCACGGAGTTCTCACGTTCCGCATAACACAAGGGCTTACCGGACATGGTAAGTTTGGGAGGTTTCGGATTCGCGAGGAAGCGACGCCGGGGTTTCGTTACACGACTCGACACAGTGGAGCACACGATAGAGGCGGGCCCCGCTTGGGAAGACCATCGCCGTGTTTTCCTGGGGGTAATCAGAGGCGGCGATCTCTCGCGCCGGGCCTTGGTAGAAGCTATTGTCCGAAGCGAGGAGGAGTAGGAGGCCGTCGTCTCCTTCTGCAAAGCAAAAATGCTAGCAAAAGTGGAGACCGACCGCATCAGGCAAAGGCAACGGTGTTCACGCCACAGCCGCCGTCGACGGCCCACTGTTTCCGTGCGCCTCAAGGAGTTGTCAGCAAACTGTAGGGACCCAGCGGGGTCAAAGCCTCCGGGGACAACGGGTTGATGCGAAAGCGTATTACCGGGGCTTTGGGATCAAGGCAAGGAAGGAACGGAGTAGTGTGTGCAATTAGTCAATAAGACTATGACACTGTTTCCAGCTCCGCCTAAGAGCGGGATTCGTCATTGGATGATTTTTGAACACCATAAAAAAATTATATTATTATACGTAGCCTGTATTGTCCCACTGCTGGGCAAAGGCCTCCCTCCATTCTTTCCAATCATCTCGGTCACATGCTTTGCCGCTCCAATTCTCAAGGAAGACATCCAGGTCGTCCCGCCATCTCCTTCGTTTTCTGCCGCGGCCCCGCGTCGCCATAAAAAAATACGTCATATAAATGATCATATAAGTGATTTACCTTCTTGATGGAACGTGATATGCTCTTCCTTCCTCCAGAAGGTGCTAGAAGGGAACAGATGCACTCATCCACAGGTCCCGACCCTTCTACCATCTTATTGGCTGATTCTTCGTCGAGTTTCTTCAGTTTAGCGTAATCCATTGTTTTTTTTTTTAATTTTCCTTAAGAATATTGGAACTTTTGATGTTGATTTTGCTGTTGAGATGAATATAGTAAGTACATTTTGATACAAGTGTAGAAAGTCTGTCATTGCGACTGAGGCGTAGGCGAGTGTGTTATGGAAGACTGCAATAACCAATTTGCACTTTTGTGAAACGTTTTTTAATACACGCGCAACTCGTGGTGGTTGACCTGCGCCTCGTGAGGGTCGGAGGGGTTATTTGGTAAACTATTTTATTAAAATGAAATTGTAGCGCTTTAGCGAGCACGCGCTTTTTCCGCACTAGTACGGAAAACAGTCCATTGCGTGCCTGTCAGCGGTGGGATAAAAGCCAGTTTCCAAGTAAGTGTATTTAAAAATAAAATTTTTTTATCCGTCGGAGTTTATTTGGAAAAAAAAAGACCAAAACGTTTTTATTTGAGACTAATCTTTTATTTGACGGTCGAAAATCGTCTAATAACTTCTCCCACTCTCAGTAGAGCGCGAAGGAGTGACAGACTTTTACTGACTACCCTAGCTTGTGATCCGTCAGCTGTCCTTTGCATTCCAGAGTAATAATAATAATAATATTTCGACAACCAACAGGACTAGATGGTGCAGTGTGGTACTGCACCATCTAGTCTCAAACTAAGCAGAGCTTGTGTTATGAGTACTAGACAACTGATAAACAAACTTATATATTTCTAAATACATACATATTATAGATAAATAACACCCAGACACACAACAAATGATTGAGCTCATCACACAAACATTTGTCCAGGGTGGGAATCGAACCCACGACCTGCGGCATAGCAGTCAGGGTCACTAACTACTAGGCTGACAGGCCAGTCAAACCAAGAGTGGTGGTAACTCTTTTATACCCTCGCGCAGCTCGGGCATGCATCGTCCCTCGCTAGACTCGTCTACACATACTCACATTATTTTTATATAAAAATGATTAAGAATTATATTAAATTCATCATGTTAGTCTTTCTATTTGAAGTAAAACTTGAATATTGAAGTGTCTGAGACAATTATTCCAATATGTTTCCTTGCTTCCAAGCTCCTCAACATGATTACCTAAAACCTGCAATCAAAATCACACTAATATTATACAGGTTAACGTTTGCTGTAGGGGAGACCGGGTACAAAAGTAACGGCGGGTCGAAAGTAACAAATGCTCTGTAGGTATATCCAATGGTCAAACACCGCGTCGATGTCGTAGGTTCACAGCGGGGCGGTACCCCCCTCACTTCTGTACAGTCACTACGCGCGCCTTGCGCTGTTTATTAATATAAGGAGACGTTTTGTGATTTCGCAAACCAAAAGTAAGTATTTTGCCGTTTTCTTATTTGGTGTTTTCATAGACTTTTAAAAATTATACCAATCTGAATATTTGCATGTTAATTCTTGATTAGATTGATTACACAGTATTTGAATCTATTTTTATCTAGCACATTTCATTTTAAGATTATCTTTTATATTTTAACAGAAATGTGGTCGGGTACAAAAGTAACATAGCCCTATGGGTACACAAGTAACATGTTACTTTTGTCCCCGTAATTAGTTGTTAATTTATTTTTGCTTATCATTGTTATATATGTATTTATTTTAACAGGATGCCGTGACAATGCATTAGAACTACCACACGAGAAGCGAGGAAAAGCGGCTGAAGAGCATTCAAGAGATGGTACAAAAATTATAGCCTTGGCAAAAAAATATAATGTTTGTCATGTAACATTATACATATTTATAAAAAAATGAAGCAGGAGATATTAGTGCCGTAGGTAGTGGGTTATCATTGCGTGAATAAAGTTTTCAGAAAAATGTCTACGGGATTATTTGATCGAGTGTTCTGGAGTTTATTTCGGGTTACCTCCACCTGAAGTTTGTAAACTGGTATATGAGTTGGTTTTTTTAAGTATTTTGCATTTAAAATGCAACTTCTTTGAATACAAAGTCTTAAAATAAATAATATGTTGATTTAGTATGTCATATTGTTTTCTTTACTAACCCTTTTGGCCTGTTACTTTTGACCCACAATGTGTTACTTTCGTCCTGCCTACGTGGTCGAAAGTAACAACTTCCCATTTTTTTTCAAGTCACTGTGAATCATATCAAATGAACAATAAAAAGCGAAATTGAGATACCGATGTAAAGACCATAAATGAAATGTTTAAATGGTAATATTCATTTCTATAAAATAATCACACCTAACAAGAAATCAAAGTAAAAGTACAAAATGTTACTTTTGTACCCGGTCTCCCCTACTCGTAGGTCGTGGGTTCAAACCCGTCCAAGCACATAACTTTGTGTAAAAAAGGAGGGCCTTCGTTAAGCTCTTTCCCGACTCGCCTATCATCTACATCGAGCATGGTTTAAAAGCTTGTTGCTCCATCTAAAGCAATCCGATGTGATGTTTGATGAAAAAGCAATAAAAAAAAAACTTTTTACAAAAAATATACTTACCGACTTCACTAAAAATAACTTTAATTTCGGAAGTCGGTGTTTCTCGGTATTATTTGTTTATTTAACACCGACTTCCGAAATTAAAGTTATTTTTATATTTTTAGTGAAGTCGGTAAAAAGTTTTTTTTATTTCACCCTTTTTGGTTGCGATACACTTATAACCAGAGTGCCAATTTCTCATGACAATTTCAATGAACCCAAACTATGAAGTTCCTGTGTCTTCCTTCCACCTTCCGGCTCCATCATCAGATCAGTTCGATAGTACCCTAAAGCCAAAGTGCATCTCATGACAATTTTAATGAGCCCAAAGACGGCTAGGACACATTGATTAATTACGGAGTTCCGTTGCCTATCTTCCGTCATCAGGTCATTTCGATGATACCATTTTCATCAACCTAACTATTCACAACCATTTATTTATTTGTATTGTACTTTTATTGTGCTCTCTATGTAAGTATGAAGTTCCATTGGCCATTTCTGGTCTTCTTCATCAGTTTCACTCCATCAAATGTTTCTTTTTGACTGTAAACGCTTAAGATCTAGATGAAAATACCAAAATCACCATATGTTTGCCTATGATATTTAAGGAGATCCCTCGATTCCTCATGAATCCCATCATCAGATCTTAACTTGGTGACAATGGGACCCCCACAGAACTATCTACTTCCGAACAAAAAAAGAATTTTGAAAATCCGTCGATAATTGGCGGAGTAATCGATGAACAAACATACAAAAAAAAATACAAACATCCGAACATAGTACCTCCTCCTTTTTATGAAGTCGGTAAAAAGAGAGATAACACCTGAAATCTCTGTTGGCATTCAGTAATTCTATGATTTACTCGAATGTTTC
Organism: Mythimna loreyi; assembly: GCA_029852875.1. Lineage (NCBI taxonomy): Eukaryota > Metazoa > Arthropoda > Insecta > Lepidoptera > Noctuidae > Mythimna > Mythimna loreyi. The sequence continues at coordinate 8,041,672 of CM056807.1, read as the reverse complement.
ACAAAACTTATTCCAAGAAATACGTGTTTTTTATTAAACCCTTAAGATTTATTGAAAAAAAACATTGCCTCATTTAGAATTTCGATTGAATGCGCAAGGCTTCTGTAGAAGAATTTTTTAATATTTTTGAGAGTCAAAGTTCACGTGAAATAGCAAATTTTCAGAGGTCTTTATTGGATTACTCTTACACAAATTTATGTTTTGATTTCTATAGAAAGCTAGATAATATTCACAAGACATCTGTGTATCCAAAATATCTGAATAAAAATGTGTAATAACATCATAATCACGTAAGAGCGGTTGTATGAAAATGTACGTCGGGTTGGCCGGTCTTAATATACCTACTCGCGATCTGCACTTACGACCCGTGAATAAAACCGAAGTTTTTTAAAACCGCAATCACCTACTTAAGTGTTTACATCTATTTTGTTAATTCTTATTTGGACGGTCGTAATAATTAAAAAGATAAAAGCAATATATTACCATGAAGATAACACAAATTCAATTGCCAAATACCATCATTTCGATTTCGTTTGCTATTGTATTTTTTTAGAGTATTTCTGTTTCAATGTTTATAAGGTGCGATGCTATGAAATGACATAATCCTGTCAGCTGTCTATCAGCATTACAACTACGTATTCAAAAAAGTTTTTATTTATTTATTTATAAAACTTCATGCAACACAAGGTACAAAGGCGGACTTAATGCCTTAGGCATTCTCTACCAGTCAACCTAGGGTGGTGAAGAGAAAACATGGCAGGTGAATAAAAAAAGTAAGTATCTTTTAATACAATATAGCATCAAGACATGATCCATCGTACTTGACTCGGCTCGGCCACCGTAGAAGCGGGGATTGCGGACGGCGAGCAATGGCCAGCTCACAGTCCAGACCCTATAGTCATCGTCGGTGCGTAGTGTTTTTCGAGCGCCTCAAGGACATGAGGCCATAAGGACCCAGGGTCGAAGCCTACTGGAGCCACGGATTGTGTGAAAGTGTACCCCAGGGATCTGGAACGAAGGCAAAGAAGGAACAAGAGTGAGTTTTAGTCAGTAAAACTCCGACCAAAGGTGGAAGATGTATTGGGATCGTAATAATAACCCACCTAAAAAAATGTGCTAATGGGATAGTGCCAGACTCTTACTGACTGTGACTAAACGACCCACCCCATTCCTTCTTAGCCTTCATACCGGGGTCGGACCTTCCTTTTAGAAACTGGGCTGGGGCCCCAGTAGGCTTCGGCCCTGAAGTTGGGCCTCTCCATTTGCTCACAACTCCTTGAGGCACGCCGTCGACGACTGGCTAGGTCCGGCCTGTTACCAGACAAACTGCGAGCGAGCTATCCATTGCTCACCGTCCACATGCCCGCGTTGGCAGGAAATCGGGATCGGAATCGGGCAGCATTTAAGGCGTGAGCTCCGTAACTCCGTTGCCTTATGCGGTCGGCCAAATATCGTGCTTTGAGAGGACAAGAATAAACAAATAACTACCCGCTCTGTAACAACTCTCCTTTCGCAGGTCTGCTGGAAGAAATTTCTTTATGAAATAAGCAGTACCTACCTTTGTACATTGTTTTCTTTTGTGATGTTCATTATCTATTAATTATATGTGTGTACATAAATAGTTAAATAAATAAATAAACTAAGGGCTTATAAATTTGTATGCTGTTTGTTTTTATCTTGAGGACAAAAATATAGGATTGAACTTCTGAACTACCTATAATAATATTAGATTTTTAGTTATTTTTTGTCCGTGAAACGATCATCTTACTTCAACCTTGATTGCGCAGTAGTAGATTTTCAGGTTTTAATTAAAAAACTTAATGGTCGGCGGCCATTTTAGTTCAACTTATTTGAAGCTATATTTATTTACTCTTTAACCTGTAGAGTGTGACCGTCACGACACTTTTTTGTTTAACTGCCATAAACTAGTGCTTGACTGCGAAACCACCTGATCGTAAGCAAAAAAAAGTCCTGATGGTAAGCAGTGATGCAATCATTGATGGTGAGGCGCACTGGTTTATTGAGAACCTATTCACTCTAGCCTTGAAGATAACTTTCAGATAACATCAGACATTCTACATCACATAGCTTGGAATAGCTTCAGCCGTATAATATTCCCACTGTTTAGACTCAGGCCTCCTCTCTAGGAGAGGGAATGGGCCGTAATAAACCACGATTTCCAATGCGAGACTTTAAGTGGCGCGAAAAGAGCAAGTTTCCGAGTAGTGTATATTTTATCATCACTAGTAGGTATCAACATCATCATCATCATCAGCCTTTTTAATATTCCCACTGCTGGGCCTCTTCTCTAGAAGAGGGAATGGGCCGTAATAAACCAGGCGGGCGCGTTGGTGAATATCGCATGTCTTCGAATTTTTGGTTCTAGGACATGCCATGTTTACTTACGACGTATTTCTTCATCGTTTTTAGAGCAGTGCTGATGAAATTAATTGTCAGTCCACAATATGGTGATGAACCGGGCGTTTATTCCGCTTGAAACCGATGCAGGAACCTCCCGAACTTACCATGTCCGCTGAAGACCGATATCATGGGGAAAGTTTTTTTTTTATGGTAGTTATAAATCATCCAATGACGAATCCCGCTCTTGGGCGGAACGGGAAACAGTGTCAGACTCTTACTGACTAAACGACCTACCCCGTTCCTTCCTTGCCTTATTCCCCGGTGTCACGCTTTCGCACCAACCCTCGGCCCCCCCGGGAGGCTTCGACCCTACAGTTTGCTGACAATTCCTTGAGGCGCGCGGGAACAGTGCGTTCCGTCGACGATTTGGGCTCGGCCTGGACGGGGAAGGTGATGACGCAGTGACGTAAGTACCTGATTTTTCCTGCTAAGCTTTCATAAACATCGACAGATATCATAAAAAAATACATTATTCTTATATCGATAAGTGGTTTACGGCGACCAAGATGGTGAACAACACTTGTACATTAAGTTAATATTTTCTGAATAGTCTGAAGCACTTTACTTGCACTATTAGTAATGCAATCAAGTTTAAGTGTCGACGGTTCTACATAGCTGAGCGTTAGGGATCAATCGATTGGTTGTTATTATTAATAATAATTTTGCGTAGGATGAGAGAGCAGTGGTGGCCGAGTAGTACCTACAATGTTATTAAGATGGCCCTTCCTCACTCGCCTATCGTCAACGTCGCGCATGGTTTAAAATCTTGTTGCTTCATTTAACGCAATCTAAAGTGATGTTTGATGCAAAAGTAATGCGATAAGAGAAAGATAACACCTAAAAACTCTTTTGGCATTCAATAATTCTACGATTTACTCGAATGTTTAACAAAATTTGTTCCAGGAAATATGTGTTTTTATTAAAGATTTAAAAAAAAACATGACATTATTTAAAATGTCGTTTAAATGCGCAAGGTTTCTATGGAAGTATTTTTTTTTATAATTTAATATAGGAATACATTATGGAGAGTCAAAATTCACCTAAAATAGCAGATTTTCAGAGGTCTTTGCTGGAATACTCTTACACAAAATTGTGTTTTGATTTCTATAGAAGCTAGATAATATTCACAACACAAGATATCTGTGTATCCAAAATATCTTAAGAAAAATCTGGTATAGCATCATAATCATGTAAGAGCGGTTGTACGAAAATGTACGTCGGGTTGGCCGCTCTTAATAATAAGTTCTCCATCGACACGACTGTACATGCACACCGTTAAAGCTGCCTCCCGGAGCTGAGGGTTGGTGCGAAAGCGTTACACCGGGGCTCTGGGAATAAGGCAAGGGAGGAACGGGGTAGGTTGTTTAGTCAATAAGAGTCTCACACTTTTTCCCGTTCCGCCCGAGAGCGGGATTCGTCATTGGATGATTTTTACCTACCATAAAAAACCCGTTAAAGCTGAACTAGCGACAATGCGTTCTCGACGGCTGTCCGTACGGGTGCTCCGCGCGTGGCCCCGCTTTAAGCAACGTTAGTCCTCAGCAGACGACCCAGACCCCCCTCAAGGAGTTGTCAGCAAATGTAGAGGCCCAACTGCAAGGCCGAAGCCTACTGGCGCCTCGGTCCGGTTTCCGAAAGGAAGGTTCGACCCCGGTATGAAGGCTAAGAAGGAATGGGGTGGGTTGTTTAGTCAGTAAAAGCCTGACACTGTTTCCCGCTCCGCCCAAGAGTGGGATTCGTCATTAGATTTTTCCCACCATGAAAAAAAACCAAACTTATTCGGTTTTGTCGAATATTCGTTGTGTGCGCGATGACAGCGCCCCTAGTGGCCGCAACTATTCAGGACTTGTCATCTGTCAAATCATGTCATGTCAACTAGATGATAAGATATTTTTGTGATATTGATTTTCGACTAGTTTTTCAACGAAATTGAAAAAAAAATAGTGTAAAAAGTGAGTGTGTATATTATACCTAGCGATTTTCACATTACATGTGCATGCACATTATATGGATTTCACATTACACAGCAGCTATCCATTTTTGTCTTTGCTGTAATGTCCACTTTGATGTTGGAAACGAATAAAACTTGCACGAACCGTTTTGCCCATTGTTTTTACAATTTACGACACAGCATGTACTATGACCCCTATCGCAAATTTTGACGTTTTTACTTAAAATTATAAAGGAAGTTATGAAAATTAAGCAATTTGACACATGACAGCCCAGAATTAATTCACATTTCTGCCACGTCGTGCGCTACGATCGATTTGCCGTTCCCCACCACCCACTTCGCACATAGCCAATAGGGTCCCGTGTACACGACACAAGCACATAGTCACACCTACGTCATAGTTCCCATTCTGACACCCTATTAAGTTTTAAGTTCCTATTGTAATTTTATTTTTGGTGTGCAATCACTACATAGTATAAAACAAAGTTGCTTACCGCTGTCCCTATGTATGCTTATATCTTTAAAAGTACGCAACGGATTTTGATGCGGTTTTTTTTGGGTTCCATAGTCAACAAGGAACTCTTATAGTTTCGACTGTTAGCACCAGAAAGCTGAAATTTGGTATATCTACGCCGACAAAGTGCAAAAACAAAAAGTTGTAAAAAATGTTTTATTAGGGTAACTCGCCTACACCTAAAATGGGAAGTGATTTTTTTTTTCATTTCTACGATAATGTGTGATATATTGTTGGGACCCTAATCATTTTTAAATACGATAGGTATCTATTATTTTTAAATACCTATCGTATTTAAAAATGATTAGGGGCCCCGTAAAATAATTTTTTGATAAGGTAAATATTTTTGGAAATAATCGCTCCAAAAGTAAAAAATGAGGCGTCCACCCCTATAACTTTTGAACCGTAGGTTTAAAAAACTATGAAAAAATCTCAAAAGTATAATTTTAAGCAAACTTTCAAGGAAAATTATTTTGAATTTGATAGGATGAACAATTTTTGAAAAATAAAAAAAAAACGTACTGAACTAATTTTGTAATTTAACCATGCAAGCATTTTTTTTTACTTTTTTACATATTTCATTATCCTCAGCAAATCTTCTTTCAAATAAAAATACAAAAAGATTAAAATCGGTTGACACAAATAAAAATTACCATCGGGTACAGCGCCATCTCTCGGGAAATTGGGTTACTTACATGGGTTCTGTTACAATGTGAGAAATTTGTGACGGACTGGAAACTACGGGTCCCTACACTGAGCGTGGCCCGACACGCTCTTGACTGATTTATTTAATAAATAGAGTGATTCAAGAGACAGGTTTACGTGCATAATGTGTTCAATATCATTACCCGTGCGAAGCTGGGGCGGGTCGCTAGTAAAGAATATAATATATCTATCTATCTGGTCACGCGTCGAATGCCCGTCGCAGTTTCGGCCCAGCTTTTTATTTCGAGTTCATACCTCCAGATGTTCAACAGCAGCCGCCATGGCTGCTCATGTATGCAGACGACATCGCGCTGGCGGACTCGGACAGTGGGCGCTGGTATGGCCACGTTTTACGAAAACCGGCAGACTACGTGGGTAACAGATGCCTCGCCATGCCGCCTCCGCCGGGACCCGGAAAACGAGGTAGGCCTAAGAGGCGTTGGATCGACGTCGTAAGGGACGATATGCGTGCTAATGGGCTTAAGGCAGAGGACGCAAAAGACCGAGCGAAGTGGAGACGACTAGGCAGGAAAGCGGACCCCGCGCACCGAGGTGAAAGCCAAGGTAGCAACCGGGACTTACGCTAGGCTGATGATGATGACCTCCAGATGTTCGTGACAAAGGGACTATACAGATGGACAACAAAATGATCCTTTAAGGGTCTTTTTATGGTGGGCAAAAATCATCCAATGACGAATCCCGCTTTTAAGCGGAGCGGGAAACAGTATCAGACTCTTACTGACTATACAGCCTACCTCGTTCCTTCTTCGCCTTTTTTTTATTGATTATAGGATCGCGCTTGACCGCTATAGCACCTGATGGAAAGCGACGATGCGGTCGACAATAGAGCGCGCTTACCTAGAAGTAACCTATTCTCTTGGCTTAAAGATCCCCGGATTGTAGCCATCAGGAAACAGACTCCGGCAAGGAATTCCACTCCTTAGCTGTACGCACAATGAATGTGTTCCCAAAACGTTTTGTATGTATATGTGGGTTGTTTTGAAGACGCGGAACAGCTGACTGGTCGTGGTGTCAAGTCTTCCTTCCAGAAAGAGACCCTGGGCCCCAGTTGACTTCAGCGGGGCACACCTGTACTATAAGGGTCGTATTTTGCCAACTCCAAACCCCAAAAATCATATTAATTTATTTCATCATTCATCATTAGCCTTATTAATGTTGCCACTGCTGGGACACAGGCCTCCTCTCTAGGAGAGGGAATGGGCCATAATCCACCACGCGGGCCCAGCGCGGATTGGTGGATGTCACATGTCTTCGAATTTTAAGTTCTAGGACATGCCGGTTTCCTCACGATGTTTTCCTTCACCATTTTGAGAGCAGTGGTGATGAAATAAATTACACAAAGTAAGGTGCCTGGCTGGGTTTGAACCCGCGACCTATAATTCGTAAGTCGGGGCCGTTACCACTCGGCCACCACCGCTCTCAATTAATTTATTTATTATATAATTTTTATTTTTTGTTTTGTAATCTTACTTATTTTATTTATTTACTAGCTTTTTTCCGCGGCTTCGCCCGCGTACATAAAATATAGCCTATGTCACTCAGGAGTAAAGCAGCTTTCTATTGTTGCTAAAAAATTGTCCAATCGGACCAGTAGTTCCAGAGATTACCTCCTACAAACAAAAAAAACAAAAAAATAAAAAAACAAAAATACAAACTTTACCTCTTTAATAAATTAGTGTAGAAATTTATTTATTACTTTATTGCCCACCTTATAGCTTATCTCAGGACAAACAATAATCATTACATAGTATAAAATGTAGTTACTGCCTGTCCCTTTGTATGCTTAGACTCTTAAAACTACGCAACGGATTTTGATGCGGTTTTTTTTAACAGATAGAGTGATTCAAAAGGAAGGTTTATATGTTTATTACATGCATAATATCTACACTAATATAATAAAGAGGTAAAGTTTATTTTTCGTTTGTAGGAGGTAATCTCTGGAACTACTGGTCCGATTGGACAATTTTTAGCAACAATAGAAAGCTGCTTTACTCCTGAGTGACATAGGCTATATTTTATGTACGCGAGCGAAGCCGCTGACAAAATCTAGTATTTAATATCACCATTGCACCCGTGCGAAGCTGGGGCGGGTCGCTAGTAAAAAAAGTGTATAATAGGCGGTCTTATTGCACAGGGTATTGTTTTTTACTACCTGTAAAGAGATTGCTCACAAAATAATAACCAGTAATAAAAAGAAAAACTTTATTTATTGATTCTTAATAATACACAAAATAATATATTACATACAGTATAAAATAAATAATTATGTCAAACTATACTCCGTCCAAAATAACATTAGACATTTAAGAAAACCTTTTTTACTGTCCGTTCAACCGACTTTGAGTTTTATTACGTTGGTGAAATGACAAATGACGGCTGCAGTAAATATAGTTCGTTTTTTAATCCTAGACTACGATTTGACAACTTAAAATATCAAACTCCAGAAAATTGGGAACATATTTCTAGAGTGTGACATTCTGAGTTGTCAAATCGTAGTCTAGAATTAAAAAAACGAACTATAGTTGATATTCTAACCACTTTTTTTTGCTTTTAATGCCATCCTTATGCCTACGGAATAGAATTTAAAATAGGTTGAAGAGACAGTAAAAAAGATTTGTTTAAATGTGTAATCTTAACTCGACTAAAGTATGAAGCCTCAAATATATTAGAAGAAACTATCCCCCTATATGACACAGAACGCCATCAAATTGTTAAACAAGTCCATGTTTTTTTTTTATTGCAATAAACTAGTGCTTGTCTGCGATCCTACCTGATGGTAAGCAGTGATGCAATCGTTGATGGTGAGGCGCACTAGTTTATTAAGAGCCTATTCACTCTAGCCTTGAAGACACCTAAATTATAACGAACCTTAATTATGTGACGAAAATACATCTTATTTTTTTTATCTGGTGTTTGGAAATCATCCAGCCTTCTCCCGCTCTTGGGCGGAGCGAGAGTGCACGTCAGACTTTTACTGACTAAAACCCACTCCTGTCCCTTCTTTGCCTTTGTTCTAGGGTCCCGGAGATCATTTTCAGTTACCCCATAGCCCTAGTAGGCTTCGGCCCTGCTGGTCCCCTACGTTATATATTCCACAACTGTCACACAACGCCATCTAGTCCCAAGCTAAGCAGAGCTTGTGTTATGAGTACTAGACAACTGATAAACATACTTATGTATTTCTAAATACATACTAAATACATATTATAGATAAATTACACTCAGACATAAAACAAATTATCGTGCTCATCACACAAACATTTGTCCTGGGTGAGAACCGAACCCACGACCTCCGGCATAGCAGTCAGGGTCACTGACTACTAGATTGACATGACTAGTCGAAATATCTTTGAGGAGTGAGTGGAACACTAAACCCCGATGACTCGAGTTCGTCCCGGACGGCGAGCTACATATTGCCCGTCGTCCGCAAGCATGCATCGTTGTTGAAATCATTTTGAGGGACATTTGTCTTCTAATATATTTGTGGCTAACTGCCAGGATGCGTTTTCGCAACCAGTGTGCGTATATGACAAATATGTATACAAACTTGATACTACAGATGGGCTTTCTTTAATGAGGGTGTTTAGAAATATTCACACCACCAGCTAGCGCCACTTAGCCGTCAGGTCTTTTACTTTGAAAACTTATATATGACGTTGACGTCTAACGTTTGACGTTGACGTTGATGTCTAGCTAATGTCAGTAACATAAGCGTTTTGACAGGTGCCTGGACCTGACGCCTCAGTGCTGCCACCTGGTGAATGACATCTTAGAACACCCTCATTAGATATAAACTAGTGCTTGACTGCGATCCCACCTGATGGTAAGCAGTGATGCAATCGTTGATGGTGAGGCGCACTAGTTTAACCTTTCGAATACCGTCATTACAGACATATAATACAGTGAGTTTGTTTTATGTTAACACGATCGACGCATTTACGACTTTCGGCATTCTGATTGGCTGGCTTAAAGTTCTTAACCAATAAAAGAGTCCAGCGTTTAAAATCAAACTCTATATATAGTTCGCTTTTTAATCCTAGACTACGATTTGACAACTTAAAATGTCAAACTCCAGAAAATTGGGAACATATTTCTAGAGTGTGACATTCTGAGTTGTCAAATCGTATTCCAGAATTAAAAAACAAACTATAGGTTTAGAACGGTGAAAATTTGCACACAAGTGCCTTTTATTGTGTATACAAAGAAGTAGAAAGTACATTGTAAAATTCATTCCCTAATGGCATGAAATGGGGGTAAGCATGTATGGATTAACCTATTATAATGCGGGCAAAGCCGCTGGCAGAAGTTAGTATAAATAATGAGCTCAAGCGCATTAGCGGCTAGCCGTTGATGTTTGTCGCATTATGGTGACATGTAATTAGTGATCGATACTTTGTAATCATGATAACAAACAACTTTTACTCGAAAAATAATATTTATGCTGATCAGTACATTTTGACCAGTTTTTTTTTTTATGGTGGGAAAAATCAACGAATGACGAATCCCGACCTTAGGCTGAGCGGGAAACAGTGTCAGACTCTTACTGACTAAACGACACACCACATTCCTTCTTAGCCTTCATACCAGGGTCGGACCTTTCTTTCAGAAACCGGACCAGGGCCCCAGTAGGCTTCGGACCTGCATTTGGGCCTCTACATTTGCTGACAACTCCTTGAGAGAACAGAGCGCGCCGTCAACGTCTTGGCTTGGTGCGGATTGTTATAGCTCGCCGTCCGCAAGCTCGCGTCTACGGTGGCCGAAAATCGGGATCGGAATCTCGGCGGCGTCTGGGGCGAAAGCTCAGTTGCCTTATGCGGTCGGCCTCCTCCTTTGTTAGCATTACTGCTCCGCAGAAAGAGGCGACTGCCTGCCACTCCTCCTCGCTCCGGACCATGGCCTCTACCAAGACTAATATTGTTTATTATCATGACTACAACCACATGTTTAATTCTTTGCCAACATGAACTTGACGCCGCATTCCAGCTAGCCGCTATTGCATTTGAGCTCTAATGCCATAATCACACGTACCTAGTAAAAGGACGGGACAGTTAGGGATGATTCTCATTAGAACGTGCTGTGCCCGGGGCGGGGCCCGGACGGGGCACGTTTTTAATCTGTTTCATATATTTTGTATGAATCAATTTATATTACACAGTGCATTATCCGTGTCCCGTCCGGGCCCGCTCGACGCGCTTCAATGCCACGTTTGTTGCACGGTCCCTCCACGTCCCATCGTAATCCGAACATTTTTCGTGCTGCGTCCGAAAATAAATTGCATAGCACGGACGGGCCCCGGCTCGTCCACGCCCCGGCCCTGGCACGGCCCGCTCTAATGAGAATCATCCCTAAAACGTTGCTCGGTTGAGTAGTTCATACTATACCAAGTATTCGGTCTGGAGAACAGTGGTGGCCAAGTGGTAACGGCCTCGACTTACGAGTTGTACAGTACGGCCGTCGGATCTTGGCGAGTCTAAGCTCTGCGAATTTTAGCGCTTGATAACTCGTAAAAAAATAAATGGTCTAAACAGATAAATGCAATTTGCAGTTGTTATTGCTGTTCATCATCATCATCATCACTTCAGCCGAAAGACGTCCACTGCTGGACATAGGCCTCCCCCAAGCGCCGCCACAAAGACCGGTCCTGTGCGTCTCGCATCCATCGGCTTCCAGCAACCCTGACCAGGTCATCGGTCCACCTTGTGGGAGGCCTTCCAACGCTACATCTTCCGGTACGCGGTCGCCACTCCAGAACCTTTCGGCCCCAGCGGCCATCCGTTCTGCGTGCAATGTGCCCTGCCCATTGCCACTTAAGTTTGGCGATTCTTTTCGCTATGTCGGCAACCTTGGTTCTCTTGCGGACATCCTCATTTCTGATTCTATCACGCAAGGATACTCCGAGCATAGCCCTTTCCATTTCTTTTTTTAAAACCGTTATTTTTGTACGAGTTATCAAGTGCTAAAATTCGGAGAGCCTAACTTAGACTCGCCAAGATCCGACAGCCGTACTGCCTAACTTCAAATTCGCCAAGATACGACGACCGTACTGTAGGTCATAAGTTCTAACCCAGCCAAGCGCATTACTTCGTATAATTTATTTCATGACCACTGCTCTCAGAACGGTGAAGGAAAACATCGTGAGGAAACCGGCATGTCCTAGAACCAAAAATTCGAAGACATGTGACATCCACCAATCCGCACTGGGCCCGCGTGGTGGATTATGACCCATTCCCTCCTAGAGAAAGGAGGCCTGTGTCCCAGCAGTGGGAACATTAAAAAGGCTGATGATGATGAACCAAAAAATCCCGGAATTTGACAAAATGTATGGAGCAGTGTGTTTTTTTTTCGTGATTTTTGAGTTGGTCTCATAGTAAAAGTTGTTTCTTTGCTCTCTTTGCAGAAAACACTTTCTCGCCTACTTGCTCGGTACGTGTGATCAAGATATTATAGTTCGTGTTTTAATCCTAGACTACGATTTGACAACCTAAAATGTCAAACTCCAGAAAATTGGGAACATATTTCTTGAGTGTGACATTCTGAGTTGTCAAATCGTAGTCTAGATTTAAAAAACGAACCATAGATTACGTTGACAAAAATCTACAGCTAAATAATTTACACGTATGGCAACATCATAAGAAAACAAAATATACAACCTTCTTACTACAATAATGCGATTATTTTAAAATGTCAAAATGTTTCGTTTACATACGATTTCAGATTTGAATTGAATTCAAATCTGAAATGCAAGTCGAGATTATGTTAATTGAAAAATTATCTCGAAAAAATTCGTGTTAAGTTTAACTTTTTAATCGCCTATGTCGAATATATCTGACAAAAATTGTCGTGTCTACACCGCCAGTGTCGCATATACACGACCAACTACTCCATCTCGTCAGCTATCTATACAACGTGTAACAAAATAACCATATACATCAAGAAGCGGTGAAGAATACAGGTTGAATAGAATCTCTATACGAAGTTTCAAATCAAAATATTTTTTTCAAAAAATTGATACCAAATTCTTGGTATCGCATGATTCTTGATTTCCAAACATAACAAACGTGTCACGACACTACGGGGGTCAACAACATTCCACGACACTCGCTAATATTACGAAACATTCTGTAAATCTGAGCGCCTAGTACCTGGCTACCTAATTTTGTTGATGTATATGGTTATTTTTTAACAAAAAATTTGATAAAATAAATGGTAAAAGTTGTTAAAATAATTGGCAACCCTATCATATATTGCAATGTATTTAATCTATTTTTTCTGTGGAATAAATAAAGCTATTTTATTATTATTATTATATGGTTATTTTGTTACACGTTGTATGTACAAAAGGAGAAACTGACTGACTGACATTTTAACGCACAGCCGAAACTACTGAGAATATGAGCGTGAAATTTTGCACAAGGCTTCCTTTTATGACGGAGGCGGACACTAAGAAAGGGTTTTTCAAAATTCAGCTCCTAAAGGGATGTAATGGGAGTCTTAATTTTTTTGGAGAACCTTATATTCACGCGGGCAAAACCGCTGGCCAGAAGGCTAGTTTTATTATATTTCATTTTATTTTTTGGGGAAAACAAACAATAGTACAAACAGTATTACATAAAGAAAAGCTTAGAAATAGTTTTACATAATATGTGATATCAACAACGTTCTCCACATATAAAAACGTGAGACATTTGGTATGATAAGCGCTGTAATATATTATAACATAGTATTCATTACATAGTATAAAACAAAGTTGCTTACCGCTGTCCTTATGTATGCTTACATTTTTAAAAGTACGCAACGTATTTTGATGCGGTTTATTTTATTAGATAGAGCGATTCAAGAGTTTTATGTATATAATACATGTAAAATAATAAACTACAGCTAAATGTTTCCAAGTGTTACCAGGTAGTGTTTTCTCGACGGAATTCTGTGATTGGACCTGGATATACGTTAGACGGACATATCATCACTAAAGTTAATAGTATAAGAGATCTTGGCGTATTACAAGACAGTAAACTTCTTTTTGATAGCCACATAGAATCAATTGTTAATAAAGCATCTAAGGCATTAGGATTTATAATTAGAAATTGCTCCGTTTTTCGCTCTCTGAAACCCATTAAAGTTCTGTATTGCTCTTTCGTGCGCAGCCACCTTGAGTACGCTTCTCAAGTTTGGAATCCTCAGTACGAGATCTACAAATCTCGTATTGAGCATGTCCAAAGAAAATTCATGAGGTATTTGGATTATAAAGCAAAACAATTTTCAAATGATTATGATCACCGTTGTAAACGGTACCATTTTTTGCCATTGGAAACTAGACGTAATATTAATGATATTTGTTTTCTAGCGAACATAGCAAATGGCTCAATTGACTGTCCTGATTTACTTAGCAAAATTTTTATTCGAACAAATCAAAATAGCCTGAGAAAAAGACCACTACTACAAGCACCAACTGCTTCTACTAATTACAGACGTACCGCCTTCTGCATACGCTCTGTAAAAGCCTTTAATAATTTAGAATCACATTTGGAAATTGATTTATTTAACACTAGCGCACGTAAAATTAGAGATATCCTAAGTAAGGACTATTTTGGTGACGAAAGGCAATAGTTCAATTTTAATGTCAAACTGCTTGGCACAATGCTGACACAATCTCCTAGCTCTGTATTTTTTATTTTAGATTATTATGTTTCTTTTCTTGTTTGTTTTTTTTTTCTGTGTATGTACTTAACAAATACTAGTTGAGATTTGCTGATTGCTAACATATATGTGGAAGCTTTTAATTAGCAATTGTCCGCTAGCATAAAATAAAGTATTCATTTTTGTTATAAGTCTGTAAGCTTTCTGTAAAATAAAGTAAATAAATAAATAAATAATATATTCGATATCAGTACCCGTGCGAAGCTGGGGCGGGTTACTAGTATATTACCTACATAAATTCTTAATAATAGCGAGCATTAAATTAAAATATGGCAAAAATATAGCTGGCTAACTAATTCTTATTTTTTAATAAATTGAGCAACAAAATTCCGAATTTACTTTTAGGTACCGCAAAAAGGTCTAGATCGCTGAAATTTTTATTAAAATTGCAATATCATTATCATTACATAGTATAAAACAAAGTCCCGCTGTCCCTATGTATGCTTAAATCTTTAAAACTACGCAACGGATTTTTTTTAGTAGATAGAGTGATTCAAGAGGAAGGTTTATATGTATAATACATATATAATATACTAGCTTTTGCCCGCGGCTTCGCCCGCGTACATAAAATATAGCCTATGTCACTCAGGAGTAAAGCAGCTTTATATTGTTGCTAAAATTTTTGCAATCAGACCAGTAGTTCCAGAGATTACCTCATACAAACAAAAAAACAAACTTTTCCTCTTTATTATATTAGTGTAGATTTAATATCTCAATTGCACCCGTGCGAAGCTGGGGCGGGTCGCTAGTTCTCCTAAAAGAAGAGCTAAACGAGATGGAATACCCAATCACGAACACACGACACTGGCGTATACAACACAACAAACACTCGTGAAACCAATCCGACGGTAATTGTTACAGAATCAATTAAATATCAAGGAATAATTATACATCTATGTATATAATGGTGAAATTAGTTAGCGAAGTTACACATTATAATAACAAATCATAATATAAAGAAACAACAAACAAAAAAAAATTATGATTTTAAAACAATGTATAAATTGTGTAAATTCGCTGACTATTTCAAACATAACCTATACTTAAGAGGACTATAGCGCTTAAAACGAAAACTCAGACTGAATAAATTAATATCAATATATCATTACATAGTATAAAACAAAGTTGCTTACCGCTGTCCCTATGTATGCTTAGATCTTTAAAAGTACGCAACGGATTTTGATGCGGTTTTTTTAATAGATTCATGGAATTTCTTGCCGGTTCTTCTCCATAGGAAACGACCAATTTGGAACCGTGCACTAGCTTCTGACGTTTTATAAGTGCCCATGTAGGCCCATGTGAAATAAAAAAATTTGACTTTGACTTTGAGATAGAGTGATTCAAGAGGAAGGTTTATGTGTATAATACATGCTTAATCTATTCAATATCAGTACCCGTGCGAAGCTGGGGCGGGTCGCTAGTTATAAATAAACGATTATAGAGCCTTCCGCTTGTCAGCTTCCGGTACATGAAATAATTAGTAAAAGTTATTATATTGCGTATTATTCTTTGATAAATATGATTGTTACTAATTAATATTTAATGAGCTATGTTATTGGATTATTCAATTATGAATTAATAGTAACGTATTCGTGTAACTTATAAAAGCCGCTGTGTTGACAGCTTTCTTTTCATAAGTCTCTTTAGTTACGGTTGCTAAGAATATAACATACAAGAGCAGTGGTGGCCGAGTGGTAACGGCCTCGACTTACGAGTTGTAGGTCGCGGGTTCGAACCCAGCCAGGCGCATTACTTTGTGTAATTTATTTCATCACCACTGCTCTCAAAACGGTAAAGGAAACCGGCATGTCCTAGAACCAAAAATTCGAAGACATGTGACATCCACCAATCCGCACTGGGCCCGCGTGGTGGATTATGGCCCATTCCCTCTCCTAGAGAGGAGGCCTGTGTCCCAGCAGTGGGAACATTGAAAGGCTGATGATGATGAAGAATATAACATTATGAGAAAATTACTCGCTACTGTAATATGTGAACTATTGTCTACTGTACTGTAATATTTGTCACTTACTACTAGACAAACAGTCCAGTCAATCCCAGGCCCAGCACACACCGCGGCGGAGAGCTATCGAAGACATACGGGGTACAAACACTCGCGCGCTCGCGTAGTAGCTTGAAGGCGCTCCGAGCGCCGCATGCCAATTTATTCTTTTGTAGACCTTATGTCTAGGTAGTTAAGGTTTATATTAAGTTGTTGTCTTTAATTGCTCTCCGTCGCGCCTCCAACGGTGCGCGTCGGGCCCTACCTTAAGTCCTATAGTCCTCTTAAACAAGGTGAAAAGTTAACTCTACGTATATTAAAGTTAATATTAAAGATTACTACAGTCAGTATTGGTTATGTCTATTATAGTTTACACTGGGATCCCTTGCGCGGTATGTTGATGAACGGTGACGGGTGCGGGTATAGAGGTCGCCGGCACTTGAACTCGACTAGGTCTATTATCTGTGTAGGCTGAAACAAAGAGATATAACGAGTTAGAAGAGTAGATTAATTATTATACACACTCTGAAAGTAGGTATAAGTTGCCTGCGGAGCGGGATGAAAGTAGCACTTTTCCTCCCTAGGGAGTTTTACTTTCAACTGACAGTTGTATAAATATTAAAACAAATTGACATTTCTATTGAACCGTGACCTGAATTTCTATATAGCCAGTACAATTAAAATAACATAAAGATAGGATCAATTTAAGAATATTTGTTTCAAATGACTTTATTTTAATTTACTTTCAACTATTTCTTTAAAAACTAAAAAAAAAAAATACTTTCAAAAAAGTTCCACCTCTGCCCTTCGCTGGGGCCAAGCCTTCCTTTCAGAAAGACAGAGTCCCTACGGTTTTGAGGCGCGCCGTCGACGATCTGGCTTGATTTGAACCGTTACCAGACGAATGAACGGCGAGCTACCTGTAGCGCCATCTATCGTGTCACATAACAACTACAAGAATCCTGCATCGCGCAATGAAAGTTCTCCGCGCGATTAGAACATATACGACAGCCCGAAGTCAACTATCGGGCAGTAGCCCACCAGACTATAACACCTGTCTGGTCGGAGGATCCTCCCTTTTCAATGGAGGTATGTGGGACTTTACTTTCTGTTCCGCATACCTCCAAATACCCATTGCTCGCCGTCCCCACGCCCGCGCCTACGGTGGTAGAATCCCGGGTTCCAATTTTACGTAGTCCAATGGGATGACGACTCCAATTTTTTTTTTATGTTATTATATTTTACCGCAGACATGCTTAAGAGTTTTGGCTACTATTTTGCAGCCGGCCGCCTGCATGACGCTAACCCTCCTTGGGAATGCTATTGTTGGTAGTTTAACCGACCCCACACGGTGACCTAAAGTGCTTATTAGTAGGCACGGCCTTAAAAATATCCCTTAGTCGCCTCTTACCACACCCATGGGAAGAAATGGGATGGTGGTATTTTTTACGTCCGGCACCATACGGAACAACTGACTGGACCACAACTAAAATGGATGGAGAGGGAGAGGGAGACCAAAGAAGATATGGATGGATTGTATAAGAAGTGATATGGAAGACAGAGGAGTTAGTGATAGCGTGACGGGTGACAAGACAGAAAGGAAGAAAAAAACATATTGCGCCGACCCCAAATAAAACGGGACATGGGCAGGAAGATGATAATTTTACCGCAGACATGATGGTCCGCGCACTTTTCTATAATATGAACAATAATTGTTTATACACTTTGGTTTTTGTTTATAATTCATGGCATTCGTCATGCCCTCATCACACTTATAACTAACCTTAAAAACTACGCGAATCCACCTCAGACGCTTTTTTTTGCTTAGTACTATGTTATTACAAAATAATATTATAAAATATAATAAAAATCATACAATATTTACTTTTTTTTTATTCTATCTACACTAATATAATAAAGAAGTAAAGTTTGTTTTTTTATTTTTTTTGTTTTTTTGTTTGTAGGAGGTTTTGGAGGAATTTTTCACTGATAGAAAGCTGCTTCATTTCTGAGTGTCATAGGCTATGTTTTATGATTATGAATAATATAATAAAGAAGTAAAGTTTGTTTTTTTATCTGGAGAAATTATATAGGAACAGAGTTAAATATGTTAAAACAAGAATTTTTCCGCGGACGAAGTCGCGGGCAAAAGCTACTATTTATATAATACTTTATGCTAAGTAGTGGGGGTTATTTGGTTTTTAGGGTTATAGGGTTGGTGGTATGGACCCCAATGACCGTATGGAAGAATTGCTTCTCAAAATGGAACACGTAAGCCTTACGTTTGGGTTGAAAATAAACCGATCTAAGACCAAGATTATGATCGTGAATCGCGTCAACGCTAATTCGCCCGAAGTGACACAGATTGCGAACTGTGACGTGGTGAAAGCCTACATATATCTTGGGGCTTTAATCTCAAATAACGGCGGTTGTGTAGATGAGGTGAAACGACGTATGGCTATAACCAGAACTGCGATGGAGAAGTTAAGAAAAGTGTGGAGAAATCGTAACATCACCAAAGCCACCAAAATCAAGCTCGTACGAACACTTGTATTCCCCATTTTTCTTTACGCTGCGGAGACGTGGACAGTGCGTGAGTTGGAAAAGAAGAAGATAGATGCTCTGGAAATGTGGTGCTGGAGAAAGATGCTTGGGATATCTTGGACGGAGTTCCGAACCAATGTGTCCATTCTTCAAGAATTGGGCATCACACAGCGTTTATCTGCCGCAGTACAGTCGCGCATTTTGCAGTACTTCGGACATGTCTCTAGGCGGGATAGCAATTCCATAGAGCGCCTGGTCGTTCAGGGAAAGGTGGAAGGGACAAGACCACGCGGAAGATCACCTATGCGTTGGACTGACCAGGTTAAATCGGCAGTGGGAACTCGTGTGTCTGACTGCACCAGGCAGTCTGCCAACAGGGAGAGATGGCGGGAGATCGTTCGGAGAGCTGTGTCCGCCTCTACCGCCGATGTGGATGCCTCTACGTGACCACGACCGCTCTGCCAAGAGCGAAACGACAGAGAAGATGGACCCCAACTGTCTCTTACCTTCCTTCCTTTATTGATGTCTTCAGAGTCCGCCTTCTCAGTGCTTTCCTCTTCGTTGTCATCCTTCCGCTTGTCTGCCTTGTAGCCCGCGCCTCCTTCAGCTGTCGACACCACGTACACCGACAACTTCTGTCGCTCCGGAGACTCCATGGATATGTGTTTCTGTAATAGTTAAATATCAATAGATAGATAGATATATATTATATTCTTTATTGCAATCCAAAAATAAAATAACAATAGACACTTAAAATTGATAGGGTTAAAATCATCCAATGACGAATCCCGCCCTTGGGCGGAGCGGGAAACAGTGTCAGACTCTTACTGACTAAACCACCTACCCCATTCCTACGTTGCCATATATACCAGGGTCAGAGCCTTTATTTCAGACGCGAACCCTTGGCCCCAGTAGGTTTCGACCCTTCTGCAAGGTCCCTACAGTTTGCTGACAACTCCTTGAGGCGCGCGGGAACATCTACTAAATAGTCCGAACAAACTCTGAAAATTTGGTTTGGAGAGGTGAGCCCGTTCTTGAGTTATAAAGTGACAACGAAAAATGCCAGTTATCTACATCTACACTAATATAATAAAGAGGTAAAATTTGCTTTTTGTTTCTTTGTTTTTTTTGTTTGTAGGAGGTAATCTCTGGAACTACTGGTCCGATTGGAAAAATTTTAGCAACAATAGAAAGCTGCTTTACCACTGAGTGACATAGGCTATATTTCATGTACACGGGCGAAGCCGCTGACAAAAGCTAGTTTTTTATATATAAAAACTGAATCGCAAAATGTGTTTGTTGCTAAGCGCATCACTCAACAATGCCTGGACAATTTTCCCAATTATTTTTTTTGTTTTTGTCAGGAGAAGGTTCTTATGAATAAAATAGGGTAGAGTAGTGTAGAGTGGAGTACAGTAGAATAAAATATCAGTATCAGACGTAACCGAAGCCGCGGGCAAAAGCTAGTATAAATATAAACGTACCTTATAGAACTGAATCAACTCGTCTTTGGTGACTGTGTTCAATTGTTCTACTTCCACCTTAGGCCGGTCGAAATTATATACCTGTAACAGAAATCCGACTTTATAACTATGATACTATTGAAGCATAGCATAAGCCTTAGCGTCAAGCGTAAAAAAATGACGTGTAAAAGTGTTTTTTAAACCTACTTGCAAAATAAAGATCATTTATCATTTATCACTTATAATTGCAGTGGCCTGTATGGAAAGCACTAAATCGGTTGCGCTCCCAGGTAGGCCGCTGTAGATACAACTTGGCGAAATGGGGTTTCATAGACCCGTCGGATACTCATTGTGAGTGCGGTGCCCTTGTTCAAAACATGAGCCACTTGCTGGAGTGCCCTAAGTGCCCATACACCTGCACTATGGAGGACCTAATGAGTGCCACCGCAGCTGCTGTTAACGTAGCCACCTACTGGGCCCAAACAATTTAAAGAATTTATCATCGATACGAAAAGAAGAAGAAGAAGACTTATACTGTTCCCACAGCTGGGACTCAGGCCTCCTCTCTAGGAGACGGAATGGGCCGTAATCCACCAGGCGGGCCCAGTGCGGATTGGTGGATGTCACATGTCATGTCTTCGAATTTTCGGTTCTAGGACATGCCGGTTTCCTCACGATGTTTTCCTTCACCGATTTGAGAGCAGTGGCGGTAAAATAAATTACACAAAGTAATGCGCTTGGCTGGGTTTGTACCACCGACCTACAACTCGTAAGTCGGGGCCGTTACATCTCAGCCAAAATCTATTGTCAGTGTATTATTATATATATCTATTTTCAAAACTTTCTCCCTATTTTGTTGCAATTTAAAATTAATTTACAATTTCATAATTTGACATGCATGCATGTAATCTTTGACATTTCAATTATATCGACTATAGTTCGTTTTTTAATTCTAGACTACGACTTGACAACTCAGAATGTCACTCTCTAGAAATATGGACCTAGACCATGACGTTTAAAGTAAGATTGTTTTATTCCTGTTCCAGAGTGTGCAAGTGACAGCGTTAGACACGTTGTCTAGCGCCGGCTCTTTCCCACTAAAAGTAATATCGAAGTAATACTGCTATAAGGGCTTGTGGTAGGCCCCCTGTTCCCAATTTTCTAGAGTTTGACATATTAAGTTGTCAAATCGTAGTCTAGGATTAAAAAACGAACTATACACTATCTTCGTAATACTGTTTTTGTATGCCTATCGGCGGAACATGTTTTGAACACATCAGTAATCCCCTATGTTCTCGTAAGTCGGGGCCGTTACATAGCTCCCTTGAAACCTAAAATGCCTGTGCCATCAACGTACCTGTGCGGTGATCTCGTTCCATATTTGCGCAGCCCTGCTGGACATCCGCTTCGGTTTCTCAAGCTTTTGGGCCGCTAACGCCGCTCTGTACTTCGTAAATTCAGCGTCTGACATATTTTCTAAATATTCCTGTGAAAAGAGCATTTAATTGTCAACATCGACTTATATGCTAACGATAGACAAGCACGTCATCATCATCATGTCAGCCGAGCGACGCCCACTGCTGGGCATAGAGCTCCCCCAAGGATCTCCACAACGATCGGTCCTGTGCTGTCCGCATCCAGCGGCTTCCCGCGACCTTCACCAGATCGTCGGACCACCTTGTAGGGGGCCTGCCCACGGAGCGTCGTCCGGTACGCGGTCGCCATTCGATAACCTTTCCGCCCCAACGGCCATCGGTTCTCCGCGCTATGTGTCCCGCCCACTGCCACTTCAGCGATGCAATCCTTCGAGCGATGTCGGTTGATTTCGTTCTCCTGCGGATCTCATCATTCCTGATTCGATCAAGCAGGGAAATACCAAGCATCGCTCTCTCCATTGCTCGCTGGGTGACCTTGAGCCTTCTTAAGAGACCCATAGTAAGCGACCACGTCTCACTACCGTAAGTCATCACTGGCAACACGCACTGGTCAAAGACTTTTGTCTTGAGACACTGAGGTATTTCGGACGCGAATATATGCCGGAGCTTCCCGAACGCTGCCCATCCGAGTTGGATTCGACGAGAGATCTCTTTCTCGAAGTTGGACTTACCTAACTGGATTGTTTGTCCCAGGTAAACATAGTGGTCAACAACTTCGAGTGTAATGTTCCCAACGTTAACTGGAGCGGGTGCAACATGGGCATTTAACATGATTTTCGTCTTGTCCATGTTCATCTTAAGACCCACTCTTTTGGAAGCATTACCGAGATCTTCAAGCATTATGTTCAGGTCTTCCAAGGTCTCAGCCATAAGAACTATGTCATCGGCAAATCGCAGGTGTGTTAAGTACTCGCCATTGATGTTGATGCCGCGTCCTTTCCAGTCCAGAAGCTTGAAAATATCCTCCAACGCAGCTGTGAATAGTTTCGGAGAGATAACGTCTCCTTGTCTCACGCCTCGCTGTAGTTGTATCGGATTAGAGCTCTGGTTCTGTAATTGGACCGACATGGTGGCGTTTTGGTATAAGTACTTTAGCACCTCGATGTACCTGTAGTCTATTTGGCACCTTTGGAGAGACTGCAGAACTGCCCAGGTCTCAATCGAATCAAAGGCTTTCTCATAGTCCACGAACGCTAAACAAAGTGGCAAGTTGTACTCTTCGGTCTTCTGTATAACTTGCCGCAGCGTATGAATGTGGTCTATGGTACTATAGCCTTTTCGGAACCCGGCTTGTTCGGGAGGTTGGAAGTCATCAAACCTGCGAGCGAGACGATTCGTAATGACTCTAGAGAACAACTTATAGATATGGCTCAGAAGCGAGATGGGTCTGTAGTTCTTCAAGAGAGTTTTGTCACCCTTCTTGAAGAACAACATCACATCGCTTCTGCCCCATGCCTTTGGCGTTTTGCCCTCGAGGATGACAGAATTGAAGAGCGTTTGGAGGACTTTAAGTATTGGCTTACCGCCCGCTCTCAAGAGCTCTGTTGTAATTCCGTCATCACCCGCCGCCTTGTTGTTTTTAAGCTGCTTCAGAGCCATCCTAATCTCGTACAGGCTGACGTCCGGGATATCTTCGGTATAGTGTCGGGTAAGCTTGGCTCTAGGATCCCTAGCCTTGCTTTCAACAGGTGTTTGCGTGGAATATAACTGTCCATAGAAACTCTCAATCTCCCTCAGAATTTCAGGTGTTGACGTAATGATGCTACCTTCCTCAGTTTTTCAGCCTCGTCAATTGGCTCTGCCCAATAGACAGATCTCTGGCGAACACTTTGGAGCCTTTGTTCCGCTCAATGGCGTCTTTGATGCGCTGTGTATTAAATTGGCGAAGGTCGCTCGTCAAAGATTTAGATATCTGTCTATTGAGTTGCCGATAACGATGGGCATCCGTTGAGTCTTGTAGCCTCATTTCGTTCCTCTGATCCATGAGTTGGAGAGTCTGACTGGAGAGTTTCTTTAATTTAGGACGGCGGGTTTTAATGTACTTGGACCCTACCGTACGGACAGTATTCACCACCATGTTGTATAGATCGTCCACATCGATGCTGTTCTCAAAGGCTTCGAAGCGGTTTTGTAGCTCGAGCTGAAAGCTCTCGGGGTTTTGAATTTGAGCCGGTATTGGTCGGAGCGTGGATTTTATCAGTCGCGCTCTTTCAAGCTTTACGTCGATATTCAATGTGCCTCTGACCATACGGTGATCGCTTCCTGTCTTAACAGCGTTGATCACAGCGACATCATTGAATATATGCTTCTTTGTCGACATGATAAAATCGATCACGTTTTTGACTCTACCGTCCGGACTGATCCAGGTCCATTTGCGGCTTGCGGGCTTCTCGAAGAAGGAGTTCATCATAAAGAGGTTTTCTTTCTCCATGAAGTCCGCCAGCATCTGGCCCCTTTCGTTCCGTTGCCCAAATCCAAATTTCCCCACTCTCAACTCATCACCGCAACGTTGCCCCAACTTTGCATTGAAATCCCCCATCACAATCGTGTAGTGGGTTTTATAGCTATGCATGGCTTCAGAGATCTCCTCATACATAGCCTCCACTTCGACATCGTCGTGTTTCGAGGTCGGAGCGTAGACTTGAATGACATTCAGCGAATATCGTTTCGATATTCTGAGTATCAGGTACGCTACCCTGCCCGAAACACTTCCGATAGTGATCACATTGTTGACAAGGGACTTGTGGACGATGAACCCGACACCACCTATGGACTGTTGGTCGCCCTCCCGGTGGTATAGTAAGTTACCGGATTGCAGGATTATCGTATCCTCGCCCTCTCTTCGGACTTCAGATAACCCAATGATATCCCAATGTAACTTACTAATTGCCTCTTCCAACTCTACGAGCTTCGCGTCAAGCCTCAGTGTGCACGTGTTGTATGTTGCCAGGTCGAGTCGTTGTGTTTGGCAGCCGAATTTCACCCGGAGATTCTTAGCTCCCCCTGCCCCGCCTTTACCATAGCCGCTACCGTAACTAGGAAAAGCGGGGCTGCCGGGGACTGGGGGCCGATTTTTTGCATGTGTCGTCATAGGGGGTTTTGCCGTAATCGCCACGCTTGGCAGGCGGGTTGGCGATCGCAGTATGGCCTGCTGTCGTTTGGAGACGTTGCTGCCCATCTCCTGATGCCAGTTTTCCCTCTGTCGGCTCTTACGACACCCACGGGAAGAGAGGGGGTAGTGCTATTCTTTTTACGTGCCGGCACTACACGGCACGACAAGCACGTACATGTATATATATAAAAGGAGAAACTGACTGACTGACATATCAACGCACAGCCGAAACTACTGGGACTGAGTGAAATTTTTGCACAAGGCTTCCTTTTATGACGTAGGCGAACCCTAAGAAAGGATTTCCCGAAAATCATCTTCCGAAGGGATGAAACGGGGACAAAAGTTTGTATATAGAAACTTACTTACAAGCGGGTCATGCCGCTAAAAGGCAGAAAGCTAGTCTATCATAGAAACTATTTGTCAAAATACTAAAAAGATGATAGAAAAGTCCGCTGCAGCGCTTATTTATTTGTTTATTAACAAAAAAACAAAACTTTTGAAACTTCCAGCGCTCTCACACTGCGTGAACGTCAAAACTGCACTAATGTCATCAATGTAAAGGTGTATGGCCTGCAGATCACTTAAGTCAAGTAAACTGACTGTATGGTACGCCTAATCTAGTGCTTAGTACATATATAAATGGTTTTAAATGAGAATAGATCAATTGTCATGTTGTGACGTCAAGTCAGACCCTAACAGATCAAATGACTGGCCTGTTGGTCTAGTGGTTAGTGGCCCTGACTGCTATACCGGAGGTCGTGGGTTCGATTCCCACCCAGGACAAATGTGTGACGAATTGAGCTCATCACACATTTGTCCTGGGTGGGAATTGAAAATTGAAATTGAATTTTTAAATGGGACATTTGTTCTGTGTCTGGGTGTAATTTATCTATAATATTTATGTATTTAGAAATATATGAGTATGTTTATCAGTTGTCTAGTACCCATAACATAAGCTCTGCTTAGCTTGGGACTAGACAATGTTGTGTGACAGTTGTGGAATATATTATACTAGCTTTTGCCCGCAGCTTCGCCCGCGTACATAAAATTTAGCCTATGTCACTCAGGAGTAAAGCAGCTTTCTATTGTTGCTAAATTTTTTCCAATCGGACCAGTAGTTCCAGAGATTACCTCTTACAAACAAAAAAATAAAAAAACAAAAAAACAAACTTTCCCTCTTTATTATATTAGTGTAGATTAATTTTAGTCGTCAAATGCTTTTAAGGTGGGCCTACCCCACTCGCCTATTAAAAGCTTGTTGCTTCATTTAACGTAATCCAAAGTACTATTTGATGCAAAAGCAATGCGAAAAAAGAGAGACAATACCTGAAAACTCCGTTGGAATTCGGTAATTCTACAATTTATTCGAATGTTACACAAAACTTGTTCCCTTAAAAATGCTTGAAAAAAAATTACATCATTTAGAATCTCGATTAAATGCGCTAGGTTTCCATAGAAGTACATTTTAATATTTTTAATATAGGAGTACATTATGGAGAATCAAATTTCACATAAAATAGCAGATTATCAGAAGCCTAGATAATATCCACAAGATATCTGTTTATGAAAAATATCTGAAGAAAGATGTGTAATAACGTCATAATCACGTAAGCCAGGCCGCACACCAGGCATACAATTGTTTCTCCACAATTGTAGCGCCACATTTGAAATGCGACACAAAAAACGAACCGGTTCGATCTTGAATTATTGTAGCGCGGATGACGTCTCGCCACAAAGTGCGCCCGCTACAAATGTTTCCTCGGTGTGCGGGCTTACGTAGGAATATATGGGGGCGTTAAATGTGTCGCATTTCTAATGTGGCGCTACAATTGTGGAGAAACAATTGTATACCTGGTGTGCGGCCTGGCTTAGAGCGGTTGTATGAAAATGTACGTCGGGTTGGCCGCTCTTAATAAGGTCTCTGGTCCTATCAGACAGCTTGCTAACCTTGCTCATCGTCCACAAGTCCGATGTAATAATAATAATTCTTTATTGGTGTCTTAGTAATGGTACAATTAATGAAGCCTCTGACTCCCAAACTAGGCGGGCCCGTATATCAGTAGTCAGCGCCCTCCCAAAATTATTGTAACTAAAAAATGAATTATATAATTACAATATTCTAATCATAAATTAAATCAAATTAAAAAGATATTAAATAATTAAATTCAAAATTAAATGTAATCTACACTAATATAATAAAGAGGTAAAGTTTGTTTTTTTGTTTGTAGGAGGTAATCTCTGGAACTACTGGTCCGATTGGAAAAATTTTAGCAACAATAGAAAGCTGCTTTCCTCCTGAGTGACATAGGCTATTTTATGTACGCGGGCGAAGCCGCTGACAAAAGCTAGTTAAAAATAAATGCATTAAAATTCGGTTAGAAGATCTACCAAACTGTAACACCTCGCACACCTATGTTTTACAAATAAATAATTCTGATTCTGATTCTGATGTATGACCCTAGCCTGTAAGAAAGACTTACCAAGGATCCCTGGAGGAAGTTCTCTATCCTCTGCTCCAAGTACTCTGGATGTCTGTCACTCTGTACTATGACTCTGAAGCCCTGCACGCCGTTGGAGCGACGGAGACCGCTGAATACAATGTAGCCTAATTGTTCCTGGTGGGGAGAAAAAGAAGAGATTAGAGATAGACACCATGTCACTATCGACTGCAGTGGCGGTCCCTTCATACAAGCCCAAAACCCCGGCTTGCCTTACTAAAATGCTCGATAAGAATCAATATCAAACCCGAACTATTTAAAAGTTCGCGCGCTTAATTCTTATCAACATAACACAAAGTATCTACTTATGCTGCACTAAACTAACATCGTGATTGGTCAAGGGCAGAGTTTCGCATACACTCGCATAGATACTGCACTACATATAGCTATCTCGCTTACACATACCGGCTTTTACCGGGCTTTCAAATACTATTGTACTGTCTGTACTGTCTCTTTCGCACTCATAGCGATGTGCCGTATAAGTACTTAGGACGTTTTGCGTCTACAAATCGATCAGTATAGAAGATTTAAGCCGGGCTTGCGCATGAAGTTGCACGCGTATGCGTGACCTTGTCAGCTTACCACATCTATAATGTTGCCGTTTTAGCAACGTTGTGAGATCTTAGAGATTTTTAACGAGTTTGGAGACTTTTTTTAAGATTTAGCAACAGTAAAAACTAGCGGCTTTTTAAAATAACGAAGTTAAACGAAAAATTAAATATTCATTAACTTAAAAATAGAAAAATTGCGACATCTAGCTACATTTTTCTTTTTTGACTTTTTTTGCCTAAATGACAACACTGTAACTTTGCGTCGGTGTCACGTCGGTGTCCTACCTTAGTCCTCAGCATGCTGAAGCAGGGCTCCGCCAGCGTGTGCGCGAGCAGCTCGAGCACGACGTTGCTCCGGCACGCGCGCACGCCGCACGCGTAGTACAGGGACGCGCACGACGACCGGTGCACGCTGTTCGTCGTTTCACGGACGTGCCAGGCGCCTGGAGAAGAAAGAAAGATTAAGGCATACATATGCGTAGCTTCGTAGACGCATATTCGTCATTATACGCTTTTTAATGTTTCCACTGCTGTGACACAGGCCTCCTCTCTGGGAGAGGAAATGGGCCGTAAGGCACCACACGGGCCCAGTGCGGGTTGGTGGATGTCACATGTCTTCGAATTTTTGGTTCTAGGACATGCCGGTTTTCTCACAATGTTTTCCTTTACCGATTTGAGAGCAGTGGTGATGAAATAAATTAC
Source organism: Mythimna loreyi (assembly GCA_029852875.1). Classification (NCBI taxonomy): domain Eukaryota; kingdom Metazoa; phylum Arthropoda; class Insecta; order Lepidoptera; family Noctuidae; genus Mythimna; species Mythimna loreyi. The sequence continues at coordinate 8,013,058 of CM056807.1, read as the reverse complement.
ACAAAGTAATGCGCCTGGCTGGGTTTGAACCCGCGACCTGACTCGTAAGTCGGGGCCGTTACCACTCGGCCACCACTGCTGTAAGGGACAATATAAAACTGTGAAACTCTGTCGATGGCGACAGCTTTTTATATTTTTAACTAGCTTTCTGCCAACGGCTTTGCCCGCGTGAAAAAAAAACGTGGTTTTCGCACAAATTTTGGACACACGTGTCTTCCCTTTAGGGGGTGAATTTTGGAAAATCCTTTCTTAGTCTTCACCACCATGTGCAAAATTTCACGCTCCTAGTCGCAGTAGTTTCGGCTGTGCGTTGATATGTCAGTCTATATAGATATAGGATACATTATGGAGACTCAAAGTTCACGTAAAATAGCAGATTTTCAAAGGTCTTTACTGGATTACTCTTACACAAAATGTTTTGATTTCTATAGAAGCCTAGATAATTTCCACAAGATATCTGTGTATCCAAAATATCTGAAGAAAGATGTGTCATAGTAATAACATAATAATCACCAATGCTAATGAGGTGGATGCCATTGCACGCCAGCGGTCCCTCATAAGTTTAATTGACACTTGACTAAGTGTTCATAATTGAAATAGACTAGGTTAGGTTAGGTTAGGCCGTGGGTTCGATTCTCACCCAAAACAAAACAAACATTTGTTTGTGTGATGAGCACGATCATTTGTTCTAAGTCTGGGTGTAATATATCTATAATATTTATGTATTTAGAAATATATAAGTATGTTTATCAGTTGTCTAGTACCCTTAGCACAAGCTCTGTTTAGCTTGGGACTAGACGACGTTGTGTGATAGTTCTGGAATATATATATATATATATTTTAAATCTGTCTTCTTTTCACACATTTTTTTGGACTTTAATTAACTGTTACCTAATTTTCTATGGATTTTTTTTTTGCTATGTGAAATAAATTGAATAATCACATAAGAGCGGTTGTATGAAAATGTATATAATTATATAATGATAAATATATAAAATGTGTAAATAAATCTACAAAAAAAATGGCTTACCTTTTTCTATTTCAATTTCCCTATGTAATAATAGCTGCTGAGCACATAGCGGCGTCGCGTCCTTTGGTAACCTGTAATAGAACAGTAACATTTAGATTACAACCGAGCAGAATTCGCCCGAGCCGCAGGTGAGGGTATAGGGCTTCAGTGAGCAATTTCCAAGTGTGACTGAGTGCAGAGTGAAGTGAATTCTAGATTCTGATTAAACTTCTTTCGTTCATGATTCATATACAGCGTTGAATTTTGGTCGTTTTAATCCCGTGGAGGGTCGATCTGGTACATATAAAATAATACTATCGATTTGTAAAGATAAAGTTAAAAAATACTTTTTTTTCTAAACATATTTTTAGAAATTCATATTTTTAAGTAAAGAACAGCTGAGCGGGTTCAATGGCCGTAGGTAGCTGTCGGTCGATGCGTACCTAACTACCTTCTACGGGATTAAATTACCAAAATTTACGAGTAATCTACACTAATATAATAAAGAGGTAATATAATAAAGAGGTAATGTTTGTTTTTTTGTTTTTTTGTTTGTAGGGGGTAATCTCTGGAACTACTGGTCCGATTGGAAAAAATTAAGCAGCAATAGAAAGCTGCTTAACTCCTGAGTGTCATAGGCTATATTTTATGCACGCGGGCGAAGCCGCTGGGAAAAGCTAGTGGTGTATAAATTGAATTTAATAAAATATTTTTTTTGCTCATTCTACCAAATTCAATCTGACAGCTATGACGTCACAACATGGCACTAAGTCGATCATATTCTTATTTGAAAAGCTTTGTATAAATCTCGACATAAAAGTTGAACCAACATGGCAGTCGACCTTGATTGCTCAGTAACCGATTTTCGGGTCTAAATCGAAGAAGCGCGTAACCGCGGAGAAGAAATGAATTTCATATATGCGTAAATTGATTTTACTTTATTTTTTAATTTTATCTTTACAAATCGATAGTGTTTCATTAACCGAAACGACCCTCCACGGGATTAAAATAACCAAAATTTAACGGTGTATAACATTACGCTATACGTTACGGGATCAGGGCAGTAACTAAAAATGCGGGTAAAACTGCGGGGAACAACTAGTCTACATCTACACTTCTACACTTATAATATAATCAAGAGGTAAAGTTGTTTTTTTTTGTTTGTAGGAGGTAATCTCTGGAACTACTGATCCGATTGGAAAAAAATTAGCAACAATAGAAAACTACTTTACTCCTGAGTGACATAGGCTATATTTTATGCACGCGGGCGAAGCCGCTGACAAAAGCTATTATAAATAAAATTCACTCACTTCTTCTCGACACTCTCGGCGATCTGCAGCGCCCTCTCCCGGCTGAGGTTGCCATACATGAACCCTTCGATGTGGACCTTTCGTATCATCCTTCCTACGAAGTCATCTAGTACCTCCGGTGTCATTTCTGAAGGTAGAAACACGTTTTTAGAATACATTTTATCCCGGTGATAAGAAGGATCTTATCGCCATAATAAATAAATTTCTGTTGGGTTGCTTAAATTTCAATTCCCTAGAGATAAGACGGTCGCGCGATCAGATTCAATTTTATTCAAGTTTGCGTGTTTGTGTGTGCGAGCGCGGTTATAGGGCCTAGTATTAGACTAGCAGAGCTTAAATAAAGGTAAGTAAGTAAATAATTTATTTATTTGTTAACATAGGTAAAAACAATTCAGATCTTATTTATAATGAACAGAGCGCTATGGTATGCCTGGCGGCGTACAAATATGAGGTGCTATAATTGTACAATGGTATAACATTGCAAAATAAATTAAGCCATTACATATTACTATAACTATTTAAATTTCAAAGCTATTCATACAAATCAATTAAATTTCAATACAAATTTTCAATTTTCTTTATTTTTAATTTTCATACGTACCGATTTTAATAGATAAAAAAGTACCTACTCATTTTATTGTTCCGGTCGAGAATCACTAACATATTTACCTCCTGAAATATTTTTCAGCTTCAAAACTGCACCTTGTATAAGTCGATGGATATTTGTCGTAATTAATTTAGTATGCTTACCATCAGCGACCTCCAATAGTTGACATCTTGTCCAAACCAGATCTGCTAGACACACCGCTTGTTGGTATACCGCATGCTGCGAAATTAATTCTATATATAACAAGTATACAATGAAAATATTTTTGTCATAGCAAGCGTTTATACCTATACTTATTAGTTTATTAAGTTTTTAGTTTGTTGTACGAATTTTAAATTAAAAAGAATCAGTGGTCTGTAAAGTCGGTTTACTGACGATAGTTGAACGTGACAAAGTCATAAGAAAATAGCTGCCGAACGAGGCCGATTGTGCCTCTTTGTCGCTCGTTACGTGCTCTCGCTTGCACTTCAAACCTTAAATGGAACGCCTCAGAGCGAGGTAACGCCGCATGAGTCATGTTTTTTCATGCGTGCAGCCGGCTCCATCGAATTATAAGACGTTGTCACGTCAAAAATATTCAAGTATATTTCCATATTTTTTACAATCGGGCCTTTACTTAGGCTACTGCTAGAACTTACGAAACGGGTTTACCATGATGAGCCATCAACATTAAAACAATAATAAATAAATATCCCCAAATAAAATTAAAGAGCACTTCCTTTCACAGCTGACTTAATATTTGTATTTACTAGTATGTACGTATATGTTTATATATTTGACTTAGTTATGTAGGTTTATATAATAATATGTATATAGGTTTATATTGTACGCTTGATACTACCCTAGATCGTTTTCTCTCTCTGTTATTAAAGGTTTGCTGGGAGAAAACTCATTGTTGAGTTAAGCTCGCCTTTGTACATGAATTTACTAAGTACTGTGTACTATTACACTTTTTTTTTTTTGTACAATAAAGAATAAATCAAATAAATAAACGCCCATATTCGTAAGATACGGGAGGGATAGAAGTCAAATTGTCCTCAGGAAGTACAAAAGCAGACCAGAAAAAAAATTATATGATAATTCTCACGAATATTTTCCGATATTTTGGTATCAATATCGGTAGCGGCACCTAACTATTTATGAAATGGAAAAAGCATGCAACATTTGAATTGTCAAATCGTCGTCCGTAATGAAAAAATAGACTATAATATAATATCATTGCCCAAGACATTTTTAAGTCGACCTTTTACAGATTTTCTTTTTAATAAACAGCAAAAGACTCACTTGATAAGGCTGTTCAGCATCAAAGTTCCTTATAGCCCTGATATGGTTTTCCTTCATGATGTGGAACCGCTTGGGGTCGACGGTGAACCCCACCATGTGGTCGATGATCTTGTCCAGCAAAACGCTTTGCTTGTCATCGTACCCGTCGATGGTCACCTGTGCGACCTGACAACTTTACTATTATGGCAAACTGAACTGAGATGAGATGAGCTGAGCGGAGCTGAGCTAAGCTAAGATGAGCGGAGCGGAGCTGAGCTAAGATGAGCGATCTAACAACTTTATTATTATGGAAAATGAATATACTCCTCTGAACGTAGTTGAGCTGAGCTGAGCTAAGATGAGCGGAGCGGAGGTGAGCTAAGATGAGCGATCTGACAACTTTATTATTATGGAAAATGAATATACTCCACTGAACGGAGCTGAGCTGAATTGAGCTAAGATGAGCTGAGCTAAGATGAGCGGAGCTGAGCTGAGCTAAGATGACCGGAGCGAAGCTAAGCTGTGTGGACATACCACTCTTCAACCACAGATACAAATAAACAGATTCCAAAACGCGACTCACGCTGATCCCGTATTTAGCATTCCCGATGCTCCACCTGAGTCCGGCCAGCTCGGCGGCGTACGCAAACTGCTGCAAGCTGTCCCTTAGCAGCAACACCCACACCGACGTCAGATTGCAGCTGAGCGGGTCGTCATACGCTAGCGGACTGGTGACAAATGATTAATATAAAAATATTATAAATGCGAAAGTTACGATATTTGGATGTTTGTTACTCAATCACGCCAAAACGGCTGGACGGATCTGAAATTTGGCACAGGCATAGGATACACTCACACATAGGAGATAGGCTACTTTTTATCCCGGAAACCCCAACCCAACCCCAATACCACGCGGGCGAAGTCGCGGGCAAAAGCTAGTGATTAATATATCTATTAAATTGTAAAGATTAATTAATTAGAGAGCAGTGGTGGCCGAAAAGAGAAAGTGGTGGCCGAGTAGAGAGCAGTGGTAGCCGAGTAGAGAGCAGTGGTGGCCGAGTGGTAAAGGCCCCGACTTACAAGTTGAAGGTCGCGGGTTCAAACGCAGCCAGGCGCATTACTTTGAGTAATTTATTTCATCACCACTGCTCTCAAAACTGTGAAGGAAAACATCGTGAGGAAACCGACATGTCCTAGAACCAAAAATTCGAAGACATGTGACATCCAATAATCCGCACTGGGCCCGCGTGGTGGATTATGGCCCATACCCTCTCCTAGAGAGGAGGCCTGTGTCCCTGCAGTGGGAACATTAAAAGGCTGATGATGATGATGATGATTGGATTGTAAAGATTAATTATTTAATTAATTAGAGAGTAGTGGTGGCCGAGAAGAGAGCCTGCAGTGGTGGCCGAGTGGTAAAGGCGAAATCGATTTCTTTAAGTAAACGTCAGATGAGCGAGTTAATGCAGGTAATTGAATCGCTCAACTGACGTTTGAGTATTTTATTTTAAAATTTTATTTTTACAAATATGTATGAAACACTTTTCATGTACAGGATCGACCCTCTACGGAATTAAAACGATCAAAATTTAGCACTGTATTAGAGTAAAGCCGAGAATTACTAAGATTTGTAACACCCGTGCTAAATTGAGGCAGCTCGTTTTAGATAAATAGATAGATCCTCCTTAGTCGTTCAATCTTGACAGAGTAGTCGTGGTTGATAAAGTTGACAGATAGATAAAACTTTGTTGTACACCAAAAAGTAACAGAACTTATACAAAACCTAAATGGGTACAATAGCGGTTTTATCGCTGACAGCGATATCTACAATAAAGAAAAGGAAGGATGTTGTACAATAAAGTTTATAATAAACTAATAATAATAACTAATATAATAAAGAGGTAACGTTTGTTTTTTTATTTTTTTGTTTGTAGGAGGTAATCTCTGGAACTACTGGTCCGATTGGAGAAATTTTAGCAGTAATAGAAAGCTGCTTTACTCCTGAGTGACATAGGCTATATTTTATGTACGCGGGCGAAGCCGCTGACAAAAGCTAGTAATAAATAAATAAACCTTAGGCAGGATCGTAAGAACTAAAAATAACATAGGGGGTAGTCTGCGGTGTACTACTAGCGAAATAATCAAACTATACATATTTTATATAAAATTTTGTTCGTGATTATTATTACCTGACGAGATCAAACGTCATCACCGCTTTGGGCAGATTAAACTCGCTGTCTTTCTTGAACCACAGCCTCATCAGCGGAGTATCCTGAAAAACGACATAAAATTAAACAAAGTATATACGTTACAATTTCTTTAGGTAAATATCAGCTAAGCGAGTCAATGACCTGTAGGTAGTTTTCGGCCGTTGCTTACTAACTACCGACGTGTCATTGACTCGCTCAGCTGACGTTTACTTAAAGAAATTAATTTCTTACTTACGTAAGTAAGAAATTAATTTCTTTATTCGATGTTAAAAAAGTACTTTACTTTTTAATTCCTACTTTACAAATCTATAGTGTTACAACATTTACCGAATCGATCCTCCACGGGATTAAAACGATCAATATTTATCCGATGTCATTGACTCGTTTACTTGAAGAAATACATTTTGTAAATGCGTATATAGGTACTTCCCGAACTTACCATGTCCGGTAAGAACCTGCGTCATGCGGAAGGTGAGGACACCGTGAGGTCTTTCCAGCCACGCCTCCAAAAGATGATCGCCATAATTATAGCGACAATTAGGAGCAATTATGGTGACAATGTTGTGAGAGCAGTGTTGGCCGAATGGTAACGGCCCCAACTTACGAGTCGTAGATCACGGGTTCAAACCCAGCCAGGCGCATTACTTTGTGTAATTTATTTCATCACCACTGCTCTCAAAACGGTGAAGGAAAACATCGTGAGGAAACCGGCATGTCCTAGAACCAAAAATTCGAAGACATGTGACATCCACCAATCCGCACTGGGCCCGCGTGGTGGATTATGGCCCATTCCCTCTCCTAGAGAGAGGAGGCCTGTGTCCCTGCAGTGGGAACATTAAAAAGCTGATGATGATGATGATGGTGACACTTGGGAACTGCCTATGACCAACGATAGACGTCTTTCGTCTTTTTTTAATTCTAGATAGGCTCGCGTTTGACCACAATCTCACCTGATGGTAAGCGATGATGTGGTCGACGATGGAGCACGCTTGCCTGGACTAAACAACCTAAACCATTCCAACGCTGCCATACACACCAGGGCCAGAGCCTTCCTTTCAGACGCGAACCCTTGGTACGTTGGGTTCGACCCTTCTGCAGGGTCCCTACGGTTTGCTGACAACTCCTTGAGGCGCGCGGGAACAGTGCGCGCCGTCGACGACTGGGCTTGGTCCGGACGGTTACCAGACGATTGGCGCGCGAGCTACCCATTGCTCGCCATCCACAAGCCCGAGGAGCAATTATGGTGACATTTGGGAGCTGCCTATGTCCAAAAGTGGACGTCTTTCAGCTGAAATGATGATGGGCATAACTCCACCTGTATTGCTTACCTTTATGATAATGGGTGCGATGGAGTCGGCTGTACTGTCCTCTCCAGTTTCCAGGGTCAGTTTGGTAGGTATGAATTCGTTTGGAGGCGGCAAGTGTAGCTCATTGGTTGGGTCCACGGACTTCCATTCCTGGAAAGTATTCCACTAATGTTATAAAGGCAAAAGATAATGTTTGTGATGGTGTATGTGAGTATTTGATGTTTTTTTTTTATTTGTAGGTTCGCGCTTGACCGCTGTCCCACCTGATGGAAAGCGACGATGCGGTCGACGATGGAGCGCGCTTACCTAGAAGTAACCTATTCACTCTTGACTTAAAGATTCCCGGATTGTAACCATCAGGAAACATTGACACCGGCAAGGAATTCCACTCCTTGGCTGTACGCACAATGAAAGTGTTGCCAAAACGTTTTGTACGTATAAGTGTGAATGAAGGTTTTCTAAAATTAATCGCCAGGTGGCAGCACTGAGACGTCAGGTCCAGTCACCTGTCCAAGCGCTTCTTATTTGGAACGCATTGTTAATGACACAACAATGCGTTCCAAATAAGAATAGGATCCTATTTCATTCACAATCAGTCATAATCTGTGGTCATAGGGTTGTCACTAAACTGTCAGTCTACATCTGCGAAGAAATATTTTGATTTTGATTTAAAAAGAAAGATACGTTTATTTACTTTTATCACGCTAAATACTCTCCAGCGTTTGATAGTCTAGTCTGCACGTGTTATTGGCAAAATTGTGGTGTCTCTTCCACAAAGGCCATTCATTTGGAGTTGAAATTGAAGAATAGGATTCGTTGCCATGTTGTGACGTCACGTCATACTGTCAAATCACAGAAATTGGGTAGGGTGAGCAAAACCATACATATTAAAACAATGTATTTATTAACGTATCGAAAACGAAAAAAGTTTAATCAGAATCCAGTTCTTCAATTTTGTTCATTTCTGCGTCACTGTGTCAAGTGTCTGAGTAATTGCAAATGAAAGAAAAAGGCAAATTGTTCATAAAAATTAAAATGAGGAGGAAAGTAGTTTTTTTTTTACCTTACTAAAATTATAAATGCGAAAGTTACGATGTTTGGATGTTTGTTACTCAATCACGCCAAAACGGCTGGACGGATCTGGATGAAATTTGGCACAGGCATAGGATACACTCCGGAATAGGACATAGACTACTTTTTATCCCGGAAACCTCAACCCCAACCCCAATACCACGCGGGCGAAGACGCGGGCAAAAGCTAGTTTTTTATTAATTATGACTTCCTCTTGTCAAGTCGGGAGGAATTTGTCTAACTCATTGTGCTATCTCCTTTCGTGGTGTGCCGCGACCCCGTCGCACTGTGAGGAAACCCGGGCCGCGATGGATGGAAGGAGTGAAAGGAGGCCTGTGCCCAGTAGTGGGACAGAACAGGCTAAAAAAATATGACCCTCCTTAGGCTTTACTGTAGTCGGGTAAAAACATATATTTAGGTAATTTATATCAAATAATAACGGATCTACTTCACCTAGATTTAACTACGATTCAGTAATACCTACAAAGCAAAATACAACCCTATGTTGATACTAATAAAAAAAAGTAGTTTTAACATATAAAACATTTAATTATAACTCCAAAATACTCAAAATTATGATCCTGTGAAAAAAGGCGCGCAATTCTCTATTAAAATATGTATGTATTAGTTTTATTTATTGTATATAGTACCTATGTATTTGTGTAGTTTATTTTAGTTTTAAGTTTAATACAATTTATGTTCGGAGTAAAGTTCTTTTGTGCATATGGATTGTCCTCGTGTTTTAAAATTTCTATATGTTTGTTTAATAGGTTTGCTGTAAGAAAACCCAACTTTGGGTTAAGCTCGCCTTTGTACATCACCTTTTTTTTGTTAATTGTTTTTCTGTAATTTATGTACAATAAAGAATATATAAGAATATTCTTGGTTCATGAGCGAGCGAAGCGAACTCGGTATCATCTTATATATAACATTTTCGTGCCACAGTTTTCGTTCCCATACTCCTCCGAAACGGCTAGACCGATTCTCATGAAATTTTGTGAGCGTATTGAGTAGGTCTGAGAATCGGCCAACATCTATTTTCATCCCCCTAAATGAAAAAAAAATACTACCTACCTAGAAATTACTTGAAAGTTATTTACATTGCAAAACAACGTTTACCGGGTCAGCTAGTAATAATATAGTTTTAACCTTTTTTTATTTTTATTTGAAAGAAGACACGTTCAGGATAATGCAAATTAGCTTCAATTTTGACATTTCAAAAGTGCCTGTCAAGAGTCTATTTGAAATAAATTATTTTGAGTCTTTTTTTTTATTGAAATATGTAAAAAAGTTTAAAAAAAATGCTTACGTATATATAAGCATTTATTTTAAACATTTTTACATTAAAATTTTAGTTCAGAATTTTTTTTTAATTTTTCAAAAACTGTTCACCTTATCAAGTTCGAAATTATATTCCTAGAAAGGTTTGTATAAAGTTCTACTTTTGAGATTTTTTCATATTTTCTAAACTTATGGTTCATAAGTTAGAGGGGGAAGGAAGCACTGTTTTTTTAGTTTTGGACGGGATTATTTCAGAAAATATTAAAATTATCAAAAAAGTATTTTACGGAACCCCTAATCATTTTTAAATAGCTATCCAACAAATATATCACACTTTAGGGTAGACAAAAAAAAAACACTTTCACACGTGTAGGGGAGGTACCCTAATAAAATATTTTTTCCACTTTATCTTTGCACTCTGTTGGCGTGAGAGAGAGACTTTAAGGATTCCTTGTTGACTACGGTACCCTAAAAAGGCTATATAACATTACGCTACAACCTACGGGAGCCGGGCAGTAACTAGAGATCCGAGTAAAACCGCCGGGCATAACTAGTTACAATGTAATCGGCTTTCAGTCTATCCAGATGCAACTTAATACGTGTGTGACTACCTAGTATTACGAGTAAGGGCCGGGACATATAAACACGATACGACGTCGTACCACGATGCGGCGTCGTTTCACGATGCGACGTCGCGTCGTGGGAATCTGCGACGCCATCGTAAAAAACTACGTCGCGACATCGTAACGTGCCACGATACACGGCTCCCGTTATTCATGACTAAAAGAAATGGGTGGATCCAGTATCTTCTGAGTTTCTGTCTTTTCTTTATCCGACTTCTTAACAACAGCAGGAGCAGGACGCGTCTAGTGCGGTCCATTCCTCGAAATTAACTGCGACAATTCACGTCGTGGCACGTTACGATGTCGCGACGTAGTTTTTTACGATGCCGTCGCAGGTTCCCACGACGCGACGTCGCATCGTGAAACGACGTCGTATCGTGTTTATATGACCCGGCCCTTACTAGTACAAATAGTAGAAATTTTAACTAAACATAATTAATTCACGTTTACCTTACCAGGAAAGAGCAAATTGTTCGAAGTGGCCACCATAATGTTCTTTGCCTATCTTCGAACTGACTTTTAAATATCTGGGTGTCAGATAAAAAGAAAAATATTAGTTGCTTTAAAAAAAAAATCTGTAAAGCCTGCTCTACACTACTCGCGATGTTTATTTATTTATAAGTTTATTGCACGCCTTAGCTTAACACAGGATAAACATTAATAAAAATAAGTGTACAATAGGCGGTCTTATCGCACAGGGCAATTTCTACCAGACAACCTTTGGATGGACTGATTGAAAGAAAAATATTTGGGGTTGTCAGTGTACAAACAAAAACTAAATGAGGAATATAAATAAATTATCAAAACAATAAACCAATAAATATTAAAATTTACAGTAAAGAAAGGAGAAAATTAAAGTGATAGGTAGTGCTCCTTCACCATTTAAGTTAGTCGAAGTTGAACGAATACGTTTGTGTATAGCTCGTTTTTTTTAATTCTAGACTACGATTTGACAACTCAGAATGTCACACTCTAGAAATATGTTCCCAATTATCTGGAGTTTGACATTTCAAGTTGTCAAATCGTAGTCTAGGATTAAAAAACGAACTATACACTACTCGCGAAGTTAGTCGAAGTTGGACGAATACATTAGTGTAGAAGGGTTTTTTATGGTAGGTAAAAATCATCCAATGACGAATCCCGCCCTTGGGCAAACAGTGAAACAGTATCAGACTCTTACTGACTAAACAACCTACCCAGTTCCTCCCTTGCCTTATTCCCAGAGCCCCGGTATAACACTTTCGCACCAACCCTCGGCTCCAGGAGGCTTCGACCCTGTAGGGTCCCAACAGTTTGCTGACAACTCCTTGAGGCGCGCGGGAACAGTGTGTGGCGTCGACGACTTGGGCTCGGTCTGGACTGTTACCAAACAACCGGACGGCGAGCTACCCATTGCTCACCGTCCGCAAGACTGTGTAGAAGGGTACTTCACTTCGTGCAACCTCGCTTCGCTTCAGGCGACTTCTAGTCGTTGTCGGTTTTTGCGCCCGAGTCAAAGGACTCGAAGAGCTCCTCGCGAGGTTGCACGAGTGTGTAGTCACATACTTCGGACTTCGATCAACTTCGAGGTGACTTTGCGAGTAGTGTAGAGCAGCCTTACGGCGGACTTAATGCCTTAGGCATTTTCTACCAGTCGACCTCATTATTAATTATACTAACTGTGCTTGTAGCGCCATCTATGGCGCCACAAAAGAACTACAAGAATCCTGCATCGCGCAATGAAAGTTCTCCGCGCGATTAGAACATATACGACAGCCCGAAGTCAACTATCGGGCAGTAGCCCACCAGACTATAACACCTGTCTGGTCGGAGGATTCTCCCTTCCACACTCTCTGTTCCACATTACCTCCAAATGCTTTTTTTTTTATTATAAGGTAAAAAGGGTCACTTTTACTTAGATTCTGTTGTCTGTCTGTCTGTCACCAGGCATCTGTAAGCCGTGATAACTAGACATTTGATATTTTAACAGTTCATGTATTTCTATTACCACTATAACAACCGATACTAAAAACAAAATAAATAAATACTTATTTTTCATAACAGTTTTTCACAATATTTTAGAAAACCGTAACTTTCTCAAGGTTTATAAGTAAAACTAGCTGTTACCCGCGCTTTCCACAGCATCTCAAGTTACTGCCCTATTTTGGTAGATCGTAGCGTGAGATTATACAGCTGTTGGTCATGAACCATACATACAAATTGTTTGTTTGTCACCAAACCCCTCCTAAACGGCTCGACCGATTTTATTGAAATTTTGTATTCATATTTATGTGAGTTTCTGGACGGTTTGATAACTACAATTGGACCCGGTAGGTGGCGGTGAAATCGGGTTTTATTTATTTTTTAGTTATATTATAGATTTTAAATTACCTCAATTAATTCATCTTCTATGTCTTCCTGTAGATATTTCGTCCCGTACCACGGCTCAGTCATTGTGCATTTCTTTTCAAAACATCTGTAAAAGGCAAAATACATTAATATAGGCATTTGTATGTATGTGTGTATGTTTGTCACTCTTTCACGCTAAAACTGCTGAATAGATTTAGACGAAATTTGTGTGATGGGTAGACCATTTGCTGGAATTTGACATTAAATAGTTTTTGTTTTTTTTTATCCGGAATATTCAGGGTGACAGATAATTAGTGACCGATAGTTAAACACATGATTGTAGTCATGATAACAAACTACTTTTACTGTGGGACCAAACCTTAAAACGCGAAAAAAATCAGCGAATTTAATACATTTTGATCAGTTAGGTGAACATAAATCACCACCACCACCACCACCACCACCACCACCTCTTCTTTTCCTATTTCTGCACACTATTGTCTACATTTCTACCAATTTCTCTTTTCGCAGGTCTGCTGGAAGAAATTTCTTAAATAAGCAGTACCTTTGTACATTGTTTTCTTTTGTGATGTTCATTATCTATTAATTATATGTGTGTACATAAATAGTTAAATAAATAAATAATAAATGTACTGACCAGCTGATTTCTTTTTTCACGATTACTGATCTCGTAGTAGTAGTAACTTGTTTGTCTTCATGACTACAATTACGTGTTTAAATCATCATCCAGCCTTATTAATGTTCCCACACATGGGAACACTGGGACATAGGCCTCCTCTTCAGGAGAGGGAATGGGCCATAATCCACCACGCGGGCCCAGTGCGGGTTGGTCGTGTTTAAGTATCGGTCACTAATTACAAGTTACCCTTTATAAATCCCGAAGGCCGTCAATTGTATGTTTTTTTTAATTATAAGTTTTCCTTTCAATATATTTTAGTCTTGGTGTACAATAAAGAGTATTATAAATAAATAAATATGTTTATCAGCTGTCTAGTACTCATAACACAAGCTCTGCTTAGTTTGAGGCTAGATGGTGCTGAGTATACACTGTTAAATTTTGATCGTTTTAATCCCTTGAAGGATCGATCCAGTACATGAAACACTATCGATTGGTAAAGTAAGAATGAAAAAACAAAGTACTTTTTTTTAAAACTCGAATTAATTTACGCATGTTCTAAATTGATTTCTTTAAGTAAACGTCAGCTGGGCGAGTTCAATGACCTGTAGGTAGTTAGTACTCAACGACCGACATCTACCTACGAGGTCAATGACTCGTTTACTTAAAGAAATTAATTTCGTAAATGCGTATATCAATAAGAGATTTAGAAAAAAAGTACTTTATTTTTTTATTTTATCTACACAAATCGATAGTGTTTCATGTACTGGATCGACCCTCTTCGGGATTAAAACGACTAAAATTTAACGGTGTAGTTGTGGGATATAAATATTACAGTGTATACGTACTTAGCCACAATGCCGACGCGGACGTTATCTGGTGTCAGCAGAGATAGCAGCGACTCTATCAACTCCGGCTTCCATTCCGTCATGATGTAGTAGGCGCATAACACGTCTTCGATAGGGAATTCCTGGGGAAAACAAGAAATAGATTTATTGATTTATTTTTATTTTTCAATTTCTTTATTAATCTACACTTCTACACTAATATAATAAAGAGGTAAAGTTTGTTTTTTTGTTTCTTTGTTTGTAGGAGGTAATCTCTGGAACTACTGTTCCGATTGGAAAAATTTTAGCAACAATAGAAAGCTGCTTTACTCCTGAGTGACATAGGCTATATTTTATGTACGCGGGCGAAGCCGCTGACAAAAGCTAGTAGTATATATATTTACAAACAATCTTATTCTACTTGTAGACGTATTTGCCATACAACGTGGTAATGCTGCCAGCCTTTTGGGCACTTTGCCAGTCGACAGCGATGCGGAAGAGTTTTTTGACACTTTATTAGATTAGGTATTTTTAGTTAAGTTCATTAGGTTATTTTCTTTTTTATGTGTATATTTATGTAGTTTTAAGGTTAATAATAATAATAAATAAATAAAATTTCTTAATTAAAAAAAAGGAACTAGATTTCCTAAAATATATTTATCTCAATATCGAAGACCTAACAAGATATAGAGCACTAAGTAGGTGGTAGTTCTGAATGTTTACACTTGAATCAGAATTAAAACATACTTTTTTAGGGTTTTCAGGGCCTTATTAACATAAAATCGTCTTTACTGCTACGACATAAGGTATATTTTTCTTGTACTTACCTGCAATAAATGCACGTGGCCGGTGACCATGCCGCGCGCCTCCTGCGTGTCCTTGAAGCGGAACTCTAGCGCCATGAGGTCCTTCTGTTCCTCCCAGATCCAGTGCTTGGGGCCTTCCCTCTTCAGCATAGCTATGTACTGTGGAAATGAATTATGTTAGAGGCAGATAAATAACCGACTAAACTCTCTATTACGTCTCTAATTTATTTATTTATTTATTTTAAACTTTATTGCACACCAAAATGAGGACAGGATATACAAAAAACTAACTAACTAACTAATTAATAACAATTAATTTAAGACATAATAGAAAGACAATAGGTGTCTGGTGCCTGTCAGTCTAGTAGTTAGTGACCCTAACTGCTATGCGAGAGGTCGTGGGTTCGATTCCCACCCAGGACAAATGTTTGTGTGATGAGCACGATCATTTGTTCTGTGTCTGGGTGTAATTTATCTATAATATGTATGTATTTAGAAATATATAAGTATGTTTATCAGTTGTCTAGTACCCATAACACAAGCTCTGCTTAGCTTGGGACTAGATAGCGTTGTGTGATTGTTGTGGACATATTATTATTTCAACTCTAGTGGACCACATTTTAGCACAAGCAAACCATGTTTTTAGTTGTTTGTTAATTCGCTGTTCTGATATAGAAGTAGTAATACACTTACAGATGACTTTTGGGGGTTTACGGAACAGAGAATAAAGTCCCGCATACCTCCGTTGTAAAGGGAGGATCCTCCGACCAGACAGGTGTTATAGTCTGGTGGGCTACTGCCCGATAGTTGACTTCGGGCTGTCGTATATGTTCTAATCGCGCGGAGTACTTTCATTGCGCGATGCAGGACTCTTGTAGTTCTTATGTGGCGTCATAGATGTCGCTACAGACTGTATAACATATATGTATAGACATATTTCAAAATAAGTCTTCAGTATACTGACCTGAAACACCAACTTGATGATGTCATCGGTATGGGAAACGCCTTCCTCCGTCAGATCCACCTGCACGCCGAAGAACCCGAACCCCCGCGCGCCGATACGAGTACCTCCCACCAAACTGTAGGGGATAGGATAGAGACAACATTAGTACCATATGCAATGCAAGATTATGATTTTTGGAAATAGATATTTCGTAGATATGTAAAATTAACTTAGGATTGAATCTATACTAATATTATAAAGCTGAAGAGTTTGTTTGTTTGTTTGTTTGTTTGAACGCGCTAATCTCAGGAACTACTGGTTCGAATTGAAAAATTCTTTTTGTGTTGAATAGATTATTTATCGAGGAAGGCTTTAGGCTATATAACATCACGCTGCGACTAATAGAAGCGAAAAAACAACGGAAAATGTGGAAAAAACGGGGGAAATTATTCATCTTTGAGGGCTTCCGTTGCGTGCGCTGCGAAAACGGTTTAAGATACCAAAAAAATATGTATGAAAGAATTATTCCTCTTAAAATGATCTAAAAAAATGTCCGCGACAGTATATGTCTATCTTTTAAGATTAACTCACTAGAACTGTTTTTATGGGAATCAAATTTAGCCAATTTTTACCAATTATTTGTTAGAGTTGTATCAACATAATAATATTAATCTTTATCCAAATAAATGTGTTGTTGATTAAGAGTATGTAATTGTAAACAAAATTGTCTTTGACATCATTTAATTTTAATGAACATCTTAGAAGATATTACAATTTTAAAATAACTCCGATATAAAATTCACACGCGATGCGTGATGTGCAAAACTTGACGCTGCGCCTGGCCGGCGGGCGAGGAGAGGGGTTGCTTGCAGGCGCCGCGGAGGGGTTTTTTTATGATAGGTAAAAATCATCCAATGACGAATCCCGCTCTTGGGCGGAGCGGGAAACAGTGTCAGACTCTTACTGACTAAACAACCTACCCCGTTCCTCCCTTGCCTTATTCCCAGAGCCCCGGTATAACGCTTTCGCACCAACCCTCAGTTGCAGGAGGCTTCGACCCTGAAGGGCCCCACAGTTTGCTGACAACACCTTGAGGCGCGCGGGAGCAGTGCACGCCGTCGACGACTTGGTCTCGGTCTAGACTGTTACCAGACAACCCGACGGCGAGCTACCCATTGCTCACCGATCGCAAGCCAGCGTCTACGGAGTCCGGATATCGGCGGGATCGCGGCGGTGACGGCTATGGCGAGGGCGCTGTTGCCTTTGCCTTATGCGGTCGGCCTCCTCCTTTTCGAGCATTACTGCTTTGCAGAAGGAGGCGACCGCTTGCCATTCTTCTTTGCTGCGGACCATGGCCTGAACCAAGGCCCTGAGTGAGAGGTCGCCGCCGCTGATCCTCCACGAGGACACGGCGATGCTCTTCTCAAGCGGGGCACACCTCCACCGTGTGCTCCACCGTGTCCTCCGGGCTGGCCATACAGTGGCGACACCCGGGTGTCTCTTCCGCACGAATCCGGCGCAGGAATCTCCTGAACTTGCCGCTGAGAACCTGCGTCATGCGGAAGGTGAGGACGCCGTGATAGACATCACGCCTCAAAGAGGGGACTTACCGCCGAGATTATGGCGTGCCTAAGGGGGGGGTGTGGCTCTATGAAGTACTTTTAGATAATTATGTTCTTTTAAAAACTAAATTGTCCAAAATAATAACAGAAATTAACACGGGCAAAGTCGTGGGTTATAATTTATAAAGCTGAGGAGGTTGTTTGCAAAAATAAATATGATGCCCAAAATAACTATTCCACGCGGACGAAGTCGCGGGCACAGCTAGTATAATTATAAAATTATTATAGACTAGCGATCAGCCCCAGCTTCGCACTGGTACTGATATTGAATATATTATGCATGTATTATGCACATAAACCTTACTCTTGAATCACTCTATCTAAACCCGCATCAAAATCCGTGGCGTACTTTTAAAGATCTAAGCATACATAGAATGTAAGGAGCAACTTTGTTTTATACTATGTAATGAAGATGCAACACAAGGTACAAAGGCGGATTTAATGCCATTCTCTACCAGTCAACCTAGAGTGGTGAAGAGACAATATGGTAGGTGCATAAAAAAGAACATGTTATTTAAAAAACAAGAATACAAAAGTATAACATATTTCAGGTTCAAATAAACATACATAATATATACAGGGTGTCTTTGACATCGCATAAACGAATACCATGGATCCAGTACATGATTCTGGACCCCCAGTGGTGGAATTATTTTTCGTCGGTTCTTTTTCAAATTTTTGAAAAAAAAGTTTTGTTTTTTTTTATTTTTAACCTGTATAAAATCGTTATTCTGACCAATCCCAATAATATTTTTAGAAAAAAAGAATTTTTTTTTTCACAAAAATTAATAAGAAAATCATCGAGGCAAATAAAGTCGTTATTCTAATCAAACCCGATGACATTTTTAATTTGGAATGTAATGCACTCATTTTTTTCGCAAAAAATGTTAAATTGACGTTTTTATACAATTTAATTTAAAAAAACGTTAAAAATTCATTAAAAAAAAAATAAGAAAAAACCGACAAAAAATTCCATCACTGGGGGGTCTAAAATCATGTACTGGATCTATGGTATTCGTTTGCGTTAACATGTCAATGACACCCTGTATACAAGGTGTCTTGACATCGCATAAACGAATACCACGGATCTAGTACATGATTCTAGACCCCCCACCCAGTGGTGAAATTTTTTGTCGGGTTTCATCATTGCACCCGTGCGAAGCTGGGGCGGGTCGCTAGTGAAGAATAAATAAATCTTATAATATAAAAATGAATCACTGAATGTGTTGGTAAGCGCAAATCTCGAGAACAGCTGTACCGATTTCGCTAATTCTTTTTTTGTCGTGTTTGTTATTGTCAGGAGAAGGTTCTTACGTAAAATAAAAATAGGGTATAGTGGGGTACAATGGAGTAGAATAGAATTATCTGTTACCGGGAGCGAAGCCGCGGGAAAAAGCTAGTAAAGAATATTAATAATCTCACCTATTACACCATCCTCTTGCCTTTAACGCTGACAGCAAACTACCTGGTCCCTCATGGCCCAGCAGATGGGAAAGATAATGTCCGGGCTGTAAAAGAAAAGAAAAACAATATTATCCTAAGGTTGTCTGGTAGATACTGCACTAGCATCTGACTTTTATAAGTGCTCATGTAGGCCCATGTGAAATAAAATTTTTGACTTTGACTTTGACTTTGATATCGTTGTCAGCGATAAGACCGCCTTTGTACCCATTCATATAAGTTTCTGTGAAATTGGTACTTTTTTGGTGTACAATAAAGTATTATTCTATTCTATTATATTCCTATCACACAACGCCATCTAGTCACAAACTAAGCGGAGCTTGTGTTATGAGTACTAGACAACTGATAAACATACTTATATATTTCAAAATACATATATGTTTTTTTATGGTGGGAAAATCATTTGATGACGATGGTCCCTTGGGCGGAACGGGAACAGTGTCAGACTTTTACTAACTATACAGCCCACCCAGTTCTATATTTGCCTTTCCCACTGGGGATAGACGCGAACCATTGGCCCCAGTTTTAAGCTTCGACCGTTCTGCAGGATCCTTACGGTTTGCTGACAACTCCTTGAGACGCGCGGGAACGGTGCCCGCCGTCGACAACTGAGCTTGGTTCGCACGATTACCACATGACCGGACGGCGAGTTACCCAATGATAAATAAATGATAAATGATTTTTATTTTATAAGTAGGTTTTTACAAACTCTTTACACTTTTTTTTTTCGTCTTTTGAAACTAGATGAGGCCAGTGTTTCCTAGCTGACTCTCATGCTCGCGATTCTATAAGGGTTTCTTTTTTTCTAAGGTCTTTTTTTAAAGTATCTCTGAGCAGTGGTGGCCGAGTGGTAAAAGCCCCGACTTACAAGCTGTAAGTTACGGGTTCAAACCCAACCAGGCACATTACTTTGTGTAATTTAGTTCATCATCACTGCTCTCAAAAAAGGAAAACATCGTGAGGAAACTGGCATGTCCTAGAACCAAAAATTCGAAGACATGTGACATCCACCAAACAGTATTGGGCCCGCGTGGTGGATCATGGCCCATTCCCTCTCCTAGAGAGGTCTGTGTCCCAGCAGTGGGAGCATTAAAAAGGCTGATGATGATGATGATGGAATTCTCTGCTTAAAAAAACTCACCCCACTCTTATAATGCTTCCTAGTATCAGGAATAGGGAAGTCGATGGACAAGGAGCGCAGGTCCTTGACGGGGTAGCAGTAGGCGCGCTTGCGCCGCAGCTCGGGCGGGAACGGGTGCTCCGGCCAGCTGGGCGCCGTCACCGACTTGTCTTCCACGGCTGAGAATAGTGACACCACTATGTTTTCCAGCTCGTCCAGGGATTCTGGGAAGAGAAATTGAATATTATATTTTTTTTATCGAGGGATTGGAACAGTTTGCCGGCTGCAGTCTTTCCGTCCGATTATAATTTAGGTGTCTTCAAGGCTAGAGTGAATAGGCTCTTAATAAACTGGTGCGCCTCACCATCAACGATTGCATCACCGCTTACCATCAGGTGGGATCGCAGTCAAGCACTAGTTTATAGCAATTAAAAAAAAAATTTAGTGATTGTGATAACAATCTTTCTATAATGTAAATGTGAGAATACTGAAGACTCCACAAATACCTATCATGAATTCATGACTGACTTTTCTATGATTGTGTATCATCATTACATAGTATAAAACAAAGTCGCTTCCTCCATATGTATGCTTAAATCTTTAAAACTACGCAACGGATTTTGATGCGGTTTTTTTTAATAGATAGAGTGATTCAAGAGGAATCTTTATAAGTATTATACATACGTAATATCTTCAATACCCGTGCGAAGCTGGGGCGGGTCGCTAGTATACAGTAAAAGCTACTCCTAACAAAAATATGGCGTCATATAACTCTTCCACATCACTGCGACTGGAAGTGTGCCCATAATGCTGGCGACATTGCCACGTTGTATGGCAACGCTTAATCGCAGAATCATTGACTTATATCCAGGCGATAGGCAAGCACGTTCACAGAAACTATTTTTCAAAATACTGATGAGTTAATACAAAAGTCCACTGCACCGCTTCATTGGCATTGTCGTCTATCCAAACTTTAAAAACTTACAGCGCTGATACGTCAAAACTGCACTAATGTCATCAATGTAAAAGTGTATGGCATGCAGATCTCTTATGTGAAGTAAAGTCAATGTATATAGTTCCGTTTTTTAATTTTTGACCACGATTTGACAAGTCAAAATGTCACACTCTAATAATATGTTCCCAATTTTCTGGAGTTTGACATCTTAAGTTGTCAAATCGTAGTCTAGGATTCAAAAACGTACTATAAGACACGCCTCATCTAGTGTGTAGTACATATACAGGGTGTCATTGACATGTTAACGCAAACGATTACTATAGATCCAGTTCATGATTCTAGACCCCCCAGTGGTGGAATTTTTTGTCGTTTTATCCTTATTTTTTTTTTATTAATTTTTTACGTTTTTTTAATTAAACTGTATAAAAACGTCATTTTAACATTTTTTGCGGAAAAAATGAGTGAATAACATTCCAAACTAAAAGTGTCATCGGGTTTGACTAAAATAATGACTTTATTTGCCTCGATGATTTTTTTATTAATTTTTTTTTTGCAAAAATTTTTTTTTTTTCTAAAATTATAATGGAGATTAGTTAGAATAACGATTTTATACAGGTAAAAAATAAGAACACAAAACTTATTTTTCAAAAATTTGAAAAAAAACCGACGAAAAATTCCACCACTGGGGTGTCCAGAATCATGTACTGGATCTATGGTATTCGTTTGTGGTACGATGTCATTGACACCCTGTATACCGATGCTCTGAACTAATAAAATTGTCTCACCTTTCCCCATGACGACCAGCGTCATAATATTGGCGGAGTACCACTTGCTGTGGAACTTCAGCAGCTCTTTCCTCACGTCGATCCCTTTAGACTTAGGTATTGTCTCCAGGGTTTCTTTGTTACCTGTAAATAATTGAACGTTTAATTAATTGATAAGCATAATGACCCTTATACAGGGTTATTTTAAAACACCGGCAATCTTTCAGGACTGTTGTACTAACATCATATACAACAACTTTAGTTCTATGACTTTTAAAAATGTATCATATTTTTGTCCATCAGGTTTTTTTTTTATTGCAATAAACTAGTGCTTGACTGCGATCAAACCTGATTTTCCTTTTATCATTACATAGTATAAAACAAAGTCGCTTACCGCTGTCCCTATGTATGCTTAGGTCTTTAAAAGTACACAACGGATTTTGATGCGGTTTTTTTTTCATAGATAGTGTGATTCATTTTTTTTTTTTATTTTTTTTTTTAGTTATTTTTTATTGTACTTTTTATTTTGTTTTTAATGTACTTTTTATTTTGATTGTTTTTTTTATTTTTTGGCTTCATGTATTATGATTTTCGTGTGCCCTACACTGTGGCAGAATAAATTTATTTTCTTTCTTTCTTTCTTTCATTCAAGAGGAAGATTTAAGTGCATAGTATATTCAATATCAGTACGCGTGCGAAGCTGGGGCGGGAAGTTAGTAATCAGTAATAAGTTTTCAATTATATTTTTTTTTCATAACAAGCTTTTATAGCGGTGGTCTATACTTATATAATTAAAACACACGAGCCCAAACTCGACGTGGTTGTGTCATACAGAGTTCCTATGGCTACCTCGCGATTCCATCATCAGATCAGCTCCATGTCATCATAATATTGCTCTGTCATGCGACTTACACCTGCATGCAAAATTGCAGCTCAATCGGTTGAAGATATCTGCTTCAAAATTGAGTTGCAAGATTTGAGCCGAACATACATAGTTACATTGGAAACTAATAAAAGCTTGTAAAAAACAAAACATACCTGTTCCAAATTTATGGAAGGGATGCGTCGGCGAGGCAGTACTCTTGTTGAGCTGGTCCAGCCTCCACGTGTCTGAAGACATGTTCTTCTCATGTTCCGAGTGCACCGCACTAAGCTCGCGCCCCGTCGCCGACTCCGTGAATAGGGGGGAGATGAAGAATTGAGCAAAACTGAGGAGAAAGTGGAACAGTAAATAAAATCTAATCGTATACAACGTTGATACAACAGATGGGCTTTCCTCAAAAAGGATCATCGTACACACCAATATGAACAACTTTTACTATGAGACCAACACAAAAATCACAAAAATAAAATATTATAATAATATTCGATATCACACAACGTCGTCTAGTCTCAAGCTAAGCAGAGCTTGTATGGGTACTAGACAACTGATAAACTGCAGCCGGCAAACTGTTCCAATCCCTCGATGTACGCGGTATAAACGACGAGGCAAAACGCTTAGTCCGGGCCGCAGGTGTCTCAACAACGTAAGGGTGGATATTTGCCGTACGCCGGGATGTCCGAAGGCGTCGAAGAAATACGTCGTATGAGGACCTTCCTTTCAGAAACCGGACCGCAGCCCCAGTAGGCTTCGGCCCTGCAGTGGGGCCTTTACATTTGCTGACAACTCCTTGAGGCGCGCGGGAACAGAGCGCGGAGATGAGTAGAACGTTTGTCATGCCTCACGGTTTTTTTTTATGGTAGTTAAAAATCATCGAATAACGAATCCCACTTTTGGGCGGAGCGGGAAACAGTGTTAGACTCTTACTGACTAAAGAACCTACCCCGTGCCTTCCTTACCTTATTCCCAGAGCCCCGGTGTAACGCTTTCGCACCAACCCTCAGCTCCGGAAGGTTTCGACCCTGTAGGGCCCCTACGGTTTGCTGACAACTCCTTGAGGCGCGCGGGAATGGAGCCGTCGACTACTTGGGCTCGGTCTGGACTGCTACCAGACGACCGGACGGCGAGCTACCCATTGCTCACCGTCCGCAAGCCAGTGTCATGCCTCACGGTAGCCTAGTCCTCAAGCTACTTACATGTCCAGAGCCTTGTGCAGGTGTTCAGGGATGACGTCAAAGTAATACGTCGTGTGATCTGACGACGTCGACGCATTCGACGAGCCTCCGTGCTCCGACAGGAACTTGTTGTATTCATTCTCCTGTTAACAACATTTGACGGTTGAAAAACAGTTTCAGGCTACCTTCACTTATAGTTTGTGGCATGTTTTTATACTGCACTAGCGACCCGCCCCAGCTTCGCACGGGTGGACTACCCCTAACATTTAGGGGGATGAAAAATAGATGTTGGCCGATTCTCAGACCTACTCAATACGGTCACAAAATTTCATGAGAATCGGTCTATCCGTTTCGGAGGAATATGGGAACGAAAACTGTGACACGAACATTTTATATATAAGACTAGCTTTTGTCAGCGGCTGCGACCGCGTACATAAAATATAGCCTATGTCACTCAGGAGTAAAGCAGCTTTCTATTGCTGCTAAAAATTTTCCAATCGGACCAGTAGTTCCAGAGATTACCCCCTACAAACAAAAATACAACAAACTTTACCTCTTTATTATATTAGTGTAGATTAGCTTTTACAAGCGGCTTCGCTCGCGTGAAAGTCGATTTACCGCTTTACCGGTCTACATTCTATAAGGAACCTACATTGTAGTAATTTTTTTTTATAGTTTTTTCGCTTTTATAGTTTGGATAGTAGAGGTGAACAATCACCGTACAAAGCTCTCCTTCCAAACTTCTCTGTCTTGGACGATAGTCTTGTACACAACACGCCTTGTCTTGTGTACAAAAAAGAAGCGATTCCTAGAGTGGAAGTCTTAAAAAAAATATCTTACCTCTGGATATTTCTCAGTGCCCAAAAACAGCATGTGTTCACAGAAATGTGCCAAACCTGGTAGCTCTTCAGGGTCACTTAGATATCCTGTAAAAAAATACATAATTAATATACTTACTTATATATACAAAGTTAATACGCCAGATGGGCTTTCCTTTCAACCCGCTGCTCCATACGTTTTGTCGAGTTCTGTGAATCTATGGAGCAGCAGGTTTTTTTCGTGATTTTTGGGTTGGTCTCATAGTAAAAGTTGTTCATATTGGTGTGCATGATCCTTTTTAAGGAAAACATTGAGTTTCTTGCCGATTCTTCTCTATAAGAAACGACCAACTGCAACAATGCACTAACTTCTAACATTTTACAAGTGCCCATGTAGCATAACATAGCATGAACCTTATTATATTCCCACTGTTGTAACTCAGGCCTCCTCTCTAGGAGAGGGCATGGACCGTAATCCACCACACGGGCCCAGTGCTGGTTGTGGATGTCACATGCCTTCGAATTTTTGGTTCTAGGACATGCCGGTTTCCTCACGATGTTTTTCTTCACCGTTTTGAGAGCAATAGTGATGAAATAAATTACACGAAGTAATGCGTCTCGATTTGAGTTTGCAAGCCCGCGCCTACAGTAACCAGAAACCGTGATCGGAATCCCGGCAGCGTCTGGATCGTGTGCACGTTGCCGTATGCGGTCGGCCTCCTCCTTTGCTAGCATTACTGCTTCGCAGAAGGAGGCGACAACATGCCACCCCTCCTCGCTCCGGACCATGGCCTCTACCAAGGCCCGGCGCAAGAGATGAGAAATGATGACTTACCAACATTGACATCTAAAGCTGCCGCCGATTTGTCAGTGGTCATATCACTCACTAAAAGCACCCTCAACCGATTTGATAACACCAAACCCCTGGAAAAAGAAAGGTTATTTATTATAAGACAATAAATTATAACACCGCTAAATTTGGAACTCGTGGAGGATCGATCATGTACATGAAACACTATCGACTAGGAAAGATAAAATTAAAAAGTAAAGTTTTTTTTTCTAAAACTCCAATCAAATACGCATGTACGAAATTAATTTCTTTAAGTAAACATCAGCTGTCAGTCGAGCGGTGGGCCAGTAAAACACAAAGTTGGTGCCCTGAAATCGCATGAAGGTGTCACGGCAGACCAAGAAGGAGATGGCGGGACGACTTGGATGCCTTCCTTAGGAATTGGCAAGAAGTGGCTCAAGACGGTGAACAGTGGAAGGAATGGAGGGAGGCCTTTGCCCAGCAGTGGGACAGTGTGGGGTAGTAATAATAATAAACATCAGCTATGACTTGTATTTTTTTGTGTCCTGTACCGGATCGACCCTCTACGAGATTAAACCGATGAAAATGTTACCGTACATGTAAATAAATTAATCAGCCTTGCTTGACATATTTTAAAGAATATAAAAAATCCATACCTATAACTCCGTTTATCCTCCTGTGACTTGCATATATTCTCGTATCGCTTGAGGACGCCTGACGAGACAGGGCCCCCTCCGGGCCCCACGGGGTCCCCAATGATCGGGGTCCCCTGCGGCGAAGAGTTGCCACTCTTGGGGGGAGTGAACTGGGATGACATGCCTGAGATTTTGCGTTTGCTTCCACCGTAGCTAAGGACAAAAAGTTACATTTAAAAATAAACTCTTTAACGTACAACAGAAGGTTCAAATTCAAACAACCTAAGGGAATAAACCACCCGAAGGACACGGTATGGGAATACGGTAGAGATGTGCCCTGCTTGGGCAAAAACACCGCCGTATCCTCGTGGTGGCGGTCAAACAGCTATCTCTTGCGTCAGGCCTTGGTACAAGCCATAATCCAGAGCGAGGAGGAGTGGCAGGCTATCGTCTCCTTCTGCGACATAGTAATGCTAGCAAAGGAGGAGGCCGTACGCGTGAGACAACGGCCCTCACGCCCCGCCGGCTGAAGGTAGTTCTTTAAACTCTTAAGCCCTAAGCGAACGCCAGCTTTCGCACACCTTTTGTTTTATAACAGAAAGTTTAATAGCAGAAATCACTCACTAAATTTGGTTTAGCATTGTATCTCAAACGCATACACAATTGTTGAACGAATGCTTTAATTAAATACTTAAAACAGGCACAAATATAAGCCAAAAAACTTCACTGTAGTTCTGACTACCTCAGCAACGTGTTGAGAAGGCTAACAACATACATATACTGCCAAATATTACGAAAACATCGACAAACTTAACAATGGTGAACTGCTGAAACTGTACAAGGTTAAAAAAAAGTAGGGCTGAGGAAGTACGTTTCAGGAAACCTTGTAATATATTTCCTGAAACTATTGTAAGGATTCTATGGCTTGTCACAATAATGTAACAACCAGTATTTCCTGGAATCAAGACCTTTTTTTTATGGTAGGTAAAAGTCACTCTTGGGTGGAGCGGGAAACAGTGTCAAACTCTTACTGACTAAAGAACCTACCCCGTACCTTCCTTGCCTTATTCCCAGAGCCTCGGTGTAACGCTTTCGCACCAACCCTCAGCTCCGGGAGGCTTCGACCCTGTAGGGCCCCTACGGTTTGCTGACAACTCCTTGAGGCGCGCGGGAACGGAGCGCGCCGTCGACGACTTGGGCTCGGTCTGGACTGTTACAGGCGACCGGACGGCGAGCTACCCATTGCTCGCCGTCCGCAAGCCAGTGTCTACGTTGGCCGGATATCGGCGGGATCGCGTCGGCGTCGGCTACGGCGAGTGCGCCGTTACCTTTGCCTTATGGAATCAAGACCGTGCAGATTGTACTAAGTGATATTTTTTTTAAAGTGCTAGTAAGTGATCCTAAGTTTTCTGCTACTTTTTCAGTTTCTTCCCGTGAGAACCTCCTCCTGGGTCAAGGGTTGATGCGAAAGCGTAACACCAGGGCCTGGGAATAAGGCAAGGAAGGAATGTGGTAGGTTTTTTAGTCAGTATGACTCTGACACTGTCTGCCGCTCCGCCCAAGAGTGGGATTCGTCATTGGATGATTTTTACCTACCATAAAAAAAGACGGGCCATGGGATCGCCTGTGAAAGGAAAACTCGAGGTCCAGGGAATTATAAATGTTTTTTAGTCAGTACATTTTTGGTAGAGCAGTGGTGGCCGAGTGGTAACGGTCCCGACTTACTAGTTGTAGGTCGCTGGTTCAAACCCAGCCAGGCGCATTACTTTGTGTAATTTATTTCATCACCACTGCTCTCAAAACGGTGAAGGAAAACATCGTGAGGAAACCGGCATGTCCTAGAACCAAAAATTCGAAGACATGTGACATCCACCAACCCGCATTGGGCCCACGTGGTGGATTATGGCCCATACCCTCTCCTAGAGAGGAGGCCTGTGTCCCAGCAGTGGGATCATTAAAAAGCTGATGATGATGATGATGATTTTTGACACGCTTTTACGCTCCAGCCGCAAGAAGTCATTGGCGGAAACCCTACTTTAAAAAAACCGTGAAATCAAAGGCGTGAAATCAATATAATATACTGATTTCACGGATTTTTTTGTATTGATTTCACGCCTTTGATTTTTATATCATTACACAGTATAAAACAAAGTTGCTTACCGCTGTCCCTATGTATGCTTAGATATTTAAAACTTCTTACTCTTACTCTACTTACTCCAATGACAAAGCCCTTGGGTGGAGCGGGAAACAGTGTCAGACTCTTACTGACTAAACAACCCACCCCGTTAAAACCCTTGCCTTCATCCCAGAGCCCTGGTAATACGCTTTCGCATGTACCCTTGGTACCAGAATGCTTCGACCCTGCTGGGCTCCTACAGTTTGCTGATAGCTCCTTGAGGCGTACGGGAACAGAGCGCGCCGTTGACGACTTGGGCTCGGCCCGGACTGTAACCAGACGACCGGACGTCAGCCTACCCATTACTCGCCGTCGGCAAGCCCGCGCATACGGTGGCCGGAAATCGGTATCAGAATCCCGGCGGCGGCGGCTGCGGCGAGAGCGCCGTTGCTTTTGCCAGATGCGGTCGACCTCCTCCTTTGCTAGCATTACTGCTTCGCAGAAGGTTTTGACCCTGCTGAGCCCCCACAATTTTTCTGATAAGAGGCGGCCCGTGAGCGAAATCGCATTAGCTAGCAGCAATTAGGCGACAGGACTGATTTCAGCTGTACAAGCGCTGTTTTGATTTAACATTTTGGACTACCGTAATTACAGACACAATTATATACACTATCTATTTGTATCTAATATAGGGTGTCCCAAAATTAACGCAAGATTTGAATTTGCCGCCATTTATGCAGTACAGTGTTGCCAACCCTAAAAACAAAATAAATCGACAGTTGACAGTTTAGGGTTAGTAAAAATGGAGCGTTACGCAATAGAACAACGTGTCTTCATTGTTGAGCAATATTTCAAAAATAATGAATGCTTGCCGGCCGTAGTTCGAAAATTTCATACAAAATATGGTCGGAATAGTGTTTCAACTTCGTCAACTGTGAAGCGATTAATTGAAAAATTCCGAGAGACAGGATCCGTGGGAGACGCCAAACACACTGGTCGTCCAAAAACAAGCCGTTCAAATGTCAATATAGAGGCAGGGCGTGCGAGTGTCGGTGACAATCCAGGAACCTCAATTCGGCGAACTACGGCCGCCAAGCATTCATTATTTTTGAAATATTGCTCAACAATGAAGACACGTTGTTCTATTGCGTAACGCTCCATTTTTACTAACCCTAAACTGTCAACTGTCGATTTATTTTGTTTTTAGGGTTGGCAACACTGTACTGCATAAATGGCGGCAAATTCAAATCTTGCGTTAATTTTGGGACACCCTATAGATATCATAATATCTATTACATGTATTGACTAAAATAAAGTATGGTTTTTTGTACGTTAATGCACTTAACTCCATTTCGTAAAAATTGTGGCTTAGCTCCATTGACCTCCAAGGCGACGATTTGCTGCAGGCCTAAGCCCCTTATAAAGTGACGAAAACCAATACTCAAAAATATTAGCATTTCTTTGCAGTCTTGGCTCTTTAAGAAAACTTTCTAGTGCTATTTGGATCACAGAGCTTAAACTGTATTCGTCATTGGTCATTGGCTCGTTTTCCAACTCTATGGAATCATGAGCTGCCCATAAGTTGAATTTGTTGCAGTCATGTTTGACGAGTTAGTCGAAAATGCCCATTTTGCCGCGCGCGGCAAAATTTGTATGCCAATCCGAACAAAGTTACAATCTCGTCCATGGCAGAGAATCTCGGCTATAACTAGCCGAGAACCGAGACAAATTTCTCGGCTGTATTTGTAGCCGAGAATGCCGAGACCGAGACCGAGATCTCGGTCGAGCCTTAATACGCACGTAAATAACGAGTAAAATGAGTGACAACGAAATTAGTGTTGATTTATTAATCTCTTCATTTAAAAAACACGAATGTATTTGATCTCCGAGACTATTTCACAACTACTACGTGACTACTACACACGCCACAACTAGACGACGACGTCGACGGTGCGGCGACGACGTCGTCGACCACGGTCGCTCGTCAGCAAGGTGACGACGTCGCAGCGCTCGTCGTCGATCGAGTGACGTTCGTCTGTAAGCGCCCTTATAACGCTAATGGTCGTAGTACGGGTACGTAACGGGTTAATTTATATTGTTTAACTCATAATTAGTTAAAAACATTGTCTTTCTTATTCATTTCATTGTTAGCAACAATTAGCATTTTTATCCATTAGCCACTCAACTGACTAATATTAAGTGTCAGCGTCATAATTATCAAACTCAAGTATTTTCAGAAGTATGCAAATAAAGTTGGTGTTCATTCGCAACATTTGTTGATAAACTGTTTTACAAAGTATTTATCACCAAGTTCAATGAAAACACTGTTTCTGGAACTAGGCCATCATAGCCAGGCAAACATAGATCAAATGATTGTGCTCATTACACAAACATTTAATTTTTTCCTGAGTGGGAATTGAACCCAGAACCTCTGGCATAGCAGTCAGGGTTATTAATTCTACAAGACTGACATGCCAGTTGAAATGAGGATCTGAACTACATGTTTCAACTTGCTCTCCATTTGAAATGGGAGACCCAACATGTTTTCTAAACAATGTTTTATTGCATTTTTTTATAAACTGTTTCCAGAGATGATGAAACATTGTGAAACACTATTTAAAAACAGTGTTTATTAACAAACTAGCGACCCGCCCCAGCTTCGCACGGGTGCAAAGGTGATATGTTCCTCTTAAATCACTCTATCTATTAAAAAAAACCGCATCAAAATCCGTTGTGTAGTTTCAAAGATTTAAGCATACAAAAGGACATAGGGACAGAGAAAGCGACTTTGTTTTATACTATGTAGTGATGATGTTGCCTAATGTGTACCTGGCTTCACTTTTCGAATACCATAACTAGAGGCATAATAGAAAGACAATAGGTGTGCGATCGCCAGTGTTCGCTCGTGGTTCAAAAGTTTAATGATAAATGATGATGATAAATGATATTTATTTTTGTAAATAGGTTTTTCACAACACTTTTACACATCATTTTTGTTTTTTTTTTTTTTGTCAGTTTAATCTAGATGAGTCCGGTGTATCCTAGCTGACTACCCTGAGAAGAAATACCGAAACAAACTCAGGGGTCAAAGTCTCTTTTAAAGTCTGTAGTAATATGAACATTTATAAATAAGAACCCTCAATTCATGTCATCAAAGATGAATTTGATTATTTTAATTTGACTATAAGTTGACAATTCATTAATTTGATGTTGATTAATGCAATTTTAACATTAATTACGTTTGATTAATTTTATTTTGATGTTGATGATTTATTTGATAATTTTGTTTTAAATATTTTATTTGGTCACTTTAATTTGATTTTGATAAATTTTTTGATTATTTTAAATTGATTTTAATATTCAAAATGATTTAATATTTTTTTAAGTATATTGATGTGCCCTATATTGTGTAGCTTTAATACTTTCATAAAATCTGTATTCACATTATGGTGAGCAGATAAATGAAATTGATTCTTATAAGAAAGAACAGCTGTTAGCATTTTTAGGGCACATAACAACAACTATCTAATTTTAGTCTGTTGTAAGACTTATTTTGCACAACTTTTTAATATTTTATCATTAT
The DNA here is from genome assembly GCA_029852875.1 of Mythimna loreyi. NCBI lineage: Eukaryota > Metazoa > Arthropoda > Insecta > Lepidoptera > Noctuidae > Mythimna > Mythimna loreyi. The sequence goes on along the minus strand of CM056807.1, from coordinate 7,980,896 downwards.
AATCAGCATGCAAACCATAATAAACAAGATTGGAGACGTAACAAGCGACTAATTTGTTTATATACACCAGAACTCCGATAAATACAGATCAAGTTCGCAAAACGATTACTTTGACAAACTTATCTAAGTATTTCAGGAAAATCCTCCCAAAAATAGTGAATATATAAGAAATATTAAATAAACACCATAAGGAATTACATACTTTCCTCATAAAACATAAAGGAAAACATAAAATACACAAATAAATATAAATATTTTGGAATTCTAACCTATTTATTGTCGCACGATGTAATAACGGAGAATAATACTGGATCCCCAACCAAAAAAATCTACGTGGTGCCAGCTTGAATGTGGTGAAACTAATTTATATTTATTTTAAAATTAATTTACGGAAAACAATACTCTGAAATTCATCGAAATTATCGACCAATTTGTAATGTCAGACGGTAAGATTGACAAATTGCGATGTAGGCTTACCACTTATATTCTTCTAGAGTACTTATTGTAACCATATTTTAGTCGGGTTATAACGTCATCTTTATCGTTTCGTTCCATGCATTCTTTCATCATCACATCAAAGTAATTGTTGCCGCTATATTACCTTTATTGGTAAAAAATCGAACCGTTTAATAAAAAACACAAATGATTATATTTTAATTGGTATAATTTACTATCTCAAAATATTACGGCAGTTAACTTTGAACCAAAACTTACTGTCGTGTCGTAACAAACTTATACCCCCATAAACCTTAAACGGAGCTTGTGTAAATGCGTAAATGCAGTGCGCAGTGTAAGACATGACATAGCACTGCGCTAAGGCACTGCGCATTGCATTTATTTCGTTCACCTTTTTTTGTATACCTACACTTTTAATATTATGGCGTGCTATTTGACTGCAGATGACCGTATTTTGAGCGTCTATAATGACGATTTTCAAAATATCTTCTATCTTACGGGTCGAATAGGTTTTAATTGGGATTATTTCAGAATCACGGATATTTATTTATTTATTATACACTTTATTGTACACCAAGACTAAAATATAACATTGAAAAGAAAACTTATAATAAAAACATACAATCGGCGGCCTTATCGCACTTGGCGATTTCTTCCAGGCTATTATAATATCCTTGGTTCTGACATCATCTCAATTAAGTGCTCGAAGTTGGAGTCACTTGAGCTTAACTCTTGGGGAGCTAAGCTAGGTACTTGAGTCATGAAAGTACGACTTATTGTTACAACTCTACACTACTCTGGTGATTTTTGAACGCAGCCCAGTCTGAACAGCGCATGACACTTGACACTGACAGCTGATAACAGCCTTTGACAGCTGGACTTGTTCAAGTTCAAACTTGTTGTATTATTTGTTTACCGGCGACAGTCGTTTTCGTGATTAATTCAAATGTCCGCTGTAAAAAATAGAAGATAAATATCCATGTAACCTATTAATAATTCCATCATTATGCTAGTTTTGTACTTTTGTAATGTTCAGGAAACAGCTAGATATCTGTTTTGACTTTCGGTGTGATTTGATATTGTTTCTATTTTAAATTGAATTATACTTCAGAGTCCATAAGTTTCTAAAAACGTACCTATATAGTAATTTTTATAAAAATGCGTTGAATTGGTAAACATGTTATTGTTGTGGGTTTTTACAATTTACAAAGACAACAAGCTTATAGGAAAATAAAAACTTAAATAAAAAGTTCTTATTCTACTTTATTCATTTTTTCCAATGATTTTTTCCCATTTTTCTAAAAAAATGTGTAACTAGTATATATATATATCTGTATATATATAATAATCTATATATTTCTTTATTTAATAGTTTTTTTTTTTTTTTTTAAAGTGTAACTATGGAGTTCCTTGCCAGTTCTTCACCATAGGGTGACATAGTAGCCTCTTAATAATAAAAAAAATCTCATCTTACCAATCATTTTTTTTTTGCAGAATAAAAAAATAATTTAAGAATACAATGGAGACCTGGAGTGATGTTGTCTCCTCATACCCAGAAAGTCCTGAACCCAAAGACTATGCTAAGGCCATCCGTTCAGCGGATATCATACTTTCTGAAGATTTAGCACCCTTTGAAACAGGTATGTTTAACTGACACCTGATATTTTTTTTATGCTGGGTCAAATCATTCATTAATAAACCTAATTAATTATAATACTATAATAATACTATAGAGCAGTGGTGGCCGAGTGGTAACGGCCCCGACTTACGAGTCGTAGGTCGCGGGTTCAAACCCAGCCAGGCGCATTACTTTGTGTAATTTATTTCATCACCACTGCTCTCAGAACGGTGAAGGAAAACATCGTGAGGAAACCGGCATGTCCTAGAACCAAAAATTCGAAGACATGTGACATCCACCAATCCGCACTGGGCCCGCGTGGTGGATTATGGCCCATTCCCTCTCCTAGAGAGAGGAGGCCTGTGTCCCTGCAGTGGGAACATTAAAAAAGGCTGATGATGATGATGATGAATAATACTATACTATATAATATACTATTAATAATTAATAAACTAGTGTGCCTTATTACCATCAACAATTGCATCACTGCTTACCATCAGGTGGGATCGCGGTCAAGCACTAGTTTATTGCAACTAAAAAAAAAAGACAAATCCTGCCCTTTGAAATAGTGTCAGACTCTTACTGACTAAATGACCCACTTGGGTGGTTTAAAAAAAAACTAACCATGAAGGATATGGTGGCTCTAGACCCTGCGTCCCCATCTAACCTAACCGGTCTGAGTCGGGGTGCCCCATGTCAATTAATTGTAAAACAGTCAATTAATATTTGGTTAGCATTTAGTATTTAGATTTTTTTTTTTTTTATTTGTTTCATATTTAATTTACATTTTGATAGATTTAAAATTTGTCAGTTTTAAATTCCAAATGGTATAGTAGACTTTTTTTTTATTAACCGAGATTTCAACTGTTTCAAAAACGTCATGACATTTTTATTTCTTTTTTATAATTATCAATTTATTTCATTACAGAATGGCTGGTCCAGACCTTACTCTTCAAGCCTGTTGGTTTATTCGAGACGATATCTTCAAAACGTTCTGATGAAAATTGGTTGAAATCTATATCGGACTCTTTCAAGATCTTGGCTAAACTCGTCGAGAAGTGTTGGGATGTCGTGGAGAGCTATTATAATGATATTATTGAAGTAAGTTTTTATAATTACCCTTAATTTGTTTAATTCAGAAAAGCGGAGTATGAGCCGTCGAAATTAAAGTGAGAGAGTCATGATTTTAAACATCACACACCTGTAGGGATCCTGCAGAAGGGTCGAAGCCAACTGGGGCCAAGAGTTCGCGTCTGATAGGAAGGCCCTGGTATATATGGCAACATAGGAATGGGGTAGGTTGTTTAGTCAGAGTCTGATACTGTTTCCCGTTTCGCCCAAGGGCGGGATTCGTCATTGGATGATTTTTACCTACCATAAAAAAAAACATCACACGCCTAATAAGTTGAACCACATGCTTTTAATTGATAAAAACTAGTACTAGACTGCAATCCCGCCTGATGGTAAGCAGTGATGCAATTGTTGATGGTGAGGCCCCCAATTTAATTGATAGCCTATTCTCTCTAGCCTGAAGACACCTAAATTATAATCGGACGGGAAGACCGCAGCGTGTAAACTGTTCCAGTCTTTCGCCTGGGTATAAACGACGAGGCAAAACGCTTAGTCCGGACCGTAGAAGTCTCAACAACGCCTTATGCGTTGTTCGAGGGTAAAATTGACATGATGATGATTATAATTGATTTATTTGTTTCCCCTTTCCAGCTCTGTATGCTTCCCTTCGATCCTCAAACTCGTAAAGACACCCTTCTCTGCCTGATCAGCGTGGCGAAGCAACCATCCGCTGATCTCAATGAGCAGGTCGTGGCCAGACAGATCAATGATTTAGAAGAAGCTAAGACTTGCAAGGCACCGAGGGCTTTGCTTGTTGGTAAGGAGTCTTATGACTTATTTTCTAATGTTTAATTTCTATTACTTACTAGCTTTTGTCCGCGGCTTCGCCCGCATACATAAAATATAGCCTGTGTCACTCAGGAGTAAAGCAGCTTTCTATTGTTGCTGAAATGTTTCCAATCGGACCAGTAGTTCCAGAGATTACCTCCTACAAACAAAAAATAAAAAAAAAAAACAAACTTTACCTCTTTATTATATTAGTGTAGATAATTATCAGGTACTAGCTTTTGCCTGCTGCTTCGCCCGCATGATATGTAGGCTACCAGCGGCTTCACCCGCGTCTGTAGTTACTGCTCCGCCCCCATAGGTCATAGCGTGATGTTATATAGCCTTTAACCTTCCTCGAAAAATAGACTATCCAACACAAAAATAATTTTTCATTACGAAACTGTAGTTCCAGAGATTACCCCCTACATACAAACTTACAAATTTTACCTATTTATAATACTAGCTTCTGCCCGCGACTTCGTCCGCGGAAAATTTTGTGAGACAAAAGTTGTGATAGCTCGGTTAATATCCATGTTATATAAAAAATTGATAGCCTATGTCACTCAGGAGTAAAGCAGCTTTCTATTATAGCTTCAATTTTTCCAATCGAACCATTAGTTCCAGAGATTACCCCCTACAAACAAAAAAACAAACTTTACCTCTTTATTATATTAGTGTAGATTAGTAATTAGTATGATATAGATTGATGACCTTTTTGATTTAGTTTTTTTTTTGTGTCACCGCTGGCATGCTTTTAGGTTACTAGAAGTGTATCATGTTTTAGGTAAGAGAATTCAAATTCTTGTTGGGTAATAATGAACTCTATTTCTTACGTGATAAAATTAAAATTAACAAACTTATCTTCAGTTTAAATTTCATTGCAAGCGACATTTATTTCGGGGATTTTTATTAGAAAAAAACGAACTCTATGTCTTACGTAATAATGTTCAAATTCTATTGCAAGCATCGTTTTTTACGGCATTTTCTATTACAATTGGTTCTAACATAGCGGGTACAGCTTGTTAATTAATAATGAACTCTATGTCTTATTGTTTAAAAAATTCAAATTCCACTGCAAGTAAAGTTTACATACCTACAGCATTTTCTATTACAATTGGTTCAGTCAAAGCGGGCACAGCTTGCTAATTAATAATTTTTTTTTAAAATTAATAATGAACTCTATGTCTCACTTTTTAAAGTTCAAATTCCATTGAACGCGCAGGTTATTTAAGGCCTTTTTTTACATCATTTCAGGTACTATCTGCAGGTATCATCCCGAGTTGGTACAGGAGCACTTCACCAGAATATGGCGAATTTATCTCAACATGCTACAACCTAACAATAAGACGGTAGGAATTATTTGTTTACTAGCTTCCACCTATTGGCTATGTGCGAAGTGGGTGGTGGGGAACGGCAAATCGATCGTAGCGCACGACGTGGCAGAAATGTGAATTAATTCTGGGCTGTCATGTGTCACATTTCTTTATTTTCATAACTTCCTTTATAAATTTTAGTAAAAACGTAAAAATTTGCGATATGGGTCATAGTACATGCTGTGTCGTAAATTGTAAAAACAATGGGAAAAACAGTTCGTGCAAGTTTTATTCGTTTCCAACATCAAAGTGCACATTACAGCAAAGACAAAAATGGATAGCTGCTGTGTAATGTGAAATCCATGTAATGTGCATGCACATGTAATGTGAATATCGCTAGGTTTAATATACACACTCACTTTTTACATTATTTTTTTCAATTTCGTTGAAAAACTAGTCAAAAATCAATATCACAAAAATATCTTATCATTTAGTTGACATGATTTGACAGATGACAAGTCCTGAATAGTTGCGGCCACTAGGGGCGCTGTCATCGCGCACACAACGAATAGTGTCTGGAGTGAGGATGATGAGCAATATACAGGGTGTTATTGACATCGTCGCACAAAGGAATACCACTGATCCAGTACATGAGTCTGGAACCCCCAGTAGTGATATTTTTTGTCGAATTTTTCTATTTTTTTTTTTGATGGATTTTTTATTTTTTTAAATTAAGCTGTATAAAAACGTTATTTTAAAATTTTATTGAGTTTAATTAGAATAACGACTTTATTTGCCTCGATGATATTTTTATTACTTAATTTATTTTATTGTACTTTTTTCTTTTTTTTTTCTAAATATTTTTAGAAAAAAAAAAGAAAAAAGTACAATAAAATTCATTCAAAAAGTTCAAAAAGTCATCATTGAGTTTTATACAGGTAAAAATAAAAAAATATAACTTTTTTTTTTAAATTTGAAACAATACCGACGAAAAATTCCATCACTGGCGTGTCCAGAATCATGTACTGGATCTATGGTATTCGTTTGCGTTAACATGTCAATGACACCCTGTATATAATAATATCCTTAATCTAATAAGTCATCATTTCTCTTACTCTAACTAATGATCATCTTTATGACACTGCCTTAGGGCGTGGACCCATGTCTACGGTGCGGTGCCGTTTGCCGTGCAACGGTACGGCACCGCCGCCGGCGGATGGCGTGACACCGTGCCGCGCCACGGCGTCGTGTACCGACGTACACGCTCAGGACGTATACCAAAATTAGATTAGATAGAAAAAAAAAATAGAAAAAGAAATTAGTTCAGATTAGTTTTGGCTTGTTATGGACTGCGAAAGACGTATCCTGCTCCTTTTGCTGTTAAGACGACGACGAATGAAGAAAAACAAAATAACACAATAGTGAGCACGTCGGTACACGACGCCGTGGCGCGGCACGGCGCCGCGCCGTCTGCCGGCGGCGGTGCCGTACCGTTGCACGGCAAACGGCACCGCACCGTAGACATGGGTCCACGCCCTTACCTCATAGGAAGCACATTCCAGCTGCACTACTATTAGAAAGAAAGAAAGAAAATATGTTTATTTGGCACTCCATGAACCAATATAAAATAAACAATTACAATTTCAAACAACATTAAAACAGAGAAAAAGAAAAAAAAACAATAGAAAGAAAAATAAAAAGAAACAAAAATAACAATAAAAGAAATAAAATTAACAATTTAATATCTCACGGCTGTGCCAAACAGGTCCAGTTCAGCATAATGCCAGACAACTACGTAGCAGTTGCCTGACGCTGGTTTTCAACTGAACCTTTTGGGTGTTATCTATTATACCTATTCGGCGTATCTCCACTGATGATCATGTCTGTTCCAGGACCAAGTAGTGAACTCAGTGCTACAAGGAATCAACGGACTGTTCGAGCACTTCGGAGACGACATCGAGATAGAACAGATCAACGGCTTCTACGACACCATGTCTAGAGAATGTATTAAGATTTCCAAGTGCTTGGAAGGTAAGAACTTGTTCGCTGACAATTGTACTGGCTTGTGTCGGCGAGCAATAGGTAGTTCGCCGTCCGGTAAAGACTAAGCCCACATCAACGGTACGTTGTGTCGCACGCGCGTGTTTAATCATAGTATAAAACAAAATTGCTTACCGCTGTCCCTAATATGTATGCTTTGATCTTTAAAAGTACGTAACGGAATTTGATGCGGCTTTTTTAATAGATAGAGTGATTGAAGAGGAAGGTTTATATGTATAATACATGCATAATATATTCAATATCAGTACCCGTGCGAAGCTGGGGCGGGTCGCTAGTATAAAACAAAGTCGCTTACCGCTGTCCCTATGTATGCTTTGATCTTTAAAACTACGCAACGGATTTTGATGCGGTTTTTTTAATAGATAGAGTGATTCAAGAGGAAGGTTTATATGCATAATACACGCATAATATATTCAATATCAGTACCCGTGCGAAACTGGGGTGGGTCGGTAGTACAAAATATTTGTCAATATACTGACAGGTTAATACAAAAGTCCGCTGGGCTGGGTTCAAAAATAACCAGAGTAGTGTAGAGTTGCAACTCAGAGTCGTTCTTTTATGACTCGAGTGAGAGAGCTACCCTAGAGTTAACGCAAGTAACTCTAGCTACAAGTAGGGTAGGTTGGAGTAAGCCATTGACAATAGAATCGTTTGCGTTCAAAAATTGATGTGAGGGGTATCTACCCTGTGACGTCATTAGAGTTAAATCCAACCTCAAATTGGAACGCAGCCCTGCAGCGCTTCATTGGTATTATGTCGGCTATCAAAACTTTTATAACTTACAGCGCTTGATACGTCAAAACTACACTAATGTTATCAATGTAAAGGTGTATGGCCTGCAGGTCACACAGGTGATCCCCCTAATCTAGTACGTAGTACATATATATCGATAAAACTGGCTTATGACGGGGAGCAATAGGTAGCTCGCCGTCCGGTAAGGATCAAGCCCGGGTCGACGGTGCGTTATGTCGCACGCACGTCTTAATTAGACATCAGCAAGATTTATGGGGTTTTTGACGTGACAACGTCTTATAATTCGATGGAGCCAGGTCCACGCATGAAAAAACATGACTCATGCGGCGTTACCTTGCTCTGAGGCGTTCCATTTAAGGTTTGAAGTGCGAGCGAGAGCACGCAACGAGCGACAAAGAGGCACAATCGGCCTCGTTCGGCAGTGTTCGATATCTGTTTCTCTCCTACTTGAGCGAGCGATGCGTCCGCGTGGACAGCTGCTGTACACTAAAATAAAATAATACATTTACATGTTTTCGTCAAGTATGAAGTGCAAAGAAAAGTGAATGTGGTGTCAATTCTTATGACGTTGTCACGTTCAACTATCGTCAGTAAACCGACTTTACAGACAACCGATTTTTTTATAGTGAGTATAAATCATCCAATCACAAATGCCGTCCTTGGGTAGAGCGGCAGGTAGTATAGAGGACCATTGGAAACAACTACTTTTCGGAGTCATACGTCATCACTGGCAAATAAAAAAAATATCATGCAGCAAATGAAAGAAACTGCTTGCATATACGTTTTATATATCACTAGCTTTTGCCAGCGGCTTCGCCCGCGTACATAAAATATAGCCTATGTCACTCAGGAGTAAAGCAGCTTTCTGTTGTTGCATAAATTTTTCAAATCGGACCAGTAGTTCCAGAGATTACCCCCTACAAACAAAAAAAACAAAAAATCAAACTTTACCTCTTTATTATATTAGTATAGATTTATTTCTCTAAGATTAAAATACATAATCGCTTGATGAGAAACAATGTTTTTACTTTATAATTAGAAAGTGCCGAGAGCATACGCTTAGAATCTAATTACTATTGAATTTGTGAGTACATTGCAAAAAATAATCTGATATTCCCTTTCAATAGAATAGTCCTAGTTTTAGTTAGTTTTTTTTTTGTTTTTTTAGTTCGCAATAAATGTTTTGACTTTGACTTTCTTCACATTTTTCTTATTAATACTTGTGTTTTCTCTGTGTCCAGTTCTCCTATCAATCTTCAAACATCACGCTCGTCTCTTCAAAGAGCGCTTGTCAAAGGACAGGGCAGTTCGTCTGTACCTGTGGCAGATTGACACCAAGACCGCGATGGACGCGCTGAGCAACATATATGACGTTGTATTACCTGAAGTGCCGAATAAAGAGGTGAGTGGATTCTGGAATATTTGTACTAATTAAAAAAAAATATATATAATAATAATAATATTCGACGACCATCACACATCGCCGTCTAGTCTCAAGCTAAGCAGAGCTTGTGTTATGAGTACTAGACAACTGATAAACATACTTATATATTTCTAAATACATACATATTATAGATAAATTACACCCAGACACAGAACAAATGATCGTGTTCATCACACAAATATTTGTCCTGGGTGGGAATCGAACCCACGACTTCCGACATAGCAGTCAGGGTCACTAACTACTATGCTGACAGGCCAGTAAAAAAAATACAACTGACTTCAATATAAAGTTTTCAATGAAAATATTTTCTCATTACAAGCTTTTATAGTAGTATATTTTTATTATTAATCATCAAGACCTTTCCGAAAACTACAAACACGTTTGGGTTATCTAATTGTATTACGGAGCTCCTATGACCACCTTCCAAATCCCCCATCACCCGGACTACCATACCAATACCAAAACCTACCCTGAATACCATAGTACTCGTCAATACAAATCCAATGAGCCCAAACACGATTGAGTTGTTTTATTGCTGAACTCCTATGGCTACCTTCCAGCTTCATCATCAGATCATCAGTTATCATAATATTGCATCGTCATGCGATTTACACCTGCATGCAAAATTGCAGCTCAATCGGGTGAAGAAATCTACTTCAAAATTGAGTTGTAAGATTTGAGCCGAACATACATAGTTACATTGCAAGCTAATAAAAAGCTTATAAAAAATGGTCTTGACAGACGGACAACAAGGTGTATAAAATGACTTTAATTTCGGAAGTCGGCGTTTCTATAATAGTTTCTATATAGTTTGGTTTCTTCATTATTAAATACCGACTTCCGAAACTAATGTTATAAACTTCTTTTATGCCATTTATATATTCAGTTATAATTTTTAATATTTCTCTAAAAATAAACATTTAAAAAAATTGGTTGCCTGTAAAGTCGGTATACGGGCGAAAGTTTTACGTGACAACGACTTTGAGTGGTAAAACGCGTGCCTTTCACTTTTTATGTCTGTCTCTCTCGCTCTTAGGCGGGCTAACCATGCCCGAGTGGAAGGGACGCGTGCCTCTCACTCGCTCTCATTGTGAGCGCATAACATGAGCGGAGCGTAACGCAGTTTCTTGAAGTGTCACCCGGCAAACCAATTTAATAAGACGTTGTCACGTCAAAATATAACAAACTAGCTTTTGTCAGCGGCTTCGCCCGCGTACATAAAATATAACCTACGAGTATGTCACTCAGGAGTAAAGTAGCTTTCTATTGTTGCTATTTTTTTTCCAATCGGACCAGTACTTCCAGAGATTAGCTCCTACAAACAAAAAACAAACTTTACCTCTTTATTCTATTAAGTGTAGATTGTGTCCACTGGCACCAGGACAGAGTTCAAGCTACCGGTAGTCAGGGCTTAACTGAAAAGAATATAATTGTGGAAATTTCTTATAGACAACCTTTTAAAGTTGAACTTGAGCATTCTCGTGAATGTTACATCATTAGAAAAATACGAGAACATTTTAGCGAGCATTCTACCGAGCGTTCTGGCGAGCATTCTAGCGAGCATTGCATTGCTTCGCGTCCGTCAAGTCTGACATCTTCGTGAAGAATGACGCGCATCGACTAAAGCGTTCACTAGAATGCTCATGAAAACGTTCATAGCAATGTTTGGCTCTATGCTTGGCTCGGCTCGTTGTTCAGTTCGACAAATATAAAAACGGCGAATGCTCGATGTTATGTTACAAGTGAATGCTCAAGGCTATCTGCACCTTTATAAATTACTAGCTGTGCCCGCGACTTCGTCCGCGTGGAATAGTTATTTTGGGCATCATATTTATTTTTGCAAACAACCTCCTCAGCTTTATAAATTATAGCTGTTACCCACGACTTTGCCCGTGTCAATTTCTGTTATTATTTTAGACAATTTAGTTTTTAAAAGAACATAATTATCTAAACGTACGTCCCTTCTTTGAGGCGTGGTTGGATAGACATCACGGTGTCCTCATCTTCCGCATGACGCAGGTTCTCACCGGACATGGGAAATTCAGGAGATTCCTACAAAGAATTCGTGCGGAAGAGACGCCCGGGTGTCGCGATTGTGTGGACACCCGGAGGACACATCGCCGTCGCCGTGTCCTCGTAGGGGTGATCGGCGGCGGTGACCTCTTGCGCCGGGCCTTGGTTCAGGCCATGGTCCGCAGCGAAGAAGAATGGTAAGCGGTCGCTTCCTTCTGTGAAGCAGTAATGCTCGTAAAGGAGGAGGCCGACCGCATAAGGTAAGGGCAACAGCGCCCTCGCCGTAGCCGTCGCCGCCGCGATCCTGCCGATATCCGGCCACCGTAGATGCTGGCTTGCGGACGGTGAGCAATGGGTAGCTCGCTGTCCGGTTGTCTGGTAACAGTCCAGACCGAGACCAAGTCGTCGATGCGAAAGCGTTATACCGGGGCTCTGGGAATAAGGCAAGGGAGGAACGGGGTAGGTTGTTTAGTCAGTAAGAGTCTGACACTGTTTCCCGATCCGTCCAAGAGCGGGATTCGTCATTGGATGATTTTTACCTACCATAAAAAAACCCTCCGCGCCGCCCGCAAGCAACCCCTCTCCTCGCCCGCCGGCCAGGCACAGCGTCATATTTTGCACATCATGCGGCGCGTGTGAATTTTATATCGGAGTTATTTTAAAATTTTAATATCTTCTAAGATGTTCATTGAAAATAAGTGATGTCAAAGACAATTTTGTTCACAATTACATACACTTAATCAACAACACATTTATTTGGATATAGTTTAATATTATTATGTTGATACAACTCGTAACAAATAATGCTTTAACTTCGGCCAAATTTGATTCCCATAAAAACGGTTCTAGTGAGTTAATCTTAAAAGATAGACATATACTGTCGCGGACATTTTTTTAGATCATGTTAAGAGGAATAATTCTTTCATACATATTTTTTTGGTATCTTGAACCGTTTTTGCAGCGCACGCAACGGAAGCCGTCAAAAATGAATAAGTTTCCCCGTTTTTTCCACATTTTCCATTATTGCTTCGCTTCTATTAGTCGCAGCGTAATGTTATATAGCTTAAAGCCTTCCTCAATAAATGATCTATTCAACACAAAAATAATTTTTAAATTCGGACCAGTAGTTTCTGAGATTAGCGCGTTCAAACAAACAAACAAACAAACAAACAAACAAACTCTTCAGCTTTATAATATTAGTATAGATTAGTGTACTATGCGTTCCAAATAAGAAAAGGATCGATTGACAGGATGTGACGTCACGCCGTACTGTGTAATCAATATATATAAAAGAAAGTCGTGTTAGTTACACCACTTATAACTCAAGAACGGCTGAAACGATTCGAACGACTGAAAATTGGCAGGGAGGTAGTTTAGAGCCAGGAGAAGGACATAGGATACTTTTTTGTTTACTTTTTTTTACGTAGTATATTTGCTAATTCTGAACTCTACTCTGCCACCGAGTAGGGTAGAGTAGAATAATCTATTGCCGGGAGCGAAGCCGCGGGAAAAAGCTAGTCGAAGATATTTCTGCAAAATTTAAGAACCCTGAGATGAGTAAAATTTAAAACTAGATTCTGATTAAACTTTTTTCGTTCACAGACCATAAATAAATTAAATTTTTCGTAAATAAACTAAATTTTATAAAATATCTTGCCTCGATTTGACAGTAAATTGTGACGTCACAACATGGCAATCGATCCTATTCTCATTTGGAATGCATTGTATAATAGAATATCTGTTTATAGCAACATCAATAATTTTCAGGACGTGATAAAGACTGAAGTACTGCCCCGCCTGGACTCTCCCTCCATCCTCATGAAGCACACTGCCCTAAGGATCATCATCCAGGGTCGGATGACCGAGACCGTGGAAGTGCCCACTGTATGCAGTGGTATCGAACTGGAGTTCCAGTTGAGAGCTAAGAAACTATCTTATGAAGAAGCTAGTACCGTAAGTTTTTTTTTTTATGATGGGCAAAAATCACGTAGATGGATGGAGAGGAAGAGGGAGGCCGAAGAAGAGAAGGATGGATTGTGTGAGGAGTGATATGAAAGAAAAGGGAGTTAGTGATAGTGTGACGGGTGACAGGACAGAGTGGAAGAAAAAAACATGTTGCGCCGACCCCAAGTAATATGGGATAAGGGTAGGATGATGATGATGATGGGCAAAAATTATCCAATGACGAATCCCGCTCTTGGGCGGAGCAGTAAGTTTAGTTATACAAAGTGTAATGTTAAATACGCCAAGACAACTTACATATACAAAGTGTAACGTTAAATACGCAAAGACTACTCAATTTTTTTTTGTATCCTGCTTAGCACAGCAATCTGTCATACACATTTGGCCATTTCTTTATTTTATTTTTTCATTTCTTTACATTTATTCATAAAGCAATCAAATACACAATAATAATAAATACCAGTCAGTCTTAATAAAAAAAAAGTAGTTCACAAAACATACAGTTTTATAAACCTGGGATAGGTTTATAACACTGGTGATTCTGGGCTTTCAGCGATCATCCTAAGGATTCTGTTGACACTATCTCTAATTCGACGCTTGAGTGAGGGTAACTTTTTGTGCATTATTGCATAAAAATCATGTCATCATCATCATCATCATCAGCCATTTTAATGTTCCCACTGCTGGGACACAGGCCTCCTCTCTAGGAGAGGGCACGGGCCATAATCCACCACGCGGGCCCAGTGCGAATTGGTGGATGTCACATGTCTTCGAATTTTTGGTTCTAGGACATTCACGGTTTCCTCACGATGTTTTCCTTCACCGTTTTGAGAGCAGTGGTGATGAAATAAATTACACTAAGTAATGCGCCTGGCTGGGTTTGAACCCGCGACCTACAACTCGTAAGGGCCTTTACCACTCGGTCACCACAGCTCTCTAAATCATATCAATTCAATCATTTATAACACTCTCACCTGCGGCTCGGGTAAATTTCGCCTCGGTCACAAAATTGCTCCACTTGTATCAAAATGTACTATTTCAGGTGTCCTGGTGCATAGAATCGAGTGTTTCCAACAGTGAGACGATGTTGCTAACAGCAATAATGTTCTACGATAACTTACCGCCTTATAAGAAAAAGGATATTGTCGTTAATGGGATCTTAAAGGCTTCCGATGATGTCCGGAAGGTAAGCTGTTTAATTTTATTTTAATCCATACTTAATATTATAAATGCGAAAGTTACGATGTTTGGATGTTTGTCACTCAATCACGCCAAAACGGCTGGACGGATCTGGATGAAAATTAACTAAGACTTACTACAAAGCCAATTACTACAGCAATTTATTTGTGTAAAAATAAAGAGTTGGATGTTTTCAGGGGAATACATGACTCATTAATATGTATGTATAGGTTTTATTTATTGTATATATATATATCATATGGTATGTATGTTTATGTATTTTATACTTGCACTTACTTGTGTAGTTTATTTTTAGATTTAAGTAGGTAGTTATAATGTTATTTTGTTAAGGGTATAATTTAGCTTTTATTTTTTGTGCACTTTGTAATGTCCTCAAGTCTTACAAAATTTCTTTAATTACGCTTTACGGTTTGCTGTAAGAAAACCCAATTTTGGGTTAAGCTCGCCTATGTACATCACCTGTTTTGTAAATAAGAACCGGCAAAAAAAACCCAGACCCGACAGAAAAGTAGCATATCTCAGTATTCTTGTTATTATTTATATAATCATATTATATAGTTTTTATATTTGAAATCAATGGCTAACACCAAAATATTTCCTTATGTTTTTGTTCAGGCTGTGAACTAAAAAAGTACAAAATGCCTATTTATCTACACAATTTGTAATAAATGGCGATAAAATAGTTACGGGATGTATCCAGATGACCTGGAGATACAGCTGAATTATATAATTTTTGAATTCCTAGTATAATATATTTTTGTTGTAACGTGTAGTGAATGTACCCTAAGTTGATTGTAGTACTAGGAATTCAAAAATTATATAATTCAGCTGTATCTCCAGGTCTCCTGGATACATCCCATAACTATTTATCGTCATTTAGTTACAAACATTTACGAATTGTATAGATAAGTAGACATTTTGTATTTTTTTTTTAGGGTAACGCCTGAACAAAAACATAAGGCCATATTTTGGTGTTAGCCATTGAATTCTAATATAAAAACTATATAATATGATTATATAAATAATAACAACAAAATTGAGAGATGTCACTTTTCTGTCGGGTCTGGGTTTTTTTTATATGGGACGTGACCGATCTTCTTTGTGTTTTGAAAATTAAAGTGTACAATAAAGAATATAAGAGTTTTTTTAACCCTTTATTTTTACGCAAATAAGTTTTTTTTTGCAAACCGTACTGTTCACTCAATATTTAACAGGTCGAGGTTATTGGCTTTCCTATTCTTATTTGGAACGCATAGTATATGTCTGTATTTTATCAACTGTGCCATCTAAAATTTTCACACATTCTATTTTTTCTTTTCATTTAATTTTTAGGCGGCACTCATCCTACTTCTAAAACTAAGCCTTCAAGAAAATATAGACAAATACATAGACATATGGAGAGCGTTATTAGACAACACTACTGGACCAGACTTGGGTAAAGCCGTGGTCATCTTCGAGGATGCTCTTCATCATATCTTGGAGGTCTTGGCTTCTTTTACTGGAGACTATGAAAAGGTAAGGTTAGGTTTAAAGATTTTTGTTATCAAAAGAGTACCGGTGTCCTCACGCCTC
The DNA here is from genome assembly GCA_029852875.1 of Mythimna loreyi. Taxonomy (NCBI): domain Eukaryota; kingdom Metazoa; phylum Arthropoda; class Insecta; order Lepidoptera; family Noctuidae; genus Mythimna; species Mythimna loreyi. Next base: position 7,964,605 of record CM056807.1, on the reverse strand, counting down.
CTGGAGCCGAGGGTTGGTGCGAAAGCGTTATACCGGGGCTCTGGGAATAGGGCAAGGGAGGAATGGGGTAGGTTCTTTAGTCTGTAAGAGTCTGACACTGTTTCCCGCTCCGCCCAAGAGCGGGATTCGTCATTGGATGATTTTTACCTACCATAAAAAAAAAACGGTGTCCTCTCGGGGATCTAGGAGAAAATCAGTAATGAATCTGTGGCGGTCAGCAAGGTTCCTATATTTGTGTGGTTATCTTACTAATATTATAAATGCGAAAGTTACGGTGTTTGGATGTTTGTTACTCAATCACGCCAAAACGGCTGGACGGATCTGTATGAAATTTGGCACAGGCATAGGATATAATCCGGAATAGGACATAGACTATAGGCTTTTTATCCAGGAAACCCCAACCCCAATACCACGCGGGCGAAGCCGCGGGCAAAAGCTAGTAAAAATATAACTACAAATACTAAGGCGGAAGCTCCGCACTACTACGCCTTTACCTTCTAATCTAAGTGAGGAGAAACGGCAAGCGGTCGCCTCCTGCGAAGCAGTAATGCTAGTGAAAGAGGAGGCCTAAAGCGTGAGATAACGAATGTCCTGACGTTCCAGCAGACGCGATTTCGACCCCGACGCAAGCTTACAGAGGTCAAACAAAGAGTAGCTCGCCTTCCGGTCATCTGGTAATTAACGCGTTCCTCAAAGAAATTTCAGCGAAGTATAAGAACCCAGTAGTATCGATTCTAGGACCGAGGGGATTTTCTGAAAAGGACCTACGGTACTAGAATGCAAAGGGCAACTGTAAGACACCTTTCTATGACTAAAACACACACACACCATCTGTGTGTGTGTGTTTTAGTCATTAAAAGACACTCTCTAGCTCCACCAAGTCCGCGAAAAGTGATTGTATGATTTCTAACCTCAAAAAAACTAAACTAACCTACCCGTGTCCTGGTGAGACCCTTTTTAACATTCTTTCATATTCCCACAGGTATACGAAGAAGTGAAACCAGTCCTGTCCCTCATGGCTACGTTGTTAAGTCTTCATAAAACTGAGTTTAACACTGAATCCTGGTGCCAAGCGTTTAAACCGACTGTCGTGCATCTGGCCAAACTGGTCGGTGTTGATGCTGTGAAGATGATCAGTGACACTGATGAACATGAGGTCAGTATGCTCTCATCATCATCATCAGCCTTTTTAATGTTCCCACTGCTGGGACACAGGTCTCCTCTCTAGGAGAGGGAATGGGCCATAATCCACCACGCGGGCACAGTGCGGATTGGTGGATGTCACATGTCCAAAATTTGGTTCTAGGATATGCCGGTTTCCTCGCGATGTTTTCCTTCACCATTTTGAGAGCAGTGGTGATGAAATGAATTACACAAAGTAATGCGCCTGGCTGGGTTTGAACCCGCGACCTACATCTCGTAAGTCGGTGCCGTTACCACTCGGCCACAACTGCTCTCAGTATGCTCTGCCATTGAGTGATTGACTCAATGAGGGTGTTTAGCCTGTCAGTCTAGTAGTTAATGACCCTGACTGCTATGTCGGAGGTGGATCCCGCCGATATCCGGCCACCGTAGACACTGGTTTGCGGACGGTGAGCAATGGGTAGCTCGCCGTCCGGTCGTCTGGTAGCAGTCCAGACCGAGCCCAAGTCGTCGACGCTCCGTTCCCGCGCGCCTAATGGAGTTGTCAGCAAACCGTAGGGGCCCTACAGGGTCGAAGCCTCCCGGAGCTGAGGGTTGGTGTGAAAGCGTTACACCGGGGCTCTGGGAATAAGGCAAGGAAAGCACGGGTTAGGTTCTTTAGTCAGTAAGAGTCTGACACTGTTTCCCGCTCCGCCCAAGAGTGGGTTTCGTCATTCGATGATTTTTACCTACCATAAAAAAAAAAGCTTTTAAACCGACTGTCGTGCATCTGGCCAAACTAGTCGGTGTTGATGCTGTGAAGATGATCAGCGACACTGATGAGAATGAGGTCAGTATGCTTTGCAATTAAATAATCTTCTTCTTCTATATGTATAAAAGGAGAAACTGACTTAAGTCAAAGTCAAAAAGTCAAAGTCAAAAATTTTTATTTCACATGGGCCTACATGGGCACTTATAAAACGTCAGATGCTAGTGCACGGTTCCAAATTGGTCGTTTCCGATGGAGAAGAACCGGCAAGAAACTCCATGGTTACTCTTTTTAAAAAAATTGTTATCTTTACAATATTTCCATATTACAACACATAAATTATGTAAGGACAGTGCAGACCAGTCAATATTGAACTCCTACCGTTAAAATGGTAGGAAGTCATCTAAAATTTGCGTCTACAATGTTCTTACATTCACATTATTAAAAGAGGCTATATAAAAGCAAGAAAAATAATCACAAGTCTCAGTAAGACAATTACATTATATGATGGATGTATAAAATGGAATAAGGAATATTGTGAGAATGTATCAAAATAAAAGAATAAAGAGATTTCGTATATAAAAAAAAATGAAAAAAGATGGAGCAGTTAACAGACAATTATACAGAATATTAATAAGTTACCAGGGGGCCACATGAGCAGAAGCAGTCATTGCCAGACAGTTGTGTCTTCGACATAGTCTCTAACCTTATAATATGCTTTTTTGGTTAGGACACGCTTAATATGAGTTTTGAACTTTCTCTCGGTAAGTTCTGTCACCTCCTTTGGCAGCTTGTTATAAAAGCGTACGCTATTTACTAAGAATGACTTGCTGGTCTTAGCTAATCTCCATTTAGGTATAACAATTTCATGTTTATTACGTGTGTTTTTGTTATGGAGATCGCTTCTAATTTTAAAAAGTCCTAAGTTTTTACGAACATATAAAATACATTCTAAAATATAAAGAGAAGGCAAAGACTGACTGACATATCAAAGCATAGCCGAAACTACTGGGACTAGGAGTGTGAAAATTTGCACAAAGCTTTCTTTTATGACTCCTTAATTATTATTATTACATCCCTAATGGGGGTCTGAAGTATTGTATGGAAAACCCTACTTTCGCGCAAGCGAAGCCGCTGGCAGAACGCTAGTATGTTATACAAGGAAAGGCGGACGGAACAAGGCCGCGTGGCAGATCTCCTATGCGATGGACTGACCAAGTCAAAGCGCTTGTTGGCGGCCCATTGATGGTGTGCCTGGATGTTTGCCAGCAGTCAAAACTCGCGCGATGTCGTGTGGCGCACCCTGACAACTTCCGGAGAGCCACGACCACTCTGACAAGAGTGAAACGACCAAAAAGAATATCGAAATATGTAGTACATTTTGATACAAGGGCAGAAAGTCTGTCATTGCGAAAGAGCCGGTATTATTATTACAATACGGCAGCAGTGATTCTGCACGTATGTCAAACGATGTTTTTCAATAAACATACGACTTGTGGAGGTTGATATGAATCTGAGTAATATCTACAGGATGCATTTTGGAGAGTGTACGCGGGAATTGCACGATTTGATTCCGTCATCTCAATTTTACCATCGGACATCCGGCGTACGGCAAATATCCACCCTTTACTACTCAACAATTGAGACATCTACGGTCCGGACTAAGCGTTTTACCTTGTCGTTTAGGAGGGACTGGAACAGTTTGCCGGCTGCAGTCTTTCCGTCCGATTATAATTTAGGTGTCTTCAAGGCTAGAGTGAATAGGCTCTTAATAAACTAGTGCGCCTTACCATCAACGATTGCATCACTGCTTACCATCAGGTGGGATCGCAGTCAAGCACTAGTTTATAGCAATTTAAAAAAATAAAATAATTGAAGACTCACCCAACTGAGGCCAAGGGTTCGCGTCTGAAAGGAAGGCTCTGGCCCTGGTATATATGGCAACGTAGGAATGGGGTAAGTTGATTATTCAGAAAGAGACACTGACACTGTTTCCCGCTCCGCCCATGGGCGGGATTCGTCATTGCATGATGTTTACCTAACTACCATAGTTGTTATTGCTGTTAAAAACTGTTACTGGCATTAACTTTTTTAAAGCCTTTATTTTTGTACGAGTTTTTAAGCGCTAAAATTCGACGAGCCTAACTTCAGACGCGCCAAGATCTGACGGCCGTACTGTACAATCATGTTTTTTTTTTAATTGCAATAAACTAGTGAGTAGCACTAGATTATTGCAATTTAAAAAAAAACATCCCACCCGATGGTAAGCAGTGATGCAATCGTTGATGGTATGGTACTAATTACAGTCACCCTATATATTTACCCGTGTATCTTTCTCCTCTGTCAAATCCATCCAAAGGCTGTCTTTAAAAAATCGCATTTTAGCGATAAGACCGCCCATTGTAACACCGTAGTAATTTAAAGCTCCTAATGTATGGTGTACCTACAATAAAGTGTATATATGTATAGATAGAGATACATACATATAGATAGATAGAACATATAGATCTATCTATATGTTCTATTTATCTATCTATATGTTTGAAATTCTAATATTTGAAGCTGTTTTCAGGTAAAGATTGCTTTTTAGTTTTTGTTTTTAACCTGAAAAATCCTTTCAGGTTGTACACGTTGAGAGATTTGAAGAAGATACAGTTCTAAGTAAGCTGTTATCAACGTTGAGTACTCCATCTTCAGATATTTCATGTAATGACACACTGTCCGCCTTTCAAGTAAGTTACTATCTATCAATCTGGGAATCTTTAAGTCAAGAGTGAACACGCCTTCTTCTTGCGAAGCAGTAATGCTAGCAAAAGAGGAGGCCGACCGCATCAGGCAAACGCAACAGCATACAGCCACCGTCGCCGCGATTTTGTTCCCGATTTCCGGACACCGTAGGCTCGGGCTTGCGGACGGCGACCAATGGGTCTTAAAAGATTTAAAAAAAAATCAAAATTCATTTATTAATGTGATTTTCGTACATTTTTTACAATGAGATCTTAATAAATATACATCAGTTCCTCAAAAAATGTACCCTGAAGATATACACTCTACATAATTAGTAATTTACTTATTATAAAAAAAGTGGTTATGAACATATTAAAATGAATAGCTTAATGAATATAATTTTTAAATTAGGAAAATAATGCCATGTCAAATTTAAATAAATATTAATGTCAAATAGCTTTCTATAATAAAAATAATAAATCCATGTCAAAATTAAATTGATATCAATGTCAAATAATGTATAATGTCAAAATTAAATATATGGCAATGTCAAGTGACTTACTATGGTAAAAAATAATAGTACAATGTCAAAATAAAAAATATCAATGTTAAATACCTTACAATTGATCATTAAGAAACTCATCGATGGTATAATAACATTTCTCCAATAATAAATGTCTTAATTTATTTTTAAATTGAACAAAATTTAAGTCCTAATTCCTTGGGCCACGGGTTTGCGTCTGAAAAGGAAGGCTCTGGCCCTGGTATGTATGGCGATGTAGGAACGGGGTAGGTTGTTTAGTCAGTAAGAGTCTGACACTTGTTTTCCGCTCCGCCCAAGAGACTCGTCATTGGATGATTTTTACCTAATTATTATGTTATTATTTCAGGTATTATTTTCAAGCATTGATAACGACTACAAAGTGTTATCGAAAGCTCTTTCTAAATTAGAAGTTATGATTGAAAACGAAAATAATAATTTGGATAAACGACTGTTGTCTTTGGTAAGTCATTTTTACATATTTATTTATTAATTTTTTTTTTTTTTATTAGGCTGTTGGTCTAATGCAGTGATAGGCAAAGTAAGGCTTGCGGGACAACTCCAGCCCGCGAAAGCACTTAATCCGGCCCGCTGACGGTCCCTCGACATAAATGGCGACATAACAAGGCCCTTGCTTGCGGACGTCGAGCAATGGGTAGCTTGCCGTCCGGTAGTCTGGTAATTGTCCGGACCAAGTCTAGTCGTCGACGGCGCGCACTGTTCCCACGCGCCTCAAGGAGTTATCAACGAACCGTACTGTACCGTGGGACCCTGCAGACGGGTCGAAGCCTACTGGGGCCAAGGGTTCGTGTCTGAAAGGAAGGCTCTAGCCCAGGTATTTGTGTTGTTTAGTTAGTAAGAGTCTGACACTGTCTCCTGCTCCAGCCAAGGGCGGGATTCGTCATTGGATGATTTTTACCTACCATAAAAAAAATGACCCGTGAAAAATATATTTCATCCCCCATCTCGGAAAGATTCTTTGTGCTCTTCGATATCATATCAGAGTGCAAAAGTAGATTGATAAAGTAGATTTGAATTTAGAATTTTCGTTACTAGACTAAAGAACATATATCTTTAAAAGTAAAGTCATAATTTACGTTTTTATTACAGGTAATAAATCTAATTTTCAAGTTGAAATCTAAAAATGTAACTGAGTCTAAAGATGCGAGGATTTTTCAAAAAGATGCTACCATGTTCTTGGGTAAGAATTTGATTTTGTTTTAAATCATCTATCTATATACACTGTGAATTTTAATGGTTGTTTTTCCGCGACACAACGACTTGCCATAAGGAGTACTTTCAAAGAACATAATAAAAGTTAAAAGAATAAAGAGTATTTTTTGACGATTGCATCACTGCTTACCATCAGGTGGAATCGCAGTCAAGCACTAGTTTATTGCAAAGAAAAATAAAAAAAAAAATATTATAAAAATCTTCATCAAATCGGAGAAACTTGCACCACTTGCATCGCACGCGCCGTCAAAGGAAATCAATGCAGAAAATGTGCAAATTAAAATTAGCTCTCTTGCCACTCACTGTTTAATCACGAAATATCAGAAACTATAACATCTACTAACTTGACATTTGGCAATTAGGTTAGGTATTTCCACCCGTAAAAATCTGTTACACTCTCCCGCTCCGCCCTAGATGATTTCTTACCTTAAAAAAAAAACAATCTAAAGAGTTTATCATCGACTCGAAAAGAAGAAGAAGAAGACCTTAAAAAAGGGCAGCAGGGTCTTTCAAATAATGCAGTTGATAAAAAAAAACCTGATTTTAATGAAATATCGAATTTAGCTTATAGCACATTGGGTTGGAGCAGTGGTGGCCGAGTGGTAACGGCCCCGACTTACGTGTTGTAGGTCACGGGTTCAAACCCAGCCCGGCACATTACTTTGTTAATATATTTCATCACCACTGCTCTCAAAACGGTGAAGGAAAACATCGTGAGGTAACCGGCATGTCCTAGATCCAAAAATTCGAAGGCATGTGACATCCACCAACCCGCACTGGGCCCGCGTGGTGGATTACGGCTTATTGCCTCTCTTAGAGAGGAGGCCTGTAAGCCTGCAGTGGGAACATTAAAAAGGCTGATGATGATGACTTTGGGTTGATTTTATAATATTTTGAATTGAAGCTTAAAACTTTTTTATATTTTGTTTTAGGTAAATACGGACATATGACCCAGCAAGAAAGTTTTTCAGAAGATATCTACATTTTGAAATTGAAAAATAAAGTCAATTTGAACGTTCCTAATATTGTGGAAGGAACTACTTTTAAGGTAACGTAAAATTTTATTCACACAGATTTAAAATACTGTATTATGAGAGAGAAAAAAAGTAAAGTCTTTAATTTATTTGCCTCGATGATTTTTTTATTATTTTTGTAAAAAAAATATTTTTTTTTAAATATCATTGGGGTTGGTTAGAATAACGATTTTATGCAGGTAAAAATTAAAAAACACAACTTTTTTTTCTCAAATTTGAAAAAAAACAGAAGAAAAATTTCACCACTTGGGGGTCCAGAATCATTTACTGGATCAATGGTATTCGTTTGTGCGACAATGTCAATGACACCTTGTATATTGCGCAATTAGGGTTTAACTGCTATAGTTCGTTTTTTAATTCTAGACTACGATTTGACAACTCAGAATGTCACACTCTAGAAATATGTTCCCAATTTTCTGGAGTTTGACATTTTAAGTTGTCAAATCGTAGTCTAGGATTAAAAAACGAACTATATATACGTGTTGATCAATATTGGGCAACAAAATGCAATTGTTATAGCCCGTTTAGTGGCAGTGGCGTAACTAGGTATATTACCTGAGGCCCATGGCAAAATTATTGGCTGGGGCCCCCAAAAAAATCATTGTGTTTGAATTTTACCTAATAAAATTTAATTTTTTTTTTTTTTTTAATATATTTGTTTGTAGGTTGATCTCCAAAGAGTATTACAGCTGTGTCTGCTGCGGGGAGATACTGAATCATTGTATTCTTTGCTAGTCATCCTTTCAGCTAGTTGTAAGTATTTTTTTCTCATCCCAACCTTAAAGAGGGCATAACTAAATTGAACTAATATTAGAAACACAAAAGTTTGAATGTTAGTTAATCGCTCCAAAAGTACCCCTCCAACTTTTGAACCATAACTTTGGAAAATATGAAAAGATCTCAAAAGTAGAACTTTGTAAAACCTTTCTAGGAAAATTCTTTTCAACTTGATAGGATGAATAGTTTTTGAAAATATAAAAAAAAAACCTTTTGAACTAATTTTGTAATTTAACCGTACATGCAAAAATATAAAAAGTATAAAAACGGTTCTCTCAATCCAAAATTACCACCGGGTACAGCGCCATCTCTCGGGAAATTGGGTTACTAATTTTTACATGGGCTACTGGGTTCATTACATTGTGATAAATTTGTGACGGACGGGAAACTACGGAACCCTACACTGAGCGTGGCCCGACACGCTCTTAGCCGATTTATTCAATTAGGTCTCTTTGTAATTAAGTGTGCGTTGTGTCCTCCGGGTTTAGTCTAAGAATGACTGATTCGCGAAATGACTACATGGTCTAGTAGTAGTACGTGGCATTATACAAGTTATTTTTTTAAAATAGTTGAAATATATGATTTGCAAACCCTTACATAGCATTTTATTTACGATATTCACACACATTCATAGAATTGAAAAATCAGTCATTTGAAGAATCGGTCATTTATAGAATCGGTCTTTTATAGAATCAGTCTTTTATAGAAGAAATCAGTCATTTGTAGGATCAGTCATTTAAAGAATTGTACATTTCAAGAATTGGTCAATTATAGACCAAGTAGTCATTTCGCGAATCAGTCATTCTTATACTAAACCGTCCTCCGGCATATAGCAGTCATCGCTACTAACCACTAGACCAACAGCCTAGTCGATATTGTTTTAGTCAATATTGTTCTTCTGTTTAGTATGTGACCGAACCGACCCCGGGCTACAAGAGGCAACAGTACGTGTCATCCACGCGCTCTTCAGGACGAATATAGGCAGGAGCGAGACGGAGATCGCCGTCTATCCTGCTCTGTTGATGTGTAATACTGCGGCGTGTGTTCAGGTTATTATGAAGGTAAGAGCATTTTTTTTTTAATTGCTATAAACTAGTGCTTGACTGCGATCCCACCTGATGGTAAGCAGTGATGCAATCGTTGATGGTAAGGTGCATTAGTTTATTAAGAGCCTATTCACTCTAGCCTTGAAGACACCTAAATTATAATCGGAGGGAAAGACTGCAGCCGGCAAACTGTTCCAGTCCCTCGATGTACGCGGTATAAACGACGAGGCAAAATGCTTAGTCCGGGCCGCAGGTGTCTCAACAACGTAAGGGTAGATATTTGCCGTACGCCAGGATGTCCGAAGGTAAGGTAGGCATTTTAATATTTAGTTCATTAACCTTTCTACTACCGTTATTACAGACACAATTACAACAATAGGTGTGCGAATGTCGGCGTTCGCTTAGGGCTTAAAAAAAAAAAAAAAAAAAAAAATGAAAAAAGCGTTTATTCGAGGTAACAAACATGATTAACAAAAATATTACTTCTGCCAAACTGCAGAACAGTTTGTTGGCAGATGCAGCTCCCTTAAATAATACCTCTAAATAAATTGAGAAACACCTTTAACTTCATAATTCACACATAACAGCAATTACTTATTAGTTTAATTAGGACATATTTAAATCTAAATATCTCCCATTATGAGGTCTTGACAGACTTTGTTAAGAAGGAACTTCAACATTTTGTTTTTAAAAGAAAGTTTTGTAGTACAGCTACTTTCTAAATCGACTGGTATGTCATTAAATATTGTTGGGACTAAGCATTTTCTACATCTTTGCCCATAATTGTTAACAGTAGTAGGTACTATGAATCTTCTAATGATTTTATTTCTTTGGGGTCTTGTGTTTTCAACCTTGATTTTAAAATCGTCTTTGCAATAATTTTCTATGGCCAGTAACAACACCACCTTTTGATGGACCGGCAACATCTTACATTCTAAGAACAATTCTTCATAATTACTATTTTTACAACGCTTTTTTGTGTCTTTGTCTACTAACAATTTCATAAATCTGATTTGTAATAATTTTATTTTATCCAGATATGATTTAAATGTATTACCATAGCATGCCAGCCCATATGAAAGGAGTGACTCCACGAGTGCATAGTAAACTGTAAACAATGTGCCCCTGTCCAGTATAAAACTAAGGTGGTGGAACTTTACAAGCACTAATCTGAGTTTGTCGCAAAGGAGTGTAATATGTGTTTTCCACGAAAAGCTGTTATCTATTACTAAACCTAAGTACTTGTACTGCTCCACCACCTCAATATTTGCACAAGCACAGGACGTCGCACCGTCCGCGTTGACGTGCAGGCATTCATAGCTATGCCCCACCACGCGCAGTGGACGCTCGCTGGTTTTAAGAAGAATTAATGCTTACAATGGGCCTTATAAGAAGACTCAAAGTCACTCAAAGGGCAATGGAAAGGGCTATGCTCGGAGTATCCTTTCGTGATCGAATCACAAATGAAGATTATAATAATATGTCCACAACTATCACACAACGCCATCTAGTCCCAAGCTAAGCAGAGCTTGTGTTATGGGTACTAGACAACTGATAAACATACTTATATATTTCTAAATATATACATACTAGCTTTTGTCCCCGGCTTCGCCCGCGTACATAAAATATAGCCAATGTCACTCAGGAGTGAAGCAGCTTTCTATTGTTGCTAATTTTTTCCAATCGGACCAGTAGTTCCAGAGATTACCTCCTACAAACAAAAAAGTAAAAAAACAAACTTTACCTCTTTATTATATTAGTGTAGATAGTGTAGATTATAGATAAATCACACCCAGATCAAGATATCCGCAAGACAACCAAGGTTGCCGACATAGCGGAAAGAATCTCTAAACTTAAGTGGCAATGGGCAGGTCACATTACACGTAGAACAGATGGCCGCTGGGGCCGAAAGGTTCTGGAGTGGCAACCGCGTACCAGAAGACGCACCGTTGGAAGGCCTCACACAAGGTGGATGCAAGACGTATAAGGCCGGTCTTTGTGGCGGCGCTTAGGGGACGCCTATGTCCAGCAGTGGACGTCTTTCGGCTAAAATAATGATGATGATAGTTCATTAAACCCCAAGAGGACACCGGTGTCCGCACACCTAATGTTTTTTTAATGGCGGACAGAGCTCCGGTGGGATCTCATGGCGAACCACGTTCCCGCGCGCCTTAAGGAGTTGTCAGCAAACTGTAGGGTCCCAGCTGAGTCGGAGCCTTTTGGGACCAAGGATTGATGCGAAATCCAGAATTACCAGGACCCTGGGGTAAAGGCAAGGAAAAGACGGGGTAGGTCGTTTAGTCAGTAAGAGTCTGACACTGTTTCAAGTCCGCCCTAAACCGGGATTCGTCATTGGATGGTTTTTACCTACCATAAAAAACACGTATTGTTTTTTAATTGTGTCTAAAACTACGGTAGTCGAAAGGTTAATAATAATAATAAATCTTTATTATTAGGCAACTAAAGGCTTTTGACCGTTTTGGGAACTAGGCATTGGAAACAAGTGTCGAAACTAGAGTTATTTTTGTTTATTAGAAACTCTGTTTTCAATAAAGAATAATTTATTTACTGCTTCGTGTGTGAAAGGAAGGCTCCGGCCCTGGTTAAAGGCAACGTCAGGGTCAGGGTGGGTTGATTAGTCAGTAAGAGTGATAATATTTCTGCACCGCCCAAGGGCGGAATTTATCATTGGATGGATTTTTATTTTTTATCCATAAACAAAAAAGAAATCCGCTAAGCTTAAAAATACTTTATATGTTACATCAACCTCTTTTCCCAGGGTATTACCGAAGAGCTGACTTCTAGCGTAAGAAGAAAACTTTCTGACAGTCTTCTAGTACTATTGAATCACCAGCCAGGGTCCGAAGAAACGGGAGAACTCCTGAAGATTGTGGGAGAACATGCTGTCTTCCTGATGAGCAGTTTTGAACGTAAGTTAAATATATTCTGGTACACCTAAGGGAGCATTCAAGTATTACGTAACGCAATTTTTGAAGATTTTTGACCCCCCTCCCTCCCTTGTAACGCATTGTAACGTTTTTCTGTACTCCCCTCCCCCTCTCTAAACGTTACGTAACACTCACGTGACCATATTTTCCTAAACTTTTCTTTATTTTTTAGTTTTTCTTTAGCCGTCGTCGACGACCAGATAATACAATTGAGGATAAATGATAAATGATAAATGATAAATGATTTTTATTTTGCAAATAGGTTTTTACAAACTCTTTTACACGTCAATTTTTTTTTTTCTCGTTTTTTTTTTTTATACTAGATGAGGCCGGTGTTTCCTAGCTGACTACCCTGAGAAGAAACACCGAAACAAACTCAGGGGTCAAAGTCTGTTTTAAAGTCCATACACAAACATCATCATCATCCTACCCTTATCCCATTTTATTTGGGGTCGGTGCAACATGTTTTTTTCTTCCACTCTGTCCTGTCACCCGTCACACTATCAGTAACTCCCTTTTCTATCATATCACTCCTCACACAATCCATCCATCTCTTCTTTGGTCTCCCCCTTCCTCTCCATCCATCTACGTGTAAACTCAAAACCCTTTTTGTGACATGCGTTTCATCTCTCCTCTTCACATGACCATACCAAGACAAACGATTTCCTTTCAACTTTTCAGTCACTGGCGCCACTTTCAGACTTCCTCTAATATACTCATTTCTCACTTTATCCATTCTCGTCACACCACACATCCATCTCAACATTCTCATCTCCGCTACATGCAGTCTTTTTTCATCCGTCTTTTTCACAGCCCAACATTCTGATCCATACAGTAGGACAGGTCTTATCACGGACTTGTAAATTTTGCCCTTCAACTTGAGGGGCATCCGTGGGTCGCAAGTTGTTCCCGTGACCTGTCGCCATTTCATCCATCCTGCGTTGATCCGATGCGTTACGTCTCGGTCTATCTCACCATCTCCTTGGACGAGCGACCCGAGATACCGAAAGTCGGAACAGATTGGTATGGGCGTTCCGGCAAGAGCTAAGGCCACAGGACCGGAGAGACCGCCGAAATCACAGAACAAGTACTCCGTTTTGGTTCTACTTAATTTCAGGCCAACACTCTCCAGTCTGTGCCACCACACCTCCAATCTATTCTGGATCTCTTGACCACTCTCGGCAACCAGCACAATGTCATCGGCGAATAACATACACCAGGGAGCCTCTTCCTGAATGTCCGACGTAAGAGCGTCCATTATCATCAGGAAGAGGTAAGGGCTGAGAGCCGACCCTTGATGTAAGCCAACAGCCACATTGAAGCTGCTAGTGGTGCCTGCTGTAGACCGGACTTGGGTACTGCATCGACTGTACATCGCTCGGATCAACTGAACATACTTCCCAGGCACACCTTTCTCCTTAAGGGCCCACCACAGAACCTCACGAGGTACCCGGTCGTATGCCTTTTCGAGGTCAATGAATACCATGTGCAAGTTTTTATGTGCACCTCTGTATTTCTCACACAGCTGGCGTATAGCGAAAATGGCATCCGTTGTACCGCGACCTGGCATAAAACCGAATTGGTTCTGTGAAATTTCACTCTCTTCTCTCAACCGCCTCTCAATAACTTTCTCCCAGGCTTTCATAGTATGTGACATTAGCTTTATTCCTCTATAATTGTTGCACTCAAGCACATCACCTTTGTTTTTAAAAATGGGCACTAAAGAACTGTTGCACCACTCATCAGGTATGGCTTCTTCCCGCAACAACTTATTGAAGAACAAAGCTAACCACATCCATCCATCCACTTGCAATAACTTCCACACTTCAACTGGTATTCTATCTGGACCAATGGCTTTACCATTCTTCATAACATTTACTGCTATTTTGACTTCATCCATACTAACCATTCTTACTAACCCTACATTCACTGGTTTACTCTCTAAATTCCTACTCCAATTATTTTCCTCATTCATCAGTCTTTCAAAGTAGTCCTTCCACCTGTCCTTGATTTCTTCCTCATTCGATAGGACCGTTCCTGCTTCATTCTTCACACATCTTACATGACAGACATCCCTCGCCTTTCTTTCTCTTGTTCTAGCAAGGCGATACAGCTCTTTTTGGCCTGCAGGACTGTCCAGTGTGTCGTACAATTTGTCCTGAGCCTTTGCTTTTGCTAAAGCTACGGCTTTTTTAGCTTTTTTCTTTAATAAGTCATACTCTCTCTTTCTTTCAGCTTTCAAACTACTGTTTTCCGCTCTTACACGCTGCCATTCCTTGAATTTCCTTTTCTTTTCTTTCAACACATTCTGAATTTCTATCGACCACCACCATGTATCCCTATCTATAGTGCCTTTTCCTCTCGACTCTCCCAAAATATCTTTCGCTGCATTCCTAATACATTCCGCCATCTCATTCCAGGTTTCATTTATACTTCGATCATTCATGTCTCCCATCTCTATCATTTTGTCCACCACTCGCTCTCTAAACTTTTTCGCACAATCATTCTTCTCTAACATATGCCATTTTATTTTAGAAGGAGGACGCTCTTTGCTTTTATTGCATTTAATTTTGACTACTGATTCCATAATCAGTAGTCGGTGCTGTGGGACCAGATCTTCTCCTGGTAGCACTTTGCAATTTTTGACGTGCTTTATGTTGTTACGCCTAACTAAAAAATAATCAATTTGCGACTTGTGGAGACCGCTTTTATAAGTGATCAGGTGTTCCTCACTTTTTTTAAACCAAGTATTAGCAACTGCTAGGTCAAAAGCTGTAGCAGATTGTAGCAGCGTTTCTCCTTCATTATTTGGCCTTCCAAAGCCCCATCCTCCATGTACTCTTTCATAAATACCTTTCATTCTTCCCACATGTCCATTAAAGTCACCTCCAACTATCAATTCCTCATGTACAGGAATGGTCATTATGACACTATCAAAATCCTCCCAAAACTTCTCTTTCACCATTTCATCACATCCTGCTTGTGGAGCATACACACTGACTACATTCAACATCACATTCTCTATCATAACTTTCACAACTATAAATCTATCATTAATCCTTTGTACTTCCATCACGCTTTCTTTCAACCTACTATCTAGCACTATACCTACACCATTCCTTTTTCCATCACTTCCACAATAATAGAACTTATATCCCTCGCCAATTTCTCTCGCTTTCGTTCCTCTCCATTTTGTTTCCTGCAAGCATGCTATATTTATCCGTCTTCTTTTCAGCACATCCGCTAATTCTCTGGCCCTTCCAGTCATTGTCCCAACATTCCAACTCCCATACCTCAATCTCATTTCCCGAGCTAGCTTCTTACGTTGCACCCGCCCGGGATGGTGCAACAACCCTGGTCCATTTCCCACAGGAGCCGGGTGCTGCCCCTGCGCGTCGCCTGTGGGGTACGCCCTAATCCTATCGCGCATTCCATTCGTATTTATCATGTTGCAAAAAGGATTTGGCTACTGTTTTATAGCCGGCCGCCTGCCTGACGCTAACCCTCCTTGGGAATGCAGTTGTTGGTAGTTTACCCGCAACCACGCGGTGACCTCAGGTGCTTAGCAATACGCACGGTCTTAAAGATGTCCCTTAGTCGCCTCTTACGACACCCACGGGAAGAAATGGGATGGTGGTATTCTTAACGTCCGGCACCATACGGAAATACACAAACATGTAATGGTCAAATAATATGAGAACCATGCAGATTAGAGTCTGAGATGGTCTTTTGAAGAAAGAACCACACAGTTCTGAGTGGACCTGTCCAGTCAGTGCAAGCATTTGTCAATTCTCGTGTAGCTCAACTCAGGACCACCAAGGAGCTCAACGATTTGACGAACAATACCAAAGAAAGGACATTTGGGTAGGCCGCAAAAAGTACTCATAACTGCCAGACATGATAAGTTAATTAAAAGTTAAAATTAAGGAAAAACGAAAAGTAATCCACATAGTCCCCACATTCACAATAATAAAAATTTACAAAAATGTAATTTTACCCATTAATATTGCAAATTAAAAAAAAAAAAGATACAATTGTCAATTTCAAATTTAAATGTTAAATTTAATAGTTGCAAAAAAAAAAGAGAAATATGTCATAATTGTAAAATAACAATAATCGTCAGTTAAAAATAATAATAATAAAATATATATATATATAATAATGATACCAAAAAAAAAAAAAAATCAGAAAATAAGAAATGAAATTACATCAATTACAGTGATTACTGGAGCAGGTCAATCCCAAGCTGTTTTGTCCTCAAGATACTCTTTTACAGTATAAAAAGCCTTCTGACAAAGTTTATGTTTTACAAATGATTTAAATTTATTAAGGCTAAGTTCTTGAATAGGACTGGGAAGCTTATTATAAAAGCGTATACATTGGCATCTAAATGTGCCTCCTATTTTTTTGAGCCTTGTTACCGGAACCACTAATTTGTGTTTATTCCTAGTATTTACGTTGTGAATATCACTGTATTTTTTAAACAAATTTTTATTTTTATGAACATACAAAATGTTTTCATAGATGTACTGAGATGCCACAGTTAAAATATTAATATTTTTAAACTTCTCTCTGAGGGAGAATCTGGGACTTAGTTTATAAATGGAACGAATAGCCCTTTTCTGCAGAACAAAAATCGTCTGTATATCGGTAGCATTTCCCCACAATAAAATACCGTACGACATTACACTATGAAAGTAACTAAAATAAACTAAACGGGCTGTCTCTAAATCAGTTAGCTTTCGAATTTGTCTAACGGCATATGCTGCAGAGCTAAGTTTTTTTGACAACTTATCTATGTGTGGGCCCCACTGAAGTTTAGCATCCAGGGTTATGCCCAAGAACACTGTAGTATCTTCAGGACTCAATTCTTTACCTTTTATTAGCACACTAGTATCCACTTGCCTAACATTAGGCATTGTAAACTTAACAAATTTAGTTTTTTTTTTCATTAAGATGCAGGTTATTAACATTAAACCAGTGTACTATTTTGGAAAGGGCCAAATTTATATCGTCAGTGACATTCTGCTGACGTTTAAGCTTAAATAAAAGCGAAGTGTCATCTGCAAATAAAACTATATCATGGTTATCCTTTATTAGGTATGGCAAGTCATTTATATAAATAAGAAATAAAAAGGGGCCAAGAATCGAGCCCTGTGGCACACCCATTGACACTACAGACCCGGGTGATCTTTTTCCGTTTACTTCAACTCTCTGAATCCTATCACTCAAATAAGAAGTAAGAAGATCCAGGGAGGAGTTCCGGATTCCGTAATGATGTAGTTTCCTGATTAATGTTTCATGGAGAACACAATCGAAGGCCTTGGACAAATCGCAAAAAATGCCCAGTACATCGCATTTGTCTTCCCATGCATCATATATATGTCCTAAAAGTTCAACACCGGCATCGGTTGTTGAACGACCCCTTGTAAAACCAAACTGTTTAGTGTGTAATAGCTTATGTCTATTAAAAAAATTTTGTAATTGCTGTAAAATAAGTTTTTCAAAGATTTTACTAAAGGTAGGTAACACTGAAATGGGTCTATAATTGGTGGGGTCAGATGTGCTACCAGTTTTAAATAATGGTGTTATTTTACTATACTTCATCAAGTCAGGAAACTCACCACAATCAATACTATTATTAAAAATAAAAGCTAAACTAGGAGCTACAACGTTTATAATGGACTTCACAACATCTACAGAATTTCCCCATAAATCTGTAGTTATTTTTTACATTCAAAGTATTAAAGGTTTTAATTATATCTACATATGTCACATGTTCGAATTTAAAATCGACATCGCACGCTTTAACATTTTCTTTAAGCAGAGACTCTGCAGCAGTAGGGGATGAGTTCAAAGATTTTGTAGTTAATATGGGGATCTCTGAAAAGAACTTTTCAAAAGCTGCGGCAACCTGTGAATCCGATTTGATTACATTATCATCAATGATAAGGCTATAGTCACTACATGGTTTTGTGGACCTTCCAGTCTCACTATTTATAATGTTCCAAGTTGTTTTAATTTTATTATTACTATTCTTAATTTTGGAACTCAAATATCGCGACTTTGCAACAGAACATACTTTTTTGAATAATTTTGAATAGTTTCTAACATATAAACTAAACTCCGCAGTGTTTACAAGAACTCTTTCATCATACAATTCATAAAGTCGCGTTCTACTTTTATGAATACCAATGGTAGCCCATTCACTGAATGATACATTACTATTAACCGATATAGTTTTGGGTATAAAAGTGGAATTAAACTGTTTACAATACATGTTAAAAAAATCTTCATATTGTGGATTCACATCATCCAATGTTGACAAAACTGGTAAATTATTAATGAGCTTAGTTTTAAAAGATTCTAAGCGATTTGCAGTTTTAGGGTTAACAGTGATATTCTTTTTAGTTACTATGATGTTTGGGTTTTGAAAAGTAATTAATTGTCCACAATGATCAGAATCTAGCAAATTTATAATTTCTTTGTGGATAGGTAGAACATCAGTATAAATATTGTCTATGCAAGTGGCACTAGTAGGAGTAACTCTTGTGGGCTCCAAAAACAAATTAACAAGATTATATGACTGAAATAAACTTATAACTTTGCTACATAAAGCAGAGTTTTCTAATAAATTAATATTGAAATCACCACAAGTGATTATATACTTGTTAGAATTGCAGATCTTATTAAACACTTCATCCATAACATTTTCAAAGCAGTCATACAATCCAGAAGGGGGTTTGTACACACTTAATATAATAAACTGCTCCAACTCAATACAGGCTATTTCGATTGACCGCTCAACAGATAGACTCACAATATCCTTACGTTCCTTAAATTTAAGGTGGTTACTAACTAAAATCAATGAACCACCACGTAAGGCATCAACTCTACAGAATGAGCTACCAACCTGGTGGTTGCTAAAATTAAACATCAACTGATGGCTTTTAAGCCAATGTTCTGTTATGCAAAAAATATCAACATTATTGCAATTAAGGAATAATTCTACTTCTAAATCTTTGTTCATGAGTCCTTGAATATTTTGGTGCACCAGGTTGATACTATTTAATGATTTTAAAACTTTATTGGAAATAATTTCTTTCATTGGTACATTCATGCTAGAGATAGTCTCTGTTGTCTTAATTTCTAATTTAAATTAATATTTATGTCAACATTTGATTCCAAGTTATTGGCAAAATCACTTGAAATGTCCAAGCATTGCTCAATAGGAGCAATTTGTTTAGCCAAGTTTTTGGCTGTAATTAAAAAATAATATGATAGCGACATAGCTATCTGTCTCCTACAAAATTTTGAAAGATAGTATCTATTGACAAGATATCTATCTTTTGTCAAATAAAAATGAGTGCCAACATAATTGTTGGTGTCAATTAAATGAAACAAGCTATTATTTATAGTTAAGTTGTGCAAAGTAACATTAGTCTTATATCTAATTAAATTTTCTTCCTGTGGCAAACTTTGACTATAAGGGAATGTAAACATCACAATTTTTTTAACACTCAAGTTACTCAAAGTACCATAATATTGCAATAATTCTCCTTTGCTCACATGACCCCTATTGCCAACTAAAATTAAAAGTACAGTGTCCTGGTGAAATTTACATTTTATAATTTTTTTCATTATATCAAATAATGAACAGCCAGGCATGCAGTTATTTATTATTGAGTGTCCTGGATATTCATTTGTTAAAAGGTGGCCTAAACCTTTACCAATTTCATCACAAAAAACTACTATTTCTTTGTTTATGGTCTGTTGTGATAAAAAATCAGAAATTTCTACCGGCAAACTGGTACTAGACTGAGTTAAGTCACATATTGTCGATGAATGATCCGGCTCAGATGCAATAGATGGTGGTTCACAATGCTCACAATTGGTTTTTTGTGAGCTGACCAGCTCGTTCATCGCCAACACATATTCCCTCATCTGATTCTCCGAGGCAGTATATTTTATAGTCATTGAACTTAATTTGTTTTGTAAGCGGTTAAGTTCCTTTTGCAAATCTTGAGTATCATTTTGATATTTCCTTGTACTTTTTTCCAGGTTTGAAGAGTATAAGTCTAATTGGTTCAATAAATGTAACCTTTCCCTATTCAATTTAACATTTTTTATAAAGAACTTTTGTTTCTTGACCATTTTCTTTGTTTTAACTATAAATTTGTTGATTTTAATGTACTTTTTAGGGTTCCGTAGCCAAAATGGCAAAAACGGAACCCTTATAGTTTCGTCATGTCCGTCTGTCCGTCTGTCCGTCTGTCCGTCTGTCCGTCTGTCCGTCTGTCCGTCTGTCACAGCCGATTTACTCGGAAACTATAAGTACTACAGTGATGAAATTTGATGGGAATATGTGTTGTATGAACCGCTACAAAATTATGACACTAAATAGTAAAAAAAAGAATTGGGGGTGGGGCCCCCCATACATGTAACTGAGGGATGAAAATTTTTTTTTCGATGTACATACCCGTGTGGGGTATCAATGGAAAGGTCTTTTAAAATGATATAAAGTTTTCTAAAAAACATTTTTCTTAAAGTGAACGGTTTTTGAGATATCAGCTCTCAAAGTCGTAAAAAGTATGTCCCCCCCTCTATTTTTATAACTACGGGGTATAAAATTCTAAAAAAAATAGAGGTGATGCATGCTAATTAACTCTTTCAACGATTTTTGGTTTGATCAAAGTATCTCTTATAGTTTTTGAGATAGGTTGATTTAACTGTAATTTTGTTTGAGTTTGTTTGAGTTTAGGCTCCATTCACCAGGTGTATAAATTGACATAATAAGTTTATTATATTTGCTGCTACGGAACCCTTTGTGCGCGAGCCCGACTCGCACTTGGCCGGTTTTTTAATTTATTTTTACTACTAGCGACTACCCTCACTGTTTTATTTAATTGAGAATTATCATCACTAATCAAATCTATGGTACAAGATGGGTTCATTTGTTGAACCATTGATGGAGCAATAGGCACCAACTCGCTGAACAGACTATGGTTTAACGAGGCAGTGATGTTAAGATTGGTTGTCTCGAGTTCTGATATTTGATTCTTGGCCTCTAGTAGCTGTTGTTGCAATTGATATTTGTCACTCAGAGCATGCTCGTACTCTGTGCTACATTGGCTAAACCCGTCCACAACAAGTTGGAGCCTATCTCGATCTTCAATGACATCAGTTAATTGAATATGTAGCTGACTCATTTGATTTCTTAACTTCGTATTGTTTACATGTGCCTCTAAGAGTATCTTTTCACTGTCATCTATTTCCTTATTTAGTCGGTCACAGTACTCTCGCGACGCCTTCAATTCGCTCAAAGCCAGACTGAGTTTGGCCTCCTCCTGACGAGCATAGGCGCTGCGAGTCATAGGCATGATTAGTTGTATAGAAATGAAAAAGGAAATAGAACAAGACAAGATAGGTTGTAAAGAAGTTAAAGATAGTTAGTCAAAAGAAAATAAATTTTAGAAAGTTAAGTTCTGTCACCAACTAACTAAGGTTATGTTTACCTTTAGATTTGAGGGATTCCTAAATGAAAAATCTACACTATCTACACTAATATAATATAATAAAGAGGTAAGGTTTGTTTTTTTGTTTTTATGTTTTTTTGTTTGTAGGGGGTAATCTCTGGAACTACTGGTGCGATTGAAAAAAATTTAGCAACAATAGAAAGCTGCTTTACTCCTGAGTGACATAGGCTATATTTTATGTACGCGGGCGAAGCCGCTGGAAAAAGCTAGTACTATATAAATGAAAAGGATTGCCAATTTGGGAGTTTTGATTCCCTAATTTAAAAAAAAAAAACAATGTTACGTAACGTGTTGTGAGAATATCCCCTTCCGCCCCTGTAACGCATCGTTACTTTTTACAAGACACCCCCTCCCCCCCGAATTGCGTTACGTAATACTTGAACGCCGTCTAAGGAGTGAAGGCGTGCCGCGCAGTCACTTTTTTAATGTAGATTTTTGGAAAAATATAACCCATATCAAATTGATTCTGCTCTTTATTCTGAGCGAAATATTTTTAGGTTTTGCGCATTTAATATTACACGTTGTATATGTACTACACACTAGGTAGTGCAGTACAGTCACTTTACTTGACTTAAGCGACCTGCACGGCGCGGGCGCGGCGCGGCGGGACGTGACGGCGACGCGACGTTGAGCAGTTGTAATGTACTAGATAGTACGGACGACGCCACACAGAGCCGTCCCGCTCGACGCGACGGTAACCTCGGATCTGTATGGCGTCGTCGCGTCGCCGCCCGGTCCCGCCGCGCCGCGCCCGCGCCCTGCAGAGACCTTTAAGCGATCTGCGTGCCATACACCTTTACATTGATGACATTAGTGCAGTTTGTGCTTGTCTATGACTAGGATGTAAGTCGATGGCTACAACTTATGGCTCTCCTTTCGAGCGATGGGGGGCATTGACCCTCTTTTTTAAAATAATAAAAAAAAAATCTGGGAAAAATAAAATACAAAATTACGACCAAATAACTTTCGTAAAAATGTGTGAAAAAAATTACAGCTAAGAATTATAAATAAATAAATAAAATCCATTTATTTCAGATAACTTTGATCCATAGTTTCAGCAAAAAAAAAAAAACAAGCATTTTAAATTAAAATCAGAATTAAAGCAACAATATCACAGTTGATTCAAGGTCGTCAAGTTCTACAGATGTTTGTACAATTGGCAATCAAGGGGTTAAGTCATAAGTGCGATAATCCCTCGCTTTGTTCAGGACTAAAACTTAGCAGCTTTTGTTTCATTCGAAATTCAACATACTGCGCGCAACTTAAAACTGATTTATCTATCTCCTAGTGACATAATCTACTATTGTTTCAGCTTCTACAATCGTTCCAGGCTTGGAAATACTCCGAGCATTTTTATCAGCAATCACTGATAACAATTCCCTCATCATAGAACATCTACCAAATATTCTAACATGCACTTCTACCATACAAGAAAACGCCACAGATGTCTTCGAAATGTCATCCAATTTATTCATAGATAAACTAGACTTGTACACAGATGAACAAATTAAAGGAACTATACAAAAAATCTTAGAGAAATATTCTACGAATATTGAAACCAACGAATCGAATTTGAATAAAATTTTGGGTTTTGTCAAAAGAGTTATTGACATAAGAAAATATGATGCAATTATTTTGATTGAGATTACACTAGATATGTGTCAAAAATTGACAATTCTGTCGCCACAGTTTTTGAATCTTGTCGCTCTTTTAGCGTATTTCAATACTTTTTTTAATTTGGATACTGAAATACGTAGAAAAGTTGTGGAGTTTAAAAATTGTTTGGTGTTAGAACAGTTGCTGGAAATTCAGTTTGATGAGGGATGTGGTAAAATTAATGCTGGGTTAGTGTTTTTGAAGGAATATGCTGAAGAATTGATTGAAATCGATTCTGAGGTAAGTTATTTTATTGTTATATAACAATTTCAATATTAAGTAAGTTAAAAATCCTTCAATTAATATGGAAGGAGAGCAGTGGTAGCCAAGTGGTAACGACCCCAACTTACAAGTTATAGGTCCCGGGTTCTAACCTAGCTAGACGGCTTACTTTTAGTCAGTAAGGAGTTTGATACTGTTTTCCGCTCCGCCTAAGAGCGGGATTTGTCATTGGATGATTTTTGCCCACCATTAAAAAAGCTGACTTAGTTTTTATTTCATCACCACTGATAGATAGATAGATAAACCATTTATTTGTTACAACACAAATCATACACGAAAGCACAATTAAACACTGCTCTCAAAATGGCGAAGGAAAATATCGTGAAGAAACCGGCATATCCTAGAACAAATAATTCGAGGACATGTGACACCCATCAACCAGCACTGGGCTCGCGTGGTGGGATACGGCCCATTCCTTCTCTTAGAGAGTAGGCCTGATAGTGAGTGGTATTTCGCTATTATATATATACTTCTCAATTTCTGTTTCAGAAAACTCTTCAATGCCTCGGAAATATCATAGAAAATATACCACCAAGCTCTGTTTTGACACTCAGAAAAAACCTAACAACTTGTTTATCTGCCTACAAAACAATACCAAACTATTTACCTACTATACAATCAAGCTACGAAAAGTGGTGTAAAAAATTAGACCTCACAAACATAACAGAACGTATAGAAGAAAACATTTTATTTTCAGAGTTTTCTGATAGTTTTTCCGACGTCATTTACGCTTTGAAAATCATGTCCGAATTTTTTGACAGTTCGACAAGTTTGACAAAAGATTGGACAAAACTGTCGCTGTCAAATTTCTCTCAGATAGAATTGAAATGGGGTCGACTTTTTTTGACAGATTTGCTTGTGATATCTGAAAAATGTCTTAGAGAATACGAATTTGAAGAGATTTTAGAGAATAATATTGATTTTGTTAAAAACTTTATTAATGTATATTTTAAAAGGTTCATTTCTAAGCCTTTTGTTTTGAAAGAAGATAAATCTAGATTGCTTGTCGATATTGTTGAATGTTACGGTAAAAATTATAAGGAGGATTATTTCCAAAATGTCTTGGAGTTGGTTAAGCAAGTAAGTTATATTTTATTGTTTATTTTTTTTTATCAATCTTTTGAATACCGTAATTAGAGACCGAGAGCTGTGGTGGCCGAGTGGTAAAGGCTCACGAAGGTCGCGGGTTCAAACCCAGCCAGGCACATTACTTTTTGTAATTTATTTCATCACCACTGCTCTCAAAACGGTGAAGGAAAACATCGTGAGGAAACCGGCATGTCCTAGAACCAATAAAATCGAAGACATGTGATAACCAGCAATCCGCACTAGGCCCGCGTGGTGGATTATGGCCTATTCCCTATCTTTGAGAGAAGGCCTGTATCCTAGCAGTGGGAACATTTAAAAGGTTAATGATGATGATGAATTAAAGACAGTAAATGATTGTGTTCGATTGGGGCTCAAGAGTTTAAACAGAGCTTCTTGAATTCACGTCTCCATAGTCACGGTAAAATCTTGATCGTTTTAATTCAGAACTTATTGTAACTTCTTTCTCGAAGAAATATAATTGTAGCAATTCTGGGCCACTTATGCATTGAGATTTTCTTCTTAATCAAAGGTCATAATCTAACGGTTCGTGAGGGAGATATATTACTAACAGTGCAAGTTTTTCAGCTTATATGATTATGATGATTGTCATATTTAAATACCGAAAAATATCATGTCTGCGTAATTTTGTTAGGCAATTTAATTTACCATTCATAATTTATTCATCACTTAAATTCATAACCACGTTCATTCATCACTTTCATTCATTAACACATTAATTCATCACTTTCATTCATTAGCACATTCATTCATCTCTTTCATTCATTAACACATTCATTCAGCACTTTCATTCATTTTTTATTCTTTTACATTTTTTCAGTTATGGCCATCATTTCTCCAACTCAGTACCTTCGATGACAAATTATCAGTGCTGCTAAATCTTCTACGTTTACCCAAGAGTGTGGGCCTGGGTTGTCCAGCTGTGGGCTGGGCAACTACCCTGCTGATGAGTGAGGGAACGAGTCAAGATGATAGGATCAAGTTGATTGGAGCTTTGCCAGCTGGACAGGAATACAGGTTAGTGGAGATCAGGGATGGTATATCTAAAGTGTTGGGGGGGGAGACCTATGTCCTATAGTGGACGTCTTTCGGTTAAAATGTTAATTGAATGAGTGACTAAAAAAGTTATTTATTATTATTATCATTATAGCTAGCCTGTTCTGTCCCACTGATGGGCAAAGGCTTCCCTCCATTCTTTCCAATAAAAAAGTTATTTGCTCAGATTAATTGATTAAAGCAGTGGTGGCCGAGTGGAGTGTGTGAGAATGTGAGAGTGGAGAGCCCCGACTTACTAGTAGTAGGTCGCGGGTTTAAACCCTTTGTAAATTACTTTGTGCAATTTATTTCATCACCACTGCTTTCAAAAACGGTGAAGGAAAACATCGTGAGGAAAACGCCATGTCTTAAAACCAAAAACTCCAAAAATAAATAAATTAAATTAAGTTAAATAAATAAATTAATTAAAAAGGCTGATGATGTTGATGATGAATTGATAAAACTTTTGAACACCAAGCGAACGCCAAGCGTTCGCACATCTATTGTCTTTCTATTACGTCTCTAATTACGGTACTCGAAAGGTTAAATAAATTTTCCCAGCACATACTACCGTGCCTTCGCCGCCTGTCTGCCCGTTCGACTCTCCGAGATGCAAGGGAAATACATCCCGCCATTCAGAGCCCTGCTCGACACCCTCGCGAATAACGGGGACATGACATTGTTGGATATAGTCATCACTTTGTCTGCAGGCAAGTAAAATATTCTACCTTTGATTAAACTTAGGCAAATTATGCTCAGTATTCGGCTTGGTTTGTAGAGTTTGTACGCCCTTTAAAGTGGGAAATAATCATCCAGTAAATTTATTTATTTAGCACAGGAAAGTAGTCATTAATACCGAATAAAATTAATTAACCCTTTCACTCTGTCATCTCACAGAATCGTAGGCTTTCTAATAATATTATCTTCCATTCATCAGCAAACAAGTCCAATCCAGTGTCTGGATTGGAACACTCAAGAACGCTTGCCTTGGCTTGAGCGTTCTTGAGCGTTACTGGCCGAAAATTGACCAACTTACAGGAGACAAAAGGAAATTGCGGCGGATCTTTCTGTTTTGAGATGAAAAAATGTGTGTGTGTATTTTTAACTCTGACTAGGTTAATGGGTAGACTTTACAGTTACGCAGAACATGGTTAAAGTCAGTGGCGGTCCCTTCATACAAGCCCAAAAGCCCGGCTTGCCTTACTAAAATGCCCGATAAGAATCAATATCAAACCCGAACTATTTAAAAGTTCGCGCGCTTAATTCTTATCAAAATAACACAAAGTATCTACTTATGCTGCACTAAACTAACATCGTGATTGGTCGCGCGCAGAGTTTCGCAAACACTCGCGTAGATGTAGATGATGATATAGCTATCTCGCTTACACTTACCGGCTTTTACCGGGCTTTCAAATACTATTGTAATGTCTGTACTGTCACTTTCGCACTCATAGCGATGTGCCGTATAAGTACTTAGGACGTTTTGAGTCTACAAATCGATCAGTATAGAAGATTTAAGCCGGGCTTGCGCATGAAGTTGTACGCGGATGCGTGACCTTGTCAGCTTGCCACATCTATAATGTTGCCGTTTTAGCAACGTTGTGAGATTTTGGAGACTTTTAACGAGTTTGGAGACTTTTTTTAAGATTTAGCAACAGTAAAAATTAGCGGCTTTTAAAAATAACGAAATTAAATATTCAAGCGTTAACTTAAAAATAAAAAAAATGCGACATCTAGCTAGATTTTTCATATACCTGGCGACTTTTTTTGCATAAATGACAACACTGGAACTTTGCGTAAATAGTTTTTGACACTCGAGTGCAACTAACTTCAGTTTTATTTGCTTTAATGGGAAAAGTTTTGTTGTGTGTTTTCTTAGATTTTCCCAGTGTTATATGTTACTGTTTTGGTGACTTACCTACAACAATGGAGGTAATTGTACCTTGTGAGGATTTAAAATGCGTTCGAGTTTTGATTGGCGAAGATAAGGTAAAATCTTTAAACTTTGCTCAGAAAAAACAGTTAATTTCTTCATTAAAACCGATGCCTAATCTTTGTATTTCTCAGTCTAGTAAATCGCATAAACGAAAATTTAATAGATCAGTGTCTATATAAATTACTCACATTTTCCTACAGAGGGATTAGATTCATTATTTGACATTTATGCAAACTATTTCGACAAAAAAACAATAAACAGTTAAATGATTTGCCTGTATTCTATAATAGTCCTGATCTAAAAGACCTTAATGTTTTGGAATTAATTGATTTCATTCATGAGAATAACCTCGAAGATGCCTTTCCCGAATTGTTAAAATTACTTGTTTTAACTATTCCGGCTGTAATGTAATTTAATCATTTCAGAAAGATAGACAATTCTAATTAGAATATAAATAATTAATTTAAATTCCTTTTTATATCCTATGTAGGTATTTTTTTACTTTTGTTTTGGAACTTTCTGTATTTTTCTTTTTTTGACTGTAACCTGTTAGTCCTGTTAGGAAGCAATTAACTACTTACCATAACTTTGTTTCTTCAAGCAATGAACCAAACCAAATGGCTTTTTTCAAAGCCACCGGAGGTATGCAATTGCTGATATGTTTATTATATTCAATCTTGTACTAGCATGCCTTCAGTGAGTGAAATTGAATAAAAAATAAGAAAGAAGATTGATGAATTCACTTTTAATTTATTGTATCTAACCAGTAGTTTATGAGAAAATTGCGATAATCCATATGTAGGTACATACATACTCAGTCCAAAACTGAACTTTTTTTTTTTGAAATTGGTTAAAATTTTTGGGCTTGCCTTATATTGAAACCCTAGGCACGCCACTGGTTAAAGTCCCACATACCTCGGTGAAAAAGGGAAGATCTTCCTACTGGGTAGTTGCCTGGACCAGACATAACTGTTCCAGGCAACTGCCCGGTGCGACTGTGCAAATAAAGTGCTTTTTTTCTAAAACTCGCATATACGGAATTATTTTCTTTTAGTACACATCAGCTGAGTTAAATGACCTGTAGATAGTTAATACGCAACAACCGACACATACCTACAAGTCATTGAACTAGCTCAGTTGAATTTTACCGGATCGACACTCCATGGTATTAAATATAAAAAAAATAGGTTTTCACAGAAACTTTGGACACGCTTTTCACCCCTTTAGGGGATGGATTTTGGAAGATCCTTTTTTCGTGTTCGCCCACGTCATAAAAAAAGGAAGTCCTGTGCAAAATTTCACTCTCCTAGTCCCAGTAGTTTCGGCTGTGCGTTGATATGTCAGTCAGTCAATTTCTACTTTTTTATATATAGACTAGCCTTCTGCTAGCGGCTTCGCCCGCGTGTAATTAGGGTTCTCTATATAAACTTTAGACCCCTATTAATAAAAAAACAATAATAATCATTTATTATCAGGTTAAAAAAAAATACAGTCATGTCCAAAATTCAACTCATTACAATCACCAAATTAAGTTAAATAATAATTCGGATTATATTGAACAAATTAAAATCACAATTCAATGTCCAAATTAAAAATTAAATTAAATTGAGTACCATATTAAAATGAAAAAATAAATAAAACAAATAAATGTCAATCAAATGTCCAAATTAAAATTAAATTATCAAATTAAAATAAATAAAACAAATAAAAAATGTCAATTAAAATTTCTTACTTGGGATTTTAATAGTACCATGTCTGTCACAGCCATGTCTGACATATGGACAGTCCAACCTGTCTGCGACATCCCTTTAGAAGCTGAATTTTGAAAAACCCTTTCTTAGTGTTCGCCTACGTCATAAAACTAAGCCTTGTACAAAATTTCACGCTCCTAGTCCCTGTAGTTTTGGCTGTGCGTTGATATGTCAGTCAGTTTCTACTTTTTTATATATAGATAACAACCACAAGAATTGATGGTTTTCTTCTCCCTTCTCAGGAGATGACACAAAAGGTTGGTGGGACCATGCTATCGACGCTTGCATGACCGCTCTAGCGGCCAAAGAAGATTCCAATGTGCTGGACAAAGCGTACAGAAGAGCTAAGACTGGGGTCAACTTAGGTGCCTGCAATCGTATATTCTTGCCTTTATTGAGGTTAGTATGTCTTTTCATTATACAAGCCTTTTTTTATTAGTTTCACCTGTCCCGATGTTTGTTTGTTATTTTTCTGTCTTGACGAGTATTTTGGTGCTAGATGGTTTTTTTTATGGTGTGAAAAAGCATCTAGGTATTGACGAATCCCATCCTTGGGCAAAGCAGGAAACAGTGTCAAACTCTTACTGACTAAACGACCCAAACCATAACGCCTCACCATCGACGATTGCATCACTGCTTACCATCAGGTGGGATCGCAGTCAAGCACTAGTTTATTGCAATTAAAAAAAAGATATATTTTTTTAGGTTTGTTTAGGTAGGTGGTACCTTATAAGTCAGAATCAGGGTGGTGCCAGCCTCACTCTACCCCACCGTGGCTACGCCCATGGAAGTTAGTAATAATAATATTCGACAACTACCACCCAACGCCGTCTCTGCCGGTTTGTGTGAAACTGTTACCGCGGCTCTGGGAATAAGCCAAGGAAGGTACAGGGTAGGTTTTTTAGTCATTAAGAGTCTGACACTGGTCTCCCGCTCCGCCCAAGAGCGGGTTTCGTCATTGGAATGATTTTCACCTACCATAAAAAAAAACCACCCAACGCCCGTCTAGTCTCAATCTAAGCAGAGCTTGTGTTATGAGTACTAGACAACTGATAAACATACTTACATATTTCTAAATACATACATATTATAGATAACTTTTCTGCCAGTCCTTTTTAACCTTTGCCTGCTTGACAATAGGTTTTCGCAAAAACTTTGGACACGCGTGTCATCCCATTAGGGGGTGAATTTTGTAAAATCCTTTCTTAAAGTTTGCCTACGTCATAAAAAGAAGCCTTGTGCAAAATTTCACTCTTTTTTACTACCAGTTTCAGCTATGTTTTGGTATGTCAGTCAGTCAGTATCTCCTTTTATATATATAGATAAATTACACCCAGATACAGAACAAATGATCGTGCTCATCACACAAACATTTGTCCTGGGTGGGAATCGAACCTACGAACTCTGACATAGCAGTCAGAGTCACTGACTATTAGACTGACAGGCCAGTCAAAATTCAAGTATAACATACCACTAGCTTTTGCCCGCGGCTTCTCCCGCGTGGTATTGGGGTTGGGGTTTCCGGGATAAAAAGCAGCCTATGTCCTATTCCGGAGTGTATCCTATGCCTGTGCCAAATTTCATCCAAATCCATTCAGCCGTTTTGGCGTGATTGAGTAACAAACATCCAAACATCGTAACTTTCGCATTTATAATATTAGTAAGATTGTATTTCCTCTTCCAGGCATTCTTCTCGCAAGTTCTGTGAGAGATACATGTGTACGATAGTGACTGACTTGTTCAACATCCTGCGGGTTGGCTTCAAGGAGCCTGCCAATAACGACACCTACAGGAAACGAGTCGCTTCTTATGCCATCGCCTTCAATATCCTGAGAGTGGCTTTTGAGAAAGTAAGTATTTATTAACTCTGTATCTATACATAGTGTCATTGACATGCTAACGCAAACGAAAACCATAGATCCAGTACATGATTCTAGACCCCCCAGTGATGGAATTTTTTGTCGGTTTTTTCTTTTTTTTATGTTCTTTTTTTACGTTTTTAAAATTAAACTGCATAAAAACGTTAAATTTTTTTGTGAAAAAAATGAGTGAATTACATTTCAAATTAAAATTGTCATCGGGGTTGATTACAATAACGACTTTATTTGCCTCGATAATTTTTTAAAATTTTTTTTTTGTAAAATTTGTTAGAATAACGATTTTATACAGGCAAAAAATAAAAAACAAAACTTTCCACCACTGGGAATCTATGGTATTCGTTTTCGTTAACGTGTCAATGACACCCTGTATATCAATGCCACTTTTCGTTGTAATTTTATAACCCAAGAACAGGCTCTTTTAATTTCTTTAAACTAGTGCTTGATTGCGATCCCACCTGATGGTAAGCAGTGATGCAATAGTTAATGGTGAGGCGCACTAGTTTATTAAGAGCCTATTCACTCTAGCATCACTACCAGGTAGGCTATGCCAGCCAGGCCAGGTAGGCACACCTATCCAAACCAAAGTAAAGGCTTTATTCGGACTATTTAGTAGATGGTTTATGTAAAGTTTGTACAAAACCGGTCGGTTCTTCATTTATCACGTTTGTCTGTTACCGGAAACGAAGCTGCGGGCAAAAGCTAGTTAAATGTAAATTTGTACGCTTCACCATCAACGATTGCACTGCTTACCATCAGGTGGGATCGCAGTCAAGCACTATAGTTTATAGTAATTTAATTTAAAAAAATAAAAGAGATACTATTCTTATTTCAAGCTCTTTTTTTTTACTTTTTGTTAAGTACCACTACATCGTGTTCGTATAATAGAAGCAACATGGAAATTGTAACCAAGTTATATGTAAATCTAAATTTGATTTAAAAGAGTGAGATCTACGCTTTGGAACGTGCAAATTAACTTTAATTTTGACATATCAAAAGTGCCTGTAAGTGGTCTATCTTACTAATATTATAAATGCGAAAGGTACGATGTTTTGATGTTTGTTACTCAATCACGCCAAAACGGCTGGACGGATCTGGATGAAATTTGGCACAGGCATAGGATACACTCTGGAATAGGACATAGGCTACTTTTTATCCCGGAAACCCCAACCCCAAACCACGCGGGCGAAGCCGCGGGCAAAAGCTAGTTTGAAATAAATTATTTAAGGTTTGTTCAAATACAAAATTTTGTTTTCAGATCTCCACAGAAAGCTTAGAAAATGGCGTTATAAACGAGAGAGCTGGTTCTCAAAAGCCGTGGTACTTTCTGGAACAGACTTGCAAGTACTGTCTTACCATAAGTGCTAACGTCAAATGTCCAAGCGACGCGAGCGAAGAATTGAAGAATACTTGTCTGTAAGTGTACTTCTGAAAGGCTTTCTTTGACTGGCCTGATGGTCTAGTGGTTAGTGACCCTGACTGCTATGCCGGAGGTCGTGGGTTTGTTTCAGACCCAGATAAGTGTTTGTGTGATGAGCTTAGTCATTTGTTCTGTGTCTGGGTGTAATTTATCTATAATAGGTATGTATTTAGAAATATATAAGTATGTTTATCAGTTGATTAGTACTCATAACATAAGCTCTGCGTAGCTTGGGAGCAGACGATGCTGTGTGACATTACTACTCTATCTATTAAGTACAGTTACAGTATATATACAGATAAACCTTTCTCTTGAATCACTGTATATCGCATCAAAATCCGTCGCGTAGTTTTAAAGATCTAATCATGCATAGGGACAGACAACGGGAAGCAACTTGTGTTTTAAACTATGTGTGATATAAAAAAGTACGTATTGAATAGCCACAAAAACCTTACCCTACAATAACATCCTTTTTATACAGTTGGCTACAGTGTTCGTCCTACAACTGTCTCACTACCGCCATCTGCCGTCGCAAACTGAGCAAGAATCTGTCGGCGCGCATATTCAATGTCCACGCATGGGCTACTATAGTGGACAAGGATGCTGTGTACGCGTTTGAGTTGCAGGCGCATGCTAAGTATCGGGTAAGTACTTTTATGTGTATATTTTTTTTTTCGCGTCGTATACAGTATCTACTATACATAATTACGACAGATTAAGTATTTCCAATATGAACAACTTTTACTATGAGACCAACACAAAAATCACGAAAAAAAACCGCTGCTCCATACATTTTGGCGAGTTATGTGAATATTAATCTATGTAGCAGCGGGTTTGTTATCCGTTCAAAATAACTTTAGACATTTAAGAAAACATTTTTTACTGTCTGTCAACCAATTTTAAGTTTTATTATGTTGGTGGAATGACAAATTACGGCTGCAGTAAATCTTTGGTTTTTTTACGACTTTTTTTGCTTTTAATGCCATCCTTATGCCTACAGAATAGAAGTTAAAATCGATTGAACATACAGTAAAATAGGTTTGTTGAAATGTCTAACCTCAACGCGAATAGAGTATAGGAGCGTGATATTTTGCATAATGCTTCCTTTTATGACGTAGGCAAACACTAAGAGAGATTAAGGGAATGAAACAGGGTACAGCCAAAGTTTGTATTAAAAAAAAACTTCTTTATTTGTTTATTTATTAAAACTTCATTGAACACAAAGATACAAAGGTGGACTTAATGCCTTAGGCTTTCTCTCCCCGTCAGCTAAGAGTAGTGAAAAGAAAACATGGCAGGTGCATAAAAAATAAAAGATTAATAAGAAAACCAGGGTATAATATATAAAATAAACATACATCGACTTATATGTCAGCGATAGACAAGCACGTTCATAGAATTTCTTTGTCAAAATACTGAAACATTTATACAAAAGTCCGCTGCAGCGCTTCATTGGCATTGTCGTCTATCAAAACTTTTTTAAACTTACAGCGCTGATACGTCAAAACTGCACTAATGTCATCAATGTAAAAGTGTATAGCATGCAGATCACTTAAGAGAAGTAAAGTGACTGTACGGCACGTCTCACACTACATTATTCTTCTTCTACTTTATTACTGCTACATTTATTACTTTATGTATCAGTTTTAGATGCTCAACAGACATACTGTCTTTCTCAGGGTAGCAAACCAGCGAAGCGCTCAGTCGATGCTCTCGCCACTTCATCTTCCTTCACGGGGACGGTCCGAAGTAAGCTGTTTCTAACAACTTTATCTGAAAACCCGCTGCAGTACGACATGATACCTGAAGACGAAGAGGAAGAAGTAAGTACCATCTGCTGGGACTCAGGCCTCCTCTCTAGGAGAGGGACTGGGCCGTAATCCACCACGCGGGCCCGGTGCGTTAGTGGATGTCATATGCTTTCCGAATTTCTGCAGAGTCCATATTGATCTTGTGAAATTTTATACCATCTGTGTACATAATATGGAATGCAATAAAGTATTGAGTATTGAATTTTGGTATTAGGACAGTGGGCAAGCATTCTTAAAAGGGTCCAGAAAGTTAAAGAAATTTCAAAGATGGCTAGAATCAAATATAATAAATATACAAATATAATAAACAAAACTATCGCACAACGTCGTCTAGTCTCAAGCTAAGCAGAGCTTGTGTTATGGGTACTAGACAACTGATAAACATACTTATATATTTCTAAATACATACATATTATAGATGATAAATCACACCATATATAATGCATTTCATAATGAAACATTTCATTTTAATATTGTAAAAAAAACAGCATTATATACTAACACAAATATATAAAATCACAATTTATCTTTTATTCAAAGCCATGGTAGGCGTGTTTAAGAAACGCAATCATTAACTAGGTACACTACGGTTGTCGGATCTTGGCGATTTTGAAGTTAGGCTCTGCGAATATTAGCGCTTGAAAACTCGTACAAAAATAAACAATTATTTAAACAAATCAAAATCAAATTGGTTTTTATTTCACATAGGCCTACATGGGCACTTATAAAACGTCAGAAAAAAAGATGCAATATGCAGTTGTTATTACAATACATAAACACCCTGTTCACATATGACCGACAAATTGTTGTATTTTGTGGGTCTATTTTGGGCAAAATAAACATTGTTTTCTTTCTTTTCCTTCTTTCTTTCACGATAATTAAATTTTCACGGTACAGAAGTATAAAGTCTACTTAGTAGAATATAGACGCATGGGGAGCCAACTAGACTAATCACGTACAGTACGACCGTGGGATCTTGGCGAGTCTAATGTTAGGCTCTGCGAAATTTAGCGCTTGAAAAGTCATATAAAAATAAAGGTTTAAAAAAAATAAACGCAAATAAATTTTTAACAGCAATAACAACCCGTACGCAAAATACGCGCTTTAGTCGTGGAGTTGTGGACATCAGCCCGATATACCATACCATACCAGCAATAACAACTTCAAATTGCATTTATTTGTTTAAACCAGTTATTGTTGTACGAGTTTTCAAGTGCTAAAATTCGCAGAGCCTAACTTCAGACTTCCGACGGCCGTACTGTACATTTAACAAAACCAAACATTATTATAGGAAGAAGAGGACGACACAACGTTAGAGTTTGAAGACAGCGTGCTCAATGCTCACGGTTGCTTGTCCACACTTACGGCCCTGCTCGAGCACGCGAGCACGGTCGAGCACACTGACTGGAGAGACACTGTCGTAGTCGGATTGACCACGGAAATGACTGTCAATGCTAAATGGTTGGTCGCACAGGTAAGAGAACTCCCTATAGTTTGAAGACAGTGTAGTAAATGCTCACAGCTGCCTGTCTACCTAACCCTGCTCGAGCACGGTCGAGCACACTGACTGGAGAGACACTGTCGTAGTCGGATTGACCACGGATATGACTGTCAATGCTAAATGGATGGTCGCACAGGTAAGAAGACTTCCTATAGTTTGAAGACAGCATGCTCAATGCTCGCAGCTGCCTGTCTACCAGTCTCTGCTCGAGCACGGTCGAGCACACTGACTGGAGAGACACTGTCGTAGTCGGCTTGACCACGGATATGACTGTCAATGCTAAATGGTTGGTCGCACAGGTAAGATGACTCCCTATAGTTTGAAGACAGTGTCTTCGATGCTCACGGTTGCCTGTCTACCTGTCCCTGCTCGAGCACGGTCGAGCACACTGACTGGAGAGACACTGTCGTAGTCGGATTGACCACGGATATGACTGTCAATGCTAAATGGCTGGTCGCACAGGTAAGAAGGCTCCCTATAGTTTGAAGACAGCGTGCTCAATGCTCACGGCTGCTTGTCTACCTGTCCCTGCTCGAGCACTCGAGCATACTGACTGACCCTAAGACCCTGTCGAACGAAAGAAGTCATTGGAAGATTTTCCACCTAAAAAAAACATATACAGAAAGAAAAGCTTTTTATTTGCAGGACGCACTCTTAACACTAATTTACAAGTTTACAAGTAATTAACAGAAGGAGAAAAAAAAGACTGAAATTGACAATAAGGTCTTAAATCTAGACAATTTTAGGGCGCACGTTCGCGCAAAATGGCCCACCACTCAGCATAAAGCCGAGAACACACACATCGTGCGACGAGTCCACGGCGCTGGTTTTCAGGGTAGACCGAATATACCATATGTTTCCTTTCTTTTAGGGAGACACTTTTCTTTTATCTTAATTCTTTATTGTACACAAACAAACTTACGGTAACACATTTTTGACAACCTTTGAGTGACAGAGAGACATCACATTCGAGGGTAGTAGAGTTCATGTTGTTATAAAATTTCAGGCTATATGCAATGCAGTGGAGGAGCTCAGACCTCACGGCAGCGCCCTCTATCCTGCACTACTGCAACTAATAGCTGATACACCTTCTACGGTAGACGGGAAACGTGTACTGAACAACTTACACATAGATATAGTAAGTACCTTGCAAACCCGTAGGGACTCTGCAGGGGTCGAAGCCTACTGGGGCCCAGGGACTCTTTCTGAAAGGAAGGTTTGGCCCCAGTGAAAAAGGCGAGGAAGGAACGGGGTGGAGTCTTTAGTCAGTAAG
Source organism: Mythimna loreyi (assembly GCA_029852875.1). Classification (NCBI taxonomy): domain Eukaryota; kingdom Metazoa; phylum Arthropoda; class Insecta; order Lepidoptera; family Noctuidae; genus Mythimna; species Mythimna loreyi. The sequence continues at coordinate 7,927,223 of CM056807.1, read as the reverse complement.
AGTCTGACACTGCTTCCCGTTTTTTTTAAACCGTTCCGTCCAAGCGCGAGATTTGTCATTGGATGATTTTTGCCCACCATATTAATTATTTATAACTAGCTTTTGCCCGCGGCTTCGCTCCCGGCAACAGATTATTCTACTCTACTCTACCCTACTCTGCCCTACTCTACCCTACTCGGTGGGAGAGTAGAGTTCAGAATTAGCAAATATACTACATAAAAAAATATTAAAAAAAAACTAACTAGGGAGACCGGAGTGGGTTGTAATCAGTTGAAGTCTGACTCGACAAAAAAGGCCAAGAACCCAATTATAACATCTTTTTCTCTCTTTCCAGATATCAACATTAATAAAATGGGCCCTAACAGACTTGCCTCATGATCCTAACATAAACACAGTTGTGGAATATATAATAAATACGTGTGTAGTATATAAACAGCAGTACGGTGTACATAAGAGATTATTGAACACTTTGAACGCCTTCTTACAACTGTACGGGAACATGGTTACTGTGAAATGGAGTGTTTTCCAGGACTATTGTACTGGTAATATGATTTTTTTATTATTACCAGCTTTTGCCCGCGGCTTCGCCCGCGTTGTTTTGGGGTTGGGGTTTCCGGGATAAAAAGTAGCCTATGTCCTATTCCGGAGTGTATCCTATGCCTGTACCAAATTTCATCCAGATCCGTCCAGCCATTTTGGCGTGATTGAGTAACAAACATCCAAACTTCGTAACTTTCGCATTTATAATATTAGTAAGATATGTTATACATGTATTATACACATAAATCTTCCTCTTGAATCACTCTATCTATTAAAAAAAGCCGCATCAAAATCTGTTGCGTACTTTTAAAGATATAAGCATACATAGAGCATAAGTAACTTAGTTTTATACTATATAATGATTATTAGCTTTGGCCCGCGGCTTCGCTTCCGTCAACTGACTATTCTGCACTACCCTACTCAGCCCTACCCTACCCTACTCTACACTATTTTTTTCTTAAAAAAAAATCAATTGAAATCAAGTATTAAATGAACTGTTCGTTATCTCGACACTTAAGCTGTGTTCAAAAATGACCAGAGTAATGTAGAGTTGTAGCGCAGAGTCGTTCTTTTATGACTCGAGTAGCTACCCTAGAGTTAACCCAAGTGACTCCAAATTCGAGCAGGGTCAGTTGGAGTAAGCCATTGACAATAGAACTTGACGTTTGCGTTCAAAAATGCGAGTGTAGGGTATAGTATAGTATTACAGTGTAGTATATCGGGCTGGTGTCCGCAACTCCACGTCTAAAGCGCGTATTTTGCGTACAGGTGGGACAAATGCGTCATTCGATCCACCCAGCTCCTCGAGGAAGGCCAGCAAAGCCTTAGTATTACTGACCATTTCATTGAGGTTACCTGGGTCTCCGAAGTACTTTGCCCTGTATCCTGCGACGGCTGGGCAGCCTAGAAGCAGATGTCCTGCTGTTTCTTCCTCCGCCTTGCAGGCTCTGTACAGTGGGCAGAGCCTGCTGGATAGAGAGATCCTTTTTAAGAGTGTAGGGTATCTACCCCGTGGCGTCATTAGAGCTAACTTTTAACCTCAAATTTGAATGCAAGGTTGGGGAGGCCTATCTCCAACAGTGAACGTGTTTCGACTGAAATGATGAAACAAACAAACTTGACAAAATCAACAATTATAAAATCAATGTTATACCATTCTGATACTATTGTAGGAGCAGGAAACGAAGGTTCTGGCCCTGGTAAATATGGCAACGTAGGAATGGGGTAGGTTGTTTAGTCAGTAAGAGTCTGACACTGTTTCCTGCTCCGCCCAAGGGCGGGATTGGTCATTCGATGATTTTTACCTACCATAAAAAAAACTGTCTCATTGGGCAAAACAAGTATTTGAAAAAAATAATCACCTTTTTTTTTGCAAAATTGTATTTATTTATGTACACACAAACACAAAAGAAAAGAACATATACAGATAGAAGAGTACAAATGTACTGCTTAATTCTAATGAAATTTCTTCCAGCAGACTTGCGACAGGAGATTTGTATTTTTTTTTTCAAATTTCAGATTTACCAAAAGACTTAAACCCTCTGCTACCAATATTCGAACGCTTGCTAAAAAATGGCGTCGCAATACCAGAACTTCTGGCAGCTATATTCTCCAGCCTAGACGCCAAACAATGGACTGGCAACTCGAAACTGGCAGAAGTGTGTGGCCTGGCATTCTCTCTGGCAGATTCTGGCACGAGGAAAGGGTTTTTGGCAAAGTTCTTCCATGTTTTGAGCGCTATGAGGAGTATTAATGTTAATAGCTATGTGAAACTGTTGTATTATACTCAACGAAGTTGTAAGCAGTGCTGCGATTTTAATCATTTGAAGTAAGTATTTTTTTAGGGTTCCCTCCCTCAAATCAATCGTTATAGTTCGTTTTTAAATCCTAAACTACGATTTGACAACTTAAAATGTCAAAATGTAGAAAATTGGGAACATATTTCTAGAATGTGACATTCTGAGTTGTCAAATCGTAGTCTAGGATAAAAAAATGAACTATACAAACTATACTATGGAAATTACGTCTGGCCTGTTGGTCTAGTGGTTAGTGACCCTGACTGCTATACCGGAGGTCGTGGGTTCTATTCCCACCCATTACAAATGTTTGTGTGATGACACGATCATTTGTTCTGTGTCTGGGTGTAATTTATCTATAATATGTATGTATTTAGAAATATGTAAGTATGTTTTATTTAGTTGCTTTTTCCTAAAAATCTACGAGAGCCGATTCGGATTTTTCTTTTAAATTTGTTTTAGTCTAATTCTTGCCTACGATCTCACCTAATGGTAAGCAGCGATGTAATCGTTGATGGTGAGGTGCATTAGTTTATTAAACTCTACCTCCCAAGCGAACGCTGGCGTTCACGCACATATTGCCTTTATATTATGTCTCTAATTACGGTATTGAAAAGTTTAAAAGCCTATTCACTCTAGCCTTGAAAACACCCGACACGAATTATTTGTATAAGTTGATTAGTACGGAACTCTCAGTGTACAAATTCGATTCGGACTTCTTTTTACAAGCTTTTTATTAGCTTGCAATGTAACTATGTATGTTCGGCTCAAATCTTGCAACTCAATTTTGAAGCAGATATCTTCACCCGATTGAGCTGTAATTTTGCATGCAGGTGTAAATCGCATGACAATGCAATATTATGATGGCATGGAGCTAATCTGATGATGGAATCGCGAGATAGCCATAGGAACGGTGTTTTTAAATGGCACAACGACGTCGAGTTTGGGCACATGTGAATCGTCTTGATGACTTATTATATAAGTATAGACCACCGTTATAAAAGTTTGTTATGAAAAAAAATATTTTCATTGAAAACTTGTATGCATTGCTGTGAATTGAGCTACCAAGATAATAATTTCAATTCATCATTATCGATTTATCTAAAAACTTGGACTTTGTACTCAGATAAGATACCTAATCGCTTAATTATTTAAACTAGTCTTTTTATTTACATGTTGCCATTGAAATTTTAATCTTGACGCTTTGTGTTTGTGTAAATAAGTTTACAAAATGACGCTTATAATACCTGATTTGAAACCCAAATGTAATAAAATCGCCGAGTCGGTGCAAAGGGCTAGAGACACATACAACCGTGGAGTCAGCCGCCCCATAAAATGGCGTCTCCAACAGCTGAAAAACCTGCTTCGGATGTACGAAGAGAACCGCAACGCCATGATCGAAGCCCTCCAAAAGGACTTAAGAAGAAGCAAGATGGAAGCCGTGATCCTTGAAATAGATTACTTGGTCAACGACCTCAAGAGTACTATTCATCATTTGGAGGACTGGGCTAAACCTGAGAAGCCAGAAAAAGGGCTGATAAACATGCTAGACGACGTGGTCATCTTCAACGACCCTTACGGAGTAGCCCTTGTGATTGGACCTTGGAACTATCCCCTGCAACTGCTTCTACTGCCGTTGTCCGGTGCCATTTCCGCCGGTAACACCGTCATTCTAAAACCTAGTGAATTGGCGGTAGCTTGTACAGCCTTCATTGCTGAAACCTTGCCTAAGTACTTAGACAATGATGCTGTAATTGTAATAGAAGGCGGGCCTGAAGAAACCACAGAGTTATTGAAACAGAAGTTCGATTATATCTTCTTTACTGGCGGCACGAGCATCGGTAAGATTGTTTACCAAGCTGCCGTTAAGAATCTCACCCCAGTCACTTTAGAACTCGGTGGCAAAAGCCCTGTGTACATCGACAATTCAGTTGACATTGTAGTGACAGCTAAACGCATCCTCTGGGGCAAGCTTGTCAATGCAGGCCAGACCTGCATCGCTCCAGACTACATCCTTTGCACGAGGGAGATTCAGGACAAGTTCATTGCAGCTGCCAAGAAGATACTTAAGGAATGGTATGGCAGTGACGCCCAGAAGTCTCCAGATTTAGGCAGGATTATTAACGGAAGGCATTTTAGCCGTCTGCAAGCCATGGTCGACGCAGGTAAAGATAAAATCGCAATCGGAGGCTCCTATGATGCAAAGGACAGATTCATTGAACCTACAATTTTTACAGACGTTAAGGCTTCAGATAAAATCATGCAGGATGAGATCTTTGGTCCTTTACTACCAATAGTACCGATTGAAAATGCTTTCGAAGCTATCCAATTCATTAATGGGCGGGATCATCCGTTAGTTATTTACGTGTTTACCAATCAAAGAGACATACACAAGACATTTGCTGAACAAACCCGATCGGGCAGTATTTGCGTGAATGATACGATTATGTTTTATGGCGTTGAGACGCTGCCTTTTGGTGGGGTCGGCGCAAGTGGCATAGGTGCTTACCACGGCAAGAAGACTTTCGACACTTTCACCCACAAGAAGAGCTGTTTAATCAAGGATTTTTCGTCTTTCGGAGAGAAGATGGCTTCTGGTCGCTACCCTCCATATACGGATAGTAACATCGAATTCTTCAGCAAGGTGATGCGCAAGCGTTTCGGGCCGTCGCTCAAGTTCTTACCCCGTTTGCCCTATTTGCTGGCATTTGCGCTTGGTGCGGGAATAACTTATGGAATCTTTGCTTGGCAAAATATGGCATCAGAAGAATTATAAGGCAGATACTGAAGTGGTTTCAAACAGGATTGCTGGGACTTGATTGTGATAATGTTTTAGAGTTAAAATCTTATTTAAAACCTTCGATAAAAATTTATTATATCATAGTTTCAAAAATGACCTGACAAATAACACCACGTGGTGATAATGTATTGTATATCGGGTTGGTGTCCGCAACTCCAAGTCTAAAGCGCGTATTTTCAGTACGGTCACGAGGTGATATTTGTATTTTATTATTATAGGTCATTTAATTTATATTACAATCTATTTAAAATATCTGTTATTTATTTATTGGCACACCTACCACAGTTTTGTCTTTTTTAACCCAAAGGTTGACTGGTAGAGAATGCTTTGTAGCATTTAGTCCGCCTATGTACCTCTACTGTACATGAAGTTTAAATAAATTATAAGTAAAATTTAATAAACACCATTGTTATGTTTTATTTTAAAACTTAGAAGAAAATAAATAAATACATTTTTGGTTTAATTTTTGAATATGTAGTGACGCACAAATTTCCTAATATGTAGTCAAATGTCATAGTTGAATCCATATCCCCTGAGATACAGGCTCTCGCCTAGTTCAGGGGGTTGGGTCAATACTCTGTGCCCTTTTTAACCACTATTGAAAAAAAATGTAATTTTTATATAAATTACTAGCTTTTGCCCGCGGCTTCGCTCCCGGCAATAGATTATTCTACTCTACTCTGCCCTACTCTACCCTACTCTACCCTACTCTACTCTACCCTACTCGGTGGGAGAGTAGAGTTCAGAATTAGCAAATATACTACATAAAAAAAAGTAAAAAAAAAGTATCCTATGTCCTTCTCCTGGCTCTAAACTACCTCCCTGCCAATTTTCAGCTAAATCAGTTCAGCCGTTCGTGAGTTATAAGTGGAGTAACTAACACGACTTTCTTTTATATACATAGATTATATATTTTTTTATAAATAAATAATAATAAGTATATTATTATTTTATTTTTTTTATTACTCAAAAATATAGCTTCTATTCTATAACTTCTAACGTAAAAATTAGTATTTAATCATGTTTATTAGTTTTATTGTTAATTTTGTTTAAAGTAAGAAATAAAAGGCTTTTTTATTTTTATTTATTTATATTATTTTCTTTCAGAATAATAACAGATCTAGCTCCAAAAGTAGAAAAATCAAAATGCCTATCAATTATAGCAACGTATTTAGAAAATTCGACGGAATTCGATGATTATTTCACCGACATGTTTCAAATCATATCGCTGGGCGAGCTATTTGACAGTGAACAGAGAGTTGAAGCTATGAAAATAGCCCGGAGTTGCCTGAAGTTGATGGATGGGGATACGAAACGGGATGTTTTGAACGGTGTCCAACAAAATTGTAGGAGTTCGGCCGTACTGGTCAGGAAGGAGGCGTTTAGTGTGTTTTTGACGGCTTTTCAAGGTATGTGGCAAAGGTTCACTATCTTACTAATATTATAAAGTTACGATGTTTGTTACTCAATCACGCCAAAAAGGCTGGACGGATTTGGATGAAATTTGGCACAGGCATAGGATATACTCCGGAATAGGACATAGGCTACTTTTTATCCCGGAAAAACATAAGGTTCCTGTGGGATATACAACTTCTTATTTTGGTTTCGTTACTCAATTACGCCAAAACGGCCTGATGAATCTGTATGAAATTTGGCCCAGGGATAGAGTATACTCCAAAATAGCACATATGTTACTTTTTATCCCGGAAAACATAAGGTCCCGTGGGATAGACAACTTCTTATTAGACAACCCCAATACCACGCAGGCGAAGCCGCGGGTAAAAGCTAGTTTTTTATAATAGTTGATACGACAGATAGGCTTTTCTCAAAAAGGATCATTATACACACTAATATATAACTTTTACTATAATTACCAAAAATCACGAACAAAAAACCCCGCTGCTCCATATATTTATGAGAATAGAAAGAAAGAAAGAAAGAAATAACATTTATTGGCACAGTCACAGGGCATAGCACAATAACAAGTTAAATTACTTAAACTATTTAGTAGGTACAATAATAATTGTTGTTTGCCCCACGGCTGCTCCAAACAGGCCCAGTTCAGCATAAATGTCAGGCAGCTAAGTGCCTGACGCTGGTTTTCAACTGGACCTGGTTGAGAGGTGTGTACGCCGAACCAGTTATGTGGTTTTGTGTATAGGAAATATTAGTACTAAAATATGTATAAATAGATAGATATTTTATGTGTATATAGAATGTAAACAGGGTTATTGGTAAAACACTAACTACCTCTTAAGAGGTCATTGGACTCATCATTATGAGCAACTTTTACTATGGGACCAAACCTGGAATCGTGAAAAAGATAAACTTACATAAATGTAGGGAACAGCAGATTTTTTTTTCACTGGACGGCACCTTGGGCAAAGAATAAACAGCCATACAACGTAGCAATGCTGCCAGGCTTTTAGACACTTTACCAGTCCACAGCGATGCGGAAGATTTTTTGACGTCTTATTAGATTAGGTACTTTTAGTTAATTCATAAGGGTTTTTTTTTTATTTCTGTTTATATAAAGTTTTAATGTTACTTCATTATATCAGTTATTAGCGACCCGCCCCAGCTTCGCACGGGTACTGATATTGAATTTATTATGCACACAAACCTTCCTCTTGAATTACTCTATCTATTTAAAAAATACCGCATCAAAATCCGTTGTGTACTTTTAAAGATCTAAGCAAACATAGGGACAGCGGTAAGCAACTTTGTTTTTACTATGAAATGACAACAAATATACTATTTTTAAATTTCAGGTTTATTCAAACGCGAAAGCTTCAATCCGTTTAAAAGAAAGGCGTTAGATAGTAGCCCTATTTTAGACACCATTGATAAACAAAATGATTATGAGAAATTAGTAGTAAAGAAGATATTCGAAGGCATGTTTGATTTTGATGAGGGGATCTCCAAACTGATGTGTGAAGGAGTTGAGGAGTGTCTTTCCAAGGATTTTAATTTGAGGTAAGCAGAATCTGTGAGCCAAGTGCCCCGCTGACAGCCAATTAAGTTTGGCGATTCTTTGAATGTCCGATAGGGACAAAGGGTTCTGGAGTGGCGACTGCGTACCGGAAGATGCCCGATCACAAGTTGGACCGATGATGTGCCCCCCTTGAACCGATGATCAGCCAAGTTGCTAATCTACAATCGTTAACACTAGTAAACAGCTAATCAAATGTATGGGAAAGACTTCATTTCAACAAAATTAGTAGCCAAGTTCATATCATTCAAAATGACCGTTTCTACAATGATCATCGCTACATCCTGCAGTTTTATGATATAACTAGCTTTTGCCCGCGGCTTCGCCCGCGTACATAAAATATAGCCTATGTCACTCAGGAGTAAAGCAACTTTCTATTGTTGTTATTTTTTTTCCAATCGGACCAGTAGTTCCAGAGATTACCTCCTACATACAAAAAAAAAAACAAACTTTTCCTCTTTATTATATTAGTGTAGATTGATTCTTACGATGAGGTGTTTCGATTGTAGAAAGAGACTTGTTACAAAACAATTGTAACTTGGCTAGGGGGGCTGGTAATCGTAGCCGGAATCCGATGAATGCGAGACGCACAGGACAGCTTCAAGCAATGTGAACTCTAAGGAGGCCAATGTCCAACAGTGGTTGTCTTCTGGCTCAACTGATGAAGCATAATCTGTGTCCAATGTGATGTCATAATGTGCTAATGGGCACGAAAGGTTACGTATGTACGAAATTGTTTTCTAAGTAAACCTCAGCTGAGCGAGTCAATGACCTGTAGGTAGTTAGTACGCAATGACCGACAAATACCTACAGATCATGGCCTCGCTCAGTTGAGGTTTACTTAAAGAAAACAATTTGAAATCCGATTATAATTTAGGTGTCTTCAAGGCTAGAGTGAATAGACTCTTAGTAAACTAGTGCGCCTTACCATCAACGATTGCATCACTGCTTACCATCAGGTGGGATCGCAGTCAAGCACTAGTTTATTGCAATTAATAGTGTAGAGAGAGTTGAAGCCCAGAGTTGTTCTTTGATGAATCGAGTAGCTACCCTAGAGTTAGAGTCTGACACTGTTTCCCGCTCCGCCCAAGAGTGGGATTCGTCATTCGATGATTTTTACCTACCATAAAAAAAAAACCCCTAGAGTTAACCCAAGTGCAGGCAAGCAACTTCGAGCAGGGTAGGTTGGAGTTAGTCATTGACAATAGAACTTTACGTTTGCGTTCAAAAATACGAGTGTAGGGTCGCTATCTACCCTGTGACGTCAAATTTGAACGCAAGGCTGTCGGCTGAGCTAGTAATAAAATAGTATAAATACATTTATGATTTAAGACAATATATTTAGTTAATTTATATTAAACAATGATATTTTTACTTAACCTGGAATTTACTAAGACTTAGTAAAAAAAAAGGAAAAAAAAATTATTCATTCGCAAATAAGTTTTTTTGCAAACCGTACTATTCACTCAAAATTTGACAGATCGAGGTTATTGACTTTCCTATTCTCATTTGGAACGCACAGTAGATATATAATACGGCGCATAAGTTGAACCATAATAGTATTTTGGGTCTCAATCGAAGTGTGGCACAGTGGGGGGCTACGCGTAACCGTAGCAATGACGGCCATTTTAGTCCAACTTATTTGCTGCACACTATAATATCTTTTGGGTCTCAATCGAAGTGCGGCACAGTGGGGGGCTGCGAGTAACCATAGCAATGACGGCCATTTTAGTCCAACTTATTTGCCGCACACTATAATATCTTTTATTGTTTGTTACAGGTTCGCCGAACTCTTCTACATAATAGTGTACCAATGCAGTTTAACTACAAACAATAACTATGAGTTGTCTAACTGTGGTTCAAAGTTACTGCAGTTACTGTTCAGCGATTTGAGAAGTCAAGACGCGTTCAAGGTTATTCAGTTAAGAGACGAAGGTCTGCCTCAAAGGTTAGTATAACCCTCGGCGCACAAGTTGAACCAGCGGGCGTTGATGAATTTTAGCTGAGAAATGATTGCATTGACTAGGTGGCAAGGGACGGCTTGCGGACGGCAAGCAATGGGTAGCTCGCTGTCCACCCATCCGGTAACCGTCCAGACCGAGCCCAAGTCGTTGATGGCGCGCACTGTTCCCGCGCGTCTCAGGGAGTTGTCAGCAACTGTAGGGGCCCAGCAGAATCGCCTGACGGCCGTCGTAAGGGCTGTAATCCACCAAGCAGGCCCATTGCGGGTTGGTGGATGTCACGTGTCTTCGAATTTTTGCTTCTAGGACGTGCCGGTTTCCTCACAATGTTTTCCTTCACCGTTTTGAGAGCAGTGGTGATGAAATAAATTACACGAAGTAGTGTGCCTGGTTTTGAACTCGCGACATACAACTCGTCTTCGTCACCACTCGGCCTAATATATGCATGAAATAAATCTAATTTTATCATTTAATATTAATTTTCCAGCATTCTAAGGGATTATGAAAGCATTTCAGTGAGAACTAAAACAATGGCGAGAACAATACTAAGGTCTGGTGTGACTTACAGACAGAGACCCAGTAAAGGTAAATGTTATAATATACTACTACCTATTTTTATATACAAAGTGTAACCTTAAATGCGCAAAAGTTCAACACCCCAAATGTTTCTTTTTTAATGTATTTTACCTAATACCGAGAAAAAATATGTAAAGCTTTTTTATGTGCTGTTTTAGTTTTACTGCCAATTTTGATAATTTCTGTAATAAAAAATATTATTATACTGCGTATGAGAAAACTATGGACTGCGACAGCATTTTTAATGTAGAATTTTGGTAAAAGTGTTGATTCTGCTCTTTATTCTGAGCAAGCTATTTTCAGGTTTTGCGCTGTTAACGTTACACGCTGTATAAGCTGACTGGTAATTAGTGACCAATACTTAAACTCGTGATTGTAGTTATGATAACAAATAACATGGGATTCCTAAGAAACAGCAAGTTTGACCAGTCATCATCATCATCATCAGCCTTTCAATGTTGCCACTGCTGGGACACAGGCCTCCTCTCTAGGAGAGGGAATAGGCCATAATCCAACTACGCGGGCCCAGTGCGGATTGGTGGATGTCACATGTCTTCGAATTTTTGGTTCTAGGACATGCCGGTTTCCTCACGATGTTTTCCTTCACCGTTTTGAGAGCAGTGGTGATGAAATAAATTACACAAATTAATGCGCCTGGCTGGGTTCGAACACGCGACCTACAACTCGTAAGTCGGGGCCGTTACCACTCGGCCACCACTGCTCTCAAATCTCAAATCAGTTTGACCAGTAGGCGAACATAAATGTACAGTCCAGCAGATTAGAGCTCCTCACCATCAACGACTGCATCACTGCTTACCATCAGGTGGGATTGCAGTAAATCACTAGCTTATATCAATAATAAAAATAATGATTTTGATTTTAGCCCCACCACGTCGAGATATTGATGTCCAAAAATCAATAACAGATATATTGGATGTATTTCTACGGCTGTCCAAGGTAAGATTATTATTTTTTGTGTCTGGGTGTAATTTATCTACAACTACCGACCCGTCCCAGCTTCACTCGGGTGCAATGGTGATATTAAATATAATATATGGTATTATACATATAAACTTTTCTCTTGAATCACTCTATCTATTTAAAACAAACCGCATCAAAATCCGTTGTGTAGTTTTAAAGATCTAAGCATACATAGGGACAGCGAGAAGCGACTTTGTTTTATACCATTTAATGATATGATTGTATTTAGAAATCTACTCCGTTAAATTAAGATTGTTTAATCCAGTGGAGAGCCGATTCAGTACATGAAAAACTATCGATTTGTAAAGATAAAATTAAAATGGACAGTACTTTTTTTACGAAATTAATTATTTGAAATAAACGTCAGCTGAGCGAGTTCAATCATCAGTAGGAAGTCAGTACGCAACGACTGACAGACACCTTCATTGAATCGTTTACTTAAAGAAATAAATTTTATTACATGCGTATATTAATTTCAGTTTTAGAAAAAAAAGTAACTTTATTTTTTTTATTTTATCTTTACAAATCGATAGTGTTTCAAGTACCGGATCGACCCTCCACGGGACTAAAACTATCAAAATTTTACGGTGTATAAGTATTTTTTTTAGTTGTCTAGTACTCATAGCACAAGCTCTGCTTATACTGTAGGACTAGATGAAGTTGTGTCATAGTTATTGAATACTAGCTTTTGCCCGCGGCTTCGCCCGCGTGATATTGGGGTTGGGGTTTACGGGATAAAAAGTAGCCTATATCCTATTCCAGAATGTATCCTATGCCTGGGCCAAATTTCATCCAGATCCGTATAGCCGTTTTGGCGTGATTGAGCAACAAACATCCAAACATCGTAACTTTCGCATTTATATTATTAGTAAGATTATAATTACATAGTATAAAACAAAGTTGCTTACCGCTGTCCCTATGTATGCTTAGATCTTTAAAAGTACACAACAGATTTTGATGCGGTTTTTTTTAATAGATAGCGTGATTCAAGAGGAAGGTTTTTAGGTATAATATTTATGTGTATAATACATGCATAATATATTCAATATTATGCCCCCGGGCGAAGCTGGGGCGGGTCGCTAATTACATAATATAAAACAAAGTTGCCACTGTCCCTATGTATGCTTAGATCTTTAAAAGTACGCAACGGATTTTAATGCGGTTTTTTTTAATAAATAGAGTGATTCAAGAGGAAGGTTTATATGTATAATACATGCATAATATATTAAATATCAGTACCCGTGCAAAGCTGGGGGGGTCGCTAGTCTATATATATACACCGTGAAATTTAAATGGTTGTTTTCCCTCAGCGAAATGGTTGTGTCTTGGTAATACAAACGTTTGATAAAAAAATAAAATATTAAAAACAAAAAATGGACCTGTACAGTGCAATCTAATTATGACGTATCACAACGTGCGAGAGCTTATTTTGGTTTAAATATTTAATGAATCGGTTTCCTTTGACGGCGGGCTGCTCATGCGACTCTAATAGTATCTACAAATTACGTCTAATGTTACTATTGTTTTCGCTTTTTTGAGTTGATAAATATTTTAAATAATTATTTATAAAAAAAAAACTTTTTATTTTTTTATTTTTTCTGTATGCTTCAAAAGTACTCCTTATGGCAAGTCATTCTGCCGCGGGAAAACAACCATTTAAATTTCACGGTGTATATAAAAGGATAAACTGACTGACTGACATATCAACGCACAGCTGAAACCACTGAGACTAGGAGAGTGAAATATTGCATAAGGGTTCCTTTTATGACGTAGGCGAACACTAAGAAAGGGTTTTCCAAAATTCACCCCCTAAAGGGATGAAACGCGTGTCAAAAGTTTGTGCGAAAACCTATTTTCAAACGGGCAAAGCCGGTGGCAGAAAGCTAGTATTAAATAAATCTTTTAATTGTTTTTCTTCCAGACTAATTCCCAAATATGCCAAGAACTCTGCGTTCAAATGATGAAATGCTTGCAAGGCACAGGTCGCAGGTTCGACTTGGACTCAGTCATAGCTAAGCAGCTTTTTGACATTATTAGAAGGGAACCATTCTGTCTGACTCCCCTAGTGTTGGACGCTTGCAGGGTCTTTGTTAAGGATATAAGCAGTATCCCGGGGTAAGTGAAAATACTACATATTTAGTATAATATATATATATATCTATAATATGTATGTATTTAGAAATATATAAGTATGTTTATCAGTTGTCAATACGCATAACACAAGCTCTGCTTAGCTTGGGACTAGATGGCGTTGTGTGATAGTTGTGGACATATTATTATTATTACTTGCATATCCGCAAGAGAACCAAGGTTACCGACATAGCAGCGCAATGGGCGGGGCACATTGCACGCAGAATATAGGGCCAAAAGATTCTGGAGTGGCGACCGTGTACCGGAAGGCGCAGTGTTGGAAGGCCTCCCACAAGATGGTCCGATGACCTAGCTGCTGTGGTGACGCTTGGAGGAGGCCTATGTCCAACAGTGAAAATGTTTTGGCTAAAATGATTATGATGGTGAATTTAAGTTTTAGTTAATACTGGTACATAGTATATCCAAGCGTCAACGACCGGTTCTGTGAGTCTCACATCTATCGGATTCCGGGACCCTCACGTCATGGAAAGTCTTCAACTCTCTTCTGTGTGAGTCTGAAGTTAGGCTCTGCAATTTTAGAGCTTAATAACTCGTAATAAAGGTTTAAAAAAAAAAAAAATGGTTGCCTGTAAAGTCGGTTTTACGGGCGAAGAATTTACGTGACAACGTCTTTTTCTCGGTAGAATATTTATTGATATGAATATAATTAAATTGCACAATAGGAACAAGGAATTGAATGAAAATAAGAATTGCACAAATTTTAACTATAGAAATATATTTTGTTTACTAAAACATTGCATGCAGTCGGGCCTCTCTCTCGTTCGGTGACTCATCGTAACGTTACCGAGCGTTACACTTTTTCATAAGTGACTCCCAGCCGCAACCTAATTTAAGACGTTGTCACGTCAATAAATGCCAATAACAACTTTTAACAGCAATAACAGTAATTTTTGTTCGAGTTTTCAAGCGCTAAAATTCGCAGAACTTAACTTCAGACTCACCAAGATTCGACGGCCGTACTGTAACTGTACGCATTTCATTTTCATTTCAGATTCAATGAATCAGTGAAAGAGTTGAAACAAGCTGTTTCAAATAGTGAAGGATATTTGTACACGAATATTTTATTCGAAGATCTTCAACTGAGGAGCGGAGATAGAAATCAATTTATATTTAGGTAGGTTTAACTCGTTTAAGAGCAGTGTCCGAGTGGCAATGACTTACAAGTAGGTCGCGGGTTCAAACCCAACCAGGCGAATAACTTCGTGTAATTTGTTTCATCACCACTGCTCTCAAAACGTGAAGGAAAACATCGTGAGGAAACCAGCATGTCCTAGAACCAAAAATTCGAAGACATGTGATATCCACCAAACCGCACAGGGCCTGCGTGACGGGTTATGGCCCATTTCTTCTCCTAAAGAGGAGGCCTGTAGCCCAGTAGTGGGAACATTAAACAGGTTGATGATGATGATAATTTCGTATACGAGTAAATAAATTTTAGTTTTAAAAAAAGTGCTTTATTTTTTAATTTTATCTTTACAAATCGATAGTGTTTCATGTACCGGATCGACCCTCTATTGGATTAAAACGACCTAAATTTAACGGTGTATATTTCATATAGATGGTTTATAATTTGTAACTTAGTCCCAAGATTTCGACTTTCGCGCCAAATAAAATGGTTTCCTTTCTTCTTTCATTTGACAGATAGAAGTCATTTACATTCCTATTCTTATTTGAGTCGCATTGTACAGTCTAGTTCCTGCATATATTTATTTTTGTTTCAGTATGTTTAAAGAAGATTCTGATGCTGCAATGAGAAATGATGAATTTACAATACAAGGTATTTTTCAACAATATTATATTTCTTTCACTTTTAAAATTTCGATCTAATATCACCCTTATGGTCTCACCTAAGTCAAAGGTTCATAAAAATCTTTTGGTCTGTGTCTGGGTGTAATCTTCTATATATTTAAAAGGAGAAACTGACTGACTGACATATCAGCGCACAGCCAAAACTACTGTACCTAGGTGCGTGAAATTTTGCACAAAGCTTCCTTTTATGACGTAGGCGAACACTAAGAAAGGGTTTTTCAAAATTGAGCTCCTAAAGGGATGTATTGGGGGTCTAAAGTTTGTATGGAGAACCCCATTTTCACGCGGGTGAAGCCGCTGGCAGAAGGCTAGTTTATCTATAATATGTACGTATTTAGAAATATATAAGTATGTTTATCAGTTGTCTAGTACTCATAACACAAGCTCTGCTTAGCTTGAGACTAGATGACGTTATGTGAAAGTTTTTTTTTGGGGATTTTCTTTTTTTGGCTGGTACCCCACCCCGGTCCTTCTTTGTCTTTCGCACTGGGGCCAAGTTTTCCTTTCAGAAAGAGACCCTGGGCCCCCATTTGCATCGACCCTTTTGCAGAGTCCCTACAATGTTATGTAAAAATTGTGAAATATATTATTTATTTATTTTAGGTTTAATCGATGTTTTCGGTTCGCTATCAAATTGGGATGACTTGAGGATTCAAGATAAGAAGCAAATAGAGGATAGTCTCCCTCCTCTTTGGACTAAGAACGAAGATTTTACTGTCTCTCTGAGGGAATATTTTGAAGGAGCTAATAAGAAACTTGGTATGTATATTGAGCTTAATTACTTGTCTTCACTATCATTACATAAGTAGTATAAAACAAAATCGCTGTCTGTCCCTATGTATGCGTAGACCTTTAAAACTACACAACTGATTTTGAAGCGGTTTTTTTTTTAATAAGTATAGTGATTCATGAGGAAGGTTTATAAGTATAATATATACGTAATATACAAGTACAGCACCAGTGTGAAGCGGGGGCGGTTCGCTAGTAAAGTATAAAACAAAGTCTCTTCCCGATGTCTGGCCCTATACTTCCAATGTATGCCTAGATCTTGAAAACTACTCTCTCAATTTTACCATCAGACATCCCGGCGTACGGCAAATATCCACCCTTACGTTGTTGACGTACGGTCCGGACTAAGCGTTTTGCCTCGTCGCTTATACCGCGTACATCGAGGGACTGGAACAGTTTGCCGCCTGCAAACTTTCCGCCCGATTATAATTTAGGTGTCTTCAAGGCTAAAGTGAATAGGCTCTTAATAAACTAGTGCGCCTTACCATCAACGATTGCATCACTGCTTACCATCAGGTAGGATCGCAGACAAGCACTAGTTTACAGCAATAAAAAAAACTTAGTCAACGGATTTTATGCGGTTTTTTTTAGAGTTATTCAAGAAGAAGGTTACATAACTATAAGAGGAACGACACATAAACCTTCCACTTGAATCACTCTATCTATTTAAAAAACCGTATCGAATTCCGTTTTGTACTTTTAAAGTTCTAAGCATACATAGGGACATCGGGAAGCGACTTTGTTTTATACTATGTAATGATATGTATGTATTTAGGAATAAATAAATATGTTTATCAGTTGTCTAGTCCCAAGCTAAGCAGAGCTTGTGTTATAGCTCTGCTTAGCTTGGGACTAGACGGCGTGGTATGACAATATTATCTCGTGTCCAACAGATTACGGGAAATGGTTCAACAAAATGGTGGCATCTTATTACCCGGAAGAAGTTACGCAAAACAGGATAAGTTGGTTGAAACAAACTGAGAAGTGGCCGAAAAAAGACTTTGTTACATCCGCTGTAAGTATAGTTTTCAATGACTGATAAATGATATTTATTTTTGCAAATAGATTTTCCATAACAAGTCGATTTTTTTTTGTCAGTTTAAGCTAGATGAGTCCGGTGTTTCTTCTCAGGGTAATCACCTTGAACAACGACTGACAAACGTCACATAGGTAGTGTGCGACAGAGATAACGCTCTACGAAGCCGAAATTAGCCGATTGTCTCTTTCCAAAGGTCGATGTGCAATATTTATTGCCGGTACTGTAATAGTCAAATACATAAAAACACTTGCTCCAAAAGTGGCTCTTATTGCACTCATTTATTTATTTATTATGTACACACAAACACTTACAAAAAGAAAATAACAAATAACTACTCATCATCATGATCAGCCTTTTTAATGTTCCCACTGCTGGGACTCAGCCTCCTCTCTAGGAGAGGGAATGGGCCGTAATCCATAACGCGGGCCTAGTGCGGTTTGGTGGATGTCACATGTCTTCGAATTTTTGGTTCTAGGACATGCCGGTTTCCTCACGATGATTTCCTTCACCGTTTTGAGATCAGTGGTGGTTAAACAAATTACATAATTTGAACCCGCGACTCGTTAATCGGTACCTTTACTGCTTATTTGTATGATGGCACCTGTTACCAAACTATGTTATTTTGATTGCCATTTCGCACTAGTGTTGTAAACGTAGCTACAACCTTTTTGTTCGCAAAACAAATTTCGAATACGACAAAAATCGCTTAGGTTATTGCGTTATAAGCATAGAGCAATAGTAGCGTCTTACATATTTCATACAATTTCGGCAATTTTAACTTGTAGAAACAACCGACTATACTTTAGGTGTCTTCAAGGCTAGAGTGAATAGGCTCTTAATAAACTAGTGCGCATCACCATCAACGATAGCAACACTGCTTACCATCAAGGGGGATCGCAGTCAAGCACCAGTTTATATATATATTATTAAAAAATATATATTTAAGTGAAGTTTTATGCGAATTTTAATGACTTTTCTTACTTGATTTCAGATTATAGAAGCAATACAATGGCATCAGAATGATGCGAAATTATTTGGAAACATTAATTCGACGGACTGTCTTGCCGAATGGGCGGCGCGGCTTATGATCAGGTATGCATATTCGAGTCAACAAAATATAATATTTAAAGGGATTTTAATCGTATTTAATAGACCAAAAAAAAGTAAATGTTGTACCTATGTGTTTTTGTAATAACATTTGCAAAAAAAATAAAGAGTCTTAGGTGAACTTGCGTAGTTTTTAAGCTTAGCTTTAAGAAGATGAGGGCATGACGAATGCCAATTAAAAATAAAAAACTTCATAATCAATTATTGTGTATATTATAGAAAAGTGTGCGGATCACCATGTCTGCGGTAAAATAAATTAATAAAATATATATTTAAAGGGAAGAATGCATCACATTGGCGCAACACAGCCAAACGCTCAGCATAATGTATACGTTTAGCATACAAAATAAATGCCAATAACAGTTTTTAACAGCAATAACAACTGCAAATTGCATTTATTTGTTTAAACCATTTATTGACGTGACAACGTCTTAAATTAGGTTGCGGCTGGGAGTCACTTATGAAAAAGTGTAACGCTCGGTAACGTTACGATGAGTCACCGAACGAGAGAGAGGCCCGCCGAATGCCTTGCGTCTCTCTCCCACTCAACTATGATCGGTCTGCCGCGCGCGCAGCACTAGAAAATTTGTGCAATTCTTATTTTCATTCAATTCCTTGTTCCTATTGTGCAATTTAATTATATTCATATCAATAAATATTCTACCGAGAAAAAGACGTTGTCACGTAAAATCTTCGCCCGTAAAACCGACTTTACAGGCAACCATTTATTTTTTTACGATTTATCAAGCGCTAAAATTCGCAGAGCCTAACTTCAGACAAGTCAAGATTCTTTTTTTATGGTGATAAACAAACTACCCTATTCCTTCTTAGCCTTCATACCGGGGTCGGACTTTCCTTTCGGAAACCGGACCGGGGCCCTGTAGGCTTCGGCCCTGCAGTTGGGCCTCTACATTTGCTGACAACTTCTTGAGGCGCGCGGGAACAGTACGCGCCGTCGACGACTGACTTGGTCTGGACTGTTAACTCGCCACGATCTATATCTACAAAGATGCGCTAACATCCAATGGCCGTACTGTACGCATATCTATAGATACAAAAGGAGAAACTGACTGACTGACATATCAATGTACAGGCAAAATTACTGGGACTAGGAGCGTGAAATTTTGCACAAGGCTTCTTTTTACGATGTAGGCGAACACTGAGAAAGGGTTTTTTAAAATTCATCTCCTAAAGGGATGTAATGGGCGTCTAAATTTTGTATGGAAAACCTACTTCCACGCGGGCGGAGCCGCTAGCAGAAGGCTAGTTACTATAGTTCATTTTATAATTTTAGACTACGATTTGACAACTCAGAATGTCACACTCTAGAAATATGTTCCCAATTTTCTGGAGTTTGACATTTTAAGTTGTCAAATCGTAGTCTTGGATTAAAAATTGAACTATAATATTACTATAACGTTTCAGATCATCATACTACAACCAGCAACAAAATTCAATGGAGTCAGACAGCCAAGAGAGGAGCTCGTTTGCTAAGGATGAACTGATTTGGTGTCAAGCAGCCAATGAGAAGAAGTTACCTTCTGTAGCTCTGCAATGTATCGATAGGAATAAAGGGTAAGTCTTCATGATTTTCCACCTCATTTGGATGGCTGGCGCAATGGTGTAGCGATTGACTGCTGCGCTGAAAGTCGCGGGTTCGATACCTGCACGGAACGAATATTTGTAAAAAAAGTCATGTATTTCACATATATACAGGTTGTAAGGGACATGTCTCCTCAAATAATTTCTTCCTGTCCATACAAAACTATAAACTTTTGGGGGTATGCGGAACAGAGAGTAAAGTCCCACATACGTTCTTTGAAAAGGGAGGATCCTCCGACCAGACAGGTGTTATAGTCTGGTGGGCTACTGCCCGATAGTTGACTTCGGGCTGTCGTATATGTTCTAATCGCGCGGAGAACTTTCATTGCGCGATGCAGGATTCTTGTAGTTCTTGTGTGGCGCTATAGATGGCGCTACAAACTTGATTGACAGTTTGTATGGAATAGCCGGATTTTTTTGTTTCCTGATAAATAATGTTGTGTAAGTTTTTTTTTAGTTTCGTTTACTGAGCAAGCCCTTGAAATTTACTGCGACCTGTATACATGTAAAATTAGATACATGACTACATTTTTATTTAACAAAAATAGTTCGTTTTGTTAAATAAAAATGTTACAGCGTTAAATTTTAAAGAAATTAATTTCATCCGTGCGAAAATTATTTAATTATTTTATCTTTACAAATCGATAGTATTTCATATATCAGGTCAATCCTCCACGGGATTAAAACAATCAAAATTTAACGATGTATAATAATGTGAAAAAAAAATTGGAAATTCGAACATATCAAAACTGTTCAGTCTAAATAAAAATACCATCCTTAATAATCACTTAAATTTATTTTTTTTTATTTCCAGGTGTTTGTTAGACGTCGAGATTCTCCCCTGGGTTCAAGAGAGAGTTGAGGCTTACAGGACCATAGGACTTAAGGAAAACAACTGGACGGCGTTGCAAAAAGCGTTGGACGCTGCAGGTAATATTATGATTAGCCAGAATAGCATAGCATCAATCTTATTATATTGCCACTGCGGGGACTCAGGCCACCTCTCAAGAAAAGGAAATGAGCCGTAATCTACCACGCGAGCCCAGTGCGGGTTGGTAGATGTCACATGTCTTCCCTCACGATGTTTTCCTTCACCGTTTAGAGCAGTGGTGATGAAATAAATTGCACAAAGTAATGTTTTGCTAGTGTGAAGGGTGACAGGACAGAGTGGAAGAAAAAAACATGTTGCGCCGACCCCAAATAAAATGGGATAAGGGTAGGATGATGATGATGATGATAATAATAATGCTTTGCTAGGTTTGAACCCGCGACCTACAACTCGTAAGTCGGGGCAGTTACCACTCGGCCGCCACTGCTCTTCTAAATACGTATAGTAGTCGTTTGTAGGTAAAAATCATCGAATGACGAATCCTGCCCTTGGGCGGAGTGGGAAACAGTGTCAGACTCTTACTGACTAAACAATCTACCCCGTTCCTTCCTTGCCTTAGACCCAGAGCCCTGGTATAACTTGGTTTTACTGTTATTTTAACTTTTTGTTATATTTCAGAAAAACAAACAGCTAGATTTGCTTCACAGTCGTCGTTTGAAACTAATGTTTCAATGCAAAAATTAATTCTGCAACTACATCATGATTTGGGAAGTAAGTTCTGTCTTTGTCATACTATTGATCTAAGATACATAGAACAAGGATCTACCCTCATATGTTATTCAATTGTGGTAAATATTACATGCTAGATAACGCATTTATTAATACATTGCGAATAGGTTGCCTCGCTAAATTTAGCGCCAATGATGTTAAATATTAAAGTTTGTTACTACATTTTTGACCTGATTTACCCTCATCTGTTATTTGAAAAAATCAAACAAATATAAAGGTTTTAAAAAAAATAAATGCCAATAACAGTTTTTAACAGCAATAACAACTGCAAATTGTATTTATTTGTTTAAACCATTTATTTTTTTACGAGTTATCAAGCGCTAAAATGCGCAGAACGTAACTTCAAACTCGCCAAGATCCGCTGGCCCTACTTGAACGTTTTGTTGTTTGTACCTACCTATACGCCGCTCAACCTTTTTCACTGTCCGTTCAATCAATTTTGAGTTTTATCACATTGTAATATCTCCATCAGGGTTGGTATATTTAAGGACGTGTTGCTTCCAGTAAGTCTGATTTGTTATTGCCAAATTTCCATATAACCATACAACACTAAATTACTAAAAACTAATCGCTGATTAAGCGCAATGTAACTTATTGTTTCTCAATCAACCTTGAGTTACGAAAGATTTTATTATTATATCCTTACAACATTGGTGGAATGACAAATTGCGGCTGCAGTAAATAGTTGGTAACCACTTTTTTGGTTTTAATGCCATCCTTATGTCTACGGAATAGAAGTCAAAATCCGTTGAACTGACAATAAAAAAGGTTTGAATAATAGTAGTGCACTGTACCGAATTGTGTTGAGAAGTGATTTAGTTCCTAAACGTTTTTATTCATTACACGATAACCACATAGGCCCACCAGATAGACGATCAGAAGTCGAACCATCCTGGAAAAGCTTAAAAAAACATATTCCTGGAAAAGGAATAAAAAATCTGTAAATATAGAGGTAAGAAAATGCTTTAATATTAATAACTCTGTTTAATTTTCCAGCGATATCAAAAACAAAATTGGACGACGTTATGCAGATAGTAACCATGCATATATGTCGTCAAAAAGGACAAATGATGTCATCCAAGAATGCACAAGTTTTGAAATGTTTATACGAAACAGCTATGTTACATTATGATGGATTATGGAATGATAATGGTAAGTATTTTTAATTAATTAATTAATATTCCTCAACTATCGCATAACGCCATCTAGTCCCAAGCTAAGCAGAGCTTGTGTTATGAGTACTAGACAACTGATAAACATACTTAAAAAATCATCTTTCTGCCCTTGTCTTGTCCCGTTTTATTTGGGGTCGGCGCAATATGTCTTTTTCATCCACTCTGTCCTGTCACCCGTCACGCTATCACTAACTCCTCTTTCTTTCATACTTAAAAAAAATTATTAAAAAATACAAATAAAGAATAAAGTTAACAAATAGACACTAATATAGAAATATTGGTACGCCATCGTATGGCAATTGGCAGAATATGCTAGAATCAAAACTGTAACATCTATTGTACAACGCGTTCCAAATGAGAATAGGATCGATTGCCATGTTGTGACGTCACGTCGTACTGTCAAATCGAGGCAAGATATTTTTAAAGTTCAGTTTATTTACGAAAAATTTAATTTATTTACGAACTGTGAACGACAAATGTTCAGAATTCAGTTTTTCAATGTTACTCATCTCTCAGAGTTCTTCAATTATGTAAAAATATCTTCGATTTCACAGTACGGCGTGACGTCACATCCTGTCAATCGATCCTATTCTTATTTGAAAGTGAAACGCGTAGTACCATAATATTCTGACAAGTAAACAGTTTTGTTTTTTTTTTTTTGACTTACACATATACTTCAAAATACATATTATAATACTCGTCGATCACGGAGCGGACACAGAACAAAAGATTGTAGTTGCTCATCACACAAATTTTTATCCTGGGTGGGAATAGAACTCACGACCTCCTGCACAGCAGTCAGGGCCACTAACCACTAGACCAACAAGCCAGTCAAATAAAATTCAACATTTTTTTTTTTATTACAGATGAATCAACACAAAATGATGTAATCCAAGGAATGTTGGAGATAATCGATAAAATGTTGGATCATAACTTGGCCACAGATTGTAATGTGCTGATTTCTGTACTGCTGAATAGACTCGCCCATCACGAACATACCATCAGCGATGATACAGCCAGGAGTATACTTCAACAGGTATGTGGTTTTACAGGCTTTTATTTATTTTTACCTGGGGTCCAAGTCTGCTATTTTCAAAATAATCTTATATATAAAATTTTCGTGTACTTTCGTTCCCATCATCATCAGCCTAGCGTATGTCCCGGTTGCTACCTTGGCTTTCACCTCGGTGCCCGGGGTCCGCTTTCCTTCCTAGTCGTCTCCACTTCGCTCGGTACTTTCGTTCCCATACTCCTCCGAAACGGCTAAACCGATTCTCACGAAATTGTGAGCGTATTGAGTAGGTCTGAGAATCGGCCAACATCTATTTTTCATCCCCCTAAATGAAAAAAAAATACAACCTACCTAGAAATTACTTGAAAGTTATTTATATTGCAAAACAACGTTTGCCGGGTCAGCTAGTAATAATAATAAACGTTTATTAGGAACAAGTTTTTGGATACAGGTTTACAAATAGGAAACAAAGATAGCTACAAAAATTAAAACTGTGGCGCAGCTATCAACGCCCAAGGCAAAAGAAATAAGTACATTTTCGTTCCAGACTATTAAGTATAGTGAGAGCAAATATAAAATTAAAAATAAAATAAAAAGTACTACTTAAATACGTGTGAAAATATTTATCATTCCATTGTCATTCCAACACGATTCCATTGTCATTTTGCTAAAAGTTCGTAATCTGTTAATTCATAATGACTGATCATTGGGCGGTCAGTGGTGTCGTAATAGAATTGTGGTACGAGCTGTCTTGTAACGAATTAAAAACAATAACTGCACAACAACATTCTAATCTTAAGTCACTAATTAAAGGAACTGTCAAAATTTGAGTAATTTGCCGCATATGTCAAATATTATACTAAAAAATTTCTTTCAATTAAGTGTCATTGGTTGATATTGGAAAGTCATAATGACGCCATCATATTAGTAGATTACCAAACTTGTCAAAATCAACAATTATGAAATCAATGATCGACTATTCTGAGACTATTGTAATAGCAGACTTGAGGGCCCAGACCCGATATTTGTGATCAAATCTTGTATATTAAATTTGTTCTACTTCCCGATTACCGATTGAGCTGAAATTTGCATGCATGTGTCACTCAGATGGACACTACAAAAATATTATGTCGTGGAGTTGATTTGATGATGGAACCAGAAGGTGGCCATAGGAACTCTGTAATTAAACGACACAGCCCCATCGAATTTGTGGTCGTGTAATTCATATTGATGAGTTTTAAATATTTAGGTATATACCGCGCTGTAAAAGCTTGCTAAGAAAACAATAATACCTTTTTTTTTCGAGGCTTTAGTTGTAATTCAACTCTGACAGCCTCATTATAACTAACACTTGTGTCTTACACTTTATACAAAACTAAAGCTCTTATGGATCTATTGCATACAAAATGCACAAAGCTTATTAGCCACTTCCGAAGTAGGACTAGATAAAATACTCTGAAACACTCCAATGTCACTTCTGTTTAATTTATGCTTCCTAATAATCTCTATTTTGTTAGTTGAACCACCGGTTTAAGGGATTAAAACGATAAAAAATTAACGGTGTCCTGTACACCGTTAAATTTTTATATTTAACGGTGTACAGGGTGTGTAAATTTATATATACCGCTGCGATAAAAACTTGCCATTAAAAAAAATAATTTTCATTGAAAACTTGTTCATAGATAAACCGGGTACTCCCCCGCCTCGACTTCTTCAGTATCGCCATACTCAAGGGGTTGCCAGCTCACGTGCTAAACAAGGAGTATCTGGACAAGCTCCAGGAAACAGACCTGGACGTGTGCAAGGAATACTTCCAGTTGATCTGTGACGCCAACTACTCTCTGCTACAGTACTGCGATGACTTGAGGAAGAATGGTGAGTATATATTTTTTTTATTTATATTAGAGCGGGGCAACGTAAGAAGTTAGCTCGGGAAATGAGATTGAGGTATGCAAGTTGGAATGTAGGGACTATGACTGGAAGGGCCAGAGAGTTAGCGGATGTATTAAAAAGAAGACGAATAAACGTAGCGTGCTTACAAGAGACTAAATGGAGAGGAACAAAAGCGAGAGAAATTGGTGAAGGATACAAGTTCTACTACTGTGGAAGTGATGGCAAAAGGAATGGTGTAGGAGTAGTGTTAGATAGCAAATTGAAAGAAAGTGTGATGGAAGTATATAGAATGAATGATAGAATTATAGTTGTGAAAGTTATGTTAGAGAATGTTATGTTGAATGTAGTTAGTGTGTATGCACCACAAGTAGGATGTAATGAAACGGTGAAAGAGAAGTTTTGGGAGGATTTTGATACGGCCTTAATGAACATCCCTGTACATGAGGAGTTGATAGTAGGAGGTGATTTTAATGGACATGTGGGAAGAATGAGAGGTATGTATGAAAGAGTACATGGCGGATGGGGTTTCGGAAATCCAAACAATGAAGGAGAGACACTGTTGCAATCCGCTACTGCATTTGATCTAGCAGTAGCCAATACGTGGTTTCAGAAAAAAGATGAACACCTGGCCACGTATAAAAGTGGTAATCATAAGACGCAAATAGATTATTTTCTAGTTCGGCGCAACCACTTAAAGTATGTTATGGATTGCAAAGTGCTGCCAGGAGAAGACTTAGTCTCGCAACACAGACTCCTGGTTATGACATCAGTGGTTCAAATTCATTGTAGGAAAACCAAAGAGCGCCTGCCTCCTAGAATAAAATGGCACAGGCTAGAGAGGAATGACTGCGCGAAGAAGTTCAGAGAGCGAGTGGTGGACAGAATGATAGAGATGGGAGACATGAATGATCGAAGTATAAATGAAAGCTGGAATGAGATGGCTGAGTGTATAATGCAAGCAGCGAGAGATATTTTGGGAGAGACGAAAGGAAAGGGCAGAATAGATAGAGATACATGGTGGTGGTCGACAGAAGTTCAGAATGTATTGAAAGAAAAGAAGAAAAAATTCAAGGAATGGCAGTGTGTACAAACAGATAATGTTAGTTTGAAAGCTGAAAGAAAGAGTGAGTATAATGCTTTAAAGAAAAAAGCAAAGAAAGCCGTGGCAATTGCAAAAGCAAAAGCCCAGGACAAACTATATGATACATTAGACAGTCCTGCAGGCCAGAAAGAGCTGTACCGGCTTTCTAGAATGAGAGAAAGAAAGGCGAGGGATGTTTGCCAGGTAAGATGTGTAAGAGATGAAAGTGGAATGGTTCTATCGGATAATGAAAAAATCAAAGAGAGGTGGAAGGAATATTTTGAAAGACTTATGAATGAGGAAAATAATTGGAGTGGGGTTTTAGAGAATAAACCAGTGAATGTGGGGTTAGTGAGAATGGTTAGTGTGAAGGAAGTCAGGGTAGCAGTGAATGGAATGAAAAATGGTAAAGCCATTGGTCCAGATGGAATACCAGTTGAGGTATGGAAGTTATTAAGAGTAGATGGATGGGTGTGGCTGGCTTTGTTTTTCAATAAGCTGTTGCAGGAAGAAGCCATACCTGATGAATGGTGCAACAGTTCTCTGGTGCCCATCTTTAAAAACAAAGGTGATGTGCTTGAGTGCAACAATTATAGAGGAATAAAGCTAATGTCGCATACCATGAAAGTATGGGAGAAAGTTATTGAACGGCGGCTGAGAGAAGAGAGTGAAATTTCACAGAACCAATTCGGTTTTATGCCTGGTCGTGGTACAACGGATGCCATATTTGCTATACGCCAGTTGTGCGAAAAATACAGAGGTGCACATAAAAACTTGCACATGGTATTCGTTGACCTCGAAAAGGCATACGACCGGGTACCTCGTGAGGTTCTGTGGTGGGCCCTTAAGGAGAAAGGTGTGCCTGGGAAGTATGTGCAGTTGATCCGATCAATGTATAGTCGCTGCAGTACACAAGTCCGGTCTGCAGCGGGCACCACTAACTACTTCAATGTGGCTGTCGGTTTACACCAAGGGTCGGCTCTTAGCCCTTACCTCTTCCTGATAATAATGGACGCTCTGACGTCGGACATTCAGGAAGAGGCTCCCTGGTGTATGCTGTTTGCCGATGATATTGTGCTGGTTGCCGAGAGTGCCCTAGAGGTCCAGAGCAGATTGGAGGTGTGGTGGCAAAGACTGGAGAGTGTTGGCCTAAAATTGAGCAGAACTAAAACAGAGTACCTGTTCTGCGATTTTGGCGGTCTCTCTAGTCCTGTGCCCATAGCTCTCGCCGGAACGCCCATACCAACCTGTTCCGATTTTCGGTACCTTGGGTCGCTTATCCAAGGGAATGGTGAGATAGATCGAGACGTGGCACATCGGATCAACTCAGGATGGATGAAATGGCGACAGGTCACTGGAACAACTTGCGACCCACGGATACCCCTCAAGTTGAAGGGTAAAATCTACAAGTCCGTGATAAGGCCTGTCACACTGTATGGGTCAGAATGTTGGGCTCTGAAAAAGACGGATGAAAAGCGATTGCATGTAGCAGAGATGAGAATGTTGAGATGGATGTGTGGTGTGACGAGAATGGATAAAGTGAGAAATGATTATATTAGAGGAAGTTTGAAAGTGGCGCCAGTGACTGAAAAGTTGAGAGGGAACCGTTTGTCTTGGTATGGCCATGTAAAAAGGAGGGATGAATCGCATGTTACAAAGAAAGCCATGAGTATGAATGTGGATGGATGGAGAGGGAGAGGGAGACCAAAGAAGATATGGATGGATTGTGTGAGAAGTGATATGGAAAACAGAGGAGTTAGTGATAGCGTGACGGGTGACAGGACAGAATGGAAGAAAAAAACATATTGCGCCGACCCCAAATAAAACGGGACAAGGGCAGGAAGATGATGATTTATATTAGAGCATTGGTAGCCGAGTGGTAAAGGCCCTAACTTACGAGTTGTACTACTGGGACACAGGCCTCCTCTTTAGGAGAGGGAACGGGCCATAATCCACCACGCGGTGCCACTGCGGATTGGCAGATGTCACATGTCTTAGAATTTTTTGGTTCTAGGACATGCCAGTTTTCTCACGATGTTTTCCTTCACCTTTTTAAGAGCAGTAGTGATGCTGCGGCGACTGGCTGGGTTTGAACCCGCGACCTACAACTCTTAAGTCGAGGCCGTTACAACTCGGCCACCACTACTCACAATGTAGTATGAATGCTCTCTACTGTAATATGGCAATATTGTAACAAACCATATTTTTTAAAAGAGTAACCATGGAGTTTCTTGCCGGTTCTTCTCCATAGGAAACGACCAATTTGGAACCGTGCACTAGCTTCTGACGTTTTACAAGTGCCCATGTAGGCCTATGTGAATTAAAAAGATTTTGACCTTGACTTTGGGCTACTAACCACAAGATCAACAGGCCAGTCATGATAGTAGTCATCATCAGCCTTTTTAATGTTCCCACTGCAGGGACACAGGCCTCCTCTGTCTAGGAGAGGGAAGTCATCATCATCATCCTAGCGGTAATCCCGGTTGCCAACCTTGGCTTTCACCTCGGTGCCCGGGGTCCGCTTTCCTACTAAGTCGCCTCCACTTCGCTCGGTCTTTCGCGTCCTTTGCCGTAAGCCCATTGGCACGCATATCGTCCCTTACGACGTCGATCCAACGCCTCTTAGGCCTTCCTCGTTTTCCGGGTCCCGGCGGAGGTGGCATGGCGAGGCATCTGTTGTGGCCATACCAACGTAAGCGACCCTCCTGCAGTTTATCCGCTATGTCACGGACCTGAAGGCTGCCCCGGATGCGGGAGTTTTTAATGCGGTCTTTCCGCGACACTCCCGACATCCAGCGCAGCATATTCATTTCCGTGACACGCAGGCTTTGCTTATGCCGCTCAAGTACAGGCCACGCTTCACTGCCATACAAAAGGAGAGGAGAGGGAAGTAATATAATATTACTAGCTGTGCCCGCGACTTCGTCCGCGTGGAATAGTTATTTTGGGCATCATATTTATTTTTGCAAACAACCTCAGCTTTATAAATTATAGCTGTTACCCACGACTTTGCCTCCGGCCACCGTAGGCGCGGGCTTGCGGACGGTGAGCATTGGGTAGCTCGCCGTCCGGTCGTCTGGTAATCGTCCGGA
This sequence comes from Mythimna loreyi, assembly GCA_029852875.1. Lineage (NCBI taxonomy): Eukaryota > Metazoa > Arthropoda > Insecta > Lepidoptera > Noctuidae > Mythimna > Mythimna loreyi. Next base: position 7,897,209 of record CM056807.1, on the reverse strand, counting down.
CCAAGCCCAGTCGTCGACGGCGCGCACTGTTCCCGCGCGCCTCAAGGAGTTGTCAGCAACCGTAAGGACCCTGCAGAAGGGTCGAAGCCAATCAGGGCCACGGGTTTGTGTCTGAAAAGGAAGGCTCTGGCCCTGGTATGTATGGCGATGTAGGAACGGGGTAGGTTGTTTAGTCAGTAAGAGTCTGACACTTGTTTTCCGCTCCGCCCAAGAGCGGGACTCGTCATTGGATGATTTTTACCTACCATAAAAAAAAAACCCACGACTTTGCCCGTGTCAATTTCTGTTATTAATTTAGACAATTTAGTTTTTAAAAGAACATAATTATCTAAAAAAACTTCATAGAGCTACACCCCCCACTTGGGCTCGCCATAATCTCGGTGGTAAGTGCTGCTTTGAGGCGTGGTTGGATAGACATCACGCAGGACATGACGCAGGTTCTCACCGGACATGGGAAGTTCAGGAGATTCCTGCGCCGGATTCGTGCGGAAGAGACGCCCGGGTGTCTCCACTGTGTGGCCAGCACGGAAGACACCCCGCTTGAGAAAAGGATCGCTGTGTCCTCGTGGGGGTGATCGGCGGTGGTGGCCTCTCGCGCCGGGCCATGGTCCGCAGCGAAGAAGAATGGAAAGCGGTCGCCTCCTTCTGCGAAGCAGTAATGCTCGTAAAGGAGGAGGCAAGGGCAAAAGCGCCCTCGCCGTAGCAGTCGCCGCCGCGATCCCGCCGATATCCGGCCACCGTAGACGCTGGCTTGCGGATGGTGAGCAATGGGTGGCTCGCCGTCCGGTTGTCTGGTAACAGTCCAGACCGAGACCAAGTCGTCGACGGCCTGCACTACTCCCGCGCGCCTCAAGGTGTTGTCAGCAAACTGTGGGGCTCTTCAGGGTCGAAGCCTCCTGCAGCCGAGGGTTGGTGCGAAAGCGTTATACCGGGGCTCTGGGAATAAGGCAAGGGAGGAACGGGATAGGTTGTTTAGTCAGTAAGAGTCTGACACTGTTTCCCGCTCCGCCCAAGAGCGGGACTCGTCATTGGATGATTTTTACCTACCATAAAAAAACCCCTCCGCGCCACCAGCAAGCAACCCCTCTCCTCGCCCGCCGGCCAGGCGCAGCGTCATATTTTGCACGGCGTGTGTGAATTTTATATCGGAGTATTTTAAAATTGTAATATCTTCTAAGGTGTGTTGTGTATTGAAAATAAGTGATTACAAAGACAATTTTGTTCACAATTACATACTCTTAATCAACAACACATTTATTTGGATAAAGTTTAATATTACTATGTTGATACAACTCTAACAAATAATTGGTAATAATGCATTAATTTCGGCCAAATTTGATTCCCATAAAAACGGTTCTAGTGAGTTAATCTTAAAAGATAGACATATACTGTCGCGGACTTTTTTTTAGATTATTTTAAGAGGAATAATTCTTTCCTACATATTTTTTTGGTATCTTCTACCGTTTTCGCAGCGCACGCAACGGAAGCCCTCAAAGATGAATATTTTTCCCCGTTTTTTTTCACATTTTCCATTGTTTCTTCGCTCCTATAAGTCACAGCGTGATGTTATATATCCTAAAGCCTTCCTCGATAAATGATCTATTCAACACAAAATGAATTTTTCAAATCGAACCAGTAGTTCCTGAGATTAGCGCGTTCAAACAAACAAACAAACAAACAAACAAACTCTTCAGCTTTATAATATTAGTATAGATTATATTCGACAACCATCACACAACGCCGTCTAGTCTCAAGCTAAGCAGAGCTTGTATTATAAGTACTAGACAACTGATAAACATAATTATATATTTCTAAATACATACATATTGTATATAAATTACACCCAGATACAGAACAAATGATCGTGCTCATCACACAAACATTTGTCCTGGGTGGGAATCGAACCCACGACCTCCGGCATAGCAATCAGGGTCACTAACTACTAGGCTGACAGGCCAGTCAATGATAGTAGTAATATCAATTAATTCATGATCGTAACTATTTATTCTATTACTAGCTTTTGCCCGCGGCTTCGCTCCCGGCAACAGATTATTCTACTCTACCCTACTCTACCCTACTCTACCCTACTCTAAAAAAAGTATCCTATGTCATTCTCCTGGCTCTAAACTACCTCCCTGCCAATTTTCAGCTAAATCGGTTCAGCCGATCTCGAGTTATAAGTGTTGTAACAAACCCGACTTTCTTTTATATATATAGATTTTTTTTATTTCAGTTCTAGATGACACGGAATGGAACATAATATTCAACAGAATGAAAAATCGTCTATTTGAAACCAAATATGGAGGCACCGACTATCAGTCGCTAAATACAATGAAGAACAAACTCTATGCCTTAGAAGATACGGATGAAATTGGTTTGTATTCTTTATTTATTAAGAAAAATCTGTACAACATTTTAGAGAGTATACTGCATAGACTAAAAAAAATTGCAAAAAAAAATAAAACCGACTTCGAAAAACCGTAAAAATACTAAAAAGTAGAAAATAATACTATAACCTTCCTGTATTAATAAACTTGAAACTAACTGACGATTAACCTGTAATAAAATTTAACAATTTTTTGGTGTCGGTGCCAAGCTAAGTCATGATGCGACTGGTGATTCCTGAATATTTTTCCGTTTTAGAACAATTTGTAGTATAAAATTAAAAAATATATATATAATTAGTGTACATTTAATGATGTATTTCCTAAAAAAACAAATCTTTTTCCCAGATCCAAAAGCGAAAGAACTAAAACAGATAATAGAGGATTTACGCTCAAAACCACAACGAAAGACTTTGAGACTGTCACAGTTGTGTCCGGACTTAACTTCCGACGCCATCTTGGAAAGGAAGAGAGTCCTTTTGCAGAGGTTGTTGCGACTACCCCCCAATGTGTACGTCGTGAAGTTTGCCGAGCAAGTAAGTTCTCTTTTTACAAGCTTTTATTTAGACTCTAAATATTTATTTATTTATTTAATACTTCATGCACAAATGTACAGAGGCGGACTTAATGCCTTAGGCATTTTCTACCAGTCAACCTTAGGGTGATGGAGAGACACAACAGTGAAGAAAGTCAGTACGATGTGTAGGACATTAAAGAAGACGGTTATGAGAAGATCGTAAATTTCTGTTGTGGTTGGCACATATATATTGAAAGTGTGAGGCTAAATAACTAGTGGAAAATAATTAGTCCAGTCAAAATAGACTAAATTATGATTTCAGTTTGCATTAATTCCCAACAAGCTGGATTTTTGTGCAGGTCTTGAATACGTCATTACAAATGATATGTCAAAAGTCCCCATCGATCCCGATTGTGCGTTGTTTTTTATTCGAGGTCAAAGGTCACGAATTTGCGTTTTTTGCGTATATCTCTGAAACAACGAGAGCTATCGAAAAATGGTTCAGACAAAGTTTGTAGATCGTAAAATTGTCTACAAAAAAGATCTCAACACTTCTCTTCTACAAAGCATCCTTTTCGAGATATCGTGACTTTAGACCACAGGAAAGTCGTATTTTCGAGTATATGCAAACATTTCCGCACCACCTCTGAGGTCGGCGACCTCTCGCGCCGGGCCTTGGTTCAAGCCATGGTTCGCAGCGAAGAGGAATGGCAGGCGGTCGCCTCCGTCTGCGAAGGCAGCAATACTCGTAAAGGAGGAGGCCGACCGCATGAGGCAAAGGCAACAGCGCCCTCGCCGCCGCGATCCCGCCGATATCCGGCCACCGTAGACACTGGCTCGCGGACGGTGAGCAATGGGTAGCTCGCCGTCCGGTCGTCTGGTAACAGTCCAGACCGAGTCCAAGTCGTCAACGGCGCGCACTGTTCCTGCGCGCCAGGTTCATCAGGTTTTTTCTACATTTTCTATGAATATTAAGTAAGTAAATAACTTCCTCTTGAATCACTCCATCTATTAAAAAAAGCCGCATCATAATCCGTTGCATAGTTTTAAAGATTTAAGCATACATAGACAGGAAACTAGTTTGTTTTATACTAGACTAGCGGACCACCCCAACTTCGCACGGGTACTGATATTGAATTTAGTATGCATGTATTATACACATAAACCTTCCCCTTGAATCACTCTAACTATTAAAAACCACACCAAAATCTGTTGCGTACTTTTAAAGATCTTAGCATACATACATAGGGACAGCGGTAAGCAACTTTGTTTTATACTATGTAGTAATATAATGTCGTATATTCTAGATATCAGTGTTCACGGACTCGATCCGGCGTCCCTGCGTCGTGAAGGCGCTCCTATCGACCGGCGAGACGCGCCGCTTCATGATCAAGAGCGGAGAGCCCATGTACCACGACGCCAGTGTGCAGAGGGCGGCCGCTGTATTGATGCCGGGCACTAGTTATAATGTAAGTACAGCACCAACTACATAACATAATTTGATCATAATATCTATTTACTAGCTTAAAGTGGCGCCAGTGACTGAAAAGTTGAGAGGGAACCGTTTGTCTTGGTATGGCCATGTAAAAAGGAGGGATGAAACGCATGTTACAAAAAAAGCCATGAGTATAAATGTGGATGGATGGAGAGGGAGAGGGAGACCAAAGAAGATATGGATGGATTGTGTGAAAAGTGATATGGAAGACAGACGAGTTAGTGATAGCGTGACGGGTGACAGGACAGAGTGGAAGAAAAAAACATATTGCACCGACCCCAAATAAAACGGGACAAGGGCAGGAAGATGATGAGATGATGATGATCTAATTACTAGCTTTCTGCCAGTGGCTTCGCCCGCATGAAAATAGGTTTTCGCATAAACTTTGAACATGCATTTCATATCTTTAGGGGGTGAATTTTGGAAAATCCTTTCTTAATGTTCACCTACGTAAAAAGAAGCCTTGTGCAAAATTTCACGCCCCTAGTCTTAATAGTTTCGGCTGTGCGTTGATATGTCAGTCAGTTTCTCCTTTTATATATATAGATATATAGACCGAATACGAAATGATACGCTGCACTCCATGACGGGTGCCAGGCTTAAATGGCATCGGGCAGGCGCATGCACTAGGACTGCTGGGCAAGCGTCGCCACACAGTGGGCAACACACCATTATGAACAACTTTTACTACGAGACCAACCCAAAAATCACAAAAAAATATCTACTGCTCCATACATTTTGTCCAGTTATGTGAATATAAATCTATGGAGCAACGGATGTTTTTTCTTCGATTTTTGGGTTGGTTATATTGGTGGGTACAATAATCCTTTTTAAGGAAAGCCCATCTGTCGTATCAACATTATATGTATAGTATGACTAGTGACTAGTAATTAGAATTAATGACTTATACTTAAACACGTGATTGTAGTCATGATAACAAACAACTTACAACGTGATTGAAAGTTGACCTCAGAATCCATAGAAATCCTGGATTCACCATCATCATCAGCCTTTTTAATGTTCCCACTGCTGGGACACAGGCCTTCTCTTTAGGAAAGGAAATCTCTAGGATCTCTCTATCCTGGAATCATCCTTTACTAAATAAAAAATTGTTTCAGGTAACTCCATTGAGCGATGATTCGGCCATTATTGAATATTTAGAAGATCATATAAGACTAAGAGATTTAATGGAAGAAAAACATGATATAAATGGTAAGGATTTTTTTTAATAAGAGTTTTGACCTTGAAAGGGTAGTAAGCAACTTTCGGGTCGCGTTTCATGTACCGGATCGACCCTCCACGGGATTAAAATGAACAATGTTTTGCCGTTTATATATAGACTAGCTTTCACTACTTCTATTGTACTCTACCCTAATCTAAATTTTGATGTAATCATAGTCATAGTTTTTTATTGGTAAGAGATTCTTACAAGTCATAAAGGTACAAACTGATACAGTAATGTCAACAAAATTACAAATTAATCAAAAATTGAATGTCAAATAATAAATACAAATAAAATTAAATACACATGTCAAACAAATAAAATAATATATAAGAATACAAATAAATCAAAGTCAAATCACAAATTAAAATTAAATATAAGAAAAGTCACAATATTAAATTAAGTCATAAATTCGTCAAATGAATAAAACGCTTGCTCGATAAGCCATTTTTTCAATCGAGCCTTAAAGCTGCTTGTAGTCGGGGCACCAGAAATAGCTGCAGGCAGCTGATTATAAGCTGTCGGGCCCATAACATGAGTCGTATTTAGTTATTTAATAGGCTTAGAGTTTTTTTTTATGGTAGGCAGAAAAAAACTACTAAACTAAACAATCTATCCCGCCCCTACATTACCATTTATGTACCAGGGCCAGAGCCTTCCTTTCAGACACGAACCCTTGGCCTTCGATCCTTCTGCAGGAGCCCTACTGTTCGCTGACAACTCCTTGAGGCGCGTGGGAATAGTGTGTGCCGTCGACGACTACGCTTGATCCGGCCGATTACCACCAGACTTACGAACGGCGAGCTACATTGCTCGCCGTCCGCGCCTATGGTGATAGGTTAAGAGTTGAATTTGAGCATATTTCTCTGTACTAACTGACTTTCTTAATTTCAGTCGCAGCGCCCAAGGCGGGCTATGAAAAGCTGATCCTAGCGCCATCTCTAGCCATGGAACAATATAATGTCATGTGTGAAAAAGTCACTCCCTATATACTGAGGTAAGCATTTGTTCTCTGTTTTTTTAGTTGGGAAAGCCTCCTGGGGCTTTACATAAGTAATAAAAAAAAGAGAGCTTTTTTTAAAATTATTTATTGCGTCCCATTTGATCTCTAACTCACCTGATGGTAAGTGACATCGATATGTACATACATATGTACTACTGGCTTTTGCCCGCGGCTTCGCCTGCGTGGTATTAGAGTTGGGGTTGGGGTTTCCGGGATAAAAAGTAGCCTATGTCCTATTCCCGAGTGTATCCTATGCCTGTGCCAAATTTCATCCAGATCCGTCCAGCCGTTTTGGCGCGATTGAGTAACAAACATCCAAACATCGTAACTTTCGCATTCATGATATTAGTAAGATGCGTTCCAAATAAGAATAGGATCGATTGACGGGATGGGACGTCACGCCGTACTGTCAAATCTTATACACCGTACAGGTGGGGTGTCCACCATGTACCCCGTCGACTCAAGGAGTAATGTAGAGGCCCAACTGCAGAGCCGAAGCCTACTGGGGCCCCGGTCCGGTTTCTGAAAGGAAGGTCCGACCCCGGTATGAGGGCTAAGAAGGAATAGGGTGGGTCGTTTAGTCAGTAAGAGTCTGACACTGTTTCTCGCTTCGCCCAAGAGCGGGATTCGTCATTAGATGATTCTTACCACTATAAAAAACCCCGTGATTCCCTTTAAACTTTTCAGACAATTGTACCACTTTCATACTTGCTTCATTGAGATAAAAATAAGTTAGATCCTTATTTATTTCTTTTCAGATCTGCCATAGAAAATAACAGCTCTTGTGTTAAAGAGTTTATTACTAAGAAACGAACGTTTGAAGATACATTGAGTTCTATGACCATACTAAATTGGATGTTTGGTAAGTGTTAATATCAATAACTAGCCTTCTGCCAGCGGCTTCGCCTGCGTGAAAGTACGGTTCTCCATACAAACTTTAGACCCCACTCACATCTCATTTAGAAGCTGAATTTTGAAAAACCCTTTCTTAGTGTTCGTCTACGTCATAAAAGGAAGCCTTGTGCAAAATTTCACTTTCCTAGTCCCAGTAGTTTTGGCTGTGCGTTGATATGTCAGTCAGTCAGTTTCTCCTTTTATATATATATAAGGTGCTTTTAAAATATATGCCACGCTCTCCAGGGGGTGTAGCACTATGTTTATAGATTACAATAGTAAAGATAAAATGTAGATAATTTGTGTTTTTTTTTCTCATACAAAAATTATTCACGTATAAATTTTAATTCTTTTTTTTGCATAAAACCATCCTGTACACTTTATGAGCTGTTGCCGCTCCGCGCCGCAAAACACCGGCGCCATTCATTCTACTATTTTCATTCATATCAAACGAATGCCGCCTGCGCGCTGGCCACTAGGTCGTCACTGCGCAGCCCCCCCCCTCCCCCGCGCGCACTACCCCGTTCGCCGCACGCGCTGGCCGACCACCCGCTTGCCAGTCGCCCCCCGACCGCCACGGGAATTATTATCGCGCGCGTTTTTATTAAAAACATTTAGGCAACTGAAAAGTAAAACGGACACATTCAACAAAGTGAAAAGCCATGTACGTAAGCGTGTCTACATTTGTGTGAGGTGGACTTGTGCAACAGTTTTGTAGATAAGTCGGTAGGGAGTGTGTAAATACAGTGCAATTGGTGTAGGTAAATAACTTTTAAATACGCCAAGTTCCTGTAATTTATCGTTATTTGATATTACACTTTTGAATCCTAAGCGAACGCCGGCGTTTTGTTCTTCAATTGTGTGTGTAATTACAAAAGTCGAAAGGTTAATCTAAGTACCTATGGTTTAAACTAACTTGAATTGAACTGTTTTAAGAGTGATGTGAAGTTTATCATCTTAGAATACAGTAACTGGTAACTACTGGTAAGTAATTGCACTTTAAAACACTTGTTTGCCTGCGTATTATTGCGTACCTAGTGGATTAGGTAGAGACAATCTAAACAGCTGATTTTAGTTTTCATTCGTAGAACGGATGGAAAGAGATAGCAGCTGTTTCATTGACGAAGAGAAACATCGCGCGTAATTTGCGAACCACGTTGTGCAGAATAGAGTCAATATTTATTTAACTACTTTATTTACTCAAACTGGATTAACTGTTCCGGGGTACGAAAGCTCTTCACTATTGTAATCTATAAACATAGTGCTGCATCCCCTGGAGAGCGTGGCATATATTTTAAAAGCACCTTATAGATAAATTGTGTTGCCTAAGAGAAAATCTATATTTTCGTATTCAATAATCATCATTCGACTGACCTGTTGGTCTAGTGGTTAGTGGCCCTGACTGCTATACCGGAGGTCGTGGGTTCAATTCCCACCCAGGACACATGTTTGTGTGATGAGCACGAGCTTTTGTTCTGTGTGTGGGTGTAATTTATGTATAATATGTATGTATTTAGAAATATATAAGTATGTTTATCAGTTGTCTAGTACTCATAACACAAGCTCTGCTTAGCTTGGGACTAGACGATGTTGTATGACAGTTGTGGAATATATTATATTATTATATCATTACATAGTATAAAACAAAGTCTTTTTTTAATTCTATCACTCTATATAAGTATGTTTATCAGTTGTCTAGTACTCATAACACAAGCTCTGTTTAGCTAGTCACTAGATGGCGCTGTGTTACAGTTGTGGAATATTATCATTAATTTCCTATTCCAGGCGTCGGGGACCGTCACTTACAGAACATAATGTATTGCGTGCGCGACGGTAGTGTGTGCGGCGTGGACTGGGCGTCTGTCTTCCAATATGGCTGCCAGGAGCTGCCGCCTGCTAGGTTAACAGCTAATATACTGGCCGTTTGCGATGTTAAAGGTAAATATTTAAAAAAAAGTTATACACCGTGAAATTTTAATGGTTGTTTTCCCTGAGCGAAATGGTTGTGCCTTGGTAATACAAACGTTTGATAAAAAAATAAAATATTAAAAACAAAAAATGGACTTGTAGAGTGTAAGCTAATTATGACGTATCACAACGTGCGAGAGCTTATTTTGGTTTAAATATTTAATGAATCGGTTTCCTTTGACGGCGTGCTGCTCATGCGACTCTAGTAGTACCTACAAATTACGTCTAATGTTACTATTGTTTTCGCTTTTTTGAGTTGATAAATATTTTTAATAATTATTTATAAAAAAAAAACTTTTTATTTTTTTTTATTTTTCCTGTATGCTTCAAAAGTACTCCTTATGGCAAGTCATTCTGCCGCGGGAAAACAACCATTTAAATTTCACGGTGTATAGTGTAAATCGGTCCAGCCGTTCTCGAAGCAAGACTAACAAACAGTTTAAGAACTTTATATATAAAAAGAAAACGAGCTGACTAGCAAACCTCCTCTTATCCCACCACTTACAGGCACCAGCAATGCAATGAACTGTTTTCCGCACTAGTGCGGAAAAGCGCCCGTGTTCTCCTAATTTTATTGTAAAAAAACTAATCTTTATACACATGTGCTAATTTATCACCTATGTGACCTATCCAAACCAAATGTTTAGGCTTTGTTCGGACTATTTAGTAGAAGGTTTATGTGAACTTTGCACAAAATCGGTCGAGCCGGGAGCGAAGCCGTGGGCAAAAGTAGTTTTCAAATAAAAAAAGATTTTTACTATATTTAAAGGTCGATTGTTTTTTTTTCTTTCTTTCTTTTATTGATGTTTTTATTATTTTTTAGTACTGGAAAGTCGTCTACAAAAAATGTTGTTGCATTTGAGAGAATCACAGAAGCTGTTCGTGGCGTTCATAAAAACATCGTTCTACCAATCGGGACCAGAATTTAATGAGGTAAGTGAAGAGAAACTGTACTATTATTTAATTAACTCAGTTATACACCATCTGTCATCTATACAGGGCTATATAGCGATTTAATATACGCATGTACGAAATTAATTTCTTTAAAATGGAGTTATACGTCTTTTGATGATTTTAAACCCGGCATTACGTCTAAACAGCTTGTGTTATGGTTTTGAAAAAAATACCTACATGTTAAACTAGATTTTCTAATAATTTAATATACAAATATTTACATATTTGGTGTAATTTATTTTCAAATTTAGATCTAACACAGACAAGCTTGTCAAAGATTTTTTTTTTTAATAGATGGGGTGGAAAGAGTAAAATTTTAATTTCCTATTTAGCTTAGGTGCTTTTTTGTGTCTGTGTGTTTGTGTGAAATCTAACACAAAAAGCGAACATTATAATATATAAATATACTCTATTATATTTTTATTTTCAGTTGAAACACGTGAAGAATATTTTATTAGGAAAAACAGTATCATATGAGATCACAAGGGAACGCATTCAGGAATCTGAAAAGAGATATAAAGTCGAATATGTGAAGTTATTGGATCAAGTGTTCGATAACTTTGTACCGAAAGACGAATACAGCGTTGAAGAACAGGTATTTAATATTACAATTATAATATAATAATATATTCCACAACTGTCACACAACGTCGTCTAGTCCCAAGCTAAGCAGAGCTTGTGTTATGGGTACTAGACAACTGATAATCATACTTACCTATTATATTTCTAAATATATACATATCATTACATAGTATAAAACAAAGTCGCTTCCTGTCCCTATGTATGCTTAAATCTTTAAAACTACGCAACGGATTTGGCACGCAAGAGGAATATTTAATATAAACATTGCACCCGTGCGAATCTGGAGCGGGTCACTAGTTATAGATAAATTACACGCAGACACAGAATAAATGTTCGTGCTCATTACACAAACATTTGTCCTGGGTGGAAATCGAACCCACGACCTCCGGCATAGCAGTCAGGGCCACTAACCACTAGACCACCAGGCCAGTCTAAGTCTAAGGGCGCCTGCAATTTAGTCGCAACGCGCCGCGCGACTGATGTTGATTGTCGTTTTCATTGACTAAGCCTGTTGGTCTAGTGGTCAGTGGCCCTAAATGCTATGATTTTTAGCGATTTCAAATTAGATCCTTTAGTAAAAGTTGTTTGTTATCACGACCACAATCACATGTTCAAGTATCGGTCACAAATTACTGTACAGGGTGGGGTGGGTGGGGTTATTATTATACAGGGTGTCATTGACATGTTAACGCAAACGAATACCATAGATCCAGTACTTACATGATTCTAGAATCCCAGTGGTGGATTTTTTTGTCGTGGGGTCCAGAATCATGTACTGGATCTATGGTATTCGTTTGCGTTAACATGTCAATGACACCTTGTATATCAATGATTGTAACAAATAATACTGCTTTGTTCACAGGTGTCCTGTCTTCTCCAGCATAGTACAGATCCTAGAATACTGGCTGTCACCCAACCGGGTTGGGAAGCGTGGTTGTAATTAACTAGTTGGATTTAAAACCTGAACAAAATACGTATTCTACCAGTGGCGTAACTATGTCACCTGAGGCCTGTGGCAAATTTATTGGATTGGGCCCCAAAAAATCATCTTATTTTGTTTGAATTTTACCTAATTAAAGTAATTTTGCGTTACTTGTTCTGAGCCCATGGCTTCTTAGACTGGGAGCCCCGTCATACCGAGGGCCCGTGGCTTTTTGCCACCCTATAATTACGCCACTGTACTCTAAGTTTATACTACACTAGCTGTGCCCGCGACTTCGTCCGCGTGGAATAGTTATTTTGGGCATCATATTTATTTTTGCAAACAACCTCAGCTTTATAAATTATAGCTGTTACCCACGACTTTGCCCGTGTCAATTTCTGTTATTAATTTACACAATTTAGTTTTTAAAAGAACATAATTATCTAAAAGTACTTCATAGAGCTACACCCTCCACTTGGGCACGCCATAATCTCGGCGGTAAGTGCCCTCTTTGAGGCGTGATTGGAAAGACATTACGCAGGACATGACGCAGGTTCTCACAGGACATGGGAAGTTCAGGAGATTAATGCGCCGGAATCGTGCGGAAGAGACGCCCGGGTGTCGCCACTGTGTGGCCAGCCCGGAGGACACGGTGGAGGTGTGCCCCGCTTGAGAAGAGAATCGCCGTGTCCTCGTGGGGGTGATCGGCGGCGGTGGCCTCTCGCGCCGGGCCTTGGTTCAGGCCATGGCCCGCAGCGAAGAAGAATGGCAAGCGGTCGCCTCCTTCTGCAAAGCAGTAATGCTCGTAAAGGAGGAGGCCAACCCCATAAGGCAAGGGCGAAAGCGCCCTCGCCGTAGTCGTCGCCGCCGCGATCCCGCCGATATCCGGTCACCGTAGACGATGGCTTGCGGACAGTGAGCAATGGGTAGCTCGCTGTCCGGTTGTCTGGTAACAGTCCAGACCGAGACCAAGTCGTCGACGGCCTGTACTGCTCCCGCGCGCCTCAAGGTGTTGTCAGCAAACTGTGGGGCTCTTCAGGGTCGAATGCTCCTGCAGCCGATGGTTGGTGCGAAAGCGTTATACCGGGGCTCTGGGAATAAGGCAAGGGAGGAACGGGGTAGGTTGTTTAGTCAGTAAGAGTCTGACACTGTTTCCCGCTCCGCCCAAGAGCGGGATTCGTCATTGGATGATTTTTACCTACCATGAAAAAAACCCCTCCGCGCCGCCCGCAAGCAACCCCTCTCGCCCGCCGGCCAGGCGCAGCGTCATATTTTGCACATCATCCGGCGCGTGTGAATTTTATATCGGAGTATTTTAAAATTGTAATATCTTCTAAGATGTTCATTGAAAATAAGTGATTACAAAGACAATTATGTTCACAATTACATACTCTTAAACAACAACACATTTATTTGGAAGTTTAATATTATTATGTTGATACAACTCTAACAAATAATTGGTAATAATGCATTAATTTCGGCCAAATTTGATTTCCATAAAAACGGTTCTAGTAAGTTAATCTTAAAAGATAGACATATACTGTCGCGGACATTTTTTTAGATCATTTTAAGAGGAATAATTCTTTCCTACATATTTTTTTGGTATCTTCTACTGTTTTCGCAGCGCACGCAACGGAAGCCCTCAAAGATGAATATTTTCCCCCGTTTTTTCCACATTTTCCATTGTTTCTTCGCTCCTATAAGTCACAGCGTGATGTTATATAGTCTAAAGCCTTCCTCGATAAATGATCTATTCAACACAAAAAGAATTTTTCAATTCGAACCAGTAGTTCCTGAGATTAGCGCGTTCAAACAAACAAACAAACAAACAAACTCTTCAGCTTTATAATATTAGTATAGATTTTAAGTATTATTTTTTTATATTCTCTGAAAACAGTAAAGGAAAACATCTTGAGGAAACCGGCATGTGTTAGAACCAAAAATTTGAAGACATAATAAAATTAACAATAAACAGAACTTGACAGCTTTCGATCTCTCAGCTTACATCTTCAAATCCGCTTTGGTGGAGTAAACTTGCCAGTTTCGCATTAGATCTCTCGTTTCCTCTCTGCTTTCGCGGATACCGGGCCTTTTGATCTGGCCACGAACACAAAGCCACTGGCATGGCTGGTTGGTATATGAAAATTATTATTATTGCGGATTATTATTATTATGTAAGTTAAGTATAATTATGTAAGTCATGTTGTTGTAATAAGTGCCTTTTTTATTTTTCTATTATTATATGCTCTGAAATCTTCAAAGATCGTCACACATCATCAAATTTGGTGATCAGCCTGAGAGATCTTACTTTTGTTGTGAAATAAATGCTTTTCAATTTTCTTTAATACTTTTTCATTTGTGCCTGATCCCAAAGACATTTGTTCAATCAACATACCGATTCCAACTTTACTTAAAGGCCAATAAAATAGCAGATTTTCAGAGGTCTTTACTGGATTACTCTTACACAAATTTATGTTATGATTTTTATAGAAGTATCAAAAATATATAATAGATTAGATTTTTATAGAAGTATCAAAAATGTAAATCTGTGTATCCAAAATATTTGAAGAAGTAATAACGTCATAATCACGTAAGAGCGGTTGTATGAAATTTGTACCACGAGTTGGCCGCTCTTAATACATTTGTATTGCTTTTGTTTTCTTATGAGATTTTATGTTGTGATTGTCTGCATTTTGTCCTAACCATAAAATACGTCACATGAGTTGTGGACGAATACCCCTCGTCCTTGTCACAACTGTGAGATCCATGATTTCCTATCCAATAGTCCATCTCGTTTAGCTCCTCAATCCCCATAGGTGACTAGAAGAGCTGAACAGATGGAGTACTTGGGCGAGGATGTACTACATTCGGAGTAAAAACGAGAGTTGCTCGGATATAGGTAGTTAAAAGGTTTTAATAAAAGAACAACAATAAAATGGATTTCAAATTATAACTTTTATTTGAAAATAAGTGGATACATCTACTATAGGTATTTATGCTTTGCTAAAAAGTAGTTACAATATTATATCGCTTACAATAATGGGGTAAACTTAATTGGAAATATAATCACAATGTAACAGCCTAATTTTGTACACAAAGGTAAAAATAATGTTAATAAAAAAAAACTGTTTTTTAGTGGAGTAATAGGTTATGTTTCACTCTTGGCGCGTTTTTTTCCAAGATGGCGTCTAAAACGTCAAAAATAATGGCGGCAAAATTGTGACCTGATTAAAAAATTATAAAAAACAATGTACGTAAGTGTGAGGGCTATTTTATGTATTTTCTATACTTGAAAGAGTATTTTGCCCAACAGTGGGTGTTTTTTAACACTTTTTTACACCTAATAAGCTTTTAAGAGTGAAACTGTAGCCGTAACTATAGTATAACTATTTGTATTTGTCTGGTAGGACTTAGCCAGACTTCTGCAGATATTCGTCGAACAGGTATAGGGCCAGGGACAAGTCCTGTCCATTGTTGGCTGTGATGAATTTCTTGAGGTCTGAAGTATGACCGGCCAGTTTCCTGATCTGCTCTGATTGGCCTTCAATGAATTCTTCTTCGAGGTATTGGGCGACCTGGGTAAAAAAAAATATGAATAAAAATACTGTCAGTAGCGGTTTGTGGAAAAGTGGGTTTCAAGGTTTTTATTTCTATTTGGTGAATAAATAATCGTATAAAACAAAGTCGCTTCCCGCTGTTTGTTCCTATGTATGCTTAGATCTTTAAAATTACGCAACGGATTTTGATGCGGTTTTTATATGCATAATGTATTTAATATCACCATTTTACCCGTGCAAAGTTGGGGCGGGTCGCTAGTAACATAAAAGGACAAAGAGACTAACGAGTATTTTAACGCACAGCATACAATTTTGCCCAAAGCTGCTTTTTAAGATATAGGCTAGCAGTAAGAGAATTTCCCGAAATTCACCAAAACGGATCAAAAGGAATTCCAAAGTCTGTATAGTGAAAACACCTTTTACAGTACGGATCTTGGAGAGTCTGAAATTAGGCTCTACGAATTTTAGCGCTTGAAAACTCGTGCAAAAATAAAGGTTTGAAAAAATGCCAATTACAGTTTTTAACAGCAATAAGAGTTTTCTTGTGCTAAAATTTGCAGAGCATAACTTCACACTCGCCAAGATCTGTCGCCCGTACCGTACGTGGGAGAAGCCGCTGGCAGAAACTGGTCTACAATATACGAGTATATATTATATATTTTCCTTTTGTATGGCAGTGAAGCGTGGCCTGTACTTGAGCGGCATAAGCAAAGCCTGCGTGTCACGGAAATGAATATGCTGCGCTGGATGTCGGGAGTTTCGCGGAAAGACCGCATTAAAAACTCCCGCATCCGGGGCAGCCTTCAGGTCCGTGACATAGCGGATAAACTGCAGGAGGGTCGCTTACGTTGGTATGGCCACGTTTTACGAAAACCGGCAGACTACGTGGGTAACAGATGCCTCGACATGCCGCCTCCGCCGGGACCCGGTAAACGAGGAAGGCCTAAGAGGCGTTGGATCGACGTCGTAAGGGACGATATGCGTGCCAATGGGCTTACGGCAAAGGACGCGAAAGACCGAGCGAAGTGGGGGCGTGCTTGCAGGAAAGCGAACCCCGGGCACCGAGGCGAAAGCCAAGGTTGGCAACCGGGACTAATACCGCTAGGATGATGATGATATTATATATTTTCTATTAGATGTAGTTATTAGTGTTTACTTAGCTAAAAATGACCCAAAATGGTCATCGCCGGGAACAGTCGTCTACCTACTTTACGTATTCTACATTGGATATGCTTACCTCAGGGTCATGCAAATGCTGGCTGTTCCTGGTAGCCTCCCTGTGGATGAAGAAGGCGCGTTCAGCGATCTCCTTCTGGGTGTCCAGGGCCTTCGCGAGCGCCTCCAGCTCGTGCAACTCCACCGTGTAGTTCTTGCGCTCCACCTTCATCGTGCTGCGTTGGTCAAAGTTCATCTCGTCACCTGAAAGAGTACTGATATTAACCTTTGACCTTCTTATAAGATTCTTTAGCTTCACAAGTGTAATCCCGATTATGGTTTGGGTGTCTTCAAAGCTAGAGTAAATAGGCTCTAAGGCGCCCGCAGAGGCCCAGTATGATCGAAGCCTCCTAGAGCCATGGGTAAATATGAAAATGTCCTCCAGGGCTCGGGTAGTAAAGATTTTTTTGTTATAAACTAGTTCTTGACTGCAATCCCACTTGATGGTAAGCACTGATGCAATCGTTGATGGTGAGGCGCACTAGTTTCTTAAGAGCCTATTCACTTTTAGCCTTGAAGACACCTAAATTATAATCGGACGGGAAGACCGCAGCAGGCAAACTGTTTGAATCCTTCACCTGCGGTATAAATTAGAAGTAGAGAACCGTAGCAGCCTCAACAACGTAAGGGTGGGTTTTTTTTTTGTTTTTTTTTTATATGGTGGGTAAAAATCATCCAATGACGAATCCTGCTCTTGGGCTCTTACTGAATAAACACCCCATCCTGTTTATTCTTTGCCCTTCGCACACAGGACCAAGCCTTCCTTTCAGAAAGAGACCCTGAGCCCCAGTAGGCTTCGACTCTTTTGCAGAGACCTTACGACGTAACGGTGGGTAGGATAGTTTTTTTTTTTTTAAGCAAATTATTACAACCAGTGGCATTACATTTTGATTAAAACTGAAGGAAAACATCGTGAGGAAACCGGCATGTCCTAGAACCAAAAATTTTAACATGACATTCACCAATCCGCACTGGGCCCGCGTCGTAGATTACGTCTCATTCCCCCTCCTAGAGAGGCCTGTGTCCCAGCAGCGGGAACATTAAAAAGGCTGATGGAGAAGATGAAGAATAATTAAGCACTCACCTCTCATGGTAACATGTTTGATGATATCAATGGTCTTTTCCCAGGCCTCATCAGAAAGCTTCTTGAAGAGTTTGCTAAAACCAAGTCTGTTCGTCTGGTAGTTGTTAAAATACGCAGCAGATAGCAAGTACTCGTAGGATCTTTCCAGGTGTAGGTTGGCATAGGCCTGCAGTTCCGTGGCGACGTTGCCGTGCCGACCGTACTCGCCGTAGACAGCATTACACCTCGGAAGCGCTGTTGCCAGATTTAGTTACTTAGGAGTAGATAATACATGGAGTGCCAATGCAGATGATATGGATAAATCGATAATGAATAGGCATCGGATTATATGCAATTAGCATTTTTATAATATGCAATTGCGTAAAACGCTATTTTTACAGCGTTATTGCATATTTTAGTGAACTTTTATTAATCGAATACCGTAATTAGAAACATAATAGAAAAACAATAGGTATGCGAACGCCGGCGCTCGCTTGAGGCCCAAGAGTTTAAATGTGTTAAGCGTGTTCATTTTATTAATTGTTTACGAAACCAAAAATATTTTTTGAAGACTGGTTCAAAGCATATTTAGGTAAATTTGATATTGATGGGTGTGTGATTTTTGCAAGGTTTGTGACAAAAGAATTCATTTAAAAAAATATAGCAATATTGTTAAAAATAAACATGGATTCAAATAATAAATAGCACTTTCACTGTGCGTACTTTGAGCATGTAGCTCTTTTTAACGTATATATGCATGCTTTTTTTGGCGTATTATGATAATGCATATAATCCGATGTCTACGTAATGCGAATAGGTTTACTGTAAATAAAAAAATGTATAAGAGACGTTCTTGTTTTTTACCAACAATCGCTTATCTCCCTTGAAATGATGCATAAACATTTTGGGTGTACTACGCCAAATCGAATAACAAATACTCGAATATCATTTGATCGACCACTATAAATCGAACGTCTAAATACTCGAACGTTCATAATATCGAATGACTATTAAATCGAACATTCAATACATCGCACACTCAATACATCGAGTGTTCAAAATATCGAATGTTTGTTTGATCGAGCGTTCAACGCATCATCTTTTGCCTCTTTTTTGTGGAGTAGGTCTTCCCAATCCCGCGTTTACCTTATCAATTCTCCTATTTGTTATAGCTTGCTCCTTAACTAAAAATTCTATGGTAGCACAAACAGTAGGGACTTCTGCAATCTCAATTTATTGAAAGCATCTGGTATTTCTTCTTGGGGTAAATAAGCAAGTGCGATAATTATTTATTATTCCCTACTGTTGTGAAGTGTGAATTTTTAGTTAAGGAGCAAGCTATAACAAATAGGAGAATTGATATTGAACGCTCGATCAAACAAACATTCGATATTTTGAACACTCGATGTATTGAGTGTGCGATGTATTGAATGTTCGATTTAATAGCCATTCGATATTATGAACGTTCGAGTATTTATACGTTCGATTTATAGTGGTCGATCAAATGATATTCGAGTATTTGTTATTCGATTTGGCGTAGTACACCCAAACATTTTATTTATGAGTAAAATTCTAGCGCCGCATTAACACATATGCGCTAAAATCGAGGCGAATAGCGAGCAGGCACTACTATAGTTTGACGGTTGGATCTTGGTGAGTCTGAAGTTAGGCTGCGAGAAATAAATGCAATTTACAGTTGCTATTGCTGTTAAAAACTGTTATTGGCATTTATTTTTGTACGAGTTTTCAAGCGCTAAAATTCGCAGAGCCTAACTTCAGACGGAAAAATATTTTTCAGTTAATGAAATGTAAAAATAAATTAATGCATGGATTTTGAATAAGACGAAGCCATCATGCAATGATGCATACTTCCAACAGGTCTTATAATTAAAAAGTAGGTTCAATTAAGCTCATTCACTAAAAAACTGAAGAAAGAAGGTCAAATCTCGAATTCTCTAAGGCTCTATTTTAAAATCAACGTTTTAAGTGTTTATTTATTTAAAGCATAGGTACAAAGTACGATTTCTGAATTGAGTGTTTGAAGTTAAAAACGTATAAAACCTTTCTTTTCTGCAAAAACTTTACAGATATTTAAAGTTTTTTTAAAAGCAGTGGTCAAAGCACCGACTTAAAAATTGTAAGTCGCGAGTTCAAACCCAGACAGGCGCATTACTTTGTATAATTAATGGCATCAGAACTGCTTTTAAAACAGTGAAGGAAAACATTGTGACGAAAGTGGCATGTCCTAGAACCAAAAATTTTACGTCATGTGACATCCTCCAACCCGCACAGGCCCCGCGTGATTCTCCTAGAGAGGAGGCCTGAGTCCCAGCAGTGGGAACAGCCTTATAATAAAGCTGATGCTATGTTATGCTATGCTAAAGTTTAACAAATTCAGAGACCTTAGAAAGTTCAAGAGGAAGATTATAATACAAAATGCTTAGTCACAGAGTAAGAACAAAATGGAGTGCCAAAATTTATTGCAACGTGAATAAAAAATCTAACGCGTACTATATTATTGGACAATCGTCGAGACGGTAACAATATCATAATTTGTAAAAAACATCTCGGTCTTCACTCTATTGTTATAAGGAAGCCATATAACGCATCCTGAGTAAAAATAGCATATTCTACGAAGAAAAGAAAAGATAAAGCGTCGATCTTTACAGTACGGTCGTCGGATCTTAGCGAGTCTGAAGTTAGGCTCTGCGAATTTTAGCGCTTGATAACTCGTAAATAAATAAATGGTTTGAACAAATAAATGCAATTTGCAGTTGTTATTATAATAATAATAATCTTTAATAATAATAATCTTTATTACACAAGAAAGTTACAAATTTGTTTGAAGTCCCTGACTCCCGTGCTAGGTGGTAAACCTGTGTTACAGGAGTCAGTATATCCTCTCTCCGAAGGAGATATTACATAAACTTATGCAAACAAGATTAACAAAAAATAAAAAGAAAAGATTACGGTAATAACAAAAAGAAGAAATATGTTACTATAAAAAGTGGTTAAAATAGCAAGATGGTGTGTATGTGTGTGAGTGTGTGTGTGTGTGTTTGGTTGTGTATGTATGTGTGGGTGTATCAAGTTGTTTGTGAGGGTGTGATTGGTCAGGAGGGATTAGGAAATAGTTCTGATAATATTATTGCTGTTAAAAACTGTTATGGGCATTTATTTTTTTAAAAGATTTATTTTTGTACGAGTTTTCAAGCGCTAAAATTCGCAGAGCTTAACTTCAGATCGCCAAGATCGACGGCCGTACTGTACTGTCTTTAATTTAACTACTAGGGTCAAACTACGTACAGTTATAGTAAGCAGATCTACTTTGTATTACAAATTACAGAGATAATACTTACTCGCTTCTGCAAAGGCAAAGTGCAATCAACATTAATTTATTTGTTTTTCATGGAAGAGGTAACGATACAATGTTTAGTATGTAGGTATTGATGGTAATATGTGATACCGGCAGGCGTTTAAAGACCACAAAACAAGAAGTAGAATAGTATAGAACTAAGAAAAAATGAGTGAAATGAGATTGTAAATGTCAGTTTTCGTTGCAAAGAAACTTTTTTATACCCTCTTTCTAGTTTTTTTTTTTTTATGGTTGTAAATGATCATGATTTTTCATGCTGAGTGGCGCGAAAAGGCGTATCAGATTTTTACTTAGTATATTTTTTTTTATTTAATAAGTATTAAATCATTTGACCTCTGTTACATACAGCATACATACAGCGAATTATAGTGAAATTTACACATCTGCTCTTCAGAAACAGAGATGTAATAAATTACATATATCTAAATCAAAGTCAAAATCTTTTTATTTCACATAGGCCTACATGGGCACTTGTGAAATGTTAGAAGCTAGTGCACGGTTCCAAATTGGTCGTTTCCTATGGAGAAGAACTGAAAGCTCTTTTTAAAAAAATGATTTTTTTTTTTATAATATTTCTTATTAGCAATCCAGAGTTGATTTGGAGCTAAATTCAATAAATGAATGCATTGCCAAGTTAGCGTAATGAACGATTACATAAAATTGTTATATTACGACCCAATTATATATATATATACTACTCTTTCTTACTTACAATTTCGTCCAAGTGCTGAAAGAAGTATACAGCAATATGAAAAAAGCAAATATATAGATAAATGAAAAAAAAACAGTATGGTATCATAGTAAGCAAGATTTGAAAGTGAAAATAGAGAATAAAAGAAGCAATTTGAACCTTAAGACATTATGATAAGATTTATAATTAGAAAGATATCTTGTGGTATAAAAACACTAGCCGGTATAAATGTTATCATCTTTCTATAAAAAGGATTTATTTGAGCCAAAGATCACATAGACAAATGGAGATAAAAAATTATGCGACAGAGTATCTGTAGTTCGTTTTTTAATTCTAGACTACTATTTGACAACTCAGAATGTCACACTAGAAATATGTTCCCAATTTTCTGGAGTTTGGCATTTTAAGTTGTCAAATCGTAGTCTAGGATTAAAAAACGAACTATATGTAATCAACTCAAAGACAATAACACACTTTTTAAAATTGGGAAAAAATTGTCGTGAGTTCTCCATGTGTTATGTAATCTGTGACAAAATTAAATTCACATATCCTGTCCTTATTTTAGTATCATTTATAAACAAATATGTTGAACTAAAATGGACTCCGTTACTATGCGTTCCAAATAAGAATAGGATCGATTGACAGATGACGTCACGCTGTACTGTCAAATCGAAGATACTTTTGCAAAATTGAAAGACTGGATTCTGATTTCGTTCACAGTTCGTAAATAAATTAAATTTTTCGCAAATTGGATCTTAAAAATTTCTTGCCTCGATTTGACAGTAAATCGTGACGTCACAACATGGCGATCGATTCTATTCTCATTTGGAACGCATTGTACTAAGGTTACGCGCAACCTATGCCGCATTTCGATCGAGACTCTAAAATCTATTACGGCAAATAGTTCGATCCATTTCAGTTCAACTTTAATGCCTGGGTACTTTAATTTCGAATCAGTTACTTACCAAGTGTGTTGGAGGCCTGTCCGCAGTCCAGGGACACATCCTGGTAGCAGGTGTCAGCGGCGAGGGTGCCGGTGAGAGCCAGGAGGCAGGAGACGGCTACGAATATGGCCTTCATGGTTTTTATTCTGAAGAGAAAGATTCAAATGGTTATTTTTTTTTTTATAAACAGAAATCAATGATCATGTAGGTACAACAGTACAGCCATTCTAGTATAGTATACTAGCTTTTGCCCGCAGCTTCGCCCGCGTGGTATTGGGGTTGGGGTTTCCAGGATAAAAAGTAGCCTATGTCCTATTCCGGAGTGTATCCTATGCCTGTGCCAAATTTCATCCAGATCCGTCCAGCCGTTTTGGCATGATTGAGTAACAAACCTCCAAACATCGTAACTTTCGCATTTATAATATTAGTAAGATAGTTAGATTGGGCTGGTATCAGCAACTCCATGTCTAAACAGCCATTCTACAGTCATTCTAACTAGGCGAGTCTGACGTTAGGCTCTGTGAACTTTAGCACTTCAGCACTCATAAAAATAAACGGTTTAAGCATTGAATAATTGTTCAATCATACAATTGATGTAGAATTTCTATGGTATTAAAAGCTGTAAAGAAAGTAGACCAAACGAGAATTCAAAAATCATCAATCTTTTACATTTAAAACAATCTGGCCAATTTTAGTTGGCCATATTGTGAAGTGATCAATTTGTATAATCTGACTACAACATAAATAATATCTGTGAGATAAATTAACTATAACCCGAAAGAAATGGTATAATAGTTGACTCCACAGGTTTTTGATCTATTTTTAATACCATTTGGTCACTTGTATCGGGCTTCTAGATTGTTCAAAAGAATTAAAATAGTCCTGAAATGCAAAGGGCAATTCAAATACTTAATTTAGAAAAAAAAAAAACAATCAGCTGACAGCTATAAATTAACATTGAGTTTTTTAATTGACCCAAATATACTATATACTTCAAGGCTAGTAATAAAATGTATGCGGAAAATAAGTTGAAAATCAAGACCTATCTATTAACAAAAATTGTTGGTTATACATTATAATACAAATATATATATATAATACAATAATACAAACAAGTTGACCATAAACAAACATAGAATAGAATAATCAGTGGCATTTCAAAGTTCTAAATCTAAATGAATTATGACAAACATCAGATTTAGATTAGTTTTAATCTTATTGCATTATAATCAGCTATAATTACATTATTAAAGATTAAGTATATTGATACAAGTTGTTAAAGTTAAAAATCTTTGATAAAAAAAAAAAACATTAAAAATCTAACTACCTACAAATAATAAAGCAAGTAAAATATAAAAATGAAAATATCTTTTTTTGACGAAAACTTTTTGTCCAATTTTGTCTTTACATAGTTTAAAAATAAAAAAAGCAAAGTTGTTTGTCATTGAGTTTCTCATTTGCATGTTTTGTAAAGTTACAATGTTATTTTGATAAACAAATTGACAAAGAAGGCATACTTTGCCCATGTTTTAAAAATATAATTTCAGGACAATTCGCGTCTTAATTTCTTTTAAACGTCGAAAAATGTTATTAAATTGTACAATAAGTAAATAGCAATAATATTGCAACCTCAACTTTATTTTCAAAGACAAAGGAAAAATGACAGATGGTAATCAAAGAATCAAAACAAAATATTTTCCGATTCTAAATTCGAAAGTTTAAAAATCTGTGTTTAAAATAAAACAAAAGAACGTAAAACAACAATAAACAAAATAAGTCGTAATTAATGAAAAATAGACTCACCAAAATTAGCGTGAGACGAATAAAATTATAATAAGTTCTGCAGCAACGAAGATTGTTTCGTCGAAAGTACCTTTACACACACTGGCGCAGAAGGCGACTTCCAACTTCGACTAGTAAACTGATAAAACTCCGTTGGACGGAGAGCACACGTAATTAAAATTTATACAAACGCAAATACGACTGATAGCGAACGACAAATGATAATAAAATAGGAAAAATCTCATCTGTCACGTGAAGTTGGCTACATGTCAGTCTGGGGTGGCTATGTACAAAATTATAATTACCTCTTTTTATTGTATTGTTGGATATAAATTCAGAGGAATTGCAAAACAGTCTGATGAAAATATTAATGACAATCTGTGATTAATTATAGAATGAAGTAATTTAAAATAAAACTGATTTAAACAAATAGTTAACACTTTTTGTTTTCCATTAAAAGCAGTAACTTTGAAATGCTGGTATCATTATTTCCTCGCCCCGCTCTACGCTATCCCCTCACAATCTCAACCCAAAAATGACGTAGTAAGCCCTGTCATGGCTGTCATACTGAGAATGTTGAGGTTTTGCGTTTCAAGAGACTCCTTCCTTTTTCTAATTTTCTCCATATTTATACAATTTCTCCCTCTAGTAATGCCCTAAATGAGGATGTTTGATTATTTTTCAGATTATAGATCTAGAAAATGCAAGCTATGACGGTTAATTAACAGAAATAGGCCGGAAAATATTCCATGAATCAACTCGGAACACGAAACCTCTTTAGGGATTTTTTTTGTTGTGCAACGACTAGCGGTATCTTGCGTCTCGCTCTAACATGTCATTCTCGAAGCTCTTGTCACCGAGATGGTTCTGTTATCGCTGCGCAGTACACACTTTATTTTCATATAATCAGAGGCATCGTGAATAGTTCTTGTTTTCCAATTTTGTTGCGTTCTGATAAGTCGCCTTCTGCGCCAGTGTGTGTAAAGGCTAGACTTTCGCGAGTACTCGTACGTTACGGAACTGCTTGTCATAACATAATTTGTCAAAGTATCTGTGATTTTTAATTAAATTAAAAAAAATAAAGATGAAGGCCATCCTCCTTGCTGTCGTCGGACTCCTGGCTGTATGCCTCCCTGCTTCTGCTACACAATGTGAGTAGACTTTATTCTTTGTTTGTGGTATTTTATGTTTTTGAAGGTTTACGTTCCAAATTTGAATTGAATATTTAGGTTACCAACACAAACTTTTTGCTTGACTTCCTTTGTCCGGTATTTTTTACAAAATTATCAAAAAATGACGGCGCATTGTCGTACATAACCTTTGTTATACTACATACCTACTACCCTTTTATAAATAAACTCAATAAAACGCAATATCCTTTGTTAAAATTATCACTTGCCAAGTTCATCAGATGTTTTTTGTTTTATGTGCCAGTAACGCCATCTAGGGCATCTAGTAGTAGAACAAAAATGAAGCTACAATGATAAATAACTGAAGGTCATGCTTAATAAATACAATGATAAACAAAATTAACCTTTATAGGTCATTTTTGTATGAGGAAACACAATTTTGGAAAAACATTCAGCTTTTTTCCTGTAAATAAATTTGGATTGCATTTTACAATTTTTCTTGTAGATGTAGGTATATTATGGGGGGTAGAATCAAAAGTAAAAAAAAATATAAGTAGTTAGATTACTTTTTCATATTTCAAAAATAGAATATATATAAATAAATATTTAAAAGAGTGCCCATGGAGTTTCTTGCACGTTCTTCTCCATAGGAGTCTACGCCTTGGAACATGCAAATTAGCTTCAATTTTGACATTTCAAAAGTGCCTGTAAATGGTCTATTTGAAATAAATGAGTTTGAGTTTGAATAACTATGAATTTATTGTTCTTTATGATGATAAAAAGCTAACTCTTCAACAAATAAAGTTTTATTTTATCATTTTATATCTTTTAAGGTCACTCAATTGACTTAAAATTAAAGTAACAATGCAATAAACATAATTCTGCATAAAACAATAGCCAGAACATGCAAAAAGACAGTTTCAGCCTTTTAGATTCCTCCATCACATCAATCTAGCCAAAAAAGCCCAAAGTTCATCAGCCTTATTAGATACAGTGGGATACCAGGTTCCCAACCATTATAAAGTCATTAATTCTTTGAAAAAAGAGGTTGTAAACTTGTAGCACCATAAAAACCTTGTTGTTTTTTAATATTCAAATATTTTTATTATTAAACTATCAAGTCCCAAGCAAATGCAGTTATTGACACACCTATTGCCTTTCTGTTGTGTCTCTAATGACAGTATTCAATTAATTAAATGCAATTTCTCCCATCTTTCTTGAGCCATCTCAAACCAGCCCTTGCAATAGGCACCCTCATAAAGAAAATCATCAATGCTTTGAGAAAAATGAGGTTAAAGCACCATAAACAATCTTTTTTCTTCATGATACTAATGGCACTGTTAAAAAAAGTATTGTATGCTTATTCTGCCACGCTTATGATAATGGCAGTAAGTCACATTTTGGTTGATATTGAGTTAAGTATTCAGGAATGTAGATCTCGATCTCTACATTCCTATATACAATTATATGCTTAACTCAATATCAACCAAAATTTGACTTACTGCCATTATCATAAGCGTGGCAATATTACTTACCTCTTTTTAGTAGTCACCTTTAATCCACACTCACTGATGTAAACTATAACAGTCTAGTCACAAACTGAGATATACTGAGTATTATAGATAATATTATACTTAAGTCTGATGACCATTTAAATGTTAGTAAACATATGATGTATCTGCCGAGTTAAATGGCATATCTCATGCCAATTAATAAACAATTTTCTTGCTATACTGATAATATGATTGCTCTACTTCTGATTTGTTTTATTTATACTTATACATACATATGTGATTACATAGTATTTAAAACAAAGTTGCTTCCCGTTGTCTCTGGGCCTATGTATGCTTAGAGCTTTTGAAATTAACAATGGATTTTGTTGACACAGGCCTTCTCTCTCTAGGAGAGGGAATGGGCCATAATCCACCACGCAGGCCCAATGCGGATTGGTGGATGTCACATATCTTCGAATGTTTGGTTCTAGGACATGCCGGTTTCCTCACGATGTTTTCCTTCACCGTTTTAAGAGCAGTGGTGATTAAACAAATTACACAAAGCAATTCACCTGGCTGGGTTTGAACCCGCGACCTACAACTCGTAAGTCGGGGCCGTTACCACTCGGCCACCACTGCTCTCCTATAATTATAATATACTGATGTCTTTTTGCTATGAAGGTAAGCAGAAACCAAAGAGTAATAATAATAAAAAAGAGGGTAGAAACTGCAAAATGTTACTTGACTACTGAGACTTTTGACAATGGTTAATGGCTTATTTGCATGATTGCACTTCCTTATTATTTTTGTTTTATTTATTACTTTGAATAATTTTTTATTACTATTTTTTGTCTTCGGTGCTTTATTTATTTATTAAAACTTTATGCACATAACACTGTACACAGGCAGACTTACTGCCTTAGGCATTTTCTACCAGTCGACCTTAGGGTGGTGCAGAAACGTAACATGGTAGGTGCAACTTAAAAATATAGATAAAAAGAAAATAAACAAAATATAATAACAATAAATACATACTGAACTGAACCGATTTTACTAAAATTTGGGACGAAATAAGCTTGTAGGTATCCCAATGAGGAACTAAATTTTCATCACAGTAACTCATTTGTGTTTCATCAGTTAATCTTTGCATTACATAGAGTAAGACAGAAAAAAGTAAGGTAGTCTTGCTATGGGGTACATGCAGCATATAAGTCGAACCAAAATGGCGTTTGACCTTTACTGGTACGCAATAACAAATTTTCGGATAACTTAACAAAAAAAAAAACAGTGGCGCTAGTATCTTAGTATGGTACCATAGACTAATTATAAACTCTACTATGAATCTATGGTACCTAATTGTTTATGGAACATAAAATCAGGACACACTGCGCGTGCACGATAACTGTCATCGACATCTATTTGTAAGTTAAACTCACAAAGTGATATTAAAATTGCAGATGTATGAACATTATTAGGGTTGCCAGTAACAAGGAACACATTGGTATAACCTTCCGAGTAGTTCCGAGTACCGTAATTAGAGACGTAATAGAAAGACAATAAGTATGCGAACGGCGGCGTTCGCTTAGGGCTCAACAGTTTAAGGCACATTGCTCAAATATAGACTTTAGTTTTGACTTATTTTGCATTGAAATTGTCGCCTCCTGTCTAGTTTACATATGGGCTCAGCCTCGGCTAATTGTGTAGACAGAGAAACCTCGTTGAGGCAGGGCCCCCGTGTAAATTAGGCATTATACTAAAATCATATATCACTCCTATTAGTTTTCCAAAAGATGGTATCTAAATTATCGTTTTCTAAGGTATAACTGCAGTGAGAGAGAGAGAGTAATGTAGAGTTGTACCCCAGAGTCGTTATTTTATGACTCGAGTAACTACCCTAGAGTTAACCCAAGTAACTCCAACTTCGAGCAGGGTCTGTTGAAGTAAGCCATTGACAATAGAACATGACGTTTGCGTTCAAAAATGATAGTGTAGGGTATCTAACCCGTGACGTCATTAGTCCAACCTCAGAACGCAAGGCAGCGAAATCGGGTTACTTTGTTGCACTGACTTTAGGCCAATAGGAACACGTGCAATCAATCAAATATATCATAGACTGTTTATTTTTATTGACATTTCTATTGCCTAACCAGTTTGAGCTAAAGCTCAGAATAAGTAATAGTAAGGCCAAAGTTATACTTCAGGGCTAAAGTAACCAGTCATCATGATTTTATATCCATATGATCTATCTATCTTCTATATCTATATTTATATAAAAAGAGAAACTGACTGACTGACATATCAACGTACAGCCCAAAACTACTGGGATTAAGACTGAAACTTTGCATATGACGTAGGCGAGCACTAAGAAAGGGTTTTTCAAAATTCAGCTCCTAAAGGGATGTAATTGGGGTCTAAAGTTTGTATGGAGAAACCTACTTCCACGCTGACAGAAGACTAGTTATTTATACCTACATATAAAAGTGAAATACCTCTCACTGATTAATCACAAAATCTCAGAAACTATAAGACTAACAAAATTAAAATTTAGCAGGTAATAGAACCCTTATATAGTGTAGACATCCGCTAAGAAATTAATTGATTTGGATTCTACAAAACTCCACCACCATCAACCTATACACCGTTAAATTTTAGTCGTTTTAATCCCTTGGAGGATCGATTCAGTACATGAAACACTATCGATTGGTAAAGTTAGAATGAAAAAACAAAGTACTTTTTTTTTAAATTCGAATTAATTTACGCATGTTCTAAATTGATTTCTTTAAGTAAACGTCAGCTGGACGAGTTCAATGACCTGTAGGTAGTTAGTACGCAACGACCGACAACTACCTACAAGGTCAATGACTCGTTTACTTAAAGAAATTAATTTCGTAAATGCGTATATCAATAAGAGATTTAGAGAAAAAGTACGTTATTTTTTTATTTTATCTACACAAATCGATAGTGTTTCATGTACTGGATCGACCCTCTTCGGGATTAAAACGACTAAAATTTAACGGTGTATAGTATCCTTATAAGAATTAGACATCCACTAAGAATTTAATTAATTTGCATTCTACAATACTCCACCACCACCCACCGGCCACCACCCTCACGCGGGTGAAGCGCTGGTTTATTTATAAATTCTCACGTAATACACTGAAATGTCCCATGAAATTCTTGTGTAAAGTTTTAAATAATATTTCGTCACAATATTACGCCTTCAAAAATTTCCGCGTATACCCACAAGTTCCTATAAATACATTTCAATGAATATCAATACGTATTGACATTGTATTGTGTTGTTTACAGTGAAAATTTGCTAGTCATGTGTGTTAAACGTAATTATTCACTGTCAGTCGTTGAGTTCGAAGTCCAATTTCGTAACATTTTTTGGAAATTACGCGTTGAAGACTAACAAAGAGCCTTGTGCGATAAGACCGCCCATTGTACCGTTATTTTTTTAATAATGTTTGTCCTATTTTTTTTTTATAATGTGGTGTACAATAAAGTATAAATAAATAAAAGAGCAGAATATTAAAGACATGTACAGTACAGAACAAATAAGTGCAATTTGCAGTTGTTATTGCTGTTAAACTGTTATTGGCGTTAACTTTCTTAAAACCTTTATTTTTGTACGAGTTTTCAAGCGCAAAGTTCTGTGGAGTATAATTGTCACTAACATTTCAACCCTTTAAAACAAGAAAGAATAAGTTATTCTAGGCAAACGTGTTTCAGCTTCGGCCATATCATCGCTTACTATCAGGTTAGATGTGGTTGGTGTGGTTAGACGCAGCCTATTCATAATAACAAGACATACATTTTAGTAATTTTTGATTATTTAATTTTTGTAGTATTTTTTACAACCGGGACGGTCGCTAAGATGATGATGATGATGACATTTTAGTACTGTACGAAGTAGGTCTTAGTCCGTTAACAAAAATGTTTCTTATTCTTAGTCTTATCAATTCTGTAGTGTCATTAAGCAGATATCAATTAAGTTATGAGGCTAATTGTTGTAATTTTAATGATATCATTAGTTTTTTTTACTACTGTTTGTGTAAAACGACTTGTAGATCGAAGTGTCAAGGATAGAATGTCAAACACTATTGTGTTTTGAAAATTTTAACCTTCCTTTATTGCATCAAGTCAAATCTTACATTTTTTTTGTTATCGGGTTCAAAAGGTGCCAGGGCTTTTGGGAAAAGATTCAGATAGTATAGGATTCTCACCACGCTACAAAGCTGTGGTCCCTTGCCTCCAAAAAAGACCATCACGGCACTCCCTCTGTGTAACGCCTGTTAAGGCTCAACTTTGGAGACTAGGCAATCAAACCATACCTACTCGCTCGCATATTGTTTGTCCGGAAAGCGGATCATGTCGTCATTAAATCGTCGGTCTAGATAAAATGTATAAATATATCGTGTCATCGGAAATTCAGGGAGTTTGTCCTTAAATCAGGGTCAAGTATTTGTCGGTTTTTCATGAAATGAGGCGATAGCAACCAGGAGCTTAGACTTGTTCCGACAATTTTTAACACAAAACCTTTTAGACTAATAATTATAATCTCATAAGACCCTGCAAAAGGGTCGAAGCCTACTAGGCCCATGGGTTTGCGTCTGAAATGAAGGCTCGAACCCTGTTATGAAAGACAACGTAGAAACGTTGTTGGTTGTTTAGTCAGTTAAAGTCTTACACCATTTCCCCCTCCACCCGAGATTTGCCATTGGTTGGTTTTTGTCTACCATAAAAAAAAAACTTGCTGCAAGGCTCAAAAAGGTAGAGGTGTAGTTACCAACGCAACAGAACTCTCTACATTTTACCAGTCATATTTAAGTCTCTAGTTAATGGCAAGAGCTTATTGCTATCATGCTATCAACCGACTATGTACGCACGTAACTAGAACCCTAAGTTTCCATTGAAAATAACTAATCCCACATAAGTACTTCCAATTTTATTAGCTGTCACATTTCTCCGTCTAGCGTAGTCATTCTACGCAAATATCTGTCAAATATCATCACCAGATTATTTTGTAGGTACCTACTTCCCAATACTAAGTCATTGTCCTTCGATTTAAACAAAGAAATATATATTCATCTTGATATTTTTCCATCTTAACTCATGGTACCTATCTAAGATGTCGAAACAATCTCACCGTATCGGTCGGAGACGCTGAGTTAGTATCGTACAAGTCAATCTTAAGATAATGTCATCAATACATTACATATTTTCTATTGTCTGTTTGAAATAAACGATTTATCATACATGTAAATGTTCTGTTGTTATTATGACGTCATCAAAAGATTGTATAATTTGGGCGCCATTTTGGACCATAGACTAATTGATACTTTTTTTTTCTTAGCAAGGATGATTAATGCTTCCATATTGTGTGATATTTATCATTCCTGGAAAAGTTGTATCATTTTGCTATAATGAAATATGAAATGAATATCTCAATAGAAATATTAATTGCAACTACATACATTAAACAAGCTAACTAATCTTGTTTAATGTATGTAGTTGTACGTCAAAGTCCAACGAACTACTACTCACAATCAAAATTCAATTTCATTGTTCTATAATAAATGTTTATTGAGTTTCTGTAATAAAGGAATTATTATTTTATGAATTTATTAAACGATCGTTAGTGACAGCAAAATATAGAGAAACCAAATAAAGAATATAATAGAGAAGCCTTAATTCTTTGAATATCGTCTTAATGTCGAACTCGAGCCTGACCCTTGAGCGGTGCGGAAAACAGTGTCAGACTCTTACTGGCTTAACAACCAACCCCATTACTTCTTGCCTTAGATCCAGTGTCCTCCGCTTTCACATTAACCCTTGGTCCCAGAAGGAAGGCAATGGGTGTGCGATTGAAAAGGTGTCGCGACGAACGGGAATTTAAACCAAACATGCATCAACTCAAGCATCATCTCGACTAACTAATATCACGCTATTGTAAGGTCTGTTATTATCTATGCTTACTAAAGTTAGTCAAAATGGCGCCTCGAGTTATTGCTAGAGTTGTATTTATATGTTTGGTCTAAGGATTCGCGTTCGTCGCGACAAGAGGACAATCATCATCATCAGCCCTTTTAAAGTTCCCACTGCTGGGACACAGTGCTCCTCTCTAGAAGAGGGAATGGGCCATAATCCACCACGCGGGCCCAGTGCGGATTGATAGATGTCACATATCTTCGAATTTTTGGTCCTAGGACATGCCGGTTTCCTCACGATGTTTTCCTACACCGTTTTGAGAGCAGTGGTGATTAAATAAATTACACAAAGTAATGTGCCTAGCTGGGTTTGAACCCGCGACCTACAACTCGTAAATCGGGGCCTTTACCACTCGGCCACCACTGCCCCCTCATTGAGATGTTGCTAGAGTTAAATTTATATGTTTGGTCTAAGGATTCGAGTTCGTCGCGACAAAAGGTACCTATAAATAATTTCATCACAGTGCACTAATCCGCTCAATCGAATGAGAGGCACTTAACCCAAGTGTCAGATAAAATGGACGTGTCTTGAAACACATACTAGTTATCTTCACGAGATTAGATTTATCTAAACAACTGTTTATTGCAACTATATATGATGATATTAAATACCTACACACTTACGTATCAAGAACTCTAAAGAGGCACGTTTCAGACAGCCCATTGAACTTCAAATCTGCTGACACATCTAATGTCAAATGAATTTATTATCTGTCACTTACTTTGGTGAACCAATCACAGGAATAAACTTGATACTTCAGAAGTAACTAATCATAAACTGAAACATAAACTGACATATCAACGCACAGCCAAAACTACTGTGCCTAGGAACGTGAAATTTAGCACAAGGCTTCCTTTTATGACGTAGCCGAACACTAAGAAAGGGTTTTCAAAATTCAGCTCCTAAAGAGATATGGGGTGTAAAGTTTGTATGGAGTACCCTACTTATACGCGGGCGAAGCCGCTGGCAGAAGGCTAGTAGACAGTAAACATATTCAAAAATATGTTATATATTGCTCTCTACACATACTATTAAAAACTCAATTGACTCATTCATCAATAACACTTATTAGCTAAGGAAAATACCGCAGCATAAAAATACCAAGCAATTGAATAAGGAAAACCATAATTAAAATACAGAAATTAATTAATATCACTAGGAAAATATTACAATATAAATGTTTTGCCGTAAATATTGGAACACAAAACCTCGATCCACGTGTTATCAGAAAACCAATAGTAATCAAGCTACATTGCCCTATTTGTGATAGTCAAACAGATGACTAACTTCTGTAATGTAATTATAGGTATATTAAATTAGTTTATTGTTACAATGTCACGTACCTATATGTAATCATAAAATAAATGGACTAGTATTAAGTATATTGGTCCTTAATACTTCGATCGGAGATATTTTTTTTTCGCATATAACTGTAGGACATAAACATATTTCATTGATGGAAAAAAGTAACGCTACCAGGAACTCAATGTCACTCACTGTTATAGGGATGGGGCTATAATAACTGTATGTATTAGGTTTGTAGTCCTCTCCCAGAGAGGAGGCCTGTGTCCCAGCCGTGGGAACATTGAAAAAAAAGGCTGATGATGATGTGGCTTGTAGTCATTGGTTGTTAGACCGTTGTTATTAATTAAATATGGTGTACTAATAGCTACATTCTTCTTTTTTGCTCGAAAGGCTTATATTTTAATCCGCCATTGTAAAGCCCACCTATCATTAAAAAAAAATCATCTCGTCGTAAAATGACGTCTGGAATAAATTCGCGCCATTTTTCATTAAATAAAAATGTCTATGGTTTCAGCAGGATTTATAGTTAGACCAGTATATTTTAGGGTCTCTAAGAAACTTCAGTTTTACTTAATTTGGACAGTAGCCTTGTGTTTGTTAAGAACTTAAACTCACTCACCGTGTATTGTTAAGACAAACATTATAAAATCTAGTCTGTCACGTCTCATAATTGTAAAACAACGTTAAACCCACTGAGCATTAACAATTGCTTGTTCATAAGCTCATTGAATTAACTGTGGCAACTTCATATTTGTTCTTTTTTCTTCGTAATAAAACATAAATCCAGTTTGAGCTGTCATTAGTATTCTATTTTTAAATAAACAGAAAACTGCAAGTCATGGCGTTCGAAATGATGCCAGAAATCTTTTTACCGCTTACAAAGTTGTAAACACTTTTCGTATTATATTTAAACGTAGGTTTCCTTTTTTTGAGGTAAGAAATTATAAACTTCTGCTACTCTAAGGTGGAGGTAGAGCACTTCTAGTAATAATTCAATAACTGCTGGGCAATGTTCAACGCTGTTCCAATTAAAAATCATGTTAAAACATTTAATTTGCAATCATTAAGTTTCTAAAAACATCTTGCAAATATAGTGAGAATAACTTGTTTTTAATTCATTTTAAAACCATGGACGTATCGACCTTTGTTCACAGAATAAATTTATGACAAAGGAAACTCATTGTTGTGCCTTCTTGTCATCGTACGAAATCGCAGTTTACTTAAAAAAAATATGTACATTGAAATAAGCTTCCTGAGTTGTCTTTGTTTAATAAAAAAATACATGAAATACGTTTTTTATTGTTTAGTTTTCAGACTGTGACAAAACTAAATAGTAGGGTATAGTACTGTGATATCTATAAAGAGATCACATGCGTCCCGAGTTAGCACACGCACTGGCTTGTAAGACGTTCGCAGACTATTCGTAGTTTGAAATTTAAAATAAGTTCAATAAAAATAGTATGTTGTTTTATATTCATTGTATGTCGAGCCGTCAGAGTAAAAATACAGAAAAAATTTAAAACGTAAATCGGGTTTTATTTGCTGCTGCCTCGATCCTGGTACTGGAGCGCCCCGAAGAAGAGTCCACGGTTTCGACAGTACAGTGAAGCCCAAGGGACTCGCTCATTAGGGCTTCGTTACTAGGATCTTCGCAGCAGCGGATCTATATCGGATATATTCGTCTAATGGCGGCCCCGATTAGTGCCGTGAAACTCCGTAAATAATCGTGTACAGTACGGCCGTCAGATCTTGGCGAGTCTAAAGTTAGGCTCTGTGAATTTTAGCTCTTGAAAACTCAACAAAAAAGGTTCGGTTAGGACACGAAGCAGAGGCGTAGCTAACACCGTATCTGCCGTATCAATGATACAGGGCCCCCGCGTTACAGCCGCCCCAAATTAGGCCAAAATTCGTAACATGTTATCCACAACCGTCTCATAGGATAAACCAAGCATTTGTAAAAAAGTACGATTTTTTTTATAAGGGGCCCACGCAGGACTTTAATACGGGGCCCCTATCAGGGCCACGGGTTTGCGTCTGAAAAGGAAGGCTCTGGCCCTGGTATGTATGGCGATGTAGGAACGGGGTAGGTTGTTTAGTCAGTAAGAGTCTGACACTTGTTTTCCGCTCCGCCCAAGAGCGGGACTCGTCATTGGATGATTTTTACCTACCATAAAAAAAAAAAATACGGGGCCCCTGTGGAACTTGCCACTGACACGAAGACTCTCGTCGGACGAATGAGACGCAAGCATTTAAAGGTTTAATAACAAAACAAACGAACCAAAGAGTTTGATGTAGATAAAGTTTTAAGAATTACTTCTTAGAGGACACTGTTTAATACTTAAATGACGAAGAATTAAAAATAAACCTTTAAAACTGTTTAGAGGTTTCGCAGAAGTTAAAAAACAAAAGAAAAGAAGATTCCTTTGTTTTAAAACAACATGTACTAAATCTGAATGGACCATAAATTAAAAAGGTTGTACAGGTTTATGTTTGTAGTTAAGTCATTTTACGCGGCAAATAAGTTGACCTTTAATGGCTGTCGTTGTTGTGACTACGCGCAGCCTAAATACATGTACCCATACATATATATTATATAAAAAGGATCATTGTACATACCAATATGAGCAACTTTTACTATGAGACCAACCCAAAAATCACTGAAAAAAAACCCGCTGCTCCATACATTTTGTCGAGTTATGTAAATACAAAAGTATGGAGCAGCGGGTTTTTTTTAAATATACATAGGTATAGTTTGTTTTTTAATCCTAGACTACGATTTGACAACTCAGAATGTCACACTCTAGAAACATGTCCCAATTTTCTGAGTTTGACATTTTAAGTTATCAAATCGTAGTCTAGGATTAAAAAACCAACTATATACACTATTTGCTCCTATAGTAATATAAATGTTGTCTTTTCTTTGAGTTATGATGTTTCGTGGTAGACCCTCTGGACATTGTACGTACCTATCTTACTAATATTATAAATGCGAAAGTTACGATGTTTGGATGTTTGTTACTCAATCACGCTAAAACGGCTGGACGGATCTGGATGAAATTTGACACAGGCATAGGATACACTCCGGAATAGGATATAGGCTACTTTTTATCCCGGAAACCCCAACCCCAATACCACGCGGGCGAAGCCGCGGGCAAAAGCTAGTGTTTACTAAAAGCTATTTTCTTTGTCCCCCAGGCCACGTGAACCCAGTAAACATTCCCAAAGAATGGGTGACGATGCACCGCAACTGCCGCATGTCCATGAGGCAACAGATCCAGATGGAGGTGGCTGCTTCCCTGCAGTATCTGGCCATGGGCGCTCACTTCTCCAAGGATGTGGTAAGTTATCCATATTTTTTTCAAATTCAAATCATTTATTTCAAATAAACCTTTACAGGCACTTTTGAAATGTCATAAAGTCGGCCTGTCAGGAAAAAAATGACGCTAATTGCACATTCCAAAAAGTAGGTCTCAATGGAGAAGAACGTGCAAACGTGTATTCATTCATTCATTTTCAGCCGAAAGACGTCCACTGTTGGACATAGGCCTCCCCCAATTGTCGCCATAATGAACGGACTCGGATAGTTGCAACCCTTGTCAGGAAATCAGTCCACCTTATAGGAGGTCTTCTAGCATTGCTAGAAGACCTCCGTACCTCCAAACCTCGCCCCCGTGCCTTCTTTGCCTTAGTTGCCTCTTAGGGCCCTGATGTACACTTTGACATTTACCATTGGCCCCAGGAAGAGGTCTTACATTCCCTCTAGCTCCATTCAAAGCAGAAGAAGTTATTAAATAATTTAAAACTTAAAAAGGTCCAATTTGTTTGTCGCGTACTAAATCTTGTTGCATTAAGTCCGCCTATGTACCACTACTGTACATGAAGATTAAATAAATAAATCGTAAACGTGTAATCAAAATGATCGGATAAGCAAAAATTAGTTTATTTCAACATTAGCAAAGAGCAACACGGAACATAGTAATTTGAGGTCAACGCACAATGGCTGACTTGGACCTTGCACTGTAGGTCTGTAGCAGTTGGTAGCATTGTACGCTTTACAATGCTGCCAACTTTATAAATATTCACTAGCCGCATAGGGTGCGTTCAAATAAAACTTGTTCTCAGGTTGGCTATATTGGAAAGACAATTTCATGAGATTTCTAACTTAATAAACTGATGTGCTGCTGAGGAATTCGATACACTACTTTTTCTTTCAGCTTAAACACTAGGAAGTGATAATAGTGTAATGTTTGACTCCCAAAAATTGCTATTAGACTTCGAATTTCCGTTGACTTTTGACCTATCTAGAAATCTTGAATTCTTTACCATCCAGCTATTCAAGATTTATAGGGACCCTGCAGAAGGGTCGAAGCCTACTGGGGCCCAGGGTCTTTTTCTGAAGAAAGACTTGGCTAAATAAGGAACGGCGTGGCTTGTTTAGTCAGTAAGAATCTGACACTGTATTCTGCTCCACCCAAGGGCGGAATTCGTCACTGGATGATTTTTACCCACCATAAAAAAAGCCCTTCAACATTTCAGTAATATTTGAAGCGGCTTCTAAAAATCTTCAAGACGCAGCATCATGCTTGGCAAGACGTACATTTCCTTTGTTGCTGTTTCGTCCAATTCCGTCCAAAAAATCTTTAATTTTTTTTGTTCACATGCTAAGCCTTATCTTTGTCTCCAGATCAACCGTCCAGGATTCGCCAAGTTGTTCTTTGACGCCGCGTCAGAAGAGCGCGAGCATGCGATGAAGCTGATCGAATACCTGCTCATGAGAGGAGAGCTTACCACTGACGTCACTACCTTGCTGCAAGTCAGGGTGAGTAGGCGAGAAATTATTAAGATATAGTAGTTTATTGCTATAGTTCGTTTTTTAATTCTAGACTAAGATTTGACAACTCAGAATGTCACACCCTAGAAATATGTTCCCAATTTTCTGGAGTTTGACATTTTAAGTTGTCAAATCGTAGTCTAGGATTAAAAAACGACCTATAATGTAATCTGTATGTGACTTAAGAATACTAGACATATAAAGATTA
This sequence comes from Mythimna loreyi, assembly GCA_029852875.1. NCBI lineage: Eukaryota > Metazoa > Arthropoda > Insecta > Lepidoptera > Noctuidae > Mythimna > Mythimna loreyi. The sequence continues at coordinate 7,857,679 of CM056807.1, read as the reverse complement.
CATTTATTCAACAAATTATTTATTAAAGATATCACATTATGTGATATACTTGACTAAACCTCGATTCCTAATTGGACGTAGTTTCTGAAAAACGTTCCAACCCACAATCATTTCATTGTGGGTTGGAACGTTTTTCAGAAACTACGTCCAATTTAAAGCAGAACTTGAGTATTTCTCAAACACTATTTAACCCTGAAGACCTGTCAAAATTTCGATCTGTAGTGTTTGAATTGAACTCAAAATACACATTTCAGAAACCGTCCTGAAATCCAAATTTTTGATAATGTCGTCTAACGTCGTAACGGTTCGTCAAATATATTATGATCAGCAGACGTAATCATTACGTTATTATTAGGATATAGGAATATCATTGAAGAACTTAGGCTGCCTTGCAAGTACACTTAACTGACCTAAACCTTATCTCCTCAGGCTCCTGAACGCAAGACCTGGGAGGGTGGAATCGAAGCCCTAGAGCACGCCCTTCGTATGGAGAGCGAGGTCACCAAGAGCATCAGGAACGTCATCAAGTCATGCGAAGATGACAGCGAGTTTAACGACTACCATGTAAGTTGATGGAAATATTGTAAAAAAAAAAAGGATTTTTTAAAAAGAGTAACCATGGATTATCTTGCCGGTTCTTCTCCATAGGAAACTACCAATTTGGAACCGTGCACTAGCTTCTGACGTTTTATAAGTGCCCATGTAGGCCTATGTGAATTAAAAAGATTTTGACTTTGACTTTGATGATACACTAAGTTTTAAATCTAAGACTGGTCTATTGGTCTAGTCTCTAGTGGTTAGTAGCCTTGACTGCTAGCTATGCTGGAGGTTCGTGTGTTCGATTCTCACCCAGGACAAATGTTTGTGTGATAAACACGATCATTAGTCCTGTGCCTGGGTGTAATTTATCTATATATAATATGTATGTATTTAGAAACATACATGTGTATCAGTTGTCTAGTACCCATAACACAAGCTCTGCTTAGCTTGGGACTAGACAACGTTGTGTGATAGCTGTAGAGGAAAATATTTTTTTTTTTTTGTTTTTTAGACATAAATATCACTTAAAGAGCAAACAACTATTTAGTTTTAGGGCGCCTTCAATTTAGCCGCGCTACAGGTTGGGGCCAAATTTAAAGCTTCTGTTGGGGAACTCATGCTCCTTTCGACATCGGTACTTACAGAAACTATTAACAAACAATACGCGTTACAATAGGCGTTTGCTTGGAGCTTAATGAACAACTCTCGAATCTAGTTAACAGTAATAATAAGGACACGCATCTTCAAGCACTCTTCTAATCATTCAATGTTATCCACAGCTGGTCGATTACCTCACCGGAGACTTCTTGGAAGAACAATACAAGGGACAACGCGACATCGCGGGCAAGGCCTCCCAACTCAAGAAGCTCATGGATCGCCACTCCGCCCTTGGAGAGTTCATCTTCGACAAGAAACTCCTTGGCATCGACATATAAGTCCTTCGCCATTATGTAGACTTAAAAAAAAAAACATCTTATCTAGTAACTTTTTTAATCTGTTGCTCTGTAATTCAAACTTTTTGGCTTTAGCAAGCATTTTTTTGGAAAACCGTCAAGACGTAAACTTTTTTCAATAAAAAACATTAATTTGAACTGTTTTAACATCGAAGTAAAAAATATGGCTTACTATTTGCGTAATTTATAGTAAAATTCACAAAAATCTTTTATTAGCTACCCCGTAGTTATTATTGTACAAATATTAGTCTAAGAATAATTTCTATGTTAAAACCATATACTCCACTGTAGATTGTATTCAGTCAATTATTATGAACGCGACCATTTTTAAACGTGTGGTACCCCTGCATTGAAAATGGCGTCTTCATCTTACTTTTATTGTAATAATCAATACCTTTACTTTTTGGCAACAAAAAGTGTGTAACATACAAAGTGGCTGTTTAATATTTTTTGTTTAATTATTTCGTAAAATAAAGTTGATCCGTACATATAAAATGTTTTTATTTTCATCGTAAACTAGATATACTGAACCTTTTTTTATATTGAAGATTATTGGGTATTTAAAAAATAAATAAGCACAAGTTTAATCAAAATATTTATTTGGTTTAAATTAAAAACTACAAAATACAGACATTCCTACAATAAGTCAATAAAAAACGAAAGTACTGCTACCTGCCTATTATGCCATGACTTTACGACTATTATTCTCCCACAAAACAGACGGGACAGGAATAAGCATTTTTTTTTGTTCTTTGGATACCAAGTCAAGTAACTTGTTTACTAGACTAAGGGTCAATTTATACTAGCGCATCGAACCGTCTATGCAAAACTGAACATAACAAATTCAACCTTAAGAGAGGCCGGTTCGGGACGATTTATCCATACAAACGTAATACCAAAATCATTTGCAAGTCGAGCATATTTCAACCATATTATAGTGATATTTGGATTTAGACAATATTTATCTAGGTTCCCAGATCTTACTTTTTTAAAAAAGCTTGTTTAAAGCTTTTTTAAAAAAGAAAGATCTGGGAACTATAATATGGTTGAAATATGCTCGACTTGCAAATGATTTTGGTATTAAGTTTGTATGGATAAATCGTCCCGAACGCCGGCCTCTTAACTCCACAGCGTAACGCGCACATTACTTCTAAGATTTTAAAAAGACGCGCTTTCTTCGGAATTCTCGCACCTACGTGAACAATGCTGATTACTTGATTAGTCGCGCATTCGTGCGGCTTCGCTTGCATGCGTTGCAAAGAATTTGACGTATCAATGCGCTTCGACTCTGTGCTAGTATATAAATAACCTTAACCCTAAGGATATTACATATTCCAATGTTTAAAAAACGAAACAATCGTATTTGGCAGTAAATGTACCAAGTTAACCTTCTCACAAACTTCATTGAGGTCGACAACACTTCACCGCCATTTTATCGCGTTTGGTTCAATGATTCCACATTATTATCTAGTTGAGCAGACACTTGAAATGTACAAAACTACACCAATATTACATGATTAAGTACATCAAAATATTTACTAGGAATCCATTTGTATGTAATATTATAAAACACAGCCTCTAATTTATGAACTTCACTTAGAAAAATCCCGCCAAAATTCCAACAGGCAACCATTTTGAATTAAACCCACAGATTAAATAAGAATTCTAGTTAGGGTTTCTTATCTTTGTCTTTTATTTCCTTTTGATCTACATTTGTAGTCTTAGAAATATTTTTTCCCTTGCCCTTAGGTTTTGATATGCCTCTTTTCATCATCATATCCTGAGGTATGGGCATTTGGCCTCTAAAATCAACACCAGGGCCAACTCCAAGTTTATAGGGAAAGTGTGTCGTTCTGTGGATACTTTCTGATGGTAAAAGTCTATTCATGCCATTGTAGAAGTGGAAATCTCTGGAAAATGATAAAGAATCAAAGTAAATAATAAAAAGTAAAAAAACTAAAACCCAACTACGACAAAAAACGACGCTGAAAAAGTATAAAACAAGATTTTCAGAATACTGAACAGAACAAATTTTCATGTTTGGAAAGGTGTAGTCACACGTTACATATACCTACCTATCGTAGCACTTTGACAACGTAAGACTACGCCTTTCCAAACGTGAATATATTCAAAATGTACAAGTAAAGCGCTTTCAAATGTACCAAACACGGCATTTTTATCTTAACTTTATTTTTTTGTCCGCTAGAGGGCGCCACATTAGATTTTGTGAAACCCCATGTTATTTGTCGAATTCTGATAAGTAGTTTAGAAGTAACGATAAAACAGATGAACATAATACATACATAGCCTGTCAAAATCATAACCCTCCTTTTGCTTTGCGGTAGTCGGGTAAAAAGGTTCAGTCGGAGAATAAGGCTTATGGCTTTGTAAAGTGGAAGCAACCCGCGCGTGAAACCACAGACTTACATAATAATATGTAAATCAATCAAAATAATAATAATCTGCTATGTACAGTCAGCAGCACACCAGACTACAACAAACTGTCAAAATTCTGCAAACGATTTTCAACTCTTAACTGTAATATAAATAAAATAAATAAAAAATAAAAAAGCCTTTTATTTCTTACTTTATACAAAACAATAAAACTAATAAACATGATTAAATACTAAATACTAATTTTTACGTTAGAAGTTATAAAATAGAAGCTATATTTTGATTAAAAAAAAGAAGTAAGAACCCCCCGTTAGCTAGGGGTGAAGGCCTCCTCTAGAGAATGCCAAGTGTCCCTGTCGCCTGCCACGTTCATCCATTGCTCGCCAGCCACTTGTACTATGTCGTCTGCCCATCGAGTAGTTAGTCTTCCTCTCTTTCTTGTGCCCGATGGACCCAGCCAAGAAGTCAATCGCTTGGTCCAACGATGGTCTGTCAAACGAGCTATGTGGCCTAACTGTAATATAACAAGGTTCAAAATGTATTGGAGAAATCTGACAGATTTGTATATTCTGATGTGCTGCTGACTGTACATTATAAATAACACTCGGCCACCAATTTGATGGAGAAAGGAAAAGTTTCAAAATGCAAAATATTTTATTTAAACAAAATGGCCGTTGGGGGTCAAAAGGTTCTAGAGTTGTGGCGAGTGCTTACCGGAAGACGCAATGTTGGAAGGTCTCTTACAAGGTCAAGGTGGACCGATGACCTGGCAAGGGTTGCGGGAAACCGACGGATACCAGATGCACAAGACTATTCATTTTGGTGACACTTGGGGGAGGCCTATGTCCAACAAGTGCCCCTCCCGGTTGCGGGGGTGCGCGCCGCCCCACGCTCACGCGCATGCATGTTTGTTTGCGTGTGTGCGTGTTTGTCCTAGGACAAACTTGAACAAATTTTCCCCTTTGTCACGAGCCATTAGAATACTGAACTATTGCTACTAACGTAGAATATATTTCACTGCAACTTGCCGAGGTTTGCTAAAGTGCGTTGAAATGCAGGTTCAGGAAGAGAAAGAATTCAGGTCACTTAATTAATTTTATATTGTATGTTTCTTATTTTTTGATACAGTAGCGTCATCTATGGCGTCACTTAAGAACTACAGGAATCCTGCATCTCGCAATAAAAGTTCTGCGCGCGATTTGAACATATAGAACAGCCCGAAATTAATTATTGGGCTATTGGGTGATATGGGCTATTGTCCAGACTATATCACCTGCCTGGTCGGAAGATTCTCCCTTTTCAACGAAGGTTTGCAGGACTTTATTCTCTGTTCCGCACACCTCTAAAATGTTATAGTTTATGTACTTATATTATTTGTTTGTTATTTCTTTGTATAACTTAAGTATAGATGTAGTTATAGCTAGTACCTAATAGCATCGCATTGGCGATTATAGCCATAATGGTGCCATTTACATGATTTTAAATAAATAAATAAATAATAAATAACAGTGAGTGTCTTTTGGTTGAAATGATGACGTCGATGATGATGACTGTTCCGGCGCTAGGCCCGTTTTCTACCGGTTGTATTTCGGGGAGTGTGCGTCGGAATTACCTAATTTAATTCCCCCTACCCTGTTCCATCATCGGACCACCAGACGTACGGCATTGCGCCACCGGTACATGGTGGACATCCCACATATTACGTACAAAACGTTTTGGGAACATTTTCACTGTGCGTACAGTCAAGGAGTGGAGTTCCTTGCCGGAGTCAGTGTTTCCTGATGGCTATAATTCGGGAATCTTAAGAGTGAATAGGTTACTTCTAGGTAAGCGCGCTCCATCGTCGACCGCATCGTCGCTTTCCATCAGGTGAGATAGCTGTTAAGAGCGAACCTATAATCAATAAAAAAAAACTTACCGTATATCAACAAAAGTAAAAGGTGCGAATTCTCTCTCTTCGTAGTGCTCAACATAAGATCTCCAGCGACAATTCAAGAACTTGTTAGTTTCTAACGAGTAATATTGTATGTATTTGTGTTCAAATAGACTCTTTTCAAACAAGGGCAGGACTTTGTAGTTATGGCCAACCTTCTCGGCGATATCTGTGAGAGAACGGACTTGTATTAAGGTGGGTCTTCCCGACTCGCCTATCGTTTACGTCGAGCATGGTTTAAAAGATTGTTGCTTCTTCTAAAGCAATCTAATGTGATGTTTGAAGCAAAAGTAATGCCAAAAAGAGAGATTACACCTGAAAACCTTGTGGGCATTCAGTAATTCAACGATTTACTCAATTTTTTCATAAAACTTGTTCCAGGAAATAGGTAAGTACGTGTTTTTATTAAACCCTTAAGGATTTTTGCTAAACAATGACAACATTTAGAATCTCGATTAAATGCGCTAGGATCAGTACTTTTTATATTTTTGATATATTAGTACATTATGGAGAGTCAAAGTTCGCGTAAAATAGCAGATATTCAGAGGTCTTTACTGGATTACTCTTACACAAAACGTTTTGATTTCTATAGAAGCCTAAATAATATCCCCAAGATGGAAAAAATGTAAAATAATATCATAATCACGTAAGAACGGTTGTATGAAAATGTCCGTCGGGTTGGCCGCTCTTAAACGGGAGACCGATTGGATGCAGGGCTTTTTTATCCATTAGGCAATCTAGGCAACTGCCTACGGGCCCACTAGGTCCTGGGGCCCTGCGCTTGCTTTACCTTTGTCTGAATCAGCCGCAGGAGGTTCCCTTGGCATTTTACAATCAGGGTACGCAGGTAGTCCAGTCATGGTCCCTTTTCTATAAAATCACTATAAAAATAACAGATTTCTTCTCAATAAACAAATTCTTGTTTTGCTGAAAAATACCATATAATAGAAACACTTGTCAATGACAGTGGTATTTAATTTTCTCTTCTTTTAACAACGAAAAGGGGTTTAAAGAGGTTAAGGCCATAGGTATTATTATTTTCTTCATCATCAAAAGTTTACGATTCTGTGAGAAGACAGAGTGAAAGGGTTAATTAATTTAGTATTAATGGCTAATTTGCTGTACTAAATAAATATAAATAAATAAATAAATCATCATTATCATTACATAGTATAAAACAAAGTTGCTTAGATCCTATTTATGCTTAGATCTTTAAAATTACGCAATGTATTTTGATGCGGTTTTTTTTAATAGACATATTGATTCAAGAGGAAGGTTTATGTGTATAATACATGCGTAATATAAGTATTGCACCCGTGCGAAACTGGGGCGTGTCGCTAGTTACATAGTATAAAACAAAGTTGCTTATCCCTATGTATGCTTAGATATTTAAAAGTACGCAACGGATTGTGATGCGTCCTTTTTAAATAGATAGAGTGATTCAAGAGGAAGATTTATGTGCATAATATATTCAATATTAGTACCCGTGCGAAACTGGGGCGGGTCGCTAGTTTATTTATAAAATAAAAATCAATCACTGAATGTGTTTTTAACAGTTGGGTTTGTTATTGTCATGAAAAGGTTCTTATAAAAGAAAAAAATAGGGTAGAGTATTTAGTTGACGGGAGCGAAGCCGCGGGAGAAAGCTAGTTGTTGTTAAAATATAATAGCTATAATATTTAGGTACCTATATCCTAGTGCCTTCACCTTGATTATTATCGAATCTACTTGATTCCTTTTTTTATATGGGACAACCTGTCTGGCGTACCCAGTACCTAGACCTACATTTACTCTCGAAGATGTTGCTTCTCACGAAGCTCATAGAATAGAGCTTTTTACTGACTTACAGTACATTGGAAGATAGCTGACTTTCACAAACTTACCTAGAAACTGTAAAATCTTTAATCGCTCATGCAAAGACTAAACGTAGCCTAATGTCAAATTTTTCAGCTGTCAAACTCAACAGTCAGTCAAACTGTCAGTGTCAATTGGACTGGTTTTCATCTTTACATCGATCGAAGCCAAAAAAAAATCAAGAAATAATCAAATTTATCAATTAAACGTTGGCCAAAAACATTACTGGGAGGTTTGGAGTATAAAATTATGGAATACAAAATGGATACAAGGTCAAACAACGCATCTGATTTAACACAATCCAACATTTGTCGATGTTGCCTGAAGGGCGGTTGTTTTAAAAGTTTGTTTACGGAATATTACTATTCAGTACAAAAAGAAGTTTATGGAGAAATGCTAAGGACTACGTTTAATATTCAAGTAAGATTTTAAATAGGTTGCATTTCTAAGTTACTACATTTTTTTTATGATTTCTGTGTTTCTTTTGGGGCTCGAATTCAACCAGTTTGGGTTACCATTTTTATTCTCAAAACTGAACTTTAATGTAATTATAATGATACAATCAAGTTTAGAAAGACTTACTCATACTGAGTGGCAGAGACATCGTTCCTAAAGTAGAACATTCTATTTTAGGCTGATAAATGTTTCTCTTTTATTTAATTACCATAAAATGGTGTTACTTTGGCCCTGGGGTATAACTTTGACCAAGCCAAATAACCAATAGGAACATGATAAACTCTGTTTACTGTGTTTCTATTGGTTGGTAAGCTGTTCCAAAGTTATACCGCAAGGACAAAGTTACCCCAATTTACTTGGTATTATAAGTTTTACTTAGCTGATACTCACTTAGTTGATAAATATAAAATTATAGATATCCAAAGGAATCGAGCCAGCATCTTATCAGATATGTGAGGACTGCATCAGTAAGCTTCGAGAAGCCACTGCCTTCAAAGAGATGGTGGTGGAAAATGAACAACATTATCTGCAGATTGTTGAGACCCTGAATATTGACAGAGAAGATGCATACACAGGTAAGCTTTCATAGTATTTAATTTGTAACGCTTTAATGATGAGGATGCGGTGGAGCATACAGTACATGTCTGCCCCGCTTGGTAAGAGCATCGCCTTGTCCTCGTGGCGGCGATCTCTCGTGCCGGGCCTTGGTAGAGGCCAAAACTAAATCAAATTAAACTAAAATTAAAATTACATCAAAATTAAATTAAAATTACATCAAAATTACAATAAAATTACATTAAAATTACATCAAAATTAAATTAAAAAAAGTTATAAAATAACAACGAAAAGTGGCATTGATTGAAATAAGTATAGATGCAATAAATACTGATATAGTCTAATCGAACATGTAATACGAGTATTTAAATATTACATGTCTGATCAGAATATAAAATCCTCTTTCCCTCTTCCCTCTTCTATTTTAAAACAAATTTATCAAAAAAAGCGCGAAATTTTAATGCTTGGCGTCGAGGGCACGCTGCTTTTAAGCCCTGACGTCTTTTAAGTCGTGAAAGGATAATTAGTTTCAGCTAGTAAACGTACTGACATTTTGAGGCGAGCGTGGAACTAGGCCTAACGCACACCACTGGAGGCGCGGCGGAGCACAACTGGGGGCTTAGACAAAGTCACATTCTCACTAACGATAGTAAAATTCGAAACTCCGAAATGTATGGAACTGACATATGCCTTCGAAAAGTCACATGGTCAAACGTTTTCGATTCGCTAATTGTTATTAGTTGTTTATACGTCAAATTTGACGTTTTAATTCGATTACCATAGCCAAGAAGTTGTTATTTTATCGAACCAACACTTCGACTTATCGATATGTTAGTCGATGTCACTTTGTCTACCATTTTGTGGTCGACATCGTTAAGGCGAAATCGAACTTAGAAATGGATACGACACGGAGCGATTGCCACTTGTCTAGGGCCCCTGAAGACAACAATTTAATGTAAACCTTACCTAACTTAACATACGGTCTACAAAAGAATAAATTCGCATGCAACGCTCGGAGCGCCTTCAAGCTACTACAAGAGCATGCGCGAGTGTTTGGGCCCTATGCAACGTCGACGACTCGGGACAGCCAGACGGCAAGCTACTCGTTGCTCGTCATCTGCAAACGCGCGTGTACGGTGGCCGGAGATCGCCGTGCCACTCCGCCGCCCGGGGCTGATTGATTGATTTATTTATTCACGAACATTTACAATTGTATGCGAATATTTAACTTAAAAACTAGGATCAAAAACATATTACAAAAAAAAAAGGAGGACAGTAAGAGGGCTGTCTATTCCCTCAGGGTTGTGGCCATCTCCTTTGATAGCATTACTGCTTCACAGAAAGCAATCGTTTCCTATTCCCTTTCGCTCTGAAAAAGGGCCACCTTTTTTTTATGTGACATCCACCAACCCTCGCTGGGCCCGCGTGGTGTATTACGGCCCATTCCCTTTCCTAGAGAGGAGGCCTGAGTCCAACCTGTGAGAACGTTATAAGGCTGATACCAGACTTGAATCTCGTTTAGTTCTCCGTGTTTTTTTTATGGTAAAAAAATTATCTAATGATGAATCCCGCACTTGGAAAACATCGTGAGGAAACCGGCATGTCCTAGAACCAAAAATTGGAACCCGCACTGGGCTCGCGTGGTGGATGGCTCATTCACTCTCTTAGAGAGGAGGCCTGTGTCCCTGCAGTGGGAACATTAAAAAGGCTGATGATGATGATTATGAATCCCGCACTTCGGCGAAGCAGGAAACAGTGTCAGACTATTACTGACTAAACATAAACAACCCATGTATTTTATTGATTTAATTTCAGAGAGTAAATCAATAGATGATGAAGTGAAACTAGAGCTGATAAAGTGTGAATCACCAAATGTGATGGAATTTGGTGATGATAGCTTCGATGATGATGATGGTGAGTTTATTATTTACTTAACTTTTTATACCACCTGCTCCATATTCTCTTTCTATATTATGCGTTCCAAATAAGAACAGGAAAGTCAATAAACTCGATCTGTCAAATTTTGAGTGAAAAGTACGGTTTGCAAAAAAATTTTATTTCCGTATCAATAAAAAGTTTTTTTTTGCTTTTTATTACTAAATTTTAGTTAATTCTAGTTGCAGTAAAATCGTTAGGATTCAATATCAATTTGCCAAATATTTTGTTTTAAGTCATAAATAGTTTACAAAAAAAACTATTTTCTTTCTTATTTTCATTGTTAGAAACAATTCGCCTTTTTCTTCTATTTACCACTACTCAGACACATCACACAGTGAAACAGAGATAAACAAAATTGAAAACTGTGTTCTGATTAAACTTTTTTCATTCACGATTCGTACGTAAATTATATTTTTTTATACATCTTTTTTTGTTCACTCTACCTAATTTCTTCGATTTGACAGTTCGACGTGACGTCACAACATTGCCATCGATCCTATTCTCATTTGGAACGGATTGTACATACCTTTACTTAAGGCAAATCATTCTGTCTCAAGTAGGGATGTAACGGAGGTAGTTTTATCGGAACCGAAGCTGAAACTGTTTTATTTGAGATTTGTTTTAACAGAACCGAAATCAGAACCGGAACCGGAGGTAAACCATGGAATATTTATTTATTTAATCTTCATGTACAGTAGTGGTACATAGGCGGACTTAATGCTACAAGGCATTCTCTACCAGACAACCTTTGATATAATATAATATCGGGGACAAATGAAAATCTATGTTAATAATAATAGTTTTTATTTAAAAAGACGAATCCCGCCCTTGGGCGGAACGGGAAACAGTGTCAGACTTTACTGACTAAACAACCTACCCTGTTTCTACGTTGCCGAGCCTTCCTTTCAGACGCGAACCCTTGGCCCCAGTTGGCTTCGACCCGTCTGCAGGGTCCATACGGTTGCTGACAGCATAAATGGTTCACAATTTGTACTTCCGCAAAAATACCACCGTTATTTCCGAGATCGTTTATTTATGTACTATGCATTCAAAATAAGAATAGGATCGATTGACAGGATGTGACGTCACTCCGTACTGTCAAATCGAAGATATTTTTTTGCAAAATTGAAGAACTCAAAGATGAGTAAAATTTAAAATCTGAATTCTGATTAAACTTTTTTCGTTCAAAGTTCGCAAATAAATTAAATTTTTAAATGAACTGAATTTTAAAAATGTCTTGCCTCGATTTGACAGTAAATCGTGACGTCACAACATGGCAATCGATCCTATTCTCATTTGGAGCGCATTGTATTTGGTTGTTACAAGTTGGTACTCTTTTACAGCATTTGTAATTTCTGCAGCTTATTTAGTCATTTAAAAATTGTCATAATATTTTTTTTTACAGAAATCTTAGCAAATATTAAAATGGAGCTGCAAAACGACTCCATCTTGGATTCTGTGCAACGAAAACACTATGTGCACGAAAAAAAGACCCGACTGAAGAAATGTAAATTAAAAACTGATATTGGTAAGTAACTAGCTACAGGCGGTGGGTAGCCGAGTGTTCAGGTTCAAACCAGGCGAATATTTTTATTTAATTTTTTTTATAACCCTACTTTGTATCCCACTGCTGGACAAAGGCCTCCCTTTTTTTTCAAAATTTCTCTCTCTTGGGCGATCTCCGGCCAAGTTTGCCCCGCGAACGTGATTAGATCATCACACCACCTTCGCCGTGGTCGACCTCGACGGCGTCGACCTCCCTCAGGCGTCCAGTCAGTGACAATCCTCGCCAATCTGTCCGGGAGCATTCACCCGGCGCATTATTTTGTGTAATTTAATTCATCACCACTGCTATTAAAACGGTGAAGGAAAACATCGTGACGAAACCGGCATGTTCTAGAACCAAAAATTTGAAGACATGTGACATCCACGAATCCGCAATGGATCCGCGCAGTGGATTACGGCCTATTCCCTCTCCTAAACAGGAGGCCTGTGTCCAGCAGTGAGAATATTAAAAGGCTGATAATTAAATAATCACCACTGCTCTTAAAACGGTGAAGCAAAACATCGTGACGAAACCGGCATGTCCTAGAACTAAAAATTTGAAGACATGTGACATCCACGAATCCGCAATGGGTCCGCGTAGTAGATTACGGCCTATTCCCTCTCCTAAACAGGAGGCCTGTGTCCAGCAGTGAGAATATTAAAAGGCTGATAATTAAATAATCACCACAGCTCTCAAAACGGTGAAGGAAAATATCGTGAGGAAACCGGCATGTCCTAGAACCAAAAATTCGAAGACATGAGACATGCACCAACCCGCACTGGGCCCGAGTGCTGAGTCCCAGAAGTGGGAGCATTGTAGGGCTGATGCTATGTTATGCTAACTAGTTACAGTGTGACCTATGACTCATAAGAATTCTTACCAATAAATACATATACTCGTACATCTATATATATAAAAGAAAGTCGTGTTTGTTACAACACTTATAACTCGAGAACGGCTGGACCGATTGCCATGGTTTTTGATTTTGAATTTGTTTCCGTCCCGAATAGCAGAATACATCTTAAAAACAATGAAAAGGGTAGAGTAGGGTTATAGGGTAGAGTAGAATAATCTGTTGCCGGGAGCGAAGCCGCGGGCAAAAGCTAGTATAATATATTCCATAATTGTCACACAACGTCATCTAGTCCCAAGCTAAGCAGAGCTTGTGTTATGGGTACTAGGCAACTGATAAACATACTTATATATTTCTAAATACATACATATTATAGATAATTACACCCAGACACAGAACAAATGATTGAGCTCAACACTCAAACATTTCTCCTGGGTGGGAATCGAACCCACGACCTCCGGCATAGCAGTCTGGGCCACTAGTCACTAGACCAACAGGCCAGTCAATGACTATGAGTCTGATTCATCCCAACGCTAGGCAAAGATGCTGTTTGACTTTTATCCTCTCTCTATTAATCAGGGCAATTTGTTTTAGTCGGGAAAAGTCTGATATTTCCGCCCGCTTCACACAGCGCTTGACTGGCCTGTTAGCCTGGTGGTTAGTGGCTGTGACGGCTTTGTCCTAGCTCGTGGGTTCGATTCCCACATAGGACAAATATTTGTGTGAAGACAATCATCCTAAAGCTTGTTCAAACTGAGACCCACTGAAGCCTGTTGAGTCCTTCGACCAGTTTCTGAAAGGAAGGTCCACCCCGGTATAAAGGCTAAGAAGGAACGGAATGGGTTTTTCAGTCACGCTCCGCCCAAGGGCGGGATTTGTCGTTAGGTACATGATTTTTCTCACCATAAGCCTCTCATCACAAATAGTGCTTGTGACGCCATAATAGGTAGTCAAAAAAATGGCACGCTTGGTTTCCATACAGATCGTGATGCTTGCGTTATCTAGGTATATCTATATCTGTGGATCAAATTAATTTTCTTTGTATTAATTAAAATCTTTATTACAGGTATGAAACAAGGAAAGGACTGGTCCAAGATAGCAGAACGTCGCGGCAACGGTCCTATATTACGAGAAAATTCATTAAAACTACTCGCAAACTCCACAATTTTCGTCTTCCAATGGAACAAGAGTCGCTACCGGTGTTTCTGCTGCAAGGAACCATTTTCTGACATCTCTCTACTCAGAGAACATACTAACACAAAACATACGTTAAAAACTATAGAAAAGAAAATAATAGACCAGCAAAATAGGCTTGTTAAAGTCGAGATTTCACTCCTGAAGTGTAAAATTTGCGACCAAACACTACAAAATTTAAGTTCACTTCGGGAACATTTAGTAGACTCACATAATTTCCAATTTGAATTAAAAGAAGATTTGCTAGTGCCATTCAAAATTGGTGGGGACCTATCTTGCCAGTTATGCGCTGAAAAATTTACAGTTTTTCGTCTCCTTAACATACATATGAATAAGCATTTTCAAAAGCAAGTCTGTCATATATGTGGGGCTGGATTTTCGAATTTAGTCTTTTTGAATTTGCATAAAACTAGATCTCATAAGCCTCTAAAATGCCGGCAATGTGATCTTACTTTCAACACGAAAATCGACAAAAGGAATCACGAAATTACGGTACATGACTTGAAATTAGAAAGAAAATTACGTTTTCCATGCCCGTATTGTAACGAAAGGTTTTTTCAGGAAAATTTTCGTGTACAACATTTAGTTGAAAAACACGGTTTAAAAAAACCGGAATTTAAATGCAATATTTGTGCTAAAGTCTTTATTACTAAGAGTTTGTGTAATAATCATTTGAAAAGTGTTCATTTGAAGGAGAAATGCCACGAATGTGATATTTGTCATAATTTTTTTTATACGAAATCTGATGTTTTGCGACATAAAGTTACACATACAGGTGAAAAGAATTTCTCGTGTAGTTTGTGTACTAATCTTTTTGCGAGCAAAGACTCTCTGAGACGCCATATGAAGAGGACACATGGTGTTAACTCAGCTTCCCCTATGAGGACGCGTGGAGCTAGGGGCCCGGGGCCCCGCACTGAGTTGGATCCCTGTTCTGTTTTTGTTTAATAGGAAATTTGTCGTGTGGTTTATGTACCAAATCTTTTGTGAGCAAATAATCTTCAAGGCGCCATGTGAAGAGGTTACATGGAGTTAATTTTGCTTCCCCTATGAGGGCGCGTGGACTTAAGGGCCCGGGCCAACAGACTGAGTCGGATCCCTGTTCTGTATTTGTTTAGTCTTGAGAACCAAACGAACGCCGGCGTTCGCATATCTATTGTCCTTCTATTATGTCTCTAATTACAGTATTCGAAAGGTTCACCGTGAAGAGTTGGATGTTGGAGGAAATAATGTCTTGTGTGAAAATCCGTTGCGTATTTTACAAGCTTTTATTTAGTTTCACCTGTCCCGTTGTCTGTCGTTCTGTAATCAAATCTTGCAACTTAAATTTGATCCACTTCCCGGTTTCCGATTGAGCTGAAATTTGGTATACACGTTTAGTTCGGATGACAATGCAATATTATGCAGACATGGAGCTGATCTGATGATGGAATCGCGAGGTAGCCATAGGAACTCTATTAAATGGCACAACCACGTCGAGTTTGGGCTCGTGTGAATCGTCTTGACGAATTTTATTTATATAAGTATAGACCACCGCTGTAAAAGCTTGTTATGAAAAAAAATATTTTCATTGAAAACTTGTTTAAAGATCTAAGCATACATACGGACGTTTGTTTTATACAATGTAATAATTTTATTAATAAACTTGTTAAATGTATAATTGTTTTATTAATTAAACAGCACACACAGTTTTTGCAGCGATTCGCTTATAGTAAAAATATTTAAAAAAATTGGGTAGTTTCACAGCGTCTGGACCTATATAATGTCCGTTCTCTCTGGACCTGCTAAAGTTTCTATTCCCTGTGGACCTGCTAAAACGTCTATTCCCTCTGGAGCTGCAAAAGAAAGAAAGTCTTTAGTACTCTTATCTATATACTAGCTTTTATCAGCGGCTTCGCCCGCGTACATAAAATATAGCCTATGTCACTCAGGAGTAAAGCAGCTTTCTATTGTTGCTAAAATTTTTCCAATCGGACTGGTAGTTCTAGAGAATACCTCCTACAAACAAAAAAACAAACTTTACCTCTTTATTATATTAGTGTAGATTGTTACGCCGTGAAATTAGAATACGCCGTTTCTTCGACAAAGTTAAGAGTACCATGGAATAATTAAAACTACTTAAGTAGAGCTGATAATGGAATTTGTACCTTCCAACCTGTAATATAGAGTCGAAATCTGTATGAGTCGTAGTCGTTTATATTTTTATAAATTAAATATTGAAAACAGAACACACATTAACACTAAAAATATGAAATCAAAGTAATAGAAACAAATTTTTTATCATCCTCGTCATTTATACCGCGTACATCGAGGGATTGGAACAGTTTGCCGGCTGCAGTCTTTCCGTCCGAATATAATTTGGGTGTCTTCAAGGCTAGAGTGAATAGGCTCTTAATAAACTAGTGCGCCTTACCATCAACGATTGCATCACTGCTTACCATCAGGTGGGATCGCAGTCAAGCACTAGTTTATTGCATGTAAAGAAAAAAAAAAAAGAAAAAGACTATTGGGAAGCGAGAATCAGTGTCAGACTCTTACTGACTATACATATAACCTACCCTATTCCTGCGTTGCCACATATTGCCAGGGCCAGAGCCTTCCTTTCAGACGCGAACCCTTGGCCCCAGTTGGTTTTGACCCTTCTGCAGGGTCCCTACAGTTTGCTGACAACTCTTTGAGGCGCGCGGGAACAGTGCGCGCCGTCGACAACTAGGCTTGGGGTTGACTGTTACCAGACGATTGAATCAATGTCAGGGACTGCCCTGAGTTTCTATTCACCCCATTTGGGGGCGTTCAAGTATTACGTAACGCAAATTGGGGGGGAGGGGATGTCTCGTCAAACGTTACGATGTGTTACAAGGGCGGGAGGGGGTCTTTCTTACAACACGTTACGTAACATTGTTTTTTTTTTTAAATAGAAAATCAGGCAATCAAAACTCCCAAATTGGCAACCCTTTTCATTTACATAGTACTTTTCATTTACGAATCCCTCGATTTTATTTGTCTGGTCGTCGGCGACGGCTAAGAAAAGCTAAAAATAAAGAAAAGTTTAGGTAAAGATGGTCACTCGAGTGTTACGTAACGTTTAGAGAGGGGGAGGGGGGTACAGATAAACGTTACGGTGCGTTACAAGGGGGGAGGGGGGTGTCAAAAATCTTCACAAATTGCGTTACGTAATACTTGAACGCTCCCTTTTACCCGGTACTTACTACAGTCCTGTGGCTTGACACACTCCTTGATCTGCTCATCATAAACGTAGCCCTCATTGCAGGCCCATCCTAGTTCGCAGGGAGGGCAAGAGGCGCGGTTTTCAGGAGTGTTGAGTTGGTAGTCCGAGCACTTGTTGTAGCAGTAGCCGGCACAGCCAATGTGGGCGTTGGGGTAGCCTCCGCATTCACGACAACCTGGAAATCGAGACAATAATAATACAGCATGTAAGCAAGAGGGTAGATTTTTTTATGATAGGTAAAAATCATCCAATGACGAAACCCGCCCTTGGGTTTTTTTTTTATGGTAGGTAAAAATCATCGAATGACGAATTCCACTCTTGGGCGGAGCGGGAAACAGTGTCAGACTCTTACTGACTAAAGAACCTACCCCGTACCTTCCTTGCCTTATTCCCAGAGCCCCGGTGTAACGCTTTCGCATCAACCCTCAGCTCCGGGAGGCTTCGACCCTGCAGGGTCCCTACGGTTTGCTGACAACTCCTTGAGGCGCGCGGGAACGGAGCGCGCCGTCGACGACTTGGGCTTGGTCTGGACTGCTACCAGACGACCGGACGGCGAGCTACCCATTGCTCACCGTCCGCAAGCCAGTGTCTACGGTGGCCGGCCCTTGGGTGGAGCGGAAAACAGTGTCAGACTCTTACTGACTAAACAACCTACCCCGTTCCTACATTGCAATACACACCAGGGCCAGAGTCTTCCTTTCAGACATAAACCTTTAGTTCTAATTGGCTTCGACCCTTCTGCAGGGTCCCTACGGTTGCTGACAACTCCTTGAGGCGCGCGGGAACAGTGCGCGCTGTTGACGACTGGGCTTGGTCTGGACGATTACTAGACACCCCGCCCGACGACGACGAAAGCCCGCGCTTACGGTGGCCGGAAGTCGGGATCGGAATCGCGGCGGCGTATTTTATTATGTTTAACATCACAGTACACATCAATTTCCAATTAAATTCATATATGCATTAATTTCAATACAATGTAAAAATTGTTCATGAAAAATAAATAAATTTGTTTTAATAAAAACAACAAAAGCCATTACTGGCTTATATATCTACGGAGTTTGGATAAAATTATAAATGGAGTACATAGTGACTTTTTTGAAGTTTTATGTTCAAAGATGTTAGTAAATTACCTACAAGTACCTATAAAAATAAATAAGGACAAAATTCTTACTCAGGGCCAAAACTGTTTCAGCGACGAACAACACCAAAATGGTTACCAGAAACAATTTAATGAAATACATCTTGAACTTGTGTAGTGCGAATAACTCGATGATACTTCAACTGAATTTTTGTGCGAGTTTAGATGACCTCTAGCATCTTATCTTTAGGTCATGGATCAGCAAACCAAAGGTTATGCGTATCTACACATATTAGGTATCTACAATATAAACTAATACTAACTCGGCAAACACTGTTCGGCGAAATAATTTTCAATACCTACACTTACTCGAAAACTGTCTCTTATCGCACTCCTATTAGGTTGAATATAGCATGTATATCACCATGTGCTTTTTTGAGTTTATCACAACAAGGGCTTTTTTATTCCCTCCTTATCGTCACGGTCACGGGTGATTTTTTTTTTCTTAGTTTATCGAACCAGGCGCGAGGCCCACACCCCAAGTTAGAAACTGACCAGAGCAGATTTGAATGCTATTATTATTATATTTCTACTGTACCTATGTTTGAGATATAATTAAAAGTTTTTTTTTTCTTTCTTTATTTCACAAGTCGTAAGTGTATTGAGAAACGTCGTTTGACACGCGTGCAGATTTGTCATTGCAGCCCTCGACTCCATAACACACTCGCCTACGGCTCGTGCGAATTTCGTCTTGGTCGCAATGCCAAACTTCCTGCACTTGTATCAAAATGTACTATTAACTAACAAAGAAAAAATGGAGACACTCAGATTTGCGGTCCCTTGAAGCTGGGAAAAAATCAAAACTTTTAAGTTAACACTATACGAATATTTTGACAGTCATAGTAATGAAAATTTATAGGCTTCCAGGACCACGGGAACTCCTTCAAGCAATCGCGCAACTTTCGCTACCTCATTTCGTCTGCATCCTACTGATTCGAGGAAAGTGATGACGGCTTACCATTCCCTCTTGCTCCGTACCATATCTTGAACTAGAGCTCAGAGGCAAAAGAGGTCGCATCGCTGATCGCCTTCACAAGACAGGGCAGTGCTTCGACCAAGCTTGGTACATCTCCATCGTATCCTTTAGAGAATTGGCTGTTCAGCGGACGTACACGCGCGGTCCGATACAAAAATGCTCCGTCCGGGCCCGCTGCGCCCCTGCCGCTACGTAGTAATAAAGTTCTCCATTGATACGACTACATGCACACTGTTAAAGTTGAACTAGCCATACTGTGCGGGTAATAATTCAGTTTCCGCTACGAGGACCGCCGCAAACTACTAACACGCGCAGGCTCACGCTTTACGCAGCAATGGCTCTAATCCGTTTTCCGCGAAGGGGACCGTCTGCGTGGATACGCGTTCTGTCAAGCGACGCGACGGGTGCTCATCGCGGGCCGTTTCACCACTTCGTCGACGTTTTCCTACTTTTGTATGTGAGCTGAGAGCAAGCTTACACCAAGCGTTTAATTACTAAAACGCGTCTATGAAGCTATGCGTACCTGTTTATAAACAGTAAGTCATAAGTTAAGGCAATAAAGAAAACAATTTTTAAATAAAACATTATGTATTTTAATATTATTAATAATAATATCAGTATGATTAAAAAATAAAACAAAGAATTTACACAAATAATAATAATAAATTTTATAAAATTTTAGGACGATTCTCTTATATTGCACATTATTTTTACAACCTTAACAGCGATTTTAGGCTAAGATCTCACGAAGCAGTTTTTAACCGAGCGAGCCCGCCGCGGTTTATGAAACCGCTTCTTTATTTCTAAAGTCACGAGACCGCAGTTTTGTAGCCGCAGCCGTTACGTTTTTTTATGGTAGGTAAAAATCATCCAATGACGGAATTTCGCCCTTGGCCAGAGCGGCAAACAGTGTCAGACTCTTACTGACTAAGCAACCTACCCCGTTCCTAGGTCGCCATCTATACCAGCGCTAGAGCCTTCCTTTCAGACACGAACCCTTGATCCCAGTTGGCTTCGACCCTTCTGCAGGGTCCCTACGTGGCCGCAGCCGTTTCGGTTGCGAGTTTAGCCCGCAAATCTGGCGGGTCATTATCGCAAGATATGCGGTTGCAAGACGGCCAGCCGGTGCAACGAAAACCGCAAATAAACGCGCATACTGTGTGCGTACCGGGTAAAATGGCATGAATAGAATCAAATTTTTTATTGTTTTGTTTGATTTTATATTTTTAGTTTCAATAAATCATTTTTGTTTTCAATATTGAATTCCAACTATTTTTAAATAACGTGAAAAAACGAACAAAATGTTGTTTCTATTTACCCCGTTTAACGATAAGTGCTTGTTTACGGAGTCGCGGCGCGATGAGTGACGCATTAGGCGTTTGTCGTATATTGCAGCAGTGGGCCGCGAAATCACACGCGGAAACACAAACATATGGCAATCTACGACAAACGCCCAAAGCGCCGCATCTCCGTTAGCAAGCACTTTAATAAATGCGCTTTAATTGTATATATACGAGTATAGTTCGTTTTTAATTCTAGACTACGATTTGACAACTTAAAATGTCAAACTCCAGAAAATTGGGAACATATTCTAGAGTGTGAAATTCTGAGTTGTCAAACCGTAATCTAGAATTAAAAAACGAACTATAGTATTCTACAGAAGTTGCGGGCATGTAACCGCGGCGGCCGCGTGTAAAAACCGCTTCGTGAGGTCTCAGCCTTAGTATTTTTCTAAATATAATTGTGATTATTAAATAGAGTCGTGTAATTAAAAAGCGCTAAAGTATGTTATCATCAATTTATCATAATTTCATTTTCATTTCAGAAGGTTTTTTTTTATGGTGAGAAAATTCATCGAATGACGAATCTCGCTCTTGGGCGGAGCAGGAGACTGTGTCAGACTTCTACTGACTAAACAACCCGTTCTTCAGGATGACTGATAATTAGCGACCGATACTTAAATATGTGATTGTAGTAATGATATCAAACAACTTTTACTATAGGATTACACCCACAGATATTTAAACCTAAAACATCCCGGCGTACGGCAAATATCCACCCTTACGTTGTTGAGACAACTGCGGCCCGGACTAAGCGTTTTGCCTCGTCGTTTATACCGCGTACATCGAGGGATTGGAACAGTTTGCCGGCTGCAGTCTTTCCGTCCGATTATAATTTAGGTGTCTTCAAGGCTAGAGTGAATAGGCTCTTAATAAACTAGTGCGCCTCACCATCAACGATTGCATCACTGCTTACCATCAGGTGGGATCGCAGTCAAGCACTAGTTAATAGCAATTAAAAAAAAAATCTCTCAGACACATCACAGAGATAAACAAAATTGAAGAACTGGATTCTGACTAAACTTTTATAATACGTAAATATTTTTTTTTAATGTCTTGTTCTGTTCACCCTACTCAATTTCTTCTATTTGACAGTACGACGTGACGTCACACATGGCAATCGATCCTATTCTCATTTGGAACGCATTGTACCTTACGTTCGACTTTGAATTTTACATAGTTTTAAAAATAATCACATTTGTGTTAAGTGCGGCAAAATGCTCATCGCGCGAGTACTCGCGTTAACGATTGTGTAAATTTTGATCGTTTTAATCCCGTGAAGGGTCGATCAGGTACATGAAAGACTATCGATTTGTAAAAATAAAATTAAAAAATAAAGTAGCTACTTGTTTTTTCTAACTGACGCGTATACGAAATTAATTTCTCTGACTGACCGTAGGTATTTTTCGGTCCGACAACTACCTACGGTCATTGAACCCACTCAGCTTTTCTTTACTTGAAGAAATGAATTTTCTTTAGAAAAAAATAATAATTTAATTTTGTCTTAACAGATCGATAGTGTTTCATGTAGCGATCGGGGATCGACCCTCTACGGGATTAAAACGACCAAAATGTAACGGTGTATAAACTAACATTATTTTAAGTTAACAATATTGCGATAAATCATTATTTACTATTTATACATTTTAAACTAACAATATTATAATTTTCTACCTATACATTTTTATAATAGTAAAATGTTTTTATATATAATAACTTACTTATTTTTATATATAACATAAGTAATTAAATACAATTATTCTAACCCCGTTTTACGTGGATTTTATTTGAACAAACAACTTGATTTATTGCATTTTTTCTTGAGTTTAAATATAAATAACATGAATAAAAAAAAACTTGTTGCCAACATGTTTTGCAACATAAAAAACATGTTGATGAACAAGGTTTCACAACATTTATTTTTCACTATTGCTTGCTTGAGAAAGCACTCACAAATTCACGATTAATTTAAACAAATATGTGTTTTATTAACTCCTCATAAAGTTCATTTTGCGCTACATATTCTAATATCTTCAGTAGCACTAGCCATTCTGAAACCAACTTAATTTACACTAGCATAAAGTTGATATTTCTTATTTATTTTCACAACGATAAAAGTTAGCGAAGACATACAAAATCAGACTAAATTATTCCCAATGCTGGGCAAGCAAAAATAACTTTGGCCCAGCAGTGGGAAAAAGAGACTAAAATAAATAAATGTCACTGGACACGAACACATACATATCTGCGGCATACGCGGCAAAAAACCCGCAAAACGGTTACTGCGCGTTCAACGAGTATTATAACCGATTTGCGGGTTTTAATCGAAGTGGCGGGCTGCACGTAGCCGTTGCCGGTGGTTCAACTTATTTGCCGAGTACTATACCAGCCTTCTATTCTTCTATCGTGTCTGACTCAAATTTGGTCTGATCAATATTTAGCCACCTGCTGCACTGTCTTCACATAAGCTGGGTAGGACAGAAGGTGACACATATCCTGGGAAGAGGCTCCACACTCGCTTTTACTGACTAAAAATCTACTCCAGTTCCTTCGTTACCATACCAGGTTCGAGGTTTCCTTCCAGAAGAAAACCCTTAGCCCTTAGGCTTCGACCCAGGAACCCTACACTTAGCTGACATCTCCTTGAGGCGCGCGTGGAACAGTGGCACTGTATTTGTAAAAGATACCTCATTTGATCAGATCATCTCTGAAGTCAATCCACCAACCCGTACTAGGCCTGCCCAATGGATTACGGCCCATTCCTTTTCTTAGAGAAGAGGTCTGTGTCCCAGCAGTGGGAACATTAAAAAGGCTGATGATGATAATGGTCAGATCTTCTCTGAAGCCATTCCAGCAAACCATACTGGGCCCGCACGGTGGATAACAGCCCATTTCCTTTCCTAGAAAGGTCTGTGCCCCAGCAGTGGGAACATTAAAAAGGCTGATGATGATAATGGTCAGATCATCTCTGAAGCCAATCCACCAACCCGTACTGGGCCTGCCCAATGGATTACGGCCCATTCCTTCTCCTAGAGAAGAGATCTGTGTCCTTGCAGTAGGAACATTAAAAAGGCTGATGATGATGATGGTCAAATCATTTCTGAAGCCATTCCAGCAAACCTTATTGAGCCCGCGTGGTGGATTACGGCCCATTTCTCCTAGAGAAGTGATCTGTGTCCCAGCAGTGGGAACATTAAAAAGGCTGATGATGATGATGGTCAGATCATCTTTGAAGACATTCCACCAACCTGTACTGGGCCTGCCCATTCTCTCTCCTAGAAAGGTCTGTCCCAGCAGAAGAAACATTAAAAAGGCTGATGATGATCTTTGAAACGACCAGCGTTGATATTAAGACAAAAAATCCTAATCTAAATAGAATGCAAAGGTTGTACCACCCGATCATCAATATCAGGTTTTCTCTCATGCACCTTCAAATGACCTTTAAGAGTGCACTTCTGAGTGAAAGCCCTCCCGCATACCGGACAGACGAACCTCTTATCATTATTATGTATCCTCAAATGCTCTCTCAAAGTCTTCTTTCTCTGATAAGACTTCTGGCATACCGGACAAGTATGTATTCTTTCCCCATCGTGTTTGATCATATGCATTTTTAAAGCATTCTTAGTATAAAATGCCAAGTCACATTTATCACACTTATGATTGCGTTCGTTCAAATGGTCTCTTCTCACATGACTGGAGAGATGTCCTGGAGTTATATAGCTTTGAGGACACGCTTTACACTTGTATCTTTTTAATTCCTCATTGTGGACTTCAGCTAGATGTTTTTGACGGGCGTAGAAAGATGTTAGAGAGATATTACAGCGCTTGCAAGCGTACCTAATACCGGATTTGTGTTCTTTCGAAACATGGTTCTCTCTTTTTGTGACTCTGTCGAAAGTTGCGTCGCAGTAACGGCAAGGGAAGTTCCCAACCTCGTGAGTCCTCATATGTCCTCTTAATCTAGCTTTAGAGGCAAACGCTTTGCCACAATTCTCGCAAATATAATTCGGGTAGTGAACGTTCATATGTGTGTTTAAGCTAACGTAGTTTAAAAATGTTTTCTTGCACACTGGGCAGTCTAGTTGATCCTTTTCTAGTTTAAAAGGCAAGTTATTCCATTTGCGATTAGAGAATTTAAGCCTGGTACAACTTTCTACGTGTTGTCTTAATTCTTCGTAAGTAGAGACATCTGTTGTGCAAATCTTGCATCTCAATTTCGTTCCGGATTTGTAAAACCGTTGAGAATTCGAGAAAATCATCTTTTTGAATGCCAAATGTAGATTAGTTTTGTTATGGTCAACTATGTGGACTTTGATGTCGTCAAGATTCGTAGATTTCTCAGGACATATAGAGCAAGAAAAAGTCCGGTTTTTTCGGATTTTGAAAGGGAATAATCCGGTTTTTAACATTGATTCCGTTTCGCTGAAATCGTGGAATTTTTTCACAGGGTTTGTTGGTAGTTTTTTCACAGTTTTACTTCTAGTTTTTCGGCTGCATTCTTCTGGCTCAGTTTTGATAATTGGTTTTATTTCTGTAATCAATAAAATATTTATGATTAGGTTCAAACTTTTATAAATGATTTGTATCATTATAACATAGTCGCTTCCCGCTGTCTGTCTCTATGTATCCTTAGATCTTTAAAACTGAGCAACGGATTTCGATGTGGTTTTTTAATAGATAGAGTGATTCAAGGGGAAGGTTTATGTGCATAATACATGCGTAAATATATTAAATATCAATTATCAGTACCCGTGCGAAGCTGGGGCGGGGCGCTAGTTATAAATAAAACATTGTTAACAATTCGGACATATATTTTCGAAATTTTGAAACAATGTAATTAAATAATTTACAAATTCAATTTATTTATTAACTTTAATGTTAATAAATTTTATAAGGTAATGTAAATTCACATACAAATATTGAATAGGCATGTTACCATGGTTAACGTTGTGAGTTAACTACTAACATTAGATACTAAAGTTTTTTTTATTATTTAAGAAACTTTGTGTAATTCCAATTGTTTTTTTTCCCAAAGAAATATAAATTGCGTTATAACGTTCTGAATTGACTCTTTTTTATTTCAATTTTATTTTTCACTGATTATTCGGTCGTATCTACTATTTAAAACAGTAAGATAAAAAGTTTTAAAATATAATATATGGGGGAAAAAAGTTTTACCAAAACTAAAACAAAACTATCGTTGGCTAGTTATAAGGCAGCAACTTCGGGTGCCAAATAAAATGTATGTTATATATATAAAAAAATATATCTGACTGTACTTAGCATCATCAATAAAATAAGTGGTATGGTATCCAATGACAAGTTAATTTTCTATAAACTAATGCTTAACTGCGATCCAAAAAAAACATGATGGTAAGCACGGTAAAAACCTTGGTTGCACAAAACTCTACACGTATATACACTACGTTTTTATTTATTTTTTTTATTTCTTGGACAAAGTTGTCAAAGTAAAAATATTTTTATTTCACATAGGCCTACATGGGCACTTGATAAAACGTCAGAAGCTAGTGCATCAACGCAGCGAGCACTAAAAGTAATTAATTTTAAACTTTTTGTCTAGATTTAAAAAACCTGCCTCAGGAGCCAAGTTACAATCGTTACATTTATTTTTAGCGCTTGTAGTTAGTCACGCCCCCAATACCCTTATTCGGACGTCATCTAAACATACGATTGTAACTTGGCTAGGGTGGCAGTATCGCTTGAGTATCTTGTCGGTGATTCTGCCCACGACGACGCGAGGCTGCTCGCGGCACCGCAGGCGGACTCGCGACCTTTTCAAGCTATTCACGCGATATTGGTCCTCTAAGTATAATGATAAAGTTTAAAATTATTTCACACTGAAAGTGTTTCCCGCGACGCTGCCATTCCAGCCTTTCCCTTACGTTCATAGAAATAAAACACAAAACTTATTTTGTAATTAAACTTTTATTCATTGAAATGCATATTACTAAATTCAAATTAAGATTATTAATTATATTCTAGTTTTGGAACAATAAACCTTATGACTTTTACAATAAAGTGCAAATTACTTCACAAATCATACTTCATTGAGGCTTTTTAATACAAATCACTTAAAATATAACACAGCAACCCTTAAAACGGCTTGCGTCGTATTTATCCGACAAGTTTTATTCGTGTTTTATACGCCAGGGTCGTGTATTTGCGACTGGGTATTCCATCTCGTTTTTTTTTTTTTATGGTAGGTAAACATCATTCAATGACGAATCTTGGGCGGAGCGGGAAACAGTGTCAGACTCTTACTGACTAAATAACCTACCCAGTTCCTTCCTTGTCTCAAGCTTTAGTAATATTGTATGCGGCGCGACATTACCAGTTTTAGTACCGTAGACACTCGCTACAGTCACACAGTGTGTTAAGAACCCCATTTTTGTCTCATCATGTTTTTATTCAAGAAATCGATAATTTGCATCATTTTTAGTGCTAGAGTTCAACTCCGGCTTTGATACGATTTATAGTTTATTTTTAAAAAAATGTCAAAGTCTCGTAATATCCGCATCATGGAAAACGAAAAAAAAATTCTAAAAAATCAACTGAACTATTTATTCTAGTTTTTGTTATTTCCATTAATTGTTCATACAATACCCTGTCTTTTCTCTCATTTCGGTTGATCTAACATGAACTGGACGCGACATATGATTTTTTTTCTCATTTTTCGTTTTTATTTTTTTATTCAACCGTAACAACGTATTAGCAGATTATTTCTACTTTATAATATTGTTTACACTTAGTATTATATACAGTATTAAAACCATAAGCTAATTCCTTGTTATCTAGAAGTTATAGATATTTTTTCTAATATCCGAAATATCCGCAGTTAGGGTTGTCACTTCAAACAATTTTGAAAATTGTTTTCAACGCTATAATATTTTAATTTATTTACAGCAATAACCGATGGTGTAATTAATGTAAATTATATTCTGGTCTCCTGGATCGATTCAATTCATTTATTTATTTATCTACTGAAGGTTACAATGTTAGGGAAAGTTAATTGTAACCACGTATTCGGTTTATTTTTTAATCTTTGTCAGAGCTCTAGTCTAAACTATTTTCAAGTTCTAATGTACATACGTACATAATGTAATGCCTTCCACTTACACCATACCCTGTTGTCATTGGTATTCTTTATTTTATATTAATCAAATAATTATGTAATAACTGTGTTTATATAGGGTGACTGGTAATTAGTGTATGATACTTAAACACGTGATTGTACTCATGATAACCAACAACTTTTACTATGGGCACAAACCAAAAAATTGATTGATTGATTTTTTTATTGAGTCAAATAATTGTTTTTTCGGATATTAACAAGTGACAGCCCTGAAGGAAATACAAAATTATCAACAACTTCTAGATAACAAGGAATTAGCTTATGGTTTTAATACTGTATATAATACTAAGTGTAAACAATATTATAAAGTAGAAATAATCTGCTAATACGTTGTTACGGTTGAATAAAAAAATAAAAACGAAAAATGAGAAAAAAAATCATATGTCGCGTCCAGTTCATGTTAGATCAACCGAAATGAGAGAAAAGACAGGGTATTGTATGAACAATTAATGGAAATAACAAAAACTAGAATAAATAGTTCAGTTGATTTTTTAGAATTTTTTTTTCGTTTTCCATGATGCGGATATTACGAGACTTTGACATTTTTTTAAAAATAAACTATAAATCGTATCAAAGCCGGAGTTAAACTCTAGCACTAAAAATGATGCAAATTATCGATTTCTTGAATAAAAACATGGTGAGACAAAAATGGGGTTCTTAACACACTGTGAGTCACCGTGGCCGACAGCGCCAATATGGCGAATATCAAACGGGGACTAAAGCACTTTTACAGCCGCCAGTCTAGTGTGGTAAATAATAGAGGTCAGTAATCTCGTTAGCTCTTTTGTCATCTATGTGAATAGCCTCCTGTGGCCAAGGGTTGATGCGAAAGCGTAACACCGGGGCTCTGGGACTAAGGCAACGAAGGAAAGGGGTAGGTTATTTAGTCAGTAAGAGTCTGACACTGTTTCCCGCTCCGCCCAAGGGCGGGATTCGTCATTGGATGATTTTTACCTACCATAAAAAAATCTATCATAATCTGTCCCGCCGTTTATGAGTTAAGAACTAAGTGACATACAAACACACACTTAAAGCTTTCTAGGAATCCATTATATACATATTATAACTAGCTTCTGCGAGCTAGACCTTTCTAGAGGATTTCTTCCGCTTGAATCAAGTGCAGGAACCTTCCGAACTTACCATGTCCTGGGAAGACCTGTGCTATGCGGAAGGTGAGAACACCGTGACGGCTTTCCATCCATACCTTAGTAAGTGAATGGGACTTCTAGTTTTTTAATAATCGTAGAAATAACCAAAGTGTTTTTACTAGAGATCAGAGAGTGGGTAGAGCAGTGGTGGCCGAGTGGTAAAGGCCCCGACTTACGAGTTGTAGGTCGCGGGTTGAAACCCAGCCAGTATTACTTTGTGTAACTTATTTCATCACTATTGCTCTCAAAACGGTGAAGGAAAACATCGTAAAGAAACCAACATGTCCTTGAACCAAAAATTCGAAGACATGTGATATCCACCAATCCGCAATGGGCCCGCGTGGTGGATTATAGCCCATTTCCTCTCCTAGAGAGGAGGCCTGTGTCCCAGCAGTGGGAACATTGAAAAGGATGATGATGATGAGAGAGAGGGCCTAAGTCTGCTATTTTCAAAACATTGTCATTCCTACACGATCCCATTGTAATTTTGCTAAAAGTTCGTAATCTGTTAATTCATAATGGCTGATTATTGGTCGGTCAGTGGTCTCGTAATAGAATTGTGGTACGAGCTGTCTTGTAACGAATTAAAAACTGTAACAGGACAATAACATTCTAATCGTGAGTCACTGATTAAAGGAACTGTCATAATTTTTAATTTACAGCATATGTCAAACATTCATTTGTCTTTATGTACGAGATTACCATTCTAAAATAAATCTTTCAATGAAGTGTCACTGGTTGATCATTGGAAAGTCATAATAACGCCATTATATTAGTAGACTAGCTTTCTGCCAATAAGCAGGTAAAAACCTGCTTACTGGCAGGTGAAGCCGCTGCTGTACAAACTTTAGACCTCCATTACATCCCTTTAGGAGCTGAATTTTGAAAAACGCTTTCTTAGTGTTCGCTTACGCCTTAAAAACCAGCCTTATGCAAAATTTCACGCTCCAAGTCCCAGTAGTTTTGGTTGTGCGTTGATATGTCAGTCAGTCAGTTTCTCCTTATAGATCTACTTATGCATAGATTTACAAGCTTTTCAAAATCAACAATAATGAAATCAATGATCGACTATTCTGACACTATTGTAATAGCAGACTTGGGGCCCTGTTTATAACGTCGTTGCTACTTAAGGACCTCTTATGTGACACTTTTGGCAAAATCCCTTTTTTACTTCAGCTTTTTCTATCGAATGCAAAAACTCTCATGGTGTATACGATGATTTAATTGTCATTTGTTATTTTTCTTTTGTATAGCTTCTTTCAATTATGTGAATGTGAGAACATTGTAGACGCAACTCTTAGATTACTTCCTACCACTTTTACGGTACGATTCCAATATTGACTGGTCTGCACTGTCCTTACATAATCAATGTGATAATACTGTAATATGGAAATATTGTAAAAGAAACAATTATTTTAAAAGAGTAACCATGGAGTTTCTTGCCGGTTCTTCTCCATAGGAAACGACCAATTTCGAACCGTGCACTAGCTTCTGACGTTTTACAAGTGCCCATGTAGGCCTATGTGAAATATAAAGATTTTGACTTGACTTGATTTATTTACTAATTTCAAAATTAACTATGTGCTTCCTAATAAAAAAAATTTTTTATATGAGAACTGATTTTCTCTTTACTATCATACTACTGTACAACTAACAATAGCAAAACTAAAAACAAGAAATGATTTAGCTAATATCTATATTTTGGTTTGGTTGTAGTTGGTTTCATTATATTTTTTTCAGTAGTCGGTTTTTATCGGCTCTCTCACAAAGTTGATTTTAGAACACAAGAGGTCTTGAAGTCGCAACGACGAAATGCAACATAAAAACACACAGCTTGTTATATGCATGAACAATGCTTAAAATCGCACACCGTGTGATAAAAAATACCTAATAGTGTTTCTCACTAGTGCGTGGTTTTTAAAAATATATATACTTAGTATTAATTATCCTAAAGGAACTTCCTCCTGGGAAAATGATATCTTACATGCTATTCTAGGGTAAAGACTACCTTGTGTGCAAATTGCGTCAAAAGCGATTACACCGCGAATCCGACCAAATTTAATAGTCACAAAATATAAAGGCTATTGAATAATATGGGTGTTATTTATCTATAACATGTATGTATTTAAAAATATATAAGAATGTCTATCAGTTGTCTAGTACTCATAACACAAGCTCTGCTTAGCTTGGAACTAGATGGCGCTGTGTAAAGGTTGTGGAATATATAAAAAAAAAAATTGCGACATTGTGCGTTGGTTGGATTCGCGGTATAATCGACGGAACGCGAGGCTAGCCGTGTGCCAAATTTCATACAAATCTATTCAGCCGTTCAAGCGAATAACGAACATAAACACACAAACAACACCATCACACACACACTAACTTTTGCCTTAAAAATATTATTGTGACTGAGTTTATTTTTATACTAAAACAAAAAGAAAGGAAATGTACAATGAGAATAGGATCGATTGCCATGTTGTGACGTCACGTCGTACAGTCAAATCAAAGAAATATTGTCAAAATTGAAGAACTCAGAGACCAGTAAAATTGAAAAACTGTGATTAAACTTTTTTTCGTTCACAGTTCGTAATTACATTAAATTTAAAAAATATCTTTCCTCGATTTCACAGTAAATCGTAACATCACAACATCCTCAAGGAGTTGTCAGCTACTGTAGGGGCCCAACAGGGTCGAAGCCTTCCGGGGCCAAGGGTTGATGCGAAAGCGGAAAACCGGAGCCCTGGAACTAAGGCAGGAAGGAATGGTGGGACGTTTAGTCAGTAGTAGTCTGACACTGTCTCCCGCTCCGCCGAAGGGCGGGATTCATCATTCGATGATTTTTCCCACCATAAAAATAAAAAAATCACAACATGGCAATCGTTCCTATTCTCATTTGGAACACATTTTAAAGCACTTCTTTCTCTATCAAATCATATTAGTACACATTAAAAATAAAGATGGCAGCTACCCAATTTCATTATTTTCTATCTTAATTGTTGTTGAAACCGCTGGATAAGAGGTACGGTCATCTAATTCCATTTTAACCGTCACAGGAGTTCCAACGACTATATTTTTCAAATCATCATTGCATTTGGCTGTAGACGATGGTATATCAGTGCAAGTCTCTTCTAGTTCTTGCTTGACATACACTGTAGTTTTATTTATTTCATTGTAAGTTGTAGCCAATGGAGGTACAGTCACAGTAATATAAGAGGTAGAAGGAACCGTTTCAATCTCAGGCTTTTTAGCCACTGGTTCTTTTGTAATTTTTGCATTAGATTTCCTTTTCCTTGAACTAACATCTACGTCAGAGTCTGCCCATAAAGCGAAGGAAGTTCTCGTAAAAGTGTGACCGGTGTAGGATTCAGCGTCAGGTAGACCTAAGAATTTAGCGATTTCCATAGGCATCTTGCCGAACTTGTTGACTCCAATGGGTTGGACTGTACATCTCCCTTTGAGGTACTGTTGGAAAAATAGGGTTTTCTTTGTATTTTTCGATCGTAATGCTGTGTATTTTTTTACGATTGTGTAGCAAGGGCCGTCTATGACGAAAGTACGGGGTTGCTTGTTTCTTGTGTGGACGGTGACTTGTAGAGTTTGCCCGTCGTCTTTGATATCATTTGTGGTAATGTTTCGGAGGTCCTCGCGTTTACAAGCGCCCGTTACGGCGAATATTAAAGCTACCTGAAATGAGAAATACTTTTTTGGATAGTTATAGACACAGTGGTATATTGTGTTGAGTGAAATTGAAACCATAGTGATTTTTGTTGTATTCGTCTTTTTTTTCTGATATTGAATATATTATACATTTAATATACACATAAAACTTTCCCTTGAATCACTCTATTAAAAAAAAAACCGCATCAAAATCCGTTGCGTAGTTTTAAAGATGATTAGTTTTAAGCATACATAGGGACAGTGGTAAGCAACTTATTGTTTTATACTATGTAATGATAGGTTCGCGCTTGACCGCTATCTCACCTGATGGAAGGCGACGATCCGGTCGACGATGGAGCGCGCTTACCTGGAAGTAACCTATTCACCCTTGACTTAAAGATTCCCGGAGGCATCAGGAAACACAGACTCCGGCAAGAAATTACACTCCTCGGCTTGGCATTTTTTTTATTTGCATGTATGTATCTAAGTATATATATATTTATAGGACTGGTCAAGTGGTCAGCGGCCGGAAATCATAAGTTATTATGAAAAGGTCCCATAAACATTTGACCTGGGTGATAATCGAACTCACGAACTACCTCTAGCATAGCATTTACGGCCACATTTTTTATAGGTGGGTAATAATCAACCAATTACATCCCCGCTCTTTGGCGGGGCGGGAGATAGTGCCAGATTTTTACTGACTAAATAATCCACCCCATGCTTTCTTTGCCTTAGTTCCAGGGCCCTGGTGTCGCGTTTTCGCACCAACGCAGCGCGAGGTGCGCGCTGTCGACGACTTGGGCTCGGTCTGGACGGTTACCGGATGGCCGGACAGCGAGCTAGCACGGCGGCGGCTGTGACGACAACGTCGTTGCCTTTGCTTTATACAGTCGGCCTCCCCTTTTGTTAGCATTACTGCTTCGCAGAAGGAGGCGGTCGCCTGCCACTGTTCCATGCTTCGGACCATGGCACCACCAAGGCTCGCCGCGAGTGATCGCTGTCTCCGATCGCCCCCACGAGAACACAGCGATGCTCTTCCCAAGCGGGGCACACCTCTACTATGTGCTCCACCGTGTCCTCCGGGCGGTCCAGACAGTGGCGACACCCGGGCGTCTCTTCCGCACGAATCCGGTGCAGGTACCTCCCGAACTTAGAGACCGATACATAGAGACGTGGTTGTAGTCATGATTACAAACAACTTTTACTATGGAACCAAACCTGAAATCATCATCATCATCCTTTTTAATGTTCCCACTGCTGGGACACAGGCCGCCTCTTTCTAGAAGAGGAAATGGGCCGTAATCCACCACGCGGGCCCAGTGCGCATTGGTGGATGTTACATGTCTTCGAATTTTTGGTTCTAGGACATGTCGGTTTCCACCGTTTTGAGAGCAGTGGTGATGAAATAAATTACTCAAAGTAATGTGCCTGGCTGTGTTTGTACCCGCGACCTACAACTCGTTAAGTCGGGGCAGATACCGCTCGGCCACCACTGCTCAAATCAACCAAGAGTGAATAGGTTACTTCTAGGTAAGCGCTCCATCGTCGACCGTATCATCGCTTTCCATCAGGTGAGATAGCGGTCAAGCGCAAACCTATTACCAATAAAAAAAAAACCTGAAATCACGAAAAAATATCTACTGGTCAGTACATTTCATTTTCATTTCATGTTCACCTAATTGTTCAAAATGTACTGAACTTGCTGATTTTTTTCGCGACTTCAGGTTTGGTGTCACAGTAAAAGTAGTTTGTTATCATGACTACAATCACGTGTTTATGTATCGGTCGCTAATTATCAGTCACCCTTGTATATATAAGCCTGTTGATCTAGTCTTAACTGCTATGCCGGAGGTCTTGGGTTCGATTTCTACCCAGGACAAATGTTTGTGTGATGAGCACGACCATTTGTTCTGTGTCTGGATGTAATCTACACTAATATAATAAAAAAAACAAACTTTACCTCTAAGTTTGTTTTTTTTTGTTTCTTTGTTTGTAGGAGGTAATCTCTGGAACTACTGGTCCTGAGTGACATAGGCTAAATTTTATGAACGCGGGCAAAGCCGCTGACAAAAGCTAGTTGATCTATATGTTTTTAGAAATATACATATAAGTATGTTTATCAGTTGTCTAGTACTCATAACACAAGCTCTGCTTAGCTTGAGACTAGCCGGCGTTGTGTGATAGTTGTCGAATATTACATTTAAATCAACAAATAACTTTTCTCGCTCTGTGTGAAGCGAGAGGGAGTGTTAGACTTTTACTGACTAAAACCCATCTTTGTTCGTTCAGTTACCCCTTGTATTTTTATAGCACCACAGTAACTCTTTTGGATACTTTCGCATTTAAATTCAATTTCCATGCAAAAATGAACTCTAATTGTTTCACATACGGTTCAATTTCACTCAACACATTGCTTCGATACCTGCTCAGTTAAAATCTTACATATAAGTAAATAATAAAAATAATATTTTCTATATATACAACATGTAACTGAAATAATACACATCTTTATACATAGCGACATCTATACCGCTACATATGAACTAAACTGCAAAATCCTACATCGCACAATTAGAGTTTTCTGCACGATTTACAAACAACAGCCGAAGTCATCTATCGGGCAGTTGCCCAGATTAGACATGACACATGTCTGGTCGGCGGATTCTACCTTTTTAACTGACGTTTGCGGGACGTTACTATATGTTTCCGCAACTTTTAAATTATTTTATTTTCGCCTTTTATTTTCTTTTATTTGCCAAAATAAGTTACAATCTTACTTAAGCACTGACATAAGTGAATTTCAATTTTAGTGGTGTTTTTTTTTTCAAAAAATTGTTACTAATTGTAGTCAATTACAGTACGGCTGTCGGATCTTGGCGAGTCTGAAGTAAAGCTCTGCGAATTTTAGCACTTGAAAACTCGTACAAAAATAAAGATTAAAAAAAAATGCCAATAACAGTTTTTAACAGTATTAACAACTGCAAATTGCATGTATTGGTTTAAATTTAAACCATTCATTTTTTACGAGTTATCAAGCACTAAAATTCTCAAAATTAAAGTTTTTAACAGCAAAATCAAGTAAAAATTGCATTTATCTACACTAATATAATAAAGAGGTAAAGTTTGTTTTTTTGTTTGTAGGAGGTAATCTCTGGAACTTCTGGTCCGATTGGAAAAATTTTAGCAACAATAGAAAGCTGCTTTACTCCTGAGTGACATAGGCTACATTTTATGTACACGGGCGAAGCCGCGGACAAAAGCTAGTTTGCTATAATTCGGAGAGCCTAACTTCAAACTCGCCAAGATTCGACGACCGCACTGTAATATGGAGATCTACGCCCTACCAATTCTAGACAAAAAAATTAAGGATGGGCATTTACTGTGTTACATGTTGTATACAGGGCCGGTTTATGCACGTCGGGGCCCCTAGGCAATGCACGTCTCGGGGCCCCCCTACCCTACTAACTTTATATACTTTGTGTCTAAAACTTTATTCATAATTACGCTTTTTTTTAATATATAGGTATGTATATAGTTTGGCAAATGGCTAGTTAAATGTCATGTCATCGAAATTTCAAATTATTCTTTTTACTGTTTATGAAACATGGACTATATTTTTCCTAAACCTGGCGGGGCCCCTAGGCAGTTGCCTACATTGCCTTATGGATAAAACGGCCCTGGTTGTATACATCATCATCTTCCTGCCCTTGTCCCGTTTTATTTGGGGTCGGCGCAATATGTCTTTTTCTTCCACTCTGTCCTGTCACCCGTCACGCTATCACTAACTCCTCTTTCTTTCATATCACTTTTTTTTTTTTTTTTTTTTTTAACTTGCAATAAACTAGTGCTTGACTGCGATCCCACCTGATGGTAAGCAGTGATGCAATCGTTGATGGTAAGGCGCACTAGTTTATTAAGAGCCTATTCACTCTAGCCTTGAAGACACCCAAATTATATTCGGACGGAAAGACTGCAGTCGGCAAACTGTTCCAATCCCTCGATGTACGCGGTATAAATGACGAGGCAAAACGCTTAGTCCGGGCCGCAGGTGTCTCAACAACGTAAGGGTGGATACTTGCCGTACGCCGGGATGTCCGGACTTCTCACACAATCCATCCATATTTTCTTTGGTCTCCCTCTCCCTCTCCATCCATCCACATGTATACTCATGGCTTTTTTTGTAACATGCGTTTCATCCCGCCTTTTTACATGGCCATACCAAGACAGACGGTTCCCTTTCAACTTACATGTTGTATACATAAAAAAATAAATAATATAAATTTAAACAAATAATAATTCAATAAATATAAACATTTTATAAATTTACTGACCTTTGTAGCTAGATATTGATTATCAGGGGCTTCGATTAAAAACCTTTCAACGTCACTTGACGACAATATTTTACATTTCCGACTAGTATAACCTTCTGAGCGAACTCTTAGGAACTGTAACAATTTTCTATATTGTTTTATATCAGTCCCATCTCTGTCTTTCACCATGCTTTTAAGCATAGAAAAAATACTCCATAAAGTATTCGGTTTATATTTATTCGCCAGAACATTAAAATACTCCAAAAATAAGTTTTCTGTTAGTGTCTGATCTTTTTTACTTTTCTTCCAAGAGACGAAATTTGCCCAGGTTGATAAATATTTTTCTCTTGATTTTGTAGGTAGTGGCTTCTCATTTACGTCGTCTTGTGCTTCCGGCGTGGTCCAATCTAAAAACATTGGGTTCTCCTTCATAACAAACTCCTTACTCGATCAATCACAAGTCACAGATAAAAAAAGTGGTTTTTTAATCTATGGTTTAAACTTTTCGCGCGCTTTTCCGTGTCAAATTGGAGTCAAAGGTGTCAAACCGTAAAAGAGTATTGATTTAAAAATATACCAAATAATTATTTTTTTAATTTAAAACGCATGTTTTTTGATGAATTAATCACGCAAATAATAAAAAGGTGAAAAAATGTGTGTATAGTCGTTATTTCTTCACGCTGGACGGCTGAACGGGTTTGCATGAAATTTGTCAAAGGGATAGACTATGTCTGAAATATAACACTTTCCCTAAGTAGTAGTTCCCTTGAGATAATTTTGTACGTTTACACTAGTATTATAAAAGATGTTTGTCACTTCTTTATGCTCAAACGGCTAAACAGACTAGCATCAAACTTAAAGAAAACACAGGTAGACAACGTCCTTAAAAAACACGTAGAACATGGATGGATAAAAAACAAATAAACGAATCCGAGAAACATATATTTTTGAATCGGGTTAGAAAGAAATGGGCATTAGTGACAGCGTGATGGTTGATAGGACAGAATGGAAGAAAAAAACATTACACCAACCTTCAAAACAAGGGTAGGAAGATGAACCGGGTTAACCCTTTTCTTGGTAGAAAAAAAAATAATGAAATTAGTTTTTACAAGCATTTTATTAGCTTGCAATGTAACTATGTATGTTCGGGTCAAATCTTGCAACTCAATTTTGAAGCAGATATCTTCAAACGATTGAGCTGCAATTTTGCATGCCGGTGTAAATCGCATGACAATGCAATATTATGATGACATGGAGCTGATCTGATGATGGAGCTTGAAGGAAGCCATGGGAACTCCGCAATAAAACGCCGAATTTGGGATGGTTGGATTCATATTGACAAATACTTTGATACCATATACCAAGGTCTGATGGAACTGGTATATACCGCGCTACTAAAACTTGTTATGAAAAATATATTTTCACTGAATACTTGTTGATGTTTGAAGACAAGTGGAAACAAAATTCTTGTATTTCAATTTTTTGGAGATAGATAAACACTTAAATAGGTTTTTTTTTTATGGTAGGTGAAAATCATCGAATGACGAAACCCGCTCTCGGGCGGAGCGGGACACCAGTGTCAGACTCTTACTGACTAAAAAACCT
This sequence comes from Mythimna loreyi, assembly GCA_029852875.1. NCBI lineage: Eukaryota > Metazoa > Arthropoda > Insecta > Lepidoptera > Noctuidae > Mythimna > Mythimna loreyi. The sequence goes on along the minus strand of CM056807.1, from coordinate 7,818,904 downwards.
ACCCCGTACCTTCCTTGCCTTATTCCTGGAGTCGAGGTAACAGTTTGCACCACCCTAGGCTCCAGGAGGCTTCGACCCCGAAGGGCCCCTGCAGTTTGCTGACAACTCCTTGAGGCGCGCGGGAACAGAGCGCACCGTCGACGACCTGAGCATAATTGTGGCGGGCCCAGCACTGGGTGCGATAGCCGCTGACGTCATTTTCCCAACACAAGATCCTGCTAAAACTCTGTCCGCCATGCAGCGACTTGTCACGGCTACATATGTTCGGGTTCAATTCTGTTTCGATCATGTTTCGTGTAATTTTGGACTATTAAAAACCCTATTTGCGAAAAATCCGTCGTTTCTGTTCAAACACCCCTATCAAAGCCGATTATTGGTCGGTCAGTGGTCTCGTAAAAGAATTGTGGTACGAGCTGTCTTGTAACGAATTAAACGCAATTCTAATGGTAGATCAAAGAAACTGTCAAAATTTTAACAGATTAACGCATACGTTAGAAATTCATTTATCATTATGTACGAGATTACCATTCTATGCCATTTCTTTCAATAGAGTGTCAGTGGGTGATCATTGGAGAGTCATAATGACGCCGTTATAAACTTATGAAAATCAACAACTATGAAATTAATGATAAACTATTCTGACACTATTGTAATAGCAAACGTGAGGCCCTGGGTGCGTTGGTCTCTATACATTTTATATGGCAACTAGACTTGTAGAGCTACATTAGAATATCAGATCCACGCCAGGCAACGTCATTCATGTCCAAAACAGGCGTGGTCAACGAGTGCCTCAGTCTAATGTAGTGTAATGATGGTTATTATGCCTTATTTTAATGTTCCCACTGCTGGGACACAGGCCTCCTCTCTAAGAGAGGGAATGGGCCGTAATCCAACACGCGGGCCCAGTGCGGGTTGGTGGATGTCACATGTCTTCGATTTTTTGGTTCTAGGACATGCCGGTTTCCTCACGATGTTTTCCTTCACCGTTATGAGAGCAGTGGTGATGAAATAAATTACACAAAGTATGCGCCTGGCTTGGTTTGAACCCGCGACCTACAACTCGTAAGTCGGGGCCGTTACCACTCGGCCACCACTGCTCTAATGATGGTTAACATTGGTAATTATAGACACAATCAAAGAACAATAGGTGTGAACCTTTTCTCCCAGAGAGGAGGCCTGTATCTCAGCAGTGGGAACATTAAAAAGGCTAATGCTGATGATGAGGTGTGAACGCCGGCGTTCGCTTGGGGTTCGGAAGTTTAATATAGCTTTATACCCTATACGCATTAAGATTAGACATTTAAACAAACCTTTTCTACTATCTGTTCAACCGATTTTAACTTCTATTCCATGGACATAAGGATGGCGTTGAAAGCCGTCACTTGTCATTCCACAAACGTAATAAAACTCAAAATCATTTGAACGGACAGTAAAATAGGTTTTCTTAAATGTCTAATGTTATTTTAGACGGAGTATAGTGTAATAAAGTATTTTTATAATTGACTAGCGACCCGCCCCAGCTTCGCACGGGTACTGATATTGAATATACCTATCATGCATGTATTATACACATAAACCTTCCTCTTGAATCACTCTATCTATTAAAAAAACCGCACCAAAATCCGTTGCGTAGTTTTAAAGATCTAAGCATACATAGGGACAGACAGCGGGAAGAGACTTTATTACTATGTACAATGCGTTCCAAATGAGAATAGGTTCGACTGCCATGTTGTGACGTCACGATTTACTGTCAAATCGAGCCAAGATATTTTTAAAATTCAGTTTATTTAAGAAAAAAATTATTTATTTATGAACTGTGAACGAAAAAAGTTTAATCAGAATCCAGTTTTTAAATTTAACTCATCTCTGGGGCTTAGACAAAGTCACATTCTCACTAACGATAACGAAATTCGAAACTCCGAAATGTATGGAACTGACATATGCCTTCGAAAAGTCACGTGGTCAAACGTTTTCGATTCGCTAATTGTTATTAGTTGTTAATACGTCAAATTGGACGTTTTAATTCGAAAACCATAGCCAAGAAGTTGTTATTTTATCGAACCAACACTTCGACTTATCGATATGTTAGTCGATGTCACTTTGTCTACCATTTTGGGTCGACATCGTTAAGGCGAAATCGAACTTAGAAATGGATTCGACACGGAGCGAATGCCACTTGTCTAGGGCCCCTGAGCTTTTCAATTTGGCAAAAAATATCTTCGATTTGACAGTACGGCGTGACGTCACACCCTATCAATCGATCCTATTTTTATTTGGAACGCATAGCAATGAATTTGTAAAAGCAAGGATGTTCAATTGACTTACCGAGATCGTCGTCATCCTCGTCATTTTCGTCATCATCGTCAAGTTCGTCATTGCGGTAATCGTCACCTAGGTCCACGTTCAGAGTGATCTCTCTCTTGATACCGTCAGCGTCCCGTTTTTCTCCTTCTGAAAATAATCATTTACTTTTAAAAAAAATCTTATCTTTTTACTACAAATACAAAACTACATAGGTTTTTTTATGGTGGGAAAAAATCATCAAATGACGAATCTCGCCCTTGAGCGAAGCGGGAAACAGTGTCAGACTCTTACTGACTAAACAACCCACCTTACCCACCCCATTCCTTCTTAGCCTTCATACCAGGGTCGGACCTTCCTTTCAGATACCGGACCGGGGCAGCAATAGTCTTCGGCCCTGCAGTTGGGCCTCTACATTTGCTGACAACTCCTTGAGGTGCGCGGGAACAGAGCGCGCCGTCGACGACTGGCTTGGTCTGGAGTATTTTACCAGACAACCGGAACCTAAGTATGTTTATATCTGTAGTGTCGAAAAATAGGCCGTACCCACGACCTTTCTCATACGCGTCAACTCCTTGAGGCACGCGTGAAACTAAACGCGCTGTCGACGTCGTGGGCTCGGTCCGACTACACGTATATTTTTTTTAAACTTTGCCTCACATTAGGAATTACTCCAGTGTCGAGGGTGCATTTACGAACATATAAAAACACATACACAAGATACCCAGACCTGGAACACCTATCTGTAGGCCATACAAAGAAAGAAAAACTTTTTATTTGTAATATTTGTTCCGTGCGGGAATCGAACCCGCGACCCTCGCGCAGCAGTCAATCGCTCGGCCACTGCGCCAACCGAACTGTCAACCGAGTCGTCATTGCTCGCCGTCCGCAAGCCCGCGCCTATGGTGGCTGGAAATCAGGATCGGAATCCCGGCAGCATCCGGGGCGCGTGCGCCGTTGCCTTATGCGGCCAACCTCCTCCTTAGCTAGCATTACTGCTTCGCGATCGAATTACTACGGCGCTACCGTAACCACATTTTTTTTTGTGGTGGGAAAAGTCATCTAATGACGAATCCCGCCCTTGGGCGGAGCGGGAAACAGTATCAGACTCTTATTGTCGAAACGACCCACACCATTTCTTATTACTCATCCTCCATACCAGAGTCGGACCTTCCTTTCAGAAACCAAACCGGGGTCCCAGTAAGCTTCGGCCCTGCATTTGGGCCTCTCCATTTGCTGATAACTCCTTGAGGCGCGCGCGAAAGGCAAAAAAAAATCTTTATGAGTGCAAACTTACTGTGTAACTTGAATGTAGACTCCAGGGTGTTGAAGGAGGCCTCGACCTGCTCCCGGAACAGCACGCAGTCCCGCAGCCTGCTGATGCACAGCTCGCAAATCAGCCGCTTTGTGTCCCCGAGTTGCAGGACGGATATCTGCAATACAAACATTAGTTAAAAAAATATCTTAGGCTAATAATAGCCGCAATTATTATTTTACCGTAAGATGTTATTGTTGACCTACGGCGCACAAACTTGGTCTTTGACTAAAGTCCAAAAGTCCAAATTTAAGGTTTGCCAACGAGCAATGGAGCGTAGTACCCATACTTGGCGTTAAAACACCACACTGCGCTCAAAAACTAAAATTCAAAAATAAAACTGAAATGGGACTGGACAGGACACGTCTGCCACATTTTCGACAAACTGAGGGCCAAAGTAACACAAAGTTAGTGCCCTGAGACAGTGCGCCGGGGTCGCGGCAAACCACGAAGGAGATTGCGCGATGAGTTAGACAAATTCCTCCCGAACTGGCAAGAGGAAGCGCGGGCCTGCGATGGATGGAAGAAGTGGAAGGAGGCTTTTGCCCAGGAGTGAGACAGAACAGGCTAACAAAAAAAAAATATATATATTATTGATGACTTCGCGGCGCGTTTGCCAGGTCTGGATGCACCATAGGTAGGTGTCATCCATCCGGGCTTTATCTGACTATTCAACAGGGGTTAATAAAATAGTTCAGGTGCAACCCAGACACTTCATTGTCAAAGGATACCTAATTGGTTGGTTTATATGGCTAGTAGTATGATCTCAGCATGATTGACAAGATCTAATCGCAGTACTGGACGAAAGAAAGTGTCTCACAAAAAGAAAGACGCCTACTGCTGGACATAGGCCTTCTACAAGCGCCGCCACAAAGACAGGTCCTGTACACAATCCATACTAAAGCCAAACAGTCAAATTATAAATTCGAAAGTAACTCTGTCTGTCTGTCTGTTACGCTTTCCCGCTTAAACTTCTCAAACGATTTTGATGAAATTTGGCACAATCTTTGGACCCTGAGAAAGAACATAGGCTACCTTTTATTGCGAAAAAAGGACGGAGACGAAGTCGCGGGTACCAGCTAGTATTGAATAAAAATTGTAACTATGTTTTTAATTTTGTTGCAAAAAAAATTTCAAATGTGTCCGAGGAATTATCATATTTTGCTTAAATGTTCAAGACTTCTGCCTGGCTTATCCAGTGACAGCAATTCAAGTGATGGCAGCCAACCACAGGACATTACTGGCACTCCGTGCTCCAGAAAGCATCTACCTACACAAGTCAAGTGTGGATGTCAGCCTCATTATCATCAGCCTTTTAATGTTCTCACTGCAGGGACACAAGCCTCCTCTCTAGGAGAGGGAATGGACCATAATCCACCACGCGGCCCCCATGAGGATTGGTGGATGTCACATGTCTTCGAATTTTTGGTTCTAGGACATGCCGGTTTCGTCACAATGTTTTCCTTCACCGTTTTGAGAGCAGTGGAGATGAAATTAATTACACAAAGTAATGCGCCTGGCTGGGTTTGAAACCGCAACCTACGACTCGTAAGTCGGGGCCGTTACCATTCGGCCAGCACTGCTCTCAATGTCTCGATGTTAGCCTATGCTAGGCATATTATGTAGTTGCCCAGATAGTGGAATATGGAGGTCTAATAAGTAGTTGCTCAATGTAAAACATAGCCCTGCATTCACATTTGATGTTGGAGTTAACTCTAAGTTCAGATTTGAGTGGCTTACTCCAACCTATCCTGCTCAGTTTTTTTTTTATACTATCACACAACATCGTCTAATCCCAAGCTAAGCAGAGATTATGTTAAGAGTGCTAGACGACTGATAGACATACTTATATATTTCTAAATACACACATTTATAAATAAACTAGCGACCCGCCCCAGCTTCGCACGGGTACTGATATTGAATATATTATGCATGTATTCTACACATAAACCATCCTCTTGAATCACTCTATCCATAAAAAAAAACTGCACCAAAATCGCGATCGTTGCGTACTTTTAAAGATCTAAGCATACATAGGATCTAAGCAACTTTGTTTTATACTATGTAATGATCACACAAACATTTGTCCTGGGTGAGAAACGAACTCACAACCTCCGGCATAGCTGTCAGAGCCTCTAACCACTAAACCAACAGACCAGTCGAAGGTAGAGTTAGTTGGGCTTACACTAGGATAGTTACCTGAGTTAACTGGTTCAACTTTTGTGCCGAAGATTACATCTTGTTTTATAAGAAATTATATGAAATGGACTATTTTACATGTATACAATATATAGGACTCTGATAGACGATTTAGTAAGTTTCATCCGAGTCCTATATATTTTAGACAGTACAAAATATCTATCAACCGGGACAGTATAAATATAGGAATGTTTTATTATTAATAGTTCTAATACGAATCAAATATACGGGCGGCAAAAGCTACGTTAATGTTTAAAAAAAAAGTTTTTACTTTTTTTACAAACTATCGTCTAGAACACTATGGCTATCGACTGGAGTACTAATAAGATTGTACTTACATCAATCGTGAAGCATTTCACCAACATATCAGCATACACTTCTGTTTTTCCATTGTGCTTATGCCCTAGCAACATACTCTTTACCGCACCTTCGTTTAAACACAAATTACACATCCCCAGCAAAGGCAACGCCTCCACCATTATCTCCGAATCCATCTTTGATTCTTTAAAACTACTTTTACACTTAAAACAATCAGTTTATCATTGTATTTTAATCAAATTGCCATGGTTTTGTGATGTTCTGAATCGTAAAATTTGACAAATGTTTGACATTGTGACTGCGTTCCAGATATTCAAGTCATTAGCGATTGGTTTTCTGTCTCTGTCTTACAACAGCGTATTAAGGTTTGCTTTCTCTTTCGAGCCTTTATGTTTTTTTTACTTATGAACCGGTTTCGATTCCCGTCAATATGACAGCAAATACGTTTTGTTTCGTTCGTCACAAATAGATAATTTTAATTTCAAAAAGAAAAAGATGCAAAAATGGCAGCTTACTAGATTAAAATAAATAAACCTGTCAGTCAGTTTTATTGTTTTTCTCAGTGGTGGTAATATTTTACGTTTTTATTTTCCTTGCATATTTAAATAGAAATTGTCATAAATGGAACGTTATCAGTACCCTGCTTGCAGTCATTTAAAGCGCCTTTCAACTGCCCATACTGTAGACGAAGGTATGACAAAATTAAAAGAATAGATTTTGTTAGAAGTTTTGATAGGATAAAGAAGATACTGTGCGTTCCAAATGAATAGGATCGATACCCAGGATGTGACGTCACACCGTACTGTCAAATTGAAGAAATTTTGACAAAATTGAAAAACTAGATTCTGATAAGTTGTTTCGTTCACAGTTCGTAAATAAATTAAAGTTTTCTTAAACACATTAAATCTTAACAATTTCTTGATTCGATTAATTGACAGTGAATCGTGACGTCACATGGCAATCGATCCTATTCTCATTTGGAATGGATTGTACTTAAGTTTGACAGTTCAAAACATAGGACCTGTTCACACCAGGTTTTGACGTGACGTCTACAGCAATACAGATGCGAGACGGATGCTAGTCAGACGCAGTCTATATACTTTTGCACACCTATATGTATAAATTCATCACGAGTTAGAATCGATACAGACGCGCGTGTGTTGCCTAGAAGACGCGACGCAAACGCGCGTGTTTCGACACAAACGCTCTCGCATATTGCATTCTTAAAGATGGCGTCAGTCGAGACAGCCAAGATTGCATGCGCTTTGTTATTATTTAAAAAAAAAGGGTAAAAAAATAAAAACAAATCTTCATTGATTTTTTTAAAATAACTTTTATAAAGAGAGACAACCATAGAAGAATGTCAATTTTGTCGCAACAGATGTTGCTATACGCATTACTTTATACGAGGCCTTATTCTTTGCAGATTTTTTGGAAACCGTAAAACAAGAGGCGAGAGTGCTTCCACTTTTCGAAGAAAGAATTCACAAATTCAAATACACGAGAGGTTACTCGTTAAATAATAATGAAGTCCTAAATTGTCGTTGGGCTGAATTCACGACTACAAGGAGGCCGAAAATACCGTTCCAGTTCCCTTCTGTCAAGTAATTAATCTAATTGAATTTGGACTTATAGGGCACTTTTGCCCGCGGCTTCGCCCGCGTGGTATTGGGGTTGGGGTTTCCGGGATAAAAAGTAGCCTATGTCCTATTCCGGAGTGTATCCTATGCCTATGCCAAATTTCATCCAGATCCGTCCAGCCGATTTGGCGTGATTGAGTAACAAACATCCAAATATATATATACAGAATATTGATTTATTTGCTTAGAATGCAGGTAATTACAATAAGGCGATAATAATAATATTAAAGTAACCTCATACATTCTACCATTTTGGCATGCAAACATTGATGCAAGTTCATCGACAAACTTATAAGAATTGAAAAGAAAATTGAAAAGAGCAAACACTGACATAAACCTAAAGGCCTGTGCACACCACGTTTCTTAAACGCGGCGATAACGCGCATTTGTAGCACGCGAGTCAGTCGCAGCCCTTAGACCTTTTTTTTTGGTGGGCAAAAATCATCCAATGACGAATCCCGCTCTTGGGCGAAGCAGGAAACAGTGTCAGATTCTTACTGTCTAAACACCCCACCCCGTTCCTTCTTTGCCCTTCGCACTGGGGCCAAGCCTTCCTTGCAGAAAGAGACCCTTTAGACCTTTTTTTTTTAATAAAACGCGCTTCAACGTTTAAAATGCAGGGCTTTAAAACATATTTATTACGCCTAAAAAGTTTTCCGCAAAAAAACCGTTTTTGTTTCAGAGACATGCACTTCTACAAGAACATAGTGATGCATGAGCCCAAAGAAACCGTAAATCAACGAGAAAATCATAGATTTCATCTCCGCAGCGGTCCCGGTATTGACAGGTTTGGTCAGTTGCCAATACCTCATGAAATGCACCTTCGTGGAATGAGACCAAACAAGAATGGAGTAGACAAGACTGGAGAAAAAAAATGGCGTTCTTAATTTAAAAAAATTTGGCGGAAATGATTGTGCAATGCGTTCCAAATGAGAGTAGTAGTAGAGTTAAATCAAAGAATTCTTAAGGTTTAGCAAACAAATAAACTTATAAAATTTAATTTATTTACGAACTATGTACTCTGCTCTGTACGAAAAAAAATTAATCAGAGACCAATTCTTTAATTTTACTTATCTCGCGTAACGTGGTAATCGTTTCTATTCTCATTTGGAAAGCTTTGTACTTATTTACGCATAAGGATTTGTTTTTTTTTTTATCTGAATTAATAATATGCCTTACAGGGCCTGTCTTGGAGGGCCCCGACTTTGGGGGCTCGCTCGAGGCCCTGCCCCATCTTGTCATTAGTGCTAGTGACCATGTTGTGATTGGTCGAATGAAGTCTCAACAGCCAATCTAGTAATAGTATAATTTGAGCTGTAGGTTATATTTATTTCCAGAATCTAAGAAGCAATGTTTTTATGCTTTGGAAATTTGAAATAATTTTATTTTTTATGTAATTGTCGTTGTATTTATGTTGATTTAAGTGGAAAACTAAATTTTAAGAAAAAACACATAAGTCTATAAGAATTAATTTATTTTTGTATTGTAATTTTCGTTTTGTTTGCCTAATTTGTTTATGGTTCCGTTTTTATAGTCTATGATTAAACTATATATGTTATGTTTTCTGAATTTCTGGTAATAAAGGCGCGAAGAAGCTGTTATTTTATTTAAAATCTTTGTTGTGTACTGGGCCGGCCTTAGCTACAGGGTAAAGCCGAGATAGATGCCCCAGTGGGATAGGTGCCCCGATTTCGATTACTCTAGTATTGCGAATTAATTGTATACTATCTCAATTATTATTCAAAAGACTTTCCAGATACTCTTACGTCTCTATGTGATTGCATGAGAAGACAAAATGCGATCAAAGTTTTTAGGGGATAGTTGCCCGTTTTGTGGGGAGGGCATCTATCCTGTAAGGCATTTATATGGATCAGGGAACTATCCCACAGGTGGGATAGATGTCCCAAAATATAGAGGTCCGCTAAAATCGCTAATACTCTAAAAATATAAAAAAACGTTTTTAAATTTATTATAAATTGGTCAATGAAAAACCAAAGTACCTGCTGGTTTTACAAATAACACATTTCACTTTTTTTACTCAGAGATATGGAGTGATTTCAAAAAGTGGGGCAACTATCCGGGTTTTACCCTAGTTGGCTAGGCTGCAAATTGTGCGATGCACACGGCAGTAGTGTCTTTGACTCTTTGTGCTTATTTACGGAGACGCAGTGCTATGGGCGACACGTTAGGCGTTCGTCATATATTGCTGCAGTATATCTTACTAATATTATAAATGCGAAAGTTACGATGTTTGGATGTTTGTTACTCAATCACGCCATAACGGCTGGACGGATCTGAATGAAATTTGGCACAGGCATAGGATACACTCCGGAATAGGACATAGGCTACTTTTTATCCCGGAAACCCCAAACCCCAACCAAAATACCACGCGGGCGAAGCCACGGGCAAAAGCTAGTGGCATATAATTTTTCTTTACAAATCGATAGTGTTTCATGTAACCGAATCGACCTTCCACGGGAATAAAACGACCAAAATTTTACGGTGTAGGTATAATTCTCAACACATCATTACCTACATGTATAAAACAAAGTTTGCTTTCCCTATGTATGCTTAGATCTTTAAAAGTACGCAACGAATTTTTTTTTAATAGATAGAGTGAATCAAGAGGAAGGTTTATGTGTATAATACATGCATAATATATTCAATATTAGAACCCGTGCGAAGCTGGGGCGGGTCGCTAGTATTTACATAAAGAAAAGATAGTAGATTTAAAACCTTATTAATTTCTTCTCCTCTTCACATCCTTTGTTCTTATTTAAAAAAGTAAACGTCATTTTTTAATGCGAAATAATGAAATGTTTTTATACGAATTTATTTTTGATTTCTATTAATTTTCTACTATTTTATGTGTACGTTTATGTTTTTGTATTAAATTTAAAGTATTAACGACTTGTAAAATGGAAGGTCGAAACAGCCATTACGGAGTTGCGTATCCTGAATGCCAGCACATTCCAAAATCGGTTCGCAAAGAGGTCACAGCAGGTATATTATATATATATTATATACATAGAATTATATAATATGCGGCTTATAAGTTTAACTGAAATGGGAATCGACATCTGATGCGCAGTAACAGATTTTCGGATCTCAATCGAAGTGGAGTGCTGCGCGTAACCATAGCAACGGGTTCGACTTGTTTGCCGCGTAGTAGGTATACTTAGTTTTTAAGCTTTAGGGCCAACGCTACATCAAGCAGGCGTTCACGTACATACTCCGTTCAGGCTCCTCGCGCGAGCACCCGTCGCGTGCAGCCGCACGCCACGCCCCTTTTGCTATGTAATAACAAATTAAAGTTTTCCATCGATACGACTACATGCACACTGTTATTAATGTCGAAATAGCGACAGAGAATCGATACGGAAAAATCATCGAGACTTACGTAAGTTTGTACTGAATCTCATGTCATGATAACGTACCGAGAATAAAAAAATTATTATTAAAAAAACAAAATACCCGACTGCACACTAAAAAAAGAGTAAAACAAGCCCCACAATACAAATTTACTGAATATAATTTATAAATGTTGATGGAAAGCATCGCAGGCGGGGACCAACAGAGGCTTATTTATAGTCATTTCTGTTGTGCACCATTTAGCAGAATTTTCGTTGGTGGCGGTCAAGGTGGTCCCCGCCTGCGATGCTTTCCATCAACATTTATAAATTATATTCAGTAAATTTGTATTGTGGGGCTTGTTTTACTCTTTTTTTAGTGTGCAGTCGGGTATTTTGTTTTTTTAATAATAATTTTTTTATTTATAACTTTTTAGCTGTTTTTAAAGGGAAATTTAGAAAAAATATTATTATGTCTTTATCCCGTGGGACTTTTAGGATAAAATGTATCCTATGACACTCCCGTAATCAAGACAAATCTAACGATACCTCATACATCAAAATCCATCAAGCCGTTTAGGCTACAGGAGGTCACAAAGGAAAAGACATACATACATACTTACATACACTCGAAAAACATTACCCTCCTTCTTTGGCAGTCGGGTAAAAAGGCGAGAAAATAAAATGTTGCTCGGCCGAGATAATGATGTAAGCAAGTTACGAACCGAATAATCGGCCGAGGGCACTGTCTCACCCGTTTGTACTACGTGTACAAAAAAGGCACGCGAGTCCGAATCTTCTTGGCCAGTTTTCTATGCTCTTTACTCCATTTTCAGCACAAGCCCGAGCACTACCACGCTCTAAAGGAGAAAATGTCTTACCTCTATATGAGCGCAAAATAAGTGACTTTAAGCGAATGAAATTGTGCTCCTTGGAAACAAATGAAAATCTGAAATGCCGCTGGGAAAGCTACATCAAGAATATTGAAGGAATGAAGCGTACGGCGTTCCAATTCCCTGATATCAGGTACTAGCTTTTGTCAGCGGTTTCGCTCGCGTACATAAAATATAGCCTATGTCACTCAGGGCCCAGGGGTAAAGCAGCTTTCTATTGTTGCTAAAAATTTTCCAATCGGACCAGTAGTTCCAGAGATTACGTCCTACAAACAAAAAAACAAACTTTACCGCTTTATTATATTAGTGTAGATGATTTTTTGCGGTTTGAACGGCGTTGAAGTAGGTTTTTTTAAACTTCGGTTTTCGTTTCATCACCTCTTACCTACAGTACGGCCGTCGGATCTTGGCAAGTCCGAAGCACAGATTACTAAATAGTTACTACGTAATCCGAAGTTAGGCTCGGCGAATTTTAGCCCTTGAAAACTCATAAAAAAACAAATGAATGCAATTTGCAGTTGTTAATGCTGTTAAAAACTATTATTGGCATTTTTGTATGATTTTTCTCTGATGCTCTAAGGTTTTCAAGCGTTAAAATTCGCACTAATTCGCAGAGCCTATTATTTTTTAATATTTATTAGTATCTAAATTTATATTGTACCTATATGAGTACCTATCTTTATCATGATATGTAATTAATATATTATATTTATGATTTTTGTACACAGACCGCCACAAATCTATCTCCTTTCGTTTAGTCCATCCTAAGGTTGTAAGAAATTACGTACACCCAAAGGTCCAGTTGAAAACCAGCGTCAGGCAACTGCTACGTAGTTGTCTGGCATTATGCTGAACTGGACCTGTTTGGCACACCCGTGAGACATTAATATTGTTAATTTTATTTCTTTTTATTTTTCATTCTATTTTTTTTTTTAATGTTAACATTAGATTGTAATTATTTATTTTATTGTAATGCTCATGAAGTGCCAAATAAACATGTTTTCTTTCTTTCAAAATTGCCATGCGATAAGACCGCCCATTGTACACTTAGTTTTTGTAAAGTACCTATAATATTAAAATAAAAAAAATATCCTGTACACATTATGAGGTGTACAATAAAGTTAATAAATAACATATATTTTCCTTTGTTTCAGTAATTTACACTTCCACAACGGTGGAATAAAATACTTGCCGTCGCTAACTCCAGCAAACAGATCTTCAAACCGAAGACAGATGGGGCTCGGTCCAGGAGTCGACAAGCTTGGCCAGCTGCCCATCCCTTACGACTTGTATGGATCTAAAACTATTGCAAAACCAAAACCTAAACCTGGCGAATCTTCTAAGGTTAAAGGGAAGCAGAAACGAAAACCACGCGAAAGACACTAAGTTACAATCAGTGTTTCTTTCAGGCTAAATCCTCCGGGGGGGCAGTTAAGAGATTGGGGGTGGGGGGACAGAGTAAATAAACGAAACAAAGTAATATTTAAAATCAATTCCGATCAATATTAATTTTTTAATTATTAAATGATACTATAAGAACCAAAATAGTGAAATTCGTCGCAAATATATACGTAAATCTGGTGCAGACGCGCGCAAGTAAGCGATCGGCAACCTATTGCTCTTGATTAAGTTTCATACGTCCCGGGGGGGGGGGGCAGCAAGGCTTTTGCCCCCCCGGAATAGTACCTGAAAGAAACACTGGTTACAATTTCATCTTCCTAGATCTCCAAGCGAAAGCCGGGCTTACGCCATAAACTTTTATACACCGTTAAATTTTAGTCGTTTTAATCCCGAAGAGGGTCGATCCAGTACATGAAACACTATCGATTTGTGTAGATAAAATAAAAAAATAAAGTACTTACCTACTTTTTTTCTAAATCTCTTATTGATATACGCATTTACGAAATTAATTTCTTTAAGTAAACGAGTCATTGACCTTGTAGGTAGTTGATCGTTGCGTACTTACTACCTACAGGTCATTGAACTCGCCCAGCTGACGTTTACTTAAAGAAATCAATTTAGAACATGCGTAAATTAATTCGAGTTTTAAAAAAAAGTACTTTGTTTTTTCATTCTAACTTTACCAATCAATAGTGTTTCATGTACTGAATCGATCCTCCAAGGGATTAAAACGACTAAAATTTAACGGTGTATTACTAGTTTTTTTTTTATGTTTTATGTTGGTAAAAATAATCTAATGACGAATCCTGCCCTTGAGCGGAGCGGAAAACAGTGTCAGACTCTTACTGACTAAACGACCCACCCCATTCTTTCTTAGCCCTCATACCAGGGTCGGACCTTCCTTTCAATAACCGGACCGGAGCCCCAGTAGACTTCGGTAGGTACTGCAGTTGGGCTTCTACCACAGATTACTAAATAGTTACTACGTCTTCTACATTTGCTGACAACTCCTTGAGGCGCGCAGGAACAGAGCGCACCGTTGACGACTGGGCTTGGTCCGGACAATTACCCCTTACTTACACTCATGAGAATTAAAATTCATAGGGTAGTTCCCGTTGGCCTAGAATCCTGAAATTTGGCATGAGGCAAGATCCTATAGCACATGTTTTGACGTGACAACGTCTTAAATTAGGTTGCGGCTGGGAGTCACTTATGAAAAAGTGTAACGCTCGGTAACGTTACGATGAGTCACCGAACGAGAGAGAGGCCCGCCGAATGCCTTGCGTCTCTCTCCCACTCAACTATGATCAGTCTGCCGCGCGCGCAGCACTAGAGAATTAGGACGTTGTCACGTAAAATCTTCGCCCGTAAAACCGACTTTACAGGCAACCATTTTTTTTTATTATTGTGTATAGGTTCGCGCTTGACCGCTATCTCATCTGATGGATAGTGACGATGCGGTCGACGATGGAGCGCGCTTACCTAAAAGTATCTTGGCGAGTCCGAAGTTAGTCTGCGAAATTTAGTGCTTGAAAACTCGTACAAAACTAAGATTAAAAAAAAATTAATGCCAATACTTAACAGTTTTAACAGCAATAACAACTGCAAGTTGCGTTTATTTCGTTAAACCATTTTTTTTTACGAGTTTTCAAGCGTTAACATTCGCAGAGCCTCACTTCAGACTCGCCAAGATCCGACGGCCGTACTGTAAATGTAAGTATTTGAATAAAGTATCCGAGGTGGTTTTTTTTTTTTTTTTAAAAAAAAAAACATTACATTACATTACATTTACAGTACGGCCGTCGGATAGAATTTAGGAACAATAAACTCTATGCCATACAAAACAAAGTTCAAACACTACAAACCGTTGTTTTTAGAGCCTTTTGTTAATACCTCGCAATTAAAATCGACTTGGTGTATCTGTATAGCTCGTTTCGCTCAGAATGTCTTACTCTAGAAATATGTTTATCCAATTTTCTGGAGTTCGACATTTTAAGTTGTTAAATCGTAGTCTAGGACTAAATAAAAAACGAACTTAAAGATGCAGGTCAATGAGGTTTCTAAAAAAGACGTTCACCAGGTGGCAGCACTGAATCGATCTGTCAAACGCTTATGTTTGGTCCAAATTCACCAATATAACTAATCCCGATTTGTTTTCTTTTAAATACCTAATCGTGATTAGTTTTAGAGCGGGCGTACCTACACGGACTGCTCGAGCGGTCGACAGCACGATGGAATTTCATCATGTAGTTGACGGCTTGAAGCGGTCGCGACTGCTCGAGCAGTCGTGTGTACGGCAGCGAATGAATGGCTCTAGTTCACCGCGCGGTCGCGGCTTCAAGCAGTCGGTCATAACTGCTTGAAGCAGTCTGTGTACGGCTCGCCTTAATGGTAAAATTGGATCTTAATGACGTAAGTTAAATTGGCGCGTCAAATCATTACTTTTCAAATGTAGAAGACCTGTCGCCCAAGTAGCGCCTTCTGGTGGCTTGAATGTTTCTGTAAACCTTCATTGTCCGCGTTTGTTAAGCATCCATTAGAATTTGTTTCTTTTTTGTACTTTTTTTATGTACTTGTCACTTTTTCTTTGCTACCCTTGGTTGACTTTTTGAGTAGGTATGGCTAAGTACTTTTGTACTGCATGAAATTATAATAAATAAATAAATTTGTGTGAAAATAAGGTTTTCGTTAAATAAAACAATGTTTAGCAAAAATGTTTTTTTTTATTTTCATTTTAAAGTTATGTTAATACAAAAGTCCGCTGCAGCGCTTCATTTATGTCGTCCAATAAAGCTATTAAGCAAAAATGCACTAATGTCATCAATGTAAAGGTGTATGGCCTGCAGATCACCTAAGTAGAACAGTGACTGTACGGTACACCTAATCTAGTGCGTATATTATCTATACTAATATTATAAAGCTGAAGAGTTTGTTTGTTTGTTTGAACGCGCTAATCTCAGGAACTACTGGTTCGAATTGAAAAATTCTTTTTGTGTTGAATAGATCATTTATCGAGGAAGGCTTTAGGCTATATAACATCACGCTGCGACTTATAGGAGTGAAGAAACAACGGAAAATGTGGAAAAAACGGGGAAAATTATTCATCTTTGAGGGCTTCCGTTGCGTGCGTTGCGAAAACGGTAGAAGATACCAAAAAAATATGTATTAAAGAATTATTCCTCTTAAAATTATCTAAAAAAATGTCCGCGACAGTATGTGTCTATCTTTTAAGATTAACTCACTAGAACCGTTTTTATGGGAATCAAATTTGGCCGAAATTAATGCATTATTACCAATTATTTGTTAGAGTTGTATCAACATAGTAATATTAAACTTTATCCAAATAAATGTGTTGTTGATTAAGAGTATGTAATTGTAAACAAAATTGTCATTGACATCACTTATTTTCAATGAACATCTTAGAAGATATTACAGTTTTAAAATAACTCCGAAATAAAATTCACACGCGCCGCTTGATGTGCAAAATATGACGCTGCGCCTGGCCGGCGGGCGAGAGGAGGGGTTGCTTGCGGGTGGCGTGGAGGGGTCCAATGACGAATCCCGCTCTTGGGCGGAGCGGGAAAAAGTGTCAGACTCTTACTGACTAAACAGCCTATCCCGCTCCACCCTTGCGTTATTTCTAGAGCCCCGGTATAACGCTTTCGCACCAACCCTCGGCTGCAGGAGGCTTCGATCCTGAAGGGCCCCACAGTTTGCTGAGAACACCTTGAGGCGCGCGGGAGCAGTGTACGCCGTCGGCGACTTGGTCTCGGTCTGGACTATTACCAGAAAACCGGACGGCGAGCTACCCATTGCTCACCGTCCGCAAGCCAGCGTCTACAGTGGCCGGATATCGACGGGATCGCGGCGGCGACGGTTACGGTGAGGGCGCTGTTGCCCTTGCTTTATGCGGTCGGCCTTCTCCTTTACGAGCATTACTGCTTTGCAGAAGGCGACCGCCTGCCATTCTTCTTCGCTGCGGACCATGGCCTGAACTAAGGCCCAGCGCGAGAGGTCGCCGCTGCCGATCACCCCCACGAGGACACGGTGATGCTCAAGCTCAAGATTCCCAAGCAGGGCACACCTCCACCGTGCTCGCCTCACATTGGCGACACCCGGACGTCTCTTCCGCACGAATCTGGCGCAGGAATCTCCTGAACTTTCCACGTCCGGTGAGAACCTGCGTCATGCGGAAGGTGAGGATGCCGTGATGTCTATCCAACCACGCCTCAAAGAGGGGACTTACTGCCAAGATTATGGCGTGCCCAAGGGGGGGTGTAGCTTTATGAAGTACTTTTAGATAATTATGTTCTTTTAAAAACTAAATTGTCTGAAATAATAACAGAAATTGACACGGGCAAAGTCGTGGGTAACAGCTATAATTTATAAAGCCGAGTATGTTTGCAAAAATAAATATGATGCCCAAAATAACTATTCCACGCGGACGAAGTCGCGGGCACAGCTAGTAGTATATATTGATTTATTGATGCTCTATACATACAGACCCAAGTTGGGCGCCAAAATGGAAAAAAAATTGAAATTCTCAGTCGGTTCCTATATCTATACTTTTTTTTTTTAGGGCGTCTCTCCTCAGACCTTTCTCCGTACTGCTCCACGTGTCCTGCATTCACGTAGGTCCTAATGACAGCATCAGCGGTCGGCATTACCTTTACAAAAATGGGCCAGACAAGAAACAAAACTACTTATGCCATCAACACACTAAAAAGAAGATGGCCTCCAAGAAATTACGTCACAGTACTCTCAAATGCATGCCCATGCTGTCTCTTCAAATGCCTTCGCCAAGAGTCTTTGGATTTAAACTTAGCATCGCAATAACTACAGCAGAACGACCTCACATCTTCATGGGTCCTCTCATGCCTTCTCCGATCGCAAGTAGTAAAAAACCTCATGTCACATTTTGTACAAGGATACTTACGCTCCCTAATATGAACGGAACGCACGTGAGTTTTCAATTTCAAAGGCGTTAAAAATGTTTTTCCGCACTCGTCGCATGTCGACACTGCTGGCCTTTTGAAACCGTGTTCTAGAATTTTGTGCTCATTTAAAATGTACGTATATTTAAATGTTTTACTGCATATGTTACAAATAGATCGTTTTGGCGCCCTAACACCATGAGCTTGTTTCAAATGTTTGATTTTCGAAGAATTTGTCAAAAAAATGGCGGGACAACGCGAGCATTTCTTTTCTCTATGCATAGTTTGGACGTGGCTCCGTAATCCAGATCTATTAATATAGGATAAACCACAAGTATCGCAAACGTTATTCATGTAGTGAGAATTCATGTGAATTGATAATCGCATGTAGGTGTTAAATTTCAATTTGCATAACACACATTGGTAGCCATCTTGGAATTTGTATGGCACTAAATAGTGCTCTGTTCCATGAAACGAAATGTCGTGTTCTTTTTTTAAATGGTTCAGAAGATATTCTAGGTCTTCGCACTTTTCGGAGCATAGATTGCATTTTAAATCTGAAATGTCTGCGTTCTTGCATGACAGACCTCGTAGTCTTCTGAGATCTGATAGTCTTGGGTTTTTATGAGTGAGTGAATGTTCTTTTAGCTGACTAAATTCTGGGTATTTCATTTTGCAGAAGTTGCAGCCGAATTTATTTCTGAGTGAACGAAAGAGGCACAAGTTTGAGTTCTGAACGAGTTTCATTGTGTTTTCGCTTTTATGTTTTATAACTAATTTTTCTTCAGAGCATGCTTTTCGCTTATTTAGCTTTTCCTCATTTAGTTTTGCTGAAAAAGATTTTTCAAATGATTAGGTAACAGTTATTACATGGCAACATTCTCGAATATTTTGTTACATAACAACACCAATGTGATCCATCGGTTCTTCCTTTATTAGGGACGTCCCCTATTATTGATCAGCACAAATGTGGATATTATTTACAGTTTTAGAAAAAAAATATATCTTTATAAATCGTTAGTGTTTTCGGGTGGAGCCTCCACGGTTTTTTTTTATGGTAAGTAAAAATCATCTAATGACGAATCCTGCCCTTGAACGGAACGGGAAACAGTGTCAGATTCTTACTGACTAAACGACCCACCCCATTCCTTCTTAGCCTTCATACCGGGGTCGGATCTTCCTTAGAAAAACCGGACCGGGGCCTCAGTAGGCTTCGGCCCTGCAGTCGGGCCTCTACATTTGCTGACAACTCCTTGAGGCGCGCGGGAACGGAGCCGTCGACGACTTGGCTTGGTCCAGACTGTTACCAGACGACCAGACGGCGAGCTCCCTATTGCTCGCCGTCCGCAAGCCCGAGCCTACGGTGGCCGGAAATCGGGATCGGAATCCCAGCGCGCCTGGGGCGTGTGCGCAGTAGCCTTATACGGTCGGCCTCCTCTTGAGCTAGCATTACTGTTTCGCAGAAGGAGGCGACCGCTTTCCATCCCTCCTCGCTCAGGACCATGGCCTCCACTAAGGCCCGACGCGTGTATAAAGAGGATAATTAAATTGTTTTATACCTGTACCTGCTTTCGTCTTCAAAATTCTCTTTACAGGTATACTTTTAATGGCATTCTTCACTTTTTCATCAACTTGAGAGCCATCTTCAGAATCCAAAGCCTCTGAGTTCATATAATCACTGCCCTCTTCATTTAAATCAAAAGTATTGAAGTGATCATCACTTTCATTTAATATTTCTTCAATAACATCTTCATTTTTTTCTTTGACACTAAGTGTACTTGAGTTTTGACCTGTATCATTTTCTGTGCCATAATTTTTATTGCCACATTTATTAGTTTTTTTGTTAGCAGTCTCATTATTTTCAATCTCTTTTAGACCAGATTTGGTTTTTGTTAAGTTAAAAATAGTTTTATGATTTTGTGTTTTCGCATTTGATTCCAATGTTATAAAGAAGACTTGCCCTGAAAAACAACAACTTGCTTAGTTGGATCATAATCCTCTAAAATATATGTATGAGTTATATAGTTTTTTATGTGGTGGGGAAAATCATTCAAAGACAGGGAATGGGGTTGTTTAGTCAGTAAGAGTCTGACACTGTTTCTCGCTCCGCCCAAGGGCAGTATTCGTCATTTGATAATTTTTCCTACCATAAAAAAACCCCCGTTTACGGTGTTTAGAAATCGAGGGTTGGGATCTGTAGCGCCATCTATGGCGTCACATAAGAACTACAAGAATCCTGCATCGCGCAATCAAAGTTTTCCGCGCGATTTGAATATATAGAACAGCCCGAAATCAACTATCAGGCAGTAGCTCACCAGTTTATAAACGAGAACGAAAAAGTACGCTTATGATATACATGTCATGTTGAACCTAATCATAGTGTGATAAGTGGAAGTTTTCGAGTATGTGTATTGAAAAAATGATTTTCATTGAAAACTTGTTTATAAAAAAAACAGGGTAAATATAGCCTGATTGTCTGGTCTGTCCGGTCGAACGATCCTCCCTTTTCAAAGGTGGTATGTAGGACTTTACCCTCTATCCCCTCTACCTCCAAAGATCAACACCAACTGAGTCAATGCCACTGTAGGATAGGTTACAAGGCCTAATACATTCAAAATAACAAGTTATGAAGTTAGATTATTACCTCTTTGAGAGCCATTCTGAGTAAAATTTTCCCAGTTAAAATCTGTATCACTGATGTTATCATCAAAGTCGTCAAAATAATCAATATCTTCTTTCTCTGCCTTTGTGTCTATAAAACATAAAAAATAGATTTTTTATTAGTGATAAGTAATTTCTTTATTTGGCAAAAAGTGCCAAAGTACAGAAAAGAGTGAAACTTCGCATGTAGCCAAGGGGGCGTTCAAGTATTACGTAACGCAAATGGGGGGGGGGGGGGTGTCTCGTCAAACGTTACGATGTGTTACAGGGGCGGGAGGGGGTCTTTCTTACAACACGTTACGTAACAATGTTTTTTTTTTAAATAGAAAATCAGGCAATCTAAACTTCCAAATTGGCAACCCTTTTTATTTACGTAGTACTTTTCATTTACGAATCCCTCGATTTTATTACTCTGGTCGTCGGCAACGGCTAAAGAAAAGCTAAAAATAAACAAAAGTATTGGCAAAGATAGTCACTCGAGTGTTACGTAACGTTTAGAGAGGGGGTACAGATAAACGTTACGGTGCGTTACAAGCGGGAAGGGGGGGGGATCAAAAATCTTCAAAAATTGCGTTACGTAATACTTGAACGCTCCCCAAGTTACTATCGTTTCGTGAACGTCGAGCGCTTTAAGTTGGCCACGCCCCCAATTGCTTTGTTCAGACAACTCAGTGCACAGTCACGTGATCAGTACAATGGAATTGGAGGCATGGCCTATTCCAAGCATTCAACGTTAACAAAACGACTAGTAAATTGGTTTGGAGGGCTGAGGACTTAGCCCTGCAGTGGAACTCAACAGGCTCATAAAAGGAAATTTTATGTTATTATTATAATCACATTGGGTGCAAATTTTATAAAAGTTATGGATGATGAGATGTTAGACCTGTCTCGTTGTCTAACCAGACACAGAACAAATGATAAGAGTGGCCTGTCAGTCTAGTAGTTAGTGACCCTGACTGCTATGCGGGAGTATTGTGGGTTCGATTCCCACCCAGGACAAATGTTTGTGTGATGAGCATGATCATTTGTTCTGTGTCTCATGTCTGGGTGTAATTTATCTATAATATGTATGTATTTAGAAATATATAAATATGTTTATCAGTTGTCTAGTACCCATAGCACAAGTTCTGCTTAGCTTGGGACTAGATGGCGTTGTGTGATAGTTGTGGACATATTATTATTATTTGTCCTTGGTGGGAATTGAACCCCGCTGCATAACAGTCAGGACCACTAACCACTAGACCAAAAGGCCTGTCAAGCCCATTATAATAGTACAATGAATCAGGTAGTTGCTAAACATTAATTGTTTGGTCTATTTACCTATATTTGCATCAATATTTTCCCAACAGAAGTCCTTTTCAAGAGTTTTTTGAATATCTAAGACTTTTTTCTTGAAGGCTGCAGCATCACGAATCTTTGAAACACACTCCTCACAAATAAGATATCTTTGGTCATCATTGTTTTCAAGCTGGTTGAAACAATAAAGAAAAATAAATTTTTATTAATATTTTTTCTGTCAATTTTTTATTTTTATTATGTGAACACGATAACATTATTCTTCAAAGGTAAGGTTATTTTTTTTTTAATATACTCTTACAGTACGGCCGTCGGATCTTGGCGAGCAAAGACTACAATATAATATATTGGCGAGTCTGAAGGCTCTGCGAATTTTAGCGTTTGAAAAGATGGTTTAAAGCAAATAAATGGAATTTGCAGTTGTTATTGCTGTTAATAACTGTTATTGGCATTATTTTTAAACCTTTATTTTTTGTACGAGTTTTCAAGTGCTTAAATTCGCAAAGCCTAACTTCAAACTCGCCAAAATCTGACGGCCGTATTGTACCTAAGACGACTCATTGAACAACAACTAAACTAGGGAGGGAGGCCTTTGCCCAGCAGTGGGACAACATAGGCTAGCTATAATAATAAACTCACCTTTATGTTAAAAATGTCCAACAGCATTTCAATATATCTTTCTGTTTTATTCCCAATGTAATATGTGTTAGCCATGTCTTTGTAGCATTCTTCTGATAAACAACATCTGCAGAAGTGTTTTTCTTTCATGATATCAGTTTTATTTACACTTTTCATTCATAAAAGCTCAATTTTTTGGCAATGTTTGTGTTTTTTTGTTTGGATTTTTCAGATTTTTGGCAGCTGATTTTGACTTCATACATTTCGTTTAGAATTTTGAAAATCTAAATGCGTAAATATTATTGTGGCAACTTTTACACTAGTTGAAGGATGGAACTGTGAAAGGTCTATTTTGTTTGATATATTGATAAAAAGTCGCACTTGTCGTTAAACCTTGTGCCGTTGAACATACACAGCTCAAGAAAATAACGAAATAATAATGATCAAATCGTAATATTGACTATATCACCGAAGTATACCTACAAAGAAAGCAGTTTTGAGACACCAAATACTGCAAAGCGCAAAGGCATATTTATGTAAAGGATATATAAGATCCTTCGGCATTATCTGCGTGCTAATAAAAAACGATGTCATTATAAAATACAAAGGCATAGTACATACCTATTGAAGACAAAAACAATATAAATTCTAATAATTAAATCAGAAATAATATGGCAACACACAGTGATTCTGTCAAAGTATTGAGGTCGATTTTTGTTGTAAATGCTCAAATTGTTGATTTCTAATTAAAACAACAATAAATATTACAAGTTATCACCTTTGTTTGATTAACTATAATTAGTTCAAGGTACACTTAATCTTCTACTACTGAAAATTCCTTCAAAATGGCTACGAAAAAGGGCAAAGGCCCTACTTTTGATTCCGGATTGTGTCGATGTTGTGGGAATATGAAAAAATGTCGTGTTTTGAACCTTGAATACGAGAGTTTGGGGCAAAAAGAAGTTTATTCAGACATGATAATGGATTGCTTCAGTTTAGTGGTAAGTTATATATGTTACACAGCCTTTTTATCTATATTCTTTGTGACTTATAAGACTGAGGTTTTTTGGTCGTAAATTAACTTTGAAACAGTACCAGCTGGTTTTAACGCTACTATCTAATGAGATAAATCTGCTTGTCAAAAAATACTGGAGCCCATATTTGCTGAACTGGACCTATTTGGTGCAGCCACACAATTGTTTTTTTACCTTTTTTATCTTATACTAGCGACCCGCCCCAGCTTCGCACAGGTACAAAGGTGATATATTATAGCTATAAACCTTCCTCTTGAATCACTCTATCTATAAAAAAAAACCGCATCAAAATCCGTTACGTACTTTTAAAGATCTAAGCATACAAAGGGATATAGGGACAGAGAAAGCGACTTTGTTTTAAACTATGTAGTGATAGTATGTTTGCATGTGGTTTCTGTATTGTGTGTGTCTATGTGTCAAATAAAATATTTTTCTTTCTTTCTTTCCTCTTCCGTAGCTATCTCACCTGGACGGTATACCATCGGAGCGTCTGATCTGCGCGACTTGCGTGTCTCGGATACGTGACGCGCTCAGCTTCAGGCGGCAAGTGTTGCGCTGTGAGGAGGCATTCTTGCAGATGAAGATTTATGATGCTAAAACTGATGGTAAGGAACCAAACTATAATATAATAAACACACAACGTCTAGTCCCAAGTTAAGCACCTTCTGGAGCCGCCGGTTGGTGTGAAAGTGTTACCGCGGCTCTAGGAATAAGGCAAGGAAGGAATGGGGTAGGTTTTTTAGGCAGTAAGAGTCTCATACTGTCTCCCGCTCCGCCCAAGAGCGGGTTTCGTCATTGGATGATTTTCACCTACCATTAAAAGAAAGAAAAGAAGCTAAGCAGAGCTTGTGTTATGGGTACTAGACAACAAATACTGGTAAATATACTTATATACTCGTAAATATACATATCCATACTAATATTATAAATGCGAAAGTAACTCTGTCTGTCTGTCTGTTACGCTTTCGCGTAGGTTTAACTTTCAAACGATTTTGATGAAATTTGGCACAGACAATCTTTAGACCCTGGAAAGGACATAGGCTACCTTTTATTGCGAAAAAAAGGACGCAGACGAAGTCGCGGGTACCAGCTAGTAATAGATAAATTACACCCAGACACAGAACAAATGATCGTGGTCATCACACAAACATTTGTCCTGGGTGGAAATTGAACTACTTTTACTCTTTCCAGATCCAAAAATAGAAAGTCAGTGGGTTTCAAAGACTGATGTAGTGGTGAAGGAGGAGCCAGGAACAGCCAACCCGCAGAGCGATGATGATGACCACTGTGCCGACGCCTCAGATGCTTTAGCTGATACACCAGGTAAGACGTTACAGAAAAAACTGCAAGTTTCTCACTAGGCTTCGTTTACACGGCATTGTCCTGCACGTTTTGACGTGACAACGTCTTATAAATTGGTTTGCCGGGTGACACTTGAAGAAACTGCGTTACGCTCCGCTCACGTTATGCGCTCACAATGAGAGCGAGTGAGAGGCACGCGTCCCTTCCACTCGGGCATGGTTAGCCCGCCTAAGAGCGAGAGAGACAGACATAAAAAGTGAAAGGCACGCGTCCCTTCCACTCGAGCACAGTTAGCCCGCCTAAGAGCGAGAGAGACAGAGCGAGAGAGAGAGAGTTTCATTAAAATTATTTTACCACTCAAAGTCGTTGTCACGTAAAACTTTCGCCCGTATACCGACTTTACAGGCAACCAATTTTTTTTCTAATTCTCTTTTTTTAGGGTTCCGTAGTCAACAAGGAACCCTTATAGTTTAGTTAGAAGGGGGGGGGAGCTCTAACTTTTGAGCCACAAGTTTATAAAACATGAAAAAAATCTCAAAAGTGGAACTTTAAGAAGCCTTTCTTGGAAAATGTCCGTTAAGTATGCGTCGTAAAACCCATTCTCTGCTGCGAAGTCTAAGGGCACTATCACACTAGCGATTTGCGAGCGTCCTCAACGCGGAGCGGGTGCGCCGCCGTGAACGCCATTTAGTTTTGTTTCGTACAAACGCCACACATTTTTACTAAAGGTAGACAAAAAGGAACTTTTTAAAGGTAGGTTTTTTTTACTAAGCGTATTGTACATCGTTAACTTTCCACAAATACGCGAAGAAAACGTTGCGAATTCGCCAAGCATCCGCGATGACTTTGCCATGCAGCCGCGGCGTGTTCGCAACGCATTCGCTGCGTGCCCGCCCCGCCCCTTGCGCAAACCGCTAGTGTGATGTAGCCCTAATGATGGACGATACGGAAAGTTTACTAGCACTTGGTGGCCTGATATGTTGACGCGAGCGATACGCAGAACGTCTAGTCATTAACAGTGCGGTGGGTATAGCATCGTGACAGTGGCGGGTTACGGCGTATACCCCGTGAAATTTAAATGGTTGTTTTCCCTCAGCGAAATGGTTGTGTCTTGATAATATAAATGTTTGATAAAAAAATAAAATATTAAAAACCAAAAATGGACCTGTAGAGTGCAAGCTAATTATGACGTATCACAACGTGCGAGAGCTCATTTTGGTTTATAGTACATTTTTATACAAGTGCAGGAAGTTTGTCATTGCGACCGAGGCAAAATTCACACGAGCCGTAGGCGAGTGTGTTATGGAGCCGAGGGCTGCAATGACAAATCTGCACGTGTGTCAAACGACGTTTTTCAATACACTTACGACTTGTGAAATAAAGAAAGAAAGATAAAAATTTAATCGTATCTCAAACATACAGTAGAAATATAAGAAATATATAAGTATAGCATTCAAATCTGCTCTGGTCAGCTAATTTCGTGGGGTCGTCCAGCGACTCGGGGGGACGCCTCGCGCCTGATTCGATAAACTAAGTAAAACAAAATAATCACTCGTGACCGTGACGATAAGGAAGGAATAAAAAAGCCCTTGTTGTGATAAACTCAAAAAAGCACTTGGGTGATATACATGCTATATTGAACCTAATAGGAGTGCGATAAGAGGCAGTTTTCGAGTAAGTGTATTGAAAAATATTTAATGAATCGGTTTCCTTTGATGGCGTGCTGCTTATGCGACTCTAGTAGTACCTACAAATTACGTTTAGTGTTACTATTGTTTTCGCTTTTTTGAGTTGATGAATATTTTTAATAATTATTTATAAAAAAAAACTTTTTATTTTTTTATTTTTACTGTATGCTTCAAAAGTACTCCTTATGGCAAGTCATTCTGCCGCGGAAAAACAACCATTTAAATTTCACGGTGTATAGTGGCACGTAGCGACCGAAAGTGGCGTACGTGTTGCCGGTGGGCTACACGTGTGGCGCGTCTATACAAAATGTTTAATAAAAACTGTTAAGTTGCTGTCGATGACTCCTAGAGGCTATGGTCGGTAGCCACCTTAGCGCTGAGCCTAATTAATCTATGGCTGAATTGATATTTCTTGTATTTTTTTTCTTTGTAGTAAAGTTTTGTTTATATTTTGCTAAATCTCTGTTCTAAGATACTAGCTTTTGTCCGCGGCTTCGCCGCGTACATAAAATATAGCCTATGTCACTCAGGAGTAAAGCAGCTTTCTATTGTTTAATTTTTTTATTTATTTTTTTCCAATCGGACCAGTAGTTCCAGAGATTACCTCCTACAAACAAAAAACAAAAAAACAAACTTTACCTCTTTATTATATTAATGTAGATTTGTATTAACACGATAAGTTCATCAGCTTCAGTTATGGATTTAACGCAACATTCTTAAACTGAGGCGTGGTACGGATCGAAACGTCGTTTTTGTTGAATAAGAGTAGACTTTCAGTTTCGAGTAAAAACATTGATACCTCAGTGGTATCATTTCATCCATAGCCTTAACTGTACACAGAGTGAAAGTATTTTACTGACACTAACTTTTATGAAATCCTTGTTCTTGTAGATTGGTTGCGCAAAGTCAAGGAGCGGGTGGTGTGGACCAGCCCGGAGGAGGCCTGTGACCAGCAGGGAGGGACTGCGAAGCCAATAGGCGAGTCCATTCACAAATATCTATCTCTACAGACTAGTTATGTCCCACTGCTGGGCATATACCTCCTTATTCATATCATACTCGTATACATCGTTAAATTTGGTCATGAATTTTGAATAATATTTTGGAAATGTATAAGTGAAGCTCTTTCAAATGATACTAAACACGGCGTATTAATTTCATTATTATTTTCAACACATTACTTTTTGACGCATCCCATTCTCGTCGCCAAAGTTACGTATTGTAGCTACGCGGAGGTGGGGAAAGGGCGCTCAAGTGAAACACTCGGTAGCTAGCAACGCACTGGTTTATTGAGTACCGGGTACGGGATTCGCTGGGACAATAAGTGGCGCGCGTGTGCGCGCCTCACACATACATACATAACAGTGGGAATCGAACTCACGACCTCCCGCATAGCAGTCAAGGTCACTAACTACTAGACTGACAGGCCAGTCTAATCTAGTCTATCTATTAAAAAAAACCGCATCACAATCCTTTGCCTGCTTTTAAAGATCTAAGCATACATAGGGACAGCGGAAAACATCTTTGTTTTATACTATGTAATGACAATTACTAAAGAAGTATGGCATTAAACATTTCACTACCAATTTCAGATGACGACTTAAAACCGGACAAAATGGACGAAGACGACCCGGATGACCTCCCCTTGAAGCACCACGTGACCCAGAGGAAGGAAGCCACCGCACAGATGGAGGTAGCTGAGGTGGAGCCTGTCAGACGGGACCTCAGGATACCTGTGGTGAAGGTACCACCACCACCCATGCCGAAGCCAAGTAAGTACTCTTTTAGGAGGCGTGTAATTCAAAATGTATAGTGCGCGGCGAACAAGATGGACCAAAATGGCTTTGCAATATTTAGCTGGGTATATTTTGTTAATACATACATAGTATAGATAAATTACTCCCAGACACAGAATCATACGGATTTCCGGCCACCGTAGGCGCGGGCTTTTGGATGGTGGGCAATAGGTAGCTCGCCGTCCAAACATCTAACAACCGTCCGGATCATGCCCACTCGTCGACTGTTCCCGCGCGCCTCAAGGAGTTGTTAGCAAACTCTGCCCCTGGTATATATATGGCAAAGTAGGAACGAGGCAGATTGTTTAGTCAGTAAGAGTCTGACACTGTTTCTCGCTCAGCTCAAGGGCGGGATTCGTCATTGGATTATTTTTACCTATCATAAAAAAAAACCCAGACACAGATCAACGCTATAGCTACAACTTAGGGGTCTTTAAGTAAAGAGTGAATAGGTTACTTCTAAGCGTGATTCCTCGTCGGCCACATCATTGCTTACTATCAGGTGAGATAGTGGTCAAACGAGAGCTTATGTATAATAAAGAAAAATATGTTAGCCCATCATTTGCGTCGGATTGGTCTGATTTAAATTTTTAAATAAACATACTTGTCACACAAACATTTCTCCTGGGTGGGAATACAACCCACCACCTCCGGCATAGCAGTCAAAGCCACTGACAACTAGACCAACATACCTGTCTTGAATTTGAATTTAAAATCCAATTTCTCTTGTCCACAGAACTACCAATGTCGAAAGTCCAACAAATAATGCGGGAGCGAGACTCAACATACATGACAGAGACGAATATACTGACCATAGTGGAGTATTCTTTCGTGTGTCCCTTCAAATGTAGACACAACCATCTCCTGTGCTACTACTGCGGAGAATTGTACTCAGATCCTGCGTTACTAAGACTTCATACAACAGAAATGCATCACCCAAAGAAATTCAAAGTCACCGAGCACAAAAAAATGGTGAAAATAGATTTAACAAGGATAGATTGTCGATTATGTGGTGTTAAAATCAATGATTTAGAAGAATTTAAGAAACATATATCGAGTGTACATAAGAAGAAGTATTATTTTAATTATAAGGACTCTGTGTTGCCGTTCCGGTTGACTCGGGATGAGTTGAAGTGTGCTATATGTGATGTGTTGTTCCCGTACTTCCATGCTTTGAATAAACATATGAATGAGCACTTTAGTAATTATGTCTGTGAAACTTGCGGGTTGGGTAAGTTTCTTTTTATATTTTTTATTAGCTTTTTTTCTATACACTGTTAAATTTTGATAATTTTAATCCCTTGAAGAGTCGATCCGGTACATAAAACACTATCGATTTGTAAAAATAAAATAAAAAAGGACTTTTTTAAAAATTCGAATTAATTTACGCACGTTTGAAATTGATTTCTCTATGTAAACGTCAGCTGGGCTAGTTCAATGACCTGTAGGTAGTTAGTACGCAACGACCGACAACTACCTACGAGTTTTTTGACTTGTTTATTTAAAGAAATGAACTTTGTAAATCGCTATATCAATACGAAATTTAGAAAAAAATTACTTTATATTTTTATTTTATCGTATCGATAGTATTTCATGTACCGGATGGACCCTCCACGGGATTAAAACGACTAAAATTTAACGGTGTATTTAACTTTCTTAGTGGTAAAAAAAAAATGACACTAATAAATGAATTTGAATTTTTTTTTTTAATTTGATAACCATTTTGCTAACTTCATTTACATATTTTATTACCTTGAGCGTATCTTCTTACAAAAAAAAATACAAAAAGATTAAAATCGGTCCACGCAATCCAAAATAACCACCGGGTACAGCGCCATCTCTCGAGAAATTGGGTTACTAATTTATACATGGGCTACTGTTACATTGTGAGTAATTTGTGATGGACAGGAAACTACGGAGCCCTACACTGAGCGTGGCCCGACACGCTCTTGGCCGGTTTTTTACTATAGAATCTATCTAACAACAACCGTCACTTTGCGCAACTTAGGTTGAGATATCACATCATCATCATTACATAGTATAAAACAAAGTCCCGCTTTCCCTATGTATGCTTAGATCTTTAAAACTACGCAACAGATTTTGATGCAGTTTTTTTTAATAGATAGAGTGATTCAAGAGGAAGGTTTATGTGTATAATACATGCATAATATATTCAATATCAGTACCCGTGCGAAGCTGGGGCGGGTCGCTAGTAAAATAATAATAATAATAGTATTAAATGTTATCCAGGTTTCGTGGACAAAGGCCGCTTCATGATGCACCAACAGCGCCACGAGGAAGGCGACTTCCCTTGCGCTGACTGCGGGAAGGTGTTCAAGGCGCAGTACAACAGAGACCTGCACATAGACCGCGTGCATCGCAAGAAGGGACGCGTCTACTGTCCCAAGTGTGATGTTAAATTGATGTCTTATCCGCAGAAGTTGAAGCATTTGGTTGAGGTGAGCGAGTTTTAAAAATATCCTTCTTTAACCTCTCGTATGTCGTAATTAGAGTCTCGCATAGATCTGCGTACATACTGCGGCATACGAAAGGATAGTGCCCACAGATCTCTAATAGCTCTACTGGACAAGCTGTTTCGTACATATGTTTGTCGGATGATTTTTTGTACCTATTTGAAGCGCCACCCGCGAGTGTCCAGAGAACTAATTTGACTAATATTGCATGCGGCGCGACATGACCAGTTTTAGTACCGTAGACACTCGCTACAGTCACCGTGGCCGACAGCGCCAATATTGCGGATATTAAACGGGGACAAATACAGTTTGACGGCGGTCAGTCCAGTGTGGTAAACAATAGAGGAAACCTTCTATAAAATACTCTCCTTAGAACTCAGTTTTAAAGTACCTTCATTAAATTAACCTCTTTAGTTAGTTAAGTTAAAGGTACTCTATATCTCATAACGTTATGTTGTCACCAGGTACACGGTGAAGAGCCCCTGAGTTTCCCCTGCACGATGTGTGACCGGATATTCGACACGAGGCGGACCCTCACCATACACAGGCGGAAGGATCATTTGAAAGACTTCAGGTACAAGCCTATATTGTTTATTGTATTCAGCCATGTGGAATATATTCTATTTGTGAAAGATTACGATGTGTAATGTTAAGGTGGGCGTTCCTCACTCGCCTATCGTCAAAGTAGCGCATGGTTTAAAAGCTTGTTGTTTTTTTTAACGCAATTTAAAGTTATGTTTGATGCAAAAGTAATGCGAAAAAAGAGAGATGAAAGAAAGTAATGCGAAAAAAGAGAGATAAAAGCTAAAAACTCTTTTCACAAAACTTGTTCCAGTTGTCATTTGTCCCCAACACTCCATGGTTCACCTCCGGTTGCCTCCGTAACATCCCTAGTTACCACTGCTCTCTATTTATTTTTATGTAATCAACTAGCTTTTGCCTGCGGGTTCGCCCACGTAATGTTAGCAATATATAGGCTACCAGCGCCTTCACTTGCGTCTGTGGTTACTGCTCCGCCCCCATAGATCATAGCGTGATGTTATTTATAGTCTATAACCTTTCTCGAAAAATGGACTATTCAACACAAAAAGAATTTTTCATTTCGAAACTGTAGTTCCAGATATTACTGTCTACATACAAACTTACAAATTTTACCTACTTATAATCCACTAGCTTTTGTCAGCGGCTTCGCCCGCGTACATAAAATATAGCCTATGTCACTCAGGAGTAAAGCAGCTTTCTATTGTTGCTAATTTTTATCCAATCGGACCCGTAGTTCCAGAGATTACCTCCTACAAACAAAAAACAAACTTTACCTCTTTATTATATTAAAGTTTAGATATATAAATAATCTATATATAAAAGTAGAAACTGATGGGTGCATATGGGGCCCCACCACTATCTTCGGGGCCCAAGTCAACCTCCCCTGCAAGTTGGGGCACCTGCCGAACAACAGACGAGGCTCTGGCGCTGGCTTTCCCTTTTAGGGTTGGGAGGTCAGACGGCAGTCGCTCCCGTAAAGGCCACAAAAGCCAAAATATATGGTTAGGTCGGAAAAGATAATTGCCACGGATAGGGCGCCGCCGCAAAACGGCGCGCAGGAGAATCGCCCGACTCCTGTGGCAAGTGGGCGAGGGCTACCGTGTCAGGGGCGAACACGGATAAAGACGCGAGCCCCAACCCGTAAACTCCGCTTCGCCAGCCTTAACATTGGCACGCTGACCGGACGCGCGAGAGAGTTAGCCGATGTACTGCTTAGGCGAAGGGTGGCCGTGGCATTCCTGCAGGAGACTCGGTGGAAAGGCCGCAGGTCCCGGCTCATCGAGAATGGCTACAAACTGATTTATACGGGTGCAGCCGGTGGGGAGAACGGGGTGGCCGTTGTACTCTCCGAGGAGTTTCACGACGCAGTCCTGGAGGTGAAACGCTACAGTGATCGGCTTATAGTCGTAGGTGTGCTTATTGATGGGGTTATAACCCACTTGATAAGTGCCTACGCGCCTCAGGTCGGTTGCAGCGACGCTGAAAAGGCTGCGTTCTGGGATCAACTCGGTGGGGTGCTTCGTGGCATCCCGTTGTCGCAGGGAATCGTTTTGGGTGGTGATCTGAACGGTCATGTGGGTGACAGGTGCAAGGACTTTGAGCATGTTCACGGTGGCTTTGGATACGGTAGCCGTAACGCTGAAGGGGAGACTATCCTCCAAACGTGTGCGCCTTGCCATCGTGAACACGTATTTCAAAAAGAAGTCCGAACACCTGATTACCTACAAGAGCGGGGGGTACGCTACCCAAATCGATTTCTTACTCACACGGAGGCACCATATCAGTAGGGTGGCCAACTGCAAGGTCATACCCGGTGAGAGTCTCACTGCACAACACCGTCTCCTTGTCATGGACTTGCGCGTCAAGCCTAGGGTCAAGGTTGTTGAGCGCCAACAACGCCGTATACGGTGGTGGCGACTGAATGAAGCCACGTCCCAGTCGTTCGCGTCGGCCATCGGCGATAAGTGCGATGGTACCGATGGCGAACCTGTGCAAAGCCACTGGGACAGGATTCAGGTTGCCATCACTGAAGCGGCAAAGTCGGTGCTCGGCTTGTCCAGGGGCGGCCGCAGGTGTGACAAGGAAACTTGGTGGTGGGATGACACAGTCCAGAGGGAGATCAGAGAGAAGAAAGCCCTCTTCAAAACGTGGCAAGTTTCCAAATCTCCCGAAGACCGCGACGCATACAGAACCGCAAAACGTGCCGCCAAGAGGGCCGTAGCTAGAGCCAGACGAGACCACTTACAGCCACTTTATGATAAGTTGGAATCGTCTGAGGGGCAAAAGCTCATTTATAAGTTGGCACGTTCCAGGGTCAAAGCGGCACTGGATATCTCTAAGTGCCGCTGTGTAAGAGACCCTGACGGCAATCTGTTATGCGAGGACCTCGCGGTGAAGGAGAGATGGCGCTCGTACTTCCACGAGCTGCTGAACAAGCAGTACAAAGAGGTGCTGTCTCCGGTTCTCCCTCCGAATCAGGGACTTGTGCCCCCGGTTACGCCTGAAGAAGTGCATGTGGCTCTTCGCCGCATGAAGAACCGGAAAGCTGTCGGTGCTGATGGAGTCCCCATTGAAGCCTGGAAGGCGATGGGTCCTCATGGTGTGGGCATCTTAACCCACCTATTTAACCGCAAGCTCCTCACCGGAAAGATCCCGAGTCAATGGAGACTGAGTATTATCACTCCGGTCTTCAAAGGCAAGGGATCGGTGCAGGAGTGTGGCGACTACCGTGGGATTAAGGTTATGTCCCATACCATGAAGCTCTTCGAGCGGGTGATTGACTCTCGGATCCGGCAGGAGTGCACCGTCTCGGGATGTCAATATGGGTTTCGACCAGGCCATGGCGCCATGGATCCCATCTTTGCCCTAAGGGTTACCATGGAGGGATACAGATCGAAGAATACGCCTCTGCACCTCTTGTTCCTAGACATGCAGAAGGCCTTCGACTGTGTCCCCCGTGATGTGATCTGGTGGGCGCTGAGATCCAAAGGAGTGCCCGAGACCTATGTTGACATCATCCGAGATATGTACCTAGACTCCGGTTCTGTGGTTCGGACCGCTGTTGGCGATACGAAACCCTTCCCCATCACCGTCGGAGTTCACCAGGGCTCTGTCCTTAGTCCGTTTCTGTTCAGCGTGGTGCTGGACGTGCTGTCCTCCACCATCAGGGACTTACATGAGCAGCCGCCATGGCTGCTCATGTATGCAGACGACATCGCGCTGGCGGACTCGGACAGTGGGCGCTTGGTTCGACGTGTGGCAGCGTGGAAGGAATCGCTGGAAAACGGCGGTCTGAAGATTAATGCGGCGAAGACCGAGTACTTGGCCTGTAACACAACAAACGCTGCTCCTGTTCGCATTGGCGAAGACACAGTTGAGCGCACGGAACAGGTCAGGTACTTGGGATCGGTGCTCCACGAGTCCGGGGACGTCGATTGCGACGTCGAGTCACGTATCTCGGCGGCCTGGGCGAAATGGCGTGAGGTGGCGGGGGTTATCTGTGACCCCAAAATGCCGGTTAGGCTCAAAGGACAGGTCTATAAGACCATCATTAGGCCTGTCCTTTTGTATGGCAGTGAAGCGTGGCCTGTACTTGAGCGACATAAGCAAAGCCTGCGTGTCAAGGAAATGAATATGCTGCGCTGGATGTCTGGAGTTTCGCGGAAAGACCGCATTAAGAACTCCCGCATCCGGGGCAGCCTTCGGGTCCGTGACATAGCGGATAAACTGCAGGAGGGTCGCTTACACTGGTATGGCCACGATTTACGAAAACCGGCAGACTACGTGGGTAAAAGATGCCTTGCCATGCCGCCTCCGCCGGGACCCGGAAAACGAGGTAGGCCTAAGAGGCGTTGGATCGACGTCGTAAGGGACGATATGCGTGCTAATGGGCTTAAGGCAGAGGACGCAAAAGACGCAAAGCGAAGTGGAGACGACTAAGCAGGAAAGCGGACCCCGGGCACCGAGGTGAAAGCCAAGGTAGCAACCGGGACTTACGCTAGGCTGATGATGATAAAAGTAGAAACTGACTGACTAACATATCAACGCACAGCCAAAACTACTGGGCCTAGGAGCGTGAAATTTTGCACAAGGCTTCCTTTTATGACGTAGGCAAACACTAAGAAAGGGTTTTTTTTTTAATTCAGCTCCTAAAAGGATGTAATGGAGGTCTTAAGTTTGTATGGAAAACCCTACTTTCACGCGGGCGAGGCCGCTAGTGTTAGTATAGATTTATTTTTTAATTACTCTATTTCTCATTCCCCAGGTACGAATGCCAATGTTGCGGACAAAAATTCTTCACACGCTTCGCCCTAAACAACCACATGCCGACACACACCGGCGAACGCAACTTCAAGTGTAAAGTCTGCGAGAAATGTTACCCCAGACTCAAGACTTTGAAAGATCATATGAGGATACATACGAATGATCGAAGGTACAGGTGTCACGTATGTGGGCAGGCTTTTATACAGAATTGTAGTCTGAAAGGGCATATGAAGAGTCAGCATCCGGAGTATGAGATGAGAATGTGAAGAGATCCATGATTTAGATGCGTTTGGGAAGCTACGCGGTGTCTTCTCGTCCAATATACCGCAGTGTGAAGACGAATTTCTATGACCAGTGTGTGTTGCCAGTGTTTACTAATGCGCCTCACCATAAACGATTGCATCACTGCTTACCATCAGGTGGGATCGCAGTCAAGTATTAGTTTATCTAAGGAGAAACTGACTGACTGATATATCAACATACAGCGGAAGCTACTGGGCCTAGGAGCGTGTATTTTTGCACAAGGCTTCCTTTTATGGCGTAAGCGAGCACTAACGGATTTTCCGAAATTCTCACTGCTGGGACACAGGCATTCTCTCTTGGAGAGAGAATAAGCCATAATCCACCACGCGGGCCCAGTGCGGCTTGGTGGATGTCACATGTCTTCGGATTGTTGGTCCTAGGACATGCCGGTTTCCTCACGATGTTTTCCTTCACCGTTTTGAGAGCAGTGGTGATGAAATAAATTACACAAAGTAATGCGCCTGGCTGGGTTTGAACCCGCGACCTACAACTCGTAAGTTGGGGCCTTTACCACTCGGCTACCACTGCTCACTCAAGCTAAGCTTCGAATAACACCTTTATAAATGCCTCTCAAAGTCAAACTGAGACAGAAAATGATAGTTGACAGAAAAGTTGATCTTTTATTAGTGTTTAGAAAATGTACAAACTGTAATATAATATGTAAAATTGATCTCCCTTTATACTATGTGTTACAAATAAGAATAGGATCGACTTACCGCCATGTTGTGACGTCATAACTGTCAAATTGCATCCGCTATATTCTGTTCACAATATAATCATTTGTGAACGTATTCGACATTTTTAATTAAAAAAAGTTTTGACAGTTATGACGTCACAACATGATGTGACGTCATAACTGTCAAATATAAGCGAAGCGGTAATTCTAACACCCGTATTCACAAACAATACTCAAACGACCCTTGACTAAGCAAACGCACAGTGTTGAAATAGAGCTCTGTGATTGGTTCGTTTGTGTTGCGTAGTTCACAAACCCTGCCCTGTGCGCTCGCGAGCACTGTGAGACCGCATAGTAACGTTTGTGAATACGGGTGTTATTCTCATATGAATCCCATAGTAAATAAGTTATAGTATTGAACATTCTGTTAAAGTACAGTACAACCGTCGGATCTTGGAGAGTCTGAAGTTGGCTCTGCGAATTTTAGCGCTTGAAAACTCGTACAAAAGTAAATGGTTTAAACCAGTAGTACCCAAACTTATTTTTCTCGTGGACCACTTTTAAAATTTTACTGGTTTCGGTCGACCCCCTGCTGTTACGAATCTACCACATTCTTAAAGTCGCCAAAAATTAAAAATTATGTCGCCTCTGAGTTCTGTCCCTATACAGGGTGTATCTGTGAACATTTACATCCCTTCAACCTCGTGTTCTACCAACCATTTTGAACAACATTTGTTCTATGGCTTTTTGAAATTCGCATAAAAAAATTTCAACTTTCATACAAAGTCGGTCACGTAACTTAGTAATTTTGTATGGGGAGGCGAAAAAATTTCTGAAGATCTGTAAATGAAATTGTACTTAATACCGAATACGCAAGTTTGGACAAGTAACAGTCACTTGCCCTATTAAAATATTATCTGCTTAGTTAGACCCTTATAAAAACTATGCTTATATTTTTGTTCTTTACTATCAAAAGCAGATAAATTTTCGTGAACCCCCATTAACATCTTATGGACCCCCATTTTTTATTCACGCCTACGTAGACCCCCAGCAAGTCTTTCGTGGACCCCTGGGGGTCCACCTGGACCACTTTGGGAATCACTGGTTTAAACAAATAAATGCAATTTGAAAATGAATGTTATTTATTTATTTATACTTTATTGTACACCGCATTACAAATACATAGGGTAAACATTATTTAAAAAAATGAGGGACAATGGGCGGTCTTATCGCACAAGGCAATCTCTTACAGACAACCTTTGGATGGACTGCGCGAAAGGAGATAGATCTAGGGTAGTCAGTGTACAATTTATTATAAGAAAAAAAAAAAATGGTTGCCTGTAAAGTCGGTTTTACGGGCGAAGATTTTACGTGACAACGTCCTAATTCTCTAGTGCTGCGCGCGCGGCAGACCGATCATAGTTGAGTGGGAGAGAGACGCAAGGCATTCGGCGGGCCTCTCTCTCGTTCGGTGACTCATCGTAACGTTACCGAGCGTTACACTTTTTCATAAGTGACTCCCAGCCGCAACCTAATTTAAGACGTTGTCACGTCAAAAATACTAATTATTGCTGTTATTGGCATTTATTTTTGTACGTGTGCACTTCGCAGAGCCTAA
Source organism: Mythimna loreyi (assembly GCA_029852875.1). Taxonomy (NCBI): domain Eukaryota; kingdom Metazoa; phylum Arthropoda; class Insecta; order Lepidoptera; family Noctuidae; genus Mythimna; species Mythimna loreyi. Next base: position 7,780,281 of record CM056807.1, on the reverse strand, counting down.
CTGCAGACTCGCCAAGATCCGGCGGCCGTACTGTAAGGTATATGAAAGCTGCTATGTAAAAAGTAAAAATAATTCTCTCGTTATAAATTACAATTTATATTTCGTTTTTTAATTCTAGACTACGATTTGACAACTTAAATGTCAAGCTCCAGAAAATTGGGAACATATTTCTAGAGTGTGACATTCTGAGTTGTCAAATCGTTGTTTAGGATTAAAAAACGAACTATATATCCATATTTTGTAAAAAAAAGTTAAGATAATCATTGTTAATTTTAAACTATTATATGATATAAATATTTATTTGTTAGTTATTTAAGTATATGTTACTTTGAGCTGGTTTCCTAATTGAGAATTTGGAGTTAAATGTCAAACCCTATTTTAATACCAAAGTTTGACATTTCAGAATTAAACAACCTCCAAATGCTTAATTTAGAGACTGGTTAATATTAATTGTTGTAAATATTACTAAACATCTACTATTAAATTGATTTTTCAATTTTAAAACTTGTTTGTGTTCTCTGCCATCGATTTTTTTTCCACTTCTGTCACACAACGTCGTCTAGTCCCAAGCTAAGCATAGCTTGTGTTATGGGTATTTGACAAATGATAAACATATTTATAGATTCCTAAATACATACATATTATAGATTAATTACACCCAGACACAGAACAAATGATTGTGCTCATCACACAAACGTTTGTCCAGGGTGGGAATCGAATCCACGACCTCCGGCATAGCAGTCATGGCCACTAACCACTAGATCAACAGGCCAGTCGGCCAATTAGTCCTGCATTCGTTACAGTTGTATTGACATTTTTTTTTATAAATAAATCTTGAAGATAAATCTATGATACTGCGCGGGAAATATCCAGTTTCCGCTACGAGGACCGCAGCAAATCATACACGCGAAGACGCGACGAGTACCCGCGTGAGATCCCATTTGACGCAGTGTTGGCTCTTACGGTTAACGGAGGGTTGGATGGACAGACTACGTGGTTAAATAAACCTTTCGATTACCGTAATTACAGACATAATCAGTGGCGTAACTATGTCACCTGAGGCCCGTGGCTAACTTATTGGTTGGGCCTCAAAAAATCATCTTGTGTTTGAATTTAAATTTCGTAATTTTGGGTTACTTTTTTTGAGCCCATGGCTTCTTAGACTGAAGGCTGACATTTTAGCAGCTTTGCAACCCTATAGTTACGCCACTGGACACAAAAAAAACAATAGATGTGCGGAAAAAGATCACACCAGGCTGCGCTCCATAACCCAAATAGCAGATGTCGGAGAAAGAACAGCCAAGCTGAAGTGGGAGTAGGCAGGCCATGTCGCACGAATTTGTCACTCACTGGACACCCGAAGGAGGTCGACGCCGTCGAGGCCGACCGCAGCGAAGATGGTGTGACGATCTAATCAGGTTCGCGGGTTAAATTTGGCCAGAGAACGCCCTAGACAGAGAAGTTTGGAGGGAGAAAAGGGGGGTGTGTGCCCGGCAGAGGGCCACAAAGTAGGCTAAAAAAATAAGTGTGAAAGAAAAGAAAGAAAAATATTTGACTCATATGGACACACAATGCAGAAACCACATGTAGACATCATTACATAGCATAAAACAAAGTTTGCTGTCCGTATGTATGCTTAGATCTTTAAACGTGCGCAACGGATTTTGATGCGTTTTTTTTTCAATTCATAGAGTGATTAAAGAGGAAGGTTTATATGTAAAATACATGCATTATATATTAAATATCAGTACCCGTGCGAAGCTGGGGCGGGTCGCTAGTCTACACTAATATAATAAAGAAGTAAAGTTTGTTTTTTTGTTTGTAGGAGGTAATCTCTGAAACTACTGGTCCGATTGGAAAAAATTTTGCAACAATAGAAAGCTGCTTTCTTCCTGAGTGACATAGGCTATAGTTCATGTACGCGGGCGAAGCCGCGGACAAAGCTAGTATATTATAAAAAAAAAGGTAGGTAACAAAATTAACATTGTGTGTCTCACAGGCAGCGCCAAATATAGCCAGTTCAGCAAAAATGCCAGGAATGGCAATTTGACGCTGATTTTCAACTGAAAACTAGCGTCAAATGGTGATGCCGACATCGGTGTCCTCTCGGGGCTTAATGAATTAACGGAGTTCCGTAAGTTTCCCGGCTGAGGAATCATAATAAAACAATTTATTTTTTCATAAAATGTATTTATTGATCGCATTTTAATTGCAATAAGTACTTAAATCACTAGTACCTACGTTATTTGTATAAATAAATAAATAAAACCAGATCATTTTGTAAAGCGCTTTAGATTTCTATATTCCAACCAAATATTATCTTTTTCAATACACTTACTCGGAAGCCCGGTCGAATCGCACCGCTTACAGGCACGCAATGGGCCGTTTTCCACACTAGTGTTGAAAAAGCGAGTGCTTTCCTCGCCGCAATTTTATTGTAATAAATTAGTTTATCGTATCAGACAGACGTAGAGCAGTGGTGGCCGAGAGGCAACGACCCCGACTTACGAGTTGTAGGTTGCGGGTTCAAACCAATCCAGGCGCATTACTTTGTGTAATTTATTTCATCACCCCTGCTCTCAAAACGGTGAAGGAAAACATCGTGAGGAAACCGATATGTCATAGAAATAAAAATTCGAAGCCATGTGACATCTACCAATCCGCACTGGGCCCGCGTGGTGGATTACGGCCCATTCCCTCTCCTAGAGAGGAGGCCTGTGTCCCAGCAGTGGGAACATTAAAAGGCTGATGATGATCGTATCAGGCGCGCTGAGACCCCTGCAAGTCGTAAGTGTATTGAAAAACGTCGTCTGACACACGTACCTATTTGTCATTGCAGCCCTCGGCTCCATAACACACTCGCCTACGACTCGTGTGGATTCCGCCTCGGTTGCAATGACAAACTTTATGCGTTTTTATTAGAAAGTACTATTCTCGTTGTTCCATGAAGATTATTTTTTCTTATATATACAAATAAATAAATTATATCTAAATTGCGGTTGTTAAAGATAATTATAACTTAAATGTATATTTACAAAGTATAATTAAAATATATTATGCACTATAAAATTGATAACTATATTATATACATATTTACAGTTTAAAAAATAATAAAAAGATTTTTTCAGAACTAAGAATCGCATTTGTACGTATTTTTCTGTTTCATGTCTTTTACTATGTGCTTGTATATTTATTGTACTTAGTTAAAAATTAAAATAAAAAAACGAAACGTAAAAAATATATCTATACTCAGCTAAAGAGAAAACATCAGCTGATCAAGTCAATGACCTGAAGGTATTTGTCGGTACAAGTTATTGACTTGCTCAGCTGACATTATATTGAAGAAATTAATTTCGTACACGCATAAATTAATTCGATTTACATATCGATATTGTTTCATGTTTCGAATCGACTCTCTACGGGATTAAAACGATCAAAATTTTGCGGTGTATGTATATAGGAAGTACAATAGTGATGTATTTACTGTATATAGATGTATTTTTTACTTCTTCTCCTACTTCCTGAGTATTTCTCCAAAACACAGAGTTTCTAGAAGCATAAAAACAAATATTTACAACATTGAACGTTAATTTCCTATAGTTTAGTATTTTTTCCCGTCAGTCACCCGGAGACCATATATTTGTGCGGTGATTTTTCATGATACTAATTTTGTACATAGATTCTTTATATACAAAAAAATACTGAACGTATTTTGGGTTTCACATATCGTCGCCTCGGAGGTCAATGGAGCTAAGCCACAATTTTTGCGAAATAGATTTAAGTGCATTAACGTACTAACAAAAAACCATACTTTATATTAGTCAATACATCTAATAAATATCATAACTGTAAGCAGGTAATTTTTAAATACCCAATAAATTGAAGTGTAGCTTTAATAAGAGTCAATAAGTATAAGCAGCTTAGATTCATTGCGATTACAATAATAGAAAATAAGTATTGAGTGGTCAATAGTTCTAACAACTCTTGACCTCCAAAACTACACTAATTTATGTTAAAATAACTGTTTTCTCCCGCATCCTTTATTTTTAAACGTCCATAACTCAGAAGTGTAGTTCTGTGGCTTAGCTCCATTGACCTCTAAGGCGACGATATACTAAAACTAATGATAGGGTGACTGTAGTGACGTGATTGTAGTCATGATAACAAAAAAAAATCACTTTGTTAACATATCTTCCCTTATAATATATTAATGATATAGGCCATTTCTTTATTGCTATTTCGTATTTTGACAACCGTATCTTCATTACATAGTGTAAAACAAAGTTGCTTACCGTTGTCCCTATATATGCTTAGATCTTTAAAAGTACGCAACGGATTTTGACGCGGTTTTTTTAATAAGTAGAGTGATTCGAGCGGAAGGTTTATGTGTATAATACATGCTATATATTGAATATCAGTACCAGTCGAATCTGGGGAGGGTCGCTAGTACATTATAAAACTACAAAGACATAAAGTAGTTTATACAAGATCAAATTAACATTTAAACCGCCTAAGTCAGAAATCGAGAGCAGTGGTGGCCGAGTGGTAACGGCCCCGACTTACGAGTCTTAGGTCGCGGGTTCAAACCCAGCCAGGCGCATTACTTTGTGTAATTTATTTCATCACCACTGCTCTTAAATCGGTGAAGGAAAACATCGTGAGGAAACCGGCATGTCCTAGAACCAAAAATTCGAAGACATGTGACATCCACCAATCCGCACTGGGCCCGCGTGGTGGATTATGGCCCATTCCCTCTCCTAGAGAGAGGAGGCCTGTGTCCCTGCAGTGGGAACATTAAAAAGGCTGATGATGATGATGATGATGAAGTCAGAAATACCCGACAATAACTCCCAATACTTCCTTACAGACGCGAACCCTTGGCCCCAGTTGGCTTCGACCCTTCTGCACCCTACGGTTTGCTGACAACTCCTTGAGGCGCGCGGGAACAGTGCGCGCCTTCGACGAGTTGGCTTGGTCCGGACTGTTACCAGACGACCGGATGGCGAGCTACACATTGCTCGCCGTCCGCAAGCCTTCGCCTACGGTGACCGGAAATCGGGATCGGAATCCCGGCGGCGTCTGGGGCATGATGTCCGTTGCCTAACGCGGTCGGCCTCCCTCTTTGCTAGCATGACTGCTTCTTAGAAAGAGGCGACCGCCTGCCACGTCTTCTCGCTCAGGACCATGGCCTGTACCAAGGCCCGGCACGAGAGATCGCACCCACGAGGACACAGCTATGCTATGCCCAAGCGGAGTACTCTACCGTGTACTCCGCACAAACGTGTTTGATACTTGCAAAGGACAAATAAAAATTTGCGAGACCAAAAAATCTGCTGCCTTATACCTACTCCGGACTGCAGGGCTGAAGCCTACTGGGGTCGCGGTCCGGTTTCTGAAAGGAAGGTCCGACCCCAGTATAAAGGCTAAGAAGGAATGGGGTGGTAGTTTAGTCAGTAAGAGTCTGACACTGTTTCCCACTCCGCCCAAGGGATTCGTCATTAGATGTTTGGGATATGCGGAACAGAGAGTAAAGTCCCACATACCTCCATTGAAAAGAGAGGATCCTCCGACCAGACAGGAGTTATAGTCTGGTGGGCTACTGCCCGATAGTTGACTTCGGGCTGTCGTATATGTTCTAATCGCGCGGAGAACTTTCATTGCGCGATGCAGGATTGTTTTAGTTCTTATGTGACGCCATAGATGGCGCTAAAGAGATATTTCACACTATAAAAAAAACCTACTCTGGATATCCATCTTCCAAATCCAGGCTCTGATGCTGCCGCTTCATATGATTCCTTAAATTAACATTTTGAGTAAACGAAGCATTACACATAACACATTTAAACTTCTTCTCTTTTATATGAGATTGCATATGCACCTTCAACCCCCTTAACCTAGGGTAGCTTTTCCCGCAAAATTCACAACGAAAATTCCTTTCGCCAGTGTGTGTCGCCATATGTTCTTTTAATCTAGAAGGAAGGTAGAATCTTTTATCACATAAATCGCATTGATGTTTAAAGATTTTCAAATGGTATCTTCTGTTATGTTCTCTCAAAGATTTGCGACTGTCATAAGCCCTGTCGCAGTGTTCGCAAGGAAACATTCTTTGCTCCCCATGTTTTTCAATCATATGCCGATATCTTAAGGAGTAAGAGAAAAAAACTTCATCACATTTGTAGCATTGGTACGCCGGTTCCTTTTTATGCATCCTAGCTTCGTGTAAATACCTACTATGTTTTGATTTGAAGATTTTATCGCAGTCGACACAAGGGAAAGATTCTTCAATTTTCTGATGCGTCTTTTGATGTAAAATTAACATTCTCTCTTCGAAATAATGAGCGCCACAAACATCACAAATGCAAGTACCAAAATGCTCGGCCATATGTTTTTTTAACGCATGGAAAAAGCTAAAACTGCAATGACATTCTGTACATGTCAAATTGTTAACTGTCAAACGGAATTTCAAAAAATCATTTGACGTTTCGTAAAGTTCTTTTCCGTGTTGCGTAGTGAGGTGACTTTTTAGAGCGTCGATGTTGTCGATAGGGATGGGGCATAGTCGACAATCGATTCTAAAAATATCGACTAGTAAAAGTTTTTTATTCGCAATGTGGTCTTTGAAAGTCGTGGGGTCGTGGTTGAGGGTGTGTTCTCGAAGCTTGTTGGGGTCTGTGAAGACTTCGCGGCAGTATATGCAGTAGTAATCGCTGAATGAAGTGTCGAAGGGACAGACGAAGGAGTTCTCGACTACAGCGATAGTGTTGGCGAAAGATTTTTGTTCGGTATCGATGTGTTTTTTTGTTGGTTGTTGAGGCCGTAGTTCTGGTTCTGAAAGAGAAATATGAGCTAAATTAATTAGGTACTACGTAGCACTTATTTATTTATTTTATTCGTTATGCTCACAAAAGTACTGTACAGTACAGAAAACTGAACTTGTAGGGGTTCGGGAACAATAATAGTCCGCACAGTGGTAATAACATAAATGTATTGTTCGAACTTCACTCTCAGAGATCACATATTACATTCAACAACGATATTTAATAGATTACTAGTGGAAAAAACATGGCGACCAGCCGCGTCTTAGCGCGTGCGTACGTGTCGTTGGAAGGTTCGAAAGAGACCGCTAGATTGTGACTGCGGGGCGCGCGCAGTACTATGCTTTCCAAATAAGAACAGGAAAGTCAATAACCTCAATCTGTCAAATTTTGAGTGAAATGTACGGTTTGCAAAAACATCTTATTGACGTATGAATAAAAAGTTTTTTTTTGCTTTTTATTAAGTACAAAATTTTAGTTAATTCTAGTTCAAGTAAAAACGTTAGGGTTTAGTATAAAATTGTAAAATATATTGTTTTAAGTCTTAAATACATAGTTTACAAGAAAAACTATTTTCTTTCTTATTTTCATTGTTAGAAATAATTCGCTTTTTTCTTCTATTTACCACTACTCAGACACATCACATAGTGAAACAGAGATAAACAAAATTGAAAAATTGTATAATTCTGATTAAACTTTTTTTATTCACGTTTCGTACGTAAATATTTTTTTTCAATATCTTTTTTTGTTCACTCTACCTAATTTTTTCGATTTGACAGTTCAACGTGACGTCACGGCATGACCATCGATCCTATTCTCAGTTGGAACTGGTTGTACATGACACGATCAGGTTGACGGCTATGCGTCGCTAACCAGCTAGCAATGTGTTGCATTAAAAGAGGCTTTTTGAAACAAGGCGCGCTACAAACTGGCTTTTTTATGTACGCAGTGCACGAGCTCGACTCGCACTTGCCCGGTCATTTTCCTATTGAGGTACTAAACCCTAAAAATATTTAAGTCACAAAAAATACCTTTAATTTCCTGTACTTCATCCAGGTAGTCCAAATTGTCATGACTCCTCGCGCGTCGCTTGCTGATCTTCTTAACTTGTCCGTTGGCAGTCTTCTTGCGTTTGGAACCCTTTGATTTGCCTTTTAATTTCTTTTTCTTCGAAGACTTCTTGATTGGTTTCGGTGATGGCTCACTTTCCACGCTTTCTGCTTATGAAAGAAAATAAAAACATATTTTTATTGTTAATTTTTTTTATCACACACAACAACAACAAACAACACAACATCGTGAGGAAACCGGTACATGAAACACTATCGATTTTTAAAGATAAGATTAAAAAATAAACTATTTTTTTTTTAACTTAATACGCGTATACGAAATTCATGTCAAATGAAATTCATGTCAATCTCCGGCTGAATCAATAATATCGTATGGGCTATCGAGCTATGGAAGAACATATAAGACCCATCTTGACAAAATATACACACTACAACTACGTATATTAAAAGCAATTGTTCCGTACAATATTAAAAGTAAATTTAAAAATGATTACCATAAGCTGTTTGAAGTCTGTAAAATTATACCTATCCATGAAAAAGTTAAATTAACACTCCTGAATGAAGAATTTTTTAATGAAAATTATAAAACATCAAAACCCGTAAGTGATAACCAAATAAATACTCGTAGTGTCATCAACTCAAAGCTTTTACTTCCTAAGTATAACAACTTACTTGGTAAGAGAACACTAAACTATATGATACCCTATCTTATAAATAGTCTACCAACCACATTAACAGATATAATTACACAAAAAAACATAAAATATAAATTTAAACAACACTTCTTACAAAATTTGATTACCTAAACAAAAAACAGGAAATAAAATCTTGTGTATCCGTTTATAAAATAAAGGAACAACCTGTATCACTCTCAATACATTCTTTAACTAATTTGCAAATTATAAGCGGCCAGCTCGGTCACCGATGTTACGTCAGATCACTCGCTAATGTTGCGTCTTTTTACTTGTACCCTCTTCGGAGGTATGTTATTGATATAGTTTGATATTTTTATTGTATTGTAGTTAGTCAAATTTTTTGTGTCGATGATTATGATGCACGGTAAAACTCTAATGAGTTTATGATTTGAATCATCTCTATTGTACTGATTACTTGTATTAATTCAGAAATAAATAAATAAAATGTCTTTAAGTAAACAACAGCTGAGCGAGTTCAATGACCGTAGCTAGTTGGCGGTCGTTGCGTACCTTCACGGGATTAAAACGACTAAAATTTAACCGTGTAGGTATATGGGGAATCTTTAAGTCAAGAGTGAATACTTCTAGGTAAGCGCGCTCCATCGTCGACCGCATCGTCGCTCTCCATCAGGTAAGATAGCGGTCAAGCGATAACCTATCGACACAAAAAATAACTTACCATCAGCCACAAGATCCGCTCCATCATCCATCAAGTCCACATCATACCCTTCTAGATGCTCGGCCACTTCATCTGGCGGCTTCTGAACTGACGGAGTAACTTCTTCTATTTCCACTTTTACTTCTGTTTCATTCTTTACACTGCTGTCTGCGTGTCCTTCTGTAATGGTATTTAAATTTATATTAATATAATAATACATTCCACAACTATCACACAACGTCGTCTAGTCCCAAGCTAAGCAGAGCTTGTGTTATGAGTACTAGACAACTGATAAACATACTTATATATTTCTAAATACATAAACATTATAGATAAATTATAACCAGACACAGAACAAATGATTGAGCTCATCACACAAACATTTGTCCTGGGTGGGAATCGAACCCACGACCTCCGGCATAGCAGTCAGGGCCTCTAACCACTAGACCAACAGGCCAATCATGTAATGGTATGTAAGTTAATATTAGAAAGAGCAGTTGTACGGATCATCATCGTCATCATCATTTTAGCCGAAAGACTTTCGGAGTTGTCAGCAACTGTAGGGGCCCAGCAGGGTCGAAGCCTTCTTGGGCCAAGGGTTGATGCGAAAGCGGTACACCAGGGCCCTGGCACTAAGGCAGGAAGGAACGGTGGGTCGTTTAGTCAGTAGAAGTCTGACACTGTCTCCCGCTCTGACCAAGGGCGGGGTTCGTCATTCGGTTTTTTCCACCATAAAAATAAATAAATAGCAGAAAAACATCCACTGTTGGACATAGGCTTCAGGCCTCCACCAATTCGAGCAACTTGGACCAGGATATCTGTCCACCTTGTGGGAGGCCTCCCAATGCTACATCTTCCGGTACACTATCGCCACTCCAGAACTTATCGGCCTCAGCGGCCATCTGTTCTGAGTGCAATGTGCCCTGCCCATTGCCACTTAAGTTTGGCGATTCTTTTCGCTATATCGTAAACCTTAGTTCTCTTGCGGGTATCTTCATTTCTGATTCTGTATTGTGTAATTAAACGACACAACCCCATCGAGTCTGGGCTCGTATGATTCGTATATACAGTACGGCGGTCGGATTCTGGCGAGTCTGAAATAGGCTCTGCGAATTTTAAGGCTTGAAAACTCGTAAAATAATAATGCAATTTTCAGTTGTTATTGCTGTTAAAAATTGCTATTGGCATTTTTTTTTTAGCATTTATTTTTGTAGTTTGAGTTTTCAAGCGCCAACAAACTTCACACTCGCCAAGATCCGACGGCCGTACTTTACCCCGCTATAAAAGCTTTATCATCAGCCTTATTAATGTTTCCACTGCAGGAACACAGGCCTCCTCTCTAGGAGAAGGAATGGGCCATAATCCACTTCGCGAGCCCAGTGCGAATTGGTGGATGTCACGTGTCTTCGAATTTTTGATTCTAGGACATCCCGGTTTCCTCACGATGTTTTCCTTCACCATTTTGAGAGCAGTGGTGATGAAATAAATTACACAAAGTAATGCGCCTGGCTGGTTTTGAACTTTTTTAACTGCGACCTAAAACTCGTAAGCCCGATTTACGAGTTTTAGGGCGCAGTTAAAAAAGTCGGCCACCACTGCTCTCCATAGGTATATACCGCCCTATAAAAGCTAGCTGTAAATAAAATATGTTAACTTTAAATTGTTTTTCTACCACTTGTTAGCTTACCTCCATGCACCTTTATATTAGCATGTAACAGCTTCTCCTCACACAGCAGCACCTGCTGGCGGAAGGCGCACGCGTCCCTCAGTCGCACCACGCACGTCGCGCAGATCACACGCTCCGACTCCTCACCCTCCAAGTGAGATAGCTACGAGGAAAAGGTTAGGGGTAATATTGAAGCAGTGGCGTAGGTATGCGTGGGTGAGGAGGCCCTCATACTTAAAGGGGTATCGCGCGATGAAGAGTGAGCGGTCTTTGAGTGTGAGGTTTATTTTATGCAACTACTAGGTTTTTGACAAGAGGCTTCGCCCACATGAAAGTAGAATTCTACATACAAACTTCCAGCCTCCGTTTTACCACTTTAATGGTCCGAGCCTTGGTAGAAGCCATGGTCCAGAGCAAGAAGGTGCGGCTGGCGGTCGCCTCGTTCTGCGAAGCAGTAATTCTAGCAAAGGAGGAGGCCGACCGCAAAAGACAACGGCCCTCACGCCCCATACGCCGCCGAGATTCCGATCCCGATTATGGCCACCGTAGGCGCAGGCTTGCGGACGGGGAGCAATGGGTAGCTCGCCGTCCGGTCGTCCTGCCGAAGACCAGTCGTCAAAGGCGCGCAACCCGCGCGACTGAAGAAGTTGTCAGCAAAACCGTAAGTCGCAACGTAACCTCAAGTTCCTCCTTCAGAAGGCTCGAAACCAACTGAGGCCAAGAGTTCGTGTCTGAAAGGAAGGCTCTGGCCCTAGTATATATGGCATGTAAGAATGGGATGGACTGTTTAGTCAGTAAGTTAGTAAGAGTCTAACACTGTTTCCCGCTTCATACAACAGTGGGTTTCCTCACTGGATGATTTTGCACCATAAAAAAACCCTTTAATGATGGAGTTTCGTAAAACATTATAATTGGCAGATATAGCACCCTGTAAATAACCTATTGTCCAAAACAGATTGCCTAAATTTATATGTGTAACGTACTTATGTCAAACCAAATTTATTCTGAAAAGTAATTTTTGACTACCTAAAATATTTTTTAATATGGTTAAAAAAATAGTAGTTAAAAATCAGTATATTATACACATAAATGAAATACATTAAATTCTAAAGCTCCAAGTGAATGCATTCACATACCTATTGTCTTTCTATTATGTCTCTAATTATGGTATTTGGAAGGTTAAAATACTTGTGACACAATATTGTATGGCGTATGGGCATTCTCTTTTTTAAGTTTATAGTTTCTAAGATTTTGTGATTAATCAATGAGTGGTATTTCTGTATGAGTGGTAACAAGTGGTATTTCACATTTATGTAAGTATGTTGATTACTAAAAATTACAAGTTTTTATAAAATTGTGTTTTAGTAATCAAAAAAAAAATATGGCATTTATTATCCTCTTAGCCTTTTCCAATTAGTTTTGTGTCAGTTTCCATTCTAACTGGATGGAACAGAATACCCAAGTTTTATTTGGAATATATGGAGCGACTATGTATCAAATCATTTTAGTTCAACTTATTTACTGTGTATTATACTCAGCTGTATCTCAGTTAGACTAAAAAGAAGCCGACCCCAGAATTTTTGAGAAAAGAATGGGCTAAACTGTACAATACTGGACGCGGAAATTTTGAATTTAAGGGGGAGGGGGAGGAGGGGGGGAAGGCCCCTCCTCCTCCAAACCCCCTCCCAAATAAAGAAAACGCATAGTTTTGGAGACATTTAAAATTAAAAATTTTGAGGTTAGGTATCAGAAAATCGTACATTTTATGCATTTTTTGAGGAAAATTTATGGGTTTTTGGAGGGAGGGTCACTCTCAACCCCTAGATCCATCCCCCTGTAGTAGCAAATGTATACCTATAGGCATTTAAAAGTAAAAAAAATAATTGTCCGGGAGCGTTCTACATTGTATATAAATATTTGTGCACAGACAAAGTAGCTAAATGATGATTTAGGTTAAGGTTATTTTTTTTTTTAAACCACACACACTAAATTTAGGGCACCCCGATTAGGATAGATTTAGGTTAGGGTTATTTTTTTTTTAAACCACCCACACTAAATTTTGGGCACCCCGACTCAGATTTAGGTTAGGGTTATTTTTTTTTTAAACCACCCACACTAAATTTTGGGCACCCCAACTTGGATAGATTTAGGTTAGGGTTATTTTTTTTTTAAACCACCCACACTATATTTAGGGCACCCCGACTCGGATAGATTTAGGTTAGGGTTATTTTTTTTTTAAACCACCCACTCTAAATTTAGGGCACCCCGACTCGGATAGATTTAGGTTAGGGTTATTTTTTTTTTAAACCACCCACACTAAATTTTGGGCACCCCGACTCAGATTTAGGTTAGGGTTATTTTTTTTTTTAACCACCCACACAAAATTTTGGGCACCCCGACTTGGATAGATTTAGGTTAGGGTTATTTTTTTTTTAAACCACCCACACTATATTTAGGGCACCCCGACTCGGATAGATTTAGGTTAGGGTTATTTTTTTTTTAAACCACCCACTCTAAATTTAGGGCACCCCGACTCGGATAGATTTAGGTTAGGGTTATTTTTTTTTTAAACCACCCACACTAAATTTAGGGCACCCCGACTCGGATAGATTTAGGTTATGGTTATTTTTTTTTAAACCACCCAGAAAACTTTCAATGCACAAATATTTAAATACAATGTAGAACGCTCCCGGAGAATTTTTTCTTTTTACTTTTAAATAACTATAGGTATATATAATATACATTTGCTACTACAGGGGGATAGATCTAGGGGTTGAGAGTGACCCTCTCTCCAAAAACCCACAAATTTTCCTCAAAAAATGCATAAAATGTATGATTTTCTGATACCTAACCTCAAAATTTTTAATTTTAAATATCTCCAAAACTATGCGTTTTCTTTATTTGGGAGGGGGTTTGGGGGAGGAGGGACCTTCCCCCCCCCTCCCCCCTCCCCCTTAAATTCAAAATTTCCGCGTCCAGTATTGTACAGTTTTACCAAAGAATGGGCATGTAATGACATAAAACATAACAATTTCCTTAAAATATCCTTAATAATACCGCCAGGAAGAACTCAATAGAGTATTCTTCTACACTTAATATAATAAAGAGGTAAAGTTTTTCTTTTTCTAATCTCTGGAACTACTGGTCCTATTGGAAAAATTTTAGCAACGATAGAAAGCTGCTTTACTCCTGAAGTCCTGAGTGACATAAGCTACATTTTATGTACGCGGGCGAAGCCGCTGACAAAAGCTAGTAACTTATATAAGCATTATTAGCAAGACAATAAATAACTTACAAGCAATCCAAAACAATCCACGAACATATCTGAGTACACTTCCTTTTGACCAAGCCACTCGTATTCCACGTTCAATATGCGACATTTCTTCAAAGCGCCACAACATCTACACAGACCAGGGTCCACGATGGGGCCCTGGCGACTAGTAGTGCTCATTTTATTATCGAATAACAATTTTAGTAATAATTATTTACATTCAATGCAGTGTTTTGGTATATTTTGGTGACATATTGACAGATAAATGTTTATCGACGACTTTGACAGAAATTCTGGTGATGTTTGCGTTTTACGGTTTTTCTAAAAAGTAATGTTTATACCGGTTTTTAGTTAATACTGCTATTCGATAATAGATGGCGTTATATGTGAAAAAAGGGATGAGATTATTTTACTTTGGTCTACTGCAAACCTTTATTAACTCTTCTTTTACGCATTTAAATCTGTTTAGTTAAGGGCTAATATCGTACATAGTATCAGCGAGTTTAAGGTATAGAAAAAAACTTTTTATTGGGGGAAAATAGAAACACTTATTCTTCGCAGCTCTAAATCATGAGCGCGGCAAATCTTAAAACTTTTTAGTAATTTACTGCAAAAATCAGAATTTCCTTTGCACTTGTCGCAAAATTTTCAGAATTCTTTTGTCAGGGTAACCATGACTGGAAATGTCAGTCGTGTGAGTGAGAAAGAGGGATTAAACTGGTTAAATACCTTATATAAAACTATTCTTTTAACAATCCCGTTTAAGATGTAAAATGGATCGCTTTGGAAGCTCGATTTTTTATTTTGTATTTGTCCTGTGCGAGTCTAAATAAATGTTTTTCTTTCTTTAGATGTTCAAACGACAGACAAGACCAACATCTTATAGTGCTCTACAAGGTGCGAAGAAATCACAATATGTTAAGATGAGGCATTCAACTAAAGGCCGAACTCAGCTCCTCAAGTGTATGGCGATAAAAAATTCATTGTACTTGCGCTAGGTATGCACCTGTGTGAAGTTTACATAGAAAATTATTAAAACTTTTTGACGAAGCGGTTGTGAACGCGTTGGTTCATTCAGGCTTCATGATGCCTACTATACTACAAGTTATACGTCGGAGGCTGGCCAGGGGGTACATCGAGCGGACGAATGGCGAAAAAACGACATTTTCACAAATGATTAAAAATCTGTTATACGCCAAAGTACAGTACACTGCGCTGCTTAAGCTGTCTGATGTATTTAGGAAAGCTACGTAACAGAAATAGTACATTGTGAAACAAGTAGGTACAGAAGGCTGAATTTTTCAATACGACTCGTGTGGGTAGGTCGACCTGCGCCTCGTCTCTATGAGGCGGAGGTCGAAAACCCACACGAGTCGATGCGCGCCTAGCCTGATGGGATAAACTATTATATTACAATAAAATTGTGGTGGTGGACAGCACGCGTTTTTTTCCGCACTGGTACGGAAAATCGTCCATTGCTGCCTTGCCTTGCAGAGCTAGTTTCCAAGTAACTGTATTGAAAACGATTTTTTTTAATCCCTCAGAATTAATGTGAGAGTGAGATAGCTAGGAGAGGTAAATAAAAAAATCATAAAAATCTCAAATCTTTTGTAATAATTTTTATTGAAAGTACAAGAATACATTTGTTGAAATATTTCGGTATGGGAATCAGTTGCTATGTTAGTCGCCATTGAAATTAAGTAGACATCTATAACAGGTATAACATGGACATCAATCTAACAATTAGGATATTGTGGGTTGAACATGTTGATTTGAAAGCAGTGGTTTCTAACTAACTCGTTTTAGTTACGGACACTGATTTATGCCTGACTAAGGGAGTGAGGTGTAAATCGGTGTTCATGTTACTTATGAATATAGTAGGTACATGTAAATATAAATCGACTTTATTAAACTATTTTTTGGCTATCGTTTGACCACTATTTCACCTTATGGTTAGCGATAATATGGCCAACGATAGAGCTCTATCGTTGGCACTTCTATAAATAACTTATTCACTCTTGAGTTAAAGACCCTTAAGTTGTAGCTATCAGAGAACACATACTCCCGCAATGAATTACACTCCTTAGCTGTACGCACCGTAAATGTGTTCCCAACACGTTTCATACGTATGTGTAGGATGTCCACCGTGAACTGGTAGAGCAACACCACACGTCTAGTGGTCCGATGAAGGAACAGACTAGGCGGAATTGGCCTTGTACCCCCGCAGAGTACTAACTTTTACTCTCGCAGGAGTAATTACACGTAAGGGACAGTGATTATAAAGGACTGATATTGTAAATATCATATTTAGTCACATAAGTTTTGCCTACTGCGCTGAAATATATAAATCTAGTAAAATAAGTTTCGCCTACTGCGCTAAAATATGTAAATCTATTTGTAATCTACAGACTAAAATACATTAATAAAATATCAATTTCGTATACAAATTACTAACAGTCAGTCTACGAAACTATTGAGAAACCCTTAGAATAGGGGGGTCTCTCTTTTTAATACGTTACAATAAGACTAAAGGGGTTAATACGACAACCAGGTATTATTGTACAAGGACCTATAAATACCAATTGATATCAGCATTACATGCGGTTCCTAGGTCTGCTAGAATCTAGGGCCACGGAGTCGATTTCTGAAAGGGTCACTCGTGATCTTGAGGCCCATTGTTCGATTTATAAAAGGGTTACCCATGGTCCCAAGGGACAATAGTCGATTTTTGAATAGGTTACCCGTGGTCTGGGGATGCAAACGACAACTGAATGAGCATAAGTGTGGTTTAGCTAGTAAAAGACTGACACACCCCTCACTATACATATGCTAGGGTGGGTGAAATCATTAGATAAGTTCCCGCCTTAAACGGTGTAAAGTTTCTTCTTACAAAAGTTTCATTAAATCTACTTATTTAAAAATAATTTGGAAAGACCTTTCAAGTATTCCCTGGGAAATGAAAAATTACAGTGAAGTGACGAGTATACTCGTACGCTTATAAGTATGTAAATACAATACCTACAGATAAACAAACCGTTAAGTAGGCATATTATTTATTTATTTATAATATGCCCGCCTTATTTATATCTATCTGCGATATAGTGCACGTACCTAATGTTATTATCGTGGATGAGCAATATTCGCCGAGCAACTAACAACAACTTACAATACTAGAATAGGTATAAATATTATTAATAAATAATTTACTACCCATATGACTAACTGTGCATTTCGCTGGATTGCGAATATAGAAATACTTAAAAACAAATATTTATTATACTTGGTTATTTTCGATTTTTGTTACCTACGATAAAATAGAATAGAAAAGTAGTAAAATATCTTAAGGTTTCCACAAACGCACAGTTAAGTCATAAGAGCTTTAACACTTATTTCCACACTCCAAAAATTGGGGTATAAAAAGGGTCTGACTAAAATCAGTCATCTAAATTATACATAGAAGAGAATACTTTATAGCCAAAAATACCATCACGTTATACGCCATCCTATAAAAATAGGTAAAATTTTACCCTCTCAGACTTTTTCAAATATACCCTGTGTTGTGTAGCATTGAACCTACAACATCACTTCAACTCTCAGACATTGTTCTCAATTTTAACACAGAACGTTCAGGTTTAAACTAACACTAATACCTACGACATATTAACAAAAAATATTCACTTTGGCTTCACCGCAGTTTTGATTTATAGGGAGAGTAAGTTTTCTATACTTTATATTATCTGCTTCATAGCAATTTAAATGAATCCATTGTAAGATTTTAATCAATTTCGTCAACCAGCGGCAATAGCAATGGTTCTTCATACGCGTTATGAAACTCTAAACTGTCTTCTAGTTCAGAGACTGACTCGTCTGAGGACACAGGCTCATCATCATTCTGATATGTCAAGAATGTTCTAATCAAAAGCTGCCGTCTCTCTCCTTCCGATATTTTATTGTTGCGTATCACATCGCCCAGGTAATCGAAGTTGCGCCACGCAACTGAGTTTACAGCAAAAGGGTGGACATCGGACTCGTTGTCAAACATCCGCCAAGTTGGAATACCGATATGCGGGATTACACGAAGGACGGGATAAAGACTAGCATCAATCTTATAATTAAACAGAGAGTATGTAGTCTCATACATGTTTTTGTACTGCACGTAATCCAGTTCATACGTTAGTTCAGGCCACATCTCGGCGGAATTCTCCCTCATTATCTTATGGGATTTTTCTATTATTTTCCACTGGCGCATAAGAATTTTTTGACAATCTTCCATTGCGTTTGTCTCGCGGATGCTGTCTATGTTTATACCTTTAATCTCTTCCTCAAGGTTTTTAAAACGTAGACGCTGTTGGCTGATGAGCGTATCTCTTTGTGCTCCTGGCATGTCTGCACGCTGTTCCTCAGGATTATTTTCTTTAGGAAGTTCCGCATGTATGAACTGACGCAACAATGGCAACATGGAAAGATACTCCTCTTTCACTTTATCAAAATAGTGGGTGCTAAAATAGTTATTTTCTTTAACTTGAGCTTCTATCAATAGATAATTGTTATCATCGAAATTTTTCCATAAAAGATTAAGAGCATCGATGGATTTTTGAGTATAAACTTCTTTCAGTTCATCTAACTCTGCTAAATTATTTTCAATTAAATCATGCATTTTGTCAAATGTTTCACCGATAAGTAGCTGAGTGGAGATAAGTTCTTCCATCGTGAATTCCAACAAGCCCCTCATTGTTATTAATGTATTGATTCAAGCATTTATTGTCTCAATTTGCTTACTGAAATTCGCGCCTACGATTAAACAAAACACTTCCAAATATAATAGCACTTTGCACAATCTATACCTATTTAATTCACTTTCGGTCCTGATTGTTCCACGTTTACATCAGAAACTATGGTATTTTGGAATTGTTACTTTGGCATTTAACTACACTTTACAGGTGTGCTAATGGGAGGAGGCAAACATGGCTCCCAAATTACATATCCAGGTATAAATCCATCAATAATGAAAAATCGTTAACGTTAAAAAACGAATACGATTCAATTGCGCGCGCAGGTCCGTCAGTGCCCAACACTAGCGCACCACTATTGCCGTACGTTCGATGGCGTCGCCTTGCGTTAGTTTCAAGAAAATAAATAGTTTTAATGTAATTTCGCCTAATTTTCTAAGTTAGTTGTTAATAATCAATATGTCAAATAAATTTACTGTGAAAATAAGTTAAAAACGTGATAATGGAAGCTAAAACAACGGAATGGCGAGCCGGCCCAAATGTTTGTCGGTGTTGCCTATCAGAAGGGTGCTACAAAGACATTTCGACAGAATATTTTTGGATGGGAAAACGTGAGGTGTACGCTGAAATGCTTTCAGACACCCTCAGTGTCTCAGTAAGTATCAATTCTTTTATTTATCGATCCATCTTCGTGAAGACGCCACGGCAACCATTTTCTTGGGGCTTGGGAGAGAACAAGTTTTTTTATAACCCGACCGGTTGTGGGTGTCTTTTGTTTTGTTATGAATGCTCTTTGAATGAGACTACTTTCATTGGTCGGGTTTTAAAATCGATTGAGCGAAAAATGAAGGATGCTTTTATATTTTTTGGGAATTGAGTCGATATATAAATGATATTTGTAGACTATACTTGACTAAGGAACTATTCGAGATTAGATGAATAACATACAAAGCTTATTTCTTTGTTCAAGGTCCATAAAAGAAAAATTAAATCTCCCTTTTGTTGTAATTAATAAAATATATTTTCTTTTATAGATACAGTCTAATTAGATAGTCTGATCTAAGGTGTTCATTACAAGATAGATTTTGCTAGGTTTTTCTGTCTGTTTTGCCTCAGTAAAAATGTTGATTGATGAATAATTGTGTAATGAGTTGAATGACGTAGCTTTGTATTGACTGATGAAAGCCATCATTCAGATTGATGGCAATGATTGATATATCATGAATGAAATTTACAGCCCAGGATTCAATTTGATGATGAAGTTACAGTACGGCCGTTGGACCTTGGCGAGAAGTTTACAGCCCTGTATTCAAATTTGATGATGAAGTTATTGTATGGCTGTCTAATCTTGTCTGAAGTTAGGCTCTGCAAATGTTAATGCTTGAAAATTCATTAAAAAAAAATGGTTTAAACAAATAAATGCAATTTACAGTTGTTATTGCTGTTAAAAACTGTTATTGGAAAACATTTTGACGTGACAACGTCTTAAATTAGGTTGCGGCTGGGAGTCATTTATGAAAAAGTGTAACGCTCGGTAACGTTACGATGAGTCACCGAACGAGAGAGAGGCCCGCCGAATGCCTTGCGTCTCTCTCCCACTCAACTTTGATCGGTCTGCCGCGCGCGCAGCACTAGAGAATTAGGACGTTGTCACGTAAAATCTTCGCCCGTAAAACCGACTTTACAGGCAACCATTTTTTTTTTAAAACCTTTATTTTTCTATGAGTTTTCAAGCACTAAAATTCAAATAGCCTAACTTCAGACTCACCAAGATCTAAATGCTATACTGTAAATTCACAGGGTTGATACTCAACACTCATATTTTTTTTAATGCAAACATATTTCTGTTGTCAATGGCTTACTCCAACCAACCCTGCTCGGAGTTACAGTTACTTGGGAAAACTCAAGGGTAGCTACTCGAGTCATAATGACTTTGGGTAGCAACTTTACTCTACTCCGGTCATTTATGAACCCAGGCAAGAAGTTTTGGAGGTGTGTTTATATGTCACTTACTTAGATTCTCCTTTTATATAGACTGATAAACAGAAATTGTTTTTCGAGTCATACAGGACCCATACAGGATGGTTCTGTAAGATTTCATTAGCTGTTTAATCTCTTCATGAATGGTTCTGATTTCAAGCTGTAACTGTTGGTTGGGATGAACCAAGGAACATTGGTAATCATCCTTAGGACTTTTGGACTGTACCAGTCCTTTGGATTTTTTCCAGAAGTCACAACATGGAAATTGATCATATTCTCATTTTTTTTTTTTTTTTTTATGGTAGGTGAAAATCATCCAATGACGAAACCCGCTCTTGGGCGGAGCGGGAGACCAGTGTCAGACTCTTACTGACTAAAAAACCTACCCCGTACCTTCCTTGCCTTATTCCTGGAGTCGAGGTAACAGTTTTCCACCACCCTCTAGACTCCAGGAGGCTTCGACCCTGAAGGGCCCCTGCAGATATTCTCATTTGGAAGTCATTAGTAATTCTTTACTTAATGAGAACACTTAATTTTTACCCTTTGACCTCCAAGGACAATTTCGCATTGCCATTCCACTGTGACTCGGCCCCTAAAACGTCATTTAATAATTTACTCCAGACTAGTGGTGACACCCATGATGTTTGGACCTAGTCAAGTGTCCATCGCACTTGATCACACTTAATTTTTACTGACGAATAAAACTTGACTAATGTAGGTTTTAAACATCAGGACAAAAAAAACAATTAAACATTAAAGCACTGATAAAATCTAATTGGATAAGTAATATTTAAAATAAGTTCATCAAAAGAGGGGAATTTATAGCTGGGCGTCGAGGGCACCGATGCGTTTAAGGCGAACACCTCGTAAGTCCCCCTACGTGCGGGACGCCCGTCCGCGAGTGTGCGCACGGACGGTCTTCGTGGACCCGGGACGGGCCCCGCCGTAGACGCAAAGTCGCTGGTTCAGTTTGAAAAAAATGACAATAGGTAGGCCTGTTTATTGAGTCGACTAGTCTGCGCGGGCGTCCGTCGCACGGAGGCTGGCCCCGGAGCGCGGACGCGGGGCGCGACTGCCCACGACGGGTCGGATGGAGTAATTTTGTATGGGCTCCCGCTTAAGGGTCAACTCACTACGAAAGAGCGGCGAAGGGCAGCGAAGCAGAGCGCAGTTTCAGTTTCATATGAATTTTAACTTTATTTTCTTTAATACACCGTTAAATTTTAGTCGTTTTAATCCCTTGGAGGATCGATTCAGTACATGAAACACTATCGATTGGTAAAGTTAGAATGAAAAAACAAAGTACTTTTTTTTTAAACTCGAATTAATTTACGCTTGTTCTAAATTGATTTCTTTAAGTAAACGTCAGCTGGGCGAGTTCAATGACCTGTAGGTAGTTAGTACGCAACGATCGACAACTACCTACAAGGTCAATGACTCGTTTACTTAAAGAAATTAATTTCGTAAATGCGTATATCAATAAGAAATTTAGAAAAAAAGTACTTTATTTTTTTATTTTATCTACACAAATCGATAGTATTTCATGTACTGGATCGACCCTCTTCGGGATTAAAACGACTAAAATTTAACGGTGTATAATACTTATTATCGTATGAGAAACTCGAACGAGCCGCGCGAATTCCGGGAAATTTTGTCCACGCGCCTTCTTTAAAGAGCGGGCCGCTACGCTTCGCTGCCCTTCGTCGCTCTTTCGGTGTGAGTTGACCCTTATGGAGCGTTCGGTCTTAGCCTCACACTAAGAAAAACTTCTATATTGCCGATCGGAGCTAAAAAACACAAAACTAACTCTATTTTTTTCCTTCTTCATCAGATTGCATACTCCCAATCCGGCGGTCCAAACAGCAACAGTCGTCTAATATGTGAACTATGTATATCTCGACTACGGGACGCCTCGGACTTCAAGCGGCAAGTGCTAGAGTGTGAGAAAACTTTCATGCAGCACTTGGACGCCGGTAGTTCTACGATAGCGGATATTGAAGGTAGGTTTTCTTGTTCCACAAATAATACCATACAATTTTGTCTAGTCCCAAAGCTAAGCAGTTGTTTTATGGGTACTAGACAACTGATACAAACACATATACAGGGTGTCATTGACATGTTAACGCAAACGAATACCATAGATCCAGTACATGATTCTAGACGCCCCATTGGTGGATTTTTTTGTCGGATTTTTCTTATTTTTTTCCGTGTTTTCATATTAAACTATGAAAACGTCTTTGTTACATTTTTTGCGAAATTAATGAATTACATTTCAAATAAAAAAATGTCATCGGGTTTGATTCGAACAACGACTTTATTTGCCTTGATGATTTTTTTTATTATTTTTTTTGTAAGATTTTTTTTCTTTTTTTTTTCTAAAAAAAGGAAATAAAAAACAACTTTTTTTTTACAAGAAATTGAAAAAAAAAACAACTACTTTTCAACTTATCTGTCACGTAATTTACACTTATGTTTCTTCCTCACAGTACAAGTGGAGCCCACAGACTCGGAACTGGTCAAATTGGAGCATGTCAAACAAGAGAGGCGACTCAGCGATGATGATGATGATTTTGATGACCGATGCGGATTTGATGATGATGATGATGATCGTGAGTTGCTCTTTTATTTTATTTTTATGTACTTTTTTTATTGAGAGCTGTGGTGGCCCAGGGCTGTGTTCAAATTTGAGGTTTGAGATAACTCTAATGACGTCACTGGGTAGATACGCTATACACGCATTTTTGAACGCAAACGTCAAGTTCTTTTGTCAATGGCTTACTCCACCTACCCGGAGTTAGAGTCACTTGGGTTAACTCTAGGGTAGCTACTCGAGTCATAAAAGTACGACTCTGGGTAGCAAGTCTACACTACTCTGGTTATTTTTGAACCTAGCCCTGACTTACGAGGACGCAGGCCCAAACTCAGACGCATTACTTTGTGTAATTTATTTCATCACTGCTGCTCTCAAAACAGAGCAGGAACGCATCAAGAGGATTTCCTTCATATCGATTCACAGGGCGTAAAACTGAGTGCGGAAAAAACACAATCGGTGAACGAAAACATCATGAGAAAACGGGCATGTCCTAGAACAAAAAATTCGAAGACATGTGACATCCACCAACCCGCACTGGGCCCGCGTGGTGGATTACGGCCCATTCTCTCTCTTAGAGAGGAGGCCTGAGTCCCAACAGTGAGAACATTGAAAGGCTGATGCTATGCTATGCATGTACTTTTCAACAGACTGAAAAAAAAGTAGGTTCTTATTTCATTATGCGTACGGCTAAGGAGTGGACTTCTCTGCCGGAGTCTGTGTTTCCTGATAGCTACAACTTAGGGGTCTTTAAGTCAAGAGTGAATAGGTTACTTCTAGGCAAACGTGCTCCATTGTCGGCCACATCATCGCTTACCATTAAGTGACATTGTGGTCAAACGCGAACCTATCTAGAATTTAAAAGAAAAATCGTTTGTGTTTTTCTACGCGAACCTATCTAGAATTTAAAAGAAAAATCGTTTGTGTTTTTCTACTAGGAGATTACCATCAGAATGTTGGGCTGTGAAAAAGACGGATGAAAAAGGATTGCGTGTAGTGGAGATGAGAATGTTGAGATGAATGTGTGGTGTGGCAAAAAAGGATCAAAGTGGGGAATGAGTGTATTAGAGGAAGTTTGAAAAGTTGAAGAGAATCGTTATTCTTGGTATGGTCATGTGAAGAGGAGGGATGAAACGCATGTTTCTAAAAGGGTTATAAGTATACATGTGGATGGGTGGAGAGGGAGGCCAAAGAAAAAATGGATGGATTGTGTGAGGAGTGATATGAAGGAAAAGGGAATTAGTAATTGTAGCTCAAGGGGTGGCAGGACAGGATTTTAAAAAATCCGTGTTGCGTCGAAGAAATACGAATCTATGAATACGGATAACATTTTTTGTCTGTCAGTTCGTCTGTCAATCTGTCTGTCAGGAAGGCGGAAAAAAAACGTATTGAGCCGACGAAATATGTATACATTGTTATCATAAACATCGGATCTTGGCGATTCTGAAGTTAGTCTCTGCGAATTTTAGCGCTTGTGCACTCTTAAATAAATAAATGGTTTAAACAAATAAATGCAATTAGCAGTTGTTATTGCTGTTAAAAACTCATATTGGCATTTATTTTTTTAAAACCTTACTTTTTTACGAGTTTTCAAGCGCTAAAATTCGCAAAGCCTAACTTCAAACTCGCCAAGATCCGACGGCCGTACTGTACCGTCGTTCTAATTGTATTCATAACTAGCTTTTTCCCGCGGCTTCGCTTCCGGCAACAGATTATTTTACTCTACTCCACTCTACCCTACTCTACCCTATTTTTTTTTCATAAGAACCTTCTCCTGACAATAACAAACACAACAAAAAAATAATCAGCAAAATTGGTCCAGGCGTTGTTGAGTTATGCGCTTACCAACACATTTTGCGATTCATTTTTATATATAAGATACGTCATAATTGATGGCAATGATTGACGTTTGTATGATCGTGTAACAGCCGCCTGAGATATACAAAAAATTTCATAACCTCTTTCAAATTTCAGTCGATGACCAACCCCTAACGAAATTAGCCAGCAAAATACCCAAGAAGGAATCTGTAGACCTACTCGATTTACTGGATAATTCTAAAGCGACAGAGAAACGGAAATCTTCAACTAAAACTAAATCGGTACCCGCTAAAAAGACTAAAACGGTGAAGAAGGAACAAGTCAAAGCCAGCGCTAGTAAAATTGCCGCCAAAACTGAGAAAAAGAAAAAAGGTAGGCTTCTGGTTTTTTATTTTTCTTAGTTGGGGAGTTGAGTTGCTAATGATAATTAACTATCATTGTTTATTTGTTCTATATTAGTATTGTTTTATTACTTAAATTTATTTGTAGTTTGTGTATTTCCTTGGGCAGCGCCTTGGATATTCTCTGCCCCTCCTAGACAAGTTACAATCGTTTCGTATTGAGTGAACGCTTGGAATTGGGTGGGCTTGCGGACGGTGAGCAATAGGTAGCTCGCCGTCCGGTCATCTGGTAATCGTCCAGATCAAGCCTAGACGTCAACAGCGCGTACTGTTCCAGTGCGCCTCAATGAGAGTTGTCAGCTAACCGTAGGGACCCTGCAGAAGGGTCGAAACCAATTGGGGGCCAAGGGTTCGTGTCTGAAACGAAGCTCTAGCCCTGGTATAGATGGCGACGTAGGAACGGGGTAGGTTGTTTAGTCAGTAAAAGTCTGAAGCTGTTTCCCGCACCGCCCAAGAGCGGGATTCGTCATTGGATGATTTTTACGTACTATAAAAAAATACTTGGAATTGGTCACACCCCTAATTCCTTTGTTTTGACCATGTGACCGAGCGTTGAGATAACGTCATCGTAAATGATTGGTGCCAAACGAAAATTATTTAGCATTATTGCCATGGTTGATATCTCCTAGTATTGTATAATTGGCAATGACCAAAAATAAAATATGATGAATTTTCTCATTGGCAACTCTGCTTACCAATCTTTCAATCGACAGGTTATGTACTGGAATAATTATACAAACACACCCCATACTACCATTTTTTTTTTCGGATTTTTCCTGGTGATTTAAAAAATCTTTTTTGCATTTTTTAGTTAAAGAAAGTGTTCTGGGCTCCTAGCTAAGGTATTATCCTGAGGTTACCTCTTCTAAAAAGTTTTCTTTTTAAAGATAAAATTCCAGTACATGAGTTGTTGATTCATACATTCAAAATCATAAATGCATGTTTAGTTTTAAGCAAACATATGGATATGTCTCGTTGAAGAATTCGTTTTGCAAAGAAGAGGATGATGGATTGACTAATATGGACTAAGTTTGACTAAGAATAAATTATAAGATATCCTGCTTAGAGCTGCAAATACATGAGGGACATTTTGCCAGCGGCAGAGTTATCACATTGGTATACTATATGTACTACGCACTAGATTAGGCGTACCATACAGTCACTTTACTAGACTTAAGTGATGTGCTATACATTGTTGACATTAGTGCAGTTTTGACGTTCACGCGGTGTGATAGCGCAGTCTCCATGGAGATTCTTGCACATTCTTCTCTATAGATATCTACGCTTTGGAATGCAATTTGCAGCATTTTTTTTGGACAGAGTTCATGATCTTTCAAAACTGCCTATAAATAGTTTATTTGAAATAAAATGCGTTTGACTTTGGTCGACCTCACTCGACTCGACATGCCTCAACTCGACACGCGCAACGGCTACCGTTGATTTTCACTTGTTGAATGTCGACGGCCTCCGTCGATGCGGCAACAACTGTCGCCCATGTCTCGATGGCTGCTTACTTCTGCCTTTGGCAAGATATTGCCGCTCATGTGTTTGAGCTCTAAATGAAAGCTTTTGAAATCCTCACTTCAGTGAAAACTGTATTATAGAAGAAAGCTCTATCGTTGGTCATGTTGAACCTATGGTACTACAGAGGCTTTATAACGTGTTTAAAGCCAAAAAGACGATAGTCTTTATAATGCCATTAGTTTTTTTTTATTCAACAATTCTTGGTAATAGCGCCATCTGTTATCAACATTAGGAACTACTAACAAGACGCCATATTGGTTGAACTGTCATTCGATTTTGTAAAATGAATTTATACAGAGCTACTGATTTAATAGTGTAGTTTGTATTTTGTGTGTGTTTTTTCTGTGTGTGTCCTTCCTTTCAGCATTTAGGTATGCCAAAAGATTTTGAAGATTACGATGAAGATAGCCCATGTTATAAACTGAATTTCAGGTTTCAAATTATACATTTTGTGCAATGTACCGTAAAACGGGGTGAATAACAACAAATCGGGGGTGAATAGGAACAACAGTTTGTGGTTTTTACACGTTATTTAAAAATTGTTTGCAGCATTTGAATATTTTATAAATTCATTTTTTTTCAATATACACAAACAATACAAAAATGCTTTCAAAACTAAAAATATGAAATCAACGAAATAATTCTAATAAAAAATTTGTTTCTATTCACACCATTTTACACAGTATCTGTTTATTTTTTAATTTTAGAAGTGTTATCGACTACAAAGAAAGATTTTTTTATCTTTAGTGTAGATATAAAAGTAATAGCAAAAAAAATATCCTTGGGTTCGATTCCTGAGTTGTTAAGCGCAAAACTTATTGTAGAGAGATGAGTGGTGGTTGGATGTGAAAAAAAAAAGATGGATGGATTGTATGATAGGCGATAGGAAAGAAAAGGGAGTTATATCATTACATAGTATAAAACAAAGTTGCTTACCGCTGTCCCTATGTATGCTTACATCTTTAAAACTACCGTCTACATATCATGACAGCGTGAGACGCAGCGGGTTCGCATCGAAGTTTGTTATACGTGGGTTCGATTCCCAGCTCATTAAATTTCGGTCTACCCTCCACATCGTGAATGCAGGTATGTTCTTTGTTTACACTTTATTTATGAACGTTGAAATCGTTATTTTGTAATACTTATTTATATGTTTAAAGGGTGGGTGATCAAAAAACATTTTCGTTTTTTAAATTTTTTTTTGCGTGCTCTGTTCACCATAATACTAACAAATGAAAACTGGCTGTCAAAATATATGCCAAATTAGTTTCAACGTTCATAAGTTTAGTTTAGTAAGTCTAATATGAAAAAGCTCTGATTTCTTTGATGTCTTTTTTTTTAATAAAAATATTTTAATAAGTCTTATATTTAATAAGTACTTGAGACATATCCATATGTAGACAGTATTTGTCTTTTAAGTATTCAAAAATAGGTTGGAAGAATAATAAACGTAAAGAGTCAAATTCCATATTATTATTTTTTTTAAATAATATGGGATTATATTTAGACTCATATATTCTTCCAAGCAATTTTTAATGCTTGGTTTTTCAATTCAAAAATTAATAGTTATTTTTTGTTTGTATTTTTTCATTAAATTGGTAAAAATAACTATTGATTTTTGACATCTCATACATTGCACATTTAGATTTAAGTTTGTATTGAAAACCCTTACTTATTCGTGAACTTGATATTTTTATGGGATTTTAATCCCTGCTATAAACTAAATAATCTGGGTTTCCTTACCCATATAATATCTTTACTTATAAACTATTTAGAAAACCTTTAACCTTATTATAAACCAAATTTTTATAGTTCATTTTTTAATCCTAGACTACGATTTGACAACCTAAAATGTCAAACTCCAGAAAATTGGGAACATATTTCTAGAGTGTGACATTCTGAGTTGTCAAATCGTAGTCTAGAATTAAAAAACGAAATATAAGTGAATGCGTCTTACGTCTGCCTCAGACCACAGTAAACCAAATTTGATACACCTAGTACCAGTTAAATTTAAACCTTATGTTTTACATAATAAGGTTCATTTTAGCTGGTTCGAAGGTTGTTTTCGGTACACTAAGGCCTGAGATGTATAAAGAGTAATATTTTGAGGGATTTTTGGGCCCGTGTGTATGAAAATTAAGGGGTATCGTAATACCCAGTATACGGATGGGTTAGGCTAGTACACTGAGTGTGTGTTGCTTACAATACGTGTCATATAAGTTCCCCAGTATCCCGGCGTACGGCAAATATCCACCTTTACGTTGTTGAGACACCTGCGGCCCGGACTAAGCGTTCTGCCTCGTCGTTTATACCTCGTACATCGAGGGACTGGAACAGTTTGCCGGCTGCAGTCTTTCCGTCCAATTATAATTTAGGTGTCTTCAAGGCTAGAGTGAATAGGCTCTTAATAAACTAATGCGCCTCACCATCAACGACTGCATCACTGTTTACCGTCAGGTGGGATCGCAGTCAAACACTAGTTAATAGCAATTTAAAAAAAAGAAATCAAAACCAAAATCAAAATGGTTTTTATTTCACAAAGGCCAATATGGCCACTTATAAAACGTTAGAATCTTCAACTTTTTACCGCGTACTGCGCAGTTTTTTTTTTGGGTCTCAATCGACGTGGGGGCGATGCGCGTACCCGTAGCGAAGGGTTCAACTTATTTGGCCGCGTACTGTACCACGTCTGAATAATTCAATTCGAATACTTGAATCCCGGGATTTAATCGACATATTTTAGAGGAGGTGTTTTCAGCTCTATGTTATCTACTTCCACGAACTTAAGTTGAACTTACTGTACCTATTCCAATCTTTGTATATGTTGATATAAAAAACTTCTATGTGTGACGAAATCTGTAAAATAGTTGAATAAAAACCCTGGTTTTTATGCCATCCTGGGCCTGGATGCCTAATATCTTTCTGCTCAATATACAGGGTGTCACTGACATGCTAACGCAAACGAATACCATAGATCCAGTACATGATTCTGGACACCCCAGTGTGGTGGAATTTTTGTCGGTTTTTTCTTATGTTTTTTTTAATGATTTTTTTACGTTTTCTAAATTAAACTATAAAAATTTCATTTTAACATTTTTTGCGAAAAAAATGAGTGAATTACATTCCAAATTCAAAATGTCATCGGGTTTGATTAGAATAACAACTTTATTTGCCTCGATGATTTTTTTTTTTTTTTTTTTTTTTCTAAAAATATCATTGGGATTTTATAAAAACCGTTATTCTAACGCATGTTAGATTAACGGTTTTTATAAAGGAAAAAATAAAAAAACAAAACTTTTTTTTCAAAAATTTGAAAAAAAAAACCGACGGAAAATTCCACCACTGGGGTGGTCCAGAATCATGTACTGGATCTATGGGATTCGTTTGCGTTAACATGTCAATGACACCTTGTATAAAATGGACCTTTATTCTATGCTGTTAATATTGATCAACATTTACTTAAAAAATCATAATCACAAAAACCTTCATACTAGAAATTCGCTTAGCATTAAGTAGGTAAAGTATGGCCCTCGGATCTTAGCGAGTCTGAAGTGAGGCTCTGCGAATTTTAGCACTTGAAAACTCGTACAAAAATAAATGGTTTAAACAAATAAATCGTCACTGTAGAATGAATACCTCGTATGTCTAAAAAACAAAAACTTACAGTACGGCCGCCGTACTGTAGATATAAGAACAGAAAACCTCTTATGTCATTTCTCTGGCATAATCCAGTTAAATAAGGCATTGGTTAATGACATAAATAAGTCCTTTTTATCATTCAAAATATGAGACAAATTGACGAAATCAACCTTTTATTTCGTTTCCTCTGAAGTATTGATTTCTGGACATACGAGGTTATCATTTTACAAAGACGAAATGCAATTTGCAGTAGTTATTGTTCTTAAAAACTGTATTTATTGGCATTTATTTTATTGAAGCCTTTTTTTTTGTACAAGTTTTCAAGCGCTAAAATTCGCAGAGCATAACTTGAGACTCACCAAGATTCGACGGTCGTACTGTATAATTAAAAGTCCCGGAACTATTTTAAATCACGTTTTGGAATAATGCGGAAAAGGTTTAAATTCATGTTCGACAATGGTAGAGTCTAGTTCAATGATAAATTAACTTGTAATGTTATAGATAATATAGATTAATTATAATTAATCAATATTATCTGTAACTAATAATTATTATTAGATTCACACTAGAACACTAATAATTTTTAGATTTAATCTTGAACTTACCTGCGTTAAAAACAATTACAGAATATCTTCACTAATATAATAAAGAAAGAATCTCTGGAACTATTGGTCCGATTGGAAAAAAATTACAACAATAAAAAGCTACTTTACTCCTGAGTGACATAGGCTATATTTTATGCAGGTACGCGGGCTAAGCCGCTGTCAAAAGCAAGTTTAACAATATTTTCGCTTCAGTCACCTTACATAATATTCAACAACCGTACAAGACTAAATGATTATTTTATTATAATTATCGTCTATTACAAGATATAAAAATGAATTGCAAAATGTGTTGGTAATTGCATAACTCAACAACGCCTGGACCAATTTTACCAATTCCTTTTTTGTTGTGTTTGTTGTCATTAAGAGAAGGTTCCTACGAAAAAAAAAAATAGGGCAGAGTAGGGTAGAGTGGAGTAAATAAAATAATCTGTTGCCGGAAGCGAAGCCGCGGGCAAAAGCTAGTTTTACAATATTTTCGCTTCAGTCACCTACATAATATTCAAGAACCGTACAAGACTAAGATAAACATTTTATTCTATCATGTTTTACAAGATTTTCAAACAGCTTCAAGATTGTCCCATAGAAGATAGAAGAAGTATACAACTTTGGTCAATAGTCTACAAAGAAATTTTTCTTTTTTAGCGGAAAGTTATGACGCGACGCGCTCAAACGCCGAGACTATAATCAGTAGCACGACAGCTTACCCATTCCGAGTGAACGATAAGTCTATACTGTGCGTCTACTGCCAGGAGTTGTACGAAGACCCTGAAGAGTTCCGGAGACACATGGATGCTGAACACGACTATTTTAGCATCAAAGTAGCATTCCACCACCTCCCAAAGACAGAATTCATCAAGGCAGACCTAACGAATCTACGTTGTAGACTATGCAACGCTGGATTTCCGAACCTAGAAGCTGTATTAGCTCATCTCGAATCAGAACATGATCGGAAAATAGACCCACACGGAAAATACGGCGTCATGCCTTACTTACTACAGAAAGATGTCTACAACTGCGCTGTCTGCGAGAAAAACTTCCCATCTCTCTTTCATTTAAACAGGCATACGATCACACATTTTCTAAGCTATGTATGCCATGTATGTGGGAGCAGTTATGTAGCGACAACAGGCTTGCTAAGACATGTCCGATCGAAGCATCAGATCTACGAAGTGTCCTGCAAGAGATGCAAGAAAGTCTTCCCTACAATGGAGGCGAAAGAAAAACATAGGAGAACTCAGAAATCTTGCATGCCTTATTGTTGTCCAAAATGCCAAGAACGGTTCCTTGATTATAAGAGCAGGAAAAAGCATATGGAAGTCGCTCATGGGCAGTCGAAACGTACTTATAGATGTGTGGATTGTAATATCGAGTTTACTACGGAGAATGCGTATTACGATCATTTTAAACTACACCATTCTGAAGATTGTGCGGTTTGTAAGCACTGTGGGCTAAAATTTTTGTCTGTATACCGTTTGAAACGACATATTGCTAAGCATAATGTTTGAGGGACTGAAGCGAATTTATTGTTTGTATTTAATTTTATCTGCAGTTAGCATCTGCCTTATAATGTTCCCACTGCTTGGTTTCATCATCGGACTACCAGACGTACGGCATTGCGCCACCGGTACATGGTGGACATCCCACATATACGTACAAAACGTTTTGGGAACACATTCATTGTACGTACAATGAGTTGAATTCCTTGCCGGAGTCTGTGTTTCCTGATGGCTACAATCGGGGAATCTTTAGGTCAAGAGTGAATAGGTTACTTCTAGGTAAGCGCGCTCCATCGTCGACCGCATCGTCGCTTTTAATCAGGTGAGATAGCGGTCAAGCGCGAACCTAATTAATAAAAAAACTCTAGGAGAGGGAATGGGCCGTACGGTGGCGACATCTATGCCGTAATATACAAACTATACATTAAAGATTATGTAATAGTTGCAATAGATGTGTGTAAATAAATGTGTAAATGTTTTATTGGCTGTGTAAATATATGAATATTGAAATAACTTCTCTCGCTGGTGGATTGGGAGACGGACTTTTACAGAATAAAACACCCTCGTTTTCACGTTTTTTGACTGTCGTCAAAATTTAATGGTGTCTTTCGAATGGAGTGTAAGGTGTTCGTAACCAGCCGCGCTGGTAATTTCTCAACGCTCAGTAGATA
This sequence comes from Mythimna loreyi, assembly GCA_029852875.1. Taxonomy (NCBI): domain Eukaryota; kingdom Metazoa; phylum Arthropoda; class Insecta; order Lepidoptera; family Noctuidae; genus Mythimna; species Mythimna loreyi. The sequence goes on along the minus strand of CM056807.1, from coordinate 7,746,652 downwards.
TGGCGTCTGCCTCCGAAATATAACACTATCATAGATATAGGAAATTGATATTCTCGTGTTTCAAACTATGATAATCGAGTCCAATGTAATGGTTTGTTTAGTAGAGGGTAGTTGATAATTTTAAGATATTTATTAGACTTATTTGATGGTATTTGTATTTATAATTGATCAAATATCACAATAAACTATGATTACATTACTTCTGTATTATTTTCGACTGTTTTTCATCTACACTATCTACACTAATATAATAAAGAGGTAAAGTTTGTTTTTATGTTTTTTTGTTTGTAGGGGGTAATCTCTGGAACTACTGGTCCGATTGGAAAAAATTTAGCAACAATAGAAAGCTACTTTACTCCTGAGTGACATAGGCTATATTTTATGTACGCGGGCGAAGCCGCTGACAAAAGCTAGTTACATATCGACGGTCCCTACGTACAATACCCTAACTACAAATGACAAATTTTACAGGAGAACACTTTAAAGTTTCAAACACATGTAGTTCATGTTCTACTTAACAGAAAGTCATGAAATTTGAAATACAGATTTTATATTTGATCTATTTTATTTAAAAAATAACAACACATTTTAAAATGCCTTTAGAGTGTAATATTTGTCACTTACTGGCTTATACAGCGGAATCATCCCTGTGGTGAAATATGTAAGTGGTACTTATTGAGTTTTACACCGGAGGTTTTTAACTGACCAAAGTCGCAATAGCCATTTACGAAGGGTTACGTGGGGATGATGTCTCAAAAACTGTTTTAAAAAGTAGATAAGTATTTGACTCACTAAAAAAATTAAAGCAGTTTATCACAAAGTACTTATTACTTGCATTACTTTTTATTTCGAAACAGGCTAAATGTAAACAAAAACTTTTTTTATAGTATTATTTATTAATCTAAATAGTATTAATAGGTAGGTATCTAATTTAATCAGTCTTGATTTCAGTAATGACCAGTAAAGTTTTTAGTGTCGGGTACTTAATAAGAATATCACATTTTCAAATCTAGGTAATAATGTTTTATAACAAAAATCAAATATTTTTGGCGCGAATGCTTATGTCTCGTAAGTGACAGTTGCGGGGGAGGTGCGCGGGGCTACATTGGACCCTCCCGCGTAAAACGATCGGATTACCACAACTGTTGTTCTACGTCGGAAGTTTTAGTCAATTTTGTAGTTATGGGAAATGTCGTGTGGGTATTTAAAGGTCAATTTTCCAACTTTTATTATTTTTTATTAAACTAGGCGATAGTTTAGGTTTGTCTGAATGTCACGGAACAAAAAATCACAAATCACGTATCTACCACTTAGGGGATTATACGTAGGGACCGTCGATATATAGGATGACTGGTAAAATTAGTGACCGATACTTAAACACGTGGTTGTAGTCATGATAACACAACTTTTACTGTGAGACTATACCTGTAATCGTGTAATTAAACGACAGAATCACGTTGAGTTTTGACACGTATTCATTTTATAGGTATAACCTGGGCTATAAAAAAGCTTGCTATGAAAAAATATTTTCATTTAAAGCTTGTTAAAATTTAAGACACCAGAAAGTGGGTGTGCTTTGATCTTTGTATGGTCATTGATCGCCGTTGCGTCTCTGAAATCCTGGTTATTCATGTACTACTCAAACAAGTTAAAAAAAAGAAATAACCTTTATACTTTTATTTAGCAGACAGATTTTGGTTAAAGGAACCCTTTCTTTATCGAAATCTTAATAAACTAGTGCGCCTTACCATCAGGTGGGATCCCAGTAAAGCATTTGTTTATAGTGAATGAAAAATCAATTTACTCTACTTCAGTATTTAATTAAAAGATATATTCTAGGTACTTCAAGGGTCTAGAGCTCAAGCAATAAAGCAGTGACTCCCAGAAGTGAAGCTAACTCCTCGGTAACTGCTGTAGATTAGAAAAAAATATATGTTTATCAAATATTCATGTACAACTTGATTTTTTCGTGCGATTCATACTTTTGTCTAAAAAAAATATTGAACTATTTCGCAACTTTTTCTTACTCCTAGGAAACGGCTTGGATCTTTAGAAATACTTTTACCCAAAAAAATGGTGGTTAAGTGTTCTTGAGAATATGCCATATGTAATTAAATCAATATTTCGCAAAGAAAATGCATTTATAAGTCAGCGGGGCTCTATCTGGGCACATATTCATTTGGCACCTAGGCGGTCTTACGACCAGGTGTGCATTAATTTCTGGTCGAATGTTCACAGGACCATAAGTCTTTTTTTTTTTTATGGTGGGAAACAAATATTAAATAACGAATCCCGTCCTTGGGCGGAACGGGACACAGTGTCAGACTTCTACTGACTAAACGACCCACCGTTCCTTCCTGGCTTAGTTCCAGGGCCCTGGTGTTCCGTTTTAGCAACAACTCTTGGCCCCAACTAAACAATGTGGATAGATAGATAGATATACTCTTTATTGTAGATACACCACAGGAACCTCACTTTAGGTGGAAATCATTACGAAGTACAGGATCACCCAGCGCAGTAAAAGTACGTTTTCTGCCACAATAAATATGACAAAGGATCATTTCTTTTTGTTCTAGTGTTCGATTCGTTGTTCGAAGCGCGACAAAACGCTAAACTCATTTTGAGGTACACTACTGCTTATCCATTCAAGATACCTGGGAACGATATGGTGTGTGTATACTGCTGCGACGCTTTCGAAGAACCGGAGGCGTATAGACAACACATGAAAACCGAGCACTACCAGCCTAACATCAAACATGCCTCCGCACACCTCATGGGCACAGAGGAATGCCTCAAAGTCGATTGCACCGACCTAGGATGCAAGCTATGCGCAAAGAAATTCGATTCTCTTACCTCCATAGCAGAACATCTTGTCCTAGAACATGACAAACGCTTAAACTTGAGCGCGGAAATCGGGTTGCAGACCTTCAAGTTAGGCAAAGAAAGATGGGTGTGCGCGACTTGCCATCAGAAATTTCCATCGCTCAGATGTTTATCTCGACATAATAGCGTGCACTATCACAAGTACACTTGCGAAACTTGTGGCAAGTCGTACATAAGTAGAGAGAACTTGAAGAAGCATGTACAGTTCACTCATACTGATAGTCAGAATAAAATATGTCCTAAATGTAAGAAGTCGTTTCCGAATCTAGAAGAACGTCGCGCCCATGTGCAAGCTAGCAAGCGATGCTGGCCTTTTTGCTGCAATCATTGTGGTCAACGATTCTTGACTAAAAAACAAAAAACTGATCACTTGACTGAAGCTCATAATGTAGACACCAACAGGCTCTACACTTGTCCAGAATGTCAGGAATCTTTTACAGATTCAAGACATTATAGAACGCATTACATGGTAACTCATACTGATGATAATTTCGTCTGCCAATTCTGTGGCATGAAATTTGCTACCAAAAGTCGTTTAGAAGCTCATAAGCTCTTACATACGGGAGAGAAGCGCTTCCAATGTACTTCTTGCTCCAAATCCTTTGTTAGGAAGAAGAATTTGACACAGCACATGTGGATTCATAGCGAGAATAAAAGATTTCACTGCGATTTGTGTAGTAGACATTTTAATCAGAGAGTCAGTTGGAAAACGCATATGAGGAATTATCATCCGGAGTTGGTTGATTTTTGAAGTTTTCTGTGCTCGAAGGGATGTGAGATTTTTTATCTATATATTTTAATAAGGCTTACCAAAGCTACTAAGTATTCATTATGTAATTTATAGTTATAAATTTAAGTCATTCTGTACATAAAAAGTACGTCATACAATATAATGACAATTATATTCGACAACTATCACACATCGCCGTCTAGTCTCAAGCTAAGCAGAGCTTGTGTTATGAGTACCAAACAACTGATAAACATACTTATATTTTTCTAAATACATACATATTATGAATAAATTACACCCAGACACAACAAATGATCTTGCTCATCACACAAACATTTTTCCTGGAAGAGAATCGAACCCACGACCTCCGGCATAGCAGTCAGAGTCACTAACTACTAGACTGACAGGTCAGTCAGAATACCGTATACGTTTCTTTTTTTTAAATATATTCTTGCACAAGGAATAAGGATACTCAATTTTCGCCATTAAAAATTTAGACCGTTTTAGGTTGAAACAATGGTTTTAATTTAAAAAGTGTAAAGCAAAATTGCTATAGATCAGGGCTTTATAATCACATATTTAAGATTAAAAATGTAAACAAGTACAATATAGATTTTCTGATTCCTGATACATATTTCTTTAACTGACTTTTCTTATGTAGTACAGTAATTTTTTTATCAAGCTTTGTATAAACCTGAACTAGTAGAGTATCTAAAAAGAATAAACATTTTTCGATCAGCCTCGGTCCTTCATTTTCAACCATTTAAACCATTTTTTTATTTGACTCAACCCTACTCGGAAATTAACATAGCATAAATTAAACTCGAAAATTAACTTAACACAAATTATCTTCTTATTTGATTCAACCCTAAACTCGGAAATTAACATAACACAAATTAAATTAAACTCGAAAGTTAACATAACACAAATTATCTTCTTACTTGACTCAACTCTAAACTCGGAAATTAACACATCTAACCATAAAGTTAAGTCAGTGTCATAATTATTATTATCAGAACCATGAACATCACAGACAGAACAGAAGAGCAGGTGAATGACTGGGCATTTCTTTTTGTTCTAGAGAAGCAAAATGACCCCAATTTCATCTCGAAAAGGAACGCCGAGATAATAGTGAGATATTCTACCGTATACCCCTTCAAGCTGCCCGAAGACAATATGGTTTGTGTTTACTGTTGCGAAACGTACCCCGATCCCGATGTGTTCAGAACTCACATGAATGAAGAACATGAAACTTTTAACCCCAAAATGGCTTTCGTCCATTGCTCAGAAGGGTACATCAAAGTTGACTGCACTAACATTAATTGTAGGCTCTGCTTCAAACACTTCCAGAATTTGGATCAAATAGCAGATCATTTGTATTCCGAACATAAGAAGCCTCTTGATTTAACAGTCGCGTTAGGACTGCAGCCATTTAAACTTGAAAACAACAAGCTATTCTGTGCTATATGCCCCTACAAAGCTGTATGCATACGTCAGTTGAGCAGACATACACAAAGCCACTTTTGGAGGTACACCTGCGAAGCTTGCGGAAAATCCTACGCGACCAACACAGCTTTACGCAGTCATATAAGATTCTCCCATATCGGCTCTGAAAAGATATGCCGTAAATGTAAAAGGACTTTCTCTTCGATCGAAGAGAGGAGAAAACATTTGCTGGAGTCCCCGAAATGCTGGTCACATTTATGCTGTGTTTGCGGAGACAGATTCATGTCGTGGCATGCTAAACAACAGCATTTGACAGAGTGCCACGGAGTTGAGAAGAAGGTTTACGCGTGTCCAGAATGTGCGCAGATCTTCCAAGAACGGAAGAAGTATAGGACACATTTCAGATTAACGCATACTGATGATAATTTTGTATGCTCATGTTGTGGCATGAAATTTGTTACTAAAAAGAATTTGGAGGAGCACAGAGTATCGCATACGATGGAGAAGCTCTTTCCTTGCACGGTCTGCTCCAAATCGTTTCCTAGGAAGAAGAATTTGATCCAGCACATGTGGATTCATATGGAACACAAAAGATTCGAATGTAAACTTTGCAATAAAAAATTTAATCAGAAAGTCAGTTGGAAAACTCATATGAAGTCGTACCATCCGGAATTAGAAGATTTTGAAGGAAAAAATGATAATTTAAAACTCATGTTTTCAGTAATAACCGAGTAATAGTTAAAAGTATAGTTCGTTTTTTAATCCTAGACTACGATTTGACAACTTAAAATGTCAAACTTCAGAAAATTGGGAACATATTTCTAGAGTGTGACATTCTGAGTTGTCAAATCGTAGTCTAGAATTAAAAAACGAACTATATTATGAGTATATTTATGTTATACATAGTTCTAGTGTAAATAAAAATGAGGGTAGTTAAGATAACTAGTCGTTTGAAATCTACGGCCAGTGTTGTTTTTAGGATTATCATTTGTAATCTTTATGGCCAATGGTCTTAACACTCTTATTGCTTGTTCGTTTAAGGTTCAAAATACTTTATATTGGTTCTGTTTACCCAAATAATAATATTATAATCATTGTTATACAATACGGATTTTATTTGAACCTAGATTCAAACTGTAGAGTGATATTGAAAGTTAAAGAGTTACTATCATTCTAAAAATCAAAATATAGTCTCAGTTATGATCTTGCTGAAGTCGCGTCTAAGGCCAAATCGATACCATTAAAATCTTAGGCAATCAATGAAAAATGTTTATTTCACATAAGCCTACATGCGCACTTATAAAACGTCAGAAGCTAGTGCACAGTCCCAATTGGTAGTTTACTATGGAGAAGACCCGGCTAGAAACTCCATGGTTACTCGTAAAAAAAAATGATTGATACATAAAGTAGCCAAAGCTCAATAAAAATAATCTTTCACCCATGTGAAAGATTATTTTTATTCCGTCTAGCCCGTTCCATTATTGGACCACCAGACGTACGGCAATGCGCCACCGGTACATGTGGACGTTCCACATATACGTACAAAACGTTTTTTGGACACTTATTTTGCGTACAGCTAAGGAGTGGAATTCCTTGCCGGAGTCTGTTTCCTGATGGCTAAAAACCCCGCATCTTTAAGAAAAGAGTGAATAGGTTACTACTTGGTAAGCGCGCTCCATCGTCGACCGCATCGTCGCTCTCCATCAGGTGAGATAGCGGTCAAGCGCGAACCTATAATCAATTTTTATTTATAGCCTTTTGTATGTCCCACTGCTGGGCAAAAGCCTCCTCTTTTTCTTTCCAAACATCTCTGTCTAGAGCAACCTCCGGCCATGTTTGCCTCGCGAACATGAGATCAATATTTAAAAAAAATGTGCACCTTTTTATTTGACTTAAATTACTAGTAGCAATCATTGTGGAGTCCTCCAGTATTACTTATACACCGTAACGAACAACACAACACAGGATAAGTGATCGGTCGTTTCTTTTTGTTCTAGAACTAAATCCGATGCTCATCGCGCGACAGAACGCCAAAACGATCATAGAGTACACAACGGCTTACCCCTTCAAACTGCCGGAATCTTCCATGGTTTGCGTATACTGCTGTGATAGCTTCCCAGACCCCGCGAACTTTAGGGAACACATGAGTTTAGAACATCAAGACTTCAAAGTACGAATGGCATTCGTTCACGTTGCCGAAGCAGCCGTTAAAGTCGATTGTACAGACCTCAAATGTAGAATCTGCCTCGAAAGTTTACTTAACTTAGAACAAGCTGCAGAACATCTAACTAAGAAACACAATAAAAATCTTAACTCTACACATGATTTAGGAATGCATCCATTCAAAATTTATAAGGATAGATATTCATGCGCGATTTGTACTGAGAAATTTTCGACGTTGGCTTTGTTGAGCAAGCACACACATACGCATTTCGTTCAATACACATGTGATGCTTGTGGAAAGTCTTATGCGTCTCTAACGTCTTTACAATGCCACCTAAGGTACAATTGCGGCACAGAATCGGATAAAAACAACAAAAACAGATGCAGAAAATGTCGAAAAAATTTCACGTCGACGAAAGAGAGAATGAATCATCTAGAAAAGTCGATACGATGTCGTCAGCATGTGTGTAATATATGCGGAGATAGGTTTACAACTTGGAATATGAAACAAAACCATCTAAAGGAGGTCCATAACGTTCCGCAGAAGACTTATAACTGCCCAGAGTGTCATACGGTTTTTAGTAAACGAGATACCCTACGGTTACATTTTAAAACTACCCACACAAGTGACTACGTCGAATGCTCTTACTGCGCAAGGAAGTTCGACACGGATAGGAACTTGAAAAAACACATTGTCATACATACTGGAGAACGGAATTTCATTTGCCAAGTGTGTTCTAAAGCTTTTCCCAGGAAGTCTACCTTAGGACAGCATATGTGGATTCATAGTGAAGTAAAAAAACATGAGTGTAAGATTTGCGATAAGACCTTTAATCAACGAGTGAGTTGGAGGACTCATATGAAGGCTAGGCACCCTGAAATGCGTGTGTTTTAGAGGTTTATTAGTCTATGTTGAAGAACTACGTTGGTCGAAATGTTTCTGTCTCGTGAAAGGTCGTTAGGCCATTAGTTCTGACTTATTCGTAGATGGTTCTGAATTTGTTAGAAGCACAAAAGGTTTGCAACCAGTCCAGCGATACAAAGGGGTATCATATTACCCACTAAATGGGTTATAATGGTCAGATAGACTAGTTCTAGGTTCTATTTAAAATATTGGTACCTATGTGGCTGTACTCAGCTAGCATATCCTATCGAAATGACAGCGCAAATGACTGTTACGTTTGTCGAATTTAAAGCAACCTTTAGGGTCTCTTCCGTACTTAAAAGATTCTTTACTTATCTCTCTCTATATTCAATGTCATAATAATAGAAGATTTAGCGAAATAAAGTACAATAAATGGGACTGTATATTAGTGAAATTATGTAGCACTAACAAAACAAAAAAGTGACCAATGTCTCTTTTGTTCTAGAAAAAAATCCGATGCACATCGCTAAAAGGAACGCCCAGACCGTTATACAATATACCACAGCTTATCCGTTTAGGCTTCCGGAAAGTTCCATCGTTTGCGTATACTGCTGTGAAAGTTTTGACGACCCACCTCGCTTCAGGAAGCATATGGATGACAACCATGCGGTGGTCAACGTCAAGGTTGCATTCTCACATCTCCACGAAGGCTATATCAAGGCTGATTGCACCGATTTACACTGCAGGATATGCTTTGAGACCTTCGAAAAAGTTGAAGAGGCAGCCATCCATTTGAACATAGTTCATAAACAAAATATTGATTTGAATCACGATATAGGCTTGCAGCCTTTTAACATACAAACCGACAAGTTATCCTGTGCCGTTTGTCACGACAAGTCGTCGAATATCAGAAGTTTGAGCCGCCATATTCAAAAACACTTCTTCCAATGCACTTGCGAACTCTGCGGCAAATCTTTCGCATCTTCTACCTCCTTGCAAAAGCATCTAGAGTTCTCATGTCCTTTTGTACCGAAACAGCGGAGATGTAGGAAGTGCAAAACGGTTTTGTTTTCAACTGAAGATCAGAAGAGACACTTTGAAGTGTCCAGGCAGTGTCGACAGCATTTATGCCCTGTTTGCGGTGACAGATTCAGTACTTGGAAGATAAAAAGGAGTCACATGGAGCAGGCGCATGCTATACCAAAAAAGGTGTATCCTTGCCCAGAATGCGGGCTCGTTTTCAAAAAACCGAACAAATTTAGAGCCCATTTTAAAATTGTGCATACAGACGAGCACTTTGATTGCCCTAGTTGCGATCGAAAGTTCGATACAAAGTACGTTTTGGACAGACATATGGTCGTTCATTCCAATGAGAGATTGTTCTCATGTGATATTTGTTCTAAATCGTTTCCGAGGAAGTCTACGTTGAGACAGCACATGTGGATTCATAGTGAGGTCAAAAGATTTGAATGCAAGATGTGTGATAAGCAGTTTAATCAGAAAGTCAGCTGGAGAACGCATATGAAGTCGTATCATCCTGATTTAGGCGATTTTTAATTTATTGAGATTCAACCGGAATTCGCAATCGCAGCGAAGCGATTGGCCGCAATGCGTGGGTATGTCCTAAGTGCGGTTCACCCGCACACACCGCTGCAAAATCATTCGCGGGACAATATCAAACGAACTAATCGCGTCCGCTTCGCTTGACTCGTCGCTACTTCGCAACCACGTACGCCACAACAAAATAGAGTACTATTAATTGTTTGTTCATTTCGCGCCGCTTCGCTTTCCGAGAGCATTCGCGTTGGATCGCCTACGTCCTTATCCTTATATATACGCGCTCAATGCGCTCTGCACTAATTTTATTCGTACAACTAAACATTGTAGTTTGTTCTATAGTTCGTTTTTTAATCCTAGACTACGATTTAAAAACTTAAAATGTCAAACTCCAGAAAGTTGGGATCATATTTCTAGAGTGTGCCATTCTGAGTTGTGAAATCGTAGTCTAGAATTAAAAAACAAACCATAGCACATTGTTCATCAAAGCCTACTAGTGACTGACTTCGACATAGTCGCTAATAAACAAATTGCATTTCTTTATTAGCATAGAAAATGTCTTCTGTTTTATAACAATTTTCGCTTTCAATGTTTCATCATAAAAACCTACTAAGTAAGGATAGTTCGTCTTTTGGTTCTATTATTTAAAACACACTTGGGTTAGGAAAAGGAATTTATGAAAATTATTATGATGATTATGTAAATAATCTTTTTAATTGTTATTTTTCTATTTAATGTTAAGACTGCTGTTTAGTTGTTATCTCTTGTATTATATTTTGTGCTGTTTACATAGAAAACTAAAGTATATAGGATGTAAGGGACTGGTCTCCGCAAACTTAGACACGTACGAGTCTTAAACGAACTAGCCTTCTGCCAGCGGCTTCGCCCGCGTGAAAGTAGGGTTCTCTATACAAACTTTAGACCCCCAATACATCATTTTAGGAGCTGAATTTTGAAAAACCCTTTTTTAGTGTTCGCCTACGTCATAAAACGAAGCCTTGTGGAAATTTCACGCTTCTAGTCCCAGTAGTTTCAGCTGTGCGTTGATATATCAGTCAGTCAGTTTCTCCTTTTATGTATATATAGATTAAAACCTATAACTGCACTAAATAATGGTGAAGGTAGTTCAGTTTTGGTTACTGAGCAAGCCCTTAAAGTTTTCGGAAACCTGTCTCTTACACACTCTATCATATATTATATTAAAAATATTTATATGATATTCTAATATAATTTGTAACTAGGTTCTTATTTAGAGGGTATTTAGATTTTGAATCGTTTATTTCGTTGTCCTCTTGAGTGAAAGATTCTGACGCAAATGCGACCATAATATCGCTCGATGGCGCTGTACTCAACTTTTTAGTTAATTTTATTTTTAGTGCCTGGAAGCATTATTAGTTGTTGTCATCAGTAACTGCCTTACGCTGCCGGCGAGGTCTTATTTACTAGTTGGTTGCTGAGCGCTAAAAGCTATCAATGGCAATACTTGGTCAGTAAACCACAGTAAACCACGCTTGCTGGTTTTTTTTTATGGTCGGAAAAATCGTCTAATGACGAATCCCGGCCTTGGGCGTAGCGAGAAACAGTGTCAGACTCTTACTAACAAAAAGGCCCACCCAGTTCCTTCGTAGCCTTTATACCGAAGTCGAATCTTTCTATCAGAAAAAACTGCCCTACAGTTGGGCCTCTACATATTTTGCTGACAATTCCTTCAGTCGCGCGGTAACAGAGCGTGTCGTTGACAACTTGGCTTGGTCCGGAGTTTTACTAGACAACCGGTCGGCGTTGCCTAGTGTTGGAATGACAGTGGAATAACAATATTTTGAAAATAGTAGAATTGGGCCCCAGGTCATCGGTCCATCTAGTAGTAGACCTTCCAACACTGCGACAGCCTAAGAGATGAGTTTGTAAATCTAAATACACTCTAAATGAATTATTATACCCAAAATGCCTGTTAAATGTTCGCATAGTTTACAGAAATATGTTGGTATATTTCGTTGATTGTTTTATTATATTTTGTAGTTAGGTACATAGTATTTAATAAATTTATTACTATTTGATATTTGCTTCTTATTATCCTTACCTTTTCGACAACCAGGACCTAGACCATGACGTTTAAAGTAAGATTGTTTTATTCCTGTTCCAGAGTGTGCAAGTGACAGCGTTAGACACGCTGTCTAGCGCCGTCTCTTTCCCACTGAAAGTAATATCGAAGTAATACTGCTATAAGGGCTTGTGGTAGGCCCCCTAATGGCGTAACATAATTTTATAATCCACTAGCTTTTGACAGCGGCTTCGCCCGCGTACATAAAATATAGCCTATGTCACTCAGGAGTAAAGCAGCTTTCTATTGTTGCTAAAAATTTTCAAATCGGACCAGTAGTTTCAGAGATTACCTCCTACAAACAAAAAAACAAACTTTACCTCTTTACTATATTAGTGTAGATTTATTTTATTTTAATGTAATGAGGCGTTCTTTACCAGTTAATCTTTAGGTAAAAGGAGGTTGCACTGTACTATGTATAACATTTTTTATCAGATATTCAGATAACCTTTAGATTAAAAAAAACTGGTATGCACAACATTTTTTTACAATTTTCTCACAACGTCGTCTAGTCGTCTACTAGACAACTGATAATCATACTTCTATATTTCTAAATACATAGATCATCATCATCCTACCCTTATCCCATAATACTTGGGGTCGGCCCAACATGTTTTTTCTTCCACTCTGTCCTGTCACCCGTCACACTATCACTAACTCTCTAAATACATAGATATTATGGATAAATTACACTCAAACACAGAAAAAATGGTCGTGCTTATCACACAAACATTTTTCCGGGTGGGAATCGAAACCAGGACCTCCGGCATGGCAGTCAACGCCTAAAAGGAAGGCTTGGCCCCAGTGCAAAATTCAAAAAAGGAACAAGGTGGGCTGTTTAGTTAGTAAGAGTCTGACACCGTTTCCCGCTCCGCCCAAGGGCGGTATTCGTCATTGAATGACTCTTTTTTAAAGTTGCATGTTCAAAATCTGCTACTAAATCGATTATGTAAAAAAAAACCAGCGCTGCGTTATTTTACATTCTTGTTAAATATCGCAGCATATGCTGAGGTAGGAGCCTTTTTGGCCTCGCACAGAGCATAGTTGATTTTTCCTATTTTAATTTTAGTTCTCTGATTTGTTGTAAGTTTAAATATAAGTTACATATAGATTAAGTAGTTATTTTTTATTTGTCCTGTGCGTGTCAAAATAAGTGTTTTTCTTTCTTTCTTTATGTATTATGCAGTTAGAGTAAGACTAGTTATGACTACACCCGCCCAATGAGGGCAGACAAGAAAATGTTAGTCTAATAAAATTTCCATATAATTACTTTTCTTTAATAAGTTTTCGTTTAGGGCAAAAACAAAATTTTAGTATACCATTGTCACCTCATAATATAAGTATTTTTACGTTTTGGCCGCCTCGAGCTCGCCAGTATGTGACCAAAGGCGTTTGTGTGTTCTAGACGTGATGCGTCTTCGAGTCTTACCACGACCCCACGTTATTCAGTAAACACTCGAAAGAAGAACACGCGTCCTTCGCGATCCGAACAGCTTTCTCTCACTGCTGCTATAACAACTATCTCAAAATTGACACCACAACAATGACTTGCAGAAGATGCGGGGAATTCTTCTCCAAAATCGACGATATTGCACGACACTGACGATAAACACGACGAAAAGATCAACTTTGACTTCCAATTAGGATTGCATCCTTACAAGTTTTCGCAAGACGCAATTATTTGCGGCGTCTGCGATCTAAACTTCCCCTGCTTAAGGCAGTTAAGTCGTCACATGTCTTCTCATTTCTTGAACTTTACTTGTGATACGTGTGGAAAGTCATACACGACAAACAGCTCGTTGAAGCATCATATTCAGTTCTCGCATATCGGAGACGAAAGAATCTGCAGGAAATGCAAGCTGACATTTAGCTCTTTGGAAGCGAAGAGGGAGCATACTGCGAATACTCCTAACTGTTGGGTATATCAGTGTTTAATTTGTCTGAAACGGTTTATGACTTGCCCAGCTAAAGAAGATCATTTAGTACAGGTTCATGGCCAATCCTGAAAGTCCTATGACTGCTCTGAATGCAGTCTTTCTTTTCCAACAAGAAATGCGTATATACGACTTTTTAATACTACCCACGCTAAAGTAAATTTCCCTTGCTTACACTGCGGACGCAAATCCATACAAGCTCAAAAGCCTTCCATTGCAGTGTGTGCTCTAAACCCTTTCTTAGAAAGAAGAATCTTGTTCAACACATAAATATTCACAGTGGAAATACAAGGTTCGTGTGCAAGATTTGTAAAAAGACATATAATCAGAAACACAGTTATAAAGCACATGTGAAGGGACCATCCTAAGGTACCTGCAGAAGAATATTAGTTACAATACTTGGCATACAAGTTCCAAACTACGGCTACCGACCTTTAGTGCGCAGTAACAAGATTGTGGGGTCCTGGAAAAGTTGCTGCTTACAGGAAATACTTTTTATGTAAGCAGCAACTTTACTTTTCGATCTACTGATCGGAAAAGATCAAGGGACAGGTGTCCGATACGTTGGTCAGACCAAATCCGTACTACACTGAAGACCACAGTCTGCGACGCCATCCACATCGCCGAAGATAGGGCAATATGGCGAAATATATTCCGTCAAAAAGTTATTCGTCGAGGTCACGACCCTCAGCATTGAGGATAAACTCGAAAGTCGAAATAGTTTTTCATCAACCGGGGGTTATTCTTCGATGCACTAGCATAGCATAGCTAGCGTGCAGGGATAATCACCGGTTAGCACCACTTTTCATTAAAAGCGTCGAAAAGGGAGCCTGCTAGTTGGTTTCGACCCCTCGTACGCATTCCAAAGGTCCAGGACCTCAGGGTCCTGAGTCGGCATTAAATTTTTAGTCCGGGCAGTCAATTGTGCTATATGTGCTGACCATTTTAGTGAATTATTTATTATATTATCATTACTTAGTATAAAAGAAAGTCGCTTCCTGTCCCTATGTACCCTTAGATTTTTCAAAGTCCGCAACGGATTTTGATGTAGTTTTTTTTTTAATAGGTAGAGTGATTCAAGAGGAAGGTTTATTTGTATAATATATGCATAATATATTCAATATCAATACCCGTGCGAAGCTGGGGCGGGTCGCTAGTGATTCTATAAATATATACTTTATTAACAACATTTTTATTTAGAATCCATTCGTTTGTTAGTTTTCCGTAATCTGTTTTGTATATTTCTGTTAAAGTTAGGTACATTGATTGATTTATATTCCTGTAATTATTGTTTTGTTTTTTAAATATTAAACTCATTAAATATTGTTTTTGTATTATATGTACATAGTTAGGTTTAGTGTAAATTATTATCATTTATTTTAGTTCAGTTCTTCAACATAAACATGGTTATTTATATCAATTAAAATATTAAACTTGACTGTCGACTTAATTTGGAGTTTTTTTTTTTAATTTCAATAACCTTGTCTGTTTTTACAAAATTTCTCCTAAAGTAAAACAATACTAATGTTGTACATTACTACGCAAGAGTTTAAGTACCGTATAATCAGCTTTATCATGTTCCCACTGCTGGAACTTAGGTCTCCTCTCTAGGAGAGGGAATGGACCATAATGGACCGACACGGGCCCATTGCGGTGAATATCAAGTCTTGATATTCATGGGATGTACCAGTTTATTACCGATGTTTTTATTCACCGTTTTGAGAGCAGTGGTGATGAAATAAATTGTATAAAGTAATTAGCCTGGCTGGGTTTGAACCCGCAACCTATTACTCCTAAATCGCCACTTGGCCACCACTGCTCTCGTCTCTTTTTTACCCTCGATTGCACAGTATATTTTTTTTATTCGACAATTATCACACAACGACGTATAGTCTCAAGCTAAGAAGTGCTTGTGTTATAAGTACTAGATAACTGATAATCATACTTATATATTTCTAAATACATATACATATTTATTTTATTTTATTTTAAAAGGTACAGTTACAGACTAAGACAGTCAGTACAATATATATTATAGATAAATTATACCCAGACACAGAACAAATGATCGTGCTCATCACACAAACATTTGTGCTGGGTGGGAATCAATCCCACACCCTCGGCATAGCAAACAGGCCAGTCAGTATGCAAACGTTAATCCACATAATTAAATACTTTGATAAAACCTATGACCAAGTAAGTGTTCGTTCATGGAAACAAGTGAGCCGACCAGTCACTGCGATATTTTCTTTTTGTTTCTAGAACCACATTTATGGGCGAAAGAGAACGCGGAGATAGTGTTGAAATATTCGACCCTGTACCCATTCAGATTGCGAGGGAAAGCCATCACTTGCGTCTACTGCTGCGAGGGCTATGAGGATCCCACGCATTTCAGGAGGCACTTCGATGTCCACCACCAACAGTTCACCATCGCTACGGCCTTCCACCACATGAGCAGTTTGAAAGAATACCTCAAAGTGGACATCTACGATCTGAAATGTAGACTCTGTCTCCAACCTTTCGAAAAAATCGATGATGTCGCCGTACACTTAAAAGAATCACACGCTGATGTAGCAAAGAAATTAAACCTTGACTACGATGTGGGCCTACAACCGTACAAACTAGTGAATAATAACTATTGCTGCTTCCATTGTGGGAAAAAAATGCCAACCCTAATCAAGTTGTGTCGGCACACCATCTTACACTACCAAAGATTCACGTGTGACACTTGTGGCCGCAATTACCTCTCAAATGAGGCCTTGAAGTATCACATCAAATGCGTCCACTCAGTCAAGAAGCATGTCTGTAGGAAGTGCTGGACAGAATTCCCCACTGTAGAGGAGAAGAAGGCTCATATAAGAGAAACAAAACCATGCTGGACTTTTTGCTGCATCGTCTGCGGAGACAGATTTCAGTCTTGGGAACAAAAGCAGAAGCATTTGCAAGCTGAACACGGGTACGAGAAGATAGTCTACAATTGTCCGGAGTGTGATGGCTCATTTACATCCAGAAAATATTTTTACACACATTACAAACTGGCTCATACTGACGAAGGCTTCCAATGCGCTTGCTGTGGCCTCAAATTTAACACTCAGAAACGATTAGATGACCACTCTCTTGGGCACACCGGGGAAAAGCAATTCATGTGCAATATTTGCTCCAAGTATTTTGTGAGACAAAAGAGTTTGACTCAACATATGTGGACTCATAGCGAAACTAAGAGATTCGTCTGCCTCCTGTGCGAAAAGGGTTTTGCCCAAAAAGTGAGCTTGAAAACTCATATGAAGTCCAGTCATCCTGATGTTACCATTGATTTTTAATGTCCTTAACTTGAAAAGAAATAAACTTTGTACACTTATTTGCTCGATTTTTTTCTTACTACCGTCTTAAACCCCAAACTGATTAAGGCAAACTAAAAGAGGTATTTAGGATAATAGCATTTGTTTCTGGTCATGTTAGTTCGTTCTTTATACATAATTAAAGTTTGTAGCTACGGTATGACACTGACAATTTTCTTTTTTGTTTTTAGGGACCACATTGGAAATTCACGGACGTAAGAATGAGAACGAAACAAAAAAGAAAATAGTCCTTGTTTACCAGACGCCACAAAGGCGGAACGCTGAAATTATCCTAACTTACTCAACTGCATACCCTTTTAAAACTCGCTTTAGCCAAATACTATGCTCGTATTGCCACGAGGAATTTAACACCCTAACAGATCTCAGATATCACATGAAAACGGAACACTTAAACTCAGGCTTCAAAAACGTATTCTACAGAGCAAGGGATAATTTAATCAAAATCGATATTACTAATCTAAAATGTAAATTATGCGCGGAAGAAATCCAAGATGTGGATGGTCTTATGAGCCACTTGTACAGGGAACATAGTAAGCCGGTCAAATTCAACGCTAGATACGGTGTCTTACCCTATAAGCAGACCTCGGATAATCATTGGACATGTGTTTATTGTAACAAAGTCTTCACATCGTTCATAGCTTTCAATCGGCATATTGTCACCCATTTCATGAATTACAGCTGCGACAAATGCGGTACAACTTTCGTCTCAGATTACGCCTTGAAGGACCATCATCGGCAAGTGAAGTGCTTCCGAACAGCTTACAAAGCTAGAAATGGGAGGGTATTAAAACCTAGATCGAATGCCGAAATCATTCTACAATGTTCCACAGCTAGTCCTTTCAGAACTTGGAAAAGTAATTTCAACTGTGTGTTCTGTAGGGTCCAAAGTAATGATCCGAGTGGTCTTCGCATGCATGTGGTTACGATTCACGCGAACTATGACGTCAAAGCTGCTTTTTACAAGAAGTTAGGTAAAGACTTCTTGAACGTTGACATAACAGATCTCCAGTGTAAATTATGCTTCATGCCTATAGATTCTTTCGACAGTTTGATTTACCATCTAAAAACTGACCACCAGCAGCCGATAAATTCTGACGCACAAATAGGTGTGCTACCTTTTAGATTAAACGATGGCTCGATATGGAAATGCACGATATGTCCTAATGAGTTCAAAGATTTCGTCTCTCTAAAGAAGCACACTTCTGAACACTTCCAAAATTACGTTTGTGATACGTGTGGCGAAGGTTTCATAACGGAATCTGCGATGATAGCTCACACTAAAATACCGCATGAGAACAAATATAACTGCAGCAGATGTATAGCCACGTTTTCTTCGCTTGACGAGAGAAATATTCACGTGAAAACACAGCATACATCGCTACCATACGTTTGTGTATATTGTAAAGACAAGCCACGCTTCGCCAACTGGGAGGTTCGCAAAAAACATTTGATGGCAGTACATAACTACAAGACAGGAGCTGATAAATACGACTGTACGACATGCCAAAAGTCTTTTAAGACGAGATCGGGGAAGTATAATCATATGGCAAGAGTACATCGAATAAAAAAAGATACGGAGCTCAGTTACCCTTGTCCGAGTTGTCCTAAAGCGTTTACGACTAAACTGTTTTTGGATAAACATGTTGCCAAAAAGCATTTTGATGTTTGAAATTTTTAAGGTATTTTCTCTTCATTGATTAACGAAAAATTTCATTAACATGCAAATATTTATGATATTACTTAGATAAAATGACCAACCGACATAATCCGGGATGTCTTCCTCTCTCCGAAGAAAAGAAGCTATAATAGAATATAATAATGATGAAAATTCTTTTCTTTTTTAGGATCTGCAAAGGATATTGACGGACTTAATCAAATCGAAAGTAAACCAAAACAAAGACTGTTTGAAAGGTCCGTTGGACAGAACCCGCAAAGGCAGAATGCCGTTCTTGTCCTAAAGCACTCGACAGCGTTCCCTTTTAAGACACGGTTTAATAGAATCGTCTGTTCGTACTGCCATGACGAGTTTGAGCCAATGGCTGCTTTGAGGGATCATATGAAAGCTGACCATTCAAGTGCTGACTACAACAGTGCTTTCTATAAAGTCTACGACGCCCTCAAAGTTGAAATTACCGATCTAAAATGTACCGTTTGTACCCAAGAACTTCCGGACATAGAAACCTTTATGACTCACATTTCTCGAGACCACAAAATCAAAGTTAACTTTGACGTTCCTTTCGGAGTGCTTCCATATAGACAAGGACCTTCGGGACGATGGACTTGTCTTGAATGCGATAAAACCTTCCCGAAATTCTCGCAAATCAACGTCCATTTAAGAACGCACATGAAGATTTTTACTTGTGATAAGTGTGGGGCGACATTTTTGTCGGATCACGGTTTGAGGCAACACGAACGTAACTTTAAATGCTACAAGTCTTCCTATAATCCTCGTTTCGGGAAAGCCTTGAAATATAAAAGCAATACTGAGATTATTTTAGAATGTTCCACCGCCTGCCCTTTCAGAACTTGGGGACAAAATTTCAACTGCGTTTTCTGTAGAGTCCAATCTAACGATCCGATTGGATTAAGAGCTCATATGGCGTCTAGACACGCGAATTTCGATATACAGTTAGTCTTTAGTAGAAAGATAAGGAAGGAATTTTTGAAGGTTGACATAACTGATTTGCAATGCAAACTTTGTTTTATACCCATCGATACTTTAGATGAACTGATGGTACACTTGAAGAATGATCACAAACAGCCTCTTAACGCTGACGTTCAACCAGGGGTCCTTCCATTCAAATTAAACGATGGTTCTAACTGGAAATGTGCTATATGCAAGATTCAGTTCTCAGACTTCATTTCATTGAAGAAACACACATCAGAACACTATCAGAATTATGTCTGTGATACTTGCGGAGAGGGTTTCATTACGGAATCTGCATTAAAAGCGCACACAAAGATACCCCATGACAACAAATACACGTGCAGTCGTTGCGTCGCAACTTTTACAACTTTAGAAGAACGGAACATCCATATCAAAACCCAGCATACAACGCTACCGTACATGTGTGTTTACTGCAAAGAAAAGCCAAGGTTCGCGACCTGGGAGCTCAGAAAACGTCACTTAATGGAATTTCATAACTACAAGCCTGGGGCAGAAATGTACGAGTGTACAACTTGTCACATGACGTTCAAGACTCGATCGCAGAAGTACCACCACAACGTAAAAGCACATCGGACTAAAAAAGAGACAGATTATAGTTATCCCTGTGCTAGTTGTTCGAGAGCATTCGCTTCTAAACTTTCTTTGGACAAGCATATCGCTAAAAAGCATTTCCATGTATGATATTAGTTCTAGACTCATTCTGTAATCAGCCTTTTAACACTCCTGCTATTGGGACTTCGGCCTCTTCTCTAGACGAAGGAATGAGCCGTAATCCACCAGGCGGATCCAGTGCAGGTTGATGGACGTCCCAGTTTTCGAATTTTTAGTTCTAGGACATGCCAATGTCCTCACAATGTTTTCCTTGATTTGAGAGCAGTGGTGATGAAATACATTTCATAAATGATCTTTATTTTGTAAGTAGGTTTACATAAAGTGCGTAAAACTAAAAAACAAAAACACCACTGCTTGCTTAATAAAGACTCATATTTAAATGTTAACTCAAATAATAAAATAATAATAGTATAATAGACTGATTTTATAAGAATATTTTGTGTCTTTCGAATATTTTATTAATTTGCAGCAATATGTACTATGTGTGAATTGAAATTATTTTATTTATTGTACAAAGGGCAAGCGCCCTCTACTAAAGATCCCAAGAAAGTGGACCCTTTAAAACAATTTATATTTAAATAAAATCCAAGTCAGTTGAAAGTGTGACAGATTTATCATCAGATTTGGTTAGTCTTTGCAATTAATCTTAAAATTCTACGCTCAATGACTTGTGGTAAGATATAAAATATAAAACGCAAATTATATTTAAACCTGTTTGATCAAAAGTCAACTGCAAAAATTGTCAGCAGACAAGGCAACCTTGCTTAGTAACCACGCAAAAACTAAAATAAAAAGGTAACGGTTTATGTGTTGCATTTAATATTTCTATAGATGGCGTTAATATAAATTATAATACCCAGTTGTGAGGGTAGTTTCGATATCGTAAAACGCCATCTGTCTTTAATGTTAGTAAACTTTAGGATCTCATAAAAAGGGTTGTATTCAAATGTGTGAAGGATTTAAAAGCAACGAAAATGTTACGCAAAAATGCTCTCTAAAATGCAATAATGTTGTAATAGCTAAGAAATATGCTGGAAATGGGATATTTACGACTAAAAGATCTGTATTCCGCAAAGGGTATACCGCGGCAAACTGGTGTACCGTGATGATAAGATGGTGTACCTTGGAAAAATTACTTATCTCTTAACCTTAAAATCTTGAGCCCCAATCACATCAAACCAAATCGTATTGAGGGACTGCAACTGACTAAACTGTTCCAGTTTGCCACTTGCGGTCTTTCTGTCCGATTGTAATTTATAAGTCTTCAAGGCTAGACTGGATAGGCTCTTAATAAACTAGTGCGCCTCACCATCAACGATTGCATCACTGCTTACTATCACAGTCAAGCAGAGCAAAGCGTTTCCACCAGAAGTGGGTACTTTTACAAATCACCATTAAAATTTTCTAATATCCCATTTTCAGCGTAATTCTCAAACGTATTCTAGTTATTACGTAGTAAGTACGAATATAATTTATTATTTACTTCGAATATTATAGAAGTAAAAAGTATAAGATATAAGCAATAAGTCCAATAAAGAGATTATAGTTTATTTCGATTTTTTATTTTGATTGCTGTTTTATACACCATGATTTTTAAGGTTCCTTACTCAAAGAGTAAAAACCTCGTAGGGACTCTGCAAAAGGGTCGAAGCCTATTGGGGCCCAGGGTCTCTTTCTGAAAGGAAGGCTTGGTCCCCATGCGAAGGGCAAAGAAGGAACGGGGTGGGGTGTTTAGTCAGTAATCGTCTGATCATTCATCATTGCATGATTTTTGTCCACCATAAAAAAGGGTAAAAACCTATTACTAAGACTTCGCTATCAGTCAGTTCGTCTGTCACCAGGCTGTATCTCAAAAACCGCGATGGTTAGACAATTTAAATTTTCACTAAATATGTATTTCTGTTGCCGCTATAACTACAAATACTAATAACAAAATAAATATTTAACGGCGCTCCCATACAACAAACGCTTTTTTTTTGCCCTGTTTTGCTACGGAAGGTATATAACCCTTCGTGCGCGAATACGACTCGCACTTGACCGGTTTTTATCTGACTATTGACATGTTTGGATTCAAATCTTCTCTCTTCTTGAAGCAGTGAAAAGATTAAATCTTATAGAAAATGGGCTCTTTTTATTATAATCCAAATTAATCAAGCTGAGACAATAATCCAAGTCCAAAAATCCAATTCTAAACAAAGAAGAAAGGACGAAAGTGGACACGGAACGATTGCGAAGAAATCTGACGAAAATTTTCTATTTTTAGGACAACGCTGTCAAACGAGTGAACAAAATGAAGGTGATTATGAATTAGAAAAGATACCCAAGCCGAAATATATACGAAGCGCTAGAGCAGAAGCCAGGATTATCACCAAAAGCAATGCCTCAGCTATCCTAGAGTGCTGGACACTCTTACCCTTCAGATGGAAGAAGAACAGATTCAAATGTGCTTACTGCGAAGATAACTTTACTGACTGTCAAGAACTAAGAAATCATGTCAGATTGTGCTCAACAGGTCACAGCATCAAAGACATATACAGTAAATTCAAAGAGATGCCTCTAATCAACGTTGATATTACTGACGCTGTTTGCAATCTCTGTTCACTCCCTCTTACTAATGTCTCGCAAATGAGAGAACATGTCATTCATCACGGGTTAGAATTCAACACGTATCATCCCGACGGTGTGTTACCATTCTCTCTAGACAAAGAATCCTGGCAATGCGTTATATGTCTGGAAAAATTCAACAACTTCTTAAAACTTTACGAACATATGAATGTCCATTACCAACACTATATATGTGCTACTTGTGGTAAAGGATTCATGACTGCACCCAGACTGCGGAAACATTTAGAAGTACATGTGTCTGGTTCATTTCCTTGTAACAAGTGTGGTAGAATATTTATTATGAGAGCAGCGAGAGACTCCCATAAAGCTTCCGTCCATCCTAAAG
This sequence comes from Mythimna loreyi, assembly GCA_029852875.1. Lineage (NCBI taxonomy): Eukaryota > Metazoa > Arthropoda > Insecta > Lepidoptera > Noctuidae > Mythimna > Mythimna loreyi. Next base: position 7,723,384 of record CM056807.1, on the reverse strand, counting down.
CTCCGAGATACGAATGTCCTCATTGCAACATTCGATTCGACAATTATTATGAAAGGATTGATCACATGAAAAATGCTCACAGCGAGCGAGAAGTGTCCTATAGTTGTTCACACTGCGAAATGTCTTTTAAGACAAGCGGTAAACGAGCTATCCATGTTCGAACAGTTCATTTTCCTCCACAACTTAGCTACGGTTGTAATTATTGCGAATGGCAGTTTCGAACGAATTATGAGTTGAAAAGGCATATGGTTCGACACACAGGAGAGAAGAACTTTCATTGTTCTGTCTGCGGCAAATCTTTTCCTAGAAACAGGGCGTTGACGACTCATTTGAAGACACACCAAGATGTGAACAGCAAGTGGCGTGGACCAGTGTTCAAGCAGAGGATGCAGAGGCTGCCTTCAATGCCGCACGATTTGACTGACTTAGTTCCTACAGATATTAAGATTTGAAAAGATCTTCTTTACTATTTTCAGTATTATTTTTTTGATTAAATTTTTTAAACTAATACAGAGTATTTTTGTTTTTTATCTGAAACGTCGCCGTTATAGTAAAACAGCATGATGCCCCCATTCGCTCTCGACTTCCTAGAGAATGTATGGACGTAGGGTAACGTACATATCTTACATCGGCCGACTGTACTGACTATAATACTGCAACAAACGCTTAGAAGCGAATACTACCCATAAAATCTCATGAATCTGCCTAATCTCAATACTTCACGTATCTGCCGCTTCTACAAACTAAAATGAAATTGATAAATTTACATTATACCTAATAAAAACGTAACGAGTATAATATTGTAGAACTAAATGCATGTTCCCGGGGGGCTGGTATACCGACAATTAATGAAGTAACGTAGTCTTTCTTGCTTTTAGGTTCCGCTACCGAAGCGGAGGGGAATCTAGGCCTTAGACGCGTTAGAAAGTTGAAGGAGATCGTTAGCGACCGACAGATGCGCAGACGACGACGCGCCAACAACCAGCTCCCCGAAGAATCGGAGAAAAGAATATCCAAAACTATGATGCGTCGAAACGCTCTGATCTTACTCGAATATTCCACAGCCTGGGCCTTTAGATGGTTCCATAGCGCTTTTTATTGCTCTTACTGTGATGCTAAATTTGTAGATGTACCTCTTCTACGCTTACATGTTAAAAATAATCATCTCAACGACTTACCTACCGACAGAATCTTCTCCAAGTTAAAAGAAAATAATATGGTCAAAGTAGATGTTGCAGAGCTTAGCTGTAGGTTATGTAGTAGAATTCTAAATAGCATTGATGCTTTGAAAGACCATCTTCTTATACACGGAAAAACTTTAAACGTAGAATACAGCGATGGAGTCTTACCATTCAAGTTAGATGAAGAAAGCTTTACCTGCCAACTGTGTTTCGCCCAATTTCTGACTTTTGCCAAAATGAACGAGCATATGAACACACACTTTCAAAATTACATATGTGATTCCTGTGGCAAAGCTTTTTCTTCCAAATCGAGGTTTAGAAAACACATACAGTCTCACGAAAAAGGGAGCTTCCCTTGCGGGGAGTGTGATGAGGTTTTAGAAACGCGAGCGTCTCGCATGTGTCATATAATGAGGATTCACAGGAAAGGAGTTCGCTATGCATGCCCAAGATGCCCTGAAGTTTTTACAACCTACCACACGAGAGCAAAACATTTAGTAGAAGCACACGCTCAGCAGAAAAAAGAATACTATTGTAATGCTTGTGACAAAACTTTTGAAACCAGTTCCAAAAGAGCAGGACACATCCGCGTAACCCATGCGAATGTAGAAAAACGACACTTCTGCCCCAACTGTCCTTCAATTTTTGTTAGCAAATCGAAATTGCTGCGGCATCTAAGAACACATAGAATGAAATACGACTGATTTCCGGAGATTACAAACGTGTATTTCTATTTTTAGGGGGGATAGAAGACAAAGATAAGGCAGCTGATACAACCACTAAAATATTTTGGAAAAGAAAACGCAGAATTAAAGAAGATTCGGCAAATGCAGCTAGTATAATAAAATACTCGAATGCTGTGGCATTCAGATTGCACAGAGGCAAATTTATGTGTGCTTGCTGTCCAAAAGTGTGTTTAAACGTAAGGGAAGTTAGGACACATACAGTGGTCCACGAGAAGCTTGAACTATTTGAGAATCCTGCCGTGAGAAACTCATTCCCTCTTCGAATCGATATCACAGATCTAGCTTGTAGCTTATGCGGCGAAAATACACAAAATTTAGACAATTTAAAGACTCATTTAGCAGAGAAACATTCAAAGATTATTAACCCTGAATTTTCTGATGGTGTCATTCCTTTTGTTTTAACTGGGAAAGAATACAGATGTGTGCACTGCAGTCTACTATTTGAAGGTTTTAGAACTTTATTTACGCATATGAATCAACATTACCAGAGCTATGTTTGCCCTTCTTGTGGTAAAGGATTTTCTGCTAGTAACAAACTTCGTAGCCACATGGTTACACATCAATTTGGACAGTACAAATGTTCGAAATGCGACACCGTTTTTTCTAGTAGCGCAGCTAGGATCCGTCATATGGCTACAGCACATGGAAGAAAGGATCGATATAGATGTCCTGTCTGTGATCAATATTTTACTCATTACCGTTTAAGATTGAGGCATTTGGATAAAGAACATGGAACAGAGACTGGTCAATAGATTAGTTTTCCCTCACTGTGCTCGGGAGCGAAAAATAATGAATGAAAAGAAGGAGAAAGAAGAAGATGATATTTGGATAGGACAAATATCCACCCTTACGTTGTTGAGACATCTACGGTCCGGACTAAGCGTTTTTCTTCGTCGTTTATACCGCGTACATCGACGGACTGGAACAGTTTGCCAGCTGCAGTGTTTCCGTCCGATTATAATTTAGGTGTCTTTAAGGCTAAAGTGAATAGTCTCTTAATAAACTAGTGCGCCTCACCACCAACGATTGCATCACTGCTTACCATCAGGTGGGATCGCAGTCAAGCACTTGTTTATAGCCATTCAATTAAAAAGAAATACATTCCAAACGAAAAAATGCTAATAATAATCGAATTCAATCCACCATGTTGACTGAGTATTACATAAATGCTGAAATAGTACTTCTAGACATTCCTTTTATAAGTTAATTTAAGTGAGAGGTAATATCTAATATTATTAGAAAAATGGACTGACTGCCTTTTATGTATAATAAACATTAGATACAAAAAAATATTTGTCTGATTCCCTTAAAATTTTAGGTAGCTAACAAGTTTTCAACAAATCTCAATTCGTATCACATACATTAAATTATTAAAGGTATCTTTCATATACACATATATGTAGGTATAAATGTGTCCTTATAATTATAAGTAGATCAATCCAATTTATTAAAACGATAGATATAGAGGAGCCACCTTTCGTCCGATTTCCGGCTTTCCTATAATTTCTACGGATATATTTCCCGAACTAAAAATTCCTCATCCAATGTCAAATAATACAGCGCTTCATAGTGATTTTTCTTTTTGTTTTTAGGGCTCGTCGAACTCACAGTAAAATGGAGACCGACACGCAAGTATAACGATCACAGAGATAATGCCGCTATCATTCTAGAGAGTTCGAATGCTTGTCCCTTTAGGTGGAGGCGGGGGTCCTTCGCGTGTGCATACTGCCCGCTCTCTTTCGGAGACTTCAGCGGTGTCAAGCAACACACCGTAGAGCACCCCAATCGCATCGAAGCTCTCCGCAAAGCGCGACCATTCGCAAACGTCAAAATGGAAGTTACTGAGCTACGTTGCGAACTGTGTCTCATGCGAATGACAGATTTAGATGCTCTTTCCGAACATCTAATCAAAAATCATAATAAACCAATAGTCACCAAGCTCGGTCTAGGAGTCACGCCTTTCTATCTAACTGAAGACAAAGAGTATAAATGCACTCATTGTGAAGAAACTTTCGTTACTTTCACTAATTTGAATACGCATTTGAATTTGCACTACCCGAATAGCATCTGTTTTCAATGCGGAAAAGCATTCTCGTCTATACACAGATTAAAATCTCATTTACTCACTCACGATGCGACAACCACAAACCAGCATAAATGCACTAAATGTGATCTAGTTTTCCCTACTCGTGTCTTAAAAAATAATCACATAACCCAAAAACACGGTCCCGAATTTAGATACAAGTGCCCTTACTGCAAAGAATCTTTTAAAAGCTACGCGGACAGAGGCAGGCATTTAAAAACGGCCCATGACAAAAAGATCGAGTACCCTTGCAACTTATGTTCATCAGTTTTTGCTATGTGTAATCAAAGGACGAAACATATCAAACAAGTTCATATGAGGATTAAATCCTTTGCTTGCAATTTTTGCCCGTACAAATTTGTTACTGCTGCTCAATTGAGGAACCATATGATTAAACATGGGGGGGAGAGGAAATATCAGTGTCAGGTCTGCAAGAAAGCGTATGCCAGGACTAAGACTTTGAGGGAGCATATGAGAATACACAATAATGATAAAAGATTCGTTTGCGAGTTCTGTAATACTGCATATGTCCAGAAATGTAGTTTGCAGAGTCATATGAGAACGCACCATCCTACTGCAGAGCCCCTGAAAAAGATTAAACTATCCAATACGTATTAATATTCGATCATTTTTGTTAGACTTCTCACGGGTAAAAAATCGGCATTGGCAGTGATGCGTATATTATATTTATTTTTAAGTGCAGTTTTTTTTTTGTAAATATTTGAGTATGTATTTCATATTATTTTATTTGAAAGTATTCATGAATCATGTCGAAGAAAACTGTTGTATAATATTGAATAAACATCTATTGTTTCAATGGAATTGTTTTTTTGTTGAAGTACCCACATTCTAAACTTAATGCCTACCGATATCATATAACCGGACTTTCGTCCGACACATGACTCCTTATGATTGGTATAACTAATTCTATATATTAAGCATGCTGCTGCTTGCTTAAGCCATTATCCAATAAAAAATATCGATTAAAAAAAATGGTATAAGTAAGAATATCATCAGTGTAACAAAAAACTGCTTAAGTAGCTGTAGTACGAAGTATGTAAAGGATAACGAAATGGAATGAACGTGAAGAGCCTATATCGGAATTTTTCTATTTTTAGGAAGAAAATCTGAAGAAACAGTCATAAAGCTGGAAGTGGAATCTGATACAGAAAATAACAGAGCCCCAATGATCTCTACCGCACGAGAAGGCTACCAAAGACGGGCCGTCTTCAGAAGTAACATAGCCATCATCATGGAATCGTGTACCGCGTACCCTTTCAAGTATAGAAAAGGAACATACCTATGTTTCTTTTGTAAAAATACTTTCCTAGAACCAGAGAAGTTAAGAGAACATAACCAACTTCATCATTCCGAAGTAAAACAGTTACTAAAACCTAGAAAGTATGAGCCCCTAAAAATGGATTTTGCCACAACAATTTGCAAAATGTGCGGTACGGGAATCGGCGATTATGCTGAATTAAAGATTCACCTAACAGTGGAACATGGAAAGATTATAGACTGTACGCACGGAGACAGTGTTCTTCCGTACAAACTAAGCAAAGATGAACATTGCTGTCAAATATGTGGGAAGACATACGAAATGTTTCTCAGTCTACACAAACACATGAATGACCATTACGAGCATTTTATTTGTGAAACTTGCGGAAAAAGGTTCGCGACTTCACAACGAATGGTGAACCACGCTAGGACTCACGAAAGAGGAGATTTCCCTTGCAAACGATGCACAGATACTTTCCCTTCATACGCGTCTCTATACGCACACAACGCTAAAGTCCATAGGTCAAATAAGAGATACAAATGTCCTATATGCGATGAAAAATTTGCCTCATACAAGCATAGACTAAAACATTTAAATACGATACACGGAGAGAAGACTGCTGTGTTTCCCTGCCCATCGTGCCCAAGAGTTTTCGACTTGTGCAGTCGTAGGACATCTCATATACGTTTCCAGCATTTGCAGGAACGAAATCATGTGTGCTCTATCTGTGGGATGAAGTTTTTCACTAACTACGAATTGCAGGAGCATTCTATTAAGCATGGTGGTGAGAGGATATATCAGTGTGATGTTTGCAAGAAAGCTTATGCGAGGCTTAAGACTTTGAGGGAACATATGCGGATTCATAACAATGATAGGAGGTTTATATGCCCAGTTTGCGGGCAGTCCTTTATACAGAATTGCAGCTTGAAGCAACATATGAGAGTACATCATCCTGCTCACTTGAAAGATGTGTTTTAGAATGAATAAATTATGTATTATATACTGGTGTTTTGTTTTGACTTTCGCTTGTTAAATTTTTAAGAGAATATCTCATTAGTAGACAAAGTTTTTTGACTTGGTATATCTATCTATACGGTACAATAAACGAAATATAAGTTGAACCAAAATGGCGAGCGACCTTGAATACGCAGTAACAGATAGTCGGGTCTCAATCGGAGTGGGACGCTACACGTGACCATAGCAAAGGTTTCAGCATATTTGCCACGTACTATGCCCATTCGTGTCTTGTCTAGGTTGGTTCTCAAAGTTTTTTGGTTATAGGAGGTTCATTTCAAGCCATTGGGCTTGAAATGAACCTCGCTTGCCGACACATCATTACATAATATAAAATTTATTTTATGTTACCGCTGTGACTATGTATGGTTAGATCTTTAAAAGTACACAACGGATTTAGATGCAGTTTTTTTTTAATAGATAGAGTGATTCAAGAGGAAGGTTTATGTGCATAATATATACAATATCAGTACCCGTGCGAAGCTGGGGCCTGTCGCTAGTTTCTTTATAAAAAAATATATTTACCTATTTAAAATTTCTACTACATAATAGTTGCGTGGACAATGAAATAAATACGGTTTTCCTACACTATACTGAACATTGACACAGAAAATATTAAAACCTAGAACGCATGTCTTGGGTATAATAGATGAAGCATTATGGAAATAACAGCATGAAAAACATTACAAAGAAGATAACTAGCTCCTTTCTCATTTTTAGGTGACGAACTAACTGAGGAAGATTGCCATGTAGAAAATAGAGCTGACGAATTCAAAGCACGGAACGCCATTGCAGAAAGAAAGAAAATCTTTACTGACGACATTAAAGCTAGGACAAGGCACGCGATAATACTCCTGGAGTCAACGAAAATATGTCCCTTCAAATGGATGAAAAATCTTTACATATGCTTCTATTGCCATCAACAATTTTCAGACCCCGCAACTTTGAGAGACCATAATACTGAACACGGATTTCTAACAACCTCGCAAGTCAAATACGCTTTGTCAAAACTGAAGAAATACGAATTAGTTAAAGTTGATATCACTGATGTTGGTTGCAAGCTTTGCGATGACCTAATCCCGGATTTTCCAACATTAAAATGGCATCTACTAGAGAAACATAAAAAGAATTTAGATCCAAAATTCGGGGACGGGGTCCTTCCGTTCAAAGTAACCTTAAACAACTTCACTTGCGCCCTCTGTATGGAAAAGTACACGGAATTTAAGTCTTTAAACCAACACATGAACGTACATTTTCAAAACTTTATATGCGAGCAGTGTGGTACAGGTTTTATAACTCCAGAACGATTGAGGACTCACGCTTTTTCTCACGAAACGGGGTCCTTTCCTTGTGACAGTTGCGAAAAGATATTTCGATCTACTAACGCTAAGAATGAACACTATGCCACCGTCCATATGAAAGTCAAACGGCACAGATGTCCTCACTGTCCTGAAACCTTTAGAAACTACTTTCAAAGAAACAAGCACATTTCCAACGTCCACGGTTTGAAGTTAAAAGAATTTAAATGCACAATGTGTCCTAAAGTCTTTACCATCAGTGGTAAACTTGGTGTGCATGTGAGAACTGTGCATTTGAAGTTAAAAAGATTTTCCTGTGAAGTCTGTGAATGGAAATTTTATTCCAAATCTGAGTTAAAGGATCATATGGTGAAGCATGGTGGGGAGAGAAAATATGAATGCAGCGTTTGCAAGAAGGCTTATGCGAGAAAATATACGCTTCGAGAACACATGCGGATTCATGAGAATGACCGCCGTTTCGTTTGTACCATTTGTGGAAGGTCTTTCATTCAGAACTGTAGTTTAAAACATCATACGAAGATTCATCATCCCACTGGGCAGCTTGATAAAGATGTATTTGCTACGTGATAAATGTTTTTTTCCTTTTGCCCCCGTAAAAAGACTGATTTTATCAATACGTGCTAAACTTTAGTCTTTAAAATTCAAGTATTTTTTTACAATTCAACCACAATATGGTATCAAACATGAGATTCATTTAATTAAGTATTATTTTTAGGCTCTAACGATATTCAATGCAAACACTTATATTAATGATCAAAATGAACTGAATAAAATGTGATTTTTTCTAAACATTTAATTTTATTTACACTACAATAACATGACCAATATACTTACTGGGAAATGGTACGCTAACCCTCACTTAAGCACTATTAAATAATCCACTAAGAAAGCATGAAGACTACAATTGCTATTTCTGTTTTTCTAGGATCGGACTTCGAAATACCTGAAGTGAAGCGAAGAATCATCCCGTTATTCCAAGTGTCTTACGACAGGAGTCTGTGTAGACCTTTGGGGACGTTAATAGATTTTAGTAAACTCCGACAGAAGACTGTTAGAGCCATCTCTCCAACTCCAACATCAGATTCCTCTACGTCACGTAGTCCATCTCCTGTTTACCAAGAGAATTCACCAACGCCTTATGTAGATAGCCCGCCTACATTACCCGTCCAAACTGTAAAGCCGAAACCAGTAAAAACTCCAGATATAAGGCAAAATGCTCTAGCTGTATTCGAATTTTCAACGGTGTACCCATTCGTTTATGGGAGCAACAAATTCAAATGTTTCGTTTGCTCGCAACCGTTTTTGGACTTAAAGGAATTGAAGGTTCACATGCATTTGTCTCATACTTTCGCTCCACTTAAGAGACTGGTGAATAATAGAAGAGAGAACGTGCTAAAAGTAGATGTCAGTGATATAACTTGCAAGATATGCTCAGACAAGCCTCCTAGTCTTGTCGAACTTAAGCGTCATCTTAAAGACATACACGATAAGCCAGTGGACTTAGAACTACAAGACAATATGATCCCGTTCAATCTACAACTTATAGATGATGCGTATAGATGCGTTGTCTGCGATCAGAGCTTCATAAAAGTGCGAATTTTAGTCATACACATGAGCGAACATTTTAATAACTACAGTTGCGAAATTTGCGGATCAGTCTTCATGACTCTTAGGCTGTTAAAGAAGCATTTAGAAGTCCATGATTCCGGAAACTTCCCTTGCGATCGATGTGCTAAAGTTTTTAGTACTCCTTATAAACGGACTTTGCATATTAGAGGTGTGCACCTAAAGCAATGTCCTAGAAGATGTCCAATGTGTCCGGAAAAGTTCAACTCGAATTATAAAAGGACGATACATCTGCAAGATGTCCATAATCAGGAAACTAGGGTACATAAATGTAAGACTTGTGGACGTGGGTTTAATCTGAAGTATCACTTGGTCTGTCACGTCCGCTCGGTCCATCTTCAAGAGAGAAACCAGCAGTGTGATGTGTGTCATCAAAGGTTTTGTAATAAGGAGTCTTTGAAGCGTCATATGGTGATACATACAGGAGAAAAGAACCATAAATGCGATGTTTGTGGTGCGGCGTTCTTAAGGAGGAAGAATTTGAAAGATCATTTTCGTTTGCACGAAATTAGTTAGTTTCTATTCTAATGTATGAATTATATCAATTGAAGGTGACTATGAAATACTCTGTAAGTGTAAGATTTAGCGGAAGCACGTCAGAGGTAGATGCTGGTTGAGGGAAAGTGTGAGGGTTTCGGTTAGAGAAGTCAGGAAATAATGACAGTTCCAAGAGTTTATCTTTGACGATAAGCAACGTCAGCAGAATTTGACATGATGGTTTCATGCTTCTGAAAGCCACTTTTTTTTATTTACATGCGACTCATGGGGGGTTCACGCAATAAATATAATTAACTAGCTTTTGCTCGCGGCTTCGCTCGTGACAACAGAAAAATGTGATAAATGAAGACCCACTTGACAGTTTTTGTGCAAACTTCACATAAACCATCTACTAAATAGTCTGAACAAAGCCTAAATATTTGGTTTGGATTGGTGAGCCCGTTCTTGAGTTATAAAATAACAATGAAAAGTGGCATTAATTACTTAGATGGTGATATGGGCGAGCGCCATTACTTTCCGCACTAGTGTGAAAAACATAGTTTTGTACATTGCATGCCTAAGTGGTAGGGATAAAAACAGATTATAAAGTAAGTGTAATGAACCCACACCGTCTCAATTTAACAAAATAGACCTCTGACAAAAAGAGCATCAGCAGTATTTTCACATACAATATAAGAATTAGGCTTGAATTTAAGATTAATGCCAAGGACTCGAACGTAGCTATGGTCCCGCTAGATGACACTGTACTCAATAATTTTAGTTTGTTTTTTTTTTTAAGAAGAAATAATGGTACTTATATCTATTTTGTACTCGAAAATCCATTAAAATTATGAATTCAATATAGTATAATTATTTTATGAAGAAATTCTGAAATTATCTATTAATTATGTAAAATGAAGTACCTACCTATCTCGTGAATATATTAAAATTATAAATTAATAATAATATAATTTTGTTTTATTTTTAAGCCCAGAAAACGAAATGCCCCTTTTTGTTTAACAAATTTTATCACATAGGTAATGTATATATTTTTTTTTTATTTTTCCTGCAAGCACAAAGAGCTGAACATTTTTAGGATTGTACTTCCACACTAACAATGCCGCTGGCGGAAACTTCTCTTATTGATTATAATTTACTAGCGACCTTCTTCGCAGGGGTGTAATGGTGATATTAAATACACCGTGAAATTTTAATGGTTGTTTTCCCGCGGTTGAACGACTTGGCATAAGGAGTACTTTTGAAGCATATAGTAGTAGTAAAAAGAAAGTTTTTTTTAAAAATTAATAATTACTTATAAAAAATATTCATCAACTCAAAAAAGCGAAAACAATAGTAACATTAGACGTAATTTGTAGGTACTACTAGAGTCGCACGCGCAGCACGCCGTCAAAGGAAACCGATTCATTAAATATTTAAATAAACCAAAATAAGCTCTCGCACGCGGTTGTGATACGTCATAATTAGCTTGCACTCTACAGGTCCATTTTTTGTTTTTAATATTTTATTTTTTATGAAACGTTTGTATTACCAAGACAACGATTTCGCTGAGGGAAAATTAACCATTAAAATTTCACGGTGTATATTATGCATGTATTTTACGATATAAACCTTCCTCTTGAATCTCTCATTTATTTAAAAAAATCCGCATCAAAATCCGTTGCGTAGTTTTAAAGATCTAAGCATATATAGGGACAACAGACAGCAGGTAGCTACTTTGTTTTATACTATGTAGTGAAAACCTTCCTTTGCAATTTACCTACATAACTACAAAAATCTCTTCTATTCTTTATAATACTAACAAATCCTCATCTTCGCGATCTCTTATAAGGACAATTTCTTCTTCCTTCAATCTTTTTCAACAATTATAACCTTACTCACATTAAAAAGCAATTACCTTTTAATAATTTAAAAGCCTAGCTTCAAACCAAAGTGACAGCCTATATTTTTTTTCTTTTAGGAATCATCCAGAAATCAAACTCAACTATCACACTGAAAGATGAAGATGGAACAGAAATTAAACTAACAGTTCTTAAATATCCCATAGCTTTGAATACTCTAGAATATGAAGCCGATGAGTTTGTTGCAAATAATAAATTTATGACCAAAGGGAAAAAGAAAATCCACAAAAAGAAAGATGCGATAAGCAACATGAAACTAGGAAACATATCTTTATTGAAAGAACCGATTTCAATAAATAATATCGATTGGAAAAACGTTACTAATGAACAAGAAAATTCAGTAACTTTCAATGTAAAAACTGTTCAAAGATTTATCCGTACACCAACTAGACAACGAAACGAAAACGTTGAATATGAAAAATGGAAACAAAACGCCTTGACGATCTTTGAAAATTCTTACGTCTATCCTTTTATTCACGCTGCTAATAAATACAAATGTTTTTTATGCGCCAAGCCCTTTCTTGACGCCAGTCTGTTAAAAGACCATACTATAAAGGAACATACAAGCAAAGAAATGAAACGAGCATTAAGTAATAGGGTCAGAGAAAATAACCTCAAAGTTGATGTTACATATCTCCAATGTAACATCTGTTTGCAATCACTACCTGATCTTCAGAACTTGAAAAGGCATTTAAAAGACCACGGCAAGAAAATAAAGCCAGAATTGCAAGATAATATAATACCATTCAAATTAGGAGGCGAAGATTTTGAATGCCAAATATGTGGAGAAAAATATCTTAAATTAAGACTCTTAATTATTCATATGAGCAAGCATTTCAACAATTACAGCTGTGAAATATGCGGTTCCGTGTTCATATCGCTGAATTTACTAAAACGGCATTTACAGACTCACGAATCAGGAAGCTTTCCTTGCGTTAAATGTGATAAAGTATTCACGACTTCTACAAAAAGATCTCTTCATTACAAAGGAGTGCATCTTAAACAGTTTCCGCGAAGATGTCCAATATGTCCGGAAAGATTTAACTCAAATTATCAAAGGACTAAACATTTGCGTGTAACACATAATCAATCTTCTGGAATATATAGATGTGATACTTGTGGGCGGGAATATGATTTAAAATATAACCTTCTAGTGCACATACGTTCTGTCCATCTTCAAGAAAGAAACCATGAGTGTCCACTATGCAGTTCACGGTTCTTCTCCAAATACTGTCTTTCAAGGCATATGATTATCCATTCAGGGGAGAAGAATTTTAAGTGTGAGGTTTGTGGGAAAGCGTATGCAAGAAAGAAGAATCTTCGAGAACATTGTAGATCCCATGATGTTGGACTGTGTGCTATTTGTGGAATAAATTGTGGGGATCACAATAATCTTGTCGCTCATGTGAACAGCGTGCATTGAGTTGGTATCGTGAAACGTATAAAGTGTAATTGGTGTTTCACAAGGAGCTGTTTTGGACCAGCAATGAAATAAAGTACATTCTGCGATTTAGCTTATAACAATTTACTGTTAAACGGAGCTCTCCAATCACTCAATATATAGGTGTGAAAGTAGGTCTCACCAAATAAACTTTGAACCCTATTCCAACCCTTTAGAGTGTATTTCGGAAAAGCCTTTCTTATTTTTGCCTCAGTGCAAGTTATCAGCGTTTTGGATCCACAAGTTTGGGATGAGCATTGATGGATTGTGAGTGATGAGTCTGGACTTTTTTTACATAATAAATGTACAGATATAATTCACATTAAATTGTAATAATTATTATCAATATTGTACTTGTTGCTATACAATCAAGACTGCTTAAAACAAGTATTTGTTTAGTATTTAGTAATAAAATTCTGCTTTTATGAATAGACTTTTATTTTATTTAAGTTAGACAGTCCAAAACCCCCACCTATGACAGTAGATTCTACTAATATAAACTTATTGGGGTCGTAAGAAAATTAGTGTTGACACTGTAGCTACACGTAGTTTGCAGAAGCCATTTTTAAAAAGGCCATTATTTTATTTTCCTCAGGAGTGACGGCAAGACAACGTACGGGCCCCCGGACCAGTATCTGGCAAATGACCATATCAGAGAGACAGAACGCGGCTACCTTCCTAGAATTCACAACAATCAAGCCTTTCTTTTACCAGCAAGCGAATTTTAAATGCTTCTATTGCAATGAAGTCTTCCCAGAAATACATTCGGTCCTACAACATACTGCCTTCCACGTAACTCCTGAGAGATGTTGTTTGCTGAAGCAGTATTTGAGAAAGGGGAAGAGAGTTATAAAAGTAGACATTTCAGGTCTGAAATGCAGACTATGCGAACAAAAATATTCCGATCTCGATGACATTAGAAAGCATTTAACCCTAGCTCATAAGAAAGAATTTAATTCAGCTGGAAATGGACTAATGGCGTATGATTTAAATACGAATAACGGTCAACTAACTTGCCACAAGTGTTCAAAAACTTTCAACTCTTTCTTCCTTCTCAATCGACATATGAACGTACATTTCAGTGTAGTTTGCGAGACTTGTGGCTTAGGATTCATGTCGCATCAACGCTTGATAAATCATAGAATAGTACATCAGACAGGAGTTCACAAATGCGATAAATGTCAAGAAGTATTTCCCACAAAGCTAAAACTACGCTACCACTTGTTCAAAAAGCATGAAGTAACGAACGCCAAGAAGATAAAGCCGTTGAAATGTCCACATTGCTTAGAAAGATTCGCAGAACACTACAGAAAAATGACGCATTTGAAGGAAGTCCATGGGATCTCATTCACCTTTGAATGCAGTGCTTGCAAAGCTGTTTTGCCAACACGAAGAGCGTTGACTGAACACACAACGAAATTACACACGCAGAAAATTCAATGCAAAGTGTGCGGAAAGTGTTTCGGGACTAAATCCTTGTTGAAAATGCATATGAGAGGACATACGGGTGAACGGAATTTCTTCTGCGCGATTTGCCAGAAGGCGTATATGCATGAAAGGACTTTGAGACAGCATATGAGGGTCCATGGTCCAGTTTGGAAGTTCACATGCTCAGAATGTGGCAGCGGATTCCATAACAGAAATGATTATAACAAACATATGAAGCAGTGGCATCCACAATGGCAGTTTAAGACTATCGTTAAGAATTTTGGAAGTGAACTTATGAATTGATTGTGTGGTGTGTTAAAGGAAATTTAAATTGATATAGACAAAGAAGTGAAGAGGACACTTCTAACTTCAAAGACTGTTTTTAAATTATACTGTTGAAATAATCACTAAATACTACAATTCTTTACGCAGACATTATGTTTGCACCGCTAAAGACTATAGATAAAGAACCTTAGTTTATATGGTAGGTACTAGCTTTTGCATCTGCGTGATAGTACTTACAACTCGAAAACTCCCGACGGCCCGTTTGAAATTTGATTTGTGAATTTTGGAGAATCCTAACTTAGTTTTCCCCTACATCATAAAAGAAAACCTTGTCCAAAGTTTGACCCTGTGTAAATGCCTTGAAATATCAGTCAATCTTTATGCCAGCGGCTTCGCCTGCGTGATTGTCGGTTTCTCCATACAAACCAGCCCCTGGTTTACCCCCTTAGGGATGGAGTTTAAAGTTAAGAAACATACCTACCTCTTAAATTTTAAGTTTGTAGGTTTTTTAGTTTTTGAGATTTCGTGATTATTCAATGAGTGGTATTACACTTTGGGGGACTTGCCTGTACTTCAAATACGGCTTATAAGCGGTGCTGTTCTCTCATACAAATTAAATGTATCTATTTAGTTTTCGACGCTAGACCAGCGCTGCGCTCAAGACTGTTTTCTTAAAAAACAGGGGATCTGTATAGATATATAAGTTACAGTATTCTAGTCATCATACTTTAAGGATCGAAGATAATAAAAAGGACTTATAAGCATTTCGATCTAGGACATACTTTATTCCCACGTAATAAATACCTTTCCAATAAATTAATCTAAAAAAAAACATTCATACCTTTCGGCTACATAGCCTTTCTAAATCTCTGAAAACATTTTTCTTAAATTTTTGGGTTGGTCTCATAGTAAAAGTTGTTCATATTGGTGTGTATAATGATCCTTTTTAAGGAAAGCTCATTGGTAGTAATCAACTTTGTATATTTCATATTAATTTATTATACTTAAATGACATCTTCAAAGTGTAAATATAATCTTAAATAAGTATAAGTAGTTATGTGTGTGCAAATGTCAATAAACAGTATTTTATATCTATAAAATCATTCTTTTCGTTTATATTATTTAACCTACTAGTTAACTTTAACCCTGCGTGATCAGTGTGCTGACTGCAAGTTTGGCTTACATTATCGCGATCGAAACTTTTACAGTGTTTGGCTCTCAGGGGCTAAGACCCTAGGCAATTTACGGTCATTTTATCAACGTCGAACGCTTTTCATTAAACTCTTAAGCCCCAAGCGAAATTTGGCATTCGCACACCTATTATCTTTTGATTGTGTCAGTAATTACGGTATTAAAAAGTTAAAGACAGCCATCCCTTTTTTCTAACGTCATCTCAACGCTTAGACATGTGGAGAACAAAGAAATTTAAGGCTTGAGAACAAAGGAATTGAAGCGTTAACGAAACGATCGCAACTTGGTTAGAAGGGCTGATTGGTTTGGATTTATAAAAGTGTTGATCGCATTAATGTAAAATATTTTCACCTTTCTGACTTTGTAAGTTAAACCCTAAATCACAGGATATTTTACTATAAAACAGCAATTATTCAGTGTAAAATCTACCAACCACACTTTGATTGTGGAGCATTTTTTTTTCTTGCTTTTTGTAATGTCCTAGTACGTGGGAGTGGAAGGGGAGTGTCACGACGAAGCAATTTGTTCTTTACACGGTTTATTCCAAACTGACGACGCATAAAAATTCTTCCTTACCCGCTTTGACTTATTGGCTATTGCAACAACTTATATTTAAGTACCTACCTACACTACACTTTTAGAGGTGGGCCAAAGAAGAATCAAACGAAAAGCAAAATAAACATGAACATTTTATTCCTCAGGAACCGAAGCGAAGCGTCGACAAGGAGCACTGACCAGTATCTGGGAACTGACACTATCTGAAAGACACAACGCCTCCATACTCCTAGAAAACACGACAGCAACCCCCTTTGTCTACTGCAGATACTATTTCAAATGCTTCTTCTGCAGAGAACAGTATTCAGAAATAAAAACACTCCTTCAACACACTTTGACTCATGAAACACCAGAAAACACCGTGATCCTCAAAGAATATCTTCCTAAAGGAAAACGGACCGTCAAAGTTGACATATCACAGTTAAAATGCAGAATTTGTGGCCAAAATTATAAAGACCTAGATGAAACACGGAAGCATTTGGCTTCGGAACATAATAAGTCTTTCACTGAATCTGGAAATGGATTGGCAGCTTACGATCTAACTGTAAAAAACGGCCAATTTGCCTGCCACATTTGCAGCAAGATCTTTCAGACTTTTATTCTCCTAAACAGGCATATGAATGTCCATTTTAGTAACGCTGTTTGCGAGACATGTGGAGCTGGATTCATGACTCATCAGCGCTTGTTGCAGCATAAAGAAATTCATCTACCAGGAGGGTATCCTTGCAATAAATGCAACAAAGTATACACAACGAGTTCTAACTTAAAATATCACATGGAAAAAACTCATGAAGGGACAACAAAGATGAGAATGTTGAGATGTCCACACTGTCCTGAAAGATTTACCGAACATTTTCGGAAGTTGAAGCATTTGAAAGAAGCTCATGGGATCACTTTTACGTTTGAATGTGAGGTTTGTCATTCGGTGTTCCCTAGTCGTAGAGCATTAACAATGCATACAAATAAATTGCATACAGAAAAAACACAATGTGAGGTTTGCAAAAAGAGTTTTAGCTGTATAACTTCTTTAAAAAAACATATGGTGTCTCATACAGGAGAAAGAAATTTTGTCTGTTCTCTTTGTCAAAAAGCTTACAGACATCAGAAGAGTTTGAAATTGCATATGAGAACGCATGTTCAAGGAGAACAGTATATTAAATTTAATTGTTCGATTTGTGGGAACGGGTTTCCGAATAGAAACGATTTTAATAGACATGTTAAAGAATGGCATCCGAGAACCTTTTTTGAATATTCTGGTCATTGATTTCATATTATTGAAGGAGATTGTTTTAATACCTAAGGAACAGGGTATTAAGTTTGCTATTACAATAGTGTCAGAATAGTCTACCACTGATTTCATAATTGTTGATTTTGACAAGTTTGGTAATCTACTAATAAAATGGCGTCATTGTGACTTTCCAATGTTCAACCACTGATACTTATGGAAGTACGCCCATGTGGGCGTACCCAGGTTCTGGGCCAAGGGGAGGCAGACCAGATTTTTTATGGTGTATATGTTGTGTGGTCTGCATATTTTATTATAAATGGCAAAACGTTCGTTATTTTTAACTGATATTGAGAAAAGTAGAAGTTAGTAAGGTCGTGATCAAAATCCAGGGTGGGGGGGCAGCTGCCCCTCCCCCTGGCTACGCTCATGAACATTTCATTGAAAGACAGCGTAGAATGGTAATCTCGTAAATAATGACAAATGTATGTTTGACTTATGCGGTAATCTGCTAACATTTTGACAGTTCCTTCATTTATTTATTTATTTAATACCTACTTCATGCGCAAATGTACAGAGGCGAACTTTATGCCTTTTTAATCAGTGACTTACCATAAGGACGTCATTATGCAGTCATTTAACTTGTTATAAGACAGCTCTTCAATCCTATTACGAGACCACTGAACGACCAATGATCGACCATTATGAATTGACAGATTACAAACTTTTTGCAAAATAACTATGGGATCGTGTTGGAATGACGATATTATGATAATAGCAGAATTTGACTGGTCTCACCAAAAACGTGATGGGACTGTATGCACTTTATAAAGAGATGGACATGCAAAAGCTCTCTAAATCCCTGTTAGAACCTGCGTGTCAAATATCACACACAGTATTGTCGTGGTTTTTTTTTTATGTTAGGTAAAAATCATCGAATGACGAATCCCACTCTTGGGCGGAGCGGGAAACAGTGTCAGACTACTAAAGAACCTACCCCATGCCTCCCTTGCCTTATTCCCAGAGCCCCGGTGTAACGCTTTCGCATCAACCCTCAGCTCCGGGACAGTATTGTCGTGATGCGCCGATCCAAATAACTGGTCTTTACGAGCAGTCCCTTATTTTTAGTGTCTTGTACTATAGCGCCAAAAAAGACACGTAACGGCGCGGCGGCGCCCAGCCGTTATTGGCGCCCAGTTGGGACCAGTCGTCAGTAGTTCCTTCTAACTAGAACGGCCATCTTACTAATATTATAAATGCGAAAGTTACGATGTTTGGATGTTTGTTACTCAATCACGCCAAAACGGCTGGACGGATCTGGATGAAATTTGGCACAGGCATAGGATACACTCCCGAATAGGACATAGGCTACTTTTTATCCCGGAAACCCCAACCTCAATAACACGCGGGCAAAAGCTAGTACTGTATAATTCAAACGACCATTTGTTTATTTGTTAGACATTTAAAACGTTTTAATTGTTTGTGATTGTCTAAATACACGAAACCCAGTATTATTATATGACAGTTAACTGCTGTCTGACTGATATAATGGATCTCTCGTAGAACTAAGTTTAGCCATAAGTTTTATTGAGTTATTAAATATATAAAGTGAAAGAATTTCGTTGTTGTTTTATTTAAATCAAATTTAAAAAAAAATATCAATGGTTTCGTTGCTTGTGTGGCAAGTAGCGCCGTCTCGTTGCAAGTACCTAAACGTTGTTCGGATCAATACCATCCAATTCCGGCCATAAAAAATCATTAATCATCTATTGATGTTAAAAATGATCGAGACATCTCTGCCATATTGTCACCATTTTTATAGTGAATTTTAATAATTAGGTTTAAAGAAACTTTATTCTCAATAAATTTCAATGCGTTGTCGATGCGTATACCGTTCCTTTTTTTAAATGGCGGATTTTCTACTTGTCAAATGTCAAAATTAAGGCAAATAATTAATAATATTTTTTTTTTTCTATATAATTTTGGCATTAAGTCCGCCTTTGTACTCTTATGTGCATGAAGTGTTAAATAAAATAAATAAATAATAAAATTACAGCTTCAAACGTTACATCTACCGAAATAGCGGGCTATTCAAAATAACATCTCATATTGAAAACGCATTAGTTTTTGAAAGTTTCATAGAAAGATACCCAATGGTTTTTGTCGGATTTTCGCTTTTGGTCTATGTACTTTTAAAAATAAATTACATCAAGTACAATGAAAACATAATTAAATATTCGTATATCAAATAATTAGGAAAATAGTCTAACATATACACTTCTCATCAAAAAAATCGAAACACTTCCGTTTTCATTGTTTCTGTCCGAATTTAACACAAAAAAGAATTCATACGATGAAAAAAAATACATATATTATAGCTGGCAGTTTGGCCATTACAGTAATAAGCGAAAATTCTAAATTCAAAATTAGAATTTCATTTGTTTATCTTATAAACGAAATGAATCACTGTTTTGAGACAAATGTGTGTTTAGGGTTGGAGTACATTTAGCGTAAAACTAAAAATTGGCGCCTATCCTTAAACTTTTCGTTTTTTATTTTAATACTGTGACTTTGGGACGTCTGAAAAAAGGTTTTTTTTCTAAAACGTATGGATACTTCGCCCACAGAAGCCGCCCAAGTTGTGGCATTGCTGGATTCTGGCCTTAGTCAGCGTGTTGTGACTGCAAGACTGCATCTAAGCCTGTCATCTGTTCATAGAGTCTATAAACGTTATCGGGAGACTGGTTTGTTCACGCGCCGTTCAGGATCTGGCAGGAATCGGGTCACTTCTGAGCGAGATGATCGATTTATTGTAACAACTTCTTTAAGAAATCGACGCCTTAACGCTTTTCAACTGCAGCAGCGGCTTCGTGTTGTACGAAGGGTGGCTGTAAGTGACTCTACAATTAGAAGAAGGTTGAAGGATCGTGGACTGGTACCGCATAAGCCAGCAAATGGGCCGAAATTAACTGCAGACCATCGAAGAGCGCGCCTTAACTTTGCACGTGAGCACCTAAATTGGTCATACCTACAGTGGAGCAAAGTTCTCTTTTCTGATGAGTGTAAAATTATGCTGTATGGTAACGACGGAAGGAACAAGGTCTACAGAAGAGACGGAGAACGCTATGCACAATGCTGCATTGAAGAAAAGGTCAGCTATGGTGGCGGTTCGTGGACGGTTTGGGGAGGAATCAGCGCCGACGGTATGCCTGCACTAAACTGTCATCGGTACGTCGAAGAGTGTCTCGAGCCTCATGTGATGCCCTATGCACATTTTATTGGCAACGGCTTCATATTCATGCACGACAATGCTAGGGCTCACACCGCGGGCGTCGTACGAGATTATCTTAACGAAGTCGATATCTCTATTATGGAATGGCCAGCAAGAAGCCCGGACATGAATCCCATTGAACATCTATGGGATGAATTAAAGAGACGAATTCGAGCAAGAGATCCTGCCCCAGAAACACTTAGCCAGCTGCAAGATGCAATCCAAGAGGAATGGGACAATATACCACAGCATGTGATCGTGACTCTTATCCGATCGATGAAGAACCGTATGGAAGCAGTAATTATGCTCGGGGAGGGAATACAAGTTATTAAATAAACGTTTTTTAGCTTTTTTTTTCATTTACGTGTGTTGTTTTATCCATTTCCTTTATACTCCATACGGAATAAAAATGACTCATTTAACAAAATACGAAACCTATGAAAAATTCATTTAAATTTAGAACATTAACATTAAGATTTGATAAGCTCATATTACTCACTATTAAACGACATTTAACATTTATTCCTAAATGTACACATTTTTCTGATAATCCTGACAAAACGTAAACTTGCAAGGTGTTTCGATTTTTTTGATGAGAAGTGTATTTATATTTTTTTCAAAACCTACCGACTAGCCGTTTAGAGTGATGTTAGATGTGAAATCATTGAAAGTCGTATTAAGTTATTAATATTAATATTATTAGTATTAAGTTATTATTAATATTATTAGTAAGTATTCCAATAATTTAATCTTTGAATACCGTAAAGTGGGGTTACTTTGACCTTGGGGTATAACTTTGGACTATCCAAATAACCAATTGGAACATGATAAACTCTGTTTACTGTGTTTCTATGACTAATTAAAATATTATTAAATATGTTGGTAAGCTGTGCCAAAAGTTCCCTACTTGAAATCGAATGACGATTGCTTGAAAACGTTTGCTCGACAGTACATGAAATCGATAAATTATGAGCGCGACAGTTCACTATCTCGATGCATCAAAATCTCGAAAGCTGTAAGGTCGAATCATCGGCAGCACGAATGCCCGTTATTTTGAAACACCAATTATTATTATGAACCCGCTGTGTCCCACTGCAGGACAAAGGTCTCCCTTCTGTTATTCCAATCTTTTCGGTTTTTAGCCACTTCTCACCAATCCTTAAGGTAGGAGTCCAAATCGTCACACCATCTCCTTCTGGGCCTACCGCGTTACTGGATTTCAAGTAGGGAACCCATGCCAAAGTTGTACCCCAAGGACAAAGTTACCCTAATTTACTCGGTATGTCGCATACTTAAACAGAAAGAGCCCTAAGTGAAAAACTGGGTATTGGAATTTTAACACTAACTGTTCAATCGTAAGGTTCAGTTTTCAAAACCATCTTTTTTGAGTTATGTTTCTTTTTGATTAGGCGTGCGATGTATTTTGATTTCGTATAATGTTTTGAAATAACTTATTTCAATTTTCAGGCGACAACTCGGTGTCCGGAACGAGTATATGGCAGTTAACGGTTTCAGAAAGAAAAAACGCAGCTACCTTCATCGAATATACAACAGTTAGACCTTTCGTGTTTAGAGGAACGAGTTTCAAATGTTTCTTTTGTACGGAACATTATTATGAACCCGCACCGCTATTACAACATAGTACAACACATAAAATAGAGAAAAGAGAAGAAATTTTTGAAAAATATGTCACTAAAAGCAAAAGATGCTTACAAGTTGATATTTCGAATTTAAAATGTCGGATATGTGAAGAGAATTACGCTGATCTTAATACTATTAAAGAACATCTTATAGCTAGACATAGTATACAGTTCTATTCGACTAGTAACGGCATGACAGAATACAATATGGAGCTTAACAATCATATGTACGTATGTCATATTTGTGATGAAAACTTCCATAACTTTAACTTACTAAATTGCCATATGAACAGCCACGTTGGCAAAGTAGTCTGCGAAAATTGTGGAGCTGGATTTTTAAACCAACATCTCCTTATGAAACACAAAGAATCTCATATAACTAAAGTTTTCAGTTGCAAGCAATGTGAGAAAAGTTTCACCAAAAAAAGTCAATTGACGTACCATACTGATAAAGTACATAAAAGAAAGGAAAGAGTCAAGTTAAAAAAATGTCCGAAATGTAATCAAACTTTTAAAGAACATTATGCTAAGATTGTACACTTGAAGAAAGCCCATGGAGTCTCACACACATTTCCTTGCTATATCTGCAAAAATACGTTCACGACTCGAAGAGCTGTCACCCAACATCTTACTCAATTCCATACTGAAAAGTTTAAATGCGAAGTGTGCTCTAAATGCTTTGGCGTAGAGTCGAAATTGAAACAGCACATGCGCGGCCACACTGGAGAAAGGAGTTTTATATGTCCTGTATGTAAAAATGCTTACGTACATAAACAATCTTTGAATAAACATATGAGAAGTCATGAAATAGTTTTCAGATATAACTGTTCGGATTGTGGCACAGGGTTTCAGAGAAAAAATGAATATGATAAACATATGAAACAGTGGCATCCTTCTTATGGTGATATTGTGCTTTGATATTGATATTGTGAGAACCAATAGGCTATCCAGCATTTAGAAGTTCCTCATAATATTGCCCATAACCTGAGCCTCAAGTCTGCTATTACAAGTGTCAAAATAGTCAATAATTGATTTCATAATTGTTGATTTTGACAAGTAGTAGTAATCTACTAATATAATGGCGTCATTATGACTTTCCAATGAAAAACCAGTGAAACTTCATTGAATTTTTTTTTTAGAATGATAATCTCGTATATAAAGACAAATGAATGTTTGAGATTATGAGATATGCGGTAAATTACTAAAATTGTGACAGTTCCCTTAATCAGTGACTTACGATTAGAACGTTATTGTGCATTTATAGTTTTTATTTGTTACAAGACAGCTCGTACCTACCACAATTCTGTTACGAGGTCGACCCTGACCAACCAATGATCAGCCATTATGAATTAACAGATTACGAACTTATAGCAAAATGACAATGGAATCGTGTTGGAATGACAATATTTTGAAAATAGCAGACTTGGGCCCCTGAGTACCAGTTTAAATGGCTATTACAGCAACACACACAACCTCTCGCCCAATAAGAGCGTTACTTGGTTGCCTCCCGCCAAGATATTTAAATAGTGCATCTCTTTCGCACCCGTAGGTGCCCTTAGGCCTTAGGCGATTCTCACACTGCCCCGCATGATGCAGCGTAACGCGTGGATGCGTTTTCTTCCGTTGCTTGTAAGTATCTCCGTTTGTATGGAAAACACGCACAGTCTAACACACCGAAAATGCATCCACGCGCGTTCATGCAAATCACGCGCATACACGCGGACAAACATGCACCCACGCGCGTAGGTGCGAAAATCACGATCGTGATTTTGAATGGGCGTAACGTGTGTGTTTGTTTTTGTGTGTGTATTTGTGACCGTACAAAAATCAAACAGTTAGTATAATGGCAGCGTCCTGAATGAGTTCCACACTATTAACCATTTCTATCAAAACTATCGTGATACTCAGTACTGCACGACCACCACAGAGAACGGCGAATAAATGAGAGCCGCCGTGCGTGAATCTACAAAACGCACCTACGCGCGTGTGTGCGTATAAAACACGCACGATGATGCAGATTTGCGCTCCCGCAAGTACGCGCCTAGATACGTTGAAACGCAACATGCAGCATGATGCGGAGCAGTGTGTGAACCGCCTTACTCGCGAGTAGCTTGCGCAAAGGCGGCTTCATTTCTCATGACGAATAAATGAAGTCAATATAACGACTATGGCCGGCATTGTTATTCAACGTTCAGCCATCTGGTTAAACGTCAGCGACATGGCTAGTTCTTCTTCAGCCATTTTATTGGATGCCGGCGTTTAACGAACGCTGTTGGATAGGGATTTTAAATAAAACAACGCAATTATTTGTACAATTTATTTATTTAATAAAGTTAACTATTTTATATAATAAAGTAACATGAGCATCACAGTAATGGCAAGTTTTTTATTACCTAATTTTATTATTTACTAGCAACCCGCCCCAGCTTCGCACGGGTACTGATATTGAATATATTATGTATCATATTATGTATTATATAATATATTATGTATTATACACATAAACCTTCCTCTTGAATCACTATATCTATTTAATCACCGCATCAAAATCCGTTGCGTAGTTTTAAAGATCTAAGCATACATAGGGACAACGGTAAGCAACTTTGTTTTATACTATGTAATGATTATTTTAAATACCTAATTGTATTGTATATTATTTCATATACCTCATTTTATATAGATAAAGTGATTCGAGAGGAAGGTTTGTATGTATAATACATGCATAATATCAACATTGCACCCGTGCGAAGCTGGGGCGGGTCGCTAGTACATAATAAAAAACTAATACATACAAAACAAACTAACAAATTATGAACTATTTATTGCACACGAAGCGACGGCGTCGTGTTCCGCTGCGAGGTCGGCCGTCCTACCACGAAATCTTCCAAAATCAAAATGGTTTTTATTTCATACTAGCTTTTGCCCGCGGCTTCGCCCGCGTGGGATTGGGGTTGGGGTTTCCGGGATAAAAAATAGCCTATGTCCTATTCCGGAGTGTATCCTATGCCTGTGCCAAATTTCATCCAGATCCGTCCAGCCGTTTTGGCGTGATTGAGTAACAAACATCCAAACATCGTAACTTTCGCATTTATAATATTAGTAAGATAGGCCTATATGGGCACTTATAAAACATCAGAAGTTAATGCACGGTTCCAAATTGGTCGTTTCCTATGGAGAAGAACGGGCAAGTAACTCCATGGTTACTCTTTAAAAAAAATACAATAAACTTCGAGAAAGGTCGGTTCCTTTGAGAAAGGTCTCCAATTTCAAAATAACACGCAGCAGAGCGAGTAGGCCGCGG
The DNA here is from genome assembly GCA_029852875.1 of Mythimna loreyi. Classification (NCBI taxonomy): domain Eukaryota; kingdom Metazoa; phylum Arthropoda; class Insecta; order Lepidoptera; family Noctuidae; genus Mythimna; species Mythimna loreyi. Next base: position 7,697,403 of record CM056807.1, on the reverse strand, counting down.
GTTCAAACCCCGCCAGGCGCATTACTTTGTGTAATTTATTTCATCACCACTGCTCTCAAAACGGTGAAGGAAAACATGGTGAGGAAACCGGCATGTCCTAGAACCAAAAATTCGAAGACATGTGACATCCACCAATCCGCACTGGGCCCGCGTGGTGGATTATGGCCCATTCCCTCTCCTAGAGAGAGGAGGCCTGTGTCCCAGCAGTGGGGACATTGAAAGGCTGATGATGATGATAATGACGCAGCAGAGCTGAAATTGAAACAAAGATATTCGCCGCGTATCTTCAAGGCCACACCACACTTTCGATCCAGGGCACGTAGAATTTGACCCTGGTGTATATCCCAGGCTGTCCGGAATACCCACAGTTTCGTCCGTAAGAAGTCACTCCTATGACCGTGTGGAGGCATCGGGAGAGGTACGGCTTGGCTTGGAGAGGACCGCCACTGTCCCCCTGAGGGAGAAAGGAAAATTAAGCTTCTTTTTAAATTGCCAGGCTTTAGTTCGGTGGGTAAAAATCATCCAATAATAACTCCCGCCTTTGGGTAGAGCAGGAGATAGTGTCCAGACTCTTACTGAATAAAAAATCCACCCCGTTCGTTCTGTTATACCCTTTTAATGTTCCTCTAGAGCAGTGGTGGCCGAGTGGTAAAGGCCCCGACTTACGAGTTGTAGGTCGCGGGTTCTAACCCAGCCAGGCGCATTACTTTGTGTAATTTATTTCATCACCACTGCTCTCAAAACGGTGAAGGAAAACATCGTGAGAAAACCGGCATGTCCTAGAACCAAAAATTCGAAGACATATGACGTCCACCAATCAGCACTGGGCCCGCGCTGTGGATTATAGCCCATTCCCTCTCCTAGAGAGGAGGCCTGTGTCCCAGCAGTGGGAACATAAATAAGACTAATGATGATGACTGTTTTCCGTTCCGCCCAATGGTGGGATTCGTCATTGGATGATTTTTACCTACCACAAAAAACCCACCCACCTCACAAGTATCCTTTTCTCCCAGTTCATCACCGTAGCACATCTGGATGGTGCCATTGAAGCCGTTGAGCAGGTGTCTGTGAGGAGGGTAGTGCACTGCGCAAGCTTCCTCGTAGAAAGATTGGAGGGACACCTGTAAAGCAAAAAGAATTTCACAGTCAGGCAGTGCTTGAAAAATTGGAGGGGATGTTAGTCTTGTGAAGTATGGTCATGTGAAGAGAAGGGATGAAACACATGTTACTATCAGTATACATGTGGACTGAATGCAGTGATGGCCGAGTGGTAACGACTTCGACTTTCGAGTTGTAAGTCATGGGTTCAAACCATAGAAAGAAAAAACCCAGCAAGGCGCTTTACTTTGTGTAATTTATTTCATCACCACTACTTAGGTACTATTAAAACCGTGAAGGAAAAACCATTGTCATAAAATCAACAACTTAGAGCATATATGTGACTACACCAAGAAATGATGGCCCATTCCCTCTTCTAGAGAGAAGACCTGAGTCCTAGCAGTGAGAACATTATAAGGATGCTATGCTATGTGCGTGAATAGAGAGGATAGTGGGAGGCCGAACAACATACTTTGATTGTGTGAGGAGTAATGTAAAAGAATAGAGAGAGTTTTATAAGTTGGAATTAAATGATTTATGTATGTGTTGAAACTACTTTATTCTTTTTAATAGAATTCAGAAGTGGGATTTGAACCCACGCCCACAAAAGTGGAAGATGATTATAATTCAGTCTGTCAGTTAGAGGCATTTTTAAACTGAAGAGTTGTTTTGGTTTAACGCGCTAATCTGAGGAACTACTGGTCCGATTATATATATTCTTCTTGTGTTAGATATTTATATAGTGATATATATATATAACATTACGCTACAACCTACGGGAAAGGGGGGGTTACTAAAGATGCGGGTGAAACCGCGAGGGAGAGCTAGTGGCCAGTGGGAGATAAGAGCAGGAAGTTAAGAAATGAAGAGTAACTCACAGCTTGCAGAGTATCAGCTAGCTGCATGTTGTGCCCCAAGGCGCCCCAGCCCGTGGCCGTCACCACCCCCAGGAACTGGTCGTCGATGTTCAGGCACGCGGGGTACACGTGCAGGTTGAACGTCACCCTGGAATACCAGACAGGATTGTTATTCACCGTTTTGGCCTTTTTAACCCGTGGAGGTTCGATCAAAAAAAAAAAGTAAATTAATTTCTAAAACAAAAATAAAGTAATTTAATTTCTAAAACTAAAATTATTTTACGCTTATACGAAATCATATCTTTAAGTAAAGAACAGCTGAGCAGGTTTAATGGCCGTAGGTAGTTGCCGGTGGATGCGTAGGTACCTACTACCTACGACCATTTTTTTTTTTTAGGATTAATTCGTCGATGGCGCTACTAGTATTGTATAAACCCGTGTGAGACTGCGGTAAAGGAAGTAAAAAGCCCCTAAGCCCCAAGGTTGACTGGTAGAAAATGCCTATGACCGCCTTTGTACTTATTATGTGTATAAAGTTTTTATAAATAAATAAAAGATCTTACTTAGTATTGGTTTCCAGCAGTGCTATGTCGTGGTACTTGGAGGGCGCGTGGTACTCGGGGTGGGGCACGATGCGCGTCACGTGGTACCGGTGCCACCGCTCCGGCGGGTCCGTTCGCTTCAGGATGCCCATCGCCACGAAGCGGACTTTACCTCTGGAAAACAAAGTAAAGATTATATACAACTAGCTTTCGAGAGAAGAGAAGAGCGGGTTTCGTCATTCGATGATTTTCACCTACCATAAAAAAAAAGGTTGTAGCCATCAGGAAACACAGACTCCTACAGGGAATTCCACTCCTTGGCGGTACGCACAATGGTATATTATACGCTTAGTCAGAAAAACAGTTAAATTAGAAAAATAAAATAACAAGTATTACTTATTGATGATTGACGAGGTAACGCATTTTTTATGATTATTTATGAGTTTTATAAAATCTTCTGAAATATAATGCGGTTTCAAAATTGCACCGTGTACATATAAAATATTAGAAATATGTTTACTACTATTTGTTATTACGTACTTACGTGTTACTGTGTGTGTTATTAAGTATCGCGAATTTTAGTAAAGTTAAAAAAAAAATTTTAAAACATTTTTTTTATTGTTAAAAAACCACCAGGTGGGATCGCAGTCAAGCACTAATTTATTGCAAGTTAAAAAAAAGTTCCTACACTAAAAAGTTGAAAATAAAAATTTGAATTACTGTAAAGAAACTTAATTTATAGGTAAAGTTATTTGACATTAATACTTTGCAAAATTCAAAATTTATTACTTCTTTTTGGAGTCGGTGCCAGTGAAGGCAAGGAATTACGAATGGGCAACAATACCTTGAAAAACTACCTCTAACTTAACTATAAAACTACTTAGTACCTATTTGCATACTCAAATATTATATGCTCAAATATTATATTATTACCATGAAAAAATGGGACCAATCTGGAAGCATATCCTTTCAAGTACAAAAAAAATTTTGCAAATCCATCCATAAACAACGGAGTTCTGAGGTAACAAACATAAAAAAAAAAAAAAAAAAAATACAATCGAATTGAGAACCTCCTCCTTTTTTTGAAGTCGGTTAAAAAAAAAACCACATGCAAAATGCTCATTTAATAATTAGTAATATTTAATTGATAATTAAAAAAGAGCATTTTGGTCGTACACACGATTGTTAATATCTATCTGTCTAAATAATATCTGTAACAACTGTTGGTGAAACTTAATAAATTAACAAAAAAATTAGGATCTAACTTACAACACAGCACTGGATATGCAGTGTCCCGCCGTCAGGATAAACTTGTCGCTGATGAGGGACCCTCCGCACAGCCAGTGAGCGGTGTCCATCCCACCACCGTAGCCTAGGAGCGCCTGGAAGTATATGAATATATTTTTTAAGATTGAAATGTCAAAATTAAGGAAAAAATACTGACTAAGTGCGAGTTTGTAGCAAAAAGACAGCAAAAATAGAACAGAATACAACTTTATTGTAGATACGCCGAAAACGTTATATTAGGTACATAATAAAGTTGTAATAGTCATTTAATAATACCTTGTTCACACTTGACTGACTAATTGTTGTATTTTGTGTGGTTGTTTTATGTGTGTATGTATGTGCGTCTAGTTTGGGCCGAATAAAAATTGTTTTTCTTCTTCTTTCTTCTTTTCTTCTTCTTCTTCTTATAATATTCTCTTAAACTCTTCAACCTAGCACACCTATTGTCTTTCTATTATATCTCTAATTACGGTATTCGAAAGATTAATTAAGAATTTTTAAACTATAAATGCTTTATACTAAACCTAACTATGTACCTACATATAACACAAAAGCACAAAACACACTTAGGCGTCAAAGTACTCCTCCACATCGCTATCATCCGGAAATGTACCCTGAAGCCTGGCAGCATTGCCACGTTGAATGGCATGCTAACCTTACACTGAATGGACGACATCATTAGGGGACTAGCCTGGAGACTGCGGTGACGCCCGAACTCCCCCGAGAATCTCCATCGGGCCCTATAGATCGACAAGAAAGAAGAAGAAGCGAAAAAAAGGCTGTTATCAACTTACCATATGAGGAAACTGTCCCCTCCTGGCATCCTGCCCAATGTGAGCGGCGTACACTCCGTAGGGCACGCGGGCGCCTCCGCCTTGTGAGTACTGGTAGCACTGGTCCTCCTCATGCCATCGCTTCACCAGCCCCGAGGTGGGGCAGCCCTCGTACGGCAGGTTGGCTAGGTGCTCCAGGCATACTGGGGAGAATATACAAGAGTTTTAGGGTTTCGTAACTCAAATAGGATCACTTTATTTTCCGTGTGTCTTAAAACTAAACTAAAATAAACGTTTAAAAAAATAAATGCCAATAACAGTTTTTAACAGCAATAAATACTGCAAATTGCATTTATTTGTTTGAACCATTTATTACGAGTTTTAAAGCGCTAAAATTCGCAGACGCGCCAAGATTCAACGGTCGTACTGTATCTAATTGTCCGCACAAAAATTATGGTCGGGACCTGGGCAAGGAGGAGTTGTTTTAAGGGAGAAGGGGGAAGGGGTCGCCAGCTACTAATACTTTCTATGACCTGCCGTGACATGTGTAGGATAAACTCAAACTCAAAATAATTTATTTCAAATAGACCATTCACAGGCACTTTTGAAATATAAAAATTGAAACTAATTTGCACGTTCCAAGGCGTAGATCTCTATGGAGAAGAACGTGCAAGAAACTCCATGGACATTCTTTTAAATGAAATTCAGATTTACATAACTCCTACACGGATCACTAAAAGAGGCTCCTCTTAAGTGATAGAAATGTGAATACGAACCATCGTAAGCTTTTCTTCCTGTCCGGAAATGTATACCACCAGTTTTGTCGACGATAGCGTCACTGCAAATAAAAGTACCTGTGTCTAATTAAATCGGGATATAGATTGGCCCATCTAGGCTTTTGGAGAAAATTGGGACGAGTGTGTAAAGTCCCGTAAACCTCCACTAAACTAAACGGCCGTTTGAAAAGGGTTAATTAAGATCCTCCAATCAGATGAATGTTTTGTCAGGAAACTGCCCGAGAACACCTGCGTCTCCGGCTGAAGGCGTTTGCCCCCCTAAGTGTGGCAGAAACAACACCAGAAACCATATGAGGGCAATGCCAGTCCGATCCAGTTTGGGAGCCAGATGTCGAAAGAATTCAGTCATCGAGGAACTATTCCTGCCGTTATTCGGAAACCTGGTGGTGGTGCATTCCGAAAGTCGTCAAAGCACATGGCCTCGGACTTGTTCAATGCCACCTCGAATCGCAACCGCTCTCACGGTCTCCCACGATTGTCGTAAAACTCCTCTTGGCGTTATTTAGGAACCCGGTAGTGGCGCGTTCCGAGAGCCGTGAAAGCACATGGCCTCGGACTTGTGCAATGCCACCTTGAGTCCCAACTGCTGGACCCTCTCCACAGCTGTCGCAACCCTGCGTATCGCTGGTTCAACCGCCACCTGGTTATTAACTAGGTAGGTAAGAAAGATACAAAATACTTACTTACTCTATATGTTTAACTTTCTTGCAGTCTGTACAGCATACTATAGGAGTTTTCCCTTGGTAGGAACAGATCTGAAACACGAAAGGATAAATCTTAGTAGGTTTTTTCTATTGGCTTCTTCATTTCAGCCGAAAGACGTCTACTGTTGGACATAGGCCTCCTCCAAGCATCGCTGCAACGGCCAGTTCTTGACCAGGTCATCGGTCCACCTTCTGGGAGGTCTTTCAACGCTGCGTCTTCCGGTACGCGGTCGCCACTTTAGAATCTGCTCTGCGTGCAATGTGTCCTGCCCATTGCCACTTAAGTATCCACGCTGTATCATCATCATCAATTCAGCCGAAAGACGTCCACTGCTGGACATAGGCTTCCCCCAAACGTCGCCACAACGACCGGTCCCGTGCGTCTCGCATCCATCGAATTCCAAATTTCCACGCTGTATAGTTTATTTAATTTTTAGTATTTATAATTACCCTGCTGTGGTCTTACGGGTCTTACCATCCGATTATAATATGGATGTCTTCAAGGCTAGAGTGAATAGGCTCAACCACTCAACAAATAGGTACTCAAGAGCACAGAAGCGTTGTTTGTTAGTCTTCAAAAATCCAACTGATATTGTCAAGTTTATTGCCACAAAAGACTTTTGAACCAAAACAGCCGATTGAATAACTCTTGAAAGAAGTTTGACAACTATTATGTAAATAAGACTGGCCTGTCAGTCTAGTAGTTAGTGACCCTGACTGTTATGCGGGTGGTCGTGGGTTCGATTCCCACCCAGGACAAATGTTTATGTGATGAGCACGATCATTTGTCTGGGTGTAATTTATCTATAATATGTACGTATTTAGGAATTTATAAGTAGGTATGTTTATCAGTTGTCTAGTACCCATAACACAAGCTCTGCTTAGCTTGGGACTAGATGGCGTTGTGTGATAGTTGTGGACATATTATTTTTATATTATTATGTACGTTCAACTATTCTAGTTGCCGCTAGCCGGAAGCTATTCAGAAAACATTCGTTTAGTTTACGTCACTGGCTTTGCAAGAATGATGCCTTATAATATTCCCACAGCTGGGCCTCAGGCCTCCTCCCTAGGAGAAGTCATTTATTTATTTATTATATACTTTATTGTACACCAAGACATAATACATTGAACGTGGAACTTGCAATAAAAAACATACAATCGGCGGCCTTATCGCACTCGGCGATTTCTTCCAGGCAACCCTGTATAGACAGAAATGGCCAGGACACAAAATGGGGTTGCACTTGGTGCAAATACAAAAGTAATAAAAAAGAAAAAAACACATAAAAGAACTTAATACTAAAAAAAAATAGATACATATATACATACATATAAAATATATACAGGCAAGGGAATAAGTGGTAACAAGAAAACAAGATCACAGTGTCAAGTAATGCTCCTTCACAAGCCTTTTAAACACAGGCAGTGTTTGCGCACGTTTTATAGCCACAGGCAACGCATTCCATAGTCGAGCGGCCTGGACACTGAATGCCTTATCCAGGAAGGTAGTAGAATGCATTGGCATTTTAAGTTTCAAGTTGTCTGATGATCTAAGAACCTTTATGTGGGAGTCGCAAAGGAATTGGAACCGTTCTTTGAGGTAAAGAGGAGAAGAAGGGAAAAAGAGCACCTTATACAAAAGGGAAAGAATATGAGCATTACGGCGAAGGCGAATTGGCAACCACTTGAGTTTAACACGAAATTCCGAAACATGGTCATATTTGCGCAAACCAAATATGAACCTAATACAAAAGTTTTGAAGTCGCTCAAGTTTATCCAGTTGTACTTCAGTGAGGTCAAGATAGCTGGCATCAGCATAATCAAGGATGGGTAGAAGGAGAGATTGTGCAAGCGTTATCTTAGTGGCAGTTGGCAGAAAATTACGTAGTCTTCTCAAAGATCCAGCAGATGCAAATAACTTGCGACTGACTTCCTGTAGCGGGGCAGTCCAAGAGAAAGTCCTGTCGATGAATATCCCCAAGTCATCATCATCAGCCTAGCGTAAGTCCCGGTTGCTACCTTGGCTTTCACCTCGGTGCCCGGGGTCCGCTTTCCCGCCTAGTCGTCTCCAGTTCGCTCGGTCTTTTGCGTCCTCTGCCTTAAGCCCATTAGCACGCATATCGTCCCTTACGACGTCGATCCAACGCCTCTTAGGCCTACCTCGTTTTCCGGGTCCCGGCGGAGGCGGCATGACGAGGCATCTGTTACCCACGTAGTCTGCCGGTTTTCGTAAAACGTGGCCATACCAGCGTAAGCGACCCTCCTGCAGTTTATCCGCTATGTCACGGACCTGAAGGCTGCCCCGGATGCGGGAGTTCTCTCTAGGAGAGGTAATGGGCGGTAATACACCACACAGGCCCCGTTCAAATTGGTGAATATCGCATGTCTTAGAATTTTTGGTTCTAGGACATGCCGGTTTTCTTACGACGTTTTTTGTTATTAGAGCAGTGGTGGTCAAATAAATTGCTCAAAGTAATGCGTCTGACTGGGCTTGGACCTGTGACTTACAATTCGTAAGTCCGTTATCACTCGACCACCACTGCTCCTAGTCGTCAGTCGCTCACTGGCTTTACTTATACGAAAACCTGCCCAGGGCCTGGGTCACTGTGTATTTTGTATGAACTCCGCCCGTATTGCCTTGCGGCCCTAAAACAGCGGTTTTAAGAAAATAAAAACAGTCAATTCAAGATTTTTGTTTTTGCAAGGCGACTTTGAACACCGAGCTTTATTTTTTTTTTGTTACTTTCAAATATTTCGGTGACGTAATTTCGTAGTATACACGTTTGAAATCGTAATTAAGGATCTGATTCGCGATTTTTTTAACGAGCTAACTAATTTATATCATGTTTTCATTTTTGCCCGGCGTTTGGTCATGTAGTTAATTTTAATCAATAATTTTTTCATGGTGTTCTCTTGTACCTATATTTGAGGATTTCCAGAGGTTTAAAAAACTTTAATATTAGTAGAATCAAAAATCAAAATGGATTTTTTTTCATATAGGCCTACATGGGCACTTATAAAACGTCAGAAGCTAGTGCACGGTTCCAAATTGGTCGTTTTCTATGGAGAAGAACCGGCAAGAAACTCCATGGTTACTCTTTTTAAAAAATGGTTTCTTACAATATTATTTATTTATTTATTTATTTATTTATTTATTTAAAAACATACACCCTATCCTTACAGGCTTAACCTAATGCGACAGTGGTTTACAAAAAAAAAAAAAAAAATATATATAAATTACAAAAATACTATTAAAATCAAAACTCCAAAAAAAAAGTACCTAATAAAACAAAAACGAGAAATTATACATTAATAAAAATAAAATATATCTCAAATTAAAAAATGTCAAAACAATAATTCAAAATTCAAAAAGCCATAAAATAAAAGATCAAATAATAAAAAATCAAATTAAAAATGTCAAAATAAAAAATCAAGTTAAAAATGTCAAAAAAAAAAAAAACAAATTAATAATGTAAAAAAAAAAAAAGAATCAAATTAAAAATGTCAATAATAAATAATAATAATAATACTAAAAACAAATTAAAAATCAAATTAAAAATGCCAACTAATTATTGCAGAATATTGCTCTTACTATTTAATTATAAGAAACTAAATTTAATAAAACTCTTGCGAATTCACTCAAGTGACACGAAAATAGGTCTACCCTCTCATGCACTTCATTTAATACACGCACTGTGCGTGTGAGAGGTGCTTTTGACAGCAGGTTGGTTCTGGTAGTAGGCACGGCCAGCAATGGCGGCCGCCGTCGCTTCCACACGTACCGGTCAGGCACGCACAGCTTCAGATGGCGCAGCACACCCGGGTTGTGCGCTATTCCACGCAGGAGCTTCACTGCATACGCCGCGAGTGTGAATTCCCGGCGCACTCTGAGCTCGTTGTACCCCACCATACCCAGCACAAACAGTGTAGGATACATCAGTGGGTAAAATGGGTAAACCCCATAGAGTTTGAAATACAAGTGTCTAGTGAATTTATTTTGTACTCGCTCCAGCATGACACTGTACTTCACTTCATGAGGAGCCCATACAACCGCACTGTGTTCCAAGTGACTCCGTACTAAGGCGTCATAAAGTACCTTGAGCGTAGTGATATTAGTGAATTCCCGCGACTGTCTCAGCACAAAACCAAGGTTTCTGTACGCTTTCTTACAAATTTTAATTATATGATCCCGGAATGTAAGATCTGGTGTAAATAGTACTCCCAGATCTCGTACTTGAGACACTCGCGGGATGGGTTCTTCCTCCACTTTGTACTCATAGGCTATTGTAGTCTTTGCTCGCGTGAATGTCATTATTGAACATTTAGCTGTGTTGAAATAGAGTTTGTTCTTTTGGCTCCACTCAACCACTCGGTCTATGTCTTCCTGCAAACGATCACAGTCCGACTCGTGTTTGATCTCACGCATCAATTTAAGGTCGTCTGCAAACAATAAACATAGACTATGTTTGACCTCCTCTGGTAAGTCATTTACCATTAAAATAAATTCAAGAGGACCCAAATTGCTGCCCTGACTCACTCCTGACCTGGTATAGTATGGCTCTGACTCGACCCCGTTGTAGTCAACGTACTGCTGTCGGTCTTTTAAGTAACTAGCAAAAAAATTTAAAAGTTGCAGCGTGCAACCTACTTTTGCTAGCTTCATTAGCAGTACGTCATTGTCCACAGTGTCGAACGCCTTTTTAAAATCAAAGTATGCCGCGTCCACCTGGACACCAGCATCGACGGCCGACGCCACCCGCGTCGTGAAATCAAGCAGATTAGTGGCAGTGCTGCGCGCCGGCCGGAATCCGTGTTGTGCGTCCGCTAGCTGTGCGCCTACTTGAGCCTGCAGGCAGCACTGGATAGCAGACTCGAACACTTTTGCCGGCGTCGCTAACACTGCCACTGGCCTGTAGCCACTGACATCTGGACCCGCCTTTCCCTTAGGAACCGGAATCACTCTAGTAATTTTCCACCTAGGTGGAAATGTTGCCTGTTTTAAACATGTGTTAAAAATATGTCGTAAAGGCTCAGCCAACACCCTACCACAGTCTCGGAACAGAAAAGCTGGAATGCCATCGGGGCCAGATGAGCGTTTTGGCTTAAGTTTGTTGAGTGCCTGCCTCACGTCTTGAAGATTGAGGGCCTCGATATGCACTCGTGCACTGCTCGCTCCCGCCCCCGCGTCCGCCACTTGGGGATCCAGCCGCGGCCGCTCTTTGTTGTACACCGATTCGAAAAAGGAAGCGAATTCCCGAGCAGACTCCTCATCGGAAAGAGGCTGATCATGCTTTACGATAGCCTGCCTGTTTACCCTACTTCGTTTAGACCTAATGTACTGCCAGAATGATTTTGGATCTTTTGAAAATTGATCTTGTATTCTAAGATTGTGTTGCCTGTGTGCCGTTTCTATTGATTTTTTAATACTAGCTCTGCATTTAGAGAATTCTAAGTAGTCGCTACTAAGCTTTGTTATTTTAAACTTTTTATGAAATTTAGCTTTTTTCCTTATATCTTTTATGATGTCCGCGGTGTACCATTCGGGATAAACGTATCGAGACTCTCCATGTTTAAGTTTTTTCCGTGGTACACATCTATCTAAAATATCCGTCAGTTTATTATAAAAAATGTCTAACAACTCCTCCAAATCATGCATGTCATAAATTATACTCCAATCAGTGGAAGTCAGCATTGAGTACAACAACTCATAGTCGGCTTTATAAAAGTTCCACTGCGGTCGCGCACTACGCGCTGCGGGACTACCGTTGGGAGAAGACGCGGGCGCGGGTGAGGCGAGCGCGGGGCGCGCGCGCGCGCATTGCACGCTGATCGCGAGTGGCGGGTGATGCGCATCGATGGCCACGAGCGCATCGTCGGCCGCCACCACGGAAACCCTGACAGAATCTGTGCTCAGAACCAAATCCAAATGCCGACCTAGATAGTTTGGTACCAAGTTACTCTGAGTAAATTCGCAATAGGACACAAAACATTCATAATAATTTTTAACATTCACAGGACACGAATACAAATTAAAATCACCGATAACAATTATTTCTTTATATCTATCACATAACTTTTCAATTAACCTAAATAAAGTCAAGTAGTCATTCTCGGAACTCCCTGGTGGTATGTACACAACACAACATAGAAACAAAAATCTGTTTTTTTTATAAACCGTCGCACTAACCCAGCCCCGGATCTAGGGGGGGGCAAGCCGGGGCCCATGCCCCGGGCGGCAAATTCAGGGGGCGGCAAAATCAGGGGGTGGCCAAATTCACACTTCACAGACCAATGAACAACTCATTATTTATTTAACTTTGACCACGGAATAAATAATAGCACAAGTACAGCAATTTTATGGCCATATCAACTTGTTGGATACCCTGAGCGCGGAGTGAGATATGCTGCACGACTGCACGAACATTTATTATTCGCGAGGCGCGTAGGCATAGTTCAAAATACGCGCCCGGCTCCCGCTTGCCTGCAGAAATCGCAGATCGCTGCAGGCGTCAGGTTACCGTGAGTGCGAAAGAGATAAAGCTATATTCGAAAACTTCCTCGTCGATCTCTCTCCAAGACAGAGTTCTGTTTCAAGGCCAGACTCCGTCGGCCCGCCACCACCACCGCCACCGCCGCTTCTAATGCCGCTGTCGCCGCCGCCGCAACCACTGCGGCAGTGCCCTCATAGAGGGCTCGCGAGGAGACAATGGACTGCCAATTACGGCGCCATTTCGTCTCCTCCAGGCGAATGTCAACCATTGCGCCCCCGCTCAGGATCTGTTACTCCGGAGCATGGCGCGGTGGTCGATAAACGTCACCGTGGTCTCCAAGCCATACTTTGTCCTGCCCAGAGCTGACTGGGTTCAGGACCTGAGCGGCTCGGTGATCCTTATCACGTCGGCCACCGCCGGTACCCCAACCCTTGATGGTCATGGCCGTCCGGATGGTGCGGGGATACCGCACGGTGTCCCGCGAGGCGGCGAGCCTCCTTGCTGGCCTACCACCGTAGGATTTGGAGGCAACAGTCCTTGCACGCATGCACGATCTGCGGAGATGTAACGCCAGGGCGAAACTCCGCTGCCTGAACGTGTCGAGGCGTGGCGGAAAGAGCTCTAGTGGGATCTCATGGTGAAGTGGAAATAGCCACTGTCGCAACCCAGGCCATAAACTCGGCGGTAAGTCCCCTCTTTGAGGCGTGGCTGGGTAGACCTCAAGGCGTCCTCACCTTCCGCATGACGCAGGTTCTCACCGGACATGGGAAGTTCGGGAGATTCCTGCACCGGATTCGTGCGGAAGAGACGCCCGGGTGTCGCCACTGTATGGCAACCCCGGAGGACACGGTGGAGCACACGGTGGAGGTGAGCCCTGCTTGGGAAGAGCATCGTCGTGTCCTCGTGAGGGTGATCGGCGGCGGCGACCTCTCGCGCCGGGCCTTGGTTCAGCCCATGGTCTGCAGCGAAGAGGAATGGCAGGCGGTCGCCTTCTTCTGCGAAGCAGTAATGCTTGTAAAGCAGGAGGCCGACCGCATAAGGCAAAGGCAACAGCGCTCTCGTCGTAGCCGTCGCCGCCGCGATCTCGCCGATATCCGGCCACCGTAGCCACTGGCTCGCGGACAGTGAGCAATGGGTAGCTCGCCGTCGGGTCGTCTGGTAACTGTCCAGACCGAATCCAAGCCGTCAACGGCGCGCACTGTTCCCGCGCGCCTCAAGGAGCTGTCAGCAAACTGTAGGGGCCCTTCATGGTCGAAGCCTTCTGGAGCCGAGGGTAGGTGCGAAAGTGTTACCGCGGCTTTGGGAATAAGGCAAGGAAGGAATGGGGTAGGTTTTTTAGTCAGTAAGAGTCTGACACTGTCTCCCGCTCCGCACAAGAGCGGGATTCGTCATTGGGTGATTTTCACCTACCATAAAAAAAAACATATTGATAGCTGTAATTATATGGATGATCAAGGTGAAAATAAACCTAAGTAGGTAGGCGGGGCGGCATTTTTCAGTTTTTGCCCCGCCTAAAAAAAATTGAAGATCCGGCGCTGCACTAACCATTTCGAAAACGCAGGTATCTATCGACGCGTCCGCGACTTGTACTTGTCGCAGCTCGTATCGGTGTGTGGCCACTAAAAACGCTCCTCCCTGCTTCCGACCATCCGCTCGATCGCAACGAAGTATTTGATATCCCGGGGGGATTATTTCAGGATCTTCAATAGAATCATTGCAACCAGTTTCAGTTATTGCGCATAAATCAAATTGACATGATTCTATATTGCTTCGAAAATCATCCAGTTTAGTTCGTAGACCTCGTACATTTTGATAGAATATGTCGATGTTATGGTTATAATATGTTTGGTTTTGTTCTTTTTGAGTTCCGAAACCAAATCCACTCACTGAATTCTGCATTCATAGGCCAAATTTCACTCTGGTTCAATTTATCGAAATACTTTTCAGGCACTCCAATAACAAACGACGAATAATCCCTTTCAATTTTGGGTTTGAGTTTATCTATTTTAATTGAAACATCAGATCCACATACCTTTTTCACGTGATCTGTTATGGTTTCAAGAGCAGTCTCCGGATGCAGCCGCCAAACATGCAGATACTTTTTCCGATCAGTAACTTGAATCGCTTTCAACTCCGTGTTTGTTCCCACTTTGACCTCTTTAAGTTGCCTGTAATTTTTTTTATTTTCAACAGTCATCCCTCCATGTTCAATCTTCTCCACTTCCTCATTAGATGTTTCACTAGTCGCAATTGAGCCAGTACTACACAACGTTTTTTCTGGCACAATTTCGGTAGATTTCGTGGCCCCACTTTTGTTTACCTTTTGCGATTTAATGTGGGTATGAAGCATTTTTTTGGAAACGTTGAACTTATTCTGTTGACCTACAACTTCGGCAAAAGACGGTGTAGAAGGAAGATTTTGAGGAATATCAGCTTTTTCATGACTTTGGTTTAGCTTAGCTTCTACTTTTTCTTCGAGCACTCCTATCCTTTCAATAATATAGCCCAGCTCAGTTGCTGTTCGAGAAAATTGATTCAGTAACTGCGATATCGCTTTTGCCTGGTTGTCCATGCGAGTTATCATGTCAGCTTTAAAATCCCTCAATTCTTCGAGTAAACGGGAATCAGAATCCATAGTCATGGGTGAATACCGGGTCTGACTTCCGCGCTGACTGTTTACATTGTTTATAGGAGTGGTGGCATTAAAATTAGGGACGTTGATGCGGACCGGGGTTTCACTATTATCTCCTTTTGGCTTAGCACAAATACATTCTGGACATAACCACTTCTTTTTATACGTCTGGGTGTATGTTTTAAACACATCTTTGTGTATTTCGAGACAGGCTATATCATATTTTTTCATGCATTTATGATTGGCACATTCCATAAAACAATCAATTATGAACGAACCACAAGCGCCGCAATTACCAGACATCCTTATTTATGTTATAAACTTTGATTTACAAACCAAGCAATTTACAAAAAGTTCCGGCTTGTACAGGATCGAACCAGTGACCACGGTATGCACTATACACACATTATCTCGTTATTACAGTATTTATATCATTATGTAAGAACAGATTTACAGAATTACCAGGCACTTATCAAAAACACGCTTTTAGATACAAGTTTAAGTCGGTAAGTTAGGGTCATATTCGTTGTTTATTGAACCAAGTAATTTATTATTCTTTTTTTATTTTTACCCAGTAGGTCATAATAATATGGTCAATTTTAATAAAATCATTTTTAATGGTGTTTTCTTTTATATTTATGAATTACCAGGGTTTTAAAAAAGATCAAAATTAGTGCAACTTTTCGCCTTTATTATGTATTATTAATTTATTAGGTATATAAGTACTAGTGAGTCTAGTGACCCGCCCAGCTTCGCACAGGTGCAATGCAGGTGTTAAATATATTATGCATGTATTATAATTATAAACATATAAATCTTCCTCTTGAATCTATTAAAAAACCGCATCTAAACCCGTTGCGTAGTTTTAAAGATCTAAGCATAGGTACATAGGGACAGACAGCGAGAAGCGACTTGGTTTTTTACCGACATTGCATTGACCCCCTTTCTTAAAATAACAAGAAAAAAATCATAATAAGTAAAAAAAAAACTTTCATTGAGTTTTTCTAGGAAAAACCAATATTTATGGCCAAATAAATTTCGTAAAAATGTGTAAGTATAAAAACGACAAATAACAATTTTTCAAGGCCATTCAAGTTGTACAGAATCGGCGCTCAAAACCTACCTTTTGAATCACTCTATCTATTTAAAAAAAAACCCATCTAAATCTGTTGCGTAGTTTTAAAGAACTAAGCATACATAGGGACAGACAGCGGGAAGCAACTTTGATTTATACTATGTAATGATACAATTCTGGATTCACATTACTATTACTGTGTACAGGTATATACACCGTGAAATTTAAATGGTTGTTTTCCCGCGGAAGAATGACTTGCCATTAGGAGTACTCTTGAAGCATACAGCACCTAAAAATAAAAAAATAAAAGTTTTTTTTTTATAAATAATTATTAAAAATATTCATCAACTCAAAAAACCGAAAACAATAGTAACATTAGACGTAATTTGTAGGTAGGTACTACTAGAGTCGCATGAGCAGCACGCCGTCAAAGGAAACCGATTCATTATATAGGTATTTAAACCAAAATAAGCTCTCGCACGTTGTGATACGTCATAATTAGTTTGCACTCTACAGGTCCATTATTGGTTTTTAATATTTTATTTTTTTATCAAACGTTTGTATTACCAAGACAAAATCATTTCGCTGAGGGAAAACAACCATTTAAATTTCACGGTGTATATATACAGATTAAAAATAATAATATGTACAAACAGTTATAAAACAAAACTAATAGAATATCAAAAAGATCAGTCAATGGGAAATGTTTCCAGAACGCATTTTCCCACAACGAATCATCGTTGACCCAAGAAAAGCCAAGCCCTCTGGTCACGTATTCTGCATTCTGAAAGTAGCGAATATATTCGGTAACTTTCTTCATCATTACATAGTATAAAACAAAGTCTGTCTATCCTTATGTATCTTTAGAACCACGCAACGGATTTTCATGCAACTTTTTTTAATAGATAGAGTGATTCAAGAAGAAGGTTAGATAGATAGATAGATATACACTTTATTGTAGGCACACCATAAAAAGGTTTATATATGAGGCGCAAACTGATGATTTTTTCGCAATAATTAGAAAAAGGTGCGCCTCGCTGTTAAGGCGTGTGCGTGGCAGCCCGAATGGTATTCTGAGCACATTGTCACAGCGGTGGGACTCACCAATGCTAATGAGGTGGATGCGATTGCACGCCAGCGGTCCCTCATATGTATGACTTATTTACTTGACTTGTTTAATTTATTATTTTGATTATTTTATTTTATTTTTTAATTTCTATATATATTTTTATAAAATCGTTTTTGACAACATCTTTTTATATAATTATTTGACTTGTATTCACTGACATGTAATTTTTATGGATTTTTATTTTCTGAAATAAATTGAATTGAATTGAATTTATATGTATAATACATGCATCATATATTCAATATCACCATTCATCATCATCAGCCTTTTAATGTTCCCACTGCAGGGACACAGGCCTCCTCTCTCTAGGAGAGGGAATGGGCAATAATCCATATCCATATCACCATTGTACCCCTGCGAAACTGGAGCGAGTCGCTAGTTATACGAATAAACCAAACCTATAAAAGTTGACTTACCTGAGGATACTCCCTTTTTTTGACATCTCCTATCATGGACAAACACTGGCAAGCGTTCACGCAGGTTCCATTCTTGCCTCGTCCGTCGTAACACTGTGATCCTGTGACGAGACAGTAACATAATATCACTCAACAGTACTCCGACTAGTCCGTAATGGTAGCTCCACACTTTTTTTATGGTGAAAAAGATGCGGTAGACGTTAGACTTCTACTGACTAAACGACCCACCGTTCATTCTTGCCTTAGTTCCAGGGCCCTGGTGTTCCGCTTTCGCATCAACCCTTGGCCTCAGAAGGATTTGAGTCTGCTGGGTCCCTACAGATGATGACATCTCCTTGAGGCGCGCGGGAATAATGCGAGCCGTTGATGTCTTGGGCTAAAACGTCAGAAGCTAGTGCACGGTTCCAAATTGGTCGTTTCCTATGGAGAAGAACCGGCGAGAAACTCTATGGTTACTCTTTTTAAAAAAATGGTTTGTTACAATAAGTCAAAATTACAGTTTGAGTAATTGAGTTTCTTGCCGGTTCTTACCCATAGGAAATTACCAATTTGGAACTGTGCACTAGCTTTTGACTTTTTGCTAGTGCCCATGTGAAATAAAATATTTTGGCTTTGACTTTGAATCATAAGCCGATATATTTTGAGACCCTGCCATTTTTAACACCTCCATCGTCTGGGCTAAGCGCTTGGCCTCGTCATTTAGGTACACCGGGTATACCGAAACACCGAAGAGCAGGAATAATTTGCGTGCTACGGTCTTCTCGTCCGATTATAATTAAGGTGCCTTCAAGGCTAGAGTGAATAAGCTCTTAATAAACTAGTGCGCTTCATCACCAACGATTGCATCACTGCTTACCATCAGGTGAGATCACACTACGTCTTACACTACGTCTCTAAAAAAACTGTATTTTATCCCCCAACGATCTCAAAACACTACATATTTCTGACGTACCTTCCTCCACATCAAAGTCACATTTCGACGAATAAAAATTGAAAACTAACACGTTTAATATTACTATACTATACTTGTTTATCATTATAATAATTTAAATATGCTATCTACACAATTCACAGACGATCATCGCCACAAATGTTTTGAATAATACTGATTCTTTCTTGCTATAACTATGGATTCCGAAATTATTATTTTGATCAGGATTGTACGAAAAAAAAAATGGCTTATAAAAAGCACGCTACGTTGTTGAGAGTTGTTTTTTCGGCATTAATTAGTCGGCGGTTGTCTAAGCGTCCTATGTGGTAGGTCATCATACGGATTTGTTCTTAAATGAAGCAATTGGAATTACCCAAAACGTAAAGATATTATGTACCGGATATAGTTTGTGCTAGCACGAAGAATCGCCAAACTTATGGTGATTATTTAAAACCGAAAGAGTGTCTCATTTGCCTGCTGCGGCCCATTTTTGTTTATTAGGGAAAAAATCTCTCTCACAATCATCATCAGCCTTATTAATGTTCCCACTGCTGGGACACAGGCCTCCCTCTAGGAGAGAGGAATGAGCCATAATCCTCCACGCGCCCAGTGAGTTTGGTGGATATCACATGTCTACGAATTTTTGGTTCTAGGACATGCCGGTTTCCTCACGATGTTTTCCTTCACCTTTGTGAGAGCAGTGGCCCTCACACTAGTTTACAAAAAAAAACTATTTCTCTTATTCAAATTCTTAACAAAAAAAAAAACTAAACAAATTGGGAACCTCCACCTTTTTCTAAAATCGGTAAAAAAGATTTAAAGTTCAACATAATTGCAAGGCGCTAATATTAAAGCATCAAATGCTATATGAAAAACTAAATATAGAATCTTTTAATTATATTAAAAGCTCTATGTCCTTTAGAATTCGTCCTTTAGGTCACTCACATACAAATATCCAATCTATGATTTCATGTCACAGTAAAGACGACCTCTCGCTCCGGGCCTTGGTTCAAGCCATGGTCCGCAGAGAGGAGGAGTGGCAGTACCTCCTTCTGCGAGACAGTAATGCTAGCAAAGGAGGAGGCCGAACGCATCAGGCAATTGCAACGGCACTATTGCCGCAGCCGCGATTCCGATCCCGATTTCTGGCCAACGTAGACGCGGGCTTGCGGACGGCGAGCAATGGGTAGCCCGCCGTCCGATCGTCTGGTAACAGTCCAGACCGAGCCCATGTCGTCTTCGGCGCGCACTGTTCCTGCGCGCCTCAATGAGTTGTCAGCAAACCGTAGGGATTCTGCAAAAGGGTCGAAGCCTGCAGGGGCCCAGGGTATCTTTCTGAAAGGAAGGCTTGGCCCCAGTGTGAAGGACAAAGAAGGAACGGGGTGAGGTGTTTAGTCAGTAAGAGTCTGACACTGTTTCCCGCTTCGATGAGTCCCGCGAATCATACATTGGATAATTTTGCCCACTATAAAAAAACATGTCTTTGAATGTTTGGCTCTAGGACATGCCGGTTTCCTCACGATGTTTTCTTTCACCGTTTTGGGAGCAGTAGTAATTAAATAAATTACACAAAGTAATGCGCCTGGCTGGGTTTGGACCCGCGACCTACTTCTCTTAAATCAGAACCAGGCCACAACTGCTCTTACTTACCTACAAACTTGTTCGTTTAAAACTTTGGATACATCATAAGGAAAACTCGTTTGAATATTACGAGCTATATCTATCGAAATCAAATCGTTTTTGACCACGACAATCGACCTCTGTGATACGGTTAAACAAGTTTTGCTATTGTACTGACGCAGAATATCATAAGAAATCTATTGAACGTCTGTTGTGGATATTATTACCTTTGTACATAAAACCTTCATGTTTAAGTAATAAAGAGCTAACTACTCTATAGTCAGTTGCTAACCAAACTCTGGTGTTTCATTACATAACATCGTATATTGCCTCGTTTATAGCAGCGTCAGTGACTTATTTTAGGTATTAATAAATTACACAAAGTAATGCGCCTAGCTGGGTTTGGACCCGTGTCCTACTTCTTGTAAATCGGGGGCGTTAGCACTCGGCCACAAATCTCTCACAAACTGCGATCTCTTACAAACTTGTCCATTAAAAAACTTTAGTAGGATAGATCATAAGGAAAACTCGTTTGAATATTACGAGCATCTATCGAAATCAAATCGTTTTTGACCACGACAGTCGACCTCTGTTATACGGTTAAACAAGATTTGCTATTGTACTGACGCAGAATATCATAAGGAATCTATTAAATGACCTTCAGCGGTAGAACTGATGACACCAGAAAAACAGGTCTAAGCAATGAGATCTATTACTGATTAAAAAACAAGTTTACTTGCCTGATAGTTCACTCAAAAATCGATAATTAACTTTTATGTAGCAAAACATCATAAAAACATCGGCCAAGAGTGTGTTGGGCCACGCTCAGTGTAGGGTTCCGTAGTTTCCCGTCCGTCACAAATTTCGAATGTAAGGCCGTTGCCTCGAATCTTGCGGGCAGCGG
Source organism: Mythimna loreyi (assembly GCA_029852875.1). NCBI lineage: Eukaryota > Metazoa > Arthropoda > Insecta > Lepidoptera > Noctuidae > Mythimna > Mythimna loreyi. Next base: position 7,676,147 of record CM056807.1, on the reverse strand, counting down.
GAAGGCGGCGGCTGCGGCGCGGGCATCGCAGACCCGTTCTCGAAACTAGCGGGCAGATCGCGCGTCATTTTAGCCCCGTAGTATTGTTTTAATTATTGTGTCGTCGAGATATTTGTTTTATTCGCAAAAGAAATGTCTGAACAATGGCGGCGACATCTTTTTAATTCAAATTTATTCCTAATGCTCGATTTATTGTGGGCGCGGGCGGTCCATTTGTTTATACGCACAAGATCCAGCCGGGCCCGAGCCGCCGCCCGCCGCCGCCCCGCTGCCCGCAAGTTTCGAGGCAGCGGCCTAACAGAACCCAGTAGCCCATGTAATAATTAGAAACCCATTTCCCGAGAGATGGCCCTGTACCCGGTGATAATTTTGGATTGCGTGAACCGATTTTATTGTTTTTGTATTTTTATTTGAAAGAAGACACGCTCAGGATAATGAAATATGTAAAAAAGTTAAATAAATGCTTGCATGTACGGTTAAATTACAAAATTAGTTCAGAACGTTTTTTTTTTTTTTTAATTTTGTAAAAACTGTTCAAGCTATCAAGTTCTTGGGCGGAGCGGAAAACAGTGTCAGACTCTCACTGACTAAACCGCCATATATACCAGGGCCAGAGCCTTACTTTCAGACACGAACCTTTGGCCCCAGTTGGCTTCGACTCTTCTGCAGCTTCAGTTGCTTCGTGTCTTCTGCACGGGACACTGTAGGACCACGGCACCATCATCATACTATCTATCATTTGTGGAAAAATTTTCTAGGTTCGGGAATTTAATAACTATTTCATCATCATCATCAACCTGGCGTAAGTCTCGGTTGCTACCTTGGCTTTCACCTCGGTGCCCGGGGTCCGCTTTCCTGCCTAGTCGCCTCCACTTCGCTCGGTCTTTTGCGTCCTCTGCCTTAAGCCCATTGGCACGCATATCGTCCCTTACAACGTCGATCAAACGCCTCTTAGGCCTACCTCGTTTTCCGGGTCCCGGCGGAGGCAGCATGGCGAGGCATCTGTTTTGCAATTTAATAACTATTTACATTAGTTAATTTATAAGGAACCCTCACTGTGCAATGCGACTCGCACTTGCCCAGCTTTTTTTTTAAACTAATTTATTTTAACAGCCGATTTCAAAAATTCTACAGATTAAAAAATACCGGTTCCATGACGCGTCATATAAAGATTTTTTTCCTATTTCTTCCTCAATCTTTGTCATAACATATTATTTGTGGTTAAATACCAATATTTTACATGGATTTATTGCCTTCTGTCTGATCTCCATAGTTTGGGGGAAACTAATAGGTATAATATATTCGACAAGGATCACACAGCGCCGTCTAGTCTCAAGCTAAGCAGAGCTTGTGTTATGAGTACTAGACAACTAAACATAAAAGACACACACACTTATAAACATTTACAAACACTTATATATTTCTAAATACATAAATATTATAGATAAATTACACCCAGACACTGAACAAATGGTCGTGCTCATCACACAAACATTTGTCCTGGGTGGGAATCGAATCCATGTTTTGCATTGAAAGTAATAAACTTACATACACAGCAAAGTGCTAAAACCCTCAAAGTCGCTTTGCTCACTCTTGACTTCAAAATCATCTGAACTTTGCACCCCAGAGTAAAAACTTGAATCCGCGACTGCATAGATCACCTGTTTGATTAAATCTACACTAATATAATAAAGAGGTAAAGTTTGTTTTTTTGTTTGTAGGAGGTAATCTCTGGAACTAATGGTTCGATTGGAAAAAATTTAGCAACAATAGAAAGCTGCTTTACTCCTGAGTGACATAGGCTATAAATTATTTATATAACATGGATGCTAACCGAGCTACCACTACAAGAAATTTTCCGCGGACGAAGTCGCGGGCAGAAGCTAATATTACATAAAAAAGCGAGTCGAGTTCATTAAAACATTTACATAATTCGTCACGTGAAGTTGTGGTCTGGTGACTGACATTTGCCGTGGCCTTGAACTTGTGTTTTTATTGCTTGTATAGGGTGTTATGGAAATCAGTGGTCATCTACCATTTGAAAGCAATCTGCAGGTGGCTATATTGACAGCTTTTAAATAGACTACACAACCTATTAACCTTTTAATTAACCTTATTGGTAATTATAGTTTTGAGCCGTTTGGGGTCGAAACGCTTGGGTCATGGGGTCCGAGTGCGCGTCACCTTTTTAAAAAAATATCACGCCGTCTAATCTATACTTTGCGTGACCAGAGGGCTGGCTCTTTCTTTGCCCAAAGAATTAGCATTGCCATCCAACGTGGCAATGCTGCCAGTCTTCTGGGCACGTTTCCAGATGACGGCGATGTGGAGGAATATTTCGACGCTTGAGTATTGTGTTTTTGTATCATATGTACATAGTTAGGTTTGGTGTAAATATTCATTTTAGTTAAGTTTATATTTAAGATTTTATTTTATATATTATATTTAAAATTGTATTAGATTTTTTTTTTTTTAACTTGCAATAAACTAGTTTTTGACTGCGATCCCACCTGATGGTAAGCAGTGATGCAATCGTTGATGGTAAGGCGCACTAGTTTATTAAGAGCCTATTCACTCTAGCCTTGAAGACACCCAAATTATATTCGGACGGAAAGACTGCAGTCGGCAAACTGTTCCAATCCCTCGATGTACGCGGTATAAATGACGAGGCAAAACGCTTAGTCCGGGCCGCAGGTGTCTCAACAACGTAAGGGTGGATACTTGCCGTACGCCGGGATGTCCGAAGGTGAAATTGGGATGGCGGAATCAAATCATGCAATTCCTGCGCACACTCTCCAAAATGCATCCTGTAGAAAACCGCAAGGCTGGCTACTCTGCGCCTGTGCTCGAGACTTTGAAGACTGGATCCAACCAAATCTGGATCACCAATCAGCCTCTTTGCACGCCTTTCCACTGAATCCAAAGCCGCTAGGTGGCATTTTGCAGCTCCAGCCCATATGTGGCTGCAGTACTCCACACACGATCGGACCTGAGCTTTGTACAACATTAGAAGCTGACTCGGTGTGAAGTACCGTCGGACTTTTGCAAGAACGCCGAGTTTTCTAGCAGTTACCTTGGCTTTGGACTCAATGAACCGCCCAAAGTTGAGATCTGAAGCAATGTCCATTCCCAAGAGCTGAAGGCGGTCGGTGCACTCCAGGGATACATCCCGAAAAGCAGGAGCCAAGGTGAACGGACTCCTTTTGGCGGTGAATACACACGCCTGTGTTTTGGTGGCGTTGAATGTTACCAGGTTAGCTTCGCCCCACTTGGAAACTGCCTGAAGTGAGACATTCGTACGCTCTACCATAGCCTCCCTTTCAGACTGGATTAGCTCCTTACTAGCCCGAGCACTGGGCAGGTATCTCTCTACAACTTTCTCACTTTAACCGATTCCGTGCGGATGATGCCGCACAGGCACCATGTAAATCTATTGCGTTTGGCGTATGGTGCCCGAGAGGATACAAAACTAAAACATAAAAAACTCGGCTAAAACGACACTTGTCAAAAGAGTCCCGTGAATAAAAGTGTCTTTATTTGTCACCCATATCATGCTCACAGTGTTCGTTTCAAGTAATTTCGTAAATTAGCAGACTTCAGGGGTTGTAAACCAAGTTGTCGAGTCATTTTTTATCAATAAAAATACATTTACATTCTTATCCAAATAAAACACTTCATAATCATGTTAGTGTTTGTTTTTGGTACAAGTAGAATATTTTTTATTCATTAGAATCGGACTTCCCATTCAGGTATACATATGTTCTATTTATTATTCAGCGTTTTGTAGAGAAACAATATTACCATCGAAATAGCGGATTCAAAATTGTTTCCCTACAAAACACTGCATAATAAATAAAAATATCACCTGGCTGCAAAATGAAATGGTACGTGAACAAATTCTATATAACACTCTTAAATAAATAAATCAATAAAATAATGCAAAAAGGTTTACAACACCTGGTAGAAATTAGTCCTTTACCTTCCATTTCCATAAAAACACATAGATCGTCACTTTTAAACGCACGGAATGAATTTACTGACCGCTTACTTTCGATACACGATGGCAAATGACTCTTTAACACGTGGAACCACGAGAACAAGCTAAAAGTTACAATTCATGGCGGATGAGTCCCCAGAGGAATCATCAAAGTCTCTGGCGCTTGGTGCCCCAGAGGCATCACGGAATTTTTGTTTGACGCCAGGCACTAAAGATTGCTAAAAAGACCTCCGCACGGAATCGGTTAACTCAACCTTTCGAATACCGTAATGTAGAGACATAATAGAAACAATGGGTGTGCGAACGCCGTGGTTCGCTTGGGGCTTAAGAGTTTAATTAATGAACTAGTGCGCCTCACCTTTTACGATTGCATCACTGCTTGCATCAGGTAATAGTTCGGGAGGTACGTTGCAAACGAAAAAGTCATAGTAGGCTGAAACTTTTCTCATAAATATTTTACATTATACCAATAATGAACAGATGGCCGCTGGGGCCGAAAGGTTCTGGAGTGGCGACCGCGTACCGGAAGACATAGTGTTGGTAGGCCTCCCACAAGGTGGACCGACGACCTGGTCAAGGTTGCTGGAATTCGATGGATGCGAGACGCACGGGACCGGTCATTGTGGCGACGTTTGGGGGAGGCCTATGTCCAATAGTAGACGTCTTTCGGCTGAATTGATGATGATGATACCAATAATTGTCAGCTGTATGGTGGAGGGGGGCGTCAGTCACTCGTATAAAATTTTTGTTCTATAGATATGTTCAAATAGCGCGAAAAACTTCGTTTTCACGTCGTAGATGTCGCTACAAGTATGATTTTGTTTAACACATACAAATATTCAGTATCTTTACTGCATCAGCATTCAGCTGACGGTGTTTCCACCTGCACCGCTACCCACGCAGCAGAAGTAGTAACTATTAAAAAAAAAACACAAAGTTTAAAATACAGCCTGTATAACAAGGTCAATTATTTTATGGGGTTATCCCCGTGCGTGGATTTACCGAAAAACACTCATCGAACACTTTTTATATTGAGGCCTATATATATCTTCAAATCCGCCTCTTATGTGAGGTACCAAACTAACTTTATTTTTTCAATAAAAGAGTGACATCTTTTGTCAATTCTGTAAACTACTTAGTTTTGCTACTGCATGCTAGATGGCACTGTTTTGTTTCTATATACCAAGGATCTTATATCTCTATCCGTCAGCATACTAGATTCTACCAGCATCAGCGTCACCCGTGACCCGGAAGTTATCCCGACAAACTATTTTCCCGGGATAAACAGCGTTTTCCTATGAATTCTATGGAGGTCTAGCTTATCCCAATTTTGAAGATTTTTTTTTGTATAGACCAAACACAATACCAAATGTCTAGTTTTAGTGTAATTTAGTAAAACAAAAAGAAATCTCCGCTAACCGTAACTGGTTAAATCGGGATTTACAATAGCAACAACAAAACGTGTCCCAAACGCTGTGAAAAAATAAGTTGTCAAACAACGTATTGTCACTGTCACAAGTTAAATCAATGGGACTGGATGTTATTTGAAGTGACAAAAGCTTGCAATTAAACATATTCCTATAAAATTAATCAATTAAAATGAATGCGAATAACCGCAAGGGTCCGATAGTGGACCCCGGCGTGTGTAGATGCTGTGGTGCTGTCAAAAAATGTCGTCTATTGAATGTGGAGTACGACTGGTCGGGTCGCAAAGAAGTTTATGCGGATATGTTTGTCGACTGTTTTGGGCTTGTGGTCAGTTTAAATCTCTTGTTTTAGTCATATTATGTTAGCTGAAAGCCTTTAGAGTCGTTTACCTGAAAGAAACAGGCATTTTTTCCTTTTAAACTATGATTGTATTCGTTCAAACGACGAACAGACTTCAATGCGTACTCATGGAGTTTCTGGTGTAGGACTTGTGGAGGACCTTTCTACTGTTTCTAATCATCTGCCCTATCTTTCGTAGGGCTGAATAACACTTACAGTGCTAGGAATATACCATAATAATTCATTCTTTCAATAACAATTATTTTGTGTGCCTCAAAACGCCTCCTGAGTAGTTCTTATTTTATGGACATTGTTGACTTGTATAAAACCTGACTATCGAGATAATGGAGCATGCTTGAGTCACTCTTTCACACAGTCTTGAGACAAAGACAGCTTATAGCTATCAGAAAATACAGACTGGCAGAAAAATCCACTCACAGCTACTGCATAGATATACATGGTTAAATTTTGAATGTTCTAATCCAGTGTAGGGTTGATCCATACATGAAAATCTATTGATTTGTATTATAAAATACAGAACTTTTTTTTCTGAAACTCAAATTAATATGTATGAAATTACTACTTAATTATTACTGTTCTATGATATTTAAAATTTAGTTTTCATGTCATTTAATTTTTATAATATTTAAAACTCCTATCTCCTAATTTTGCTGTGCCCAACAGGGTCCATATTGATGTTGTGAAATTTTATGCCATCAATGCACATAATATGGAATACAATAAAGTATTGAAATTGATTTCCTTAAGTAAACATCAGCTGAATGAGTCAATCACCTGTAGGTAGTGGTCAGCCATTATCGTACTAACTTATATAGAAATTAATTTCGTACATACCGAATACCGTAATTAGAGACATAATAAAAACACAATAGGTAATTTGCATACCTATTGTGTTTTTATGTTCTCATATCATATCTGTATCAATCATACCTGCTGTGTTCGCTTGGGGCCCAAGACTTTTCATCATCAGCCTTTTTAATGTTTCTACTGTTGGGACACAGCCCTCCTCTCTAGGAGACGGAATGTGCCATAGTCCACCATGCAGGCCCAGTGTGAATTGGTGGATGGCACATGTCTTCAAATTTTTGGTTCTAGGACATGCCGGTTTCCTCACGACGTTTTCCTTCCTTCACAGTTTTGAGTGCAGTGGTGATGAAATAAATTACACAAAGTAATGCGCCTGGCTGGGTTTGAACCCGCGACCTACAACTCGTAAGTCGGGGCCTTCACCACTCGGCCACCACTGCTCTCCAGAGTTTAATTTGACTTTAAAAAAATCAGTATATAAGCTTGATGAACCTTCCATTCCACTTGATTGTTCCCAGCTATCTCACCTGGAGGGCGAGGAGTCGGAGCGCGTGATCTGCGCGACGTGCGTGGTGCGACTGAGGGACGCGTGCGCCTTCCGCCAGCAGGTGCTGCTGTGTGAGGAGAAGCTGCTGAGTGCTACGGTGCATATCCATGATGGTGAGTGAAATAAACCTTGGTAACCTCTTTGTTTCAGGTTTTTATACCGCGCACATCGAGGGATTGGAACAGTTTGCTGGCTGCAGTCTTTCCGTCCGAATATAATTTAGGTGTCTTCAAGGCTAGAGTGAATAGGCTCTTAATAAACTAGTACGCCTCACCATCAACGATTGCATCACTGCTTACCATCAGGTAGGATCGCAGTCAAGCACTAATTTATAGCAATAAAAAAAGAAAAACATATTTTTGAGTCTGTAACTATGTCCCTTCTTTGCCTTGCGCCGACGTTGCCAGCCCAGCGTACAAATTTGAGGTTGGAGTTAACATTAATGACGTCACAGGGTAGATACCTTACACATTTTTGAAGGCAAACGACAAGTTCTATTGTCAATGGCTTACTCCAACCTACCCTGCTCGAAGTTAGAGTCACTTGGGTTAACTCTAGGCTAACTACCCGAGTCTTAAAAGAACGACTCTGGGTTACAACTCTACGTTACTCTGGTCATTTTTGAACCTAGCCTTGAAAATTGGGATCACGATCCTGGTGGTTTGGGTGTAAGGGACATTCTCTCCCACGTGGATCCACTTTCTTCTCTAGCATTAGCTTCGTAGAAGGAGGCGACGGTCTGCTATTCATCCTCGCTCTGGACCATGGTCTGTACCAGAGACTGGAACGAGAGGCCATGGCCGCCGATCGCCCCCACGAGGACAAGGGGGTGCTCTGCCCAATAGGCACACCTCTACCGTATACTCCACCGTGTCCCCCGGACAGTCCACACAATGGTGACAACCGAGAGTTTCTTCCGCAACCTTTCAACCGCATTCCGACAATATACACCGTGAAATTTAAATGGTTGTTTTCCCGCGGCAGAATGACTTGCCATAAGGAATACTTTTGAAGCATACAGCAAAAATAAAAAAATAAAAAGTTTTTTTTTTATAAATAATTATTAAAAATATTCATCAACTCAAAAAAGCGAAAACAATAGTAAAATTACACGTAATTTGTAGGTACTACTAGAGTCGCACGCGCAGCACGCCGTCAAAGGAAATCGATTCATTAAATATTTAAACCAAAATAAGCTCTCGCACGTTGTGATACGTCATAATTAGCTTGCACTCTACAGGTCCATTTTTTGTTTTTAATATTTTATTTTTTTATCAAACGTTTGTATTACCAAGACACAACCATTTCGCTGAGGGAAAACAACCATTAAAATTTCACGGTGTATGCTTAGTTTTTGAATTGTCCTTTTTAATTAATTTCATGGCTTTGTTTGTGACGGAGAATCACTGACTCCTAAGTTACAGGACCACGCCTAGTTTAGGAGTCAGAGTACCGTATATTTGTACCCTAAAAAAGTCTATATATGTTCATAGTTTTATGATGCAAATGCTGTTTTTGTGTGAAATAAAATTTATTTATTTTATTACTAGCTTTTGCCCGCGGCTTCGCTCCCGGCAACAGATTATTCTACTCTACCCTACTCGGTGGGAGAGTAGAGTTCAGAATTAGCAAATATACTACATAAAAAAAAGTAAAAAAAAGGTATCCTATGTCCTTCTCCTGGCTCTAAACTACCTCCCTACCAATTTTCAGCTAAATCGGTTCAGCCGTTCTTGAGTTATAAGTGAAGTAACTAACACGACTTTCTTTTTTATATATAGATATCTTTTCTAAATTCCAGAGAACGAGATCTTCAAAATGGAGGTAGAGGTTAAGCAAGAGACTGATGACACACCACTACCAGCGACCAATGACTGTGATGGAGACGATGATGATGATGATCATGTCACCGACCCCATAGAGGATACCGTGGAACATGCTGATGAAGAGGCCAATACAACGAGTAAAGGTAAGTTTGCCGGCTGCAGTCTTTCCATCCGATATTAATTTAGGTGTCTTCAAGGCTAGAGTGAATAGGCTCTTAATAAACTAGTGCGCCTTACCATCAACGATTGCATCACTGCTTACCATCAGGTGGCATCGCAGTCAAGCACTAGTTTAAAGCAATATAAAAAAAAAAGTTTGACATTACTTTTAGGTACTCTTTTCGCATTAGTTCATTAAGCCAGCCAGTCAGTCAGTGCCTTCATCATCTCTTCCACCTAAACTATCTATGCTGTGCCCGACAGGGTCCATAATTGTGACTTTTATTTATTTCCAAAACATCTATGTATACATTATTGTACGGTTCACGTACAGGCAAATCGCTGACGCCGCAACCTACTTTTGTTTACTTTTAATACTTTAATTATATTTAATTTAGTTGACCAATAGCTGCCGTAGCGCTATAACCGCGGATTAGCATCTAACAAAAACGTGTGTACTTAACTTGACAATATATGTAATTATTGTGAATTCTGTGGTTTCCGTCAACTCGCCTTCCAACAGTCTGAGCCGTACATAAAAGTAGGTTGCGGCGTCAGCGATTTGCCTGTACGTGAACCGTACATGCTTTTTTATTATATTGTTTTCAGCCGAAGTCAAAGATGTGGTTTATTGTAGAATTTATTGTTGGGATTTCTATGTCCGGTTCCATGTTGAAACTACTTCCCAGCTGATTTTGTGTAAATAATGTGGCGTCCTTTTTTGTTACGCAATAAAGAATTGAGAATTGAATTGAATTGAAGCCTCAAGAGGACATCGGTGTCCGCACATCTATTGTCTTTTAATTGTGTCTGTTTTTATGGTAGTTGAAAGTTTTTTTTTTTTTTTTTTTTTTAATATATTTTACCGCAGAAATGTTGGTCCGCGCACTTTTCTATAGTATATGCACAATAATTGCTTATATACTTTTTTTTTTGTTTACAATTTATTGCATTCGTCATGCCCTCATCACACTTATCTCTTTTCTCTTTTCTCTTTTCTCTTTTCTCTTTTCTCTTTTCTCTTTTCTCTTTTTCTCTTTTTCTCTTTTCTCTTTTCTCTTTTCTCTTTTCTCTTTTCTCTTTTCTCTTTTCTCTTTTCTCTTTTCTCTTTCTCTCTTTTCTCTTTTCTCTTTTCTCTTTTCTCTTTTCTCTTTTCTCTTTTCTCGTAGTTGAAAGGTTAAGATTAAACACATCGATAAATATGTACAGTAGGTACGGCCGTCGGCTCTTGGCGAGTCTGAAGTTAAACTCTGCGAATTTTAGCGCTTGAAAACTCGTACAAGCACTCGTTGGTGTCCGTGGCATCACCAGGCCCTATCAGAAAACCAGCGCTGTGTTATTTTACATTCTTGTTAAATATCGCAGCATATGCTGAGGTAGGAGCCTTTTTGGCCTCGCACAGAGCATAGTTGATTTTTCCAATTTTATATTTAGTTTTGTGATTTGTTGTAAGTTTAGTATAAGTTACATATAGATTAGTAGTTATTTTTTATTTGTCCTGTGCGTGTCAAAATAAATGTTTTTCTTTCTTTCTTTACAAAAATAAATGGTTGAAACAAATAATGCAATTTGCAGTTGTTATTGCTGTTAAAAACTGTTCTTGGCATTTATTTTTTTAACCGGACGGCGTGCTACCCATTGCTCGCCGTCCACAATCTTACGCCTACTAACATTTAACATCAGCCTTTTTATGTTCCCACTGTTGAGATTCAGTCATGTCTTCCTTCACAGTTTTTGAGAATAGTGTTTTTCTTCACCGTTTTGAGAGCATGTGTTGATGTAATAAATTACTCAAAGTAATGCGCCTGGCTGGGTTTGAACTCGCGACCTACAACTTATAAAATCACTAGCTTTTGCCCGCGGCTTCGCCCGCGTGGTATTGGGGTTGGGGTTTCCGGGATAAAAAGTAGCCTATGTCCTATTCCGGAGTGTATCCTATGCCTGTGCCAAATTTCATCCAGATCCGTCCAGCCGTTTTGGCGTGATTGAGTAACAAACATCCAAACATCGTAACTTTCGCATTTATAATATTAGTAAGATTATAGTGGTGTATCTTCAATTCCAGTGTCAATACAAATAAAAGTAGAAGAATTCCAAGAAAGTGCAGTTGAGCAGCATTCGCCGCGGCGTCGTGAGGGCGCCACCGTCGACCCTGCTCAGACCGACTTGCTCGACCAACTCAACAGCATGAAGAAAAAACTCGACCAAATGCAACAAAATGATGGTGAGACTATTATTTTTTTAATCTTAAGGTGTTCGTATATATCCAGCACAAATATTAGAGTTTAGTCCGCCCCAAGTCACACATGCTCGATCAAATACTCCATCACCGTCAGCTCTATGAGAACTGAAGAGCTATATATAGCTTTATTAAAACAATATGCACTAATAAAGGCGGACGTAATTCCATGGGCATTTTCTACCAGTCGATCTTTGGAGCTGCCGGTTTGTGTGAAACTGTTACCGCGGCTCTAGGAATAAGGCAAGAATGAAAATGGAATGGGGTAGGTTTTTTAGTCAGTAAGTCTGACACTGGTCTCCCGCTCCGACCAAGAGCGGGTTTCATCATTCGATGATTTTCACCTACCATAAAAAAAAACCAGCCGATCTTAGGGTGGTGCAGAGACACAAAAATAATAGGTGCAACTAAAAGTAAACAAAATAAAGCAAATAGAAAAATTAAAACAATTATAAATAAATACATCTTATATCAACTGGCCTGTTGGTCTAGTGGTTAGTAGCCCTGACTGCTATGTCGAAGGTCATGGGTTCGATTCCCACTCAGGACAAATGTTTGTGTGATGAGCACGATCATTGTTTGTTCTGTGTCTGGGTGTAATGTATTTCTAATATGTATGTATTTAGAAACATATAACTCTGTTTATCAGTTGTGTAGTACTCATAACACAAGCTCTGTTTAGCTTGGGAATAGACGTTGCCGTGTGATAGAAAAAAAAAAAACAAAATTATTACGAGAAGATTTCATTCGACTTCTTTAATCTCAATTCCAAAGCTGACAAACACAATTTTCTCTTTCCAGAAACCCGCCGAACCGAATCTCCTCTGCAGAGACGCCCAGTAACAGTAGACAAAGACCTACATATACTAAGAAACGCTGTCAAAATCGTCGAGAACTCGTATGTCTGTCCGTTCATCACCGTCTTCAGCGACTACCATTGCATATACTGTCGAGAAATGTTCCTAGACCCCAACTTACTACGAGAACACACTATGACTCATGACCCGAAGACCTACAAAGATGTCATAGACTCAAAAAAACTGATACAAGTTGATATAGAAAGAATCGACTGCAGATTATGTAATGAAAAAATTGATACGGTCGAAGATTTTAAAGTCCATTTAACAACAATACATGGGCAAAAGCTATACAAGGATGTACAAAATGAATTTATGCCGTTTAAACTTAAGATTGGTACGTTAACCTGTGTGGAATGTGGCAAAAATGTCAGCTTTTTCCATGCTTTAAAAAAACATATGGCTGAACATTTTGGTACCTTCATATGTGATGTTTGCGGCGCGCATTACTTCGAAGAACGCCACTTAACATTCCACAAAAATTCTCATAATAAAAAGAAAGACGTCCAAATGTTTCCATGTGATGAATGTGATAAGACTTTTCGATCTAAAAACAGTAGAAGCTTTCATATTGCGAGGATACATAAGAACGAGCCAGCATACCCTTGTAACAAATGCGATGAAATTTTCATTTCCTACCACATGAGATATCGGCATAAAATGAATGTTCATGGCGAAAAACGCATGTTTCCTTGCGAGGGATGCAACAAAGTGTTCGACAGCAGAAAAACTTTAAGAGAACATAATCAAAGAACTCATTTACAATTATTCAGGCATGAATGTTCTCTTTGCGACAAGAAATTTTATCTCCCTTCAGCTTTAAGAGACCATATGACGTCACATACAGGGGAAAGGAACTTTAGGTGTGAGTTTTGTGGGAAAAACTACCCTAGGTCTAAGGCTTTAAAAGTGCATTTGCAATCTCACAGTGCGGAGAAGAGATACAAGTGTACTTTATGCCCTTCTGCTTATACCCAAGTTACTAATTTTAAAAATCATATGAAGACTAAACATCCATTGCCTGAATTGAATGAAGGATATCGTTCTATTGAATATAGTTAAATGTGTTGTGCGAAACAAAACGTGGTCGCTTACAATGGGCCTCATAAGAAAACTCAGTCACCCAAAGAGCAATCGGACGGTGAGCAATGGGTAGCTCGCCGTCCGGTCGTCTGGTAACTGTCCAGACCGAGTCCAAGTTGTCAACGGCGCGCACCGTTCCCGCGCGCCTCAAGGAGTTGTCAGCAAACTGTAGGGGCCCTTCAGGGTCGAAGCCTCCTGGAGCTGCCGGTTTGTGTGCAACTGTTACCGCGGCTCTGGGAATAAGGCAAGAAAAGCACGGGGTAGGTTTTTTAATCAGTAAGAGTCTGACACTGGTCTCCCGCTCCGCCCAAGAGCGGGTTTCGTCATTCGATGATTTTCACCTACCATAAAAACAAAACCCATAGAGCAATTGAAAGAGCTATGATCGGAGTTTCAGAATCACAAATTAAGATATCCACAAGAGAACCAAGGTTGCTGACAGCGAAAAGAACCGCCAAACTTAAGTGGCAATGGGCAGGACACATTGCACGCAGAACGGATGGCCGCTGGGGCTGAAAGGTTCTGGAGTGACGACCGCGTACCGGAAGACGCAGCGTTGGAAGATCTCCCACAAGGTGGACCGATGTCGTTGTCAGGGTTGCTGGAATTCGATGGATGCGAGACGCACGGGACCGGTCGTTGTGGCGACCTTTGGGGGAGGCATATGTCCAGCAGTGGACGTCTTTCGGCTGAATTGTTGATTGATGAAATGTAATGTGTATATTCGCCTCAAGGAGTTCTCCAAAAGGGCCGAAGCCTGCTGGGGCCTATGGTCTCTTTCTGAAAGGAAGGCTTGGTCCCAGTGCGAAGGACGAAGAAGGAACGGGGTAGGTTGTTTAGTCAGTAAGAGTCTGACTCTGTTCCCCCATACGCAAAAGGGTGGGAGAGATCATGAGATGTTTTTTTTCCCACCACGTAATGAAAAAAGAGAGACGTCCTGTGCGAAACCTAGCTTTTCATTTTTAAAAAAACAGCTACACGACTAAAGCTATTTTCCGTACGGAGAAGAATTATGAATATTAAAATACTGCCCTGGTAATCGAGAGGGCAGTAAGTCCAAAGTGGCCTGCTTTTTTACGTAGTAACTAAATTTATCGTACCGTTCTTACTACTCTTTATCAAATACTAGCGACCCGCCCCTGCTTCGCACGGGTGCAAAGGTGATATATTATAGCTATAAACCTTCCTCTTGAATCACTCTATCTATTAAAAAAAACCGCATCAAAATCCGTTGCGGAGTTTCAAAGATTTAAGCATGCAAAGGGACATAGGGACAGAGAAAGCGACTTTGTTTTATACTATTTAATGAAGAAAAGGCATTTCTACTTTACGTAGAAATATAAAACCTAGATAGGAAGAAAGCTCGTTTGACGTACATTCCAAATCGATTATATAAAAAAATGGCCACCTTCGACTTACTGCCCTCTCGATTACCAGGGCAGAATAGGAGAACATAGATTATTTTAATAAAGCGTTGTACAGTTAATGAATAATTGATTTTGAACTGGAAACTGTATAGCGTTGCTATTAACAAAACGGTAATGAATATTATGTTAAAACATTTGTAATATTAAAAACAATTTATTATAAGTTCTATGTCTTTTATTTGCCTACATACTTTTTTCATCTGGGATACGAACACTAATGGTGGAGATCTCCCCGTACGTACAAAGCGTTTTAGGAACACATTCATTATGCGTACAGTGGAATTCCCTGCCAGAGTGAAAATAAAAATACAATTTGCAGTTGTTATTGCTGTTTAAAAATTGTTATTTTTCATTTTTTTTAAACCTCTATTTTTGTGAGTTTTTAAGCGCTAAAATTCGCAGAGCCTAACCCCAAACGCGCCAAGTTCCGACGCGACGGTCGTACTGTAGGTACTTTTTCTATTCCTTATTCAAATTTGCCGCCATTCACCCACGCTTCGCACCGCCATCTGACGGTAGAACAAAAAAGCACTAGTTCGAACTCAACCAACGCGCCGGTTGGCAAAACCTCCCGCGAGGAGTTAAGAAAATCGGAAACTATCGTGAAATACAGCAGGCAGCAATCCAGTGTGGTGATCATCCGTCTCTCAGCAAACTGTGAGTAGGTACCTGACCTTCCAATGTCTACTATCCTTTAGCCTGTTCGAAGTAGGGTACTATCGATAGCGACCCTGGCTGGACGCCCATAGCTATAAAGTCGGTAATATTAGTAACTAGCCTTCTGCCAGCGGCATCGCCCGCGTGAAAATAGGGTTCTCCATACAAACTTTAGACCCCCATTACATCCGTTTAGGAGCTGAATTTTGAGAAACCCTTTCTTAGTGTTTACCTACATCATAAAAGGAAGCCTTGTGAAACATTTCACGCTCCTAGGCCCCGTAGTTTAGGCTGTGCGTTCATAATGTCAGTTAGTCAGGTTTTCCTTTTAAATATACTTATAGATAATATACCTATATCGTATATTTTAGACTAAGAACTCTTTAAACTCTTGAGCCTCAAACAAACGCCGATCGGATTGGTTTGTACACCTAGTCTTTCTATTATGTATCTAATTACGGTATTCACCAAGTTAAGCGATCTCTACTAGGCAACCTTGGATAGAATATGAGAATTTAAAATTGTAAAAGGGGGTAGTCTGTACGGCTAGCAAATGTTAGTCAATCATTAAAAAAAAATAGACAAACACAAAATATACCTGTCGTCTCGTGTCCAGAATGGTTTTCGAACTCTGAACTATCAGATCTATCATGTGGGTCTACGTGGGTATCGTGCAATGAATAACAACGGCTAGGAGTTGAATCGGTTTACTTCTCAATACATTTCGGTACAGTGCACTGATATTTGATAGGTAGAAACAATAAAACGGACAGTTTCAGAACTTTTTTACTCTGCGACGGCTTGGCTAACAGAGTGTGTCCGCTTCCCGGGCGGTTTCCCTCCTCCGCAAGCTCGCATCAAAGCGGAAACGTCCCTGACTGTCAAGCGCGCCATCTTTATTTAGTTCTTCTAGTTGCCACTAGATGGCGTGCTTTGTCTTGTTGTCAACAAATCGATCTCGTTTCCGACATATAAATTGAAGATAAACATAAGTTTAAAAATACATTTCGAAAAAAAAGTCTATGTTTTGAATGCACCCACTGATTGTTTTTCTATACCCCCCGCTAGACACTGCGGGCGCCAACCGATCGGATTGGTTTTTTTTAGGTGGGATAAAATCGTCCAATGATGTCTCCACGCCCTAGGATCGGGCAGGAGATACTGTACTCCTGTTCTTTCTTTGCCGTTCGGATGTTTGTATTTTTTTTTTGTAAGTATGTTTGTTCATCGATTACTCCGCCAATTATCGACGGATTTTCAAAATTCTTTTTTTGTTCGAAAGTAGTTAGTTCTAAAGGTCCCATTGTCACCAAGTTAAGATCTGATGATGGGATCCATGAGGAATCGAGGGAACTCCTTAAATATCATAGGCAAACATATGGTGATTTTGGTATTTTCATCTAGATCTTAAGCGTTTACAGTCAAAAAGAAACATTTGATGGAGTGGAACTGATGAAGGAGACCAGAACTCACCAATGGAACTTCATACTTACATAGATATCACAATAAAATTACAATACAAATAAATAAATGGTTGTGTTTAGTTAGGTTGATGAAAATGGTATCATCGAATGACCTGATGATGATGATGATGTTGATGGAGCCGGAAGATAGGTAACGGAACTCCGTAATTAATCAATGTATCCTAGCCGTGTTTGGGCTCATTAAAATTGTCATGAGATGCACTTTGGCTTTAGGGTACCTACTATCAAACCGATCTGATGATGGAGCCGGAAGGTGGCATAATAAAACGACGTTTCCTACCGGGGTTTGGGTTCTTTGAAATTGTTATGAGAAATGGGCACTCTGGTTATAAGTGTATCGCAACCAAAAAAGGTGAAATAAAAAAACTCTTTACAAAAAAATATACCGACTTCACTGTGTTAAATAAGAAACAAATAATACCGAAAAACACCGACTTCCGAAATTAAAGTTATTTTTATATTTTAGTGAAGTCGGTATATTTTTTGTAAAAAGTTTCTTTATTTATATAAACTAAGTACCTAGTGCTTGACTGCGATCCCACCTGATGTTAAGCAATAATGAAATCGCTGGAGGTGAAACGCACTAGATTATTAGTTCATTAACCTTTCGAGTACCGTAATTAGAGACATAATAGAAAGACGATAGGTGTGCGCCGGCGTTCGCTTGGGACACCGGTGTATTGTTTTTGTGTATTGTATTGTTATTGTATATAGTGTATTGTTTTGTGTATTTAATCGTGTCTGTAATGAAGGTAGTCTAAAGGTTAAGAGCTTATTCATTCTAGCCTTGAAGACACCTAAATTTGGGTAGCTCGCCGTCCAATCGTCTGGTAACCTTCCGGACCAAGCCCAGTCGTCGACGGCGCGCACTGTTCCCGCGCGCCTCATGGAGTTGTCAGCAAACCGTAGGGACCCTGCAAAAGGGTCGAAGCCAACTGGGGCCATGGGTTCGCGTCTGAAAGGAAGGCTCTGGCCCTGGTGTATATGGCAACGTTGGAAAGGGGTAGGTTGTTTAGTCAGTAAGAGTCTGACACTTGTTTCCTGCTCCGCCCAAGGGTGGGACTCGTCATTGGATGATTTTTACCTACCTAAAAAAAAAAAAGACACCTAAATTATAATCGGACGGGAAGACCATAGCGGCGAAATGTCCTTCGATGTAAAGGATGCGGTATAAACGACGAGGTGAAACGCTAATACTACGGACCGTAGAGGTTTCAACAACTTAAGAGTGAATAATCGCTATACGTTGGGCTGTCCAATGGTAGAAATAAGATGGCGGAATCGGTTCATGTAATTCCGGTGGTAAGTATAAACAATTAAACATTTTATATATTTCTAAATACATACATACATAGATAAATTATACACAGACACACTACAAATTATTGCAGATTGAGGACAAATGTGATGACATTTGTCCTGGGTGGGAATCGAACCCACGACCTCCGGCATAGCAGTCAGAGCCACTAACCTCTAGACCAACTGAAACAGGACAAAGGAGTACCCTACTAAAAAAATAAAACAAATATTTACTTAAATTCATACACATTTTAATTTAATACTGTCAAAATTACAAAATAAAGAATAAATTATAAAACAAACGAAAAATTTACATTTAACTATAATTAGGATCCAGCTCATATCCTTGATGATGTGACTTCATATGGTTCTTGAGGCTGCCATTTTGTGTAAACGTAGAGTTGCAAATATCACATTTGTACCTTCTTTCATTGCTGTGAGACCGAATATGTTCCTGTAAAGATTGTAGGCGAGGGTAGCTTTTGTCACAGTATTCACACCGGAAGTTCCTTTAGCCCGTGGAGGAAACAGTGTCAGACTCTTACTGACTAAACAACCTACCCCATTCCTACGTTGCCATATATGCCAGCTTACCACATAAACATTTGTCCTAGGTGGGAATCGAACCCACCACCTCCAGCACAACAGTCAGACCCACTAACCACTAGACCAACAGGCCAGAAAAAACCCTAAAAAAAAGGAGTATTATAAAAAATAAACAAATTTTTAATTAAATTCATACACATTTTTAATATAATACTGTCAAAATTACAAAATAAAAAATAAATTACAAAACAAAAAATTTACATTTAACTATAATTAGGATCCAGCTCATATCCTTGATGATGTGACTTCATATGATTCTTGAGGCTGCCATTTTGTGTAAACGTCGAGTTACAGATATCACATTTGTACCTTCTTTCATTGCTGTGAGACCGAATATGTTCCTGTAAAGATTGTAGGCGAGGGTAGCTCTTGTCACAGTATTCACACCGGAAGTTTCGCCCGTGGAGGAAACAGTGTCAGACTCTTACTAATATTGGCATATATATTCTATAACAGTACCCGTGCGAAGCTGGGGCGGGTCGCAATTTATAGATAAATTAAACCCAGATACAGAAACAAATGAGTGAGTTTATCACATAAACATTTGTCCTAGGTGGGAATCGAACCCACCACCTCCAGCACAACAGTCAGAGCCACTAACCATTAGACCAACAGGCCAGACAAAACCCTGAAAAAAAGGAGTATTATAAAAAAATAAACAAATTTTTACTTAAATTCGTACACATTTTTAATTTAATACTGTCAAAATTACAAAATAAAGAATAAATTACAAAACAAACAAAAAATTTACAATTAACTATAATTAGGATCCAGCTCATATCCTTGATGATGTGACTTCATATGAGTCTTGAGGCTGCCATTTTGTGTAAACGTAGAGTTACAAATATCACATTAGTACCTTCTTTCATTGCTGTGAGACCGAATATGTTCCTGTAAAGATTGTAGCCGAGGGTAGCTTTTGTCACAGTATTCACACCGGAAATTCCTCTCCCCTGTGTGTGTGGCCATATGGTCTTTCAATCTTGAGGGTAGATAGAAACGTTGGTCACACAAATCGCATTGATGTCGGTACACTTTTAAATGGTTGCGGCGATTGTGTTCCATTAGCGTTTTCCTTATAGAGCATTATAGATAGATTTTTTTTACACAACGTCGTCTAGTCTTGAGACTAGACGACGTTGTGTAAAAAAAATCTATCTAAGCTCTGCTTAGTTTGAACTAAGCAGAGCTTGTGTTATGGAGTACTAGACAACTGATAAACATAGGTACTTATATATTTCTTAATACATACATATTATAGATAGATTACAACCAGATACAGAAACAAATGAGTGAGCTTATCGCACAAACATTCGGCCTGGGTGGGAATCGAACCCACGACCTCTGGCATAGCAGTCAGAGCCACTAACCACCAGACCAACTGGGCAATAAAAACTTTTTGGTTAAGTTTTTACCTTAAAAAAGGAGTACCCTACAATAAAAACCAACATTTAATTAAATTCATACACATTTTAATTTAATACTGTCAAAATTACAAAATAAAAAATAAATTACAAAACAAACAGAAAAATTTACATTTAACTATAATTAGGATCCAGCTTATATCCTTGATGATGTGACTTCATATGATTCTTGAGGCTGCCATTTTGTGTAAACGTCGAGTTGCAAATATCACATTTGTACCTTCTTTCATTGCTGTGAGACCGAATATGTTCCTGTAAAGATTGTAGCCGAGGGTAGCTTTTGTCACAGTACTCACACCGGAAATTCCTCTCGCCTGTGTGTGTAGCCATATGCTCTTTCAATCTTGAGGGTAGATAGAAACGTTGGTCGCACAAATCGCATTGATGTCGGTACACTTTTAAATGGTTCCGGCGATTGTGTTCCATTAGCGTTTTCCTTATAGAGCATTATAGATAGATTTTTTTTACACAACGTCGTCTAGTCTCAAACTAAGCAGAGCTTGTGTTATGGAGTACTAGACAACTGATAAACATAGGTACTTATATATTTCTTAATACATACATATTATAGATAAATTACAACCAGATACAGAAACAAATGAGTGAGCTTATCGCACAAACATTCGGCCTGGGTGGGAATCGAACCCACGACCTCTGGCATAGCAGTCAGAGCCACTAACCACCAGACCAACTGGGCAATAAAAACTTTTTGGTTAAGTTTTTACCTTAAAAAAGGAGTACCCTACAATAAAAACCAACATTTAATTAAATTCATACACATTTTAATTTAATACTGTCAAAATTACAAAATAAAGAATAAATTACAAAACAAACGAAAAATTTATATTTAACTATAATTAGGATCCAGCTCATATCCTTGATGATGTGACTTCATATGATTCTTGAGGCTGCCATTTTGTGTAAACGTCGAGTTACAAATATCACATTTGTACCTTCTTTCATTGCTGTGAGACCGAATATGTTCCTGTAAAGATTGTAGCCGAGGGTAGCTTTTGTCACAGTATTCACACCGGAAGTTCCTCTCACCTGTGTGTGTGGCCATATGCTCTTTCAATCTTGAGGGTAGATAGAAACGTTGGTCGCACAAATCGCATTGATGTCGGTACACTTTTAAATGGTTCCGGCGATTGTGTTCCATTAGCGTTTTCCTTCTATTATAAACTTTGTCGCACAACTTGCAAGCGAACGTCCGCTTATCACCATGCGCTTCGATCAAATGACGGTTTCTTAAAGCGTATGACAGGAAGCTAGCTTCGCATTTATAACAATTGACAGTTGGTTTTTTTTCATGAATTGTTGCTACATGCAAATATCTACTATATTTTGACTTCAGCTGTTTCCCACACACCTCGCAGGGAAATATTTTTTCTACTTTACTGTGTGATTTTATGTGTGTGCGTAATGAATTGCGTTCCAGAAAGCAAGCGCCACATACGTCGCATATATAAGTACCAAAATGATCGATCATATGCTTTTTAAGTACATCGAAATACGGGAACGCACTGTTACACTCTGTACAAACCAAATTATCCATGGTCAGTCTAAATTTCAAAAACTCATTAGAGACGGGATACAACATTTTTCCATGTACGCTAGTGATGTGTTTTTTGAAAATTTCTAAGTCATCGATTTTTTCGTTACATAACCGGCAATCGATTCTAGTGATGTCTATTTTCGGTACTTTACGGTTTTCCATAGTGCTTTGAAATAGTTCGACGGGGTTGTGAGTTAGTGTGTGTTCCCTGAGTTCGTTTGGGTTCGTGAATTGGTCTCGGCAGTAGAAACAGTAATATATGCTGATTCGGTTCTGAAAGGGACAGACGTAGGAGTTCTTGACGATGGTGACGGCGTTCGTGTAGACCATGAAGTCGTGATCCAGTTCTGTTTTTTGCAGTTTTATCTTCTGTATTTCGTTCTTGACTGGAACTTCTGGTGCAACTGGAATATTGGAGAAATATGATTTTTTATAGTTACAATAGTTTAGAAATAAAGTTTTTGTCACTATTCCGTTTATTAATTAAATTATAAATGAAACATATAAATTATATTTTTAAACATTTCAATAAAAAATTAAAAATATAAAAAATAGTGTATATAATACTTTTCAATTTTTTTTTTTCATATTTTCTAAACTTATGATTCAAAAGGTAGTGGAGGACGCATTGTTTTTTTTTTTAATTTTGGAGGAATCGTTTCTGAAAATATTTACATTATCCATCCCGTAATCCCGTAAAATATTTTTTAAATAGTTAAATACCTATCCAACAATATATCACACGTTATGGTAGAAATGAAAAAAAAAAGCACTTTAGGTTCAGGGGAACATATAAAAGAAATTTACTACTTTTTGTTTTTACACTTAGACGGCGTGATTGATGTACATATTGATACCAAATTTTAGCTTTCTAGTGTTAACAGAAACTATAAGGGTTCCTTGTTGACTTCGGAACCCTAAAAATGAGCTGTCAAACATACAAAACAGCCTGTCCAGTGGTTAATAGCTGAGGTCGGTGTTTTTTTTTATGGTAAGTAAAACTCAGCCAATGACGAATCCCGCTCGTGGGCGGTGCGGGAGACAATGTCAGACACTTACTGACCAACAACCAACCTACCCCGTTCCTCCCTTGCCTTATTCCCAGGGCCCCGGTATAACGCTTTCGCACCAACCCTCGGCTCCAGGAGGCTTCGGCCCTGAAGGGCCCCTACAAGCTGAGGTCTTTGCTATCAAGAAACAGACGCATACACTCACCAGGCTTTTCCAACATGTCGTCTAACTTGGCGCGCAGTTTGTTCATCTTGACGGTGATCTCTCTCTTGATGGTATGCTCGCTCCTCTCGCTCTTGGCGCGAGTCCGCTCCGACACCGGAGACTCGTCTACTTTCACATCTTTCATGCCATCTAGGTTCGTCTCTAAAGCGTCTGGAAGAAATATATATAACATTACATAGTATAAAACAAAGTTGCTTATTCCCTATGTATGCTTATATCTTTAAAAATACGCAACAGATTTTGATGCAGCTTTTTTTAATAGATAGAGTGATTCAAGAGGAAGGTTTATGTGTACAGTACCCGTGCGAAGCTGGTGCGGGTCGCTAGTATATAATATATTGATATTATATACTAGCTATTATATACTAGTATATAATATATTATATACTAGCTTTTGTCAGCGGCTTCGCCCGCATACATAAAATATAGCCTATGTCACTCAGGAGTAAAGCAGCTTTTTATTGTTGCTAAAAGTTTTTCTAATCGGACCAGTAGTTCCAGAGATTACCTCCTACAAACAAAAAAACAAACTTTACCTCTTTATTATATTAGTGTAGATGTACAACTTATATCCTACCGATAGACAAGCACTTTCATAGAAATTAGATATTTGACAAAATACTAAAAAGTTAATACAAAAGTCCGCTGCAGCGCTAAAGTGCGGTAATAAATAATATATTTCACAACTATCACACAACGCCGTCTAGTCTCAAGCTAAGCAGAGCTTGAGTACTAGACAACTGATGAACATACTTATATTTTTAAACTAGCTTTTGCCCGCGGCTTCGCTCCCGGCAACAGATTATTCTACTCTACCCTACCCTACTCTACCCTACTATACCCTACTCTACCCTTTTCATTGTTTTTATGATTCTGCTATTATTTTATATTTAGATGTATTCTGCTATTCGGGACGGAAACAAATCCAACAAATCAAAAACCATGGCAATCGGTCCAGCCGTTCTCGAGTTATAAGTGTTGTAACAAACACGACTTTCTTTTATATATATAGATACATACATATCATCATTATTATTACATAGTATAAAACAAAGTGGCCTTCCCTATATATGCTTAAATTTTTAAAACTACGCAACGTTAATAGATAACGTTAGTAACAGATTTTGATACGGTTTTTTTTTAATAAATAGAGTGTGAAGGTTTATGTGTATAAATTGTATAATACATCTATAATATATTCAATATCAGTAACCGTGCGAAGCTGGGGTGGGTCGCTAGTTATAGATAAATTACACCCAGCCACAGAACAAATGATCGTGCTCATCACACAAACATTTTTCCTGGGTGGGAATTGAACCCACGACCTCCAGCATAGCAGTCAGGGCCTCTAACCACTAGACCAACAGGTCAGTCATAGTCAGCGGTAGTGTAAAGATAGTGCGTGTATGTTTCATCACTACATAGTATAAAACAAAGTCGCTTCCTGTCCCTTTGTATGCTTAAATCTTTAAAACTACGCAACGGATTTTGATGCGACTTTTTAAATAGATAGAATGACTCAAGAGGAGATGAAACGCATGTTACGAAAAGAGTTGAGTTTACACGTAGATGGATGGAGAGGAAGAGGGACGCCGAAGAAGAGATGGATGGATTGTGTGAGGAGTGATATGAAAGAAAAGGGAGTTAGTGATAGTGTGACGGTTAACAGGACAGAGTGGAAGAAAAAAACATGTTGCATCGACCCCAAGTAACATGGGATAAGGGTAGGATGATGAGAGTGATTCAAGAGGAAGGTTTATGTGTATACATGCATAATATAATATTCAATAACAGTACCCGTGCGAAGCAGGGGCGGGTTGCTAGTAAATAAATAAATTCTGATCGTAGGGCGGTATACAAAAAAAAATACATACCAATCATGTCAGCATCTGGTAGATCATCCCTGTCATCTGCAGCGTCAGAATCGACATCGTCGAGCGGTTCCGCCTTTATCTCCACCTCCATTTTACCGACGCCATCTGTAAATGAAAATACACAAATCTATAATAATTAATCCACACTAATATTATAAATGGGAAAGTAACTTAGTCAGTTTGTTTGTCCATCTTTCACAGCAAAACGGAGCGAAGATTCTATGTGAATTTTTAAGTCGAGATATTTGAAGGGATGCAGGATGTGTAGTGACATGGGCTACTTTTTGCCTCTTTCTAATATTCCACTTTCCTACAAATAGAGGTGGAACTTTGTATTTTTAGCTTTTTAGAAACCTAAAAATTGGTATGAAAACTATTTATGACTAACAAAAAAACAACACATTTTTTTTTTCTTTTTTGAAAGCTATCCCCAACGCCTTAAAAGAGGCGATAACATTGTATACGGGACTTTTGGCAGTTTTCAAAGTAGGAAGCTAAAAATCGGTAAACAGACTCTTTGTTACCAAACAAAAAATCTACACTAATATAATAAAGAGGTAAAGTTTGTTTTTTTGTTTTTATGTTTTTTTGTTTGTAGGGGGTAATCTCAGGAACTACTGGTCCGATTGGAAAAATTTTAGCAACAATAGAAAGCTGCTTTACTCCTGAGTGACATAGGCTATATTTTATGTACGCGGGCGAAGCCGCTGACAAAAGCTAGTATATAATAAATCTTTAATAAGCTTTCTTTAATATGCAAAGTTTGTTTGGTTGAACGCGCTAATCTCAGGTCTCATTTGAAACATTCTTTCGGACTTTCACGGGCCGAGTTAGTAGATGCCACATGCTTGAATTTGATGCCGGTTTCTTTACGATGTTTTTTTTTTCACCATTTTAGAGCAGCGGTGATATGAATTACACAAAGTAATTCGCTCGGCTGGGTTTGTACCCGCGACGTTCAACTCGTAAGTCGGGGCCATTAACACTTATACTTGCTCTTAAGATGTAAATATTAACTAGCCTTCTGCCAGCGGCTTCGCCCGCGTGTATGTAGGTTTCTCTATACAAACTTTAGACCCCCATTACATGCCTTTAGAAGCTGAATTTTGAAAAACCCTTTCTTAGTGTTCGCCTACGTCATAAAAGGAAGCCTTGTGCAAAATTTTACGCTTCTAGGCCCAGTAGTTTTGACTGTATTAATATGTCAGTCAGTTTCTCCTTTTATATATAAAGATAGATTATTCTTACCTTCTTTGAGTTGTAGTTTAGAACTTAAGAAAGCCTCCTGGCTCTGCAGCACTTGTTCCCTGAACGCACATGCGTCTCGCAGACGCACCACGCAAGTTGCACATACTCCGCAGTCTTTGGTGTCTCCGTCTAGGTGTGATAACTGCAATTTTACATTATAAGGGTTTTAGAGATAGTTGTTGGCTAGATGTTGTAATCTTACTAATATTATAAATGCGAAAGTTACGATGTTTGGATGTTTGTTACTCAATCATGCCAAAACGGCTGGACGGATCTGGATGAAATTTGGCACAGGCATAGGATACACTCTGGAATAGGACATAGGCTACTTTTTATCCCGGAATCCCCAACCCCAATACCACGCGGGCGAAGCCGCGGGCAAAAGCAAGTCAGGGATAATTGTCCCATTGTATCTTTACTAATCATATACAGTACTAGCCTTCTGCCAACGGCTTTGCCTGCAAGAAATTATTCTCCATACAAACTTTAGAACCCAATTTCATCCCTTTAAAAACATTATTTTAACATTTTTTGCATAAAAAGTAAATGAATTACATTCCAAATTAAAAATGTTGTTGGGTTTGATTAGAATAGCGACTTTATTTGTCTTGATGAATTTTTTAATAAGTAATTTTTTAAATATTTGAAATAAAAGAATTTTTTTTCTAGAAATATCACTGGGGTTTTATTGAAAAACGATTTTGTACAGCTAAAAATTAAAAAACACAATTCGACGAAAAATTTAATCACTGGACCACTGATCCAGTACATGATTCTGGACCGCCCAGTTTTCTTCGTAACTAATAAATGTAAAATCTACTGAATTAATTCTCAAAATACTTTAATCACTAAAATGTTAGTTTATCACAGAATGACATAGACTATATTTCCCACTTTTTCACAGGCAAAGTCACAGACAAAAGCTAGTAAAGAGTGTTTTTGATAAGTTTCTATTATATTTGATTAGTTTTGACATGGAAACAGTAAATAATATCTATAGTTTAAGAACTAAATAAAATTGAATGGCTTCAATTAAAAAAAAAACTGTAATTAATATGACTATTTAAAAAAATACCAGTATTTAAATTCTGACTGTAAATTTAAGGCAGTTATTGTTAATAAAAGTACTTTATCATGCAACAATCTTGAACATATACATTGTCACTTTATGCATAAAAAAAATACTAAAAAACTAAACACTTGAAACATTGTTTGATATTTGCACCAATAAACCTTATCCTTTGTTTTCTAGCATATCTTGCAATATTTTTTTTTTAATGGATTACTAGAATTTTGTAATAAATACTATGTAATATTGTAGTTTACGTTTAGACCTCTCCCAAGTGGCGAAGCAATTATTTGACTTTTTCACGAACAGTTTTTGTCTAATTTAGAAAGGTTAAGACTAGCAGTAGATTATAGTAAACTAAGTATAACATATTGGTAATTAAATACTTACTAGAAGTCCAAAACAATCCATAAACATCTCAGAATAAACTTCCTTCTTATTCATCCACTCATACTCGCTTGTTAGAAGTCGACATTTCTTAATAGATCTGCAGCAGCGACACAATGCGGGGTCTAAAATTGGGCCTTTGCCCTTCGCAGGAGCTGTTGGAGTCTCCATTTCACAACAATTATGTTATCTTTCCATTTAAAAATAATATTTTCTGAGACCGATTACAAGATCATAAAATCGAAACAATTTCGTTTTGACGTTTGCGTTCCAGTTTACGCTGCTGGCACGTTTTGGTTTTGGAGCATTCCACCATCCATATTTTGTCGCTTATTAAACCATCGAAACGAACGGAACAAAACGTCAACAAAAGGGTCGCTCGTTGCGTTTCAACGATTTTATTGTCCGTAGGATATATTATTATTAATGTCCGACCGAACTTTCGGTTTCGGTTTCGGTTTCGGCCGAGTTTCGGCCAAAAATCAAGTTTCGGCTGCAGTTTCGTTTTCGGCCAAAATCGGCCGAAACTTTTGCCGAAACCGAAACTTATCTCGCAAGGTCACGCACGTTCGCCTAACTTCGTTTTCCGCGGCAAAGCTGTGTCGTAAGCCGTCGGCTCTGTTCGGGAATCGTCGTGTGCCGTTCGGATAGCTCTGTAGTAATGCAATAAAACTTAGTCAATGCGTGTGCGTCCGACGGAAACATTATTTTTCAGTATTTTAAGAAATTTTATACTTGACCATGTGAGTTTCGGTTTCGGTTTCGGTTTCGGCCGAAACTGAAGCCACAGCCGAACATTCGGTTTCGGTTTCGGTTTCGGCCGGAAAACCAGTTTCGGTCGGACACTAATTATTATCCTTGAACTTCTCGACGCTTGTAGAATATTATTTTTATTTCGTTTTTCTCATTTGCAATAATCCAGTTTCCACAACGGAGACCGCAGCAAACGACACACGCGCTAGCGTGTATGTGTTGGGCTTTGTTTCACCACTGGTGTTCGCACGGATGTCCAGGCGGGCACCCGCTTACGGGCCCTAAATCAATAAAAATCTATCGCCTCACACGCTACTCGACACGGACCCGGCCCCGTAGCGGAAACCGGATTATCACCTGCGCAGTGTCGCTAGTTCAATTTATCGGTGTGCATGTAGTTTCGATATGACTACATGCACACCGATAAATTTAGAAAAAGCATTAAAAGAGAAAGAACTTTAATGCTTTTTTGCGTAACAAAGTGCATGCGACCAGCTTAATGTAGCAGCGGTGGCCCTAAAATCTATGTCCCTCAGTTAACTTATGCGTTCCAGCGTTTCAGGTTCACGGTAAAACACTTAAAAAATTCCCATGGCCTCTAGTGAGTATCAGCAGAAATTATATAGGTACAGATGTCAATCTACGTACAAAGCGCGCTCGAGCAACGCACACTTATACACCGTTCACCGACGCGAAAACCGGGCTCAACGAGGGTCATTACGACCGCGAGGGTGTCACATTTGAGACGCGCGTCTGTGAAATTTTGCAACTACCACGATAATTTGTTGTGCATAATCCAGTTGACAAACCTAGCGCGCGCGACCGCCGTGCATAGGTATGAAAAGTGAAGTACATACATGAGATTGACTTCTGTACCTTTTTATTTTGTGGTATCAGGCCCATACGATTTTGCACGCGGCCACCTCCGTGTGACGGATGGATCACCTGCGGACTATACTCCACTCAATGTAAGGGCTTACTGGTTGTAGTATTTTTTTGTCAACGTTTTGCTAAAAATATATTAAGTTTTGTTTTCCATCAAAGGGTTATAAGTTAGCTCTAAGTTTAAAGCTGAATTAGCAACACTGCATCCGCTACGAAACCTGTCACGGATACACAGAAACCGTCCGTGCATGTGCACGTAGCCAAGCGAAGGGTGCCTGGACGGGCGCCCCGCGTTACCCCAAGGGGCACGCTGTGTTAAGCGGGCGCAACAAGAGGTCACCCGCGTGGGCAGCCGTCGCGTGTGTTGTGTGCGGCAGCGGCAGTCTAGTCAGTTTACCTGCGCCTGCGCAGTGTCGTTAGTTTCATTTTAACGGTGTGCATGTAGTCGTGTCGATGGCGAACTTTAATTTAGATTACGTAGCAAAAGGGGCGCGGTGCGCTGCCAACACAGACGGAGCACTTTCGTATGGGACCGCGCGTATGCCCACTTAACGCAGTGTTGGCCCTGAGTTGTAAGTAGGAAAGGAATATAAAATACAATTAAAACAAATCAAGCATCATCGTCATCATTCATGTATTTATAAAACTTACAAATAATACTTATTTACTGTGATCGTTAGCTATTATGCATCTACTTACTGCTACTCTTAAAATACTTAAAATAAATAATTTATATTACATTAAGTAATTATGTATTTAATTATTTTTATTTTAAAACTACAATTTGTGATAATACAGTCCAACAGCTTTATTTACACATTTTTACAATAAAAAAGCCGATTTTTGGAAAAAATAAAATACTGAAACCGAGATTCCTAATAAGGCAGTGTCAGAAAATAAAAATTTGAGATCATTTATACATGTTTACTACAGTTCGAGTCAAACTTGGTGGCGGCTGTGAAAAGCGGTTTTCGTTAAGGTGCTCCCTCACCGGGAGCATTCACGTGTATTGTAACATTATAGATTCGACTTTGAGCATTACATTACAATAATACCTCCCTGACTAACGAGCATTTGCTTGTAATGTAACATATAGATTATGTATGCCCGTTATATATCATTACAAGGCTGGTGCGCATTGTAATGCTCGGTTCTCCTCCTTCACTGAAGTAAAGCTCAAATCTGTAACG
This sequence comes from Mythimna loreyi, assembly GCA_029852875.1. Classification (NCBI taxonomy): domain Eukaryota; kingdom Metazoa; phylum Arthropoda; class Insecta; order Lepidoptera; family Noctuidae; genus Mythimna; species Mythimna loreyi. The sequence goes on along the minus strand of CM056807.1, from coordinate 7,645,750 downwards.
TTACATTACACGCGAATGCTCCCGGTGAGGGAGCACCTTTATGGTCTGCTCCTCTAGCAAAGTTACTATAGCTTCGTTTCTATTCTCTTGCGTCGAACGCCTTGAGTCTGCTACGCGTCCTATTCCTTTTTTACCCGACTGCCAAAGAAGGAGGGTAATGTTTTTCGAGTGTATGTAAGTATGTATGTATGTCTTTTCCTTTGTGACCTCCTGTAGCCTAAACGGCTTGATGGATTTTGATGTATGAGGTATCGTTAGATTTGTCTTGATTACGGGAGTGTCATAGGATACATTTTATCCTAAAAGTCCCACGGGATAAAGACATAATAATATTTTTTCTAAATTTCCCTTTAAAAACAGCTAAAAAGTTATAAATAAAAAAATTATTATTAAAAAAACAAAATACCCGACTGCACACTAAAAAAAGAGTAAAACAAGCCCCACAATACAAATTTACTGAATATAATTTATAAATGTTGATGGAAAGCATCGCAGGCGGGGACCACCTTGACCGCCACCAACGAAAATTCTGCTAAATGGTGCACAACAGAAATGACTATAAATAAGCCTCTGTTGGTCCCCGCCTGCGATGCTTTCCATCAACATTTATAAATTATATTCAGTAAATTTGTATTGTGGGGCTTGTTTTACTCTTTTTTTAGTGTGCAGTCGGGTATTTTGTTTTTTTAATAATATTTTTTTTATTCTGACGTCATCTCAATGTAGCTTAACGCGCGACCGACCGACCGACGGATTTTTGCGAGTTTGAAGTTAAGCTTTGCGAACTTAAACGGAAAAGGTTTTAAAAAAAAAACAAATGCAAATAACAGTTTTTAACCGCAATAACAACTGCTGATTGCATTTATTTGTTTAAACCGTTTAAATTTTTTTACGAGTACACAAATGGTAAACTTTGAAGAGATTAACTTCAGACTCACCAAGATCCGACGGCCGTAACCTGTAACCAGGCCACCAGTGCTTCTTTCAGGCTAAATCCTCCGGGGGGGGCAGTTAAGAGATTTGGGGGGGGGGGCAGAGTAAATAAACGAAAGAAAGTAATATTTAAAATCAATTCCGATCATTATTAATTTTTGACGTGACAACGTCTTAAATTAGGTTGCGGCTGGGAGTCACTTATGAAAAAGTGTAACGCTCGGTAACGTTACGATGAGTCACCGAACGAGAGAGAGGCCCGCCGAATGCCTTGCGTCTCTCTCCCACTCAACTATGATCGGTCTGCCGCGCGCGCAGCACTAGAGAATTAGGCGCATTGAATCGGCGCAATAAATATTCTACCGAGAAAAAGACGTTGTCACGTAAAATCTTCGCCCGTAAAACCGACTTTACAGGCAACCATTTTTTTTTTTAAATGATACTATAAGCTGAACCAAAATAGTGAAATATACGTAAATCTGGTGCAGACGCGCGCAAGTAAGCGATCGGCGACCTATTGCTCTTGATTAAGTTCCATACGCCCCAGGGGGGGGGGCAGTAAGGCTATTCCGGAGTAGTACCTGAAAGAAACACTGCAGGCCACGTGAGAACAGGCTCATATTCCTAGCCGCCATCAAGTTTGAATCGAACTATACTTATTATACTTTTAATTTGTAATATTATTTAAAATATAATTCAAATCCTTAATATAATTAATACATTTAATTCTAAACTATAGGTAGGTACATTTTTATTCATAATTTAAGTTTTATTCGCATAAATAATAATTATATCACTGTTCAAAAATTGCTTGTTTTATTTTTAACTTAGCTTAAAGTAGAGTGACATGAATTACAAAAAAAAAAATATTTTACGCTGCAAATAAGTTGAACCAAAATGGCTGTCGTTTTTCGATTACAATTATTATTATTAGATTCAAAAACGAAAATCTGTCATTGCCCATTAAATTTCAATTGCCATTTTGGTTTAACTTAAATTTCCGTTGTTGAGACATCTGCGGTCCGGAGGAAGCGTTTTGCCTCGTCATTTTACCGCGTACATCGAGGGTTTGGAACAGTTTGCCGGCTACAGTCTTTCCGTCCGATTATAATTTAGGTGTATTCAAGGCTAGAGTGATTAGGCTTTTAATAAACTAGTGCGCCTTACCATCAACGATTGCATCACTGCTTACCATCAGGTGGCATCGCAGTCAAGCACTAGTTTAGTGCAATTTAAAAAAAAAGGTATCGTAAACAAATACTGAATACAAGCATACATGAGCCGTGACACAGAATAGTAAGCGAATGGAGTGTACACCGAACAGTATTAGGGTGAAAAAAAAATAGTGTAGCGCGGGAAAAAATATTTGAGTAGGCTGTGGCTTTGCTACACTGGGCCACAAATTATATAGGTACAGATGTCAATCTACGTACAAAGCGCGCTCGAGCAACGCACACATAGACACCGTTCACCGACGCAAAAACCGGGCTCAACCAGGATCATTACGACTGCGAGGGTGTCACGTTTGAGGCGCGCGTCTGTGAAATTTTGCAACTACCACGATAATTTGTTGTGCATAATCCAGTTGACAACCCTAGCGCGCGCGACCGCCGTGCGTAGGTATGAAAGGTGAAGTAGATACATAAGATTGACTTCTGTACCTTTTTATTTTGTGTCAATGTGCCCAGGAGCCGGATGCAAATAAGGCTATAGAAACACGCACAATACAATTCAACTTTATGAAACCGCTTAAATTTTTATATAATATGTTACAATTTTTATTTTATAATGTTATGTTTATATTTATCAAAGAATTTTATTTATGTATTTTATTACAATTTATTTTTACACCAGTATGTAAATTATTTATTTCAATTTTATAATGTACATATAAAATTCACATCATCATCATCAGCCTTTTAGTGTTCCCACTGCAGGGACACAGGCCTCCTCTCTCTAGGAGAGGGAATGGGCTATAATTCACCACGCGGCCCAGTGCGGATTGGTGGATGTCACATGTCTTAGAATTTTTGGTTCTAGGACATGCCGGTTTCCTCACGATGTTTTCCTTCACCGTTTTGAGAGCAGTGGTGATGAAATAAATTACACAAAGTAATGCGCCTGGCTGGGTTTGAACCCGCGACCTACGACTCGTAAGTCGGGGCCGTTACCACTCGGCCACCACTGCTCTCAATTATATATGTATATACATATATTTACCGTCGTCCGTGCGTCACTGCGGGGTGCCAACTGAAAACCAGCGCTGGGTGTCTGACGCCCAGCAAATGCTGAGGTGGTCACCTGCGCGGTTCGGACACGCTCAGCGTACACTTTATTTTTGTTATTTTTTAACGTGTGTTTTGTAACCGTTGTGCTATGTCTGTATCGAATAAATTTATTTCTATTCTATTCTTAAAGAATATACTACAGAACTTTTAGCTAATGACAATGGGGTCGTGTTGGAATTGGAATGACAATATTTTGAAAATAGCAGACTTGGGGCCCAGGACTTGGGTCTCAACTGGCCCACCATGCATCAGTATTTATGTTTAATCAGTAGGTATACTGGTACAAGTGCACAGTTTAAAAAATCAATAGCTTTTTATTTCGTGAAGAGAACAGTTTCCTCCCAAAAACTAGCATCGATTATAAAAGAAATCATTAATGTTGATGAAGACACCGGTTTTAATATTATAACCACAATCTGTGACTGCGGCCCTACAAACACGGTAGCCCTGAAATTATTAAAATCGTTGTACCCTCCAAATTAAAAAAAAATACAAATTAAAACTATTTTAAAAAAGTAATGGTATTAACTCCCCTTGGAAAACGTCAATAATACATTCGCTATTGACTAATTAACCAAGAAAAACCCTCGACGGTCGGGGAGTGATGGAAATACGACATAGGCACCAACTCAAAAATCACGAAAAAAATACCCGCTGTTACATAACTTGACAAAATGTATGGAGCAGCGGGTTTTTTTTTCGTGATTTTTGGGTTGGTCTCGTAGTAAAAGTTGTTCATATTGGTGTGTACAATGACCCTTCTTAAAGGAAAGCCCCTATGACGTATCAACTTTGTATAACAAAAACCTTTATTTTTATTTTACAGATAAAGGCATCATCATCATCAGCCTAGCGTAAGTCCCGGTTGCTACCTTGGCTTTCACCTCGGTGCCCGGGGTCCGCTTTCCTGCCTAGTCTTCTCCACTTCGCTCGGTCTTTTGCATCCTCTGCCTTAAGCCCATTAGCACGCATATCGTCCCTTACGACGTCGATCCAACGCCTCTTAGGCCTACCTCGTTTTCCGGGTCCCGGCGGAGGCGGCATGGCGAGGCATCTGTTACCCACGTAGTCTGCCGGTTTTCGTAAAACGTGGCCATACCAGCGTAAGCGACCCTCCTGCAGTTTATCCGCTATGTCACGGACCCGAAGGCTGCCCCGGATGCGGGAGTTCTTAATGCGGTCTTTCCGCGAAACTCCAGACATCCAGCGCAGCATATTCATTTCCGTGACACGCAGGCTTTGCTTATGTCGCTCAAGTACAGGCCACGCTTCACTGCCATACAAAAGGACAGGCCTAATGATGGTCTTATAGACCTGTCCTTTGAGCCTAACCGGCATTTTGGGGTCACAGATAACCCCCGCCACCTCACGCCATTTCGCCCAGGCCGCCGAGATACGTGAGTCGACGTCGCAATCGACGTCCCCGGACTCGTGGAGCACCGATCCCAAGTACCTGACCTGTTCCGTGCGCTCAACTGTGTCTTCGCCAATGCGAACAGGAGCAGCGTTAGTTGTGTTACAGGCCAAGTACTCGGTCTTCGCCGCATTAATCTTCAGACCGCCGTTTTCCAGCGACTCCTTCCACGCTGCCACACGTCGAACCAAGCGCCCACTGTCCGAGTCCGCCAGCGCGATGTCGTCTGCATACATGAGCAGCCACGGCGGCTGCTCATGTAAGTCCCTGATGGTGGAGGACAGCACGTCCAGCACCACGCTGAACAGAAACGGACTAAGGACAGAGCCCTGGTGAACTCCGACGGTGATGGGGAAGGGTTTCGTATCGCCAACAGCGGTCCGAACCACAGAACCGGAGTCTCGGTACATATCTCGGATGATGTCAACATAGGTCTCGGGCACTCCTTTGGATCTCAGCGCCCACCAGATCACATCACGGGGGACACAGTCGAAGGCCTTCTGCATGTCTAGGAACAAGAGGTGCAGAGGCGTATTCTTCGATCTGTATCCTTCCATGGTAACCCTTAGGGCAAAGATGGGGTCCATGGCGCCATGGCCTGGTCGAAACCCATATTGACATCCCGAGACGGTGCACTCCTGCCGGATCCGAGAGTCAATCACCCGCTCGAAGAGCTTCATGGTGTGGGACATAACCTTAATCCCACGGTAGTCGCCACACTCCTGCACCGATCCCTTGCCTTTGAAGACTGGAGTGATAATACTCAGTCTCCATTGACTCGGGATCTTTCCGGTGAGGAGCATGCGGTTAAATAGGTGGGTTAAGATGCCCACACCACGAGGTCCCATCGCCTTCCAGGCTTCAATGGGGACTCCGTCGGCACCGACAGCTTTCCGGTTCTTCATGCGGCGAAGAGCCACATGCACTTCTTCAGGCGTAACCGGGGGCACAAGTCCCTGATTTGGAGGGAGAACCGGAGACAGCACCTCTTTGTGCTGCTTGTTCAGCAGCTCGTGGAAGTACGAGCGCCATCTCTCCTTCACCGCGAGGTCCTCGCATAACAGATTGCCGTCAGGGTCTCTTACACAGCGGCACTTAGTGATATCCAGTGCCGCTTTGACCCTGGAACGTGCCAACTTATAAATGAGCTTTTGCCCCTCAGACGATTCCAACTTATCATAAAGTGGCTGTAAGTGGTCTCGTCTGGCTCTGGCTACGGCCCTCTTGGCGGCACGTTTAGCAGCTCTGTATGCGTCGCGGTCTTCGGGAGATTTGGAAGCTTGCCACGTTTTGAAGAGAGCTTTCTTCTCTCTGATCTCCCTCTGGACTGTGTCATCCCACCACCAAGTCTCCTTGTCACACTTGCGGCCGCCCCTGGACAAGCCGAGCACCGACTTTGCCGCTTTAGTGATGGCAACCTGAATCCTGTCCCAGTGGCTTTGCACCGGTTCGCCATCGGTTCCGTCGCACTTATCGCCGATGGCCGACGCGAACGACTGGGACGTGGCTTCATCCAGTCGCCACCACCGTATTCGGCGTTGTTGGCGCTCAACAAACTTGACCTTAGGCTTGACGCGCAAGTCCATGACAAGGAGACGGTGTTGAGCAGTGAGACTCTCGCCGGGTATGACCTTGCAGTTGGCCACCTTACTGATGTGGTGCCTCCGTGTGAGTAAGAAATCGATTTGGGTAGCGTACCTCCCGCTCTCGTAGGTAATCAGGTGTTCGGGCTTCTTTTTGAAGAACGTGTTCACGATGGCAAGGCCGGCAGCCGCACACGTTTGGAGGATATTCTCCCCCTCCGCGTTACGGCTACCGTATCCAAAGCCACCGTGAACATGCTCAAACTCCTTGCACCTGTCACCCACATGACCGTTCAGATCACCACCCAAGACGATTCCCTGTGACAACGGGATGCCACGAAGCACCCCACCGAGTTGATCCCAGAACGCAGCCTTTTCAGTGTCGCTGCAACCGACCTGAGGTGCGTAGGCACTTATCAAGTGGGTTACAACCCCGTCAATAAGCACACCTACGACCATAAGCCGATCACTGTAGCGTTTCACCTTCAGGACTGCGTCTTGAAACTCCTCGGAGAGTACAACGGCCACCCCGTTCTCCCCACCGGCTGCACCCGTGTAGATCAGCTTGTAGCCATTCCCGATGAGCCGGGACCTGCGGCCTTTCCACCGAGTCTCCTGCAGGAATGCCACGGCCACCTTTCGCCTGAGAAGTACATCGGCTAACTCTCTCGCGCGTCCGGTCAGCGTGCCAATGTTGAGGCTGGCGAAGCGGATTTTCCGGGTTGGGGCTCGCGTCTTTGGCCGTGTTCGCCCCATACACGGTAGCCCTTGCCCACTTGCCACAGGAGTCGGGCGAATCTCCTGCGCGCCGTTTTGCGGCGGCGCCCTATCCGTGGCAACATTCTTTCTAAACTTGACCATTTTTAGTGGCTATTTGTGGCCTTTACAGGAGCGACTGCCGTCTGACCTCCCAACCCTAAAAGGGAAAGCCAGCGCCAGAGCCTCATCTGCTGTTCGGCAGGTGCCCCAACTTGCAGGGGAGGTTGACTTGGGCCCCGAAGATCGTGGTGGGGCCCCATATGCACCCGTTTACAGATAAAGGCATAATACCAACCAAAAGAAGCTAAAAAACAGCAGACATCCTAGGGTCAAGTGGGGGACAGTGTAACAAGGGGCACAGTATAACATCAAGGTTAGCTCTGTCATGTTCTTATTTGTCATGGCAACTCTTTCCGTGTTTTGACAACCTCATGTGCCGCCATCTTAATCAAGTGTCATCGGACTTCGAATTGCCGAGTTAACGGAATAATCATAGAATTTATGTTTTGTGGAAAAAATTTGTGAAAAATTTAACTACTGAAGTTTTGTTCTTGTTGGAAAACTAATAATATCTGGTAAGTAAATATATGTTTCATTTAATCTTTAATTACTTGGTGTTTAAATAAAAAACAAAGTGAATTGCAATTTCTAACCTATAAATTTTTATTCATTTTTACATTTAAACAATAAGGTGTGGGGTACAGTGTAACGGGGTACAGTGTAACATGTTATAGTGTGCCCCTTTTAACATCTTTTTTTTTTCAAGGTGTGCTCGCAGTAATAAGATGGTTCGGAATCGGAAAAGGAAGACGGAAATTGGTCTACACGATGCTAATGATATGAAAGAAGCAATAGAGTTGGTAGAAAATGGAATACCCTTGAGAAAAGCAGCCGAAAGAAAGAACGTAAATTATGGCACTTTGTATCGTTATGTTAAAAAGAAAAAGACCTGTTCAGCCGAGGAAACTGAAAATCTGCGGTTGACTCCTAATTACGCGGTTAATAAAGTTTTTTCAAATGATCAAGAATCAGCATTAAAACAATATCTTATAACGTGCTCAAAAATGTGCTACGGTCTTGACACGACTGAAACTAGAAAACTAGCTTATGAAATGGCTACATACCACAAGCTAAAGATGCCAGCATCTTGGGAAGCTAAAAAAATCGCAGGAAAAGATTGGTTGGATGGGTTTCGAAAAAGGAATCCAGATTTAACTTTGCGCAAACCAGAAGCCTGTAGCCTTTCAAGAGCTACATCGTTTAACCGGTATAATGTTGAAATGTTTTATAACAATTTGGAAGAGGTAATGAAAAGGTGTCCTAGTTTTGGCGACGGTACTAGACTATTTTGTCTTGATGAAACTGGTACGACGACAGTACAAAAACCAAAAAGAGTTTTGGCATTAAAAGGATCAAAACAGCTCAATAAAGTAACAAGTGGTGAACGAGGAACCCTTGTGACAACATGCTGCGCAGTTTCTGCCACAGGCAATGCCCTGCCACCGGCGATGGTATTTCCTCGGAAAAATTTCAAAACTCCCATGTTGAAGGGCGCCCCTATTGGTACATTGGGCTTAGCGCAACCTACGGGCTGGATGAACACCGAGTTGTTCCCTCAGGTTATAAAGCATTTTGTAAAAGTAACTGGAAGCTCAAAAACAAACCCATCGCTTTTTATACTTGATAATCACGATAGTCACTTAGCTCTTGAGGCTTTGAACATAGCTAAAGAAAACGGCATGACTCTGCTTACCATTCCGCCTCATTCCAGCCATAAATTACAGCCACTCGATGTGTCAGTGTTTGGTCCTTTACAGAATTATTACAACGCCGCAATAGATTCATGGCTTTTGCGTCATCCGGGAGTACCTGTGACGATATACAATATTGCAGAACTACTAGGTGAAGCATTTGAAAAAGCAATGACACCCATAAACATAAAATCGGGTTTTAGGAAAACCGGCATATTTCCATTTGACAGGAACATTTTCACCAGTGAAGATTTTATGCCAAGCGAGATTACAAACAGAACTTTAGAATCTTCAGCTTCATTATTACTGCAACATGAACAGACAGCAAACCAGACTACGGCTTCCGAAATTTCCTTGATGCAGGAAAATGAGCAATCTCTAAACCGGCCTTCGACATCTAAAAACTCTGAAGAACAGAACGAACAGCTCTCAAATCAAAATACGGCGCCTGAAACTTTGTTGTCGCTTCAACAAAATTTCTAAGAAACACAAAAAGTCAGTGATCCGATGAAGCAGCAAGAAAATATAAGCTTAATAACAAATGATGTTAATAGAATGGAAGACATTTTAGCCAGCCCAATTGAATGCAGAGAATATCCAAAGGCTGGTCCCAGAATCTCTAAAAAAGGAAGAAAAAGAGGTAAAAGTTGTATCGCTACCGATACACCAATTAAACAAGAATTTGAAGAAGCATCCAAAGAAAGAGAAAACAAGAAGCGTAAAAAGAAAACTCCCAATGAGGGAAATATAAAAATAAAGAGAAAACCAAAGAGTCGAAAAAGTTACCAAGGTTTTATTTGCTAGTTCTGAGAAAGAATCCGAAAATTTAGATGAAGATTCAGATATTGTATCTAGCGGTTCAGATGATATCCCTCTTTGTTTGTTGAAAACTCCAGAAAAAGATGATTTTGTAGTTGTAAAATTTATGGGAAAACAGACAAAGCATTATATAGGAAAATTATTGACGAATAATGAGTTAGATGAATATGATGTCAATTATCTACGCAAAAGTAGTAAAGTTGATAATGTCTTTTATTTTCCTTTAGAACCGGATCTTGCTATTGTCAAAAAGGATGATATTGAGCTTATATTGCCTTTACCTAAAATGAAAAAACAAACGAAACGTCAGGCAGACTTCTATTCATTCCCAGAAAAAATTCTAAGGCAGTTTAATCTATGTTAAGAAAAGATTTTTCATAATATTATATTTTTTTATGTTTGTTTTTGATTGCCAAAAATATGTTTAGATCATAATTGAAGTTAAAGGATGTTATATTTTTGTTTCTTTTTTTATTTGTATGTTTATTGATGTTGTTTAGTTCACTGTTATAGTGTACCCCATCTTGTTATACTGTACCCCTATAGCTGTTAAACTGTACCCCACCCCTGGGGCACACTATAACAAAATTGTGATCTCAGAAAACTAAAAAAAAAAATTGTTTCTATGTATAATTTTGATATTATTTCAAACCTAATATGGAGGTAAAGACTGTTGATTTTAAGGTAAAAAATAAGGAGACATTACAATAAACGGTTTTATTTCTAAAAAGAAAGATAACTTTTTTGTTACACTGTCCCCCACTTGACCCTACTGTTTTTTGACGAACTATTTGACTTCGTAAATGGAAGTTTTGGCATAAGGAACAAATATGGTAACCCTCCTTAAATGTACATGCTCCTTACATGGAGCGGATGGAAACGTTTTTCCGAGTAAATAGCATAAAATGAAGAACTTTGGTTATTGTGATGTATTAGATACTTCAGTGTGCCATGCATGTGAAAGCACACGTCTATGACAGGTACAGATGTCATCTCTCTTATTAAAGGTCTCTGCACGGCGCGGGCGCGGCGTGGCGGGACCGGGCGGCGACGCGACGACGCCATACAGATCCGAGGTTACCGTCGCGTCGAGCGGGACGGCTCTGTGTGACGTCGTCCGTACTATCTAGTACATTACAACTGCTCAGCGTCGCGTCGCCGCCCGGTCCCGCCGCGCCGCGCCCGCGCCGTGCAGACACCTTAAATCGCTGGACCAAGCTACACGTATTATTTATTTCTCTGGAACATCTCAGTGGCGACGAGGATAAAAAAAATATATAACAAAATTAGCAACTGCTTATAATTATAATCATGTCGATAAGTAAGTTGGCCGAATTCAACGTAAGAACGGGGAATTGGACGATGTACATCGAGCGGATGGAAATGTTCTTCAGAGTAAATGTCATCAAGGAAGAACTTTGGTTACCTTCTTTGATTTCGGCGATGGGTGACGAAGCTTATGAACTGTTGTGTAACTTAACAAGTCCGGAAAAACAGAGTGCAGAGACTTACTCGGTGGCAGCATAGTAGTTAGTGACCCTGACTGCTATGCCGGAGGACGTGGGTTCGATTCCCACCCAGGACAAATGTTTGTGTGATGAGCACGATCATTTGTTCTGTGTCTGGGTGTAATTTATCTATAATATGTATGTATTAAGAAATATGTAAGTATGTTTATCAGTTGTCTAGTACCCATAACACAAGCTCTGCTTAGATTGAGACTAGACGACGTTGTGTGATGGACGTCAAAAAAAATAATAATAAGATTATGACAGATCATTTGCAACCAAAGCCGTCATTCATGGCGTAGAGATATCGTTTTCGACAAAGAAGACAAAATGTGGGTATTTTCAAATGAAATATGGCTTCGCAGTCACAGCGACTCACTCACAAAATATATTTCTTGATGTTGACTTCGGCTCAAAATGCTGTTCGACAAGTAACAACAACTTGTCGAAGCTGAATCTAATCCAGAAGTCACTACATGTTTTGGATATGCCCCATCACATGATATAACATATTCCACAACTGTCTCACAACGTCGTCTAGTCCCAAGCTAAGCAGAGCTTGTGTTATGGGTACTAGACAACTGATAAACATACTATTCTAAATACATACATATTATTGATAAATTACACCCAGACACAGTACAAATGATTGAGCTCACCACACAAACATCATTCATTCATTGGTTTAACAAAGTTTAAATAACCAATAGCTTTTTATTTTGTTAAGGGAACAGATTCGCCCCAAATAACAAGCATCGATTATAAGAAATCATATTTCGAAGGGAAATGGGAAATTAAAGAAGTGTAGTTTTTAAAAACGACACTTACTTCTTAGGTAAACGGAAGATTGCAAAATTACTCCCCTTGGAAAACGCCAATATCAGATTCGCTATTGACCAATCAACCAAGGAAAACCCACGAGGGTCGGGGAGTGATGGAAGACGGCAGACTCCGTACAAATCACCACATTGCCTTATCATAAGCAATTGCGTCAACAAAGTCTAGCTGGTATACACACAATGTCATAGATACCGACGAGTGAAAAAAGCCAGCAGACTATATAAAATATATGCCAATTAAATTATGCTATCCAAGTCGTCAACGGCGCACAGTCCAAGTTGTTAACGGCGCGCACCATTCCCGCGCACCTCAAGGAGTTGTCAGCAAACTGTAACCCTTCAGGGTCGAAGCCTCCTGGAGCTGCCGGTTTGAGTGAAACTGTTACCGCGGCTCTGGGAATAAGGCAAGGAAGGTACGGGGTAGGTTTTTTTTTAGTCAGTAAGAGTCTGACATTGGTCTCCCGCTCCGCCCAAGAGCGGGTTTCGTCATTCGATGATTTTCACCTACCATAAAAAAAATTATGCTAATTTATTTGGAATTTCGAAGAAATTTTTCTCCATCGGCGAACGCCCGATGATTTTGCCAATGTCAAGGTACAAGGTGGAAATGATCGGTACTTTATCAGAAATACTGTTATCTAATGATCAGTTTTTGTAGCGAAGGCGTCCATTGGTAAATAAAGGTATTAACTACAGCTGAATTTTGTTAACATTCATCTATATATATAAAAATCAATTGCTGTTCGTTAGTCTCGCTAAAACTCGGGATCGGCTGGACCGATTTGGCTGATTTTGGTCTTGAAATATTCGTGATAGTTCAGGGAAGGTTTAAACGGTGAGAACGAAAAAAAAAAAAATATGCGAAACGAAGTTTGCCGGGACAGCTAGAACCGATTTAGCTGAAAATTGGCAGGGAGGTAGTTTAGAGCCAGGAGAATGACATAGGATACATTTTTTTTTTTTTTTTAGAGTAGGGTAGAGTAGGGTAGAGTAGGGTAGAGTAGGGTAGAGTAGGGTAGAGTAGGGTAGAGTAGGGTAGAGTAGGGTAGAGTAGGGTAGAGTAGGGTAGAGTAGGGTAGAGTAGGGTAGAGTAGGGTAGAGTAGGGTAGAGTAGGGTAGAGTAGGGTAGAGTAGGGTAGAGTAGGGTAGAGTAGGGTAGAGTAGGGTAGAGTAGGGTAGAGTAGGGTAGAGTAGGGTAGAGTAGGGTAGAGTAGGGTAGAGTAGGGTAGAGTAGGGTAGAGTAGGGTAGAGTAGGGTAGAGTAGGGTAGAGTAGGGTAGAGTAGGGTAGAGTAGGGTAGAGTAGGGTAGAGTAGGGTAGAGTAGGGTAGAGTAGGGTAGAGTAGGGTAGAGTAGGGTAGAGTAGAATAATCTGTTGCCGGGAGCGAAGCCGCGGGCAAAAGCTAGTAAATTTATAAATAATCTTTACTGCAGGGGAATGGGCTAAGGATAGAAGGAAAAGAATGTTAACTGGGCGGGGAATATCAGAAGGGAGAAGGTCGTAAAGGGGAATTGTTAAGCGAGGACTGGAAAAAACAAGTGATCGAGGGTACCCGCATCTAGGCCACATTCGCACAAAGAGCTGTCTCGCACGTGGATTTTGGCTAAAAGACCGGAGTGCATACAAATCCAAGCCGGAGCCTAATTATGACAGAGGTAGTTATTTTGTTAGAACTTTACTTTGCTGAACCAGCATTTGGAGGGAATGGATGGTTGGATAGAACCATAAAATTTTCGTTTTAAAATTCGAGTATTTTGCCACTGGGAGTTCCAAACCTTAACCATATCGGGTTTAGCAAGGCAGCGCAGATCCCGAGGGTAACAAGATGAATGACCCTCGATTCCGATCCGGATTGCTGACTTAGCAATAGAATCCGCAATCCGCACAGTCTCAAGAAAACTTTGATTCTTACAGACTCTCTTAGTTGTCTACAGGATTTAATGAAATCGCCTTTTCGCTCGCGTAACAATTTTTCTCTTATCTTAAAAATTAAAGAAATTCTTTATAAATTGGATTGTTCAGGCTTGGAGGTTGCATTGGCCTGGATTCCGAGTCATTCTGGAATCGTTGGCAACGAGAATGCGAAGAAAATTAGGAAGTAAAAGAAATGTGAAAAACGACACTTCCTCCCGGTTTCCGTAACTCTGATCAGCGTGAAAATCAATTAACTATAGTTCGTTTTTTTAATCCTAGACTACGATTTGACAACTCAGAATGTCACACTCTAGAAATATGTTCCCAATTTTCTGGAATTTGACATTTTAAGTTGTCAAATCGTAGTCTAGGATTTAAAAAACGAACTTTAGGTGTCAAATCTTTAGTCAAGACAGGTTAGCATGACAAGAAACTTTGATTTGATCATCTTGTTAGTTGACAGAGTAGTCAAGTCCATAGGAATGGCAAATCAAATGCCAGGCTATAGTTTAGTAAACATTTTTCTAAGCATCTTTTATGCAATACAAATTAAATTGACACAGTTGTTAATTTAACAGTTGTGTCAGTTGAAGGACAATTTGATCGGGCTTTCAGAAACTCGATGTCAATAACGAACAAAAGTGACAATCACAAAAAATCGACTACTCCCCTTGGAAAAAGCCAGTAACAGATTCGTTACAGACTAATCAACCAAGGAGAACCCTCGAGGGTCGGGGAGTGAAAGTGGAAGTCGGCAGACTCCGTAAAAATCACATTATCTAGTCATAGATAATTGCGCAACAAGTCCTAGCTCGACTAGACACGCAAAAAAAAATCAGGTACCAGGTCAAATAAATGAGCATATTTCAGATTTCAGAAAAGGGGGGGGTGAAAGAAATGTATATTAAATGTACTACGCACTAGATTAGGCGTACCGTACAGTCACTTTATTCCACTTCGGTGATCTGTTAGCCATACACCTTTACATTGATGACATTAGTGCAATGTTAACGTCAGCGCTGTAAGTTATAAATGTTTTGTTAAACCACATAACGCCAATGACGCCGCAGCAAACTTTTCAAGTAATTTGCTCGCGTAATGTGTTCACTTAGCTGTGTTTGATGACATAAAGGTAGCAAGGTCTTGCATGATGGAGAGATGCCATAGCCGACCAAAGATAAAATGTTCCAAAAGTGGTGTATGACTGTGTCTTTCTCGAAATCAAAAATCTTATACTTAATGTAATTGTTGTTACGGTAATTGGTGATATCGAGTTAACAGTTGCAAATTTTCTGCCCATATATATTTTATATCAAATTTATTTACGAAACATACATGTAAAATGTATACTCTCACGAAATCAATAAAAAAAAGGAATTATCATTACATACCATTAAATTAGAACATTATCGGAAACAGGAATTGACAACATGGCAAAGTACCAATGATATAGAAGTGCTGACAAGAAGTCGGGCAAAACACAAGAACACACAACCAACACCTTCGGATTCGTAGCTCAGCTACACCTCACAGCTGCCGGGACCAGCGATTCCGGTCGCTGCAGCTGCGTCGAGCTCGAGCGACGAATAGTTTTCGCCGCCGACGACACCACCACTTGCGCTTCGACGAGGAAGAGGCCGACCTCCGGCCAGCTTAGGACCTCGAGGCCCTCTGACCTCTGATAGGGTCCCCGCTGCCGGTGGAAGTGTACAGCGCATGAGATGGACACAATCCATTAATGAGAATGTCATGCGCTCATACTTTGGGGCTACAGAGGGGGGAACTAACCAGACTGTGCACCGTGGTCGGATGCTCTCTCTGTCAACGTTACAGCCCAACGACTTTCGAATTAGGTGCGGGTTATTTAGTTCACGTGTCTCGCTCCGACCCGGATCCCTATGCAGGGACATCGATTCGACCAATTAAGTTTAGCCAAATGTTATTAAAGAAAAAAATTAAGAACGTCTGTAAGGCCGGTATTAAAAAAGTGGGCAGAAATAAAATCTCAGTCGAATTCACCTCTGGTGAGTCGGCCAATTTCTTATCCAATCCTGTCCTGGAATATCAAAAATATGTAGGTAAAATTCCGACCTACAATATAATAAAAATGGGTATCGTCCATCAATGAGAGATGAAACGCATGTTACGAAAAGAGTTTTGAGTTTACACGTAGATGGACGGAGAGGAAGAGGGAGGCCGAAGAAGAGATGGATGGATTGTGTGAGGAGTGATATGAAAGAAAAGGGAGTTAGTGATAGTGTGACGGGTGACAGGACAGAGTGGAAGAAAAAGACATGTTTCACCGACCCCAAGTATTATGGGATAAGGGTAGGATGATGATGATGGGTATCGTCCATCAAGTGCCGGTCGATACGTCGATGGTCGACTTTGTTGAGTCTGTAATCCTACCGGACGGGTGTACCAGCCCCTAAAGGCCTAGGAAATTATGAAGGGCAAGCTTTTTAGGGGTTGTCATAAGTAACATTGACGTTCAAAAAGTGTTAATTCGCGAAACACAATTAAAATTCTCGTCCTTCTGGCGGAAATAGGTACAAACTGGCATTCTGTCTTCACAAAACGCTATATCATGCCTAAAGAACTAAGTTTTTATACTGAACTAGCGACCCGCCCCAGCTTTGCACGGGTGCTAATCATTACATAGTATAATATAAAACAAAGTTGCTTTTCCCTCTGTATGCTTAGATCTTTAAAAGTACGCAACGGATTTTGATGCGGTTTTTTTTTAATAGATAGAGTGATTCACGCCGGAGGTTTATGTGTATAATACATGCATAATATATATTCAATATCAGTAACCGCGCGAAGCTGGGGCAGGTCGCTAGTCATAAAAAAAAGAACTTGTGAAAAAATTAGGAATAAGTGACAATCAGAATTAAAAAAACGGGGTTGAAGCAGACAGGAGATATTTATCGTTTTAAATAAAAATTTAAGGCCGCTGCATACGTAACGGGATATTACCTCGGACGGGACGTGAACGGGAACGGGACGTGACAGCCTCGTTCAAGACCGCCCCGTCAGTGCCACGTTCCCGTCCCGTCCGTATCCCCGTGACATATGCGCTTCCAAATACATTTTGTATGAAACGATATTTCCCGTTCCGCCCCTTCCCGTCCCGTCCGTGAAAAAACCCGTCACGTATGCAGCGGGCTTTAAGCGCCTTTTTGTCCTCGCAAAGATGTCGTACTTTTTCTTTGTTATATTTTTAGTGTATAAGATTGTGTGAGGCACAAAAAAAAACGTTTTTCTTTCTTTCTAAAGAAATATTTTTAAAAAGACCCAGATAATCATGGGGAATTCTGTTTACGCTAGAAAATAATTCTTGATGTCGGTAAATTGTAAAGTAGGCTTGATAAAAAAATATCGATATATCAAAATATGGACATGTGACATCCACCAATCCGCACTGGGCCCGCGTGGTGGATTATAGCCCATTCCCTCTCCTAGAGAGGAGGCCTGTGTCCCAGCAGTGGGAACATTAAAAGGCTGATGATGATGAAATAAAAATCAAATTCCGTGAATTATATAGACAATTAGATAATTATACGGCGTTTTTTTTATTGCTATAAACTAGTGCTTGACTGCCATCCCACCTGATGGTAAGCAATGATGCAATCGTTAATGGTGAAGCGTAGTTTATTAAGAGCGTGTTCACTCTAACTTTGAAGACACCTAAATTATAATCGGACGAAAAGACCGCAACTGGCAAACTGTTCCAGTCCCTCGATATACGCGGTATAAACGACGAGACAAAACGCTAAGTCCGGACCGTAAATATCTCAACGACATAAAGGTGGATATTTCCCGTATGGATGTCCGATGGTAAAATTGAGATGGCGGAATCAAATCGTGCAATTCCCGCGCACACTCTCCAAAATGCATCCTTTAGAAAACTGAAAGGCTACTCTATGCCTAAGCTTGAGGCTTTGAAGATTGGACCCAACCAAATCCGGATCACCAATCAGCCTCTTTGCACGCCTTTCCACCTGTTTAGTTTTTTTGTACACTCCACTTGCTTATTTGTTTTTTATTGATTATAAGTTCGCGGTGAGATAGCGGATCTCACCTGATGGAAAGCGACGATGCGGTCGACGATGGAGCGAGCTTACCTAGAAGTAACCTATTCACTCTTGACTTAAAGATTTCCGAATTGTAGCCATCAGGAAACACA
Source organism: Mythimna loreyi (assembly GCA_029852875.1). Lineage (NCBI taxonomy): Eukaryota > Metazoa > Arthropoda > Insecta > Lepidoptera > Noctuidae > Mythimna > Mythimna loreyi. The sequence continues at coordinate 7,627,754 of CM056807.1, read as the reverse complement.
GACTCCGGCAAGGAATTCCACTCCTTGGCTTGGCTTGGCTTATTACACGATAAACACATTTTTTTAGGTACAACCAACAAAACAAATTAGTATGCAGGCGAGGCTTTTTTTTAGTTCAAGCTCTTATACTCCATCCTAAAGTTATCTGGTAGATATCGCTGTCAGCGATAAGACCGCCTTTGTACCCATTCATATAAGTTTCTGTGAAATTGTTACTTTTTTTGTGTACGGTCAGCAGCAGCTACAACAAACTGTCAAAATTCTGCAAACGATTTTCAACTCTTAATCAAAACATAACAAGGTTCAAAATGTATTGGAGAAATCTGACAGATTTGTATAGTCTTATGTGCTGGTGACTGTACAATAAAGTATAAAGGTCACAGCTCATTAGAGCCACCCGGCACCCACCCCGCACCGCCTCGTCGCCCGGCGTCCACTCGTTGTCGACAGGTGGTCGACGGGTGAACACCGCGTTATCACCAATAAACGTCGCGCGGTCAACCAGTGGACCTCGCGTCGTCAACCAGTGGACCCGGCGTGGTCAATGAGTGGACGACACTTGGTCCACGAATTTCCGAGTAGTCTGTTAAGGTGTTGCTTATTTCCGTCCACGCTTCTTCCTTTTTTATAGTGTCACTGTACTTCGAGTCACTTAGATTATACAATAATTTATATTTACGAACTTCTTCGATAAGTTTTTCTTTATCCATTTTGAAAGTAAAAACGATACGTCTGACTCGTTCAAAAGAAAGGCTGGGAATGAAGGGATGGTGGGGAGCGGCCCATCGTCAGACGCCAACGTATCGTCCTCGCGTGAATCATTCGCGGGTAGCGCGCGGTCCACTCGGGACCCGCGCGTTGGCAATGCGCAGTCAACGCAAGGCAAGCATGCGAGCAACGAGTTGTCACCTAGTGGTCCACCCGCCGTCCGCGCGTGGATGGCTTACGATTGAGGCGATCTGGTGACGCTGCGGAGTTGATGTAGTGAGCGCATACCCATACAAATTCATATAAAGAATACTAACCGCACGAGGCGAGGCGGTGCGGAGTGGGTGCCGGGTGGCTCTAATGAGCTGTGACCTTTACTCTATTCTAGATTCAATGATACAGAGCAAAAATCAACTTTATAGAGAAGTATGAGAGAACTCGTGTCGTCGACTTCAAATTGAAATAAGAAAGAACCATGACACATATATAGATAAACCTAGATAACACAAGAGCAACTACTTCGCGTGCCTAGCTTACGTACAAAAATCGTAAGTGGTCACTTTCGCGGTCAGTCTGCATCGGTGTACAGCGCTAGTCGGACATCAGTTAAATATATAAAAATGGTTGGAGCGAGGGGCGCTGTACGCGGCGGCGTCTTTGAATCGATTTGATTTTCCATCACAAATAGTGCTTGTGACGCCATAATATGTAGTCATAAAATGGCACGCTTGGTTTCCATACATATCGTGATGCTTGCGTTATCTAGGTATATCTATATCTGTGACAATGACACCTTGCCTACATACCTATCTGTTTTGAATAGAATAGAATAGAATAGAATAATACTTTATTGTACACCAAAAATAGTAACAATTACACAGAAACTTATATGAATGGGTACAAAGGCGGTCTTATCGCTGACAGCGATATCTACCAGACAACCTTAGGATGGAGTAGAAGAGCTTGAACTAAAAAGGGGGTAGTCTGTGGTGTACTGCTTTAACAAAACAACATTAAAAAATAAATAAACAATAATAAAATAAACACATTACATAGATAAAAAAAAAGATATACAAGACATAATACATAAGCTTAAAGAAATATAATAAATACATATATATATACAGATATATATTAATATAAATATGTGTTACACAATAAAAAGGAAGGAAGAAGAGACTAAAAGTGGTGGGAAGAATTGAATTCTGATAGAATCTATATAGCCTTAGGGGCAAAGGTAATGTTCTTTTACTAGCATTTTAAAGGAATCCAGTGACTGAGCTTGCCTAACTGACCTCGGCAATGCGTTCCACAATCGCACAGCCTGAACCGTGAACGATTTGTCGCAGAACTTTGTCGAGTGCGAGGGCATTAAAAGTTTCAAGTTTTCCGATGATCTCAAATGTCTAGAATGTGTGTCATGAAGGAACTTAAAACGTTCTTTGAGATAAGAGGGGGTTGTAGGAATAAACAGAACACTGTAAAGTAACGATAAGATATGGGCATTCCGGCGAAGGCGGATCGGCAGCCACTTGAGCTTAGTACGAAATTCAGAGACATGGTCATACTTGCGTAATCCAAATATGAACCTAATACAAAAGTTTTGGAGTCTTTCAAGCTTATCAAGCTGCACTTCAGTTAGATCTAAATAACTGACATCGGCATAATCAAAGATAGGGAGAAGGAGGGATTGAGCGAGCGCAGTTTTGGTGGCAGTTTTGTTGTGAGTACTACAACCATAAATAATTAGGTTTTTTTTAATAAATAAATAATGTCAGCATATAAAACAATTAACAGTGATGTTCTGTTACTAATTATAATAATTAAAATACAATACCTACGTCTTTAAAAATATTTCAGACTATTTTTGTTATCTATTAATCTCAAAAAAAATTTTAGTAATTTGGTGGCATAAAGTTTAATATGGCTGGAGCCGCCATTAGGAATAATAAAATTCAAAATAATCATGTTTAATTATATTTTGTACATTTTAAATTATGCAAAAAGGTGGAGTTCAATATTCGAATGTACGCCGAACTGTCAAATCGCAGATATTTTTACAAAATTCAATAACTCAGAGATGAGTAAAATTGAAAAACTGAATTCTGATCGTCGACACCCAAGCGCCGGCGCTCGCGGCATAATTTTAACCAAGAACGTAAATAAAAAGTTTTATAGACAAATAACTTTCCGTTAATACCTAAACAAGTTTAACCTTCCTGCTCTCGAGCGAACGCCGGCGTTCGCTCGAGAGCTGGAAGGTTAAACTTTTTTCGTTCACAGTTCGTAAATAAATTAAACTTTTCAGAAATATAAAAATATCTCGCCTCGATTAGACAGTAAATCGTGACGCCACAACGTATTCCCCAACAACGTGTCCCTACGTATTTTGTTATCAAATTACTATGAAAATCACTACCATTTTTTCAGCCATGAGAAAAAACACTCAAGTATTTCCTTTTTATACCACCAAATTAATAACCATACGAGCTTTAAACCCGCTTTCTGAAACAAAAAACCATTGCAAATGTAACAATCAATTACGTTCCAGAATCCGGGTTTAAATTTCAAAATTAAAAGTAGCATCCTTCAATATCACACTCCGGATGATGACTCTTAATATGAGATTTCATACTAGCATTCTGTATGAACGCTTGCCCACAAATGTGACAGCGGTACCTCCTGTCATTCGTATGTGTCCGTATATGATACTGCAAAGATTTTAACCTAGGATAACTTTTTTCACAGTACTCACATCTGAAGTTCCGTTCCCCGGTGTGCGTTGCCATATGTTCTTTTAACCTAGAGGGTAGATAAAACCTTTGATCACAATATTCACACTGGTGCTTCAATACTTTCTGATGGTTTCTCCGCTGGTGTTCCGTTAAAGTCTTCTGTCTGTTGTACACTTTATCGCAAAGATTACACGGGTAAGTCCGTTTCTGTCCATGTGCCTCGGTCAAATGCTTATTTTTGAGAGCGTAGGACATGAAGCACTCATCACACCTTGGACATCGAATTATCGCTTTCTTCTTATGTACTATGTCCACATGCATGTCCTTATAGTGGTTTGATTTGAAAACCTTACCGCAGACTTCACAGGTATGTCGTTCATCATCTTTGTGTCTCTTCAAATGGGCATCTAAGCGAGGCTTTTCTAGGAAACATACTCCACATATATCACATGTGTAGTTACTGAAATGTTCCACCATGTGAGTGTTTAATGTGTTGAAGTCTTCAAAGACATCGTTGCACATAACACAAACTAAATCGTTCCACGTCAGTTTGTAGAGTAACATTTTATCCGGTGCTTCAAAATATATCTTTTTACTGTGAACTTGGTCTATGTGTTGCTTGAAGACTGTGAGGTCATCAATTTTCATCGGACATAGCCTGCAGTCTATCCTAGTTATATCAATTTTTATCATTTTCTTATAGCCCATAAGTAACTGGAAAGGTTTGGTATCATGTGAGACGGTGTGTTCTCTCAAATCTTCCGGTTTTGGGTAGTAATCTTTGCAATAGAAACAATAATAGTTATTCCGTCGGTTCTTGAAGGGGCACACGTAGGAATACTGTATGATGGTAAGCAGGTTTTCTTCGGACATACAGTCTAAATCTCTATCGTAGTTATTTTTCTTCTCGACAGGCGGTTTTTTTACTGTTTTCGGTGATTTCTTTGCTGATGTACCTGGAATGAGAAATATAGATGTTCTAGGAAAACTATTACAGAAACATATTAAGGGAAGCTCGCCGTCCGGTAACTGTTCGAACCGAGCCCAAGTTGTCGACGGCGTGTATAGTTCTACGCGCGCCTCAAGGAGTTGTCAGCGACCCATAAGGTCCCAGCAGGGTCGAAGTTCGATCAAGGATTAATTTCTGAAAGGAAGTTACGGCCCCGGTATGAAAGGCAACGAAGGATTAGGAGTGGGTTTTTAGACAGTAAAAGTATCGCTATAAGCTGTCTCCTGCCCCGCCCAAGTGCGCGGAGATATCATTGCATTGGGATGATTTTTCCACCGAAAAAAGGCCTATTCCACATTCCTTTTTTTATTATGAATAGATTCGCGTTTGACCACAATCTCACCTGATGGTAAGCGATGATGTGGCCGACGATGGAGCACGCTTGCCTAGAAGTAACCTATTCACTCTTGGTTAGCTATGTTATAACTATCTTACAATGTAATTGTTTTGCTGAGAGTTGTGACTATTTTTCTTGTTTTTATATGAGTACTAGCAGCGAGCAATGGAGAGAGCGATGCTTGGTATTTCCCTGCTTGATCGACTCAGGAATGATGAGATCCGCAGGAGAACGAAATCAACCGACATCGTTCGAAGGATTGCATCGCTGAAGTGGCAGTGGGCGGGACACATAGCGCGGAGAACCGATGGCCGTTGGGGCGGAAAGGTTATCGAATGGCGACCGCGTACCGGACGACGCTCCGTGGGCAGGCCCCCTACAAGGTGGACCGATGCGGACAGCACAGGACCGATCGTTGTGGAGATCCTTGGGGGAGGCCTATGCCCAGCAGTGGGCGTCGCTCGGCTGACATGATGATGACTAGCTTTTGCCCGCGGCTTCGCCCGCGTGGTATTGGGGTTGAGGTTAGGGTTTCCGGGATAAAAAGTAGCCTATGTCCTATTCCGGAGTTTATCCTATGCCTGTGCCAAATTTCATCCAGATCCGTCCAGCTGTTTTGGCGTGATTGAGTAAAAAACATCCAAACACTTCAACTTTCGCATTTATAATATTAGTAAGATAGCCTCTTTCATTAACGTGAATGTGAGAACATTGTACACGCAAATCTTAGATTACTTCCTACCATTTTTACGGTTATTTTTGTTTTGCTCTTAAATACAATATTGGCTGGTGTCTACTGTCCTTACAGATAAATTATTATCTGTTAATACTGTAATATGGAAATATTGTAACAATCATTTTTTTAATAAGAGTAACCAAGGAGTTTCTTGCCGGTTCTTCTTCGTTCGACCAATTTGGAACCGTGCACTAGCTTCTGACGTTTTACAAGTGCCCATGTAGGCTTATCTTACTAATATTATAAATGCGAAAGTTACGATGTTTGGATGTTTGTTACTCAATCACGCCAAAACAGCTGGGCGGATCTGGATGAAATTTGGCACAGGCATAGGATACACGCTGGAATAGGACATAGGCTACTTTTTATCCCGGAAACCCCAACCCCAATACTACGCGGGCGAAGCCGCGGGCAAAAGCTAGTGCAAAATAAAATATTTTGACTTTGACTTCAGGAAACACAGACTTCGACAGATACTCACCAGCTTTCTGCTTCTTAGCAGAAACCTTCTTCTTCTTAGCCGCTCCATTACTCTTGCCTTTCTTCTTAGCTTTCTTCTTGATAGGCTTGTCGGAGTCGGAGGAGGACGCAGACCAGTCGCTCTCATCATCATCATCGTCAATGTCATCCAGCTTCGCTTCTTCATCCTCTGGAGGCAGTTCCAGTTTCTCTGGAGCTTCCTCCTCTTTAGGAGGTTTGGTTTCATCTGGTTCTATGTGTTGAGATTCTGGGAAATGGGAGATACTTTATACAGCATGGATAGAGCAGTGGTTGAGCGATTGACTGCTATGCTGAGTGTCGCAGGTTCCATTCCCACAATAAATAAATACACCGTGAAATTTAAATGGTTGTTTTCCCTCAGCGAAATGGTTGTGTCTTGGTAATACAAACGTTTGATAAAAAAATAAAATATTTAAAACAAAAAATGGGCCTGTAGAGTGCAAGCTAATTATGACGTACCACAACGTGCGAGAGCTTATTTTGGTTTAAATATTTAATTAATCGGTTTTCTTTGACGGCGTGCTGCTCATGCAACTCTGGTAGTACCTACAAATTACGTCTAATGTTACTATTGTTTACGCTTTCTTGAGTTGATGAATATTTTTAATAATTATTTATAAAAAAAAACTTTTTATTTTTTTATTTTTACTGTATGCTTCAAAAGTACTCCTTATGGCAAGTCATTCTGCCACGGGAAAACAACCATTTAAATTTCACGGTGTATTTTTAAGGGCCGTTCTTTAGGGGGTGAATTTTAGAACACCCTCTATAATTGCTGGTCTACATCATAAAACGTAACCTAAAAGTAAAGTACTTTTTTTTTCTAAAATTGTAATAATTTACGCCTACACTAAATTCATATAAATCATGCAGTAACGTAGTACGCAACGACCGATAACTACCTACGGTCATTGAACCCGCTCAGCTGTTCTTTTCTTAAACTCTTGAGCCCCAATCGAATGCCGGCGTTCGCACACATGAATTTCGTATACGCGTAAATTAATTTTAGTTTTCGAAAAAAAAGTACTTTATTTTTAATTTTTTCGAGTTTTGGCGAGACTAATGAAGAGCTATTCATACCTTCGCCAGGTTCCGGCATAGTGATACCATAGTCCATACACAAGTCATCATCGTGGTCAGCACCGCCTGATATATCACTGCAGTCGTCTTTCGGCTCAATCTTCAACTCTATGTCCATTTGTGGTTTGTGTAGTTTCGGCTCTGGAAAATTATACGAGGTAATAATATGCATTCATCAAAGGGCACAGCGATTCTCAACGCGACGATGCAGCGGACAAACTCGCTAGAAGGGGATTGAATAAACAAACACACAACAAATAATTAACAAACAATTCATTAATTTTTATTATTAGTTATTAACAAATAATTTAAATTTTACATGTTTATTATTGTGCTATGCTCTGTGTCTGTACCAATATATGTTATTTCTTTCTTTTCTTTGAATATGGCAGTGGTTGGACTAATTAAATCATTTTTTTTGTTTTTATTCACATAGGCCAACATGTGCGCTTAAAAAGCGTCAGAAACGCGGTTTCATTGTTAGAAATGCTTTCGCATCCTTCTAGAAAGCAGTAATGCTAGCGAAGGAGGCAGTGGAGAGAGTGCATGTTTAAAAAACGAATTTTTAATTTTGTCAGATAGCTCCTTTCCTCAATTCTCTGCCTTTCTATACAAATATAAAATAGTATCTTACCACCCAAAGCATCCTTGTCTTCGAGCTTGGCACTTAAGAACAGCTCCTCACATTGTAGCACTTGCTGCCTGAAAGCTAACGCATCCCGTAGACGTACCACACAAGTTGCGCACACTCCGCAGTCTTTCTCATTGTCGTCTACATGGGATAGCTGGAGGAAGAAGGGTAAACACATCAATTTTTTATTCATTAAGAACAAAGTGTTAAAGACATTGGTAAATGCACCATGGTTTATACGGAACACTGAAATGCATGACTATTTACAAATCCCAACAGTAAAGGAAGAAATAGAAAGGTCTTCTGAGGCCTATAAAAAATGCCTTGAACAACACAGTAATTTTTTTTTTTTTGGCAATTGAGCCAGTTGCGACTATTCTGCCAGTGTCGCGTTGAGACGGTGATTTGGTGTAGCCCTCCATCGAACAGCAATTATCTGGCTGCCAAGCTTATGAATACAAACAACTGCCTGTTTCGGCTGAAAAGAATGTGCCTAGCCCCAATATTAAAAAAGAAAAGTATGATGTCACATCAAAGAATGTGTACTCTCCAAAAACCATACAAGCATGACATCAAAACTGATTAAAACCTTAGGCTGATTGTGGATTTAAAGAGAGAGAAAAAAAAAGAAAATGCATTAACATGTTGATTGTCACACTAAAAACCATGTTTAGCCTATAGTTAGGAAACACCAGACTCATAGTATAAAATGACGAAAAAAAATTACAAATTGTTTTTTAAAACCTATTTGCAAAATAATGAATTGTACTCAAAAAAATCCTGTTTATTGTGTTCACTGTGCATACAGCTATGGAAGTATGGAGTGACATTCTTTTGCTGTATGCTGTATTTAAGATTTCCAGATTGTATTCAAGGGTAAAAAAATATTGCAATCAAAATAACTGGATCACTACTGTAAGCATTTGCCTGTCATGGTCATTTTAAAAAAAATTGTCTGATCACTTAAAAATATTGGCTTCAATCCTGCGGCACGGCACCAAAAAACAAACTAATATCTTCTGCAGTTCTGCTTCACATAAATGATATCATACAAGTGAATCCACACAGTAAGCTGGGCAGTTTTCTAGGAAATCGCAGTCAAGCACTAGTTTAAATTAAACCAATAGTAAAAAAATATATGCATAGGACAATATACCTGCAGCATAATTTAGTACCAATGAAAATATTAAGTATTGCATATGGAAAATAGATAAACAAACAATTTAATCCAGTTCCAGTATATAAATAAGGTGCAAGACAACGAAATTGCAAAAATAAACAACAAAATATGATCGAAGTTTTTTATGAGGAAGTGAATTGTTTTTCAAACTAAACAGCCAGTTTGCCAAAGTGCTAATTTCTTACTAACCAGAATTCCGAAACAGTCCATGATCATTTCAGCATAGACCTCCTTTTTCTCCATCCATGTATATTCCGAGGTAAGGATTCGACATTTTTTTATAGCTCGACAACACCGACACAGTGCAGGGTCTATTATCGGCCCGTTATTCTTAACTGTAGCCATTTTGATGCTTTATTTTACTCTAAACTGATAACTAACACTGCTTCCTCATGATATACATTCAATATTTATCATTATTCCGACTTTTTATGTGATTTTTTTGCAAAAGAAAGCTTCGCATAAAATCTCTCAACGCTAAGTTCTGTCAGTCAATAGCACAGAGTAAAAAGAAAGCACAGAGTACAAATAAGAGTTTTTAACTCAACCGTGTATCGTTAACCGTCTAAGGGTTAGATAACGGAACGTCACTAGGTTCCATAGACAATGAAGAAGCGCGGCAATCGGCATCTTGCTTGGCATCTTCTTCTGTAGTCTATGCTATAAAATGGCGTTGATTCTCTGAGGAAATCTTTTATCAGTTTTGTGTAAAAAAGCTAAAATGTCGGTTGAAAAAACTGAAGTAGAGACATTTTTCGGTAGATGTAGGTGTTGTCTCGCCTATGGCTACCTAAAAAACATGTGGATAGAACATCAATTCGATGGAGAAGCAGAGGTTTACGGAGAGATGCTAGTCGAATGTTTTGCTTTGACTGTAAGTTTTCTTTCTGGAGTTTTGATTATGAGCCTATTTGCCCAATATTTGTACTTCACGACTTTGTTTCAAACTTGTGATTTCGAAAACGAGTTGTGGCGGACACTTTGAAAGATCCAAAGTTTTGATTTTTTAAATATTTTTACATTTAAACTGCAGAGTTGTTCTTACGCGCACCACGTCATATTATACCATGCTATTTCATGCTGATTGCTGAACGGACGGTCTGATTTTTATATTAAAATTTTCATAGTACCTACCTTAGATTATAAAATGTTTTATAATCTAAGGTACCTACCTAATTATAATTATAAATTAAGTGTCAGAATCTTTATTTTTTCACTTTTGCTATAATTAATAAAGCTAGGCCATTTGACCTCTAGAGCTGAACCGCGTTGCCGTGCCCTCGACGCCAAGCCATTAATTTCGCGCGCTTTTTGAAGAATTATTTTGAATATTACCTACTTATCAGATTAGACTACATCACAAAGTTTTGATGCGTAATAATATTATAGTAGTTGAAATCAGGAGGAACTGTTATAAATGTTGCTGATTTTGAAAACCTACATAAATACAGTACCTACAGTCCTACGTCCAGTATTGTACAGTTTTACCTTAATCTTTAAATGTGTCTGTAATTATGATAGTTAAAAGGTGAATGCATCGTCAAAGGGTTAAATTCATTCAAACAATATGATATTAACTTTTGCCCGCGGCTTCGTCCGCGTACATAAAATATAGCCTATGTCACTCAGGAGTAAAGCAGCTTTCTATTGTTGCTAATTTTTTTCCAATCGGACCAGTAGTTCCAGAGATTACCTCCTACAAACAAAAAAATAAAAAAACAAACTTTACCTCTTTATTATATTAGTGTAGATTATTATATTAGTGTAGATTAGTGTAGATGAGCAGTTTGATACTAAGCTGCTCTAGTTTATTATGATGCTGTTGACCTAACCCTCAAATTCACACTCTAAATGTGTTATGTCCATTAAAAACACTTTATTTAGGTAAATAGGTTTAAATTGTGCTATGTAGCAGAACAAGAACAAAAGTCAACTAAGAAAATTCTTCTACCCACTACTTAGTAAATCTTATTAGGTCAATAAATATGAATCTCAATCTCAAATCTTTATTGCAATCCATAATGTACATGTCAGGTGATAGGTATATAATAAAAGATAGAAACAATTATGGACCCTGTCGGGCACAGCAACATTATAAATAGTAGAAGAGAGGAGGAGCGCAAAATCAATTTTCTTGTCTTCAATCTATTCTCTCTTGTTTCAATCTATTTGTCCTTAAACAAGATTATGGTCTGAAATAAAGTTATTATTATTATTAATAACTAGCTTTTGCCCGCGGCTTCACCCCCGTGGTATTGCAAAGTGCTTGTTGTGAGTGATCAGAAGTTGCTTAGTATGCCCTGGCATTTGCAAAAAACCTATACTCTAATTACTGTATTTGCATTAAGATAAGACATTTAAAGAACCTTTTTTTACCATTTGTGCAACCGATTTTAACTTCTATTCCATGGGCATAAGGCTGGCAAAGCAAAAAAGATATAAAAAAACAACTATTTAATGCCACCGTCATTTGTTGTTACACCAACGTAATAAAACTCAAAATTGGTTGAACAAACAGTAAAAAAAGGTTTTCTTAAATGTCTAATGATATTTTGAATGGAGTATAGTCCTAGTAGTTTCAGCTGTGTTTTGATATGTCTTTTTGATGCAGCCTTCACGCCTGTGCAAGATCATTGGCCAGAAACCTGACTTGATCTATTTTGTACTATAGAGTTATAGAATCTATGTACATTGACTGGCCTGTTAGCCTAGTAGTTAGTGACCCTGACTGCTATGCTGGAGGTTGTGGGTTAGATTCCCACCCAAGACAAATGTTTGTGTGATGAGCATGATTATTTGTTCTGTGTCTGGGTGTAATTTATCTATAACTAGCTTTTTTCCGCGGCGTCACTCACGTCAACCGATTACTCTTTCCTACTCTACTCCACTCTACCCTACTCTACCTTACCCTCCTCTACATTACCCAGCTCTACCCTACTTTACCCTATTTTTTTTTATATAAGAACCTTCTCCTGACAATAACAAACACTTTAAAAAAAGAATTGGTAAAATTGCTCCAGGCGTTGTCGAGTTATGCGCTTACCAACACATTTTGCAATTCATTTTTATATATCTATAATATGTATGTATTTAGATATACATATATAAGTATATTTATCAGTTGTCTAGTACTCATAACACAAGCTCTGCTTAGCTTGAGACTAGATGGCGTTGTGTGATGGTTATCGAATATATTATATTACTAGCTTTTGTCAGCGGCTTCGCCCGCGTACATAAAATATAGCCTATGTCACTCTGGAGTAAAGCAGCTTTCTATTGTTGCAAATTTTTTTTCAATCGAACCAGTAGTTCCAGAGATTATTTCCTACAAACAAAAAAACAAACTTTACCTCTTTATTGTATTAGTGTAGATTATATTATATTACTTAATTACAGTTGAATGGAGTATTGATATATTGATTGATTCCAGCTTATGCTACATAATATAACATTTTTCTCTGTCCCAACAGTGGGAACACTCTGAGGACTCTATGGAACAAGATCAGATTTGCGAGCAGTGCATATTTCGGTTGCGAGACGCAAGCGACTTTAAGAAAGTGGTCCTGAATTCACAAGAGGAACTGTTGCAAGAGTTTGAAAATGGTAATTTTTGTGTAAATCTAGATTTTTTTCATCATCATCAACCTGCCCTTTTTCCGTGTTATTTGGTGTGAGCACAACTCAACTCAAAGTTTGAACATTCATTAATACTACATATTCATAACTTTTGGTTACTGCTGCATTCAAAGCTTGACTACCCTCAAAAACGACGGCACGCCGAAGCCCACTGGGGCCCAGGTCCGCCTTCTGAAAGGAAGGTTCGACCCTGGTATGAAGGCTAAGAAGGAGTGGAGTGGGTCATTTAGTCAGTAAAGCCTCCACTAGGCAACATTTGGCGCGCGACACGTGAATCTAACAACATGTACGGCAACGCTGCACAACAGCGCGCGACATTGCAAGCTGCCGCGCAACATGACGCGCGGCTTGTTATTTTGTAATAATAAATGTTCCGCGTCAACATTCAACAAGTTGCAAAACATGTAACACAAACAACACAAAAACGCTCCGCGCAAGGGCGGGATTCGTCATTAGATGATTTACCCAGTATAAAAAAAAAACTACCCTCAAAAACGCAAAAAATCGTCTTTTTTGCCCCACAGCTGGATAAAATGTTCCCTTCTTTCCTTCTGTTGCTCCCAGCTCTAGGCAGCTTCTTGCCCTTTTTTAAGAAAGACATCATCCCGCCTCTCCTTCATAGTCTACCTTAGACAGTCATGCGAATTTATGTATTGTATGCAGCCAATAAGTTGACCTATAATACGCGTAGTTATGGTTATACACAGAACCCCCCGTTGTGCCACACTTTAAAAGACCCGAAAACCTGCTACTGTACATTGAAGGTGGATCGCCATTTTGTTTCAACTTTCATGCCGCGTATTATACCTATAGCTAACCTAAAAAATAATCTGTTGGCAGAAAACTCTTTAAATGTAAACATTAAAGAAGAAAGGTTGGAGGAGGAATTCTTAGAAGAGTACAAAACTGAGGTTACAGCGGACACTACTGACTTTACGTATGAGGAGGAGGACACGGAGTTTGATATGGACACCGCTGACAATATGACTGGTGTCAAAGATGAGACGGAGTACGAGGAGATTGAGTATTTGGAAGACGAGGATGCATCGGTGGTTAATGATGCCTTTGATACTGGTAAGCTTTGTTTCTTAACCTTCGCTAGTTCAACTTTAACAGTGTGCATGTAGTCGTATCGACGGAGAACTTTAATGTATTACTAACCTTCTGCCAGCGGCTTCGCCCGCGTGAAAGTAGGTTGCTCTAAACAAACTTTAGACCCCCATTATTCTCTTTAGGAGTTGAATTTTGAATTTATTACTACGGTACGCGCGTAGCTGCGTTGAAACGCAACATGAAGTGTGATGCGGTTCAGTGTGAGAACCGCCTGAGTCGTTACACCGACGGTTCCTATCGAAGACTTAATTCCTAGCTACCGGTATCATGTACCGGTTGCATTTCGGAGAGTATCCGTCGGAATAAATTACATAATTTTTTCCTCCTAGTCCGTTCCATTATCGAACCACCAGACGTACGGCGTTGTGCCACCGTGACATGGTGGGTATCCCACATATACGTACAAAACGTTTTGGGAACATATTCATTGTGCGTACAGCCAAGGAGAGGAATTCCCTGCCGGAGTCTGTTTCCTGATAGCTACAATCCAGGAATCTTTAAGTCAAGAGTGAATAGGTTACTTCTAGGTAAGCGCGCTCCATCGACCGCATCGTCGCTTTCCATCAGGTGAGATAGCGGTCAAGCGCGAACCTATAATCGATAAAAAAAAACTACATCTAATTAGCCATCTTCATCATTCCAGACTCCTCACAGCAAACAGACCAGTCAAAACAAGTCAGGAGTCGGAGAAAACAGCCCCGTCATCATGACCTTCACGATGTGGAGGCACCACAGCGCAAATGGCCCAAAAAATTGCCCAAATCTGAACGGCAGAAGACTTATAAGCAGTACTCGGAAGTTGATCTGAGGAAATGTCTGGAGGAAGTCAGGAATAATGTCCTGACTGCAAATGAAGCATCTATCAAGTATGATATTCCTAAGAAAACTATTTGTGCGAAGATCAGAGCCAAACCAAACGGTGAGTGGAAGATTTTATTCTGTTTAATTTTTCAAGTGTGCAATCAAAGTTGATCTATCTCTTCATTACGCTCAGTTTGGAGGTATGTGGAACAGAGAGTAAAAAAAGGAGGTATGTGCAGTGGCGTAACTATAGTTCGTTTTTTAATCCAAGACTACGATTTGACAACTTAAAATGTCAAACTCCAGAAAATTGAGAACATATTTCTAGAGTGTGACATTCTGAGTTGCCAAATCGTAGTCTTGAATTAAAAAACGAACTATAGGTATATCACATAAGGCCCGTGGCCAATTATTGGATGGGGCTCCAAAAAAAAAATCAATTGATTGTTTTTGAGTTTTACGTAATACATGTTGTAATTTTGAGTTACTTGTTCTGAGCCTTTGGCTTCTAAGACTATAGTTACGCCACTGGGTACGTGGGACTTTAGTCTCTGTGCCGCATAACTCCAAACTGGTGACCCTAACGTGATTTGTACACGCTACCTATCGATTCATGCATTATATTGCAGAATAAATACTTTCCAACCTTGATTGCACATTTTTTTTATTAGACAACTAGTTTAGTAACATTTACTCAGTCTTGTTATACGAGAACGATCATTTATTCGGAGAGCAATGGTGGCCAAGTGGTAATGGCCAGACTTATGAGTTAGTAATTTATTTCATCACCACTGCTCTCAAAACTGTGTAAGACAACATCGTGAGGAAACCGGCATGTCCTAGAGCAAAAAATTCGTAGACATGTGACATTCACTAAACCGCACTGGGTTCTTGTGGTGGATTTCGGCCCATTTCCTCTCCTAAAGAGGAGAGCTGTGTCCCAGCAGTGGGAACATTAAAAATCTGATTGTGATACGCTATTATATTATTTTTTATTCTCATCAGAATATTTAGTTTTGGTATTTTTTAACTTCTGTATGGTTTATCTATAACATTACTATGTCGTGAAAGTTGACATTTTTGTCACGTAAACGTCGTAGAATTGAGTGACGGTCTCAGTTCACTGTGTAAAATAATTTAGAAGCATTTTTCGTTAAAAAAATAAGTACCTAATCTCTCAAAACCTGGATTGTGGTATTATAAAGACAGACGTTCTATGTAAAATACTGGTATACAGCTGTCTCTAGGTAGACTGGAAACCGATCGCAGAGTTGGAATGAGGCAGGCAGATTTACAAATACTAATCTATATACTAACTAGCGACCAGCCCCAGCTTCGCACGGGTACTGATATTGAATATATTATGCATTTATTATACACATAAACCTTCCTCAGGAATCACTCTATCTATTAAAAAAGCCGCATCAAAATCCGTTGCGTACTTTTAAAGATATAAGCATACATAGGGCATAAGCAACTTTGTTTTATACTATGTAATGATATATAAAGCTCAAGAGTTTATTTGTTTGTTTGAACGTGCTAACCTCAGGGACTAGTTCGATTTAAACAATTTCTTTTTGTGTTAAATAGCCCATTTATCGAGGAAGGCTATAAGCTATATGACATTATGCTCACCCTATGAGAGCACCGCGAACCGCGGGAGACAGCTAGTTTAGAATATGACGTCAATATGGTGTTCAACTATGCTTTGAAGTCTGATTCCATAACTAAAGTTACTATCTACTATTTTACTCATACGCGCTCGGGTGCAAATCATACGCGAAAGAAGAGTATTCGTTTAAGGCTTTTTCGATTGATGAAAACCACATCTAAATCCATTGCGTCGTTTAAGAGTTAACAGATAAACAGACAAATGGGGATAGTGGCTTTGTTTTATACCCTGTAGAAGAAGCCAAAAGATTCTTCATCGTAATAATAAAATAAAACAAACTAGAGCAGTTGTGACCCGTAGGCCGTATCATGTACCATGCATGGTGTGTTCTTCGACCGGAATGTTTCTGTGATACATTTAGCGTACCAGATACACTGAAATCCAATCACCTATTACTTGATTTTTGCACGTGTAAAGGTAAATAACACAGACCAATTTACTGCACTAAATCACTCGATAATTCGATATCGACATGGGCCCAGTAATTGCCTTGAGGCACCCCGAATAGTTCTACACTAAAATATTTGTAATTCTCTTCAAAAAGTTATGCTGTTTGTTTAAACGTAAAGATATAAAATTATCTGATGCCTGGGGTGGTAATTAAAAACTTGAAGGACTACTTACTTAGTAAAATCTGGATGACCACGGAGTCGAAGGCTTGTGTCTGATCGAAAATGTATTTACATATCTGATCTTGAACTGCAGGCCATACAGTTTTACATTGATGACATTAGTAGGATTAAAAGTTTTGTCAGACGACGTAATGCCAATGAAGCGCTGCAGCGGACTTTTATATTAAGTATTAAAAAGTTTAATTTTTTGTCAAATAGTGTCTATGAACGTGCTTTTCTATCACTAGAATATAAGTCGATGATTTAGGTCAGTAGCATAAAATGAGGGACAATAAAGAGGTGAACAACTGGTGATTATGAGGTGTACAATAAAGTTTATAATAAATAAATAACATCTAAAATACTAAAACAATAAAAATAACCTTAACTTAAACTAAAAATCAAGCTATCATTTCCTTAACTTCAAAATATAGAAAACACTCGTCAAACTCAAGCATATATCATAAAAATAAAGAAATTGTATTGTTTGTAGATGTCCGGACAGACGTCCAGAAATCTACAAATAACACAACTCCTCGCGAAACTGTGACAGCGAATCCGATGGACCCAAATCCTACAGACATGGAAGAAAAACCAAACAAGTATCTAATGCACAAACACAAGAATAATCTCAAAATGATTCTTAAATATTCCAACGCTACAATGATAAAAGGAAGTTCGTCTGCTGGATACTCTTGTTGTTTCTGCGACAAACATTTTACCGCTCAAAAACTAAAACAACACAACTTTGAACATGGAGACGTTTACGATGATGCTATTAAAGTTAAATACGTTTCTGATTTGGTAATAAAACTTGACATTACTGGACTAAAATGTAGACTATGTGATGAGGAAATTGACAGTCTTGAAGAATTGAAAAGACATTTGCAAGAAGATCATTTCAAAAGTATTTATACAGATGTTGACAATCATTTCATGCCGTTTAAGTTTGATACGGAGGCGTTACGATGCGCTATTTGTGCGGCAGAGTTCAAATACTTTAAGCTGCTCTCTGAACATATGTGCAAACATTACAGCAACTACAAATGCTCAGAATGCGACCGTGTCTTTATAAACAAACAATCGATGCAAACTCATAGTTATAGACATAAGAAAGGAGTGTATAAATGTTCGCAATGTCCGAAAGTTTTCGACAGTCAGTTAAAAATTCGCGAACACGAATACGTTACTCATAAACTGTCTAACAAGAAGAGGAAATGTGGGTTTTGTGATGAGAAATTTTCATCAGCTGATATGGTGAAGAATCACGAAGCTAGGAAACACGGTGTTGCCAGAACTGACCTTACTTGTGAAGTCTGCGACAGGCCTTTCGCAACCCAGAAAAGTCTGGCAATACATAAGAAAAGACACAGCCAATTAACGCGGCCTTTTGACTGTGATACATGTGGACGAGGGTTTTACACGAGACAAGAACTCGACTGGCACACAGTAACGCATACTAAAATTAAAAATTTCCATTGCAACCGATGTGAAAACTCTTTTGCAACTAAACCGGGGTTAAGGCAGCATTTAAAGGCGCATATAGGCTATAGAAAGTATAAATGTGATTTTTGCAAAATGGCGTTTGTGCATATGAGTACTTGGAAAAGACACGTCTCTTCAATACATAGGGAACAAGCAGGGAGTAGCAGAAATAGATTTGTGTAGTGTTTGGCAAGGCCGACCTTATCTAGTTTAACTAACAAAAAAAAGTTTAAAAGTGCTCTTTTGAAACCTATTTACAAAATAATTGTTATTTAGTCAAATTTTTTTTCCGGTGAAATTAGTTACCTTTATCAGAAGCCGGAAATTAACTGAAATGTTCAAATTGCTTCAAAATTGAATACTTAAGTTAAAAAACTTTGTGAAAGTGTTTTTTTTTAATGTATGGTCTTTATTAGGTATATAATATTTTTTTATCATTGTAATGTACATTGCGTGGATTTAGAAGTGAATCAGAATCATCCCCATCATCTTTTTGACTGTCAAGACAGAATTGAACAAAAAAGACTTGTTCAATGCTGTCTTTCTTTTTTTTTTTAATCGCAATAAACTAGTGCTTGACTGCGATTCCACCTGATGGTAAGCAGTGATGAAATCGTTGATGGTTAGGCGCACAAGTTTATTAAGAGCCTATTCACTCTAGCCTTGAAGACACCTAAATTATAATCGGACGGAAAGACTGCAGCCGGCAAACCGTTTCAAAATCAAAATGTTTTTTATTTCACATGAGCCTACAGAGGCACTTGTAAAACGTCAGAAGCTAGTGCACGATTCCAAATTGATCTTTTCCTATGGAGAAGAACCGGCAAGAACCTCCGTAAGCTATCACTAACTCTCTTTTCTTTCACATTGATACTCGATACAAGCTCACACAATCCATACATTTCTTTTTTATCGTGGATGATGTCGCGTTTGACCACTATCTCACCTGATGATAAGCGATGTTGTGGCCGAGGATGGAGCACGTTTCGATATACAAGTACTACGCACTAGATTAGGTGTACCGTACAGTCACTTTACTTGATGACATTAGTGCAGTTTTGACGTTCACGCAGTATGACAGCGCTGTCAGTTTTAAAAGTTTTGTTAG
The DNA here is from genome assembly GCA_029852875.1 of Mythimna loreyi. Classification (NCBI taxonomy): domain Eukaryota; kingdom Metazoa; phylum Arthropoda; class Insecta; order Lepidoptera; family Noctuidae; genus Mythimna; species Mythimna loreyi. The sequence goes on along the minus strand of CM056807.1, from coordinate 7,608,411 downwards.
ACGACTTAATGTCAATGAAGCGCTGCAGAGGAGTTTTGTATTAACTTTGCAGTATTTTGACAAATAGTTTTTATGAACGTGTTCTCATGTGTCTATGGCTAGGAAATAAGTCGATGGAAGTTACCTATTCACTCTTAAAACCCCAATCCATCTTTTATTAGGATTTATTTATTTATTTAATCTTCAAGTAAAGTAGTGGTACATAGGCCGATTCAATACTACAAGGCATTTTCCACCAGTCAACCGTTGGGTTAAAAATACAACACTGTGGTAGGTGTGCAGAATAAATGAATACAAATAATACCAGAAATTGGTCTTTTTTACTAAAAAAGCAGAGTTGATGATATTTACTCAACCGAACCACCTCTTCCGATTCTCATTCTGGATAATGTAATGAATATTTAACCAGCAAACACAAATCAATATACGACTTTATTGTTGTAGATGTCCTGACTGACAATACAACGAAAAGCAACAATGGAATGACTTTGAGAAAAAGATCTACAGCGTCTGATAGCAAAAGACCCACAGAAAAGATTAAAAGATCCAAAGAATCTGAGGCTAAAAGAGTTGAGTCTAAGATTAAAAGACCCGCAGAGTCTGAGACCAAAAGACCCAAAGGTTCTAAAGTCAAAAGACCCAGAACATCAGAGAACAAAACCAAAGTAATAGACATCAAACAAGATCGCAAGACAAACGACGAAAAACAAGTTGCAAATCCAGATGATCAAAAATTCATGTACAAACATAAAACCAACATAAAAACTGTATTACAATACTCTAATGCAACACTTATAAAAGCATATGCTAGAGACGGATTTTCTTGCAATTTCTGCAATTTTCAAGCCAAAGATCCGTTTGAGTTAAAGGAACATAACCTAAAAAATCACACGAATGATAAAGACACAGACAGAGCAATTAAAGTTGCATATGTGACCGACTTAATCATGAAATTAGATACAACGTATTTAAAATGCAAGATTTGTAAAGAACCATTCAATGCTTTAGAAGACTGCATGCATCACCTAAGTGAAAATCACTCAAAAGACATCTATACAGATGTCAAAAATTATATGATTCCTTTCAAGTTCGAATTTGACGATTTCAGATGTTTTATGTGTGATAAAGATTTCAAATATTTTAAACATCTATCGGAACATATGCCGGAACATTATAGGAATTTTGAATGTTCTATTTGTGATCGTGGGTTTATAAACAAACTAACAATGCAAATGCATATGTATAGACATAATAAAGGAGTTTTTAAATGCTCTCATTGCCCCAAAGAGTTTGATACTCGACCTAAAAGGTCTTACCATGAGAGGTACGCGCATATAGCTCCGGAGAAATATAGGCAATGTACGTTTTGTAAGCTTAGGTTCTCTACGTGTGATAGTGTACGAGACCATGAGGTGAAGGCTCATGGGGTTGAAAAACCCACACATACGTGTGATGACTGTAGAAAGATTGTACAAAGTGGGTCTTTGCTTAAAAAACAACGACAATCTTTGAAAAAAACGTCATAAATGGAAAGTAGAGCTGAATTACCATACCAACGCCTACTCAAAAACTAACATTCTTAAGTGTAAAGTTTGTCAGAAGTCTTATCTTTGTGGTCTGGTACACTTACTAACAGATGCCTCGCCATGCCGCCTCCGCCGGGACCCGGAAAACGAGGAAGGCCTAAGAGGCGTTGGATCGACGTCGTAAGGGACGATATGCGTGCTAATGGGCTTAAGGCAAAGGACGCAAAAGACCGAGCGAAGTGGAGGCGGCTAGGTAGGAAAGCGGACCCCGGGCACCGAGGTGAAAGCCAAGGTTAGCAACCGGGGCTGGCGCTCGGTTGATGATGATGATATACACTTACTCCTTAGCGGGCCATTTTGCGTGGGCCATAGCAGCCTCTACTCCAACCAGCCCATCTCACTCCAGAAGCATACAAGTCTTTTCGGTTTGCTCAGGGCATCTTTGAACGAACTTGGTGCTCCAAAGGTTGGTTGGCTGTTTGAGGTTGGTTGGTTGGTTGTTTGAGGTTGGTTGGTTGGTTGTTTGAGGTTGGTTAGTTGAGAGGTTGTGTGAAGTAAAAAGACTCACGTAGGCGAAGCCGCTGGCAGAACCTAAGTTACTAATGAATGTGAAGTTTAATAGGCTGTTCGGAATTCTCAATTCTAAGACCGAGGGTTAGGTTTCTTGGCACTTTTTTTCATGACGTAAAGAGGACCCAGTTTTTTGTATTTTAAGTTTCTTATATTTCAGGAAAAAATATTTGTTTTTTAAATATTATTTTAATCTTATGTACAATACTTGACTTGATTTGACTTTGTTTTACTTTAAGTAATTTGAGTCAATAATAAAGCAATATATTTAAGACATAGTTTTTTTTAAATGGACCTTTCTTGCTTTGAATTAATAATAATAATATTCCACAACTAACACGACCAAGCTAAGCAGAGCTTGTGTTATGAGTACTAGACAACTGATAAACATACTTATATATTTCTAAATATATACACATTATAGATAAATTACACTGAGACACAGAACAAATGATCGTGCTCATCACACAAACATTTGTCAATCGAATCTACGACCTCCGCCATAGCTGTCAGGGTACTAGACTGACAAGCCAGTCAAATAAAAATGTTGTATGTGTTCTTATACAAAAAAATCATTGTGCGTAAAAGCAATCGTTTCGTTATTGTGTATTTCAAAACCAGAAAGCGCCCTCTATCGACGATCGGAAGGTACATTACACATACATTTTCTAGGAATTGCGGTATTCAATTCTATGGACAGAAGCACTTCTAAAAATATGACCAGAGTTTACTACTGAGCGCAATATACAAGAAAAAGAAGAAGAGATTAAATAATACTTTAATGTTAATAATAAGTTTGATCAAGATTTGGATATCAATGTATGAATTTCTTGTTGTAGATGTCCCGATTGACAATACAAAGAAATACAAATTGGAAACACCTAAAACGAAAGTAAGGACAAAACCCAACATCTTTAAAACATCATTTTTGGATGAAAAAACAAAAAATCTAATCGAATTGAATAAATTAAAAGCAAAAAAACTAACAAAAGAGGCTGTTACACCAATAAATGATAATGAAATTGCGGAAACAAAAGCAATTGAAATTAATATCGAACCTAAGGTAGAAGAAACAGAGACCCCTGTGAATGCTGAACAAGTCAGGACCCGATACAAGGCTCTAGTTAACGATAAATTCAAGAAAGAAAATAAATTCGATCCCGGAAAACTTGAAATTAACGAAATGAATAAACACAAGGACAATATAAGAACTATACTAGACAATTCTAACGCTACCATTATCAAAGGTTTTTGGGGAACTGGATATGCTTGTAATTTTTGCAACGAACAGAGAGAGATACCCTCAGAATTGAAATTACATAACTTTGAAGCTCATAGCAATATTGGAGACGAAGCTATCAAAGTAAAATATGTATCCGACTTAGTAATAAGACTGGATATCACCGATCTCAAATGTAAACTTTGCAACACAAACATACATTCTTTAGAACAATTTACCGAACATTTAACCAAAATACATTCGCTAATTATACATACAGACATTAAAAATCATATCATTCCTTTTAAGTTTGATTCGGACAAATTACAATGCGCTATATGTAAAAAGGAATTCAAATATTTCAAGCTGCTTTCTGAACATATGAGCGATCATTACAGAAACTACGAATGTTCGGTGTGCGAGCGAGCGTTCATTAACAAACAATCGATGCAAACACATAGTTACAGACACAACAAAGGTGTCTTCAAATGCTCACATTGTCCTAAAGTTTTTGATTCACGACCGAAGAGAAGTGTTCACGAGAGAGTTGTACACGCTTTGTCGAATAAAACTCGGAAATGTTCGTTGTGTAGCGAGAGATTTGCAACTAAAGACTTGGTTCAAACCCATGAGGTCAAAGCCCACGGGGTAAAACCTACAGTGTTTAATTGCCAAGCATGCAACAAGTCTTACCACAGTCAGAGTTCTCTAACTACCCACAGAAAACGATACCACTTGATGTTACGACCACATAAATGCTCTTACTGCGAAATGGCTTTCTTCTCGAAGATCGAACTCCGGTCTCATACGGTTACACATACTAAATCGAGGGATTTTAAGTGTGATATGTGTGCGAAGTCTTTTGGTACGCGATGTAGTCTAAATCAACATGTAAGGGGCCATTTAGATGATAGGAGATTCAAATGTGATAGTTGTGAGAGAACCTTCGTGCATCGAACTGCCTGGAAAGTGCATATGAGGAGCAAACATAGTAGGATAGTTTAGGGATGTGAATCTCAATAAAATAAAGTATGATCAGGAAAATAATGTTGTTACTGTGAAATGCGTAGACAACAAAAAAATACACTCTCAAAAACAATGTATATGTAGCGACATCTGTGACTCCACTTAAGAACTAAAATTCGGGAAAAATAGTGATTTAAAAGATCCCTGCGGGATTAGAACATATACAACAGTCCAATTACATTATTGGGCAATTTTATTGTAATTATTAAGGTTTCTTTGAGGCTAGAGTGAATAGGCTCTTAATAAACTAGTGCGCCTCATCATCAACTATTGCATCACTGCTTACCATCAGGTGGGATCGCTGTCAAGCACTAGTTTATGTCAATCATAATTAAGTAAGATCAACAAAATAGTGACCAAGATTTCACCTGTGTCCACCCATTATTTTCTTTTTCCCTATTGTCTTTTCATTGTGTCTGTAATTACGGTAGTTGAAAGGATAAATTTCAACAGTACTTAATGTATATAGATACTGTATATTACAGTATGGGCCAAATCAGGTTTCTAGCCAATGATCTTGCGCAAGCGTAAAGTATGTATCAAAATAAAATGCATATCAACGCACAGCTGAAACTACTAATATTATACTCCGTTCAAAATAACATTACACATTTAAAAAATCTTTTTTTTACTGTCCGTTCAACCGATTTTGAGTTTTATTACGTTGGTGGAATGACAAATGACGGCTGCAGTCAATAGTTGGTTTTTAACGACTTTTTTATTTATTAATGCCATCGTTATGCTTACGGAATAAAAGTTAAAATCATTTGAACAGACAGTGATGAAGGTTTCTTTATATGTAAAATTTTAAGGCAAATAGAGTATAGAAGCGTGAAATTTTGTTCTAAGGTTTCCTTTTATGATGTAAGCGAGCATTAAGAAAGAAAAAACAAAATTTACCCCTAAGGGGATGGAAACGGCTAATTTTACAAAGGTTGTATAAAAAACTTGCAATTACGCGAGCAAAGACGCTGCCAGAAACTTAGTTTTATTTTATGATTTGACCCATATTATAAGATAGATTACTACACCACTACTATATGTAGATAACTATATTTTTACATGTTCTTAAAATACAACAAAAAAAAAATGGTTGCCTGTAAAGTCGGTTTTACGGGCGAAGATTTTACGTGACAACGTCTTTTTCTCGGTAGAATATTTATTGATATGAATATAATTAAATTGCACAATAGGAACAAGGAATTGAATGAAAATAAGAATTGCACAAATTTTAACTATAGAAATATATTTTGTTTGCTGCGCGCGCGGCAGACCGATCATAGTTGAGTGGGAGAGAGACGCAAGGCATTCGGCGGGCCTCTCTCTCGTTCGGTGACTCATCGTAACGTTACCGAGCGTTACACTTTTTCATAAGTGACTCCCAGCCGCAACCTAATTTAAGACGTTGTCACGTCAAAAATATTATGTCAATAAATATTTTTGAATTCCTAAAAACCTCTTTTGATCGCGCCTCTCCTATTAACACTTAAGATTAAGATTTACCATATGAAAATTCGCAAGTCGTCTGAAAACACTACAATCTTCATTGTATTAACACAAATTGCACACAAGGGGACTTCATCTTCGTGAGACAGGATCACTGTACTCCCATAAATCGCTAGAAAGCCACAAGTTCAACTTCAACTAGGGGTGAACTTAGCACAGTTCCACCCCAAACCACTGTCTCACTGAGTAGACACTGACTCCCCATATGAACATTATTATTCCGTTTATTTATTCATTTTACATATTAATTACATTTTTAAATATTTATATTAAAAAAAAACATTATTAAATATAAAAAATATAAATATGAACATTATTATTATTATCTACACTAATATAATAAAGAGGTAGTTTGTTTTTTTATTTTTTTGTTTGTAGGAGGTAATCTCTGGAACTACTGGTCCGATTGGAAAGATTTTAGCAATAGAAAGCTGCTTTACTCCTGAGTGACATAGGCTATATTTTATGTACGCGGGCGAAGCCGCGGACAAAAGCTAGTATAGTATAAATAAAAACGAAATACCACTCACTGACAATTCACGAAATCTCAGAAACAGAACAAACATTTGTCAGTTAGGTTCTTTATAAGAACGAGCTGAGAACAGATTATACGAATCTCCATTATTATAAAACGGAGATTGCAAGGGGATAAACAGACTTATGCAACTTTCTAGACGAGATCTATCGTCGAAATTGTCTCTACTTTAATAAAAGTAAAACGGAACAGTTTTTATGTTTGTTATTTATTTATTATAACATCTTTACAGACGCGTCCAAGGCGATGCTATAACCAACAAAAAAGTACATGATAATGTTCTAAAATTTATTACAATTACTAGCTTTTGCCCGCGGCTTCACCCGCATGGTATTGGGGTTGAGGTTGGGGTTTCCGGGATAAAAAGTAGCCTATGTCCTATTCCCGAGTGTATCCTATGCCTATGCCAAATTTCATCCAGATGCGTCCAGCCGTTTTTGGCGTGATTGAGTAACAAACATCCAAACATCGTAACTTTCGCATTTATAATATTAGTAAGATATATAAAAACTAGCTTTTGCCCGCGGATTCGCTCCCGGCAACAGATTATTCTACTCTACCCTACTCTACTCTACTATACCCTACTCGAAAAAAAAAGTATCCTATGTCATTCTCCTGGCTCTAAACTACCTCCCTGCCAATTTTCAGCTAAATCGGTTCAGCCGATCTCGAGTTATAAGTGTTGTAACAAACCCGACTTTCTTTTATATAAATATAGATTATGCAATAAGTTCGGCAATTCTCAATAATTACTTGAGCTACTTCTACAAATATCAGCAGGCTTTAGCCAAACATATCCTCCGATAGCGCTATGATAATAAACTCTTATCTTTAGAACTGCTAGACTGATTGAAAAAATCTTTCTATATAGGATAGTCAGGTTCTTGGATAATAATATAGTCTACGTAATATTGCGTTATGACTTACAGAAACAGAGTATTAAATAATAATCAATTAAATGAACACCTAATTTCATAAGAGGCTTAAGTATTAGTCAAAAACCTTTGCAGCTTTAATCTAAAGAAAAATGACTAAAATCGTACGATGATTTATGTTTTTGTTTTTCTTTCCTTGTGTTTGTAATGAAACGCAGTGTTTACTTCGGGTTAAATACTTAATTAGTCCCTCGAACTTTGGGGCCTTCGGGCGCCAATAACTTTCTCGGGACTGAATAAGTTACTGAGGTGACTACACCTTAGATTATTACCTATATCTAGGTTAAGAAAGTACTATTTGATTTTAGGAAATTAGTAACTGTTAAGTCTAGGTATATGCAACATATTTTTATGTGATCCATGAACAAGTATGAACTGAATATGAAGTGCATTGATTAAAGCAACAACTCCTTGTTGTAGATGCCCAGTGGATTAAAAACAAACTGGACGGCGAAGGTAACAAAAAAATACCAAACAAAAAGCAAAAAGATGCCCGAATGACTAAATACACTTCGGAATCCGATGACGAAAAAGATATAAGCAACGTACAGAGAAACAGGAATCTTCTAGCAAGATTCAAAGAAAGCGTACGGACTGCCCTAAGATGCACGAACGCCACACCAGTACGCGGCCACTGGGGTATCGGATATGCTTGCATATACTGCAAACATCAAACGCCAAACGCATCAGAACTAAAAAACCATACACTAACAACACACTCGGAAAATATCGACGAACTAGACAACGTGAAATACGTAGCGGACATGATTATAAAGCTAGATATTACAGATCTCAAATGCAAGATTTGCGACAGAAATTCTGATACTCTTGAAGAAATTATGAACCATTTAAAGTATATACACAAACAAGCGGTACATCTAGACACTGTCAATCATATAGTACCATTCAACTTCAGCAAAGAGAATTTAACTTGTGCTCTTTGCGAGAAACAATTCAACTATTTCAAGCAGTTATACGAACATATGAATGAGCATTTCCAAAACTATAAATGTAAGAGCTGTGATCGGTTTTTCATTAACCAACGTTCGTTACGAACGCATGCGATTAGACACCAAATAGGAACATTTGTTTGTTCGTTTTGCTCCAAAATCTTCGACACGAGAATCAAAATGAAGGAGCATGAAAGAGTTTTGCATTTAAGAGGTTCTAAGACACGCAAATGTGGGTATTGTGAAGAAATGTTTATGGATGTCGTGAAAAGGGCAGAGCACGAAGTAAAAGAACATGGCGCTCCGGTCCAGAAGTTCGGATGCAAAGCTTGTGGAAAGGATTTCGAAAGCCAGCGTTCTTTGAACAATCACATGAACCATTTCCACCTGCAAATGCGACCTCACAAATGTCCGGAATGCGAGAAAGGATTCTATAATAAAAATGAGCTGAAACGACATAGGGTAAAACATACAAAAGTAAAGGAATTTCAATGCACAATTTGTTCAAAATTCTATTCTTCTAAAGGTTCTTTGAGGAGTCATATAAAGATACATGACAGTGATAAGTGTTTTACTTGTGAGAGATGTGGGGAGACGTTTATACAGAAGAATGTTTGGGTGAATCATATGACGAATCATGCGGAGTCTTTGGCTATGGAAGCAGCTGAAAATGCAGCAGGAATACATAGCGCTGGAAATGCAGCAGGAATAGATAGCGCTGAAAATGCTGCAGGATTAGATAGCGCTGGAAATGAAGCAGGAATAAATAGCGCTGGAAATGCAGCAGGAATAGATAGCGCTGGAGATGCTGCAGGATTAGATAGCGCTGGAAATGAAGCAGGATTAGATAGCGCTGGAAATGAAGCAGGAATAGATAGCGCTGGAAATGCAGCAGGAATAGATAGCGCTGAAAATGCGTAGGTCATGCAATTACCACTTTTGCAGGCTTGTGTATTGGCGGAATTTCTTCTTTAAGTGTAGTTCAATGGATGTTGTATTTATTCGTAAATTGATTCCTAGTCGATATTGTGATGTAAAATTGATGTTGCTTTGTATATCAAGTGTTTAAGAAACTGGACAATATGTGGAAATATTGAAACAAGTGCAATATCGGTAAAATAGAGCTGAGAATTTTGTACAGTACGGCTGTCGGATCTTGGTGAGTCTGAAGTAGGCTCTGCGAATTTTAGCGCTTGAAAACTCGTACAAAAAAAGGTTTTTTTTTTTTTTTTTTTTTTTTTTTTCTTTTCATTTCGACAACTGCCGTCTAGTCTCAAGCTAAGCAGAGCTTGTGTTATGAGTACTAGACAACTGATAAACATACTTATATATATTTCTAAATATATACATATATTATAGATAAATTACACCCAGACACAGAACAAATGAACGTGCTCATCACACAAACATTTGTCCTGGGTGGGAATCGAACCCACGACCTCCGGCATAGCAGTCAGGTTCACTAACTACTAGACTGACAGGCCAGTCACTACTAAAAAAAAGAAATGGTTGTCTTGGTTAAAACTAAGAAATGCAATTTGCTGTTGTTTGCAGTTGTTATTGCTGTTAAAAACTATTATTGGCAATTATTTTTTAAAACCTTTATTTTTGCACTAGTTTTCAAGCTCTAAAATTCATAAAGTCTAACTTCAGACTCGCCAAGGTCCGAGGGCCGTATTGTAGCTTGGACTACGTCAACAAAGTTTGCCAAAACAGTTTTCTTGAACTTGATTTGCTGACAAATACTACTAAAACATCCTACTACTATTATAAAGGCGAAAGTTTGTAAGTATGGATGTATGGATGTTTGTTACTCTTTCACGTAAAAACTACTGAATGGATTTGAATGAAATTTGGCACAGGCATAGGATACACTTCGGAATAGCACATAGGCTACTTTTTATCCCGGAAACCCCAAACCCACGCGGGCGAAGCCGCGGGCAAAAGCTAGTTAGAATATAAATATCTATGCCCTAAAGATAAACAAATAAACTATCCATGTAAAGACATCGCTTAAAAGACTTAGACTTATCCAAGACGACAAAAAACTATTTGTTTAAAAAACAAACGTCGTACTTTTAGCATGTTAACTAAAATTAAACCCATGCATTTAAACCTATGAGAAAATAACCACGAACAAGTTCCCTAGGTCTTGAAGTCAAGAGTGAATAGGTTACTTCTAGGCAAGCGTGCTCCACCGTCGACCACATCATCGCTTACCATCAGGTGAGATTGTGGTCAAACGCGAATCTATAAAGAAATGCTTAGCATTTAGTTAGTACTAGCGTTTGCCCGCGACTTCGCTCCCGTCAACTGACTATTGTTTTCTACCTTGCTCCACCTTTCTCTATTCTAGTCTACCCTACTATATCTTGCTCTACCCTAAGCTACCTACCTACCAGCCCAACCAATCTACCTTGATTATGTTTTTACAAGCTTTTTTTTACTTTTAAACTCTCTTTGTATTCTGATGAACGAAACAAAAAAAGAATTATTAAAATAATAAAAGTTATAGCGTGACCAAACAGAAATATTTTTCGATGGTCTTGCTAAAACTCTGGCTGTGTGTAAAACTGTGGCTAAAATGGCTGAACCGATTTAGCCAATTTTGCTATTGAAATACCGAATAAATTGGGTTAACTTTGACCTCGGGGTGTAACTTTGACACAGCTTACCAATTACCAATCAATAGAAACAGAGTTTATCATGTTCCTATTGTTTATTTGGCTTGTCCAAAGTTATGCCCCAGGGCCAAAGTAACCCCACTACGGTATTCGTGATACTCCAGGGAAGGTTTAAACGGTGAGAAAGTATGAAAAAATTCATAAAAAAAATCCGTTGTCCTAATATTTAGAGACTACTAGCAAACCCGGCGAACTCCGTTTCGCCACCAGATGGCTTCGTTTTATTTAACATTTTGTTTCGTTTGGTGATTAAAAGATGAAGATTTTTTTTTTTGTTTTTTTTCCCGTATTTTCTTTGCTATAAACCTCACGGAGCCCGAGACCTTTCCAACGAATGCAAAACTGTGGAACTCGGTTCGTGCGTTCTGGAGTTATAGCGTCAGGAAGGAAAACCCGACTTATTTTTATTAGAGACTATAAGGCGGTACGAAGTTCGCGGGGTCAGCTAGTTATTAAAAATCGTTAAATTTTGATAGTTTCAATCCCGTTGAGGGTCGATTCGGTACATGAAACACTATCGATAGGTAAAGATAAAATTAATTGTATTATAAATGTCTATTTATTGTGTGTTTATCAGTGTTTCAAAGAAGTAGATGTGTAAATTTACCATTAAAGCTGTTAGCTAACAAAATACTGAAAATTATCAAATAGAGGTTAAAATAACTTGATTATGTATAGTTATCAAATAAATGTATATGTCAAGGAATCAAAATATCAGTTTTTTTTTATTTATTAAAGCGAGCATGTTCTAAGACACGTGACTTCACCAATCCCAAGACACATTACTTTGTATAATTTATTTCATCACCACTGCTCTCAAAACGGTGAAGAAAAACATAGAGAAGAAACCGACATGTCCTAAATTTAAAAATTTTATATCCTAGTGATAGACAAGCACGTTCATAGAAACTATTTGTCAAAATACTGAAAAGGTAGGTATTAAATTCGAAAGCATGTGACAGTTACCAATCCGCACTGGGCCCGCGTGGTGGATTATGGCCCATTCCCTCTTCTAGAGAGGAAGCCTGTGTCCCAGCCGTGGGAACATTAAAAGGCTAATGATGATGAAATAGTGATCTGCTTCATCGTTGTCCAACTTTGAGGACAGCCTCCAGTCTAACAGGATTTCTGGAGCCATGCATAAATGTGAAAATGTAACACCAGGGCCCTGCAACTGTGGCAACGGAGGTGGTGGGTTTTTAGTCGGTAAAAGTCCACACCGCGCAATGGCGGGAGGTGTCAGTGTATGCCTACCGTAAGTGGTCTGCACTGTCCTTACATAATCAATGTGATAATACTGTAATATGGAAATATTGTAAAAAAAAAAAACAATTATTTTAAAAGAGTAACCATGGAGTTTCTTGCCGGTTCTTCTCCATAGGAAACGACCAATTTGGAACCGTGCACTAGCTTCTGACGTTTTACAAGTGCCCATGTAGGCCTATGTGAAATAAAAAGATTTTGACTTTGACTTTGTAAAAAAAAATCTTAACACGATGCTGAACACGATTCTGCTTGGCAAGACTGCCGTGCTATTAAGAAAACAGCCTAGAGCGCAACGATGGCCGAGGCGACGAAATCCAAATAGGTCCATTGGATCAACAACCCAATGTCTAAGCAAATTGGGTTAACAGTCCAATGTGCCTATTTCGATTTCGACGCTGCGGCCAGCGCTTCGCTCAAGGCGATTTTCTTTGAGAATAGCATAGGTGAATATTCAGTCTCCGGATAATTACTATGCTGGGTACACTTTCATAAAAATTAGGGCAGTCTTAGAAGTTCATACAAATTGAGATCGGTGACCGGGTGGTAAAGGCTCCGACTTTATTTCATCACCACTTCTCTTAAAACGGTGAAGGAAAACATCGTGAGGAAACCGGCATGTCCTAGAACCAAAAATTCCAAGGTATGTGACATCCCGTAGGGGCCCTGTAGAAGGGTTGAAGCCGACTAGGGCCAAGGGTCCGTGACTAAAAGGAAGGCTCTGGCCCTAGTATGTATGGCAACGTAGGAACGGTGTAGGTGGTTTAGTCAGTGTGAAATTAAACCCATGCATTTAATTTAAAACCTATGAGAAAACAACCACAAACAAGTTCCCTAGGTCTTGAAGTCAAGAGTGAATAGGTTACTTCTAGGCAAGCGTGCTCCATCGTCGACCACATCATCGCTTACCATCAGGTGATTTTGTGGTCAAACGAGCCTAAAAAGAAATGCTTAGCATTTAGTTACTAGCTTTTGTCCGCGACTTCGCTACCGTCAACTGACTATTGTTTTTCTCCACCCACGGCTCTGGGAATAAGGCAAGGAAGGAATGGGGTAGGTTTTTTAGTCAGTAAAAGTCTGACACTGTTGCCCACTCCGCCCAAGGGCGGGATTCATCAAGATTCTTTTTCGATAAAATTGACCATACCAAGACAACCGATTTCCTTTCAACTTGAAAAACGATTAATATATCGGATATAAATTCTAAGCGTGCTAAAGTAACGATAAATGATAAATAAATAAATGATAAATGATCTTTATTTTGCAAGTAGGTTTAAAAAACACTTTTACACGTCATTTTTTTTTATGCTAGATGAGTCCACTATACTAAAATAAAATATAACAAAAATTTATTCCTTTCAGCTGATGAAGAAGTGGAAACAAACCGCGAGAAGATGTTCCAACTCATCAAAGAAATCAAAACCATCCTAACATTCACAAACGCGACCCCGTACAAGTCTAAGAATATTCGCTACTACTGCGCATACTGCTCCACCGATGGGCCTCACTTCGAGGACCCCGACGACCTCCGAACTCACACGAGGACGGAACACGTGGGCCACAGGACTGAGAAAATAGAATACGCCATGCGACCTTACTGGATGAACGAGGTGATCAAACTAGATATAGAAAACCTTCTCTGCACCGTTTGCTGTGTAGTCATAAACAATTGGAACGAAATGTTTCGACATCTAAAAGATAAACACAATGTTCACTTAGACCAAGCTTATACTAGAGTCATTCCGTACGTGTTAAGAAGTAATCTCCAATGCGCGTTATGCAAAGAATCTTTTTCCAACTACCTACATTTAGACGGACATATGAATGCTCACTACAACAATTACGTATGCGATGATTGTGGAGACACATTCCTAGCTCGCACCAGATTAAAACAGCACATACAAATACACAACACTGGCAAATTCAGCTGCAGTTTCTGCGAGAAAGTATTTACTTTACAGAAATATAGACGCAAACATGAGGAAACAGTTCATGAGCAGCGAGCGAAGTACAGATGTCAGTACTGCCCTGAGAGATTCGCTGGGGAATATTTAAAACACTTACACTGCTTATCGGCTCACCCAGAAACAGTAAAAACTATAACCTGTGAGTTTTGTGGGGACTCCTTCACGTGGAAACAGTATTATACGGCTCATATAAGAAAGAAACATCAGAATAAAAAGCCTTATGAATGTAGTAAGTGCAATAAAAAGTTCTTTGGGAACTATGAACTCAAGGAGCATATGTTAAGACATGTTGGGGTGAAGAACTTCGAATGTCCTATTTGCCATAAGAGATATGTGTCTACGAATTCATTGAAGCAGCATATGAAACAGCATAAGAAAAAAGGTGAAATTCCAAATGATACGATTTTCTGTGTACAGTGAAATATGGGTAGCTGGGATCCTATGAAACATTGATATCTGGGATCCCAAAAAACAGTGATATCTGGGATCCCAAAAAACTGTGATATCTGGGATCCCAAAAACAGTGATATCTGGGGTCCCAAGAAACATTGACAGTTGGGATCCTACGAAACATGTACATCTGGGACCCAAGTCTGCTATTTTCAAAATATTGTCATTCCAACACGATTTCATTGTCATTTTGCTAAAAGTTCGTAATCTGTTAATTCATAATGGCTGATCATTGGACGGTCAGTGGTGTCGTAATAGAATTGTGGTGCGAACTATTTTGTAACGAATTATAAACAATAACTGCACAATAACACTCTAATCGTAAGTCACTGATGAAAGGAACTGTCACAATTTTATTAATTTATCGCATAATTATGTCAAATACACACCATTCTAAAAAAAAATCTTTTAATGAAGTGTCAGTGGTTGATCATTGGAAAATCATAATGACGCCATCATATTAGTAGATTACCAAACTTGTCAAAATCAACAATTTTGAAATCAGTGAACGACTATTCTGACACTATTGTAATAGCAGACTTGAGGCCCTGGGATCCCAGGAAATATGGGCAGCTGGGATCCCAAGAAACATGGACAACTTGCATCGTAAGAAATCATACTCCATTCGCAAAAAGACTAGGCATTTTAACAAACTTCCCTTTATTGTCCTTTCAACCGATTTTGACATCTATAGTTCGTTTTTTAATTATAGACTACGATTTGACAACTCAAAATGTCACACTCTAGAAATATGTCCCCAATTTTCTGGAGTTTGATATTTTAAGTTAAATCGTAGTCTAGGATTAAAAAACGAACTATACTGCGTTGTTTGTATGACAAATGGCAGCAACAGTAAATAGTTGGTATTGTAACCACTTTATTTACTTTTAATTGCACCTTTATGTACACGGATTAGAAGTCAAAATCGTTTGTATGGACAGTATAAAACGTTTGTTTCGAATGGAGTGTAGATTTGTTTTTTTTTTAGTTTTAACTTTAATTTACAGTGTTTTTGTGTATATTTTTTTTTAGGATAAATCTTCTAAATTTATGGAAAAAAAAACTGTTACTCCCTAACTGATTGAGTTGACGTTTCGCAGATAAGTTCAGTTGAAATGACAATGTGTGTGTAGCGCCATCTATCGCGTCACATGAGAACTAATCCTGTCGCCCAATCAAAGTTCTCCGCGCTATTTGAACATATAGAACAGCCCGAAATCACGTATCGGGCAGTAGCCCACCAGACGTAACACCTGTCTGGTCGGAGGATCCACCCTCTCAACTTTTAAACAATAAAAAAATTCAAAAGATATACAAAGAAAAATAAATATTAATTAACATAAAAGTATCCAATTATTTCGTAGCGGCTTTTGACAAGATTTCATTCAAGAATTCGTTTGAATTTTTAAAGGCTGTAGCTTGTTTTATCACTCGTTTTTTTTTTATGAAAGGTAGAAAGAAACAGTGACAAACAGTGTCTTAATGTATGGTTAACCTAGGACAAAACATACTGGGGTGAGAGTAATGCCTTACTGAGGTGGTCAGAACCTCTCGGCCGATGTATTCAACCTTTAACCCCAGAGCTTTGGCTTTAGCAATTGCGCGCGTTTTTTTTGATAAATTTTATTTTAAATATTACGTCTCCGATTAGACTTGTTTTGATGCGTAATTATAGTTGTCGAAATCAGGATTAACTTGATATAAATGTTTCTGTATAAAACCTGCATTAGTCAAGTTTTATTTGTCGGTAAAAAATAAAATTCGGTCTATGCCATGGACACTTCGATGCGTCGTTGGCGGTCAAAGGACTATGTTACTGATTTATTCTTATTCAATGCGTCTTAAAATGTAACCATTTAGGGTTAGTTTACACCGAGACGCGACGATGCAGGAAGAGGCCAGTGATTTCGCGCGGCACCGCGAGACCATAGTATAAAGAGAAGGGAAGTAGGTTATCTTCATACAAACGCACCGCGCGCGGCTTGTATGTGTGCGCCATAGTATCTACACGTCGGCGCACGCACACTGTAACAAAATCTCGACCCGTTTCTCAGTGCGCCAGTCGGGGCTAACACTATACGAGTTTCGCGCGTCACTGCTTTTCGGCACCGCTAAATCAAAACAAAATGTCTGATAATCGCAGGAGAACGTATTGCTGTGTGTTTGGGTGTCTTAACAATTCATAGATTCTAGAATTGTCTCTGTTCAGATTACCTATTGAACAAGAAAGGTAAGCTAGTCAGTCATTCTAGCATATAATTTTTACTTGATTTTGAGATACCTACTTACTTTTTTTTGTATTAGTTTTCTATCACACAGAGGAAGTAGGTGGGTAGGCTTAATTTCTACTTTTAATCTGTCAATTGATTTGCTGCTATTGCTTTGTTTACGTTTGGTTATGGCGATTTCTCAGTTACTTTAGTTTCTCACCTACTTACAGTTAGAAAATCGTAATTCTAATTATATAATTGACTAATTGTAAATCAGATATACATATAAAGCAAAGTTCGAATCATAGCAACAAATTCGATTATAGTCTAAGAGATGGGCGTGAGTTTTTAATGTTCTTTTAGTGTTTCTTTTAATTATAATATTTTAGTCACTATTCATTTTTAGGGTTCCGTACCTCAAAAGGAAAAAACGGAACCCTTATTTATTTATTTATTCAGATAGGATCAGTTCGTTGTCCCTTCGTCTATCTGTATGTCTGTCTGTTAAGTCCCTCTATCTCGAGAATGCGTGATGTATCTAGTTGAAATTAAAACCATAGTCCCTTCAAGCTGTGAAAAAACGAAACTTTTAAGTTAACGAATAAAACAGATACGGCTGTTTATATCGCAAAAAAAAACGTATTTTTTTATACCAGTTTTTTATTTTTATTATACAAGTAAAAAATGCAACTTCTTGATCCTTGCCAATTTATAGGCACTGAATTAAAATTTAGCTAAAAGTGACAACCCTAAGACAGTAGGCAATTATATCGCGGATTGGGCCGGAGATAGCCTACTGCCCTTCTCTTTATACTATGGCGAGACGCATCGTAACGTTGCGAGGCGCGTAGTAACATCACGCCGCACAGATCAGTAATACACCGCTGCGTCGCGCTACGCCGCGAGGCGCAGCGCTGCATAGAGCAACGTATTCTAAATTCTCACAATGAAATATGTATCTTTTCGCGTAGTAAATAAAGTTCTATTTTGAGTCACTTTATTAAAATGTGCGTGCAGCGTAAACTGACCCTTAATTGGAACCTAGCGTAGAATAGAAAAATGTTACTGGATAATTGCAAACGTTACTTTACGATTGATATAGTAAAATTGTATTTTTTGGGTAGCACTGTATTTGTAATTTGTTTATCTAGATATCATAACCTGTTCGAGATTTATTACAATCTGATGGTGTTTAAAATAATCCAGTAACATCAACATTTGTTTAGCATTTAGATAGATTCTATATTGTTATCACAACATATTTTTATCGCCTTTTTTCTTTATTTGTTAAATTCCTAGGATTTTTGTACCAAAGTAAGCTTTATTGACTTTTCAAATATTTGTGTAATGTAAATATATATAAATAAAAACACAAGAGCTTGTTTATAATGTTGTTTCATTTAATATTTTTATTTGAAAAAAAAAAACAGTTATTTGCAATTTGTCTATAGACTGAGAGCCAAAAAACATATCCGCTGCGCTGCTAAAGTCGGCCGCCGGCGCGAAAGCTTTAGTAAATGGATATAATCAGTATCTTCATTATCGCTAATTTAAAACAGTGTCTTTATTACGTGCCCCATGACAGATGTTTTTCATATCAGCGGCGCCACGAGCAGCCTTAAGTCGCCACTGGCAGAGACACCGACAAACGAATAGCGATACAATGCGTTCCAAATGTGTCCATGTTGTGACGTCACGATTTACTGACAAATCGAGGTAAAATATTAGAATGGGAGTTTATTTACAAACTAAAAAAAAAAAAGTTTAATCAGAATCAAGTTTTTCAACTACTCATTTCAGAGTTCTTCAATTTTGCAAAAATATCTTCGATTGACAGTACGGCGTAACGTCACATCCTGTCGATCGATCCTATTCTTATTTGGAACACATAGTACTGTCTTTGAAATCTAGAGATAAAGTTTTAAATTTAATAATTATAATTGTCGATGGTTCGTTCAGTCACTTGAGACATTTTGAACTAGAGTAGAATTTTTTTAAGTCTGCGCGCGGCGAAAAAAGGAAACTAATTATTTGCCGTCATCTTGACATTTATGTCAGGTGTCAAGAGAATGTTTTGTGTTCCGTGTTTTTAATCGTTTCCAAAGTAAATAATCGTCATCATTATACCGAAAGTGGTTAAAAGTGCTGGTAAAGATATTATCTTGAAATTCTAACGTGCTTGTTAAGGGGAATGAAAAAATATCGGGCTTACGATACGATTTTCCAAAAGTGGACCATTTGTCAAATATTTTTTTCGGGTGACCAGAACAACAAATCTCCCTGAATATTCGTACCCGAGTGGTGCCTGGCAGAAAAACAGAGTCGGTTGAAAATGGACTGCTACCTATGTATTAAGACTAGTGATTATTATAACAAGCTATTAAAGAGTTTGTTGAAAATGGACTGCTACTGTGTATTTTAATCTTAATCAAGTGACTATTATGACAAGCTATTATATATTAAATAAAGTACATATTTTCTAAGTTCCATGACTTTTTTATAATAATTAGACAACCTATAATTCAATCTATTTGTTTACTTTCATTAAAGAAGTAATTATATAGATTTGGATCTATATCAATATCTACTTCTACACTTCTACACTAATATAATAAAGAAGTAAGAAGTAAGTCATAGGCTATATTTTATGATTATGAATAATATAATAAAGAAGTAAAGTTTGTTTTTTTATCTCGAGAAATTGTATAGGAACAGAGTTAATTATGTTAAAACAAGAAATTTTCCGCGGACGAAGTCGCGGGCAGAATTTAGTATATTATATAAAGATCAATGCAACTTTATAACTCAAGAACGTGCCCACCTATCCAAACTAAGTAAATGTTTAGGCTTTGTTCGGACTATTTAGTAGATGGTTTATGTGAAGTTTTTCAAAATCGGTCAAGGGGTTCTTCATTTATTACATTTTTCTGATTCCGGAAGCGAAGCCGCGGGCAAAAGCTACTAATATAATTATAAAAGCGAAATACAACTCACTGATTAATCACTATATCTCAGAAACTATAACACCTACAAACTTAAAATTCGGCAGGTAGGTTTCTTACAGGGTGTAGACGTCCGCTATGGACAGATTTTACGAAACTCCACCCCTGTGGTGGTTAACAGACTTTCACGCAGGCGAAGCCGCTGGCAGAAGCTGGTATACCTACCTACTACAGAAAAAAGGCTACGTGCGGCTAAAATTTGTTTTAATTTTTTGATAATATTTGTTGTAAAATCGCTATCGCTACATCGTTAACTAATCGTCATCCATAATTTTAGAAAACCTGAAGAACCAACTAAAATGTAATAATATGTAATGAAATGAATCGTATTTCCCATTATTGATTTCAAAACGTATTTCTTGTGCTTTGTTTACTTTGTAATTTTTTTATTATATGAGGGAAAGTAGATTAATTACACTGGCAACATTAAGCACGCCCCCAGCTACGCGCAGACTTAACGTAATCCAACTCTACCAAGTTACCAACTACCGCTACTCGTCGCTAGATGGCTTAGTATGAACTGTAACTGCTTATAAAAATAAGGGTGATATTTGAATGGTTTATCAGCATCACCGCCGCGCCTTCGGTAGAACTACTCACCGCACCACGAATGTAGGTTGGAACTCAAATAGTGATGTAACCTGATTTGATCGAAATAACGTTAAAAGTACGAAAACGGATGTCTCACATAAATTTATACAGACAATTGACGTGACGCATTCGAAACGCGCACTGTCGATGACGCGCCGGCGATGTATTTCCTTCTACCGCCGCGTTGTTACATTCGTTTCTCACTAGTCTCGATCTATCCTGTCCGAGAGACGTAGGTGTGCTCGCGCCAATAAAAGCAGTTCGCGAAATCTACCCGCGGAAACCCACTGCTGTGGACTATTATTTGTGTACCTACACTATAGACTTGCTTGTTCTTAACTTTTACTCCTTTTATAGCAACCGTGTTGTTGTGTTGTGTGTGAAAAATACACCTGGAGGTAATAACGAAGAGTTTTATGTATTCACCACTTACCAAGTAAGTAAGTAGGTACCTACCTACCTACACCACACACACTCTATAAACTACTAACTTTTGTCCGCGGCTTCGCTCGCGTACATAAAATATAGCCTATGTCACTCAGGAGTGAAGCAGCTTTCTATTGTTGCTAAAATTTTTCCAATCGGACCAGTAGTTCCAGAGATTACCTCCTACAAACAAAAAAATAAAAAAAACAAGTTTACCTCTTTATTACATTAGTGTAGATCAAATGCCGTAAGATAATTTTTAGATGCAGGAAAATAATACAATAAATATAATGAAATTTTTGTTTGTTTGTAAGACATGTGACATCCACCAATCCGCACTGGGCCCGCGTGGTGGATTATGGCCCATTCCCTCTCCTAGTGAGAGGAGGCCTGTGTCCCAGCAGTGGGAACATTAAAAGGCTGATGATGATGATGATAATAATTGTTTATTTTATACTGGGTAATTGAAAAAAAATGCCAAAAATTTCGTAATATTTTATTATTAGGTAGGTATATTTTTGATTTTTTTTAAACCTTTATTTTTGTACGAGTTGTCAAGCGCTAAAATTCGCAGAGCCTAAGGCGGTTCACACACTGCCCCGCATCATGCTGCATGTTGCGTTTAAACTTGTCTACGCGCCTACTTGCGGGAGTGCAAATTTGCATCATCGTGCGTGTTTTATACGCACACACGCGCGTAGGTGCGTTTTGTAGATTCATGCATGGCGGCTCTCATTTATTCGCCGTTCTCTATGGTGGTCGTGCAGTACTGAGCATCACGATCGTTTTGATAGAAATGGTTAATAGTGTGGAACTCATTCGGGACGCTGCCATTTTACTAACTGTTTGGTTTTTGTATGGTCACAAATACACACACAAAAACAAACACACACGTCACGCCCATTCAAAATCACGCGCGGCACTGCGGGATTCGGTGTGCCATACCTTGCGTCTCGCCCCGCACCCACGCGCGGGGGTGCATGTGCCGCGTGTATGCGCGTGATCCGCATGAACGCGCGTGGATGCATTTTCAGTGTGTTGGACTGTGCGTGTTTTCCATACAAACGGAGATACTTACAAGCAACGAAAGAGCACGCATCCACGCGCCACGCTGAATCGTCTAACTTCAGACTCGCCAAGATCCGACAGCCGTACTTGCCTTGTTGTTAGACACTCGTACAATTCTTATTATTATTGCCATGTCTATTAGTAGGGACTCTGCAGAAGGGTCAAAACATCCTAGGGCCCAGGGTCTCTTTCTGAAAGGAAGGCTTGGCCCCAGTGCGAAGGGCAGAGAATGAACGGTGTGGGGTGTTAGTCAGTAAGAGTCTGACACTGTTTCTCGCTCCGCCCAACAGCGGGATTCGTCGTTGGATGATTTTTGGGCACCATAAAAAAAAACATCGATTTATTATTACATATCTTCTAAGATTTATATACATGTTTTAGATAAGTTAATCTATTCTCTAAATTTCGCAAGTTTTCGTTCTGAACTGAAAATTTTTCCTCTAAAGATTTTAAAAGTTCTTGAAGGTTAGTAATTTTCTTCTTAAATCGTCTGTTTTGAGTTTGCAAACTTTTAATTTTCATTTTCTGTCGATTTATTTTGCTATCTTTCCAATCTAGTATTTGTTTCATTCTTTTTGTTTCAGGAGAAGCATTATAATCAATATTTAAATCTTGGTTAGTCGATACGGGCTCGGTCTCCTCTTCAGAATCATCAAGCTGAAACAAAATATAAATTTCACAGTAACACAACCTTTGAATGCTTAGATAGGAGAATGACTAGCTATTGGCTGCAACTTCTAAAAAATAGTGTACAGACTTAGTTTACTATTTCCAGCCTTGCATTCAAAAATTGCAGAGTAGTGTAGAGTTGCAACTCAGAGTCGTCCTTTTATAGCTCTTCTACCTTTCTACCCTAGAGTTAACCCAACTAACTCTAACTTCGAGCAGGGTAGGTTGTGTTGGAGTAAGCCATTGACACAGAATAGAACTCTACGTTTTCGTTCAAAAATGCGAGGTTAGGGTGTCAACCCCGATGACGTCACTAGAGTAAACTTCAACCTCAAATCTGAACGCAGCGTAGGTAGGGATGTACGTCAATGTCCGATTGTCCGCAAGAAAACCGTAACTTTTAACTGAACTGAATTAGTTAATCTACTCGTCGCTAGATGGCAGTGATTTAGTTTCATTTGTTCAAACAAACATTGATATTGATTGAAGAAATTTTTTTGGACAAGTTTATAATGTTTTGAACTATTTTTTTTCTTGAGGATATTATTTAAAAACCGATAATGTTTACCTCATACCTTGACATTCGTCGATTTAAAAATAATAATTGTAATTGAACCGAATTAGTAAATCTACTCGTCGCTAGATGGCAGTGTATTTAATTTAATCAAATTTTCAACAACAGAATAGAAAATTGGGTACCTACTAATAACTCTGGTGTATTCAACCAAATTGTTTTAGTTGTAGGTAATGTGTGCAAAGTTCACACGAACCCAAACTCGATCGTTATGTCGTTTAATTACCGAGTTCCTACGGTCACCTTCCGGTTCCATCATCAGATCAACTCTACACAATAATTTTGCATTATCATCTGATTGACACAAGCGTGCAGTATTTCAGCTCAATCGGTAAACGGAAAGTAAGTAGATCAAATTTACAAGAGTTGATCACAAACTTCAAAAAAGTTTTTTTTATGGTGGGAAAAATCATCGAATGACGAATCCCGCCCCTAGGCGGAGCGGGAGACAGTGTCAGACTTCTACTGATTAAACGATCCACCGTACCTTCCTGCCTTAGTTCCTGAGCCCCGGTGTTTCGCTTTCGCATCAACTCTTAGACCCAGAAGGCATTCAACCCTGCTGGGCCCCTACAGTTGCTGACAACTCCTTGAGGCGCGCGGGAACAGTGCGCGCCATCGACGATTTGGGCTCGGTCCGGACAGTTAACGGATGAGCGGACAGCAAGCTACCCATTACTCGCCGTTCGCAAGCCCGCGCCTACGGTGACAGGTGAAACTTAATATAGGTTAGCTTATCCATACTAATATTATAAATGCGAAAGTAACTCTGTCTGTTACGCTTTCCCGCTTAAACCTCTCAAAAGAATTTGATGAAATTTGGCACAGACAATCTTTAGGCCCGGTATCCACCAAAGCGGAGAGGAGAGGAGACGAGAGGAGATGTGCCGCGAAGCTGGCAGGTTATTTCCACCAAAGCGGAGAAGAGATGCGTTGCGGAGAGATGTGAGCTGTGTAGCAGAGATGTGAGCTGTGAGAGATCGAAAACAGTCAAGTTCTGTCTACGAAAGGAAGACGTCATGCGAGGCGCGCGGAGAAGGCAGCGGGGTGAACGGTGCGCGAGCACGTGCGCAGCCCGGCCGCCCGACTAGACACTTCTCCGCTCTGCCGCGCCGCTTGGTCGCTCGCTGCACAAAATTCTATAGAAAAATGAGACATCTCCTCTCCTCTCCGCTTGAGCCATTTCCACCAGAGCTAAGCGGAGAAGAGATATGGAAATAACGAAATCGGATTGGTTTATTCAAACACATCTCCTCTCGTCTCCTCTCCGCTTTGGTGGATACCGGGCCTTAGACCCTGAGAAAAGATATAGGCTACCTTTTATTGTGAGGACGTAGACGAAGTCGCGGGTACCAGCTAGTAGGTAATAAAACACGCAATCCGTAACACTATTTTATTAAATATAAATATATTACACTTAACCTACTGCAAACTAAATTCTAAATGATGCGTTTTCAAATGGCCTTTCAAGCTGCATTTCTGCACGAAAGCCTGTCCGCAAACCGCGCAAGCAAACCTGCGGTCATTGTTATGTATCCTCATATGTTCTTTCAAAGTCTTTTTTCTAGCATACGACTTTTTACAGACGGAACATTCGAAAATTCTCTCTCCATTATGTTTGATCATGTGCACTCGCAATTCATTTTTCGTAAAGCATTTGTAGGAACAAGTCTCGCATTGGAAATCCCTTTCCTCTAAATGGTCTCTTTTCATATGACGAGATAGTGTGTACCGTCGATCGAAGCTCTTATCGCAAACATTGCATTTGTATTTCAAAGGAGCTACCCCATGGACTTGTACTAAATGTTTTTGCCTCCTAAAATACTCGGCGAAACGCTCCGGACATTTAGTACACTTAAAACGCTTAAGCATTTTGTGAACTGCGTTAACATGGTTTGTAATTTTCTGTTGAGTTGTGAACACTTTTCCGCACTGTTCGCAAGGAAAGTTCCCCATATTATGCATGCTTTTCGAATGAACTTTTAGTCTGTATTTCGTTGCGAAACCCGTCCCACATTCTTTACACACATAGTTCCTGAAATGTACATTCATATGGCGTTCTATAGAGCCAAAAGTTTCGAAATTAAAACCGCAAACTTGGCACTCAAAGACGCCATTTTGAGCCAACTTAAAAGGAATCACTCTATCGGTATACTCTAAATATAATTTCTTTTTATGTACATTTGTTAAATGACTTTTCATTTCGTTTATATTGGGTATATTTTTGTCACATAGAGTACATTTTAGGTCGGTGACATCGACGTATACAACGAGACATTCTGCTCCGTAAGTTTTGAGAATATTTTTTATTTCTGATTTTTTATGTTGGTTCGTGTGTTCTCGTAGTTTGTCGAGGTTCTCGAAGATGTTGCGGCAGTAGAAGCAAGGGAAGCCGGTTCGACTCCGGCCCCTGAACGGCGTGACGTTGGAGCATTCTAGTATGGTGCCTGCGTTCACTATGTGAGCGAGCTTCTCTGATATGATGACTCGGCGTGGATTGGTGGAGACACGGCGGCTGTCTTGTTCTTCTATTAGCTTTAGGATCGTTCTTGGTAGTACTTTTATATCTGAAACATTAAAATAATGGATATTTATATACATACACTACCTGACCCGGCAAACTTTGTTCTGCCTTAGAAGCAATAAATGAGCAGATTTTTTTATATTTTTAGTATGCTATGCCCTTCTCCTGGTCCTTAGCTACCTGTTGAAGGCAAGGTTCAAGTTTATTAACACTGTGTCAATGAGGTTTAGAAAATGATATATATAGTCTGTTCTTTACGAGGTTTATTGGCAACTAAAGTACTTACAATCATGCATCGCTTTATATTTATTAAATTAATTTCAACACTACCTTCCTACCAATTTACAGACAAATCGGTTCAGCCGTTCTTGAGTTAAAATAGTGTAACTAACACGACTTTCTTTTATATAATTATAAAGATTTATACTTAAGCCCCCCACCAATTACTGGTGACGTAATGATAAACACTGGACATTCAGCGAATTGGACATTCTACGCCTAAAAGTCGAGAAAAAAAGACGACACGACGAGATCCCGTCATCCCGTGTCAAACTTACAGACCAAAATTCACCGTGTTAGCTGAGATACCCTATGCTTTCCTACACCACGGTTTCTTTTTTTATATGTATTGGGAAAAATCACCCAATAACCAACCCCGCCCTCGGGCGGAGCAGGAAATAGTGTCAGACACACAGAGAGTGTTTTACTGACTAAACGACCAACCCCGTTCCTTCTTTGCCTTAGCTCCTGGGCTCTGGTGTTTCGCTTTTGCTTCTACACATTGTCCCAGGAGGTTTTGACCCTGCTGGGCAGTTTGCTGACAACTCCTTGACGCGTGCGGGAACAGTGCAACATCTTCGATTTTTACCTTGGATTAAGTCCAGTTGTCGGCAATACTCGGGACATATCTCGGGCAGCATGCGTCTTGTCGGTAAGGGCGGCAGTTTGACGCGCGCGAACCGCCCCAGGAGCGCCGCCTCCCCGTCCACTAGGCTATCTGAAGGGCCGTCTGATACGTAATCTGAAAAAAAAAGTGTTATTATTTAGTTTAGGTTATTTAAAGACTTCTTTCTCTAGAGGGTGGAGCATGAGGGCGTTTCAGACTTTTACTGACAAAAATTACACATATGAAGAGTCATAGGACTTGACTGACCTGTCAGTCTAGTAGTTAGTGACCCTGACTGCTATGCGGGAGGTCGTGGGTTCGATTCCCACCCAAGACAAATGTTTGTGTGATGAGCACGATCATTTGTTCTGTGTCTGGGTTTAATTTATCTATAATATGTATGTATTTAGAAATATATAAGTATGTTTATCAGTTGTCTAGTACTCATAACACAAGCTCTGCTTAGCTTGGGACTAGGCGACGTTGTGTGACAGTTGTGGACATATTATTATTATAGGTGCAAAAAAAAAAGTTCTTTGAGTTATCTGTCGATAAAGTCATCGGTCCACCCTGAAAACTAGCGCCGTGGACTCGTCGCAATATGTGTGTTCTCGGCTTTATGCTGAGTGGCGACCGTTTTTCGCGGACGTGCGCACTATTCTGTTTTGTATATGGTTTTATGTAAATTATTATTGTATATTAGTGTACGTCCCGTAAATAAAGTTTTTCTTTCTTTCTATTTGCATAGCAATAAAAGGTTTTTATTTTTTTCTTTTCATAAAAATGTTATTGTTCAATATAAATTAGCTAAATGTTTTGTTTTCGTAATTAGTATAAAATTTAAAACTACTTCCTTTCTTAATTTCATTATTAGGTACGAATTATTCGCTTTCTTTAAAAAAAAAATTCTCTATACATCTATGTATATTTTACCCATCTTAGAAAACTAATAAATGATTTATGATCTTTCTTCCATTTACCACTACTCAGATCCTTCACACAGTAACTGTATTCTAATAAACTTTTTTCGTTCACGATTCGAAAATAAGTAAGAAATATCTTGTTTTGTTCACCCTACCCAATTTTTTCGATTTGACAGTATGACGTGACGCGTGAAATGGTACTTTTTTGTGGTAGCTAAAAATCATCTAATGACGAATCCCGCACTTGGGCAGGGCGGGAAACAGTGTCAGACTCTTACTGACTAAACAACCTATCCCTTTCCAAGGTGGCCTGTTTTCCCAAGGGCAGAGCCTTTCTTTCAGACGCAAACCATTGACCCCAGTTGGCTTCGACCCTTTTGCAGGGTCCCTGCGGTTTGCTGACAACTCCTTGAGGCGCGCACAACGCGAGAACAGTGCGCGCCATAGACGACTGGGCTTGGTCCGGACGGTTACCTTCTGGTAGCCGTCCGGACCAAGCCTTATACTATAGCTACCCATTGCTCGCCATCCACAAGCCCGCGCCTACAGAAGCCGGAAATCGGGATCGGAATCCCGATGGCATATGGGACGTGAGCGCCGTTGCCTTATGCGGTCGGTCTCCTCCTTTGCTAGCATTACTGCTTCGCAGAAGGTGGCGACCGCCTGCCACTCCTCCTCGCTCCGAATCTTGGCCTCAACCAAGGCCCGGCGCAAGAGATCGCCGCCGCCGTTTACTCATACGAAGAATGGAATGGTACTTACCACTGGGCACGTAGTCAGACTCGTAGTCCACCACATCGACTTCCTCATCAAACTCCACCTTCACCTCGGATTGTCTCTCGATCTTCACGTCTATTTGACTGTCCAGCGTATTCTCGTCTACATTCACTGAAATCATAGAAATATTGAATTAATTGAATAATTTTATAGCGTCACGATTTTAAGCAGAAACCGAGTGTTCGGCTATTTTTCCGAAATTGATGTGGTTATTAAAAATCTATACTAATATAATAAAGAGGTAAAGTTTGTTTTAATGTTTGTAGGAGGTAATCTCTAGAACTGCTGGTCCGATTGGAAAAAAATTAGCAACAATAGAAAGCTGCGTTACTCCTGACATAGGCTATATTTTATGTACGCGGGCGAAGCCGCTGACAAAAGCTAGTCAATCTTTTGATATTGTTAATTAGGTTAGTTATAGTAATAAATAGAAACTATACAACGTTAAATTTTGGTCGTTTTAATCCCGTGGAGGGTCCATCCAGTACATGAAACACTATTGATTTGTAAAGATAAAATTAAAAAATAAAGTTTATATAGTAATTTAATATAGTGGCGGGATGACCTAGACGCGTACCGAGAGGGCTGGTCCGAGATAGCACAGAAAAAGAGGACTTGGGGGAGGCCTTTGCCTAGCAGTGGGACAGTAATGGCTAAATAACAAAAATGTAATTTAATTGACTAATAATTAACGCGTATATATATTACGAACTCTAGGCTGGTCGCAGTTCCACTTTTACCTTACATCTTCAGGCAAGACATCTGCCGGACAAAGCGTTTTGTCTCGTCGTACGTTGAGCCGCGTACATCAAGGGATTAAAAAAGCTTGCGAGCTACGGTCTTTACGTCCGATTATAATTTAGGTGTCTTCAAAGCTAGACGTAACCGGCTCTTTATAAGCTAGCGCGCCTCGCTATCAACGATTGCATCACTGCTTACCATCAGGCGAAATCGCAGTCAAGCACTAGTTTATATTTTTATCAATAAAAAAATTATGACTACCTACCATTAACAAAAACAGTGTCCTTATTATCTCCAGCGATAGTTTGCAGCAGCTGCCGTTCCGTGCTCACCACCATCATGCGGAAACTCGTCGCGTCCCGGAGCCGTTGCACACAAGTTGAACATATTAGTGTCGTCAATAAGGCATTTGTTGACAACTGAAATGGATTAAACACATCTGTATTCATCATTCATTATCATCATCATTACAATCACACGTACAATGGTCTACACAAGACTAAGTGCGGAAACCATACTCAGACATAACAACATCATCATTTCAGCCGAAAGACGTCCACTGCTGGACATACGCCTCCCCCAATAGACACCACAATGAATGGTCCTGTGCAACTTGCATCCATCAGATACCCACAACCTTAGTTTTCCTGCGGATATCTTCATTCTGATACGATCACGCAAGGAAACTCCAGGCATAGCCCTTTCCATTGCCCTTTGGATAATTGAAGCTTTCTGATGAGGCCCATTGTGCGTGACCACGTTTCATCTGTATTACTCAATTAGAATAATAGAAACACAAGCGGCTCGGTACATGCTTCGCTACATATAAAGTGAAATAATAAAAAAAACAGAAAATATAATAAGAAAAAAAAAATTAATTTCCACTAAAAAAAGTTTCAGTTGGACAGCAAAATCCCCATTAACAAAATGATCCACCATTTATTGGATTCCTTTGTTGACCAATTTTGTGCAAACTTCACATGAACCATCTACTAAATAGATATATCGATGGGTGGATAGGTGAGCCCGTTTTTGAGTTATAAAAATTACAATGAAAACTGGCATTGATTTTTATATTTTTTATACATATTGATAATGTAAAAAGTTTAATTTTAGGAAAGGCAATATTGAAAAAAGATTGATAACATTTTATTATATATAACTTTCTCCATTAATTATAAATTTTACAGAAGCGGAATTAATGCCTTAGGCATTTTCTACTAATCGACTTTACTCTGGCCAACGTAGGCGTGTAGGGTTGCGGACGTGGATCAACGGGTAGCTCGCTGTCCAACTGTCTGGTAACTGTCTGGACCGAGCTCCAGTCACATTATCTCCCGTTACGCCCAAGCGCGAGAGTTGAGTGTGCCCAATACCCTGGTGTTTATTTTCACATAAAGGTTGACAGGGAACGCCTTATTACATTATGTACACCTATTTACCTCTACTGTACATGAAGTTGAAATAAATAAACAGAAGTTTAAAGTCTGAACTTACATATAAATTAAAGCATTCCATAAAAATATCGAAATATACTTCGCGTATCCCGTTAAAATAGTGTTCTTTCATTAAATCTCTGTGGTAGCCCTTCGCTAAGCAACAGCGGCACTCCCCATAGCTCGTATTGCTCTTCTTTTTCTCCATAGCAATTTATTTTATTGAAATATTTAGAAAATAAACAAACATCTCTGGAAATGAGAACAACGCAAACATTGACGTTTTAATTTGACATTTCAGTTTTTTTAATTAGTGTTGTAACGTGTAGGTTTAGCAATAGTTTTCAATTTACGGTTGAAAAACACAGATTTACGGTTTGAGAAAAAAGACAAATAAACGCGTCTTATGTTAATGGTGCTCTCCCGTAGGTAGCAGCCAATATGCCCATAAGTAGCCTAAAGGTTCCGAGAAAATCTTGTTTTTGCAGGTGAGCCTATATGATCGGATTTAATGTGGAAGGACAGTCAAATTCCTTCTTTAGGTTTCTCTAGGTACCATCTAAACGATAGATCACTTTGGACTTTCATCGGCTGAACATTTTATTTAATAGGCCATTTAAATGACGCGTTGTTTAGTAAATAGAGAGCTACTATGTGCTTTTTACGGAGACACGGAGCGATGGAGCCATATGCTCGTTTGCGCGGGCGTTGATGTACCCTTTGCTAATAATACATTAAATTTCTCGATACGACTAAATGCACTGTCAAAATTGAACTAGCGACACTGTGTAGGAAATAATCCGGTTTCCGCTATGAGGACCGTCTGCCGCAAACCGCACATGCACGAAGTCACGCGACGCTCCACCCGGGCTCTCACATTACGTTCAGTACGGCAGTCGGATCTTGGCGAGACTAAAGTTAGGCTCTGCGCTGCGAATTTTAGCGCTTGAAAAATCGTACAAATATAAATGGTTTGTACAAATAAATGCAAATTGCAGTAGTTATTACTGTTATTGGTTTTTTTTAATCTTTATTTTTGTAAGAGTTTTCAAGCGCTAAAATTGGCAGAGCCTAACTTCCGACTCTCCAAGATCTGACGGTCGTACAGTATATCAATCTACTAGCAAGTAATCATATCAATAACTCTGCTTAGTTTGGGACTAAATGAAAGAATATTATTGTATCAAGTTAGCACAAAATAAAATCTTATTTAAACATTATCTTTATTATAAACCATTTTGGGAATGTTCACTCAAAATCACAGTTCACACAGATACAACTACTGAAGCATAGCTAGGATTTTTGTTTAGTTTTTGAATCAGGCTGTCTCCTTGCAGTATATAAATAAAGTAGCTACAATTCCACATAGACCACTAAATTTAGATTGTGTATCAAGTAAATGACCTGTAGGTAGTTATCAGTAGTTGTGTACTAGCTACATACAGGTCATTGGACTCGCTCAGCTGACGTTTTATTAAAGATATTAATTTCGTACCTACATAGGTAAGTTAATCTGAGTTTAAAAGTTTTCTTTTTTCTTTACAAATCGATAGTGTTTCATACTGGATCAAACCTCCGTGGAATTAAAACAAACAAAATTTTGTTCTGTATACTGGCCTCACCTGTACACTAAATTCACACCTTGTGATCACTATATAGATGGGACGAATATGGTGACCACCATCTATATATATCTACAATGGGGGGGTACAAATTATTCACCTGCCAAGAGGGTTGGTCTTGGATATGTGTGCAGTTTCCGAGTATGTGAGATCACGCTCAGACCTGCCACAGAAAGTAATAGTTCATACACACATAAAGCCAATGTGTACATGAATCTACACACATATTCAAAGTCAACTCTGCTTCTTAACAATATCATATACCATAAGTTTGTTATTGAACCTTTTGAAAGAATACTTGCTTATTACTTGCATGCATTTTCTCTCTTATTCAACATTCCTGAAAGACCTTGTACCTAACAAAACATTTTTTTTTTAATGACCAGCAATACCCTTTATAAGGATTGTCCATAGGATATATAAGATCCTTGGTAAACAATTATTTAAATTTAGAACAATAATTACTCAATTATTTCTTTGTAAGTAATAATTTAAATTTAGAACAGTTCGAAAAAATATTCAATTATTTTTTTTATCAAGCAGATCAACATAGGCACATTCAATGAGGTCTTCATCTTTAACTCCAAGCTTGTTTTGCAAGTCCCGAGCGATGGCCTGGCCTTCTTCAAGGGTCTGATCATCCCGGAGTACCACCTCTAGTTCCATGTAGTGTCCTAAATCTTCAACAGTGTCTATGTGAATGCGAGTCTGGGCCACCATGTAAAGTTTACTGAAAATAAAATGTTACATGTATTTTGTAGGTTGGTTACTAAAATGTCAGTTTTATTCAGTTTTTTAACCAGCTATAATATAACTAACCGTTCTTTGACAACTCGACCACGAATACCTAGACACTTCTTCAGCATTTCGTCCAAAAGTTTTGCTTTAACACATTCGTTCACGGAGAATTCCAATAATTCGTAGTTGCTCATCTTTGGGCCTCCCTCGTCAGCTCTATCGTACCTCACTAGCGTGGCCGAGGAATCTGCGTAATGTCTCATCTTCAACCGACCTTCATTAACTTTGTAAAATGTGTCGTCTTGATTTATTATTTTTGGAGGACCACCGCTCAACTCCTCCGCCACTTTGCAGATGTTTTCATAGTCGGTTATTTTCGCTTTGATTTCTACGTTGCGCATGGTGAAGGAAATAGCTAAATACTCTATATTATGATACAGCAATCGAAAATAAACTTATACAACAAAGAATAAAGTATCCAAAATATAACTAGCCTGCTTTTTTCCCGCCACGCACTTTTTTTGGTCAAAAGCCGAATTCAAATGGGTGACATTGACATAACAAACAACGTTCAAAAATATGTATTGATTTTTTTTGGTTGAATATTTTACTTCTGTACATGAATTAAAGAAAATTGAATACAAAAAAGAATTACAGATTGAATTGATAGTAAATGCTTGATGTATAGCAATTTAATGAGCGCTGGTGTTTAGACTTAGAGTATTACAATTTTCTCACGAACAAAAATAAAAAATGTTCCTAAACGAAACAATGAATGTCAAACCATGATAATGTCAGATTACCAGTAAAGTGTCAAATTGTAAAAATAATAGAAAATAATACACTAATTTTTATATTCATAAATTAAAACAATGGATGTGGAGAATATTGAGAGCTGGGCGTCGCAGCCCGACGTCTGCCGCTGCTGCCTGTCTGCAAGCGGGACATGGGATGTCACTGCATCTTATATTACGGAGGCTGGAAGTAAAGAGGTTTATTCTGAAATGTTGCAGGAATGCTATGGGATTTCGGTACGTAAAAATCTAAAATACATAAATATCATACACTCCTAATGTAGCCCTTTTACTGTAATTAACCCTACACCAGGCATTAGATAGCATTTGAATAAATAAAAGCGATGATTCTCAGCATGTTGACAAGTACAGTCAACTGAATCAATAAGTAGGTAAGCAGTTGTAGTCCTGATATTTTTTATTGATATAAAATAGTGCTTGACTGCGATCCCACCTGATGGTAAGCAGTAATGCAATCATTGATGAATAATAATTAATCTAGCCTTAAAAGACACCCAAATTACAATCGGACGGAAAGACCGCAGCAGGCAACTGCTCCAGTTCTTTGATGTACGCGGTATATACCTAAATATTTTTTGCTACACATATTTTGTCTCGCGGCACGTTTTTTCGTTTTAGAGAAGCGGTAATCACACGTTCAAACATGAACAATATGTATATCAAATATTATTATGCTAGCGCGCTCTGCATGTTGTTTAAAGATATTTGCGCCGATATACAACGTGTAACAAAATAACCATATACATCAAGAAGCGCTGAAGAATATAGATTGAATAGAATCTCTACAAGAAGTTTCAGCTCAAAATATTTTTTTTTTAAAGTGATACCAAATTCTTGGTATCGCATGATTCTTGATTTCAAATCATAACAAACGTGTCACGTCTCTACGGCGTTCAATAACATTCCACGACACTCGCTAATATTACGAAACATTCTGTAAATCTGAGCGCCTAGTACCTGGCTCCCTAATTTAGCGCTTCTTGATGTATATGGTTATTTTGTTACACGTTGTAGATTCCATTCTCATGACATCACGTCAATGACTACCATTTTAAGACAAACCGTAATAATAGTACTTATAAAACTTACTATGATATACTATAGTTCGTTTTTAACATTTTAAGTTGTCAAATCCTAGTCTAGAATTAAAAAACGAACTATAACTTATTTTCTCTGACAGCTGTCATATCTAATGGAGTGGGGGCCCAGTAGAATGGTCTGTGCCCTCTGCGTGGGTCACCTAAGGGACGCATGTAGCTTCAGGAGACAAGTGGAAGATGCAGAGAAGCTCTTTGTCACTTTCTGTAGTAACAAGAAAGGTAATGTGTTATTTTTTTTTTCTCTAGCCCTTACTATCCTATTAAAAAAAAACCGTTTCCGGTGATCGAAGTGCCAACACGTACAAGAGTGAGCTCTGCTGGCATTATCGTATTTCTAGTGTAAAAAGTGACAAATCGAGAAAGAAATCCACTTAAACTTTCGGGAAATCGAACTAAAATAGTGCTCAAGAAAGAATTAAAAGTGAAACAACTTCTAAAACTGTGATAGTAGCCAAACAATTCAGCGATTATAACCTAAAAACGAGGCATTGACAGCAAGATCAGTATAGTGCCAACCAAACCAATCAAACTGTCAGTGCCATCTGACATCGACAGCCATAGACAGCAGAAGAAAGTGTTGCCATAAAAACAAAATATTATACCATTATAAAAAGTGTTACCAACGTATAACTTTAAATTACCCTGGAATTTAAAAATGGAAAAACAAATGGAAATCTTGCTCTCTAAAATAAATGAAAAGTTTAATGAACAAACAATAACTCTAACAACCGAAATAACGAAAAACGTTACGGAAGCCTTAGACGAAAAGTTGAAAATGCTGAGAGAAGAAAACAACATCCTTAAAACTAAAGTCACAAATTTGGAACAAAAAATTACCTTCTTAGAAAAGGAAAAACGTGGAAATAATCTGGTTCTCTTTGGCATCGAAGAAAAGGGAAAATCGGAAATAGAACTAGTAGACTACGTTAAAGAAATTATAGTTGAATCAGGAACGCATTTAGATAGCCAAGAAATAAGCAATGTCAAGAGAATTGGAACACAACCAGACAAAAACCGCCCAGTGATAATCTCACTTACAACAACTTGGAAAAAACATCTTATTCTGAAAAACAAGCGTAACCTGCCCCCAAATATATATGTCAAGGAGGACTATCCCAAGGAAATTCTTGAAATACGCAAACAGCTGCAACCAAAACTAAAAGCTGAAAAAGAAAATGGAAACATAGCTTTCATTAAATATGACAAGCTGATTGTGAAAAAACCAGGGAGCACCAATCGCGAAAAAAGAAAGAGGGAGTTTTCCGGATCACCAACCACTCCATCCCAGAAGAAACCAAGCATGAAGGATGCGCAAAAAGAAAAATTGATAAGTACAACAAAAGATGTCATTAAACCAAGCATCCTTTCGCACGTAACACGTGAAAGATCAAAATCGATCGTGGAGCGCCCAAAAAACTAATAATGGCCTTCTCCAACCGGAAACAACAACAAACAAAAACAATAACAAATACAAATACAAAAACTGTAAAACATTGCACCCCAAGCCGGCCGGTCACCGTGGGGGAAGTCGACCACCACCCTCCAACAAATCTCACAATAAAAAAAGGGAAACAAAACCGAAGTAATCTATACCTATGTACGCTAAACACGCGAACCTTGAGAACTCCAGAAAGTCTGCTAGAACTTGAGTTAGCTATCACTAATATCAAGTGGGAAATCTTGGGTGTAAGCGAGATGAGAAGAATAGGGGAAGGAATAGAAGAGAAAAACCACTTTATTATGTACCACAAAGGTGAAGTCGCTGGGCATGGAGGAGTAGGTTTTTTGGTAAAGCTAAAACTCAAAAACCAAATCATCGGGTTCGAAGGGATATCAGATAGAATAGCGGCAATTCATGTAAACCTACCAAAACATTCGAAAAAATGGACAGTCATCCAAGTCTACTCACCAACAGAACAAGCAACAAAAATGGATATAAATAACTTTTATGATAAACTAAGCGAAATCGTGGAAAAATATTCAGAAAACAATTTAGTACTCATGGGTGACTTCAATGCTCAAATCGGCACTCAACTACCTGGAGAAGAGCACATAATAGGGAAATATGGAAGCGGTAAAAGAAGTAAAAACGGAGAAAAATTGGTTGAATTCCTGCTCGAGAAAAATTTAAAGCTTCTGAATTCCATGTACCAGAAAAAACCCAAAAAAAGATGGACTTGGTTGTCTCCAGATGGAAAGACCAGAAATGAAATCGACTACATCATAACCAACAATGTCAGGGCATTCAGCGATACTGAAATAATACAAAACCTGAACTTCAATACAAACCATCGCATGGTACGCAGCTGTCTCTCCGAAAGTGGTATGAAAAAACCTAGGCCAAAAATACAAAATATTTGGGAAAAGGGAAACCTAAACGTCACCACAGAAGACCTAATGGAAGTAGTTACTTCAAATATAGATCTAAATAACAAATATAAAAAAATAGAAAACAAGCTCCAAGAAGAGGCAAGAAGACAAATAGATAAGAGTCAAGAGTCACAACTTAGTGAAGAAACTTTGAGACTGATTGAGGATAGAAAAAACTTATTAACCAAGAAATACAAGAAAGACAACCAAAAAGAAATCGCTAACCTCAGTAAACAGATTCGCGAAAACATGAGGAAAGACAGGAAAAATAGAAGAATCAAAACGCTAGAAAAACACATAAGCAGAACGGGAGGTACGAGAAAAGCACTCAAGGAGCTTCGTGAACAGGGAAAAGACTGGATACCAAAGTTAACAGACAAAAACTTGCCAACCACTTCTCGTCGAGAAATCCAGAATATAGCAACTAACTATTATCGCATATTATACAAAGAATATAATCCAAATCAGCCAACAATACGACTATTTAATAAAGAACAAATTACAAATACACTAAAATATGAGATAGAAGATATAGAAGTTGTACCAGAAATACTAATATCAGAAGTTGAAAAGTCTATAAAAAGCCAAAAGATGGAAAAAGCCCCTGGCCCAGATAGGATCACAAATGAACTAATGAGAGGAACAATTCAAGAATTAAGCCCAATTCTAACAAAGCTGTTCAATGAGACTCTAAGTACTGGCTGTACTCCAAACCAATGGGCCGAATCACACATAATACTCCTACACAAGAAAGGTCCAAAAGACGATATAGGTAACTACAGACCAATTTCTCTCATCTCAAATGTATACAAAGTTTTCGCTAAAGTAATCCTAGAAAGGATATCAGTCAAACTTGACGAAAATCAACCTGTGGAACAGGCAGGGTTCAGGAAAGATTATAGTACAATTGATCACATTCATACAGTCAAACAGCTTATACAGAAGTACAATGAATATAACAAGACCATTTATCTGGCCTTTATAGATTATTCCAAGGCTTTTGACAGTCTCAAACACGAATATGTATGGCAAAGCCTTAAGGAGCAGGGGATTCAAAACGCCTACATCAATATTATCAAAAACATCTACAAGGACAGTAAAGCCAGAATCAGACTCGAATCTACAGGAGATGTTTTCCCAATAGAGAGAGGCGTGAGGCAAGGTGACCCGCTCTCTCCAAAGCTCTTTTCAGCAGTTCTTGAACAAATGTTTAGAAAATTGGAATGGGAACACCTAGGGTTAAACATAAACGGAGCACGATTAAGCCATCTAAGATTTGCAGATGACCTGGTTTTATTGGAAGAGGATCCACAAAAGCTCGAAGCGATGGTACTAGGCTTAGTAGAAAGAAGCAGTGAGGTAGGGCTGGAAATCAACGCTACAAAAACAAAAATGATGACCAATTCAATAGAAGTAGACATAACCATCAACGGACAGAAGCTAGAATATGTAGAGGAATACATATATCTAGGCCAGATAATAAGTCCAAAAGACGTATCATCAAAAGAAGTAGGCAAAAGAATTGCGACTGGGTGGAAGAAATATTGGGCCTTGAAAGAGATCATGAAAAGTAAGGAATTGGGCATGAAGATAAAAAAGAAAACATTTGATACCTGCATCCTACCCTGCATTACATATGGCTGTGAAACATGGGCTCTGACCAAACGCCATAGAGACCAACTGGCGAGATGTCAGAGAAGCATGGAAAGAAGCATGTTAGGTATAAAACTAATGGACAAAGTTAGAAGTGAAGACATCAGACACAAAACGAAATTAACAGACATACTAACACGTATTGATGCACTCAAATGGAGATGGACAGGACACATGCTCCGTTGTAAAAAGGAAAAATGGAGTAAACAAGTGACAGTCTGGTATCCTAGAGATGGATTCAGGACCCGAGGACGAAAAGAAAGAAGATGGGAGGATGACCTTAAAATGACTTTGGGCCCCCTTTGGATAAGAGTAGCGACAGACAGAAAGCAATGGAGAGAGTTGGAGGAGGCCTTTGCCGTAAGGCACACCGAAATCAGGGATATATTATAGTAATGCATGCATATTTAGATAGTCTGTGTAAAAAAAGAAAATTTTCGGAATAAAAGGCTTTATTATTATTATTATTATTATTACTATCCTATTGCGCAATCTAATGCCTCCCAAAGTCTTACCATACTGTGCTGTCCCAAACAACTCTTCGTGCAGATCATCTCGCACTTTCTTTCTAAGCTGGGGTCGACGGCGGGTTCCTTATTTGACTGCAAAACTTGATGATTCGATTTTTATTATTTGACTGGCCTGTTAGTCTAGTGGTTAGTGGTTCCGACTGCTGTGGCGGAGGTCGTGGGTTCGATTTCCACCCAGGACAATAATGTTTGTGTGATCGGCACGATCATTTGTTCTGTGCTTGGGTGTAATTTGTCTATAATATGTATGTATTTAGAAATATACCTATAAGTATGTTTATCAGTTGTCTAGTACTCATAATACAAGCTCTGCTCAGTTTGGAACTAGACTGCGATGTGCGATAGTTGTGGAATATATTATATTATTTTATTATATTTAACACGGTGTGTCAATCATTCATTTGAACGATGTTTTTTTATTCGTCGATGCAACGTTTATGCAAAAAAATCTGTTGCGAAAAACCCTACGGCAATTGCTCATTAGTTCGATAATAGTAGGAATGTCGGTTGAAAACGCCTTCTGGTCCGATACATTTAATATTAATAATTTTCTAAGAATTTCGATAGTATTCAATGTTCCGTGACATTTAATACGCGACTAAGCTTGTCTAAAAGTACCCTAGGTATATGTAATAATAACCTATACCAAAAATGTGAATCTTTTCTTTCTCTTTGTCTTTCAGATGTCTTAAACCCAGAGAATATTAAGTCTGAATTAGATCAAATACCGGATAATCTGGAAAGTCCACATTGTTTAATAAATATTGGAGATGATAGTGAAGGTAAGTTTATGAAATATTATAGTTTATATATTTTATTTGCGAGAACATTTAAAATAGTTATGTGGCCTCGAAACGCAAATGCAACTCTTCTTCTTTTCGAATCGATGATAAACTTGTTAAACTGTTAGGGCCCAGTAGGCGGCTACGTTAACTGCAGCATCGGTGGCACTAATTAAATCCTCCATAGTGCCGGTGTATGGGTACTTAGGGCACTCCAGTAAGTGGTCATGTTTTAAACAGGGGCACCGAACTCACAATGAGTATCCGACGGGCGCCAAGTTGTATTTACAGCGGCTTACCTGAGATCGCAACCGATTTAGTGCTTTCTATACAGGCCACTGCAATTCATGTCCAGACGGGAGAGTTTCTTGTGGCTTCAAGAAGTCAGATGGTGGTATATGAAGTTCTTCCCAAAGCTTTATTCTTTATTTATTAGGTGGGTTGAGAATGGCCCGTGTACTACGAAGGTAAAAACTAAATACATGCGATGTTGTAAACTGTGCAAAAGCACTGTGGTTTTATATTGTGAAGTCATAAGTATGTTAGCAATGCCCAGCTGATACGATATCGGTCAGAAAACATGCGTAATTTAATATAAATCATTTTCAGATGACAATAAGGATATTTTAAAACCTGAATCAACTACTTTAGAGAAAACAAATCTCCTACTGAAAAGAACAAAAATAAATAAAATCCGTTCCACAACGAAGAGGAAGAAAACTCTTTTAAAAGAGAGAAGAAAAAAACAAGAGAATGATTTGAGAGAAGACTTAGATTCAGATACTCCTATAGCTGAGTTGTCAAAGAAAAATGTGCCTAAAGAAGGACGAAGTAAGGTTGAAAATGAATTAACGGATAATTTTCTGGAAGATAATACCGAATGCAGGATAAACCTTGAAACTTCTGTTGTGGAAACAGGTGTGTTAGTTGTTACCCAATTTTTTGTTTATAAAAATATATATAATATCGTTTTTTGAGTTTATTACCATCGGCCACCCCTGTGCTTGCCACCGCGGTAGCGGTTAGAATTGGAAATGTTTATTTTCCATTTCCCACTCCTGAGCTTGACACCGGGGTGGTAGTTGGAACTTTTTCCATTATGAATCGTTCACTGGAGTTTCATTTCATTTATTTCCAATAACAATTTACATTGTGTCTGAAAGTTTTACAGAAAAAAAAGATAATAATAATAACAGAGAAATAACTAATCATTTGCTAAAAAATGAGTGGTAGACTCCACCCATTAGAGCCAATCACCACCTTGGTAACGAACTCAAAGGTGGCACAAGGGACTAAAGAAGTCTTAATTGCCACCCCAGTGGCAAGCTCAAGGGAGGCAGATGAGAATAAACGGTTTTTAGCTAGTCCACACTAGCATAAAACGAAAAATCTGATTATGTTTTTACTATATTAGACGTCGATTTCCAGTAAACTGAAACTTTCTGAGGTTAAATATCACTTAGACTTAATGTTTGATTGATTATTCTTTCAAGTGTTCCTAAAAAGTGTTGTCATCAATAAAAGACAAATAACTTGAACTTCTTTTTGTTTCAGGTTTTCAACACACAAGAGCGCAAAATGGAGTTAAACAAGTGTCCGAACGCAAACGCGTCATGCTCACGTGTGACACCGTCCTAAGAGATACCACCGCCTGTCCCTTCAGGCACCATAAGAGCTGGTTCCAATGTTTCTTCTGCCCACAAGAATTCATGGAAATAAACCTCCTTAGAAATCACATGCTAAAAACTCACGCTGATATAGACGTCGAAATTAAGAAAATAAAACGGTACCCTCGCTCCCTTCAAATTGAAATTTCGAATCTCGAATGCCGCCAATGCAATTTGAATTTGACAGATGTAGTTTCGATGTGCCGCCATTTTTTTGAGGTACACAAGAAGGTTATATACAACGAGTGTATTGCCGACTATAAAGTTGATGCTAGCCCCTACTCTTGTCACTTATGCGGCCAACAATTTCATGTTTTCAGAACTTTAACTACACATCTAAACGAACACTACGCGAACTGTATCTGCGATGTTTGTGGGAAATCATTTTTAAACTCGAAACGTTTGAAAGTCCACAAACGGACTCACGAAAACGGCAATTTCCCTTGCGCAGAATGCGGTAAAATACTCAAAACTAAGACGTCTAAAGCGAATCATATGGAAAGCGCTCATTCAAAACGCGTGATTAAGTGTCAAATATGTTTTAAGCCGATGAAACATTATAATGACAGGATTAAACATATGTCAGAGGTTCATAACATAACTCATAAATTTAAATGTCCTATTTGCGGGCGGGAGTATAATATAAAGCATTATCTAGCTACTCATATACGTCAGACTCATGGACAAAAGAATAAAAATTGTTCGGAGTGTGGTATGGCGTTTATAACGAATCATAGTTTAAAGAAACATATGTTGAAACATAGTGGCCTTAAGCCTTTTAGTTGTAATATATGTTGTAAGTCGTATGCAAGGAATTATACGTTAAGGGAACATATGAGGGCTCATGATAATGAGAAACGTTTCGTTGAAGCTGACTGAGGGAATATTTTCCGTTTATTTTTGTTAGTCGTGAGGACATCGACTTCCTGGAACTAAACATTTTGAAGACCACTTGGGTGATTACGGCCTCTATACCAGAAAGATGGCTTACATAGCCAACTTTCTTTTAGAAGCCATAGAATGTATTTTGATTTTAAACTCTCAAGCCAGTCGTCCATACAGAAAATATGTAATGGTCAAATTCATTTATAATATTTAAAGGAAAGAATGCGTCCTATTCGCGCAAATCGGACAGATGCTCAGCATAATGCTATGGTCTCAAGCACCAGAAAACCAGCGCTGGTTTTCAGCATTGGCCGGTGTCGACGACGCTATTTGGTAGGGCACTGGAAACATGGGTTGATTATATTCTGCTATGCTAAGCCCACGTGGT
Organism: Mythimna loreyi; assembly: GCA_029852875.1. NCBI lineage: Eukaryota > Metazoa > Arthropoda > Insecta > Lepidoptera > Noctuidae > Mythimna > Mythimna loreyi. The sequence goes on along the minus strand of CM056807.1, from coordinate 7,565,403 downwards.
GACGTAGTATTTAACTTTATTGTTAAAAGGACATTTTAATAATTTAAACTTATGAGCCCCTAGCGAATGCCAGCGTTAGCACAACTATTGTTTATTTAATTGTGTCTGTAATTCCAGCAGTCGAAAGGTTTTTCTGTTACACCTGTGATCTCTAAAAAATGGATTTCGAAATCTAGTCTATAATATACTATACTTACATAAAAGTTTAGATATTACAATAAAATAAAACATTTTGTTCGCTGGGTAGGTATTAGATCTCATTCTTCAAATTAATATAGGTATATTAGTTTGAAGAATGAGATCTAATACCTAAACCTATACATATTTTTTAAGCTGACTGTACTTTTTATCTACTGATTTTTATCTAAGAATTTTGTAATTTAGTCCGTATTATTATAATTATATTATGTGACCATTATTTGCTTTTTATTTAACACCTCGAACTCACCACAGTAAATAATATTATGCCCTAAGGCGCTGTCTCCACGAGCGAGAGAATCGTCCGTTACGACACGCCGCGGAATCGCCGCGATTCCGTAACGACTCGCGACGATACGCGGCGGAATTATCGCTCGTTCGTGGAGATTATCCGACGATATAAGGGCGGACTCGTCGCGATTCTCTCGCTCGTGGAGACAGCCCCTAAGGGTCACAATAATAAGTAAAGCAAAGAAACCACGTAAAAATAGCAACTGAAAAATAGTTGACACGTATTTTGCTTATGATCTAAACTAGCTATCTGCTCGCAGCTTCGCCCGCGTGAAAATAGGTTCTCGCACAATCTTTGGACACGCTTGTCATCTCTTTAGGTAGTGAATTTTGGGAAAATCCTTTCTTAGTGTTCGCCTACGTTATAAAAGAAAGCCCTGTGAAAATTTCACGCTCCTAGTCCCAGTAGTTTCGGCTGTGCGTTGATATGTCAGTCTTTTATATACAGGGTGTCATTGACATGTTAACGCAAACGAATACCATAGATCCAGTACATGATTCTAGACCCCGTGGAATTGTGTGGTGGAATTTTTGTCGGAATTTTATTTTTTTAATGATTTTTTTACATTTTTATACGATTTAACTTTATAAAAACGTCATTTTAACATTTTATTGCGGAAAAAAATGAGTGAATACATTCCAAATCAAAAATGTCGTCGGGTTTGTTTAGAATTTACGACTTTATCTGCCTCGATGATTTTTTAATATTTTTTTTATGTAAATTTATTTTTTCTACAAAAAACATCACTCAGGATTGGATGAAGCTACAAAATTTTAAACCATGCGCGACGTCGACGATTGGCGAGTGAGGAAGGCCCATCTTAAGAGATCGGAGTAGGCAGTAGATTCGAGAAAGTAAGTAACATAGAGTGGATAATACCTCCTCAAAAATTCCAGAATCATAAATGTTTGGCAATTAGCCCCATGAAGCCCCAAAAGGAGACCAGTATCCGCACACCTAATGTCTTTTAATTGTGTCTAATTACGGTGTTCGAAAGGTTAATTCTAACTTCCTTTTCCTAAATCGACTCCTGAACATCGGATCCTAAAATTAGGAAGGTGTAGGTAGGTACAGTACGGCGGTCGGATCTTGGCGCATCTGAAGTAATACTCTGCGAATTTTAGCGCATAATAACTGGTAAAAAAATAAATGGTTTAAAACAAATAAAATCAATTTGCTGTTTGCCATTTTTTTTACTCGTAGGTACAGAGTTTTAAAGCGCTAAAATTCGCAGAGCCTAACTTCAGACTCGCTAAGATCCGACGGCCGTACTGTAAGCTCTTTAGGTCTCGGGCTGTCAGTTTAGCTCAGCTAATTAAAAACAGAATATCGATTTGACAAATCGGTAACAAAAAAAAGGAATACTGCGCGCGCATCACAGACTTACACATAAAGCCTCAATATTATGCGTTGTCTCGCTCTAACAAGTTGATATACACATTATAGCTATAATAAAACCATGCTCATAGGTCTCACTCAGTACGTCGCGATTCGTTGCCCCGTCGTCTAGGCAACGTAAATAAAATAAAAATAGAACTATGCCTTCCTGTGTTGTGAAAAATTGTAAAAATAACAGTAAAGCTCATAAAAAGTATCACGGAGTTACTTTTCACTTGTAAGTGGTTGATTTATATCGTTTCTTTACGATCTAATATTATGAATTGAGGCAAATTGAAACAAAAATCTCAACACCTGTCACCTAGCAATTGTCAATGATATTGACATTAGTTTGAGAGTTGCCATAATATGATTTAAAATTACCCCATTGAATTAAAATTTAAATATTATTTTTTAACTGCGAGTAAATTCCTGCCTTATTTTATATTTTAGGTTTCCAGTTAATAATGAAATAATAATTAAATGGATAGTAGCCATAAGAAAAAGTCGCAATGACCCAGAATGGCTTCCATCGAAAACCAGCGTAGTTTGTTCCGATCATTTTAATAGTAATGACCTCTACACAACAAATCGTGGGCTTCGCCGCGTAACCAGAACAGGATATCCCAAAGAGGTACGTACATTTTATAAGTGGAAAATTAATCAACATCTAAATCATACTTTTTTAAAGTTTTATATCATAAATTAGTGAATATTAAGACCCTGCAATCGTATTAGGTTCTTGTAATGATAGTTATAAGAAAGACAGTAAATAAATAATAACACAATAATTAAATAGATGGACTATTAAAAGAATCATGACTATTTTTGACCTGAAAAATTTCTAACGCGTCTTATGATGAAATATATCTTAAAAAATTGTATTTTTTTTGTTTATTTCGTATCGTTTAATCGAATTTTTAAATAAAGCCAGGAAAAAAAGACAATGTTATTATGTTTATCATGGTGAATTGCGGCCAAAAACTAGTGCATCAAATACACAGACATTTGAAAACGAAACCGTCCGTTCCGTTTCACAGATAATGAAAAACTTGTTCATTTGTGCTGCAGTGAAAGTTCAAAATAAATAATTGGTATCACTTTTCTTTCTTTCTTAACTAACAATAGTTAATATAAATCAAAGATATTTATAAGAATAGCATGAAAGTAGCCACGATTTTTTTTATGGTTTTGAAAATAAGTTTGCATTTGCGTAAAATGAACTACTTTAACTTGAATGACAGGCTGCCATTCGTTTGACATTTTGCTTGCAGTCGTTCGTTTGCTCTTGCTACGTATTGTACTGTGCGCTTTTTGGATTTTCTGATACCCTTACGACTTTTGCATTTTCCACGGACTTCGATACCTACCACTTACGATTACTTTGGCTTGTGTGATACGGATACCGACATATTGCTTTTCGATTGGGAGCTACCACTCTGGTTGGAAAGCGTCATAGAGCCTTCTCTAAGACTGCTGCGTATAAACTGCAACATTTGCGTTAATACGCTCCGGCGTTATGAGGGCCTTCAACTTGATACCAGAGTTATCTCTCTACTTAGTACTTGGATATCTTCAGTAATAGTAAGTATAATAACAATCAAGTACCTAACAATTTAGTATCTAGTCAATGAACGCTACAGTAATTATTACTATATACTACTATTATAACCAGAAGTGGTCATGTATATTGTTTCAAATAACGCCATAAATAGTAGTAGCTATTAATACTAGACACAGTTGACACCCTTATGACGACCCACTTCATAAAATGAGTTAGAAAAAGTAGATTTTCCCTATGTTAATTCAGTGTTTTCAAAATCTCATAATTGATTTGTTTTCCAGATAACTGAAGAAGATTACATTTGTGAAGCATGTTTTGATGTAGCCATGCAGGCTATTAATGCTTGACTTCATGGAAACAATGAGTGTGATCCATCTGCTAGTTCATCTCGCCTTGGTCATGCTCAAGTATGCCCTGTTTGTGGTCGATCACTACTCAATCGTCAAAGTGACCATATTCTGAAAGAAAACCCATCAAGCCTTACACTAAGGATGATAAACTTGATCCGAACTACCGTAGCGCCTCGTCAGGTTTGTATCTAAATATTCAAATTAGCATGCATTTTTTTCTTTGCATACATTGTCTAATCCATTATGTAATAGGAATGTCACTACATGTATTACAAATATGTTGCTTTTTGTTGACAGATATCACATTCCGACCGTGTATGTCATGCCTGTTGGTTGAGATTTAAAAGACAAGCTCTTTCAATGCAGCAACAGGATGTGAGAAGAGGCTTAGATGGTGTAGAGACTCTTCAAGGTGAAGAAACTCTTCAAGGTGATGGAATTGAACATGAAGTGGAACATTCTGCCGATCCAGCTTATGTTCCAGGAATACAACCTCCCCTGTCCATTGTGAGTACAGATGAGGAGCAAGAAAGGGAATCTCAAGTAGTTCAAGCTCCAGAGATCCAATCAAGTAACATTACATTACTTAATTATCAACGTGCTCCCAATACAGCATCTCATTGTATATTTTATGGATGTGAGAATCTAAATCTGCATACTGTGTCAGATTCACTGCGAGCTACCATTTTGTCCAACTATAATTTTTATATTCCCAAACTGGCTAGGGTATGCACCGAGCATTTACATGGAAACAGTTGGGATTTCCTTTATGGCAGTGCAAACAGCATGACTGATTTCACTCTTGAACAAGTTGAGCATGTTTTTTCATTTGTTCAAAAATTCAAGAGTTTTCTTGATTTTTCAAGTAGAGAATCAATACAAGAAATTGACGATCATTTGTTTGGATTTTGGATGGGCTTAACAAAAGCAAAATTCCTTAATTTATTTGAGGAACTTCCCCGTCTGTTAGAAAAACATAGGGGCATATTAGGCCTAGCTGCTATTTTAATAAAGATGCGGACAGGTGATTCTGACCTAAGAATAGCAACATTGCTAGAAGTTCCACGCACTCCACTAGAGCGATTAATGAAAACAGCACGAGAACAATCTTGCTGTTACAAGATTTTGTTCCTCCTAACCTAGGACTAAACTACTTGACGAGAGAACAATTGAAGGAAAACAATCTTATGATTCCAAATGGAATTTATAATGAAAATAATGAACAATGTATTGTGATGTGTGATGGAACATACATTTTTTTAAATAAAAGTAGCAATTACATGTGTCAAAAAGACACATATTCGTTGCAGTTGCACAAATACAGAAATCTGTTGGAGCCATTTTTAATAGTAGCCTGCGATGGTTATACAAAGCTACCACATCTGATGCAGAAATAATGTCTTCTTTGTTCAGCAATGAAAATTCCCCACTGAGACGGTACTTTCAAGATAACGACATATTTATTTAAGACAGGGGATTCAGAGATAGCATCAGCTTATTAGAACATTGCAATTATAGGGCTTATATGCCAGGTTCACTTTTGGAAGGTGAACACCAGTTAACCACCACCCAAGCAAATAGAAGTAGATGTGTAACTATATGCAGATGGGTGGTGGAGGTTGTCAATGGATACTTTGAACGAGATTATAGATTGTTAAGGTTTGACCATTTTAACAAAACTGTGCCAAATATGATGGCTTATTTCCAAATTGCTGCAAGTTTAATAAATAAGTTTGGTATTCGCCTTCAGAATAGAGCTGAAGCTGATCAAATTCTAAATGTAATAAATGAAAGGATGACCCTGGAAAATAACTTATCTAATATAGTTTCAGATTATAATTTAAATCGCCGGGCATCCTTTTTTCAAAACATTACTGTTACAGCAATATTGATTTCCCCCGTCTAGAATATAATGAATTAATATTATTCGCCTTGGGAACGTACCAAATTCGTCAAGCACGTTCTTATTATGGTGAACACGTACGTTTCCATGGCGGATACAGAATAGAAGTTGGTGTAGACACAAATAATATACCCGAATTAGGCAGTGGGGAAAATTTACTTAGAAAAGGTAAAATAAAATCGAGACATATATCAAGACGTCAGTACTATGTGTACATTTTGGTAGCAAATGGTATTAATGGACGAGAAGGCATTTTATAATATTATTGCAACTGCATTGTGGGACGTCGCACTGTAGGCTGTTGTGCGCACGTTATGACGTTGGTGTGGTATTTGGGTTGGGCCAGGTATGAGAACAACATTGTTGCTCCAGCAGCATTTTTGTATGAAGTGGTTGTACGAGAAGACATAGAATAAATAATAATATTTTTTTTAAATAATTAATAATAAATAATATTAAGTCTCATCCTGTTTTTTATTTTACTTCCCAGTCCTCGCCACTAACATGTAGGCAACTCTTTACGTTATCTATTTAAGTTATAATGGCCAACAGAGGTCCCCTTGTTTGTCCATCACACTTGAACATGATGACTAAAAGAATCTGGTCTATTTCGACGATAGATTTTAACCGATACTTCATTCAACTTGCTCTAACTTGCTTGATGTAGTGTAGAAAACAAGCATATTAACATAACATCACAATCACATGTGAAGTTCTTAGTTCTTTTTACTTAACTCAGCATCAGTTGCATATTACGAGACTATAACTGCAGTTTGGAGCCGCATGCTGTTTTGATGTTGATATTACGTACGATACGTACGATTATTACGTTGAAGAGGGATTTATTTCTGAATGATTGTCCCTCTCTCAGTATTAAAGAAATAATTGATTTCAACTAGCGTATCGTACATCGTACAGTTTTGAGGTATAGCATTAGCAGCTGTCAAACCTTATCTGACAGCTGTTATAACCTCAAAAACTTATTTAGGTACTTAATTACATTTTTCCCTGGCGTCTAAATGAAAATAGTATATGTGATTGATTTATAATAAACAATAATTATTTTTATAGAACACGAGTTGTAAGTAGACGCGAACTGTGAAAAAAATCAAGTGACAGGTCAATCAATGTATGAAGGTGGTCATGATTCTTTCTTCTTTAATATCTACTCGTTCATTATTTTGCGAGATTATTTAAAAATATATAAAATAAATATAATAATACCTGTATTATATATAATATTATACATAATTTAATATATAAGGTGCTTTTAAAATATATGCCACGCTTTTTAGGGGTGTACTGTTGTGTTTATAGATTACAATATTGAAGAGCTTTCGTACCCCGGAACAGTTAATCCAGTTTGAGAAAATAAAGTAGTTAAATAAATATTGACTCTATTCTGCACAACGTGGTTTACAAATTACGCGCTATGTTTCTCTTTCGTCAATGAAACAGCTGCTATCTCTTTCCATCCGTTCTACGAATGAAAACTAAAATCAGCTGACTAGCTTGTCCCTACCTAATCGACTAGGTACGCAATAATACGCAGGCAATTAAGTGTTTTAAAGTGCAATTACTTACCAGTAGTTACTAGTTACTGTATTCTAAGATGATAAACTTCACATCACACTTAAAATAGTTCAGTTCAAGTTAGTGTAAACAATAGGTACTTACATTAACCTTTCGACTTTTGTAATTACAGACACAATTAAAGAACAAAACGCCGGCGTTTGCTTAGGGCTCAAAAGTGTAATATCAAATAACGATAAAGCAGTGACGAACGAGTGGCCGGCGCGCAGGCGGCATTCGTTTGATATGAATGACAATAGTAGTATGAATGGCGCCGTTGTTTTGCGGCGCAGAGCGGCAACAGCTAATCGTAGTGTAAAGGATGGTTTTATTCAAAAAAATAATTAAAATTTTACGTGAATAATTTTTTGTATCAAAAAATAAAACACAAATTATCAACATTTTATTTTTACTATTGTAATCTATAAACATAGTGGTGCACATTTTGCAATTTTGAAAGCACCTTATATTATAAATAATTACACTTGTTATACTCTACTTTCCTTTAAAGGGTTTAATAATTCAAAACCGCTGCAGCAGCCAATAGTGTAACGATGTGATAATATGCCTGGCATTCCTGACGTAACCATTCATTTTGTATTTTCTTACGGTTTTTTTTGTTGTTTTTTTACACATATTTTCTTGCTACTGATTTTTTGTTTACAGTTTTGACTATGCCATTTATATTGTAATCATTTTACTGCAGGACGTACTTGATTAATACAGTGCAGTTGTTGACTGCACACTTTTGAGTATGCTCTTGGCAATCCAAGAGCATATTTAACAGTTGTATCATGTTAATGTTCTTCCCTTTTTTATTAAAAGTACATATTAAATTGATTTTGCAATGCAAAAAGTAGCGATTTTTTGGTATAGATGTTTTTCTATGCAATACCTAATGTTAAGTCTTTCTATGTGCAATGCAATGCTGGAATTTTTTCCCAAATTTTAGGGAAAAAATTTAGCGAATGGCAACTCTACTTACTACCGATAAAAAAAGTTGCACCTTTCGTCTCCTATCGTATGTGTTTTATCTCGTTTGCACTTTAATAGTAAATAAGTTGCGATGGTAAAATTATTTGTTACACGATAACTAACTGAGCATTAATACACCGTTAAATCTTGATCGTTTTAATCCCTTGGAGGATCGATTCAGTACATGAAACACTATCGATTGGTAAAGTTAGAATGAAAAAACAAAGTACTTTTTTTTTAAACTCGAATTAATTTACGCATGTTCTAAATTGATTTCTTTAAGTAAACGTCAGCTGGGAGAGTTCAATGACCTGTAGGTAGTTAGTACGCAACGACCGACAACTACCTACAAGGTCTCGTTTACTTAAAGAAATTAATTTCGTAAATGCGTATATCAATAAGAGATTTAGAAGAAAAGTACTTTATTTTTTTAAATTTATCTACACACATCGATAGTGTTTCATGTACCTACTGGATCGACCCTCTTCGGGATTAAAACGACTAAAATTTAACGGTGTATATGACAAAAAAAGAGGCTCACACGTTTTAAATTCTTCTGAATACTGGCCCGAAAAGTCCAAATATTTTTTTTTTTTTAGTAAGTAGTTATTCATAATTTATTCAGATTTTTTCAAAAGTTTTTTTTTAAATAAAAAATAATTTTAGGGTTTTCAAAGACTGATTCTATTATTGAACAAAATAATGTATACGAAGATGTTGATTTCGATGATTTATTTAATGAAATGACAAAAAATCTTGAAAGTCCTGAATTAAGAGCTTACCAAGAAAATGTGCTGTATTATATAACAGAATTTATAGATTTGATATCTATTATTAACTTAAACGAAACGAAAATGGAAGAAAAATTATCATAATTATTTGTTAATATTAATACATATTCTGCATTTACTACTTTAAGGGTTGCGTATTGAGAAATGAAAGTCGAAGTTGATCTCTTGATGTCGGAACAAGTAGTGTATTTTCTGTTTCTTAACAGAGTTGTGTCAAAAAACTGTTTCTTATCAGAAACGCGTGCTTCAATATTTCTTATCAGAGATTTGTCGAAAACATGGTAATTGGTTTTGAGGTAATGGTAACAGGTTGTATGAGGTATTGGTAACTGGTAACTGGTGTGGTACGGTGGTATGTGGTTCGGAGGTAAGGGAACTGACAGGTACTGTGTGGGTAAGTTATGTTTTACCTCTGATGAAGCATTCGAGATAGTTCGCTACTCAGAGAGTTTGTTTAAGCATATGGTAATCCAAGCAAAATTAATAATTTGCTATCAAAATTGGTTTTAGCAGTTCTAGAAAAGTTCCAGCCATTGTTGCAGCAATGGGGATTGTTAATTTTTTTTTAATGAGTAGGTAAATATGAAATCCGTTTCGAGGAATAGGGTCACTCATAACAATTTAGCGTTTAAAAAAGTAAAATATTCACGGATTATTGTTATTTATCGCTAAAAGTAAATAACCTTAATTTGACCACTAGTGACGTCATCTTTTGACTCTGAAGGGACAATTCCTTTGCCATCAAATATACACACGCTCACACACACTTGCTTACAACTGTCAAAAGTGTCAAGTTAAATAAACAATAAACAACCTCAAATTCTTCAAAAATTTGATTATTCTATTTAGCGTCTAGCGAAATTACCACCAAAAAACGATGGAATATAATAAGTGCTTCATTCCGACCTGTAAAAATGACTCAAAAAATAGTCCAGATAAATTTTTTGTTTGTATTCGGGAAGGCTTGAAAGAAAAATGGTGTCTTGAAGCTAAGGCGGAGTTGTATTGCTGTCAAGATCATTTGGAGGTAAAGATTATTGATATCATAAAGCTAGATACTATACATTTTTTGGTTTAATCGCCATTAGCACTTGTCACACTTATTACAAACCTATGATATTTTCTAACCTTTCGTTATTTTGTATTGTAGCCCAGGGAAGATTTGATTAACAAACACGACTTTCTTTTATATTTATATAGATGTTATTTTTTTTTTTTTAATTGCCATAAACTAGTGCTTGACTGCGATCCCACCTGATGGTAAGCAGTGATGCAATCGTTGATGGTAAGGCGCACTAGTTTATTAAGAGTCTATTCACTCTAGCCTTGAAGACACCTAAATTATAATCGGACGGAAATACTGCAGCCGGCAAACTGTTCCATTATTATTATATTACTACCACTGACATACTGCAATCTTCACAAGACACATCTTCGGCAGCAACTCCATCTTTATTTGGTTGTACATCAGAAACTGAAGAATCTAGTGGATTTTAACCCCGGATTTTAGAGCCCGAAAGCCGGACATATCAACAAGATCTTTTAAACATATTCAATGTAATAAAAAACAGTTGGAAATTGTCATAAAACACCTTTTTTATTCATTCATTATTTTAACAAAACTATTTTTTTAATTTATTCATTTTTTTAAACTCGGTCTACAAATGAAACATTCCCCGGACGCTCCCCGGATGCCCTCTAAACTAGGACAAATCCGGGGAAACCCGGACGGATGGCAACCCTAAGTGTATGTGATGCAAGTAGAGTGGTGTCCAAAACTACGAAGATTATGTTAGACTTAGTAATAAATAAACCAAGGATGTATTTGGGGCTACCAAAACAATTTATATGGCTTATTGATCATATAGTAGAAAAAAGTGCAGCAAAAATAGACAATCTACACATTATTGTTAGTTTATTGAAAACTAGCTTCTGCCCGCGACATCGTCCGCGGTAAATTTCTTGTTTTAACATATTTAACTCTGTTCCTACACAATTTCTCAAGATAAAAAAACAAACTTTACTTCTTTATTATATGTATTATTCATAATCATAAAATATAGCCTATGACACTCAGAAATGAAGCAAGAAAGCTGCTTCATTTCTGAGTGTCATAGGCTATATTTCAGTGAAATTTTTGCAATCAAAAAAATAAAAAAACAAACTTTACTTCTTTATTATATTAGTGTAGATAAAGCAAAATGACTCACTGCAACGTATAAGTGATCAATTTAATATATCTCGTACCAAGCCGTCATCAATGATATTAGCATGTTGAAAAACATGTTGCGCCGACCCCAAGTAACATGGGATAAGGGCAGGATGATGATAAAACTGTACACAGAAAAAAAAAATTTACTAAATGTTGAAAACATTTGCACGCCATAGTGTGTGCAAAGTTGAAAGGAAATCGTTTGTCTTGGTATGGCCATGTGAAGAGGAGAGATGAAACGCATGTCACAAAAAGAGTTTTGAGTTTACATGTAGATGGATGGAGAGGAAGAGGGAGGCCGAAGAAGAGATGGATGGATTGTGTGAGAAGTGATATGAAAGAAAAGGGAGTGAGTGATAGTGTGACGGATGACAGGATAGAGTGGAAGGTAAAAACATGTTGCGCCGACCCCAAGTAATATGGGATAAGGGTAGGAGGATGATGAGTGTGTGCAAATATGTTGGAACAATTTTTTTGTCTTTTTATCATGTTACATGCACTTTTCATGTGTATGCAAATAAATATGTATATCTTATCTAAATTACGGTATCTTAAATAGGTTCATTAGGTTTTTTTCTTTTTAATTTAGGTATGTGTATACATATTTATGTACGTAGTTTTAAGGTTAGGGATTGAATTAATTTTTACATATATCAATTAAATTAAAAATGTGAATTACAGTATTTTAGTAAAGTCAGCATAGTATAGTGTGCCTACAATATATTTAAATACATATATATATATTGTTTCGAGCAGTGGTGGCCGAGTGGTAACAGCCCCGACTTACGAGTCGTAGGTCGCGGGTTCAAACCCAGCCAGGCGCATAACTTTGTGTAATTTATTTCATCACCACTGCTCTCAAAACGGTGAAGGAAAACATCGTGAGGAAACCGGCATGTCCTAGAACCAAAAATTCGAAGACATGTGACATCCACCAATCCGCACTGGGCCCGCGTGGTGGATTATGGCCCATTCCCTCTCCTAGAGAGAGGAGGCCTGTGTCCCTGCAGTGGGAACATTAAAAGGCTGGTGATGATGATGATGATATATATTGTTTCAGAGGCTGAGGGACCCCAGCGAGGCGAACTCCAACGACACAGAGCTTGAGACTTCATCTGACGAAACGGTAAGTCCAGGGAAACATAAGCTTTTATGGTCTGTGACGTATTCATTAGTTAAAAATTTTTTGGCGGTATTGGTCTTCGTCGACTTAGCTTACTTCTCCTACAAAGGGCAAGAACAAACTATGCCAAAAAAAACTTTAGTTATGAAGGAGCACAATTTTATTAGGTTGTCTTGTACCTATTCTCATGTAAGTGGCTTTTTGTCTTTATGAGAATCACTACATAGTATAAAACAAAGTCGCTTTCTCTGTCCCTATGTCCCTTTGACTGCTTAAATCTTTAAAACTACGCAAACGGATTTTGATGCGGTTTTTTTTAATAGATAGAGTGATTCAAGAGGAAGGTTTATATGTATAATAACATCCATTAAATAGTGGAGAAATACTGTTATTTTTGAGATTTCTAATGTGATGTCGTAAATAATTACATTTTTTCCGCTTACATTGCAAACGCAGGCTGAACCCTACGAGTTTTATCAAAATAATCTACTAAGTATTGTACACATTGAAAAGGTCTACAGAAAAGTCCGTGATGGTATATGTCTATCTCTTATGGATAACCCACAATAACTTTTTTTTGTCATTTATTTTTTACGACAAATAATGGCTAATTTTCGAAGCGATTTTAACCAATACAGCATTAATCCTTAACCAATTAAATACCTTGAATACATTGTTCATTTAATATAGATCTATATGGCCCTTTACACCGTATGATTTAAGTGAATATTTTCGAAGATATTACAGATTTAAAAATTGCGGGACGTAGCGTTTGCGGTGGTACCGGCCGGCCGCCCGGTGCGGCAAGAGCGTGCCAATACATAGCGCGTCTGAGGCTGCAGTTTTCCCTGTAGCACTTTGAATTTAGCAGCGATCGGACGCGTTTATTATATCGGAGCTCTCCAGCGAGGAAAATAACAATACTTCATTACATAGTATAAAACAAAGTTGGCTGTCCCTATGTATGCTTAGATCTTTAAGAGTACGCAACGGATTTTGATGTGGCTTTTTTAACAGATAGATTAATTCAAGAGGAAGGTTTATATGTAAAATACATGCTTAATATATTTAATATTGCCCCCGTGCGAAGCTGGGGCGGGTCGCTAGTAAACTATATAAACCTAAACCTATTTCCTCGAGTGAACTTGCTGTTTTCTACAGGATGCATTTTGGAGAGTGTGCGCAGGAATTGCATGATTTGATTCCGCCATCCCGGCGTACGGCAAATATCCACCCTTACGTTGCTGAGACACCTGCGGCCCGGACTAAGCGTTTTGCCTCGTCATTTATACCGCGTACATCGAGGGATTGGAACAGTTTGCCGGCTGCAGTCTTTCCGTCCGAATATAATTTATTTATCTTCAAGGCTAGAGTGAACATGCTCTTAATAAACTAGTGCGCCTTACCATCAACGATTGCATCACTGCTTACCATCAGGTGGGATCGCAGTCAAGCATTAGTATTTATAGCAAGTAAAAAAAAAAAGAACTTCAATGAACGTTTTAAATAACCGTAATTTGATTCCTAGTGCCTATTGTGTGTAAGTTTTATGTTGTTTTATATCTGAAGTGCCTTAACAATTGCACAAATTGAACCATTGAAACAGATACGATCTGAATATAATAGAGCTGATCATTTTATTTTATTCAGGAATTAGATGATCAGGGCTTTGAAGTTGAACAAGAACAATATAAGTAGGTACATTCCACCAAGTGTTAACAGTGTTAAGCCCACTTCCGATGATGCTAGAAAGTTGCTCGACTTCATGGACCAGATCCATTGATCTCTGTTGATGTAACAAGTGTTAGGGTACGATGGGACTGACATACGCTGTGCGTTATTAAAGTCCCTAAGTTTTTAAGAAAAAAAAAATATTGTTAATTAAGTATCTCGGCGAAATTTGCCGAGGAGGTTGACATGATTTTGCTGCAAAATTATTCCAAAAAAAAAAACTTTAGAATGCGTACCATGCATATTCTAAAGGTGATGATAGACTTGATCATTCACTTGTAACAGAACTTCGACCATTCGCCGTTTTTATATCTGTTGTTTTGAACAAAGAGCCGAGCGCGAGTTGTCGCCTAAGTAGTTACTTTTACTCAAAAAAAATATACAGAACAGAATTCTGTACGACTGTTGGCGCGCTAACACTGCATATATCGTATTTCAGGTCCCAAGGATAATCTCTGTTATTATTAGAGATGTAAGTGCTGCCATCTCGTGACTTATATCCGAAACTTTTACCTCAAGTGTCAAAAATTGTACTGTCAAACCATGGAAAAAATTCTGAATATTCGTGTTAAATTTTGCTAATTTAAGTTATCAAAATGTATTGTTGTATTGCTGGATGCTGTAATACATCCAAAAATAATTCCAAAAAAAAAAAAAAAATTAAAAAAAAAAAATTAAAAAAATGAAAATTTTACTATTTCCCTACTAATAGTACTCACATGCCGTGGCTCAGGGATAAAAGAATTAAATGGATAAATGCAGTTGTAAAACACACGTAAGTATGCATTCAAGTATTTAAAAAGTACTATTTGATTTTATTTATATAAAAAAAAACCACCAATTTTGTAGGTAATTATGATTGAAAACAGTTCAATTTTCGATGATCATTGACCCTAACGAATAACCGTTGTTTCTTTCAGTAAACATCCAAATAACTGGCTCCCGTCTAAAAATACTACCATCTGCAGCGCCCATTTTATTGGCAACAAGAAATCAGAAAATCCTCTAAACCCGTCGTATGTACCTACAATTTTTCCTGGTGAAGAAAATATAAAAAACTTGGATCCAAAAATTGAAAGATTTGAAAGACATCAACGTTTATTGGTAGAAAACCATATTTTATAATTTTAATCATTGTATTTTATATTTTTAATCATTGTAAAATCACATTTACAGACTAGACAGTGACAACCAATGTGTCTGGAAAGTTTCTTTTTTTACTCGCACGGTGTCTCTACTCTCGGGATTATAACGCCATTTATAGTTTCCGCACGGTGCCTATACCATTTGTATTAAACTAGAACTCACGGTCTCAAATCAAAATAAAATACCAATAATACCGTATTTTATGGTATAATACGTAGCCTTTTAGTGTTATACGGTATTTTTACAACACTAGTTATTATAAACTGATATTCCCATAGATTTGGTCAAAAGCGAATCCTACCAACACGCAACGTCACAATTATTACTCAATAACCCTTATATTTTGTGACTATTAAATTTGGTCGGATTTGCGTTGTAATCGCTGTTGACGTAAAACGGAACGCAGGGATGATTGTCAGTGTCAAAATTAATGCGATAATTCCATTTAGGGATGCAACATCGTTCATGAAAAACATCGATGTCGAAAAATCGATGTTTTTAAAAGTCAAACATCGATGTCGAAAACATCGATGTTTATGAACGATATATCGATGTTTATGAACGATGTATCGGTGTTTTTTTAAAATACTTACAGGTTTGACAAAATGGCCTTGAAATACAGAGAAAAAGCGTTTTCCTATCTGATTGACATAGTTAGACTGATTACTGATAAACAAATTACTTACCTACCTACTTTAAATAATACAGATATAATTTACTAGGATATGAAGAATGGAAGAACTATGAAAGAAACAAAATCAAAGACACGAATATAAATTTATTATACTTAAGAATTTAACAAATAACAACCTATTTCTTTTTCAATATGGAATTCAAAAATAATAATTTCGATAATCTACTTCCAAGCAATCGGTTTCTTTCTCGAGTAATAACAGCTCCAGCTTCAGAAAATAACCGCTCACTGGGGTTTTTAATTACGTACGCAAATTAAAAAAAAAAAAAATATTAAAAAAGTATTGTTTTTGTATGGCAAGGTTTTGAGCAAGCAAGGTTGCACGAGTTCTTGGCAGTATACGCACGAATCAATAGATGGCGCTAGTAAACATCGTTCATAAAAACATCGTTCATAAAGAACGATATATCGCCGATGTTTTGAGTTTCAACATCGATGTTAAAACATCGATGTTTATGAACGATACATCGATGTTTTTAAACATCGATGTATCGTTTGCATCCCTAATTCCATTGTTTATTATCACCGGCTATTTATTATTTTCTGTGATTTTGTGGATTATTACGACTTGGCTTTACATTTGAATTCCAATTTGCAAGTGGTTTAAACATATTTACCTATTTATTTATTGTCTTTACTCATAAAAGATAAGTAACTTATAAGCTAAGCCCCACAAAACAATATTTACCTGTTAAAATGCGTTGTGTGAACTGCCAGTTGTTAATTTTGCGATTACGAAAACATCGTTTGTTGGATGAAAGTGCGGAGGTAGTGGAGAGAGTTCAGAGATGGGTTTCTCCGCGTGAAGTAAGTATTGTTATCTATACATTATTTGTTACTTAGCTCATTTACTGTAGCATCCCGTGGAGTAGTTTTATTTGCGATATTTGATGTCTATCACATTGAACTTAAAAGTATATAATACTAGCATCTGCCCGCGACTTCGTCCGCGGAAAATTTGTGAGACAAAAGTTGTGATAGCTCGGTTAATATCCATGTTATATAAATAATTTATAGCCTATGTCACTCAGGAGTAAAGCAGCTTTCTATTATAGCTTCAATTTTTCCAATCGAACCATTAGTTCCAGAGATTACCTCCTACAAACAAAAAAACAAACTTTACCTCTTTATTATATTAGTGTAGATGGTCACCCATGGTGATGATGACAGCTCCTTGAGCCGCGCGGGAACAGAGCCTAGTCGTCGACAGCGCGCACTGTTCCCGCGCGCCTCAAGGAGTTGTCAACAAACTGTAGGGACGCTGCAGAAGGGTCGAAGCCAACTGGGGCCAAGGGTTCTTGTCTGAAAGGAACGCTCTAGCCCTGGTATATATGGCGACGTAGGATACGGGGTAGGTTGTATAGTCAGTAAGAGTCTGACACTGTTTCCCGCTCCGCCCAAGGGCGGGATTTGTCATGAGATAATTTTTACCTACCATAAAAAAAACCAATGTGATGATACTTAGTGATCTTATTCTTAACTAGCATTATTCTTTATTAGCTTTCTATTGGTAAATTTTTTCCAATCGGACCATTACTTCCTGAGATTACCTCCTACAAACAAAAAAACAAACTTAACCTCTTTATTATATTATATTCTTTATTTTGAACCAATGACATTATGACTTAAATGGGTGTATTTGAAAATTTAACTCTAAGTTTTATTATTTTTAGATAACTGAAGACGACTATCTTTGTCAGACATGTTGGGAATTGATTAATGAAAACCCAAATGAAGATCCTGAGCACAAGGAACAGCCAATAATTGGCCATCGCAAAGTATGTGCTACATGTGGAAAGTCTGTTTTGAGGAAAAGGAGCAAAGTCCTCGTCAAACCAGATATGTCAGAAAGTGACAAGCAAATATGTAACGTTATGTCTGAATGGCTCAGTCGTCAGGTTTGTAATAAAAATTATCATTTACACAATAGATCACCACCCTACCATATTGTCTCTTCACCACCCTAGGTTGACTGGTAGAGGCATTAAGTCCGCCTTTGTACCTTGTGTTGCATGAAGATTAAATAAATAATAGATAGAGAGCAGTGTTGGCCGAATGGTATTAATTCCCGACATAACAGCAGGTTCAAGCCCAGCCAGGCGCATTACGTTGTGTAACTTATTTCATCACCACTGCTCTCAAAACGGTGAAGGGTAACATCATGAGGATACTGGCATGTCCTAGAACTAAAAATTTGAAGACATGAGACATCCACCAACCTGCACTGGGCCCACGTGGTGAATTGCCTGTGTCCCAGCAGTGGAAACATTAAAAAGGCTGATGATGATGACACAGTAGATCTGTATTTTTATGACTTTTTTTTTTTTTAAATCATTCAAATTGTTTCAGTTATCAAACAGTGATGAAGTATGCCTCCCATGCTATTTACGAGCAAAAAGATCAGTTGATAGCTCTCTTAAAAGTGGTGGCTCGGTTGCACATTCTACATCTAGCGAAGGAGGTACACAACCTTCATCATCGCAACAGCCAGACCAATCTATTGGGCATCCATTGAATGAACTATCTCCACAAATATTGCCTACTAGAACTCGAGGAGGTAACATAGTAGATGTTGAAGAGGTTGATTCGTCAAAAGTGACAAACAGGCAGATAGTAGATCAAATTGTTTTCCCTACACTAAGAAGAGCAGCCGGCACAGCAAGACGATGCTTGTTTATGGGATGTCAAAAAACTGAAAAACGACATGTACCTGATCCAATCAGAAAATATGTTATTAAAGTGTTCAATTTCTACATACCCAGAACAGCTAGAATTTGCAATTATCACTTAGGAGCCAACTTATATCATGAATTGTACGCTCATGAAAATGCTATGAACACATTTAATGCTGAAAATATAGAAGAAATTGTGTACTTATTAGCTGATGATTCGAAATTGGATTTCCGGAACCCTGAAGGTATCGATAGCCATCTTTTCAAGTACTGGTTTGGCTGGACAAAAGATGAATTTAATAATTTATTAATGGAAATACCACAATTAAACAACAATAAATTAAAAATCGGTTTCTGTGCCTATCTTTGTAAGATGCATACTAGAGACAGTAATGAAAGAATTGCAACATTATTTCGAATACCGAGACGGTCTCTTGAAAATTATATGCAGCAGGCACAAGCAACTCTACCTAGACATTTGAGATGGATATACAAGCCTAAAAAAAAATTACTTCCTAGAAATTCTGTTGCTGCTAATTTTGGAGACTTTTCTGAAGCGGTATGTAATATCATCATCATTTCTGCAGAAAGACGTCTACTGCTGGACATAGGCTTCCGATAGATATACCTAGATAACTCTAGCATCACAATTTGTATGGAAACTAAGCGTGCCATTTTTAACTACCTATTATGGCGTCACAAACATTATTTATGATGAGAAAATCAAATCGATTCAAAGACGCCGCCGCGTATGGCGTCCCCCAAGCTCCAACCATTTTTATATTTTTAACTGTGAGCACTTACGATTTTTGTACGTAAGCTAGGCACGCGAAGTAGTTGCTCTTGTGTTATCTAGGTATATCTATAAAACCCATCAGTGTTCCTGGCCCCAATAGACTATGTATAAAACCATTTGAAAAAATATTTAAATAATTATAAACCCTACTTTAATTCATCATATCCTAAAAAATCTAAAGAAAAAGAAAATTAAAACGAAAGAAGTCAGTTCATGCATTCCTCGCATTACAGTTGATTTAATAACCAATGATGCCATGCAGTACAACCGCCGGATCTTGGCGAATCTGTCACAAATAAATGCAATTTGTAGTAGTTATTGATGTTAAATAGAAGAGCAGTGGTGGCCGAGTAAGAGCAGTGGTGGCCGAGTGGCAACTCTTGCACAAACGATAAAATATCAAACAGAAGTCACGACTAAACTAAACCTATAAAACGGTTAGGCCCGGGACACTTAAACACGATACGACGTCATACCACGATGCGTCGTCGCGTCGTGGGAATCTACGACGAGCATCGTAAATAACTACGTCGCGACATCGTAACGTGCCACGATACACGGCTCCCATTACTCATGATTAAAAGAAATCGGTGGATCCAGTATCTTCTGAGTTCTGTCTTTTCTTTATCCGTCTTCTTAACAACAGCAGGAGCGGGTGGGACGCGTCTAGTGCAGTCCATTTTTCGAAATTAACTGCGATAATAGGGTATTACAGTCTAATTCAAAAAGTGTTTTAATTTAATCTGTTATTGATAAAATACCACAAAAAAATATAAATACATTTTTTTTATTCCAATTATTTCATAAAAACGTGTTTTAATTTTACAATTCAAATTTGGGCGCGAAAACGCCAATTCTCAGGCCGCCATGTCTGTGACGTCACGGGCATTGTAAACATTACGCTTCGCTGAAAGAAATAAACATATTTTCGAAATAAATAATGAGTTCTAGTGGCTATAGTCCTTATCATTGGTGTCTTGTGTCTGAATGTAAGAATACAAGTGTTAAAACACCGGAAAAGTTATGGATACAAGTGCCAACAGATTTAAAAATGAGAAATACGTGGTTGAAATTAGCACGAAGAGATCCAAAGTCATTGTCCACAAAAACGAAATACTATTTTTGTGAGGATCATTTCGATGTAAGTATGCAGTTTAATAGCTCAGAATATAAACATGTAAAAATATATTCTTGTCTTTACAAAACTAATATTTTATAGGTTATGTTTTATAGTGTTTCATGTAATTTATTTCATGTTGTAGCTGGAAAATGACATGGAGAACTATATACAATTGAAAATAATGGGCTCGGTCAAACGAATTCGCATGAGACCGAATTGTATTCCATCGAGATTCGATTGTCAGCCAGGGAGAAAACGAACCTTCACTCAAAGTGAACCTCGCGCTGCCTTTATGAAACGGCAAAGACTATCTATAATTAAGGAGATTGAAGAGACCACTATTAATGAGACATGTGATACACCATTGTCGTCGTCCAGTGGCCAAGGTAAGTTATTTTAACTGGTCTCCTATACTTACCAGTCTCTTGAATGTTGATCAATAGGAAGCTCAGACCAAAAACACAAAGTTTTGCCTAACTGGGAGAAGTAAACATCTTAGATAAAAATAGATAGCTGTATTATGTACACACATAGCTGATCAGTTTAAAAATTAAATTGGTAGAAATCATTATTAATACCATTTTATTATAATTTCAGATATTCTGACTATTGAACATAAGTGTGGTAATGATAAAGCGATCCAAGTAATACAACCACAGGAACATAAGGCAATTCAAGTTAGTCATGTGGCACACCGAAGTAAATTTGTCGTTTTTTACGATGCTTGCGTTGATTCCTACGATGCGACGTCGCATCGTGAAACGACCCCGCATCGTGGTACGACGTCGTATCGTGTTTATATGTCCCGGCTCACACTATACATAGAACAATAATGAGTACCTAAATGATATTATGACAAATCGATTTAGTGAATCGATTAACAAAATATTGAATATGGCAACATCTACTCGGAACGTCAGTTGGTCTGTCAAATGTCAAATCATTTGTTCATTGTTTTTGTTTTCGTGCCGGTTATTACGCGTTGAGTTGAATTTATTCCTCCGTATTTGCTTCTAATCGTTAGAATTTGCGTAAATAATATTAATAATAAAAATTTTCGTGCCTTCAGTGGGTTTTTTGAAAAATATTGGACTCTTTTTTTTTGTGATAAGTGAGCAAATTGGCTCTATTTTTTTTTTAGTTCTTCAAAAGCGTTGCCCCACATTAGGAATTACTCCAGTGTCGTGGGTCACAAACATGTAAAGTATACAGTATACACAAGATTCCCAGACCCGGAATACCTATCTGTAGGCCATACTAATATTTGTTCCGTGCGGGAATCGAACCCGCGACCCTCAGTGCTGCAGTCAATCGCTCAACCGCTGCGCCAGTCGAGCCGTCAAACTCTATTTAGTCTTAGTGAGCTTTGGACTCTGGTTTTTGTGATAAGAGAGCAAATTTACTCGATTTTACGTGAGCCTTAAATTCTTTCTTATTCTTTTACTCAAAAAACATGTCTGCACCTCGTAGAAGGCGCGTAAACTATTCTTTGTCAAGCTGGTGTGTCAATTGCTCTCTACGTCTTTCACGTAATCTTTGTAGACATAAAATCGAGGAAATAGATGAACCATTGCTTATTCTTCTGAGATCATGGGTTACACCAACACCGGTAAGTTTGTGTCTTTGACAATATTTATATGAACAATTAGGTTGCTACTTGGCCAACCAAATATTCCCTAATAATATAATGTATTCCGCAACTATCACATAACGTCATCTAGTCCCAAGCTAAGCAGAGCTTGTATTATGAGTACTAGGCAACTGATAAACATGCTTATATATTTCTAAATACATACATATTATAGATAAATTACACCCAGACACAGAACAAATGATTAGGTTCATCACACTAACATTTGTCCTGGGTGGGAATCAAATCCATGACCTCTGGCATAGTGGTCAGGGGTACTAATCATTAGACCAACAGGCCAGTCAAAGAAAATAATTTATTTATAATTAAATTGTTTTTTACAATATAATCAAAATCATTACAATCTATCATTTGTGGTAAAACTATTTTGACTGGCCTGTCAGTCTAGTACTTAGTGACCCTGACTGCTATGCGGGAGATCGTGGGTTCGATACCCACCCACGACAAATGTTTGTGTGATGAACACATTCATTTGTTCTGTGTCTGGGTGTAATTTATCTATAATATGTAATGTAAGTATTTAGAAATATATAAGTATGTTTATCAGTTGTCTAGTACCCATAACACAAGCTCTGCTTAGCTTGGGATTAGATGGCGTTGTGTGATAGTTGTGGACTTATTATATTTTGTAATGAATTTCAAACACATGAAGTAATGTGCCTATTTCAATATTTTTATAATTTTTCCAGATATTATCTGATGACATAGTGTGTGAGGAATGTTTTGTATTATTACAAAAGCAGACAGCCTCTAACACAAAGCTATCTCTTGGTTCCCCTGCTCTTGGACACCGAAACATATGCTTTGCATGTGGCATATCAATAGCAAGTCGTAGAACTCACCGAGTTAGTGAAAATTGTCCTCAAAGAAATGTTATACTGAGATGGATACCAGCACATCACGTAAGTGTTTTTACTTATTTATCTATTTAAACTTAATGTACAGATACAAAATAAATAGGTACAGAAGTCAATCTCATGTATGTACTTCACTTTTCATACCTACGCACGGCGGTCGCGCGCGCTAGGGATGTCAACTGGATTATGCACAACAAATTATCGTGGTAGTTGCAAAATTTCACAGACGCGCGCCTCAAACGTGACACCCTCGCGGTCGTAATGATCCTCGTTGAGCTCGGTTTTCGCGTCGTCGGTGAACGGTGTCTATGTGTGCGTTGCTCGAGCGCGCTTTGTACGCTTAGATTGACATCTTTATCTATATAACTAGCTGTGCCCGCGACTTCGTCCGCGTGGAATAGTTATTATGGGCATCATATTTATTTTTGCAAACAACCTCCTCAGCTTTATAAATTATAGCTGTTACCCACGACTTTGCCCGTGTCAATTTCTGTTATTATTTTAGACAATTTAGTTTTTAAAAGAACATAATTATCTAAAAGTACTTCATAGAGCTACACCCCAACTTGGGCACGCCATAATCTCGGCGGTAAGTCCCCTCTTTGAGGTGTGACGTCTATCACGGCATCCTCACCTTCCGCATGACGCAGATTCTCACCGGACATGGGAAGTTCAGGAGATTCCTGCGCGCTGGATTCGTGCGGAAGAGATGCCCGGGTGTCGCCACTGTGTGGTCAGCCCGGAGGATACGGTGGAGCACACGGTAGAGGTGTGCCCCGCTTGAGAAGAGCATCGCCGTGTCCTCGTGGGGGTGATCAGTGGCGGCGACCTCTCGCGCCGGGCCTTGGTTCAGGCCATAGTTCGCAGCGAAGAAGAATGGCAAGCGGTCGCCTCCTTCCGCAAAGCAGTAATGCTCGTAAAGGAGGAGGCCGACCGCATAAGGCAAAGGCAACAGCGCCCTCGCCGTAGCCGTCACCGCCGCGATCCCACCGATATCCGGTCTCCGTAGACGCTGGCTTGTGGACGGTGAGCAATGGGTAGCTCGCCGTTCGGTTGTCTGGTAACAGTCCAGACCGAGACCAAGTCGTCGACGGCGTGCACTGCTCCCGCGCGCCTCAAGGTGTTGTCAGCAAACTGTGGGGCCCTTCAGGGGCGAAGCCTCCTGCAACTGAGGGTTGGTGCGAAAGCGTTATACCGGGGCTCTGGGAATAAGGCAAGGGAGGAACGGGGTAGGTTGTTTAGTCAGTAAGAATCTGACACTGTTGCCCGCTCCGCCCAAGAGCGGGATTCGTCATTGGATGATTTTTACCTACCATAAAAAAACCCATCCGCGCCGCCCGCAAGCAACCCCTCTCCTCGCCCGCCGGCCAGGCGCAGCGTCAAGTTTTGCACATCACGCATCGCGTGTGAATTTTATATCGAAGTTATTTTAAAATTGTAATATCTTCTAAGATGTTCATTGAAATTAAATGATGTTAAAGACAATTTTGTTTACAATTACATACTCTTAATCAACAACACATTTATTTGGATAAAGATTATATTACTATGTTGATACAACTCTAACAAATAATCGGTAAAAATTGGCTAAATTTGATTCGCATAAAAACGGTTCTAGTAAGTTAATCTTAAAAGATAGACATATACTGTCGCGGACATTTTTTTAGATCATTTTAAGAGGAATAATTCTTTCATACATATTTTTTTGGTATCTTAAACCGTTTTGGCAGCGCACGCAACGGAAGCCCTCAAAGATGAATAATTTTCCCCGTTTTTTTTCACATTTTCCGTTGTTTCTTCGCTTCTATTAGTCGCAGCGTGATGTTATATAGCCTAAAGCCTTCCTCAATAAATGATCTATTCAACGAAAAAATAATTTTTCAATTCGAACCAGTAGTTCCTGAGATTAGCGCGTTCAAACAAACAAACAAACAAACAAACAAACAAACTCTTCAGCTTTATAATATTAGTATAGATTTGTGGCATAATATGTTGAACTAATTGAATAATAATGAAAACAAGTTTTCAATGAAAATATTTTTTTCATAACAAGCTTTTATAGCAGTGGTCTATACTTATATAATTAAAACTCGTCAAGACGATTCACACGAGCTCAAACTCGACGTGGTTGTGCCGTTTAATTACAGAGTTCCTATGGCTATGGCTACCTCGCGATTCCATCATCAGATCAGCTCCATGTCATCATAATATTGCATTGTCATGCGATTTACACCTGCATGCAAAATTGCAGCTCAATCGGTTGAAGATATCTGCTTCAAAATTGAGTTGCAAGATTCGAGCCGAAAATACATAGTTACACTGCAAGCTAATAAAAAGCTTGTAATCAAGTATCTCAAAACGGTGAAGGAAAACATCGTGAGGAAACCGGCATGTCCTAGAACCAAAAATTCAAAGACATGTGACATCCACCAACCCGCACTGGGCCCGCGTGGTGGATTACGGCCCATTTCCCTCTCTTAGAGAGGAGGCCTGTGTCCCTGCAGTGAGAACATTAAAAAGGCTGTTGATGATGAATCAAGTATCTAAGTATCTATCTGGCCGCATTGCCATACAGCGTGGCAATGCGGCCAGCGTTTTGGGCACTTTACCGGTCGACAGCGATGCGGAAGAGTTTTTTGACGCTTTATTACATTAGGTATTTTTAGTTAAGTTAATTAGGGTTATGTAGTTTTAAGGTTAGATATCTAATTATTTGTACAGTTTACTAAATAAATATTAAACCATTAAAGTATCTAAACATATTATATTTTTGTCTTCAGGTGTTGCATTTGGAACGAGTTTGTATACCTTGTTGGTTGGCTGCAACAAGAGAAGTCCGGTCGCAACCCGTTGCTGGCAGTGATAGTAGCCAACACACTGTGGAGTCTGCACCGGTGACTGGTATCATGGATGGGAATGTAACTACAGATGCGATGATTCCTGTACCACCATCACCACCACTGGTAACTGTCCAGATCGAGTCCAAGTCGTCAACGGCGCGCACCGTTCCCGCGCGCCTCAAGGAGTTGTCAGCAAACTGTACCCTTCAGGGTCGAAGCATCCTGGAGCTGAGGGTGGTGTGAAACTGTTACCGCGGCACTAGGAATAAGGGAAGGAAGGCACGGTGTAGGTTGTTTAGTCAGTAGACTCTGACACTGGTCTCCCGCTCCGCCCAAGAGCGGGTTTCGTCATTCGATGATTTTCACCTACCATAAAAAAAAACCATCACTACCACTGCTGGTTCATCCAACATCACCTCAGGAACCACAATTAAGTCAATCATTTCCAAAAATGTACTTAGATAAATATAAATGGGTATGGCAAAGCCGCTGCGTGGTTAAGATGGTTAATAAAAAGATATTTTAAATTGTTTCGTTAGGAATATTTTAATAGAGCGCAGTAGCGTAGCTACCTTGGGTGGCACCCGGTACGGAAATTGGTGGTGTCACCTTATTGAAAGTAAAATTTACCTTATTTTAAGTGTGGATGTTGGATTCACATCGAGTAGATGTCAATCAAATAAATTAATTTGTAATTATTATTCTTTTGTATGCGTGATTGTACATATGTATGTACAATCACGCTCAATCAGTTTTGTGAATTATAATAAAAAAAATACCTCAAACTCACATTTAACCATATTTTTTCGTATTTTTTTCTTACAAATTGTTATGTGACATTGTTTTTTCACCTTAATAAATAAATAAATAAATATTATTCCTTCGCTTGCGTCGGATTGGTCCAACGATCGTTTTCGTGTCCTATCCGCCAGGGTCGTGTGGTAGCGACCGGTTACTCCATCTCGTTTATCTCTTCAATCCCCATAGGGGACAGAATAGCTGATGTGATGGAGTAGTTGGTCGTGGATGTGCGACCCTGGCGCGGGTGTGGTTAAAAAGTAACTGGCACTACTGTGAGTATTATACAGGGTGTCACTGACATCGTAACACAAACGAATACCATATATCCAGTACATGATTCTAGACCCCCCAGTGGTGGAATTTTTTTTCGGTATTTTCTTATTTTTTTTAATGATTTTTTTTAAAATTGTTTTTTAAATAAACTGAATTAAAACGTTATTTTAATTTTTTTTATTAAAAAAAAATTAACGAATTACAATCCAAATTAAAAATATCATCGGGTTTGATTAGAGTAACGACTTTATTTGCTTCGATGAATTTTTTATTAATTTTTTTTTTGGAAATATTTTTTTTTTCTAAAAATGTCATTGGGGTTGGTTAGAATAACAATTTTATACACGTAAAAGTTAAAGAAAACCACTTTATTTTTCAAAAATTTTAAAATAGACCTACGAAAAATTTCAGCAAAGTTTGTAAATGTGAGTACCTACCATGGAACAATTTATGGTTTTAGGTTGAATTTGTCATACTCACTCAAATGTGGCACGTGTGTTAGATTATTCGGTTCCCTATAAAATTATATATGCGTCATGTCCGTGAACGGGCGCTGTCAGTTGAGATTGGTCATCTCTTAGCTGTCAGTGCTTTATTTAAATATCTATATTTAGAATTGTTTTTATTTATTATTATTATTTACATTGTTCTCCTAAGAGGCCTAAGAGACGTTGGATCGACGTCGTAAGAGACGATATGCGTGTCAATGGGCTTACGGCAAAGGACGCGAAAGACCGAGCGAAGTGGAGGCGTTTGAGTTGGAAAGCGGACCCCGGGCACCGAGGTGAAAGCCAAGGAAGCAACCGGGACTAGCGCTGAGATGATGATGATGATGATGATTATTTACATTGTTCTCATATACTAGTATCGACAAGAAACATGTAGCCAAGATATTTGTAATACTTGCCATAATTGAAAAGAGTGTCCACGGAGTTTCTTGCACATTCTTCTCCATAGAGATCTGCGCTTTGGAATGTGCAATTAGCATCATTCTTTTAGGACACACAGACTTGTAACTGTACGTTTCAAAAATACCTGTAAATGGTTTATTTGGAATAAAATTATTTTCACTTTGTAATTTTTTTTTCCTACAAGGTCCAAAATTGGATAAAAGCTCTATCTCGTTTTATTAACATTTCTTTTTTGTTTTTTACAGGATGTGGAGACTGAGCAGCCTATCTCGAGTGGAAACACAAGCCCATATCAGCAATGCAACGCTCAAGCCACGCACGCAGAAAAGATACAAGAAGTGAGTACTCACATAATTATCTCATAGTATTGTAGGAAAAGGTTTGGAATTTGCCTGCGGTCTTCCCATCCGATTATAATTTGGGTATCTTCAAGAGCTGTCGTAAGCTACCACTGCTCTCTTTTTTTATTGATTACTAGCTTTTGCCCGCGGCTTCGCCCGCGTGGTATTGGGGTTGGGGTTTCCGGGATAAAAAGTAGCCTATGTCCTATTCCAGAGTGTATCCTATGCCTGTGCCAAATTTCATCCAGATCCGTCCAGCCGTTATGGCGTGATTGCGTAACAAACATCCAAACATCGTAACTTTCGCATTTATAATATTAGTAAGATGGGTTCTCGCTTGACCGTTATCTCACCTGATGGAAAGCGACGATGCGGTCGACGATGGAGCGCGCTTACCTAGAAGTAACGTATTCACTCTTAACTTAAAGATTCCCGGGTTATAGCCATCAGGAAACACAGATTCCGGCAAGGAATTCCACTCCTTGGTTGTACGCACAATGAAAGTGTTCCCAAAACGTTCTGGGAACACTTTCATTGACTTTTTACTGATTTCTTCCTCAATGATTCAGCTCACTAATCTACACTATCTACACTAATATAATAAAGAGGTAAAGTTTGTTTTTTTGTTAGATGTACGCGGGCGAAGCCGCTGACAAAAGCTATTTTACAATAAATATTGTTCAATATCTCCTCAGGATGTAACAAAGGCGTTCATCGCAAAAGTTTTCCATTACTTAGAGCATGAATTCGAAGTATTGAAGAAGATGGATGCAGAAATGATTCTGAGTAACCTGTCCAAAGTGCTGTACCGGACGGCGATGGCCACGGGAGTGAGCGAGACGACGGTATTGGAGATCCTGCAGGAGGAAGCGAGACAGAGTGTTGGTTCCCAAGAATCGGTTCCTCAGGGTGAGCTACAGGTTCCTGTTGAATTTACTGAACAGCCGCGGAAACCGACTCGGAAACGACGCAGGGTCTACAAGAAACAAAGCCTGGGCGAAAGGTTAGTGTTGAATACGGTTTTTTTTTAAATTGATTTTACTGAATTTTCACGAAGAATCCTATGATGACTTATTTTTAACTGATTTCTATGTTCGTCTGATGTAATAAAATGATTCCGAAAAGAGGAGATACTATGTTCGGCTGAATGTATTATTAATGAGGGTGTTTAGAAATATTCACACCACCAGCTAGCGCCACTTAGCCGTCAGGTATTTTACTTTGAAAACTTATATATGACGTTGACGTCTAACGTTTGACGTTGACGTTGATGTCTAGCTAATGTCAGTAACATAAGCGTTTTGACAGGTGTCTGGACCTGACGCCTCAGTGCTGCCACCTGGTGAATGACATCTTAGAACACCCTCATTGACTTCGAAAAGAGGAGTTTCTATTTTCGATCGTATATATTTTCGTGAGGAAACCGGCATGTCCTAGAACCAAAAATTCGAAAATATGTGACATTCACTAACCCGCACTGGGCCTGCGTGATGGAATACGGCCAATTTCCTCTGCTAGAGAGGAGGCCTGTTTCCCAGCAGTGGGAACATTAAAAAGGCTGATGATAATGATGATGTATTTTTAACTGACTTCGAAAAGAGCAGGTTCTATGTTCGGCCGAATGTAATAAACTGACTTTGAAAAGAGGAGGTTCTATGTTTGGCTGTATGTATTTTTAACTGACTTCGAAAATGGGAGGTTCTGTGTTCGGCCGAATGTATTTTTAACTGACTTCGAAATGACGGAGATTCTATGTTCGGCCGTGTGTATTTTTAACTGACTTCGAAAAGAGGAGGTTCTATGTTCGGCCGTGTGTATTTTTAACTGACTTCGAAAAGGGGAGATTATATGTTCGGCTGTATATATTTTTAACTACTTCGAAGAGAGGAGGGTCTATGTTCGGCCGAATGTAATAAACTGACTTCTAAAAGAAGAGGTTCTATCTATGTTCGGCCGAATGTAATAAACTGACTTCGAAAAGAGGAGGTTCTATGTTTGGCCGAATGTAATAAACTGACTTCGAAAAGAGGAGGTTCTATGTTCGACCGTGTGTATTTTTAACTGACTTCGAAAAGAGGAGGTTCTATGTTCGGCCGTATGTTTTTTTTTTTTAATTAAAAATACATGCGGTCGACGTATGTATGAAAGAAAAGGGAGTTAGTGATAGTGTGACGGGTGACAGGAGAGAGTGGAAGTAAAAAACATGTTGCGCCGACCCCAAGTAATATGGGATAAGGGTAGGATGATGATGATGTATTTTTAACTGACTTCGAAAAGTATGAGGTTCGGCCATATGTATTTCTTTTTTCGTTTTGTTTCAGTTCAAGCGAAGCCTCTGACGGTAGCATCGAGGAGATCGCATCATCGAGCATCGCTCAAGAGTGAGTTTAATTTATGCTTTGATCGCCTTAGTCATACTTACCGAGCAAAAACTTGCGGGACATTCGGGCTATTCAGTCACTGGTACCACTTTCAAACTTTAATACTTTTTCAATTTTTGAACAGTCGCAGGAACACAATCACTGTTGCCAACGCTACATATCGAAAAGTCGCTACATGTCGCTAAATGATCCCAGTCATAGAATAATTGTTCTTATTAGTCGTAAAAAAATTGATAGTCACACATTAAATTTATTTATATTATTATAACAAAGTTACTGTTACACAGCTAAAACTTTAAAGCAGCTTTTAGAAATTGTTCATAAACAAACTCATTAAAAGGCAAAAAAGTATGGAAAAAACAGACTTCTCATAATTAAATTCGATTTCAGAACAATTCCGTTTACAGAGAAGATAATAACTTGCCTAGTTTATAGCGATAGGTAGTTTCTTTATTTTTTGTCACCAATACAAAAAGTTTTGTTGGAGAAAAAACAGCCAGGTTGAAATGGGCTGGCCACGTCGCACGAATGCACCCGGACAGATGGGCACAGATTGTCACTAACTGGACACCTGAGGGAGGTCGACGCCGTCCAGGTCGACCGCGGCGAAGGTGGAGTGACGATCTCATCATGTTCGCGGGGCAAACATGGCCGGAGGTCGCCGTAGACAGAGAGGTCTGGAAGGAAAAAGGGGAGGCCTTTGCCCAGCAGTGGGACATACAATAGGCTATTAAAAAAAAAAAATACAAAAAGTTGTTAAGACTAGTCGCATTTTTTTTTGTCGCTAGACACATAATTTAAGCCGCTGAAGACAACGAAATGTCGCTAGATCTAGTGACAAAGTCGCTACATTGGCATAACTGAACACAATTTATAATTTTCTTTTTTTTTTGCAGTACAACTATTGAACCTGAAGGGGAATTGATGGTCATGAAGGCAGAACCATTCGAGTATTACAAGTGAGTTGTATTTAGAACTAGCTTCTGCACGCGGCTTTGCTCCCGTCAACTGACAACTGACAAAAGCCTTTATACTTTTTTTTTCATGTTAGACTAAAAAGTCGATAAGTGGGAGCCTCTCTACGACACCGCGTCCCATCGCCCCGCACTATCGTCTTTTTCATATTTTTCATACTTTAAATAGTTTAATAAGTTGGAATTAAATGGTTTATGTTTTGACACTACTTTTATCTTTAATAATAAGAAGTTTGTCCTGACTATAACAAATACTTAATAATTCTCGAGATTTGCGCTTAAGAGCGGCCAGCCCGACGTACATTTTCATACAACCACTCTTACGCGATTATGATGTTATTACACATCTTTCTTCAAATATTTTGGATACATAGATATCTTGTGGATATTATCTAGGCTTCTATAGAAACCAAAACGTAAATTTGTGTAAGAATAATTCAGTAAAGACCTCTAAAAATCTGCTATTTGACGTGAACTTTGACTCTCCATAATGTACATCTATATTAAAAATATAAAAAAGTGCTTCAAAAGCCTAGCGCATTTAATCAAGATTCTAGTAGTAAGTAAATCGTAGAAATACTGAACGCCAACAGACTTTTCAGGTGTTATCTATCTTTTTTCGCTTTACTTTTTCATCAAACATCACATAGGATTGCTTTAGATGAAGCAACAAGCTTTTAAACCATGCTCCAGACGAGTCGGGAAGGCTCACCTTAACAATACATTCAGCTATTCATTTTAATATTAGACTAGATTTTGTCAGCGGCTTCGCCCGCGTACATAAAATATAGCCTATGTCACTCAGGAGTAACGCAGCTTTCTATTGATGCAATTTTTTTTCCAATCGGACCAGTAGTTCCAGAGATTACCTCCTACAAACAAAAAAACAAACTTTACCTCTATATTATATTAGTGTAGATTACTACTTTTTTTTAAATGTGATTTTGTTTTTATTCCTTTCAGTGAAGAACCAGCAATAAATATACAACCAGTGAACCCGACTGCAGTCAATAAGTAAGTCCATCTTGTATTAGTCTTCATTACATAGTATAAAACATCCATAGGGACAGCTGTAAGCTGTCCCTATGGATGCTTAGATCTTTAAAACTACGCAATGGATTTTGTTTTGATAGGTAGAGCGATTCAAAAGTTTATGTGTATAATACATGCATAATATATTCAATATCAGTACCCGTGCGAAGCTGGGGCGGGTCACTAGTTATTAACAAAATAAATATACGGCGCTGGGATACCGATCCCGATTTCCGGCCACCGTAGATGCGGGCTTGTGGACCGCGAGCAATGGGTAGCTCGCTGTCCGGTTATCTGGTAACAGTCCGGACCAAGCCTCGACGGTGCGCTCTGTTCCCGCGCGCCTTAATGTGTTGTCAGCAAACTGTAGGGGCTCTATAGGGTCTCAGAAGCCTCCTGGAGCCGAGGGTTGATGCGAAAGCGTTACACCGGGGCTCTGGGACTAAGATAAGGGAGGAACGGGGTAGGTTTTTTAGTCAGTAAGAGTCTGACACTGTTTCCCGCTCCGCCTAAAAGCGGGATTCGTCATTCGATGATACCTATTATTTACCTATCATAAAAAAACCGGATCAACCCTCTTTGGGATTACAACGACCAAAATTTAACGATGTAGGTATATCTGTTATATTGAGTTTTGTGTTATCTGTTGTGATGTTGCGCCGACCGCAAGTAATATGGGATAAGGGTTTTTTTATGGTAGGTGAAAGTCATCGAATGACGAAACCCGCTCTTGGGCGGAGCGGGAGACTAGTGTCAGACTCTTACTGACTAAAAAACCTACCCCCTTCCTTCCTTGCCTTATTCCCAGAGCTGAGGTAGCAGTTTCACACAAACCGGCAGCTCCAGGAGGCTTCGACAACTCCTTGAGGCGCGCAGGAACGGAGCGCGCCGTCGACGACTTGGGCTCGGTCTGGAATGTAACCAGACGACCGGACGGCGAGCTACCCATTGCTCACCGTCCGCGAGCCAGTGTCTAAAGTGGCCGGATATCGGCAGGATCGCGGCGGCGACGGCTACGGCGAGGGCGCTGGTGCCTTTGCCTTATGCGGTCGGCCTCCTCCTTTACAAGCATTACTGCTTCGCAGAAGGAGGCGACCGCCGTGTTATCTGTTGTGATGTTGCACTTACCCCAAGTAATATGGGATAAGGGTAGGATGATGATGATCTGTTATAAAGATAGTTTTATTTTGGTTTCCAGGGAACAAACTCAAGTAGACCCGATTTCGTTGGACGTGAAAGAGGAGTCTGCAGATGATGACGAATTGAATGAGTAAGTAATCTCTTTTAGCCTCTGTTATAGTTCGTTTTTTAATCCTAGACTGCGATTTGACAACTTAAAATGTCAAACTCACAGGGAACATATTTCTAGAGTGTGACATTCTGAGTTGTCAAATCGTAGTCTAGAATTAAAATACGAACTATATACAGGGTGTCATTGACATGTTAACGCAAACGAATACCATAGATCCAGTTCATGATTCTGGACACCCTAGTGGTGAAATTTTTTGTCGGATTTTTCTTATTTAATTTTTTATGATTTTTTTACGTTATTTTAAATTAAAATGTATAAAAACGTCATTTTAACATTTTTTGCGAAAAAAAAAAATAGTGAATTACATTCTAAATTAATAATATCATCGGGATTGATTAGAATAACGACTTTATTTGCCTCTATGATTTTTTTATTATTTTTTTTTTGTAAAAAAAAATTTTTCTTTTCTTTTTTTTTCTAAAAATATCATTGGGATTGGTTAGAATAACGATTTTATACAGGTAAAAAATAAAAAAACAAAATTTGTTTTTTTCAAAAATTTGAAAAAAAACCGACGAAAATCATGTACTGGATCTATGGTATTCGTTTGCGTTAACATGTCAATGACACCTTGTATACACCGTGAAATTTTAATGGTTGTTTTCCCTCAGCGAAATGGTTGTCGTCTTAATACAAACGTTTGATAAAAAAATAAAATATTAAAAACAAAAAATGGACCTGTAGAGTGCAAGCTAATTATGACGTATCACAAAGTGCGAGAGCTTATTTTGGTTTAAATATTTAATGAATCGGTTTCCTTTGACGGCGTACTGCTCATGCGACTTTAGTAGTACCTACAAATTACGTCTAATGTTACTATTGTTTTCGCTTTTTTGAGTTGATGAATATTTTTAATAATTATTTATAAAAAAAAAACTTTTTATTTTTTTATTTTTACTGTATGCTTCAAAAGTACTCCTTATGGCAAGTCATTCTGCCGCGGGAAAACAACCATTTAAATTTCACGGTGTATAGTGTATTATATAGGGTGACAGGTAATTAGTGACCGATACATAAACACGTAATCGTAGCCATGATAACAAACTACTTTTACTGTGACACCAAACTTGAAGTCGCGAAAAAATCAGTCAAGTTCAGTACATTTTGATTTAACCAGTTTTTTTTACAAGCTTTTTATTAGCTTGCAATGTAACTATGTATGTTTGGCTCAAATCTTGCAACTCAATTTTGAAGCAGATTTCTTTACATGATTGAGCTGCAATTTTTCATGCAGGTGTAAATTGCATGACAATGCAATATTAGGATAACATAGAGCTGATCTGATGATGGAGCTGGAAGGTAGCCATAGGAACTCAGCAATAAAACAACTCAACGATATCGTGTTTGGGCTCATGGATTTGTATTGATGAGTACTTTGATCTTATATGGTAGTCAGGGACTGATGGTGGTGTTGGAAGGTGGCCATAGGAACTCCGTTATACAATTAGATAACCCTAACTTGTTTGTAGTTTTCGGAAGCCATAGTTTTCCGAGCTATAAAAGCTTTTTATATCTTACTTCTTCTATCTTTCTATCTTTTTTTAATGCGAAAGTTTCGATGTTTGGATGTTTGTTACTCAATCACGCCAAAACGGCTGGACGGATCTGGATGAAAATTGGCACAGGCATAGGATACACTCCCGAATAGGACATAGGCTACTTTTTATCCCGGAAGCCCCAACCCCAATACCACGCGGGCGAAGCCGCGGGCTAAAGCTAGTGAAAGAATATTTTCATTGAAAACTAGTTTTTCGAGTTAGTAATAGATTAGAGATTTTATTCATGTGGAATGGATAAAAAGAGAAAGAGAACTCATATTAAAACTCATGTTTTTTTTTATTTCAGCTGTATCGAGACACTCGCGAGACAGTCAGCTTCTTCGAGAAGGACATATGGAAAACGTGACGTCATATCTACACAGTAAGTACTGTCCAATGGAATGAACAGGAGTGCAGAAGGGGTTGACCCTTCAGACTCTTGAGCCCCAAGCGTTCGCACACCTATTGTATTTATATTCTCTCTAACTTAAGAAGACATGTGACATCCACCAACCCGCACTGGGCCCGCGTGGTGGATTACGGCCCATTCCCTCTCCTAGAGAGGAGGCCTGTGTCCCAGTTGTGGGAACATTAAAAAAGGCTGATGATGATGATGTCTCTAACTAGCCTTCTGCCCGCAGCTATGCCCGCGTGAAAGTAGGGTTCTCCATACAAACTTTAGATCCTCATTACATCCCTTTAGGAGTTGAACATATTTAATTACTCCCTAAGAGGACATCGGTGTCCGCACACCTATTGTCTTTTAATTGTGTCTGTAATTACGGTCGCAAAAAAGAAAGGATATTATAGAACAGCCCAAATCCAACTATCGGGCAGTAGCCCACTAGATATAACAACTGTCTGGTCGAAGAATCCTCTCTTTTCAATAGATATTTGCGGGACTTTACACTCTGTTCCGCATGCCTTCAAATGTGATTTATCTCGTAAGTAAGTTATCATATGATAGGTTCGTGAATGGCTTATTAAATACTAGCGACCCGCCCCAGCTTCGCACGGGTACTGATATTATATATATTATGCACTAGCTTTTGACAGCGGCTTCGCCCGCGTTCATAAAATGTAGCCTATGTCACTCAGGATGAGATTGAGTTGAGATTACCTCCTACAAAAAAAAATCAAACTTTACCTCTTTATTATATTAGTATAGATGTATTATGCACATAAACCTTCCTCTTGAAAATCACTCTGTCTATTTAAAAAAAACCGCATCAAAATCCGACGCGTACTTAAAGATCTAAGCATACATAGGGACAGCGGTAAGCAACTTTGTTTTATACTATGTAATGATTATTTAATTTTTACTTTCAGTGGTCAAGATCAAATGGATCCGGATTCATCTGACGTAAAAATGGAACAACCCGATGGACAAACGTAAGTTATCTCTGTTATACTGTTTTTTATATTTTTATTTATTTGTCGAAAAAAGTGGTGACTGTGGTGAGCGAAATTTTTTAAATGGAGTGCCAGAAATTGGTGGGCCGGATTAAATGCTTCCCACCAACTATAAAATCGAAAAAAATGAATATCAACCACGGAGTAAATATAAAGAGGAGATGGCCTAAACGGCTGTGCACTGTGATTCTCAGCACGGTCCTGACGTCATCATGGTGGGCGTGGCTTAAGTCAGTGTATTGTTGGCGTTCGTCCTGTGCACAACTTCGTAAACGTAGACAGACCGCCATCTATCGTCAACAAAAAGAAACAGAACAAAAAGATAGGTCCGTAATTAGATTCCAATTATTTTACATATGTCCCGTGGCTGTTTCATCTAAAACAATAAACACGCTGGATATCAAAATCTATAAATAAAATATGGTATATTATAATAAATCTGTAGAAAAGTCACTTTTGTACATCGAAAACACAACGGTACGGAACCCTATACTTAGCGACATCTAGTGATGGATTGTTACGTAACATCAAGACAAAATCGACAGAACGAGCAAGTAGTTTGGCAATTGACCGGCAGATGGAAATTAAAGAAATGGGCGGAGTATAACACCCCCTCACCCCGCAAAATGTCACGCGCTGTTTCTTAGGACAATCTTGATACAACAACTCCTCTTTATATTTACTCCGTGATATCAACCAACCCGCATTGGGCCTGTGTTACGTCTCACTTCCTCTTCTTGGAAGAAGGCCTGAGTCCCAGCATTGGGAATATTATAAGGCTTTCTGTCATTTGGGCGAAGCTACATGTTGTAAGAGATAAAAAAGCAATTGGTAACACTTGTATATTTCTGTGCAGACGAAGGCAAGAGGACTACTGTACTCCGGGAACTTCGAGGAGCCATCGACCCGTCATAGAGTTAGATGGGTAAGTACTATATCATCATCATTCTACCCTTATCCCATATTACATGGTGTCGGTGCAACATGTACTTTTCTTCCACTCTGTCCTGTCACCCGTCACACTATCACTAACTCCCTTTTCTTTCATATCACTCCTCACACAATCCATCCATCTTTTTTTCGGCCTCCCTCTTCCTCTCCATCCATCTACGTGTAAACTCAAAACTCTTTTCGTAACATGCGTTTCATCTCTCCTCTTCACATGGCCAAACCAAGACAAACGATTTCCTTTCAACTTTTCAGTCACTGGCGCCACGTTCAGACTTCCTCTAATATACTCATTTCTTACTTTATCCATTCGCGTCACACCACACATCCATTTCAACATTCTCATCTCCGCTACGTGCAGTCTTTTTTCATCCATCTTCTTAACAGCCCAACATTATGATCCATACAGTATGACAGATCTTATCACGTCTAGAATTTATAGAATGGCGAGTAGTGGTTAAGTCAGTACAATGGGCCTCATCAGAAGACTCAAAGTCCCTCAATACTCAATACTTTATTGCATTCCATATTATGTACACAGATGGTATAAAATTTCACAAGATCAATATAGATTGATCTTGTGCAATTTTATACCATCTGTGTCAGGGCCTATGCCCTGTCGGACACAGCAAAATTAGGAGAGAGAAGTCATAATATTTTTGAAAATAATGTTTAATTATTAAATGTAAAAACAAAATTTTAAATGTCACGGAATAGTAAAAATGGCAATGGAAAGGGCTATGATCGGAGTTTCCTTGCGTGATCGAATCAGAAATAAGAATTTGCAAGGGAACCAAGGTTGCCGACCATAGCGAAAAGAATAGTCAAACTTAAGTGGCAGGACACATTGTACTCAGAACAGATGGCCGCTGGGGCCGAGGGTTCTGGAGTGGCGACCGCGTACCCGAAGACGTAGCGTTGGTAGGCCTCCCACAAGGTGGACCGATGACCTGGTCTGGGTTGCTGGAATCCGATGGATGCAGAACTCACAGGACCGGTCTTTGTGGTGACGCTTGGGGGAGGTCTATGTCCAGCAGTGGACGTCTTTCGGCTGATATGATTATGAGTAGTGACATTAGTATGTTAGTGTCAGATCGGTTCAGGCGCAGAATATCCAACGTCCGAAAAATATCCTGGGGTGATGTTGTATGAAAATGAAATATGATAGATACGTGATTATGATGTTATTACACATCTTTCTTCAAATATTTTGGAATCACAGATATCTTGAGGATATTATCTAGGTTTCTATATAAATCAAAACATAAATTTGTGTATGAGTAATCCAGTAAAGACCACTGAAAATCTGCTTTTTTACGTGAACTTTGACTCTCCATAATGTCATCATCATCATCATTTCAGCCGAAAGACGTCCACTGCTGGACATAGGCCTCCCCCAAGCGCCGCCACAAAGACCGGTCCTGTGCGTCTTGCATCCATCGGCTTCCAGCAATCCTGACCAGGTCATCGGTCCACCTTGTGGGAGGCCTTCCAACGCTACGTCTTCCGGTACGCGGTCGCCACTCCAGAACCTTTCGGCCCCAGCGGCCATCCGTTCTGCGTGCAATGTGCCCTGCCCATTGCCACTTAAGTTTGGCGATTCTTTTCGCTATGTCGGCAACCTTGGTTCTCTTGCGGATATCCTCATTTCTGATTCTATCACGCAAGGATACTCCGAGCATAGCCCATTCCATTGCCCTTTGAGTGACCTTGAGTCTTTTTATAAGGCCCATTGTAAGCGACCACGTTTCAGAGCCATACGTCATCACTGGCAACACGCACTGATTATAGACTTTCGTCTTGAGGCATTGTGGGATATTAGACGAGAAGACACCGCGTAGCTTCCCGAACGCTGCCCAGCCGAGTCGGATTCGACGATTGACCTCTTTCTCAAAGTTAGACCTACCTAACTGGATTGTCTGTCCAAGGTAGACGTAGTCGTCTACTACTTCGAGTGTAGAGTCTCCGATCTTGATAGGAGTGGGCGCTACATGGATGTTAACCATGACTTTGGTTTTGTCCATGTTCATTTTAAGACCCACTCTTTCGGAGGCTCTACTGAGGTCACCGAGCATTGTACTGAGCTTCTCCGTAGTCTCAGCCATGACCACGATGTCGTCGGCAAACCGAAGGTGAGTGATGTACTCGCCATTGACATTAATGCCTAGACCACTCCAGTCCAGAACCTTGAAGACATCCTCCATTGCAGCCGTGAACAGTTTCGGAGAAATGACGTCTCCCTGCCTCACACCTCGCTGCAAGAGGATAGGTTTCGAGGTCTGGTCCTGAAGTCGGACTGACATGGTGGCGTTGCTGTACAAACACTTCAACACCTCGATGTACCGATAATCGATCTGGCACCGCTGGAGAGACTGCAGTACAGCCCAGGTCTCGATCGAATCAAAGGCTTTCTCGTAGTCCACAAACGCTAAGCAGAGAGGCTGATTATACTCCTCCGTCTTCTGTATAACCTGCCGCAGCGTATGTATGTGGTCCACGGTGCTAAAGCCTTTTCGGAATCCAGCTTGTTCGGGAGGCTGGAAGTCGTCGAACCTGCGCGCGAGACGGTTCGTGATGACTCTGGAAAACAGCTTGTAGACATGGCTCAGAAGTGAGATGGGCCTGTAGTTCTTAAGCAGGGCATTGTCACCCTTCTTAAAGAAGAGCACCACCACACCTCTACTCCATGCCCGTGGCGTTTCTCCCTCGAGTATGACGGAATCGAATAACCTCTGAAGGGCCTTAAGGACCGGTTTTCCACCCGCCTTCAGAAGTTCAGCCGTAATTCCGTCCTCACCCGACGCCTTGTTGTTTTTAAGCTGCTTCAGAGCCATCCTAATCTCGTACAGGCTGACGTCCGGGATATCTTCGGTATAGTGCCGAGTCAATCTAGCTCTTGGGTCATTTGCTAGATTTGCGGCGAGTTTAGTGATTGACGTGTATAACTGTCCATAAAAGGCCTCGATCTCTTTTAGAAGCTCCGGTTTGGCGGATACGACTCTGCCATCGTCGGTCTTCAGTTTCGTGAGCTGGCTTTGCCCAATAGCAAGATCTCGTGCAAAAACTTTAGAGCCCTTATTCCGCTCAATCGCCTCTCTAATCCTTGCGGTATTAAAGCGGCGAAGGTCACGTTTCAGAGACTTCGAGATCTGCCTATTGAGCTGCCGGTATCTGCACGTAGCGTCTGAAGACTGCAGAACCATCTCACGCCTCTCCCTCATGAGCTCGAGGGTCGGATCAGAGAGCCTTTTGTTTTTATTTGTACGGTGGGTCTTGAAAAAAAATTTAGACCCGACCGTATGGACAGTTTCCACGAACCCATCGTTGTATTCGTCCACGGAGCTTCCTAGACACTCGAAACGATTGTGGAGTTCGAGCTGAAAGCTCTCGGGGTTTTGGATCTGGATCTGTGCTGGACGGAGCGTAGACTTCACCAGTCGAGACCTTTCAAGCTTGATATTGATATTCAATGTGCCTCGTACCATGCGGTGATCACTTCCAGTTTTCACCGCACTAATCACCGAGACATCATTGAATACTTGCTTCTTGGTCGACAGGATGAAGTCGATCTCATTTTTAGTCGCACCGTCAGGACTTTGCCAGGTCCACTTCCTATGCTCACGTTTTCTGAAGAAGGAGTTCATCATATAAAGGCCCTCCTTCTCCATAAAACTAGCCAGTAGGTGTCCCCGGTGGTTCCGACGTCCAAATCCAAATTGCCCCACTCGCAACTCGTCACCGTCTCGTTTGCCCAGTTTCGCGTTGAAGTCCCCCATGACCACAGTGAAGTGAGTCTTATAACCATGCATGGCTCTGGATACATCCTCATACATGGCCTCTACTTCGTCGTCGGGGTGTGTCGAGGTCGGGGCATAAACCTGTATGACCTTCAGCGAATATCTTGCAGATATTCTGAGTATAAGGAATGCCACCCTGGTCGACACACTCTCGATTCTCACCACATTGCTCACAAGGGACCTGTGGACGATAAACCCGACACCACCCTGGGATAATAGATCACTCTCCCGGAAATAGAGCAGGTTACCGGATTCGAGAATTATCGTGTCCTCCCCCTGTCTTCGGACTTCAGATAATCCTACAATACTCCAACGTAACCTGCTCAATTCCTCCTCAAGTTCGGCAATCTTCTCGTCAGTCCTCAGAGTACGTGCGTTATATGTTGCCAGGTCTAGTCGGTTTTTTCTCTTTAGGTAGCCGGATCCCGTCCGGAGATTCTTCGCACCCCTTGCCACGCCATTACCTTGACCGCTACCGTAGCCAAGGTTAGACGAGCTGCCGGGTACTAGGGGCCATCTTTTACTTTTGGTGCTCATTATATGGGGGGATTTGCCGTAATCGCCACGCTTGGCAGGCGGGTTGGCGATCGCAGTGTGGTACTTAAAAAATCCACAGAGAATGCTGCTGCCCATTCTCTGGTGTGTCCCTTAGTCGCCTCTTACGACACCCACGGGAAGACATGGGATGGTGCCATTCTTTAGGTCCGAACACCATACGGACCCCATAATGTACTCCTATATTAAAAATATACAAAAGTACTTTTATAGAAGCCTAGCGCAATTAATCAAGATTCGAAATGTTGTATTTTTTTTTTTTTTTTCAAAAATCCTTAAGATTTTATTAAAAACATGTATTTCCTGGAACAAGTTTTGAGAAACATTCGAGTAAATCGTAGAATTACTGAATGCCAACAGAGTTTTCAGTTGTTATGTCTCTTTTTTCGCATTACTTTTTTATCAAACATCACATAGGATTGCTTTAGAAAAAGCAACAAGCTTTTAAACCATCCTCGAGGCGAGTTGGGAAGGACCACCTTAATCGACCGTCTCATTAATTGTGTCTGTCATTACAGTAGTCGAAAAGATATAGAACAGCTCAAAACCAACTATCGGGCAGTAGCCCACCAGATATAACAACTGTTTGGTCAGACAAGTCGGAAAGGCACCTTAAGCGCAGCGCTGATCTAGCGATGAAATCCAAATTGGTACATTGTATGGACATTGGATTGGACAAAAAAGCTATGATAGTACAATGTTAAACTTATATAATTTCGTTTCAGACGCTGCCTGTTAAGAGTTGGCGCAGTCAAAGAGGAGAGTGAAAATGAAGAAGGATTTAGTTAATGTTAAGATGTCAGTAGGGTTTGTCGCCTATATTTGTGTGAAAGATTTTTAAAATTAAGTTGCTCTAGAAAGATATATTTATTTTACTTTTTTCACGCTAAATACTCTTCAGCTCTTCAAACTAGACTAGTTTGGCAAAATTGTGGTGTCTCAAGCTCAAAGGCCATTCTTTCTTTATATACGAAAAATTCCACCCAAATCGATGAAGTCGTTTTGGAAGAATTAGTGACAAATACATACCGAAAAAGCCATATAATCATTATCAATAGCTTAGCCAGCGGTTTCGTCTGCTTCAAATTAGGTTTTTTTGTATACAAACTGTGGACCCCATTTTGAATTGTATAAAACTTTTTATGTACGATATTTAGATTTAAACGTCTTTATGTACGATATAAAAAGACGCCTTGTGCCAAATGCTCATGATCCTAGTCCCGGTGGTTTCGGCTGTGCGTTGATATGTTAATACAGTACGGCTGTCGGATCTTGGCGAGTCTGAAGATAGATAGATATATTCTTTATTGCACACCAAAAATAAAATTAACAATAGCAACTTAAAATTAAAAGAGTGTCACAATGGGCGGTCTTATCGCTAAAAGCGATTTTTTAAAGACAACCTTTGGATGGATTTTACAAAGAAGGAAAGAAAGATACGTAGGTTGAAGTTAGGCTCTGCGAATTTTAGCCCTTGAAAACTTATAAGAAAACTAGCTTTTGCCCGCAGCTTCGCCCGCGTACATAAAATATAGCCTATGTCACTCAGGAGTAAAGCAGCTTTCGATTGTTGCTTAAATTTTTCCAATCGGACCAGTAGTTCCAGAGATTTACCCCCTACAAAAAAACAAAAAAACAAACTTTACCTCTTTATTATATTAGTGTAGATAAATGGTTTAAACAAATAAATGCAATTTGCAGTTGTTATTGCTGTTAAAATCTGTTTTTGTCAATTATTTTTTTTAAAACCTTTATTTTTTTTTACGTGTTTTTAAACGCTAAAATTCGCAGAGACTAACTTCAGACTCACCAAGATCCGACTTCCGTACTTTAGGTATATCCTTTTATTTATCTATGTAAATATAATAAATATAGTAGAAGTGCAAACATTCCTTAAAAATAAAGGAACTGTACTATTAAGTATAATGCGTTCCAAATAGGAACAGGAAAGTCAATAACCTCGTTCTGTCAAATTTTGAGTGAAAAGTACGGTTTGCAAAAAAATCTTATTTGCGTATCAATA
Source organism: Mythimna loreyi (assembly GCA_029852875.1). Lineage (NCBI taxonomy): Eukaryota > Metazoa > Arthropoda > Insecta > Lepidoptera > Noctuidae > Mythimna > Mythimna loreyi. Next base: position 7,521,240 of record CM056807.1, on the reverse strand, counting down.
AAAAGTTCTTTTTTGCTTTTTATTACTAAAAATTAGTTAACCCTAGTTGAAGTAAAAACGTTAGGGTTTAATATAAATTTGCCAAATATATTGTTTTAAGTCATAAATAATTTACAAGAAAAACTATTTTCTTTCTTATTTTCATTGTTAGAAACAATTCGCCTATTTCTTCTATTTACCACTACTCAAACACATCACACAGTGAAACAGAGATAAACAAAATTGAAAAACTGTATTCTGATTAAACTTTTTTCATTCACGATTCGTACGTAAATTATTTTTTTAAACATCTTTTTTTGTTCACTCTACCTAATTTCTTCGATTTGACAGTTCGACGTGACGTCACAACATTGCCATCGATCCTATTCTCATTTGGAACGGATTGTATTATAATTTTTATCTTTAATTTATAATCTATTAAAATAACTTTGGCTTGAAGGTCCAAAGTGAATTTATTTCCTATGGAAATGTATTATATGTTTAAAATTTTAGATAGTAAGTAGGTATTTAAGTTTTAATTTGACTGTGTTGTGGAAGCAAGTAGGAAGTTGTATTATGTTAAGTTACTAAGCTTCAAATATACGATATAAAATAAAGAAACCCTAACAATACTCAAAGAATTTCTGTGAGCGAATGTACACATGCGCCGATTCCTCCACTACTTTCATTGAGCGATCTTAATTCACCGCTCAACCTGTAACATATCTCTGATAATTTTTGTTTGTTGTTAACTCGATGTTGTAACAATTACCTTATAACTATTTTTAATAAAAATATTAATGATAAGGTTTTGTTTTATTATGTACCCGTAACACCAAGACTGTAGAGATTACAGTACGGCCGTCGAATTTGGCGAGTTTGAAGTTAGGCTCTGCTAAATTTAGCGCTTGAAAACTCAAAAAAAATATAATAAGTTTTTAAAAATTATTGCCAAAAACACTTTTGCAGCAATAACAACTGCAAATTGCATATTATATTAAATATTAAAATATATAATATTAAATTTTTACCCCCCTTCGAAAAGGAGGAGGTTGTATTAGACCTTGTCCAGAAGAAGCGAATCCGTCGCGAAACGTTTCGCGCGAATTCATTCGCGCGCTTTTGAGTTACTAGGCACGAATACATCGCGTCCACAAGCATCGCGCGAATTCAAAATACGCGCGTAAATCGCGTGCATAACGCCAGAACCTCGACTCGCGCGTATTGCGCGCGAGTCGTGATACTAGGGACCCCTTGTTGCGTCCAGTTAAACGCGCGAACTCCAGAGCGAATGCACGTACCTAGTCACGGAAATGGAGCGCCAAAATTTTGCTTAAATGCTCGCGCGTTGGACCGCTCTTTCTGGACGCAACGATCGCGCGTGATTCGCACGAGAGAATCGCGACGAATTCGCCCTTTCTGGACAAGCCCTTAATGTTGTTTCAAGCGTTAAAATTCGCAGAGCCCAACTTCAGACTCGCAAAGATCCGAGGCCGTACTATATGAAAATTGACGTGACGCATTGGACACGCGCACTGTCGATGACGCGCCGGCGACATATTTCCATCTACCGCCGCGTTGTTAATGTTACATTCGTTTTTCAAATCTCACCCCAGTCATGATCTACGTTGTCCGCTAGACACACGTACGCTCGCGCTAAACTTCAACAAAAATATCTACCCGCGTTATCGTGTCGCTGGACTTGTAAAGAATTTGTGATGGCTCTTATTTTGACATTTGCTTGTGCTTGACTCTTTTTGTGCCTCCTATATTGTGTGTGTGTGGAAGAGATTATACCTGGAGATACTGCAAGGATGTTGCTACCTACCCAGTGAGTACCTACCTCCCTTTTTTATCATTACATAGTATAAAACAAAGCCGCTTCCTCCCTATGTATGCTTAAATCTTTAAAACTGCGCAACGAATTTTGATGTGGTTTGTTTTAATAGAAAGAGTGATTCAAGAGGAAGGTTTATGTGTATAATACATGCATAATATATTTAATATCAGTACCCGTGCGACGCTGGGGCGGGTCGCTAGTTTGCTATAAAGTAATGCTTGACTGCGATCCCACCTGATGTTAAGTAGTGATGCAATTCTGTTCCTTAGTACGAACTAGTCTAATCAAAATAAAAGTATGTCATCATCATCATCAATTCAGCCGAAAAACGTCCACTGTTGGACATAGGCCTCCCCTAAATGTCGCCACAACGAGTCGACCGGTCCCGTGCGTCAATAAAAGTATGTGTCTAGGTAAGAGTAATATTAAAATTTATTTAGGGCTGGGGAGATTCTCTTCATCAACCCATAATTCAATCTGTACCTGTAGAAATTAAAATTATTATTACATTGAAGTCAGTTAATACATTTTTTTTTTAACTGAAGAAACTATGGGCCAGAGTGTGAGTTGCTGAGGTACCGTTTAACGGGGTGAATAGAAACAAATGGGGGTGAATAAAAACAAAATTTTGTTGCTTTTCACGTTAATTAAAAATTGTTTGCAGCAAATATACATATATACTCGTATATAAAAGAAAGTCGTGTTAGTTACTTCACTTATAACTCAAGAACGGCTGAACCGATTTAGCTGAAAATTGGCGGGGAGGTAGTTTAGAGCCAGGAGAAGGACATACGATACTTTTTTTTTATTTTTTTTTTATTTAGTATATTTGCTAATTCTGAACTCTACTCTCCCACCGAGTAGGGTAGAGTAGAGTAGAATAATCTGTTGCCGGGAGCGAAGCCGCGGGCAAAAGCTAGCATTTTTATAAATTCAATATTGAAAACAAAAACGCTCTATTAAAACTAAAAATATGAATCCTAATTAAAAAATAGTTTCTGTTCACCTCATATTACCCGATTTTATGAAAAAAAAAAATACGAAATATTGAGTTTGCCGCCATCTAGCGACAACATAGCCAGGTTAACTACACAGCTGCGATGTTTCGCCACGAGACCACGACAGATGCCGCTGAATCCAAGTAACTAGGGAAGTCGGCAGTGATGAAAAATAACAATGTATCGATATTTAAAAAAATATATTGATATCGGCCTCGATATATCTAAGAAAAGATATCGGTCCTTTTTTTATGGTGGGCAAAAATCATCCAATGACGAATCCCTCTCTTGGGCGGAACGGGAAACAATGTCAGACTCTAACTGACTAAACACCCCACCCCGTTCCTTCTCTGCCCTTCGCACTGGGGCCAAGCCTTCTTTTCGACGACTTGGCTTGGTCTGCACTTTAACAGACGACCGGACGGCGAGCTACCCATTGCTCGCCGTCCGCAACCAAGTGTCTACGGTGGCCGGAAGATATCGGTCCTGAGATTTTTAGTTTTAAAACAATAATTAATTCTTTTCACTCCAGATCACTAAAATTGATAATAGTACTTTTTATACAAAACTAGCGACCCGCCCCAGCTTTGCACGGGTACTGATATTAAAGATATGCATGTTTATACACATAAGCCTTCCTCTTGAATCACCCTATATATTGAAAAAAAACCGCATCAAAATCCGTTGCGTACTTTTAAAGATATAAGCATACATAGGGACTCGCAACCGCAACTTTGTTTTATACTATATAATGATGTACTAAAGACAAACAATTTTGAAAAAAAAAATGTTTTTGATACTATTTCCGTTATATAGATTATATATTATGTGTCGAATCAAAATACATACATCGTGAAATTTAAATGGTTGTTTTCCCGCGGCAGAATGACTTGCCATACGGAGTACTTTTGAAGCATACAGTAAGAATAAAAAATAAAAAGTTTTTTTTTATAAATAATTATTAAAAATATTCATCAACTCAAAAAAAGCGAAAACAATAGTAACATTAGACGTAATTTGTAGATACTACTAAAGTCGCATGAGCAGCCCGCCGTCAAAGGAAACCGATTCATTCAATATTTAAACCAAAATAAGCACTCGCACTTTGTGATACGTCATAATTAGCTTGCACTCTACAGGTCCATTTTTTGTTTTTATTATGTGTTCCGTTCGACGTCCAAAGTCCATTATGAGAGTACATCGTCTTTTTCCCGCATTTTTTCGTTAGATGATGCTACTTCCGTCACATAATTCGACCTCAGCGCCATCCGTGGCCGCATCTGGAACTAACTAACAGCACAGAGCAAGCCACCATTCCTTCGTCATTGTTGCGTCGTTCTTCGTACCGCAAGGTTGTCGTTAGTTTTTAAAACTTGTCATACCTACCTACATTTTATTTAAGTTTTTGAAAAAATTTTCGAGACTAAAGTAGAAAGTTTTAAATTTAAATTTTTCCGTTGCATAAAATTGTCCGTTATTTTTCTTTAAATATGACCGATAATAATAAAGACACCGAGTCGAGCGCTGAAAACGTCGCGAGCGCTGTTAGTGATCGCGAATCCGCTCGGTTTCGAAAAAGGGCTATCGCAGAGCCGTCTACCGATTCAAGACCACCAGCAGCAACTTCAAGTTCATCTTCGAGCGAAGACAATCCACCGCCTCCAAAAAGACGGCGCCGGTCCCGTTCAAACGAAGCATGGCAAGAAATAGACCGAAGGTTTGAGGTATTGTCCCAACAGCTGGTGAGTCATGTTAATTCTATATTCTGTGCAAATTTTGCTGCAATGCAGCCCAATACGAGTAATACTTCTTCGATGACTGTAACTAATTCTGTACCCGTTATTGAACCGTTAGAAGATCCATTTTCATGTCCATCAGTGGAAGTAGATGATATTGCTGAGCTAGATGTTTCCATCAGAGAGCCACCTGTACCTAAAGCTAATCCCAACCGAGTTACTAAATTAACTTCAATGCAAAGGTTTGACACTTCAGATTGGAATTCTGTGCGATATAGTGACGTCCAAAAGAAATATGTTGCCGTCCCGGCGTTTACTGAACTAAGAGTTAACGAGGAAATGAGGCAATTCGAAAATCCTTCCACACTGTTTCGTTGGGTTTCACTGGAACGTAGTTTTGCTGCCTTATCAAATGCCTTTTTAGCCCAAAACGAGTCTGTAAATGTAGGTTTGCGAAATTTAATTGAATGGTCCTCTAGACCAGATACGCAGCTTACGTCAACCGCGATTTTTAGTAAATTTAAAGAGTTATTTGGAAATGAATCGGAATACAAAACCATTTCTCATGACATTTTGCAAATGATTTGCGGCAAACGTGCAGAGGTTATACAACTGCGGCGTAAGGCTCTTCTTCAGGGATTGAAAAGAAAATATACTCGCGAAGACATTGAAAAAATACCCCCTTCAGTCGAATATTTGTTCAACCCTCAAACTTTAGCGGCTTATATACAAAAAATAGGCGGGGTCGATAAATTAGATAAAGAAGCAGTGCCTTTGCTTAAATCTAGGATTCCGGACCGTGCCAAATCACCAGTACCTTCTACTTCTCGCGAAAAACCCTTTCATTACCAACAGAATAAGTCCAAACAGGAAAAGATCAAAAGACGTAATTTTAACAATAAAAAAAAAGGAGGGGAGCGAAGGGGTGAGGATAACAGGAGTAGACGCAAATGACTCGAAGTTTATGGGGGGGTGTCTGAAACATTACAGAAGGGTGTGGGCCCAATTTGGGCCTCCCAAATCAATTCTAAAATTGATTTCAGCGGCTCGCATACCTTTCATTCAGACACCACCGCTTATTTTTCCAACGACAGACATTTTGGAAAAATTTCAAACACCACGCTCCTCAGCAATGTCATTAGAAATTCAAACCATGATCCAAAGCCAGATCCTCGAGTCCGCACCCTTAACTCCATCCTTCATATCCCCACTTTTCATTTTAACAAAAAACAGTGGAAAGATTCGGGTAATTTTCAATCTGAAGGCACTAAACCGTTATTTGAAACCAAAACAATTTCACCTCTTTCATCACCACCAAATGCCCAACTTCTTACAAGTGGGCGACTGGATGGTGAAGATAGACCTAACCCAAGCATATTATCATTTGCGAATATCACAAAAACACCGCCGTTTTCTTCGTATAAGCTACGAAGGTCAACTATACCAAATGACGTGCCTTCCATTTGGTCTGGCCACGGCACCAAAGATGTTCGCGTCAGTCACGAATTGGACTGCCGAAGTATTACGCAGCAAAGGCATTCGCCTGGTCTTATACTTGGACGATTATTTGATAGTCCACCAAAACAGGGAGACTTTAAGGACCCATGTCCAGCAAGCAATAGAATTCCTCATCTCCCTAGGTTGGAATATCAATATGGAAAAGTCTATACTAATCCCGACAAGGTGTATAGAATTCCTGGGAATTGTCTGGGATACGCAAAACAACTCCAAGAGTTTGCCCCAAGACAAAGTTTCCCAAATCCGTCAGTGCATATTGTCTCACCTAGCAACCGGCAGTTGGAGCCTCAAGCAGGCACAACGCCTCTTAGGACGTCTCAACTTTGCAACCTTCGTCACCCTGCGGGGAAGGTTGCATTGCCGTACGTTGCAGCGTCACAGCCGACGTCTTACGAGAAACTCGCGCCATGCGACTCGTCTTACGGACGACGTGCGACGGGAACTAGATTGGTGGCTGAGGAATGTCGACCAGAAATCTTGCATTCATCCCAAAGGCCTACCGGTCAATTACCTGGTCACAGACGCCTCAGATGTTCAGTGGGGGGCGATGGTGAACAACCAAACCCTAAAAGGCACTTGGAATCCCCATCAACTGAAGTGGCACAGCAATTTGAAGGAGATGTATGCAGTAATCGCGGCAATATCGTCCAAAGCAACTTATCTAAGAAACTCATCTGTGATCCTACAAAGCGACAACAAAACCGTAGTATCGTACATAAAAAACCAGGGAGGAACCAAGTCACAGAAGCTTTTAGGACTGACGAGACAATTACTGGCACTAACGGACAGCCTCAAGGTTGTACTAGTCCCTCACTACCTTCCAGGACAGTACAACATGGAAGCCGACCGCCTCTCTCGAAATCGGGCCGGCTGCGAGTGGCACCTATTGACCGAGGCGACGGACAAAATATTCGCCGTATGGGGAAGACCAATCATAGACCTGTTCGCCTCACAAGTCGCTCACGTCGTGGACAACTATGTTACTCTAGACTTGTCAGACTCGAACGCTTACTATCACGACGCCTTCAGCAGATTCTGGAGTTACGACCTCGCATGGATATTTCCTCCGCCAGCTCTGCTCCCACGAGTGTTACGCCATCTCAACTCGTCGAAAGGAAAGTACATAATAATAGCACCCAGGTGGAAGAAACCCTTTTGGCGCCCAGACTTGAAGAACCGCGCCATAGCTCGTCCTATGAAAATCAGGAATCTGAAAACATCATTGGTGGACACAATGACCGGGCGACACCCAGCTCAAGTTCACAACCTACATCTGGAAGCTTGGCTCATTTCGGCTGGGACTCTCTAACCCAAAACTGGTCTACCGAGGAAAAGCAACTTTTGTCTACGTGCTGGAGAGCCTCGACAGTCAAAACTTATGCTCCCATATGGAGCAAATGGGTAAGCTGGTGCAACCAAAATAACCTTAATTGTCGCTGCCCTTTGCCTCCTGACGTAGCCCGGTACTTAGCAAAACTTTTTCTTGAGGATCGACTAGCTTACCGTACTATTCTTGTTCACAAATCGGCTATAGCATCGGTTTGTGAAACTCTCTCCAATATAAAGATTTCCTCAAATCATTTGGTTAGACATATTTTAAAAGCTGTATCTTTAGCTAGAGCAATTCCACCAAAATTAGCAATATGGGATGCGAGAATAGTAATCAATTTCTTAAAAAATACTGATGCTAATTTGCAAAGCTTATATGATGTATCTAGCCGTACTGCCACCTTATTATTGCTGGCGTCAGGGCGAAGAGTTCACGACCTGACTCTTTTACATTGTGATCCTGAACATTTTAAAGATAATGGTAATTCGATAACTTTGCACCCGGTATTTGGGTCAAAAACCGATTCAGTTTCATACCAACAATCGAATTGGACATTGCTAGCTTCACCGGATCGAAATACAAATGCCTTATTTTGGTTACGCACACTAATAGATATTTCAAAAAATATTAGAGGGTCCCTGACAAATTTATTTATCACCACAAGGGACCCACGTAAACCAGCCAGTACAATAATTATCGGTGGCTGGATAAAACGTATTCTTTCCGAAGCAGGAATAAATGCTTCTCCGGGTAGTTGTAGGTCAGCAGTTTCATCTCTAAACTGCTTAGAAAAATATCCAATTAATGATATTCTAGAAAAAGCTAATTGGCGCCATGAACATACTTTTAGAAAATATTATTTTAGAGAGGTGATCGATTCTGGCCTCGATAATAGGTCACGCTCAGAGAAATCTCTTTCTCAGTTCTTTTCTGTTACTGGTACATAAACCTTTATTGTGATTTACAAGTGGTAAATTTGTTAATGAATCAATGCTGTTCACTATGAGTAAATTGATTGTCATGTGATTTTGTTTTGTTATTATACTTTGTCATACACTTAATAAAATTATTTAATCACATTGTTGCGTTTCACTAAGCAAGCCACCAGGAGATAACAAACAGATCTCTCATAATGGACTTTGGACGTCGAACGGAACACATAATATAAAAATTTTACCTTGAAATAAAATTTGTATTATGTTTCCTGAGACGTCCAAAGTCCAAATAATTTCTTCCTGGTGTTTACCATCATTATTATCATTATGAGCCGAACAATGACGAAGGAATGGTGGCTTGCTCTGTGCTGTTAGTTAGTTCCAGATGCGGCCACGGATGGCGCTGAGGTCGAATTATGTGACGGAAGTAGCATCATCTAACGAAAAAATGCGGGAAAAAGACGATGTACTCTCATAATGGACTTTGGACGTCTCAGGAAACATAATACAAATTTTATTTCAAGGTAAAATTTTTATAATATTTTATTTTTGTATCAAACGTTTGTATTACCAAGACACAACCATTTCGCTGAGGGAAAACAACCATTTAAATTTCACGGTGTATATCAGTTAAAAATATCGATGCAAAAACAAAACACCGATACAGATATTGAATTAATTACGTTTAGATTATGTTTAGATGGCTTTATTACGCGGCAATTAAGTTGAACCCGTTATTAGGTATGGTTAGGCACTGTAGTTACACAAATAATGGGGTAACATTTCATAGGTAAGTGATTTTCTACTCAATTTATTCAATTTGATGAAATATAAAAAACTAGCTTTTGTCGGCGGCTTCGCCCGCGTACATAAAATATAGCCTATGTCACTCAGGCAGGAGTAAAGCAGTTTTCTATTGTTGCAAAAATTTTTCCCATTTTAGCTCTTTATTATATTATGTAGATATATATACACTTCTCATCAAAAAAATCGAAACACTTCCGTTTTCATTGTTTCTGTCCGAATTTAACACAAAAAAGAATTCATACGATGAAAAAAATATACATATATTATAGCTGGCAGTTTGGCCATTACAGTAATAAGCGAAAATTCTAAATTCAAAATTAGAATTTCATTTGTTTATCTTATAAACGAAATGAATCACTGTTTTGAGACAAATGTGTGTTTAGGGTTGGAGTACATTTAGCGTTTAAAAACTAAAAATTGGCGCCTATCCTTAAACTTTTTGTTTTTTATTTCAATACTGTGACTTTGGGACGTCTGAAAAAAGGTTTTTTTTCTAAAACGTATGGATACTTCGCCCACAGAAGCCGCCCAAGTTGTGGCATTGCTGGATTCTGGCCTTAGTCAGCGTGTTGTGGCTGCAAGACTGCATCTAAGCCTGTCATCTGTTCATAGAGTCTATAAACGTTATCGGGAGACTGGTTTGTTCACGCGCCGTTCAGGATCTGGCAGGAATCGGGTCACTTCTGAGCGAGATGATCGATTTATTGTAACAACTTCTTTAAGAAATCGACGCCTTAACGCTTTTCAACTGCAGCAGCGGCTTCGTGTTGTACGAAGGGTGGCTGTAAGTGACTCTACAATTAGAAGAAGGTTGAAGGATCGTGGACTGGTACCGCATAAGCCAGCAAATGGGCCGAAATTAACTGCAGACCATCGAAGAGCGCGCCTTAACTTTGCACGTGAGCACCTAAATTGGTCATACCTACAGTGGAGCAAAGTTCTCTTTTCTGATGAGTGTAAAATTATGCTGTATGGTAACGACGGAAGGAACAAGGTCTACAGAAGAGACGGAGAACGCTATGCACAATGCTGCATTGAAGAAAAGGTCAGCTATGGTGGCGGTTCGTGGACGGTTTGGGGAGGAATCAGCGCCGACGGTAAGACAGAGCTTGCTTTCGTGTCTGGGCCACGTCTGCCTGCACTAAACTGTCATCGGTACGTCGAAGAGTGTCTCGAGCCTCATGTGATGCCCTATGCACATTTTATTGGCAACGGCTTCATATTCATGCACGACAATGCTAGGGCTCACACCGCGGGCGTCGTACGAGATTATCTTAACGAAGTCGATATCTCTATTATGGAATGGCCAGCAAGAAGCCCGGACATGAATCCCATTAAACATCTATGGGATGAATTAAAGAGACGAATTCGAGCAAGAGATCCTGCCCCAGAAACACTTAGCCAGCTGCAAGATGCAATCCAAGAGGAATGGGACAATATACCACAGCATGTGATCGTGACTCTCATCCGATCGATGAAGAACCGTATGGAAGCAGTAATTAGAGCTCGGGGAGGGAATACAAGTTATTAAATAAACGTTTTTTAGCTTTTTTTTTCATTTACGTGTGTTGTTTTATCCATTTCCTTTATACTCCATACGGAATAAAAATGACTCATTTAACAAAATACGAAACCTATGAAAAATTCATTTAAATTTAGAACATTAACATTAAGATTTGATAAGCTCATATTACTCACTATTAAACGACATTTAACATTTATTCCTAAATGTACACATTTTTCTGATAATCCTGACAAAACGTAAACTTGCAAGGTGTTTCGATTTTTTTGATGAGAAGTGTATATTAGAATTTATTCCGCTACTGTTTCTTTCTAGCGCGTTTGTTATGAGGCAGCCGTCTCTTTTTTCTCGGTAGTGCCGTACTGCCGTGCACAACGTCGTGGACTCGTGGCTACTATATCGATATAATAACCCGACCACGGCAGAAATAAAGGAGGTTATGATTTTGATACTCGTAGGCTATGTATGTACTTTATAACATAGGTACTTATTTTATATTACCTACGTATAAAAACGTAACGTACGTTACGTAGGTTGCGTTGTTGTATTATAATATATACAGAGGCGGCGTAAGGCGTGGGCGACGTGGGCGACCGCCCACGGCCTCGCGGTCCAAGGGGCCTCGCGCCTTGAAGGCCCGTGAACGCAAATGTAGATATAGTTACTCATCTAGCAATAAATAATATAAAAATCGTCTAGCAAGTATCTGGCAATACCACCGGGTGCCCAACCACCTCTGTCGTGTGATTGAGGCCTACTTATCTATCCGGCCCCCCATGGATCGTATTTACAACTGAACTTACTTCTACTTTTGTGAACATAAGTTAAAAATAATGAACTTTTGGCCATTTCTGATAAAATTGACATACAAAATATACAACATAACATACAAGTTTTTAAAATCATGTTGCTCGCCCGTTCAACCTACTCGCTAGCAACGCTGCAAGTATCCGCGCCGCGCCGTCGCACACGATTTTTATGAATTAGAAGAAGTTACATCTGAGTCTGCTATAGCTTGCTTGGATAAATAAGCAGCAGCAGGACTTAGAAAGTATTAGAATAAAGGATAATACGAAAATGTGAAGATAGCTTTAGACATTTTACCAACAATGCCTTTATTGTACTGCTGCAATTGGAAGCAATTTATTACATGTAGACGCGTATAATATGCCTAAGATCAACTATGAGCGAGCTTAGGAGCGGATGTCGAGCTGCCGATTGCTCGCCGTCCGTCGCCAACGGTGGCTGGAAATCAGGATCGGCATCTCGACGGTAGCTGGGGCATGAGGATGAGGACCGATGCCTCTTGCGTGCGGCCTCCTCCTTTGCTAGCATTACTGTTTCGCAGAAAAAGGCCATCGCCTGCCACCCCTCGCTCCGGTGCATGGCGTTACATCTCCACGCGCCAATCGTGCGTGTGTGCAAGGAATTTTATCTCCAGATACACAGGCTAGAAAAGAGGCGAGCCTCCTTGCTGGCCTGTCACGAAGGGATCTTCGCGGGAATCCGTGCGGTATCCCTGCACCACCCGTATTGCCGTGACCTTCTGGCATGAGTTCAACTGGGCCCACGGTTGCTTCCATAGTGAGGGCGCCCACATCGACTCTACATAAAGGGTCATGGACCGGACAATGCCTGTGTAGAGGAAGGCGTCATAAACCGTTTGCTGAAGATCAAAAAGTTGTTTTGTAAAAGATTACCTATTATAATTTACGTTTATTTATTTGACGAAAAGCTTGTGAAAAATTTGGTTTGCCCCCCCTGGCCCAGTCATGGCAATACGGATGGTGCGGGGATACCGCACAGTTTCCCGTGAAGCGGCAAGTCTCCTTGGGATCTGGAGGCAACAGTCCTTGCACACAAGCACGATTTTTGCGTGAAGATGCAACTGCCGCGTCAAGTGGCGGGATGGCGGATTGAGTTCCGGTGGGATGTCGTTGACTGTCGCAACCCAGTTCTGGGCACGCCATAATTATGGCGGTAAGTACTCTCATTGAAGCCTGGCTGGAAAGACTTCACGGCGTCCTCACCTTCCGCATGACGCAGGTTCTTACCGGACATGGTAATTTTGGAAGGTATCTGGACTGGCACTGGATTCGTGAGGAAGTGACGCCCGGGTTTCGCCACTTTGTGGAGCACCCGGAAGACACTGTAGAGGTATGCTCCGTTTGGGTGAGGCACACTTGGCATTATAGGTATAGGTATTCCACAACTATCACACAATGCCGTCTAGTCCCAAGCTAAGCAGAGCTTGTGTTATGGGTACTAGACAACTGATAAACATACTTACCTATATATTTTTAAATACATACATATTATAGATAAATTACACCCAGACACAGAACAAATGATCGTGCTCATCATACAAGCATTTGTCCTGGGTGGGAATCGAACCCACGACCTCCAGCATAGCAATCAGGGTCACTAACTACTAGACCAACAGGCCAGTCATTGGGGTGTCTTTGTGGAGGCGATCGGCGGCGGTGATCTCTCGCTCCGGGCCTTGGTACAGGCCATGGTCCGGAGCGAGTAGGAGTGACAGGCGGACGACTAGCAAAGGAGGTGGCCAACCGCATAAGGCAAGAGCACTCACGCCTCAGACGCCGCCGGGATTGCGATACCGGATAGGGGCGTAAAAATTCTAGAAATAAAAAAAAAAAATTCTCTCAATAAAATCGGTCCTTTTGCGTCGTCCTTCAGGGGGCCTCGCAAAATATATTTTGCCCACATCAAATTTGGGTCTTGCCCCGCCACTGAATATATATGTAGCTTATGTACCTTATTGCTATGAGGACTATTCGTGTTTTTAGTTTTGTTTAGTTTTTATTACTAATTTTTATTTTTGTTATTTTTATTTTATGTTTTGTTGTTCCCATTATTATTAATCAGGAATGGTTGACCATCATTTCAAAATCGCGCAGCGGAATCCAATAAGTTATTTAAGTCATTAATAAATTATATGGGACTTCCATTCGTCCGGGATTTTACGGATTTGCCCTACTTTGAATAGTGTCCGGGGGACGGATGAAAGAAAGTCGCAAAAAAAATTAAAAGTATGTTTTTTTGTTTGTTTATGTAGTGATAGCTATGACCCGGCGACACTCGTCCCGGTATAAAATATTGCCTTTTTATTAAGACTCCTGTGCTTATAACTATAAAAACAAACCTTATCTAAAAATCTAAACTATCGATAGATATCGGGGACTTCATTAGCCCGAACGCACACAGAGTACTAACACATATGTAGATGAAAAACGCACAGTCGCACACGTGTGCCGACGCCGGGTTGCATGACCTCGGGCCTCGTCGCGTAGCGCACGGATCTATGTAGCTCTACAAGTCTAGTTGCCATATATAATGTATGAAGACGTACACGAACAGGCGTGTACGTGATACAAATGTGCCCATTTTAGTTCAGTCCTACCTTGAATCGAATTGAATGCGAACGTATTCCGCGGGAAACTTTTAAACTCTCTGTCAATTGTAATTTATCTGTGTTTAGTGTTTTTAGTACGTATTATTTGACGATCGAATTGAATGCGTATATCTTGTATATATTCCACGCAAAACTTTTTAACTTTCTGTCAATTGTAATACTGTGTTTAGTGTTTATCTAGTACGTTGTAGGTATTGACAATACGATCGAATTGAATGCGTACGTAGGTATTCCGCGCAAAACTTTGCAACTCTCTGTCAATTTGACTGTGTTTAGAGTTTATCTAGTACTTTGTAGGTCTTGACGATGCGTTACAATTGTGAAGTTGAAGGTTGTCGCAGTCAAAAGACGAATGAAAAGTTGTCTTTTTTTACATTGCCGAGAGATGAAGCTAGGTACGTTGTGATGTTTTTATTATAGTAAGTAGGTGTTGTGCCTAGTTGGTACAACTTGTTTAATGCGTTCCAATTCCAAATGAGTAGGTATACAATCCGTTCCAATTGAGAATATGATCGATCGCAATGTCGTGACGTCACGTCGTTCTGTCAAATCGAAGAATTTGTTTAGGGTAAACAAGACAAGACAAGACGTATTTTAAAATTAATATATTTACGTTTAAATTATTTATGGCTTAGAACAATATATTTAGCTAATTTCTATTATATTATAACGTTTTTACTTCACTTAGAATTAACTAAGTCTTGGTAATAAAAAGCAAAACAAATACTTTTTTTTGATACGCAAATAAGATTTTTTTGCAAACCGTCCTTTTCACTCAGAATTTGACAGATCGAGGTTATTGACTTTCCTACACTTATTTGGAACGCATAGTAAAATCGATTGTTCACCATGTTGTGACGTCATTACTTTCGTCGTGTGAGCAAAACAAGATATTTTATACTCTATTCGCGTTAAAATTAGACATTAGCCGCGTACTGACCAAGCGAGCCGCCTCGGGAGGCTGCCTCGCGACTTCGCGAGGCAAATCCTGGGTCAGTCAAGACGTGCCTCGGCCGAGCAAAACGCATGCGCTGCCTCGGCCGAGCGTGCCGCGGCCTGAGCCGACTAGCCGACCGCTGTCGGTTTTTGTCGATGCTCAAAGGCGCCTCAGTACGTTTGCGGCGCTCACTCAAGACGGTAGTGTTTTGCCTCGCTTATTCGTTGCAAGTTAGTTGTCGATTTCAAGTTAAACTGAGCGTCGATGCTCACGGTGGCTCGGCCTTGCCGCGCGAGGCAGCCTCCTTACAGATCGAGGCCGCCTCCCGCGGCATGCGTACTGCGGCAAATGTCCGAGGCTGCCTCGCGAGGCCGCTCGCTTGGTCAGTACGCGGCCATTTAAAGAAACCACTTTTATCATCTGTTCAACCGTTTTTAACTTCTTATCCGTAGACATAAGTTAGTTAGAAAACCAACTTGTTACTAAAATCCCCATTTGTCATTCCACCAACGTAATAAAACTTAAAATCGATTGAACGGACAGTAAAAAAAGATTTTCTTAAATGTGTAATGTTATTTTGAACGGAGTATAAAAAGTAACACTTATTCACGAACTAAGAATCAAAATTTGTAGTTATTAGTTCAATAGTCCCCAAGAGGACACTGGTTTCCGAACAGTTATGGTTTTTTAGTTGTGTCTGTTGTACAGTACCTACGGCCGTCGGATCTTGACGGAGTCTGAAGGCATTGGGGTTTCTTCTTTTATATACAAGGTGTCACTGACATGTTAACGCAAACGAATACCATAGATCCAATACATGATTCTGGATACCCTAGTGGTGGAATTTTTCGTCGGTTTTTTTTTGTCAAATTAAAAAAAAAGTTTATTTTTTTATTTTTTACCGGTATAAAATCGTTATTCTAACCAATCCCAATGATATTTTTAGAAAAAAAAGAAAAAAAAAATTTTACTAAATAAAAATATTTAAATGACGTTTTTATACAGTTTAATTTAAATTACGTAAAAAAATCATTAAAAAAAAAATAAGAAAAACCCGACAAAAAATTCCACCACTGGGGGGTCTAGAATCATGTACTGGATTTATGGTATTCGTTTGTGGTACAATCTCAATGACACCCTGTATATGATGATTTAGCTATAAAAATATATTATTTTCTATCTTTCCAGACGCAAGAAATGGCTGGACGTCATGGGCAGACCTGACCTACTGAACAAAAAGCTATCCTGCCATTTCATTTGCTCATTACATTTTGACAAAAGTCTAATAAAATTCAAACCGCAATTGCACGCTGATGCTGTACCCACGAAATTGCTGCCGAACCAATCGAGTACCTCCAGCGCTGATCTAAATGAAGATTACATTGATGTGGCGACGCAAACTGAAGAATCATGTGTACAACTACAAACGGAAGAATACAACAAGAAAAATGTCGGACAGACGCCGCATAAAAGCACTATTGGTTCTGTAAAAGTCAAGGTAAGTGTATAAAAGTTTTAAGTACACACGAACGCCGGCGTTCGCACACCTATTGTCTTTCCACTGTGTCTCTAATTACGGTATTCAACGAATAATTTTATATACCTACACCGTGAAATTTAAATGGTTGTATTCCCGTGGCAGAATGACTTGCCATAAGGAGTACTTTTGAAGCATACAGTAAAAATAAAAAAATAAAATGTTTTTTTTTTTTTTATAAATAAAAAATAAAAATCAAAGTCAAAGTCAAAGTCAAAAATTTTTATTTCACATGGGCCTACATGGGCACTTATAAAACGTCAGATGCTAGTGCACGGTTCCAAATTGGTCGTTTCCGATGGAGAAGAACCGGCAAGAAACTCCATGGTTACTCTTTTAAAAAAATTGTTATCTTTACAATATTTCCATATTACAACACATAAATTATGTAAGGACAGTGCAGACCAGTCAATATTGAACTCCTACCGTTAAAATGGTAGGAAGTCATCTAAAATTTGCGTCTACAATGTTCTTACATTCACATTATTAAAAGAGGCTATATAAAAGCAAGAAAAATAATCACAAGTCTCAGTAAGACAATTACATTATATGATGGATGTATAAAATGGAATAAGGAATATTGTGAGAATGTATCAAAATAAAAGAATAAAGAGATGTCGTATATAAAAAAAAAAAATGAAAAAAGATGGAGCAGTTAACAGACAATTATACATCAACTCAAAAAAGCGAAAACAATAGTAACATTAGACGTAATTTGTAAGTACACTAGAGTCGCATGCGCAGCACGCCGTCAAAGGAAAGTGATTCATTAAATATTTAAACCAAAATAAGCTCTCACACGTTGTGATACGTCATAATTAGCTTGCACTCTACAGGTCCATTTTTTGTTTTTAATATTTTATTTTTGTATCAAACGTTTGTATTACCAAGACACAACCATTTCGCTGAGGAAAAACAACCATTAAAATTTCACGGTGTATTACTAGCGACCCGCCCCCGCTTCGCACGGGTATGATTCGAGATTTTTTTCGTTTTTGCTTTTTCTAAAAAAAAAAATACTGTAGTAATGTATACTTTTTTTACACCATCAAAAAGTAAAGATTTCCATGAATAAGAAGCCAACAAACTTTTAAAACAAAGCACATATTTTTACGTGAGATTTTTCGATTGAAAATTAGGCTGTTTTTTCGATGTTAAGTCATAATAAAGAGCAAATGTAATTAAATAAAAAAAAATTACAGTAAGTTTCGGACATGAAAAGAATTTTTAAAGGAGATAAAAATTAAATTCAAAAACTCGGTTTTTCGGACTTTTCACATAGATTTTGAGGCTATGTGAAAAAGTGTAAATACAAAAGTGGTAGATCTTTTTATGACCTACAAGTTTGCCATTAGACTTTTTTCCATAAAACCATTAGTTTTGCCGGAAATCGAGATAAACCATTTTTAACCCTTAAGCATACAGCGGGAAGCAACTTTATTTTATACTATGTAATGAAACGTTGTTCACACTCTAATGCGGAGACGCGTTACACGTGTTTTTTTTTATTTTATGAATGACAACGCGCTGTCCACTCTCTAAAACTACATAAAATGGTAAATGGAAATTATTATTACGCGTTCCAAATATGAACAGGAAAGTCAATAACCTCGATCTGTAAAATTTTGAATGAAAAGTACGGTTTGCAAAAAAATCTTATTTGCGTATCAATAAAAAGTTTTTTTTTTGCTTTTTATTACTTACAAAATTTTAGTTAATTCTAGTTGAAATAAAAAACGTTAGGGTTTAATATAAATTTGCCAAATATATTGTTTTAAGTCATAAATAGTTTACAAGAAAAACTATTTTCTTTCTTATTTTCATTGTTAGAAACAATTCGGCAGCCGATAAGAGATAAACAAATTTGAAAAACTGTATGAACTTTTTTCATTCTATGTTCATACGTAAATTATTTTTTTTAAACATCTTTTTTTTCACTCCACCTAATTTCTTCGATTTGACAGTTCGACGTGACGCCACAACATCAACATTGCCATCGATCCTATTCTCATTTGGAACGGATTGTACCTACATGTGCTCACTTACAAACTTAGGTACAACTGTCACTGGTGTGGCATGAATGAATATCGACCAAAGACTATATCGACGCAACCGCTGCAGCTGCAGCTGACGAGCGCGACGCGGAGACGAGCGCGCCGGCCCACGTGTTATTGTGGCGGGCTGGCAACGTCGCGCGATGTCTAGGTGCAAAATGTGCGATCCCTCTTGTTGCCATGCGCTGAATGGCAGCGCAGCGCAGTATTAAGTGTATAGTCTATGGCGCAGCGGCTGACAGCGACGCCACAAATTATATAGGTACAGATGTCAATCTACGGACAAACAAAGCGCGCTCGAGCAACGCACACATAGACACCGTTCACCGACGCGAAAACTGGGCTCAACGAGGATCATTACGACCGCGAGGGTGTCACGTTTGAGACGCGCGTCTGTGAAATTTTTGTAAAAATAAAATGGATCCACAAAAAGAGAAACCCTATAATAACTGTTCAGTGTACGGTTGTTTAAATTCAACATTAAACAGTGAATTGACGTTTTTTAAGATACCAGCTAATTCAGAGAAGTAAGTACGTACTTAGATATTTGCTTGTTTTTTGATGGTTTGTTTTAACGTAATACCTACAGAAGTATGAGAGTAAATAGTCCCCGCCACTCTCCTCTGCGACTTGCTAGAAGCTCATATCCATATTATAATAGCCCCAGCCCTCGTTCGACCCAGCACGATAATATAGATTGCATAAAAGCAGTTCAATCGGAAAACCAACCTTGCAATGTAGACAAAAAAGTTTGCAGAAAACTACACTGCACTATGAGTACGCCACCAGTTGTGTCTCAAAATAACAAACACAAGGTAATTATCCTAGGTGATGGGCAAGGTCGGGGACTCCGCACTATTTTACAAAACCTACTTGGATCAGAATACGACGTGGTATCTTACATAAAACCAGGTGCTGCATTGAGTAAGATCCTAGAGTACTCGAATACCGAAATAAGTACACTAACAAAAAGCGACTACGTAGTTATATTGGGAGGATGCTGCGATAAAAATCCTCTTGATATCGATATAAATTTACATCGTTGGCTATCGTCAACTGCAAATACAAATGTCATTATAAGTGAAGTACCCAGTAACAGGTTTCTTAATGAATCAAAGATCAACTATTTATTACGATTTATCTGTAAGAAATATAAAAATGTACTATTCATGGACATGAATTATGCTAGGTTCTCATCTGGTAGACGCAATCATGTACTAAATCTTGCAAGGTCGTTATTAAAAGAAATTTTATGTATTCATTATCATTTCAAAGCATCGCAGTACGAACTGATGTGTCAATTTAAAAGTAGAAAGTGTTTTGAAAGTAAATACGTGCAAGTTAATTTAAATCTAGACCAAAGTGTAATAAATAGTATTAATAAAGACTGTATAAATGAATCGACTAATGAGCATGGTGCATCAGAATGTAACAAAATTGTAAACTCAAACTCGAATAATTTATTTCGTTTATAAATTTGTGTCTATCCTTCATCAGAACATTAATGGATTGATTAATAAATCTGACATGCTATCTGTTTGTATTAACGATTTGGCTACCCAGAACACTCCTGTTGACATACTCTGTATCACTGAACACAACATGATTGACGGTGACGAAGTGTACCTAACAATACCAAATTATAAACTTGCGTCTTACTTTATGAGACAGAAAAGACACGGCGGGTCCTGTATATTAATTAAAAATAATTTGAAATTCAGAATTCTTAATGATATCACTAAACTTTCCATATGTAACACAATAGAATGTTCTGCAATTGAGCTGTTGGAACATCAAATAGTTGTTCTATGCATTTACAGGCCACCTAATAACTCCGCAGGCTCTATAGACAGCTTTTTCACAACTCTTAATAAAATATTAAATAACGTCTGCAAACACGGTAGAAAGATCATAATGTGCGGAGATTTCAACATAGATACTTTGAAGCATACAAAACTTTCCATCGAATTCACAGAAATCTTAACCAGATATAATTTAAAACTAAAATTCAATCAAGTAACGAGATTTGCTAATAAAACATGCATAGACAACATAGCCCATAACATAAGAGCTTGTAAAGGCTCTATAAAGGAATTAGCGCTATCAGACCATTATGCACAAATAGTGAAGGTTCCAGTTAAAAAGACCTGCAACATAAAATACTGGTTTATATTAAAACGGGATTACTCTCAAGGCAACAGAGCAATATTTATAAAATACTTAAATCAGCTAACCAATAGTGATGTCTATAGTTCCCTGGATGCGAATACTGCCTATAACATATTTCATGATAATTTCATTATGTTATATAATCTCTGTTTTCCTATTAAGAAAGTCAAGATGCATAACAGATCTAGACCGAAATGGATTTCACGTGGATTAAAAATATGTAGCAAACGTAAATGTCAACTACTGTGGCAATATAGGCATAATCCAAATCAAACCACTAAAACTACTTTCAAAGCATATGCAAAGAAATACAAAACTATAATTAGGCTTACTAAAAAATCTCAAAACGACTACTTTATTAAATCTGCTCTAAATAAAAACAAAGCTACTTGGAAAGTAATAAATGACATCAAAGGGAAGTACCCAAATGAAGGTGTGGCTCAATTAATTATAAATGACGTAACAATAAATAATCCTCAAGACATTGCTAATTCGTTTAATGACTTCTTTCTTGACATCAACAAAAATAATACTAGTGTTCCCCATGAATCATCCAATAAATTGACATACAATTCTAATTCAATCTTTATGAGACCGACTACCCCTGATGACATTAATAAAATAATAATTTCTCTAAAAAATAAAAACAGTGCCGGTTTTGATAACGTTACGACAAATATTGTCAAAGATGTAGCTCATATTATATCAGAACCACTCAGCTTCATTATCAATTTATGTATAGAAGAAGGCACTTTCCCAGATAAATTAAAAATATCGGTTATAAAGCCAGTGTTCAAAAAAGGAGACAAAACTAACATGAGTAATTACAGGCCCATTGCATTAATACCTATTTTTGGAAAAATCTTCGAAAAGGTGATGTTCAACTGTCTTTATAATTTCTTTGAGGCAAAGAACATCTTAGCGCCCAATCAATATGGTTTTAGGAAAAACAAATCCATAAATGTGGCAGTTTATAACTTCTTACAGAAGGTAATGATTAATTTGGATAAAGGGTTGTCAGCTGTCGCATTGTACATGGACATGTCGAAAGCTTTCGACCGTGTCGATCACAAAATCCTCTTAAGAAAGTTGTATGCATGTGGTGTAAGAGGAAATGTGTACAAACTCGTAGAATCATACCTCAGCAATAGACAACAATTCACAGAAGTACGGAGGATAAATCTTAGTACTAAAACAGAAGAACTATACGTATCTGAGTCTAGAATAGTAGAATTCGGTGTTCCTCAAGGAACTATTGTCGGCCCTCTGTTCTTTCTTATCTATATAAATGACATGCCTTCGGTAACAACTCACGACATTACACTGTTTGCTGATGATAGCACCGTCTTATTTACTAATGATAATTCAACTGATTTAGAAACTGACATTAACCAAACAATATTATTGATTATAGATTGGCTTAGAATGAATAATTTAATGATTAATATTGATAAAACTAAAATAATGGATTTTAGAATACGAACCCGACGTACAGGTACTTTAAAAATTCATTACCTTGATAGTGACATTGAGGAAACGGAAGTAACGAAATTTCTAGGACTACATATTGACCACAAACTTAACTGGAAATTTCATATTGAGCATGTCTGCAAAAAGCTGGGACAGTTTTCATATGCATTGTATAGATTAGGGAGAATAGCAAATCGGAGTACTTTGCTAGCAGCTTACCATGGTTATGTTGGCTCTATTCTGCGATACGGTGTAATATTTTGGGGCAACGGTACAGAAAGAGAGCGCGCTTTCATTGCTCAAAAACGCTGCATCAGGGCTATATTCAACTTGCGCGAAACTGACTCCTGTAAGCCATTCTTTAAAAATAATAAATTATTAACACTACCATGCATTTATATACTTGAGGCTGCAGTATTTGTTAAAAACAATATTCACATGTTTAACTACTACACGCGTATACGGCGTAAGGATCAATTACGCACAACGGCCAGTAAAACTCACCTGATGCATGAGAGCATCTTTTGTTCAGCTTCTCGCATCTATAATAATATACCGGGGCCTATCAGAACAATTATGAAAAATGATAATTTTAAAAGGACTCTCCATGATCTGTTAGTAAATAGGAGTTATTACTCTGTAAAAGAATTTCTGTCTGACAAATCTTTACTAAAATATAGTCCCACCGAGTCATGATGTGTTCAATGACCTGAATTATTATAATTATATTTTATGTTATGATTTTGCAAATTCTCATTTTAGTGTTGTGATTAATTTTATTTTTTTAATTTTATGTGTATATTTTGACATCTTACCTGCTTCAATTTGTTATGATTTTATTCTTTTTAATTTTTTGACCTTATATGCAATTTTAATTTCTATATCTAAATTTGACATTTCAATTAATGTTTTATTATTGTGTTAAATGAAAAAATGTATCTTGTAATAATTTAATTTAATATTAATTTATTGTTTATCCAGATGTAATTATTGTATGCCCTACGGGCGGGACATAGCTGATCTAAATTTTTATATATTTAAGAACTGTACTGTACATACCTATGATCCACAATAAAATTTGATTGATTGATTGATTGATTGATTGAGAACTGTGAGCCAGCGAACATGACTGTGGGGCCATATAATATTTTTATAATCTGATTTACCGTGACGTACCTACCTAAGTATGTAGTAAAAAAAATATAGTAAGCAATAGTGACGTAACATGGCGTGTTATGTTATGACCACAGAACATATATACCCTAATGACGGTCGTGGATTGAAAGAGAGGGATGGAACTATAGGTACATGCTATGTAGCTTCATCCCTTTCAGCTCATGTCCAACAGTTCAGTATAGGTTGTAAAATGGGTCGCATTAAGAGAGACGCGTCGCCGCCGCGTCTGGGCCTCTGTGCACGCACAGGACTTGCACATTGGGGTATTTTTACATAAAACTGAACCCAAATTATTTTTACTTTGTACCTACTTATAAAATGATTTTTAATTTGTTTCTGTGCGTTCAAAACATTTAATGTACCTACTTATTGTTTAGTTTCTTAGTAAATGAATTACTTATTATTAATTCTGATGAGAAAATTGAAGTTCCTAAATCACAATTTGGCTAAAAATGTTTAGTAATTTTTTGGTCTTATTAAATACTAGCTTTTGTCCGCGGCTTCGCCCGCGTACATAAAATATAGCCTATGTCACTCAGGAGTAAAGCAGCTTTCTATTGTTGCTAATTTTTTTCCAATCGGAGCAGTAGTTTCAGAGATTACCTCCTACAAACAAAAAAATAAAAAAAACAAACTTTACCTCTTTATTCTATTAGTGTAGATAGTGTAGATGAGTAGAACTGTTTTTTAAAGTAACTTTCTTTTTTTTAAATATATATATTTTGTTTCAGGCGAACTAAGTGGTTGAAATTGATCCATAGAGAAGATTTAATAGGTTCAAATTGCTTTCGTGCTCGCGTGTGTGAATCTCATTTCAGTCCCAACTCCATTACAATTCATCCAAGTCGAAAGTTGTTAAAATCATACTCAATGCCAGAACTACTCCTACCATTACCAAAACACTTGAATGATAAAGGAATCCAAGCAATTGCAGAAACAACCGATGCGAATGTCCAATGTGATTTTGACGAAACGAATGCACAAGTACAAACTTCACTGCATCTTTCAAATGATTCTCCTCGACAAAGAAAACTTCTATGTGAAACTCAAAGTTGCCGAAAGAGGCTAAAAATGACAAACGATACACAGTCTGAAGCCAACATGTTTCTCAATTTATGTGACAAATTTTTAACCCCAAACTTAGCGCGTGTTGTTAAGGACGCGGTCTCAAATATGGCCAAAATAAGCAGTTTTTCGGTAAGTTTTGTGGCAGAAATAAACTAAATGAAATGTAGTTATATATTTTCACAGACAGATTACTTCTTTATCTTTAACTAAGAAAAGCTTTTTATTCGAAAAAATAGGTTTATAATACTGTAAAAAATAATTTCCTGAACCTCTTCACTCAAAATTGACGATTTCGTATTGAGTTTAGGATCATTTTTCATCCATTTAATAACAGAAATTTGATTATTTAAATATATTTTATGTAAGGAGACATGATCAAATCATTTTATTTTTATAAGACCTCTCAAACTGTTTCAATTATTCTCAGAATAATAATAATAATCAATTTTAGTTTTTCAACAAATTTATCTTTATGTGTTGATATCTATATCTCTGTGTCCGTGAGACATGTGAGGTCGTGTGGCGTACGTAGAGATTTTGAATTTGTGTTAGTGAAAAAATGGGCGTAGTTTGGAGACATCTGAACTCGAACAAAATTGTATTGATAACATATCTCTACTGTTTGATACATCTATGCTAGTAACAGATATCTTTTTGTATCTATTTCTTCTGCCGATTCAATTTTGTGGACTCCTCGATCTCTGGACCTAACTTTTTTTACTGTGGTTGCATGAAAGAAAAAGTTTATTGAAAACCTGTACAAAGTCTGACGGAAGTGAGCCAAAGAATTGCTGAAACAGCAGAACAGTTATCGGCTTAAGTTTTTGTCTATTTTTAATATTCATACAATAGTTTTTAATATTTTTAATTAAATAGTTAGGTATGCTTACATTAATTTATTTATTTTCTCCAATTTATAAAAAAATATATGTTTATGATTTTACACATCATGTAAAATATTGATATATTGACGATGCCTGATCCTGACACTCATAAAATCTACAGAAAAAATAATATTATGGAAATAATTGTGAAGAATAAGGATTTTTTTCACAATACAGTTTCTGTTTCAAACTTACGGTTTACGATTTAATTAAAAAAAGAATTTCAATCCCGGAAATTATGTTTTACCAATTTGCTAATAACTATCTGCGTTACATCAAACGCATTGTATGTGCAAGATTAAAAAAAAATTAAGTATGTAAAAAAATATTCAACATAAAATAATATATCAAGATTATAATTATGCGTAACGTTTATTCGTCTTTTCAATCAATATGAAATTGCAAATAATTATGTACCTAAATAACAAAATATTAAAATCATTTCTTCTGATGATTTTGTGTAACGAAACGTTTTAGGGCGCTCAAGTCAGCTGTCAGTGTCAAATATCTGTCATTCGCTCTGCGTTTCCGTTGTGTTTTCGCGCCTCTCAAATATTTTGCTGTTTTGTTTTTCCTACCAACGATTTTTGTATTTAACCACGGTTGTAGTTTACTCGCTGACTTCGTGCTACTTTTTCACGGATTCTGAGTATTGTTTGTGATTTGGTGAACGATGTTGCGGTGCATAAATTGTTACCTGAATGTCGATAGAATGCAAAGACATATTGTGTCTTTATTACAACCCCCTGTGCAAACTCTTCTCGCTTCGTGGGTGTTGCTGCAACAGGTATGTATAATTCAAAACTTAGTTATAGTGATAGAGTGTTAAAATAATATTACCTAGAGATTTTTTAAGAGTGTCTTTAGTCCTGCAAACATAAAGGGCAACCAAGAGATACATTTGATTTTAGGCAATAAAAGGGTGGTAGTGTAGCCTTAGAAAATTTTTAGTAATTATAAATCCCAAAAACTTTTTTTGCTTTTCTGCACTGCTCGTAGTATCCCTAAGCGTATAGAATAAACTCGCAAAAAAAAAATATGTGAAAATTTTCTGGGTGGACACTTAAAATTATTAAAAAAAAAAAATTTTTTTTGGAAAATGGAAGGGGGCATTACGAGCAGTAAGGAAAAGCAAAAAAAAAATCTCATAAAAATTTTTAGGATTTGGAAAAATTTTTGTTACTCACTGTATAAAAAATTAGTCTCAAAAATTGTTTTTAACCAAAAATTTTTTTTTTGTTTTCTTTACTTCTCATAGTGCCTCTAAGCATATACTCTAACTCCTAAAAATCTGCCCCTAAGACTACCCACTGACCCTCCACCCTAGAGAGGAGGTAAGAGGGTCATTCATTACTTTTTGGGGATAGAGCAACAGAGAGTAAAGGCCTCCAAACGTTTGTTGAAAAGGGAGGATCCTCCGACTAAACAGGTGTTGTAGTCTGATTCTTGTAGTTTTGATGTGATGCCATAGATGGCGCTACAACATAACCTAATACTTGTAATCTGTGTACTGTGAGTGTGACCGAGGCATCACCAAGTCAAAATACGCATGCTGCATTATTTACTTTAATATATAATATAATATTGAGTTTACCAACCCGCACTGGGCCCGCGTGGTGGATTACGGCCCATTCCCTCTCTTAGAGAGGCCTGTGTCCCTGCAGTGGGGACATTAAAAAGGCTGACGATGATGATAATAGTGAGTTAGGAGCCTTTTGGGCATCGTACAGGTCTCTTGTTTTATTAAAAAAAAAAATGTTTTTTTTTTTTTATAAGTTACGTTTAGAGATTCACTATTGATTTGTTCTCTGCAAGTCACAAATAAATGTTTTTCTTTTTTCTTAAAACCCAAATTTTTTACAAAAGCTACGAGTATTAGGAAACTACTACATAATTATGTAAGTTATAATCTCCTGTACATATACAGGGTGTCATTGACATTGTACCACATACGAATACCATAGATCCAGTACATAATTGTAGACCCCCAGTGGTGAAATTTTTTGTCGCTTTTTTCTTTATTTTTTTTAATACATTTTTTACTTTTTTAAATTTAAACTGTATAAAAATGTCATCAGGTGTGATTAGAATAACGACTTTATTTGTCTCAATGAATTTTTATTAACTTTTTTTTTGGATTTTTTTTTTTCTAATAATATCATTGGGGGTTTTTTTTTGTAAAGAGGCAAATAAAGTAGTTATTCTAACTACTTTATTTGCCTCAACGATATATTTATTAATTCTTTTCTTTTTTTGTTCAAATAATATCATTGGGGTTGATACAATAACGATTTATTACAGAAAAAATCTAACAAAAAATTTCACTACTGCCGGGTCCAGTATCATGTACTGGATCAGTGTTATTCGTTTGTGGTACGATGTCAGTGACACCCTGTACAATACGTTCCAAATGAGAATAGGATTGATTGTCATGTTGTCACGTCACAATTTACCGTCAAATCGAGGCAAGATATTTTTAAAATTCAGTTTATTTAGGAAAAAAATAATTTATTTACGGACTGTGAACGAAAAAAGTTTAATCAGAATCCAGTTTTTCAATTTTACTCTTCTCCGAGTTCTTCAATTTTGCAAAAATATCTTTGATTTGACAGTACGGTGGTCGTTACATTCTGGTTATCGATCCTATTCTTATTTGAAACGCATAGTATAGTTGTATACATATATGTTTAGCTTGTAGATTCCACCAGAAGCTGTAATCTGCCACAACTGCTTCTTGCAACTGAACCAGCATTGCAATAATGGAAATATGACTGCGGAGAGAGAACTGGGTCACACACATGTGTGTTTAGGATGTGGAAGGTCAGTTCTGGAGTGAAGAAGACCTGTGAGGCATCATACACTTCAGCCAGCCAGTGATCCGATCATAGTATTTGTACTTTCATGGGGTAACATGCACTTTGAGGTCAGTAGTAATGTCTTTTTTTTTAAAGAGTAACCATGGAGTTTCTTGCCGGTTCTTCTCCTTAAGAAACAACCAATTTCAAACCGTGTACTAGCTTCTGACGTTTTACAAGTGCCCATGTAGGACTATGTGAAATAAAAAGATTTTTACTTTGACTTCAACTTTGACTTACTATTAGGTCTATTTATTTATTTACTTTTCGCATAAACTTTGGACGCGCTTTTCATCCCCGTAGGGGTTGAAATTTGGAAAATCTTTTCTTAGTGTTCGCCTACGTCATGAAAGGAAGCTTGGTGCAAAATTTCACTCTCCTAGCCAAACAACTTTAAATATTAATTAAAGTCATTATTATTATAATAGTTATAATAATAATGGCTAATGTTTTTTCTAAGAAAATATTTAGAAATGTATAAAGTATGTATAAGATTAAAATAAATGGAATAATAATTACTAACAGTAATTAAAATAATTACTGTTATTCCGTTTATTCATTAAATTTTACTTTACTAATATAATAAAGAGGTAAAGTTTGTTTTTTTATTTGTTTGTTTGTAGGAGGTAATCTCTGGAACTACTGGTCTGATTGGAAAAATTTTAGCAACAATAGAAAGCTGCTTTACTCCTGAGTGACATAGGCTATAAATTATTTATATAACATGGATGTTAACTGAGCTATCACTACAAGTAATTTTCCGCGGACGAAATCGCGGGCAGAAGCTAGTAATATAATAAAGAGGTAAAGTCTGTTTTGTTATTTTTTTGTTTGTAGGAGGTAATCTCTGGAACTACTGGTCCGATTGGAAAAATTTTAGCAACAATAGAAAGCTGCTTTACTCCTGAGTGACATAGGCTATATTTTATGTACGCGGGCGAAGCCGCGGGCCCCTTTATTATATTACTGTAGATATATATTATTATTACACTTGGGGTAGGCATATGTTTAACAGTGAAAGTCTTTCAGCTCAAAATATGATGATGATGACTATTATTATGAGCTTGTTTTGCTCTACCGCAGCCATTGTATAAATAATATTTTTCTTTGCAGTTGACATCAAGTAATGTACCTACATGTATGTCATTTATGTTGGATGCGTGCTACTCGGCTGTTAGCACAAAGAGCTACCAGAGAACAGCAAGACATGGATGAACACGCTGAAATAGAGCTTCTACCTCAAGAACCAGAGCAATCACTAGTTTCACAGCAGGCATTACCGGTACATGCACGAATGATCCAAATCTTCAAAGCTCAGTACAGCCTATGAGATATACCTAGACAACGCAAGCATCACGATCTGTATGGAAATCAAGCGTGCCATTTTTTGACTATCTATTATGGCGTCACAAGCACTATTTGTGATGGGAATATCAAATCAATTCAAAGACGCTGCCGCGTACGGTGTCCCTCACGCTCCAACCCCACCTTGCCAGCACAATTAACCATTATTATATGTTTAACTGATGTCCGACTAGCGCTGTACACCGATGCAGACTGATCGCGAAAGTGAGCACTTACGATTTTTGTACGTAAGCTAGGCACGCGAAGTAGTTGCTCTTGCGTTATCTAGATTACTTATCTGTGAGTACGGCCGTCGGATCTTGGCGAGTTTGAAGTGAAGCTCTGCGAATTTTAGCGCTTGAAAACTCGTACAAAAATGAAGGTTTATAAAAAATGTAGTAAGCAGTTGTTATTGCTATTAAAATTGACTCAAAAAATAAATGCCTTTTTGGCATTTATTTTTTAAATATAATCTTGTGATCGAGTTGATCATTGTGTTTGGGTTAAGATTTTCGTGTTAATTACATTCGATGATTAGATAATAAAATATAAATCATATGATTTTTTTTTCATCTTAGTCATAATATATTACAGCAACAGTGGCCCTTAACCTTTCGGGTAATTCGTAATTGGAGACATAATAGAAAAACAACAGATGTGAGAACGCCGGCGTTCGCTTGGAGCTCAATCAAAAGTTTATACAAGAATAAGTACTTAATACAAGAATCTCTCCTAGGGTAATTCATTCGTTAGGTGGATCGGCACAGTTCACTATTTTATAGTTTGTTATACGATTACATTTCCGGCTGAATCACTGTCTCTCAAGATACAGGCTCCAACCTAGTTTTAGAGGCAGGGTTTCTCTTATTGTGTACAGATTACAGTCCTTAGATTGTATTGTATGTGTTTTCTACCAAGGTTCACTCAAATTGTTTTTTTTTATGTAAAACACGTGAATTCTGTATTTTTTGTGAAAATAAAGATATTATTATATAATTCTAACACTTAATTATTTATTTTAAAAATTATATATTTACACCACTTAAAAAAAGTCAATATCATTATTTAAACAAAAACTGCAAGTTTTACAAGTTTCAGGACAAATGTTTAGTTATCAGTAATAAGTATACAATAAGATGCTGCACACTGCATGCTTGTACAGTCATCAGCGCATAGACTATACAAATCTGTCAGATTTCAACAATACATTTTGAACCTTGTTATATTTTGATTAAGAGTTGAAAATCGTTTGCAGAATTTTGACAGTTTGTTTTAGTCTGATGTCCTGCTGACTGTACATGACTTTTACTTGAGCAGGACTTCGTTTTAATCCCGTGGAGGGTCGATCCGGTACATGAACACTATCGAATATAAAGATAAAATTAAAAAATAAAGTACTTTTAAAATTAAAAACTCGAATTACTTTACGCAACTACGAAATAAATTTCTTTAAGCAAACGTCAGCTGAGCGAGTAAATAACCTATAGGTAGTTGTCGGTCATTTACTAACCGCCTACAGGTCATTGCTGGCGTTTGTCGTACATTGCCATGTCTGTGGTATTAAAGTACACAAGTTTAACAAAAGATTTTTTTTTACAAGCTTTTTATTAGCTTGCAATGTAACTATAATATGTTCTGCTCAAATCTTGCAACTCAAATTTAAATTAGATATCTTCAACCGATTGAGCTGCAATATTATGATGACATGGAACTAATCTGATGATGGAATCGCGAAGTAGCCATAGGAACTCTGTAATTAAACGGTACAACCACGTCGAGTTTGGGCTTGTGTGAATTGTCTTGACGAGTTTTAATTATATAAGTATAAACCACCGCTATAAAAGCTTGTTATGAAAAAAAATATTTTCATTAAAAACTTGTTTCTTTTCTTACAGGCTGAAAAATTCGGGAATGCCAAGCAAACAGTACAAGTGTTCTGTCCGAAATGCAACAGCGAAGTGTCTCACACCGCAGACGGAATACAATTGGTAAGTAACTAATAAGCTTGTATCATCATCATCATCATTATCATCATCAGCCTTTTAATGTTCCCACTGCAGGGACACAGGCCTCCTCTCTCTAAGAGAGGGAATGGGCCATAATCCACCACGCGGGCCCAGTGCGGATTGGTGGATGTCACATGTCTTCGAATTATTGGTTCTAGGACATGCCGGTTTCCTCGCGATGTTTTCCTTCACCGTTTTGAGAGCAATGGTGATGAAATAAATTACACAAAGTAATGCGCCTGGCTGGGTTTGAACCCGCGACCTACAACACGTAAGTCGGGGCCGTTACCACTCGGCCACCACTGCTCTCAATAAGCTTGTATACACGCTAAATTTTGATCGTTTTAACCAGTGGCATAGCTAGTCCCACAGGGGCGCCGTAACAAAAGTCCATCGGGGGTCCCGTATAAAAAAAAAAACGTATTTTTATTACAGATGCTTAGCTAGTTTAGCTTAAATTCGCAACATGTTATCCACAACAGTCTCATATGCCCATATGAGACTGTTGTGGATAACATGTTGCGAATTTTTTCCTAGGTCGGGGCCCTAGTACCGCGGGGACCCAGTATAATTGATATGGCAGATACGGTGGTAGCTACGCCCCTGGTTTTAACCTTTCGTATACCGTAATTAGAGACCTTAGAAGACTGAAATCCATTAATCATGACGTATTGTAAATGAAATTGAGGCGACGCACAGAGTTTCATGAAGACTATTTTCTACCAGTTTTTTTTTTTATAAAAAAAAAAAAACTGATAGTTTAAGTCATCATCATCATCTCCTAGCGGTATTAGTCCCGGTTGCCAACCTTGGCTTTCGCCTCGGTGCCCGGGGTCCGCTTTCCTGCAAGCACGCCTCCACTTCGCTCGGTCTTTTGCGTCCTTTGCCGTAAGCCCATTGGCACGCATATCGTCCCTTACGACGTCGATCCAACGCCTCTTAGGCCTTCCTCGTTTTCCGGAATTTTTAATTTTTCTAAAACGAGGAAGTCGTTTACCGGGTCCCGGCGGAGGCGGCATGTCGAGGCATCTGTTACCCACGTAGTCTGCCGGTTTTCGTAAAACGTGGCCATACCAGCGTAAGCGTCCCTCCTGCAGTTTATTCGCTATGTCACGGACCTGAAGGCTGCCCCGGATGCGGGAGTTTTTGATGCGGTCTTTCCGCGACACTCCCGACATCCAGCGCAGCATATTCATTTCCGTGACACGCAGGCTTTGCTTATGCCGCTCAAGTACAGGCCACGCTTCACTGCCATACAAAAGTCTAGTTTAAGTACCTAGTTTTAATGCAATATTTCGTATTCCCAAGTTAGTAGCATGTTTAGTAGGGTACTAGGGAATGTATTCTAAATTGGCCACGGGCCCGAAACGGCGGCGGCCGCGGTTGAAAACCGCTTCATAAGTTCTCTCCCTAAGATCAGTATAAATACCTGTTGAATTAGACTTTTTATTTCATCCCTCCTCAGGATCAAACGAAAATAATCATCGCAAAAGTATATAATTACTTGGAGCAAGAGTATGAGAAGTTGAAGAAGATGATTATAGACTTAGACCAGACTCCACTATCGAGGATCCGTCAACGAACTGCGCGGGCCACGGGAGTGAGCGAGACGATGGTATTGAAGGTACTGCAGGAGGAAGCGAGACGGAATGAGGAGAAGCGCCAGCAAACGCTGCAACAAAGCCGGGCTCTTAAGAGACCGAAGCAGGAGGAGAGGTATGTAACAATGTGATGTATACATCATACATTGACTGGCCTGTCAGTCTAGTAGTTAGTGACCCTGACTGCTATGCGGGAGGTCGTGGGTTCGATCCCATCCAGAACAAATGTTTGTGTGATGAGCACGATCATTTGTTCTGTGTCTGGGTGTAATTTATCTACACTAATATAATAAAGAGGAAAAGTTTATTTTTTTGTTTGTAAGAGGTAATCTCTGGAACCAATGGTTCGATTGGAAAAATTGAAGCTATAATAGAAAGCTGCTTTACTCCTGAGTTACATAGGCTATAAATTATTTATATAACATGAATATTAACCGAGCTATCACAACTTTTGTCTCACAAATTTTTCCGCGGATGAAGTCGCGGGCACAAGCTAGTCTATAATATGTATGTATTTAGATATATATGTTTATCAGTTGTCTAGTACCCATAACACAAGCTCTGCTTAGCTTGGGACTAGATGGCGTTGTTTGATAGTTGTGGACATATTATATTATACAAGGTTTTTTTTTTTGTCATTGACATCGTCCCACAAATTACCACTGATCCAGTAAATTTGGACCCAACATCCGCAAAACCTGAATTTCCTACTACACAAACCATATAATACGAGGTTAAATATCTGCTCTGAAATCATTTACACTCCTAATAACTTCAAAAGACTTTTTAAAAGTTCGCCATGCATCCTTTACATGATTCTGGAACCCCCAGTGGTGGAATTTTTCGTCGTAATTCTAACTAACACCGATTATGTTTTAAGAAAAGAAAAATTACAAAAAAAAATATCATCGAGGCAATAAATGTTTATTCTAATCAAGACTGTAGGGGCCCTACAGGGTCGAAGCCTCCTGGGACAGCAGGTTAATGCGAAAGCGTGTCCCGGAGCCCTGGGATCAAGGCAAGGAAGGAACGGGGTAGGTTGTTTAGTCAGTAAGAGTCTGACACTGTTTACCGCTCCGCCCAAGCCCGGGATTCGTCATTAGATGATTTGTACCTACTATAAAAAAAAAAAAACATCGAGTGCATGGTCAAATGGGGATTCAAATATCATCAAATGTTACGCGCTAACAAATAGTGAGGCGTAGGTATATTAAAATCTAGCTTTTGCCCGTGGCTTCGCCCGCGTGGTATTGGGGTTGGGGTTTCTGGGATAAAAAGTAGCCTATCTCCTATTCCGGAGTGTATCCTATGCCTGTGCCAGTTCTCACCGGACATGGGAAGTTCGGGAGATTCCTGCACCGAATTCGTGCGGAAGAGACGTCCGGGTGTCGCCACTGTGAGGCGAGCCCGGAGGACACGGTGGAGCACACGGTGGAGGTGTGCCCTGCTTGGGAAGAGCATCGCCGTGTCCTCGTGGGGGTGATCGGCGGCGGCGACCTCTCGCGCCGGGCCCTGGTTCAAGCCATGGTCCGCAGCGAAGAGGAATGGCAGGCGGTCGCCTCCTTCTGCGAAGCAGTAATGCTCGTAAAGGAGGAGGCCGACCGCATAAGGCAAAGGCAACGGCGTACTCGCCGTAGCCGTCGCCGCCGCGATCCTGCCGATATCCGGCCACCGTAGACACTGGCTCGCGGACGGTGAGCAATGGGTAGCTCGCCGTCCGATCGTCTGGTAAGACCGAGTCCAAGTCGTCAACGGCGCGCACCGTTCCCGCGCGCCTCAAGGAGTTGTCAGCAAACTGCAGGGGCCCTTCAGGGTCGAAGCCTCCTGGAGCCTAGAGGGTATGTGCAAACTGTAACCTCGACTCCAGAAATAAGGCAAGGAAGGTACGGGGTAGGTTTTTTAGTCAGTAAGAGTCTGACACTGGTCTCCCGCTCCGCCCAAGAGCGGGTTTCGTCATTGGATGATTTTCACCTACCATAAAAAAAAAAAAAAAAAAAAATGCCTGTGCCAAATTTCATCCAGATCCGTCCAGCCGTTTTGGCGTGAATGAGTAACAAACATCCAAACATCGTAACTTTCGCATTTATAATATTAGTAAGATAATAATTGGTTATACCACCCATGACAAAAATGGTATTTCTAGATAAAAAAAATCGTATTTAATGACTTATACGAGGCCAACGGAAGAGCTGTCTAGGTGGCTAATTTGGTCCAACAAAATTTTAGTCAAATCGTCACGAAAAGAAGAAGATTTCTTATTTTTTCTTATTTGACTTATTTAGTTCAAGCTCATATACTCCATCCTAAGGTTGTCTGGTAGATATCGCCAGATAAGACCGCCTTTGTACCTC
Organism: Mythimna loreyi; assembly: GCA_029852875.1. Taxonomy (NCBI): domain Eukaryota; kingdom Metazoa; phylum Arthropoda; class Insecta; order Lepidoptera; family Noctuidae; genus Mythimna; species Mythimna loreyi. The sequence continues at coordinate 7,485,687 of CM056807.1, read as the reverse complement.
TTCAAATAAGTTTCTGTGAAATTGTTACTTTTTTGGTGTATCATCTTCCTGCCCTTGTCCCGTTTTATTTGGGGTCGGCGCAATATGTCTTTTTCTTCCACTCTGTCCTGTCACCACTAACTCCTCTTTCTTATATATCACTTCTCACACAATCCATCCATATTTTCTTTGTTCTCCCTCTCCCTCTCCATCCATCCACATTTATACCCATGGCTTTTTTTGTAACATGCGTTTCATCCCTCCTTTTTACATGGCCATACCAAGACAGACGGTTCCCTTTCAACTTTATAGTCACTGGCGCTACTTTCAAACTTCCTCTAATATACTAATTTCTCACTTTATCCATTCTCGTCACACCACACATCCATCTCAACATTCTCATCTCTGCTACATGCAATCTCTTTTCGTCCGTCTTTTTCATAGCCCAACATTCTGACCAAGGGCGTAGCTACCGCCGTATCTGCCGTATCAATTATACTGGGCCCCCGCGGTACAGGGCCCCGACCTAGGCAAAAATTCGCAACATGTTATCCACAACCGTCTCATAGGGCAGCTTTAAAGTATCTGTAAGAAAAATAGTTTTTTTTATACGGGGCCCCCGAAGAACTTTTGATACGGGGCCTCTGTGGGACTAGCTACGCCACTGATTCTGACCCATACAGTAGGCCAGGCCTTATCACGGACATTTTTGGTGTATAATAAAGTACCTATTATTCTTTTCTATTCTTTTTATTGTTTAAATATTGTACACATATAAATATAAGAATATACAAAAATTCTTTGATTGATGTGTTGTTATGTTGTTTCAGTTCTATAGAAGATGGCAGCAGTGATGAGAACAATGCCGACGAGTAAGTTTAATCTGTTTTTCTTTATAAATACCTACAGTGAATTCTGCGTAAATGGGAGATCAAGAGTTCTTATTTTTATCTTGTACTAGCTTCTGCCAGCGACTTCGATCGCGGAAAATTTGTGAGACAAAAGTTGTGATAGCTCGGTTAATATCCATGTTATATAAATAATTTATAGCCTATGTCACTCAGGACTAAAGCAGCTTTTCTATTATAGCTTCAATTTTTCCAATCGAACTATAAGTTCCAGAGATTACCTCCTACAAACAAAAAAACAAACTTTACCTCTTTATTATATTAGTGTAGTGTAGATTATATCTGTTACATCATTACATAGTATAAAACAAAGTTGCTTACCGCCGTCCCTATGTATGCTTAGGTCTTTAAAAGTACGCAACAGATTTTGATGCGGTTTTTTTTAATAGATAGAGTGATTCAAGAGAAAGGTTTGTGTGTATAATACATGCATGAAGTACTCTAATTGCCAGACGAACGTTAAAATTACTGAAAAAAAATCGGCTAAGAGTGAGTTGGGCCACGCTCAGTGTAGGCTTCCGTATTACACAAATTTCTCACAATGTAACAGAACCCAAACTACGATTAAACAGCGCGAAGTAGCCCATGTATAAATTAGTAACCCAATTCCCCGAGAGATGGCGCTGTACCCGGTGGTAATTTTGGATTGCGTAAACCGATTTTAATCTTTTTGTATTTTTATTTGAAAGAAGATAGACTTCGGCGGTCTCTCCGGTCCTGTAGCTTTAGCTCTCGCCGGAACGCCCATACCAATCTGTTCCGACTTTCGGTATCTCGGGTCGCTCGTCCAAGGCGATGGTGAGGTAGACCGAGACGTAACGCATTGGATCAACGCAGGATGGATGAAATGGCGACTGGTCACGGGAACAACTTGCGACCCACGGATGCCCCTGAAGTTGAAGGGTAAAATTTACAAGTCCGTGATAAGACCTGTCCTACTGTATGGATCAGAATGTTGGGCTGTTAAGAAGATGGATGAAAAAAGACTGCATGTAGCGGAGATGAGAATGTTGAGATGGATGTGTGGTGTGACGCGAATGGATAAAGTAAGAAATGAGTATATTAGAGGAAGTCTGAAAGTGGCGCCAGTGACTGAAAAGTTGAAAGGTAATCGTTTGTCTTGGTATGGCCATGTGAAGAGGAGAGATGAAACGCATGGTACGAAAAGAGTTTTGAATTTACACGTAGATGGATGGAGAGGAAGAGGGAGGCCGAAGAAGAGATGGATGGATTGTGTGAGAAGTGATATGAAAGAAAAGGGAGTTAGTGATAGTGTGACGGGTGACAGGACAGAGTGGAAGAAAAAAACATGTTGCGCCGACCCCAAGTAATATGGGATAAGGGTAGGATGATGATGATTTGAAAGAAGATAGGTACACTCAGGATAATAAATATGTAAACTAAGTTAAAAAAACATGCTTGCATGTACGGTGTAATTACAAAATTAGTTCAGAACGGTTTTTTTTTAAATTTTGAACCCTAGAAAAGAAATCAAGAAATGATATTGGTGTGATATTATTTGTATTTTTTATTTTCAGATCAGACTGTTTGGTTATAAAGAGGGAACCTGTCGAACCTTATAAGTAAGTAGATATATGATCGTCTTGTTATAGAAATACTGCTATTCAGCTATATTCACTTAGATTGTAAGCTGTCTCCAGAAAAGGTTTAGTTCAGGTTGTGCATATTAGACATTGAATCTAATATCGAGGTACAAGGTACCAAGGTACGGTAAGGTAAGTACTAAGGAACAAAAAAAAAGTTAATATTGTATGATTTAGTAATAACATAGTAATAAGTAAAATAAAATAAAAAATAGAGTCTGAGGTGGACTCGCGAAGTTTTTAAGCTTAGTTTTAAGTAAAGATGAGGGCATGACGAATGCCATGAATTGAAAACAAAAAAAGTGTAAACAATTTGGCATATTATAGAAAATTGTGCGGACCACCATGTCTGCGGTAAAATAAATATATATATATCAAGGTAGATAGGTAGGTGTCAATGACATCGTACCACAAACGAATACCACGGATCCAGTATATGATTCTTAGACTATTACTATTCTAGAATTTAGTTCAGTGGCGGTATTATTTGTCGGTATTTTCTTAATTTTTTTAATGATTTTTTTACGTTTTTCAAATTAAACTGTATAAAATGTTATTTTACCATTTTTTGTGAAAAAAAAAAATGAATTCCAAATTAAAATTGGCATCGGGTTTGATTAGAATAATGACTTTATTTTCCTCGATGATTTCTTTTTGTAATATTTTTTTTCTAAAAATATCATCAGTGTTGGTTAGAATTAACGATTTTATAAGTAGAGGTAAAAAAAAACACAACTTTTTGTGTGATTATTGATTTATTTTGTCATGATTACCTATTCAATAGTTTTAGTCATGATTAAATTAGTCTTAAGTAATTAATTGATTAAACAATTTATTTAGTTAATTGACCTAACATTGCTTCAGAGAGCATGTAAAACCGTTGTTTCTGGTTGCCCTTTATAAATAGTAATCGTCATCATCAGTCTTATTATTGTTCCCACTGCTGGGACACAGGCCTTCTCTCTAGGAGAGGAAAATAGTAAAAAGGGGAGGGAGATAAGAGGAGAGTGATAATAGTAATAAACTTAAATATTGTATCAAATTAGTCCTATCGCTGTAAAAGTTGTTTTAAAGTATTCTTATATATTTACTATTGTTTTCAGTGAAGAACCGGAAGTTTACGTCGAACTGCCAAATGTGAAGCAGGAACCTGGCGAGTCCGGAGACAACCAGTAAGTTATTATTATTTTTTACAACTATCACAGTTTTTCTAATTGCGATGTTAGCGTGTAACGTATCTTTCCTTATAATATATTGAACTATCTTTCCGCCAGCGGCCACGTTTAAGTAGCTTCCTCCATACAAACTTCTGTCCCCATTTCATCCCCTTAGGGGGTGAATTTTGAAAAACCCTTTCTTAGTGTTCGCTTACGTCATAAAGGAAGGCTTGTGCAAAATTTCACGCTCCTAGTCCCAGTAGTTTCGGCTGTAGAATAGAATAATAACACTGCGTTACAAATGAAAAAAAAAATTGAGTACGCTTTGAAATGTCATGTTTTCTTATGAATACTTATAGTTTATTAAAAATAAATACAAAATTTCCATTCATCACGTCTCATTTTTCTTCCATAAGAATGTGCCAAATTTTACTAAAAATTTAAATGCTAAAAAATATTTTAAAGAAAATTAGTTAAATCAACCAGATTTTTTCACATTAAACAAGTTTAATTTTATTATTAAGGTTAAAAAAAAACAAAAAAGGCGCACTAGTTCATTAAGAGCCTATTCACCCGTGCCTAAGTGTATCTTTCTCCTCTGTCAAATCCATCAAAAGGTTGTCTTTAAAAAACTTGCTTTTGCTTTTAGCGATAAGACCGTCTATTGTAACATTTGTAACACCTTAGTAATTTTAAGTTCCTAATGTACCAGGTCCGCGTGGTGGATTATAGCCTATTCCATCACTTAGAGAGGAGTACAGTGTCTCAGCAGTGGGAACATTAAAAAGGCTGATGATGATGACGAATGTACCAAAGTGTTTATAGGGTATATCTACGCTCCTGACGACACATCGGGCCACACACGTCGTAGTCGCGGCCGTCCCCTCTCCGAGCACTCGCCCGCCGACACCTCGCGCGTACGCACATTATATCGGTTGTTTCAAAATTTTGGAATATATTATACCTACGTGGAATACAGTCTTATAAAAATCAAGCAATTTTATTATCAGTCAAGACCACCAGCAGCTAACCTGGAGCTTGATATTCAACAATCTATCTATCCACTCTAGCCTGCAGCTGGCAAACTGTTTCATTCCCTCGATTTACGCGTCATAACAAAGACTTGTTTTTTTGTAGTTTATTTATTTATTTTGCACACCTACCACAGTGTTGTCTTTTTTAACCCAAAGGTTGTCTGGTAGAGAATGCCTTGTAGCATTAAGTCCGCCTATGTACCACTACTGTACATGAAGTTTAAATAAATAAATAATAATAAATACTTATTTGTTTCTAGGGAGCTGACGGACCCAATTGCTATAGCCGTGAAGATAGAACCACAGAACGAGGAAGCGACTGCGTAAGTTTTATTTTTATTATTTACAAGCTTTTGTCAGCGGCTTCGCCCGCGTACATAAAATATAGCCTATGTCACTCAGGAGTGAAGCAGCTTTCTATTGTTGCTAAAATTTTTTTATTCTAGGTATCCTATGTCCTTCTCCAGGTTCTTAGCGCCTTAGCCAAATCGGTTCAGCCATTCTTGATTTTTATTTTTTTTATAACTATCACACAACGCCGTCTAGTCTCAAGCTAAGCAGAGCTTGTGTTATGAGTACTAGACAACTGATAAACATACTTATATATTTCTAAATACATACATATTATAGATAAATGACACCCAGACACAGAGCAAATGATCGTGCTCATGGACCAATCAGTTTATTTATTGGAAATATACGGTACCTAAATGTAAATAAACAAAGGGTTTTTTGATATATATATATAAATAAAACACGCATAATTTTATGACTACTACTCATTTATTTATTACTTCGCAAAAATCTAAAGTTTATTTATTTTTTTATTGCCAATTTACACCACACATAAATTTTAGGCACATATTACTGGATGGAATAAGCATACAAAACATTTTAAGAACATCACATGTTTAAGTATAGTAATTACCAGTCACTGAATGTATCTCAAATTAGCCACCTATTTTTTTCTAAAATTTGTTGGTTTATTTTACTATAATCTGCAAATATTTTACTTCAAACTTCCTCACGAATCTGTGAAAAACACAATATGCACATTTAGTCAGTAGTTAGGGAAAAAACCCGCTGCTCAATACATTTTGTCGAGTTATGTTATAAATCTCTGGAGCAGCGGGTTTTGTTTTCGTGATTTTTGTGTTAGTCTCATAGTAAAAGTTGTTCATATTGGTGTGTACAATGGTCCTTTTTGAAGAAAGCCCATCTGTCGTAACAACCTTGTATATATTTCTTTATGATATACATTCAAATAATCCCTTTTTTAAATAGTATTCATTGTTATGGATCAACTCTTTGCACATACATTTTAATTTTAATCGTTTTTATTTCAGTTCAAACGAGACAACAGCAGTGCAACACGTCAGTAAAAGTAATAAAAGAAGAAAAACAAAAGGAAGTACTGATGCCTCAACTACCTCACCCGCTACATCAGCCCGACCCGCTACATCAGGCCCACCTGCTACATCAGGCCCACCCGCTACATCAGGCCCACCTGCTACATCAGGCCCACCCGCTACATCAGGCCCACCCGAAACATCTGTGCCACCTGCCACATCTACCCCACCTGAACGACAGTAAGTATTTCAATTCAATTTTAAAATGTCGTGGATTCTACCAACCAGGCTCTTTACTTTGTATAATAAACTAGCTTTTGCCCGCGGCTTCGCTCCCGGCAACAGATTATTCTACTCTACCCTGCTCTACCCTACACCCTACTCTACCCTACACCCTACACTACCCTACACCCTACTCTACCCTACCCTACACCCTACTCTACCCTACCCTACACCCTACTCTATCCTACCCTACACCCTACTCTACCCTACCCTACACCCTACTCTACCCTACCCTACACCCTACTCTACCCTACCCTACACCCTACTCTACCCTACCCTACACCCTACTCTACCCTACCCTACACCCTACTCTACCCTACCCTACACCCTACTCTACCCTACCCTACACCCTACTCTACCCTACCCTACACCCTACTCTACCCTACCCTACACCCTACTCTACCCTACCCTACACCCTACTCTACCCTACCCTACACCCTACTCTACCCTACCCTACACCCTACTCTACCCTACCCTACACCCTACTCTACCCTACCCTACACCCTACTCTACCCTACCCTACACCCTACTCTACCCTACCCTACACCCTACTCTACCCTACCCTACACCCTACTCTACCCTACCCTACACCCTACTCTACCCTACCCTACACCCTACTCTACCCTACCCTACACCCTACTCTACCCTACCCTACACCCTACTCTACCCTACCCTACACCCTACTCTACCCTACCCTACACCCTACTCTACCCTACCCTACACCCTACTCTACCCTACCCTACACCCTACTCTACCCTACCCTACACCCTACTCTACCCTACCCTACACCCTACTCTACCCTACACCCTACTCTACCCTACACCCTACTCTACCCTACACCCTACTCTACCCTACACCCTACTCTACCCTACACCCTACTCTACCCTACACCCTACTCTACCCTACACCCTACTCTACCCTACACCCTACTCTACCCTACACCCTACTCTACCCTACACCCTACTCTACCCTACACCCTACACCCTACTCTACCCTACACCCTACTCTACCCTACACCCTACTCTACCCTACACCCTACTCTACCCTACACCCTACTCTACCCTACACCCTACTCTACCCTACACCCTACTCTACCCTACACCCTACTCTACCCTACACCCTACTCTACCCTACACCCTACTCTACCCTACACCCTACTCTACCCTACACCCTACTCTACCCTACACCCTACTCTAACCTACACCCTACTCTACCCTGCACCCTACTCTACCTTCTAACTTACTAAGAACCTTCTCCTGAACGTAACAAACACAACAAAAAAAGAATTAACACAAACGAATACCATGGATCCAGTACATGATTCTAGACACCCCAGTGATGGAATTTTTTGGTTTGTTCCCGCGCGCCTCAAGGAGTTAAGACTCCGTGCATAAAATTCATTCCCTAGAGTTTAGGCAAATTCGCTGTGATGCTATGTTTGTGTGCATCGTGCGTGCGCCTACACACACACGCGCGCAATAGTCGAGCTTAGTGAACGTTCAAACAATGTTGATCCTTTAGAAGATATAATATTTTATTTTCTTATTTTATGATGTTCACCTATGTACCACTTTTGTACAAGTAGATTAAGTAACAAAATCATATAATAAGTACGGTTTGTAAATAAAAATCTGGAACTTGTGTATATTTTATATTTATCACAATTGTCAAAATAGTTCAGTTTAGTGTTAGATGGATGTTGATACATTTAGACATTAAAAAAAATGTTAAATACAAAACTATAAATGACAATTACGATAGCTAATTTATGTAAAATGGTTGTAAAAAAAAAAACATTTTCAAAATTCTGTTTAATTTTGAAAATGTTTTTCGTCAAAAATAAATTATGTTTACGAGATTTTAAGGTGGCATTTTTCCACTCGCCTAACCATTGAGCGTGGTTGGAAAACGTGTTGCTTTGTCCATATCCAACGCAATGTTTGATGGAGAGGCAACACGAAAAAAGAGAGATAACGCCCGAATACGAATACACAAGCTTAGAAAGTTTAATTTACTATTACCTGCTTCGATGGAAAAATCCTAAACGTCAATCACCGATCACTAAAAAACGCTTTACTCGGCCTTCAAATGTATAATAAGGTTTCAAAAAGAGCAGAATTTGTCTCCTGCCGCAGGGCAGATAAAAAGAAGAGATATTTTAAATAGTCCTATGCATACATTTGACCAGTGGCGCACCCCTATGGATGACTCAAGACCGATTTTTTTTAAAGAATTTTTTTTTTGTACTCAAATTATTACGCGTCTACGGTAGCCGGAAATCGGAATCGGAATCTCGGCGGCGTCAGGGGCGTGAGCGCCCTTGCCTTATGCGATCAGCCTCCTGCTTTGTAGAAGGATGCGACCGCCTGCCACTCCTACTCGCTCCGGACCAAGGTCTATATAAACCCCGTGCGAGATATCGCCGCCGCCGAATGACTCCACATGGACATGGCGATGCTCTGTCCAAGCATGGTATACCTGTACCATGTGCTCCACCGTGTCCTCCGGGCGCTTCATACAATGGCAACACCCTGGCGTCACTTACGCACGAATCCAGTGCAGGTATCTACCTCCCAAACTTACCATGTTCGGTTACCTGCGTCATACGGAAGGTGAGGACACCGTGAGGTCTTTCCAGCCGGGCCTCAAAGAGGGGACTAACCGCCATACCTGCATCGGATTCGTGCGGAAGACAAGCCCCAGGTGTCACAGTAGAGGTGTGCCCCGCTTGGGAGGAGCATCGCCGTGTTCTCATGGGGGTGATCGGTGTCAGCGATCTCTCGCGCCGGGTCTTGGTGGAGGCCATGGCGCAACCCTCTGCGAAGCAGCAATGCAAGTCAAGGAGGAGGTGGACTGCATAAGGCAACGGCGCAAACGCCGCCGGGCTTGCGGACGGCGAGCAATGGGTAGAACACCGTCCGGTCATCTTGTAAGTTGTAACAGTGCGGACCTAGCCCAAGTCGTCGACGGGGCGCTCTGTTCCCGCGCGCTTCAAGCAGTTGTCAGCAAAACGGTAGGGACTCTGCAAAAGGGTCGAAGCCTGCTGGGGCCCAGGGTCTCTTTCTGAAAGGAAGGCTTGGCTCCAATGCGAAGGGCAAAATGTTTAGTCAGTAAGAGTCTGACACTGTTTCCGGCTTCGCCCAAGGGTGGGATTGGTCATTGCATGATTTTAGCCCATCATAAAAAAAAAACCACTGTAATTATGACGTGCCCAGAACTGGGATGCGACAGTCGCTGTCGCCATACCACCTGGATATCCAGCCGAAGCTCTGTCCGCCATGCTGCAACTTGTCGCGGCAGCAGGGATTCGCCCTGACGTTGCATCTCCACGCGCAAATCGTGCATGCGTGCTAGGGCTGTTGCCTCTAGTTTCCATGGTGGCAGACCAGCAAGGAGGCTCGCCGCTTAGCGGGAAACCGTGCGGTATCCCCACTCCATCCGTATTGCAATGGCCCTCTGGCATGCTTTTGGATGGGCCCTCGGTTGCTTTTGCAGCGTAGGAACCCGGTGGCGGCGCGTTCCTAGGACCGTTGAAACACATATCCTTGGGCTTGTGTAGGGCCACTCGCTTCTAGTGCTAATTGAAAGTAAAATCTTACATTTTCTGGAAACGAAGCTACAAGCAGTGCATTAATCTTGCGTTCTTCAAAAACTTTTCTTGCACGTATCAACCCTACCTATATATTTTTTTTCCTTTTAGCAAGGCATTCATAATGCATCCCTTTCTTTCGACCCATTATCTACAAAAAAAGGATCTAGAATACTAGATTTTGCATTTGCCCTAAATAAGTACGTACTTATTACGTACGTACAAAATAAATATCATTCATCACGTGATTACGTAACCACGTGATGAATGATATTTATTTTGCAAACAGATGACACTGGTGTTTCTTAGCTGACTACCCTGAGAAGAAAAACCGAAACAAACATAGGGGTCAAAAATATAAAAATTCTGTACATAACGAATACGTAAATAGGTCATAAACATTGTAGAAGTCATAAGTGAAAAAATTGTAATTAAATAGTAATAGTAGAGTAGTTCTGGAAATTATCTTTACATACAAACAAACAACCGTTACCTGTAATTGTCATAGAAGTCAAAAGAAATTTTAACAATCTTAATAAACAAACCTAAAATAAACAATAATACTTAATGGATCAAAATGTGGTAGTCAGCGTACAATAATGGGAATTTATTTACGTAAAACTCGGGAGCGGCTGCGGAACAAAGCGACGCGTCCACACGCTGGGAAGGCCCGATTGTGACTGACGAGATCGAATTTGCGCGGTCGATAATATAGTCAATTTTGTTTTGTAATTTACGAAATGAAGTTATTATTTATTTGTAAATTAAATTTTTGATTCTTGTAAAGAGATTTCTTAAGATTATTTTGCATATTTTAAATTTTCTTAAAAGTGTTTCCAAGGTATAGAAAAAAATACTTATTTGTACACATACTTTCCAAGAATTACGTTTCTTCAACATTTTTTTTTAGCTATATTTCCAATCAAAGTCAATAATGTAATCAGTATATGTTGTAGTAGACCATGTAATGATGTTACTGGTATTTTTTAAATGTCGTAAAATCCCGTGTAATTTTGTGTAAACCTTAGCCAACCATCACTCGTTCGTTATTTTTGCGAAAAAAGGGTTTGGAATATGGCTAATTGCCATTAATCCACTCATTATTTTACAAAAATTTTCAGTATATTTAGGAGAATAAGAACTTGACTTTTATAATCTATAAAAAGAAGGATTAAAAGTCTTCTCTTTTGTCTCTCAAACCTTGATCAAAAATGTTCAAAATGAGTTGATTTCATACACGGGCCCTTAAATGATATTTATTTTGTAAATAGGTTTTAAAATAACACTTTTACACGTCAATATTTTTTTCTTTTCGTCAGTTTTAGCTAGACGAGTCCGGTGTGTCCTAGCTGACTACCCTGAGAAGAAACACCGAAACAAACTCAGGGGAGTTGTCAGCAAACTGAAGGGCCCCAGCAGGGTCGAAGCCTCCTGGGGTCAAAGGTTGATGCGAAAGCGTAACACCAGGGCTCTGGGACTAAGGCAAGGAAGGAACGGGGTAGGTTGTTTAGTCAGTAAAAGTGTGACACTGTTTCCCGCTCCGCCTAATGGCGAGATTGGCTCGTGGGCGGAGCAGGAGATAGTGTGAGACTCTTACCGACTAAACAAGCTACCCCTTTCCTTTTAGCCTCGATCTCATGGCCCCGATAATACGCTTTCGCATTAACCCTTGGCCCCAAAAAGCTTCGATCCTACGGAGCCTCTTCAGTTTGCCGACAACTCCTTGAGGCGTGCGTGAACTTGAAGACTTGGGCTCGGTCCGGACTGTTACCAGACGACCGGACGGCGAACTACCCACCGCTCGCCGTCCGCAACCACGCGCCTACCGCTGGCCGGAAATCGGGATCGAAATCCCGGCAGGTGCAGCTGCAGTGAGAGCGCCGTTGCCTTTGCCTGACGCAGTCGGGCCTCCTCCTTTGCTCGCAATACGAGGCCTGCCAATCCTCTTCGCTACGGACCATGGCCTAGATCAAGGCCCGGCACGAGAGGTCGCCGAGGCCGATCACCCCCACGATGGCACGGCGATGCTCTGCCCAAGCGGGGCACACTTCTACCGTGTGCTCTACCGTGTCCTCCGGGCGGTCCACACAGTGACGCGACCCGGGCGTCGCTTCTTGAGAAATCCGGTGCAGGAACCTCCCAAACTTGCCATGTCGGAGTGAGAACCTGCGTCATGCGAAGGTGAGGACGCCGGAGGTCTATCCAGCCACACCTCAAAGAGGGGCACTACCGCCGAGATTACGGTGTGCTGTCGCACTTCACCATGAGATCCCGCCGGAGCTCTGTCCGCCACGCCTTGACTTTTCATGGCAGCAAAGTTTCACCTCGGCGTTGCATCTCCACGCGCAGATCGTGCCTGTGTGTAAGGACTGTTGCCTCCAGATCCCATGGTGGTAGGCCAGCAAGGAGGCTCGCCGCCTCGCGGGACACCATGCGGTATTCCCGCACCATACGAATGGCCATTACCTTCTGGCAATTGTTTAGCTGGGCGGCCGACCGCCTTCGCACACTGGCGTCCTATAAAGGTTCCGGGACCGAACGATGGTGGCGTAGAGCCTCCGGCAGGAAGCGTCTAGACCTCCTAAGTTAGGCAGGAGCCGCTGATGGCAGCCCCTGTCCGATTGAGTTTGGGAGTCGGACATCGGAATTGTACCTCGAAATTCCACCGGCTGTCGAGGACGATTCCCAGGTACTTCATCGTCGACCCAACGCCAATGTGAACACCACCCCTAAGGGGGTGGCAGTGGAATTTCAAAGTTTATTTCCGAAGTCTGGCTCCCAAGCTGAATTGGACTGGGACTGCCCTCAAGCAGCTCCTGCTCAACCTTGGGGTTCAGACGCCCCCTGACGGAGGCTCTGCGCAGGAATCGTTCGGTCCATGGCCCTTTACTGGGCGCCGGTGTGGGCGCATGGAAGTGCAACGCCGGGACGAAAGTCCGCCGCAGTCACGGCATGGCAGACAGAGTTTCGGCGGGATCTCGTGATGGTGAAATGGCGTCAGCGGATATCGCAACCCAGTGCTGGGCACGCCACAATTATGGCGGTAAGTCCCCTCTTTGAGGCGTGCCTGGAAAGACCTCACAGCGTTCTCACTTTCCGCAAGACGCAGGTCCTCACTAGACATGGTAAGTTCGGCAGGTACCTGCATCGGAGTCGTGCGGAAGATACGCCCGGGTGTCGCCATTGTGTGGACCGCCCGGAGGACACGGTCGAGGTATGCCCTGTTTGGGCAGAGCATCGCCGTGTCCTCGTGGGGGTGATCGGTGGCGGCGACCTCTCGCGCCTGGCCTTGGTCGAGGCCATGGTCCGGAGCGAGAAAGAGTGGCAGGTGGTCGTTTCCATCTGCAAGGAGAAAGAAAGAAAAACTTTTAATTTGCGGGTCGCACTGTTAACAATACTACAAGTAATAAATAATAATTCTGCGAAGCAGTAATGCTAGCAAAGGACGAGGCCGACCGCATAAGACAATGGCTACCGTAGGCTCGGGCTTGCGGACGGCGAGCAATGGGTAGCTCACCGTCCTGTACCGGTTTGGTCCGGACGGTTGTCGTCTGATAACAGTTCGGACCAAGCCCAGTCGTCGACGGCGCGCACCGTTCCCGTGCGCCTCAAGGAGTTGATAGCAACCGTAGGGACCCTGCAGAAGGGTCGAAGCCAACTGGGGCCAAGGGTGCGCATCTGAAAGGAAGGCCCTGGCCCTAGTATGTAAGGCAATGTAGGCAAGGGATAGGTTGTTTAGTCAATAATAGTCTGACACTGTTTCCCTGTACCTACCATTTTTTTTACTGTGGGAAAAATCATCGAATGACGAATCCCGCCCTTGGGCGGAGCGAGAAACAGTGTCAGACTCTTACTGACTAAACGACCCATCACATACCTTCTTAGCCTTCACAACGGGGTCGGACCTTCCTTTCAGAAGCCGGACCGGGGCTCCAGTAGGCTTCGGCCCTGGAATTGGGTCTCTCCAATTGTTGACAACTGCTCGAGGCGCGCGGGAACAGAGCGCGCCGTCGACGACTGGCTTAGTCTGGATCATTATCAGACTACCAGACGGCGAGCTACCCATTGCCCTCCGTCCGCAAGCCAACCCTAAGGGGGTGAGACGGGGGTTGCAAGTTTGTATAAACTAACTTTGACACGGGCAAAGCGACTGGCTGGAGATAGTTCATCATCATCAGCCTTTTTTTAATGTTCCCACTGCTGGGACACTGGCCTCCTCTCTAGGAGAGGGAATGGGCCATAATCCACCACGCAGGCCCAATGCGGATTGGTGGATGTCGCATATCTTCGAATTTTTGGTTCTAGGACATGCCGGTTTCCTCACGTTGTTTTCCTTCACCGATTTGAGAGCAGTGGTGATGAAAGAAATTACACAAAGTAATGTACCTGGCTGGGTTTGAACCCGCGAACTTCAACTCGTAAGCCGGGGCCGTTACCACTGCTCTGAAAAAAAAAAATGTATATATAGTAAAAAATATATAATAGGATAAATCAAAAAATATATACAAAATTGATACGACAGATGGGCTTTCCACACATCAATATGAACAACTTTTACTATGAGACCAACACAAAATTTACGAAAAGAAAGAACCGCCGCTCAATAGATTTATATGCACACTAGCTTTTGCCTGCGGCTTTGCCCGCGTGATGTTAGCAATATATAGGCTATCAGCGACTTCACCCGCGTCTGTGGTTACTGCTCCGCCCCCATAAGTCATAGCGTGATGTTATATAGCCTATAACCTTCCTCAAAAAATGGACTATCCAATACAAAAAGATTTTTTGTAATCGGACTAGTAGTTACAGAGATTACCTCCTACAAACAAAAAAAACAAACTTACTTTTATTATATTAGTGTAGATAACTCGACAAAATGTACGGAGGAGCGGGTATTTTTTTCGCGATTTTTGTGTTGGTCTCATAGTAAAAAAAATCATTTTGTTTTGGTGTGTACAATGATCCTTTTTAAGGAAAGCCCATCCGTCGTATTAACTTTGTATAGAGATAGAAGATAGTTAATAATTAGATAAGATTTTAATTTTGATTGACATAAATTTTATTAAAATATTTTATGCTCTGCTAAGCCCACTTTAATTAAATTTTAATTCAAAAACAGTTATAAATATTATTGCTTATTTAAGGCATTAATAAACTCATAGTAGCTTTATTAAAGTATATACATAAAATTGTTACAGCATAAAAAAATAATTAATTTAAATAAATAGTTAATAATATAATATTATCTTTTTTATTTCAGACGGATAAAACTAGAAGTCGGTGAAGTCAAGATGGAGCAGATAGAAACTGGTGAAGAAGGATTAAGATAATATTGAGATTGTCATCTGTTATGTTTGAAGTGAAAATTCCATATTTATTTTCACTGTTCCACTATTTTTAAGTCTACGTGCAAATATATCTGAAATTATTACATTTCTTGTTATCTTCATTTTGTGTTTTATTTTAATAAATTACTAAGTCGACGAAGCTTAAAAAAGTTTCCCCTTTCGAGTACCGTAATTACAGACACAATTAAAGAACAATAGAGGATCAATGAGTGGAGTAGTAGGGGCTCAAGAGTCATTTACCTTTTCCCAAATTATGGCAATAAGTCATAGAGGAGTGGCTTTTTAGGATAGGTAAGTAAAAATCATCCAATGACGAATCTCGCCCAGGGAAATAGTGTCAGACTCTTACTGACTAAACAACCTACCCCGTTCCTACGTTGCCATGCATATTTGGGCCAGAGCTTTCCTTTCGGCCACGAACTCGTGGTCCTAGTTGGCTTCGAACCTTCTGCAAGGTCCCAGCGGTTGCTGATGACAACTCCTTGAGGCGCGCGGGAACAATGTGCGCCGTCGACGACGACGACGACGATCGGTCCGTACAACCAGAGGACCGGACGGCGAGCTACCCAATGCTCGCCGTCCGCAAGACCGCGCCTAAAAACTATGCAAGGCAACGAAAGAAGTTCCTATGAAAGGCAACGAAGGAACAGGGGTGGGCTTTTTACCCGACTACGGCGAAGCAAAAGGTGGGTTATGATTTTGACCTGTATGTATGTGGGTATGGATGTTCATCTGTTCCCTCGTAACTTCTAAACTACTTATCAGAATTCGACAAATGACATATCATTAGAAGCGTCTTAATTGTCCGCTGGTTATAGGCTATATGGGATTTCACAAAATCTAATGTGGCGCCCTCTAGCGGACAAAACATACGAAGTAAAAAAATAAAGTTAAGATAAATATGCCGTGTTTGGTATCATTTGAAAGCGCTTTACTTGTACATTTTGAATATATATATATTACTAGCATTTGCTTGTGACTTTACCTGTATTCATGGGCTGAGAAATCAATGAACCCAAGATTAACCTATTTAGAACTCCAAAATATCTACACTAATATAATAAAGAAGTAAAGTTTGTTTTTATGTTTTTTTGTTTGTAGGAGGTAATCTCTGGAACTACTGGTCCGATTGCAAAAATTTTAGCAACAATAGAAAGCTGCTTTACTCCTGAGTGACATAGGCTATATTTTATGTACGCGGGCGAAGCCGCTGACAAAAGCTAGTGTTAAATAAAAATAAAGTTTAAAAACTAACACCCGACTAAGTTTTTAAGTAGTCGGGTGTTAGTTTTTAAACTTTATTTTTTAGTCAATAAAAGTCTCACCGAATCAAATTACGTAATTACCCGAAAAACAAATACCGGGTAAAATGGGGTGATTAGAAACTTAGGGGATGAAAAGAAACAACATTTTTATTAGGATTATTACTTTGATTTCATATTTTTAGTTTTAATAAAGAATTTTTGTTTTCAATATTGTATGTATAAAAATACTTAAATGCTGCAAACATTTTTTAAATAACGTAAAAATTAACAAAATGTTGTTTCTACTCACCCCCGATTTGTTTCTATTCACCCCGCTTTACGGTACTTAGTTAAACTAAAGTTAGGTACATAACTTGTCCGTACCTGCGTGTACAGTGTCCGAGGTTCTATGTCATCACCCGGGCGGCTCCTGGGGTGCAGCATATAGACTCTCACTCAGGGCCAACGCTGCGTGAAGTGGGAGCCCGGTAGCTCCCAAAAACTGAAAATATCATCGAGGTTGGTTAGAATATAATAAAAATAGATTTGATATAATAAAAAAATAAAATAATTTAAATTAAAAATAAAAACAGATTTAAAGAAAAGCTTTTTTAAAGATTAGGGAAAAGCTGATGAAAAATTCTAACACTGGAGTGTCCAGAATCGTGTACTGGATACATTTTATTCGTCTGTGATACGATATCACATACATGGTGTATAATAGTTCGGGAGGTACCGTTGCAAATGAAAAATTACTAGCTATAAATTCTAATATTTTTATCATAGTAGGCATAACTTAATATTTTTGTGACTTTTAATACCTACGTTAATATTCGACAACTATCACACGTCATCTAGTCCCAAGCTAAGCAGAGCTTGTGTAATGAGTACTAGACAACTGATAAACATACTTATATAGTTCTAAATATATATATATATTATAGATAAATTACACCCAGACACAGAACAAATGATCGTGCTCATCACACAAACATTTGTCCTGGGTGGGAATCGAACCCACGACCTCCCGCATAGTAGTCAGGGTCACTAATTACTAGACTGACAGGCCAGTCAACGTCGTCTATTTCGTAGTTAGTTAGTAGGTACAAAAGGCATAAAAGTTGAACCTAAATGGCAATGGACCCTTAATGCGCAGTGTAGCAGATTTAGGTTCTAGACAGATAGACTGCATTTCAACAGCAATCCAACTGCAAACTGTAGTTCGGACGCAGTTGTCACGACTGCAATAGAACTGCAAACTAACTGTGCAGTGTGATTGAGGTAGAATTGTGGCCCGTCTGTCTAGAACCTTACAGGTGGCAATCGACCTGGAGGTTGCGCGTAACCATAGCGACGGCTTTTACTTATTTGCTGGCTAGTAGATACTACCCGTGCTCTACACCGTGAAATTTAAATGGTTGTTTTCCCGCGGCAGAATGACTTGCCATAAGGAGTAGTTTTGAAGCATACAGAAAAAATAAAAAAATTAAAAAGTTTTTTTTTTATAAATAATTATTAAAATTATTTATCAACTCAAAAAAGCGAAAACAATAGTAACATTAGACGTAATTTGTAGGTACTACTAGAGTCGCATGAGCAGCACGCTGTCAAAGGAAACCAATTCATTAAATATTTAAATCAAAATAAGCTCTCGCACGTTGTGATACGTCATAATTAGCTTGCACTCTACAGGTCCATTTTTTGTTTTTAATATTTTATTTTTTTATCAAACGTTTGTATTACCAAGATACAACCATTTTGCTGAGGGAAAACAACCATTTGGATTTCACGGTGTATATGGGTACTAGACAACTGATAAACATACTTATATATTTCTAAATACATACATATTATAGATAAATTACACCCAGACACAGAACAAATGATCGTGCTCATCACACAAACATTTGTCCAGGGTGGGAATCTAAACCTAGTAGTTATTGACCCTGACTGCTATGTCGGAAGCCCAGTTCGATTCCCACCTAGGGCAAACGCTTTTTTGTTTGATTGCCTTTAATTTAGATAATCCTACTACTATTATAAAGGCGAAAGTTTGTAAGTATGGATGTATGGATGTATGGATGTTTGTTACTCTTTCACGTAAAAACTACTGAATGGATTTGAATGAAATTTGGCACAGGCATAGGATACACTCCGGAATAGCACATAGGCTACTTTTTATCCCGGAAACCCCAAACCCACGCGGGCGAAGCCGCGGGCAAAAGCTAGTCTACACTAATATAATAAAGAGGTAAAGTTTGTTTTTTTGTTTCCTTATTTTTTTGTTTGTAGGAGGTAATCTCTAGAACTACTGGTCCGATTGGAAAAAGAAATGCAACAATAGAAAGCTGCTTTACTCCTGAGTGACATAGGCTATGGTTTATGTACGCGGGCGAAGCCGCTGACAAAAGGTAGTATTAATATATAAATTGGCATAAGTCTTTCTGAAAGTATTTTAAACACACACAACAGCTAGTGAAGAATTCTTAACGATCGCTAACGAACACTTAGGTACGGCCATCGGATTTTAGCGAATCTGAAGGTAGGCTCTGCTCATATTAGCGCTAGTTTAATAAGTGGTTGGAACAAATAAATGCAATTAGCAGTTGTTATTGCTGTTAAAAACTGTTATTGGCATTTGATTTTACCTTTATTTTTTTACGTGTTTTCAAGTGTTAAAATTCGCAGAGCTCGCAAAAGATCCGACGGCCATACTGTAGCTATGTAGGTACGTTCAAATGTTAAAATATTATAATCGCGCTCAAAATGTGGGGTAGATGTACAGTTTATATTTTTTAGAATAACGTAGATAGGTACTTGATACCAGACATGCAAGTTAAAATGTAATTAGTAGTCTGGCTCTCTGGTCTAATCTCAAATTATATAGGTACAGATGTCAATCTACGTACAAAGCGCGCTCGAGCAACGCACACATAGACACCGTTCACCGACGCGGAAACTGGGCTCAACCAGGATCATTACGACCGCGAGGGTGTCACGTTTGAGGCGCGCGTCTGTGAAATTTTGCAACTACCACGATAATTTGTCTTGCATAATCCAGTTGACAACCCTAGCGCATGCGACCGCCGTGCGTAGATATGAAAAGTGAAGTACATACATGAGATTGACTTCTGTACCTTTTTATTTTGTGGTCTAGTGGTTAGTAGCTCTGACTGCTATGCTAGAGGTCGTGGTTTTTTTTTATGGTGGGCAAAAATCATCCAATGACGAATCCCGCTCTTGGGCGGGGCGGGAAAAAGTGTCAGTCTCTTACTGACTAAACATCCCACCCCGTTCCTTCTTTGCCCTTCGCACTAGGACCAAGCCTTCCTTTGAGAAAGAGACCCTAGGCCCCAGCAGGCCCGGCTCGGGAGATCGTCGTCGCCAATCGCCCCCACGAGGACACGGCCACAAAATAAAAAGGTACAGAAGTCAATCTCATGTATGTACTTCCCTTTTCATACCTACGCACGGCGGTCGCGCGCGCTAGGGATGTCAACTGGATTATGCACAACAAATTATCGTGGTAGTTGCAACATTGCACAGTTTTCACAGATCCTCGTTGAGCCCAGTTTTCGTGTCGGTGAACGGTGTCTATGTGTGCGTTGCTCGAGCGCGCTTTGTACGTAGATTGACATCTGTACCTATATAATTTGTGACACGGCGATGCTCCTCCCAAGCGGCCAAAGCAGGGCACACCTCTACGGGGCGGGCCACACAGTGGCGACACAGAGGTCGTGGGTTCGATTCCCACCCAGGACAAATGTTTGTATGATGAGCACGATTATTTGTTCTGTGTCTGAGTGTAATTAATCCATGTATGTACTTAGAAATATGTAAGTATGTTTATCAGTTGTCTAGTACTCATAACACAAGCTCTGCTTAGCTTGGGACTAGATGGCGTTGTAGTATATAAAGAAAAATTCTTTAAAGTTATTGGAGACAGGTATTATAATAATATATCTGTAGGCAAAGAACGCTACTTGAGGGTAGTTTGCAATGTTAAATCAACCCCTTTTCTTTTCCTTAGGTACTTACATAGCAAAGATTCTATCGAACATATACTGAGTAGGTATAATAAATGTCAATAAGTTCTTATTAGAAGGATATTTTTTAGCAAATGTTTTCAAAAGTATCCTTTTTTTATATACACTCGTGTGTACTCACACTATGAAGAGTCGATAACAAAAAATAGCAGATTTTCAGAGGTCTTTACTGTATTACTCTAACATAAATTTATATTTTGATTTCTACAGAAGCCTAGGTCTATCCACAAGATATCTGCGTATCCAAAATATCTGAAGAAAGATGTGTAATAACATCATAATCACTTAAGGGCGGTTGTATGAAAATGTAGTTACCTCGGGTTGTTCGCTTACCTTTCCAATACTGTAATTAGAGACATCTACACTAATATAATAAAGAGGTAGTTTGTTTTTTTATTTTTTTGTTAGTAGGAGGTAATCTCTGGTCCGATTGGAAAAATTTTAGCAGCAATAGAAAGCTGCTTCACTCCTGAGTGACATAGGCTATATTTTATATACGCGGGCGAAGCCGCTGACAAAAGCTAGTACTTAATAGAGAAGACAATATATCAGTGGGTAGTCTTAGCGGCGGATTTTTAGGAGTTTCCAACTCCTATACGCTTAGGGGCACTATGAGATGCAAAGAAAACGATAAAAAATATTTTGGGACTTAAATTTCGTAAAGAAAATTTCGTCACCTTGGAGGTCAATGGAGCTAAGCCACAATTTGGTCAGTGGGTAGCCTTAGGGGCGGATTTAGTTTAGCTTTAATAAGAGTCAATAAGTATAAGCAGCTTAGATTCATTGTGATTACAATCATAGAAAATAAGTGATAACAATAATAATAAGTAATAATAGTGAGTGGTCAATAATATAATTGTAAGAACTCTTGCCCTCCAAAACTACACTAATGTATGTTAAAATAACTGTTTTCTCCCGCATCCTTTATTTTTTAAACGTCCAACTCAGCAGTGTAGTTCTGTGGCTTAGCTCCATTGACCTCCAAGACGACAATTTATCTAAGTCCTCGCGACGTAGTGCCCATAAGGCTACATTCCAACCAGACAATAGATGTGCGAACGGTTAACGCGAAAGACCGAGCGAAGTGGAGGCGTCTGTGCGGGAAAGCGGACCCCGGGCACCGAGGTGTGAAAGCCAAGGTTGGCAACCGGGACTGTCGCTAAGATGATGATGAATAGATGTGCGAACGCCGGCCGGCGATCGTTCGGTGCTCAAGTGTTTAATGCATTAATTTACTTAGCTTATACGGCGGCGTGGCTCCTGTTGTCTGCGATGTCCATCTCCTTTTACGCGCCGTCCACGAAGAACCATTGCTTCTTCGAGTCACTATAATACGACCGAGCACGTGGGAAATTGTCCATAACAACACTATTAATATTATTCTAATCCACTCAATTTTATCACCAAAAATTTAATTGCAATAAACTAGACGTGCTTGACTGCGATCCCACCTGTTGCAATTGTTGATGGTGAGCAGTGATGCAATCGTTGATGGTGAGGCGCACTAGTTTATTAACAGCCTATTCACTCTAGCCTTGAAGACACCTAAATTATAATCGGACGGAAACACTGCAGCTGGCAAACAATAGTTAAGTAACACTATTAATTTTGAAAAAGTAGGACACCGTTTTTTAAAAGTAACGAGCTATTTTTAAAACGCGACTGTACCGTTCGGAAATCGGAGTGACAATGAGCCAATGAGGTTCCTAGATACATGTCGTCATGCGCTTTGTTAACGCATCCCCACTACCTTCTTAAGTTTCTTCCATGCGTATAAATTAATTCGAGTTTTAGAAAAAAAGGTAGGTACTTTTATTTTTTAATTTTCTCTTCACAAAATAGTGATTCTTGTACCTACCGTAAAACGGGGTGAATAAAAACAAATCGGGGGTGAATAGAAACAAATTATTTGTTGGTTTTCCGGTTATTTAAACATTGTATGCAGCATTTAAAAACGTTTTTTAAATAATTCAATAATGAAAAAATGCTTTATTATAACTAAAATTACGAAATCCGAGCTATCTGAAAATTGAAATAAGATTTTTAATAGTAATCCTAATAGAATTTTTGTTTCTATTCACCCCATTTCGGATCTCCTTCCCTCCACGGGATTAAAACGATCAAAATTTAACAGTGTAAGTATATCGATGACATAGCTGGCCCATGGACTAGACGACTAGGCCTAGTAGCGTAAATTAAACGTTTGGATACAACAGTGGTAGTCTCGTTTTCAAATTTATGAAAGAAAAAGGATTCGCTTACGCGTCTTCGCCCACGTCTAAACTAAACCACGTTACGCCTCTGAGTAGGCCTAGGTCTTTAAATAAAATATTCGACAACCAAAACACAACGCCGTCTAGTCTCAAGCTAGGCAGAGCTTGTATTATGAGCACTAGACAACTGATAAACATATACATATTACCTAAAGATAAATTACACCCAGACTCAGTGGCCGAGTGGTAACGGCCCCGACTTACGAGGTGCAGGCTACGGGTTCAAACCTAACCAGGCGCATTATTTTGTGTAATATCATCACCACTGCTCTCAAAACGGTGAAGGAAAACATCGTGAGGAAACCAGCATGTCCTAGAGCTAGAACCAAAAATTCGAAGACATGTGACATCCACCAATCCGCACTGGACCCGCGTGGTGGATTACGGCCTATTTCCTCTCCTAGAGAGGAGGCCTGTGTCCCAGCATTGGGAACATTGAAAAAGGCTGATAATCTAATAATCTACACCCAGACAAAGAACAAATGATCGTGCTCATCACACAAACATTTGTCCTGGGTGGGAATCGAACCCACGACCTCCGGCATAGCAGTCAGGGTTACCAACTACTAGACTGAAGTGAGAGTTTCACCTAAAGCGAATCCTTGAGAAAAGCAACACATCTAGGGATTTTTTTAAATTGATATAAACTAGTGCTTCAGTGAGATCCCATCTGATGGTAGCAATCGTTGATGGTGAGGCACACTATTTTATGAGCTTATTCACTATCACTCTAGCCTTGACACCTAAATTATAATCAGACAGAAAGACCGCAGCAGACAAAGGGATGATTCTCATTAGAGCGGGCCGTGCCAGGGCCAGGGCGTGGACGAGCCGGGGCCCGTCCGTGCTACGCAATTTATTTTCGGACGCAGCACGGAAAATGTTCTGATTACGATGGGACGTGGAGGGAGCGGGGCGGGACCGTGCAACAAACGTGGTATTGAAGTGCGTCGAGCGGGCCCGGACGGGACACGGATAATGCACTGTGTAATATAAATTGATTCATACAAAATATATGAAACAGGTTAAAACCGTGCCCCGTCCGGGCGCCGCCCCGGGCACAGCACGTTCTAATGAGAATCATCCCAAACTGTTTCGCTGTATAAACGACGAGGCAAAACGCTTAATCCGGACCGCAGGGAATACAACAACGTAAGGGGTGGATATTTGCCGTACGTTGTCCGATGGTAAAATTAAGAAAGCAGAGACAAGTCAATCAAGGAATATATAATAATTAAACAACCAAGTTCATAGAAACTTTTATTTTCTCATAAAATGAAAGAAATCAACTGAAGTTAACCGTTTTTTTTATTGGATAGTCCGTCTACATAATTTTATGCAGTAACATTTACATATTTCTTTATTTGCTCTCAGTCAAATAACGTTACAGATAAAAAAAATGCAAAAATGACTAAATACCAAGTAAACGGCCAAATATTTACAATATTTTTTCAATTCACTAACTACACAACCTCCTCCTATCCTTACCGCATTTTTTCTGCACTAGATCAGATAAGTGCGCGAGCACACCCACAATAGGAGTCAAAATAAGCTCTCAGTCAAGTAAGGAACTCGTAAAAAGAAAAAATGCAACATTTCCCTGAAATAGGTACAGCAAAATATTGTAATATTTTTTTAATAAGTATATTACTCGAACACCCTCATCCTTACCGTTATTAGCACTTTTTTCTGCACTAGTACAGAAAAGTGCATATTCGCAATAGAAGTTAAAATCAGTTGAACGGACCGGATAGTACAGTACGGACTTCGGATATTGGCGAGTATGAAGTTAGGCTCTGAGAATTTTAGCGCTTAAAAACTTGTAAAAAAATAAATGGTTTAAACAAATAAATTGCTGTTAAAAATTGTTATGGGCATATTATTTTTTTATTTTCGTTTTTGTAAGAGTTATCGGCATGTTCTAGAACCAAAAATTCGAAGACATGTGACATCCACCAATCCGCACTGGGCCCGCGTGGTGGATTATGGCCTATTCCCTCTCCTAGAGAGGAGGCCTGTGTCGCAGCAGTGGGAACATTGAAAGGCTGATGATGATGATGATGAAGAGTTATCAAGCGCTACAATTCGCAGAGCCTAAGTTCAGACTCACCTAGTTCCGAAGGGCGTATTGTAACAAAAGTTTTGTTAAAATGTGTAATCTTATTGAGAATGCAGTTAAATTATTTATTAGATCAAATTGTTGATTAAATACATATGTTTGAATGAATTATTGAGAGGTTTCATACAATAGTGATAGGATTCTTTGAAACCAAGAGAACATTTCCTCCATCTGGGCTAGCTTATTTTATACTGAGAAATAATATAATAATAATATATTCCACAACCATCACACAACGCCGTCTAGTCTCAAGCTAAGCTGACCTTGTGTTATGGGTACTAGACAACTGATAAACATACTTATATATTTCTAAATACATACATATTATAGATAAATTACACCAAGACACAGAACAAATGATCGTGCTCATCACACATACATTTGTCCTGAGTGGGAATCGAACCCACGACCTTCGGCATAGCAGTCAGGTTCACTAACTACTAGACTGTCAAGCCAGTCAAAAAAATAAAAAATATCATGTGATAGTTTAATATAGAAATACAGGCTTAGCTCCATTGACCTCCAAGGCGACGATTTATCTAAGTCCTCGCGTCATAGTGGCCATAAGGCTACATTCCAAACAGACAATAGATGTGCGAACGGTTGACGCGACGGACCGAGCGAAGGGGAGGCGTCTGTGCGGGAAAGCGGACCCCGGGCACCGAGGTGACAGCCAAGGTTGGCAACCGGGACTATCGCTAAGATGATGATGATGATGAGTTTAATATAGAAATACAAATATCAAATTGTAATGAAAAAATCTAGACCAATAAGACAACCCTCTCGGTTTTAAAGAACCACCCCAATCTCAAAAATAATCTTATCATAAGAACTATTGAGTAAAAAAAGAATTTACAAACAATTTATTCCTATACTCCTTTCGCGTTAAGATTAGACACTTAAACAAACCTTTAACAGTCAGTTCAACCGATTTTAACTTCTATTCCGTAGACATAAGGATGGCATTAAAAGCAAAAAAAGAGGTTACAAAACCAACTATTTACTGCAGCCGTCATTTGTCATTCCATCAACGTAATAAAACTCAAAATCGGTTCAACGGACAAGAAAAAGGTTTTCTTAAATGTGTAATGTTATTTTGAACAGAGTATAGTTACATAGGTTCTTATTTCCTAATAAAAATATTAAAATAAAACTTATTATTGAACGTAGAAAACAAAATTATCATTTCCATAGGAATGAAAGTAATTTTAGACTTAAAAGCCGTTGTCGCCAAGCGGCATCGGCACTTAGAGGACATATTAAAAAAATACTTACGTAAACTAAAATTAAAACATGTTTAGTGATCAAAATTAGAAAGATTATTTAAAACAATACAGAAAACTGTGTGAACCGCCCGGAGGACACGGTGGAGCTCACGTCGTGTCCTCTACCTCCTCCATGGCAGGCGGTCGCCAACTTCTGCGAAGCAGTAATGCTAGCAGATGAAGAGGCCGACCGCATAAGGCAACGGCGCTTACGCCCCAAAAGCAGTCTGGATTCCGATCCTAATTTCCGGTCACATGCGTAAAAATTTGAGTACCAAAAAATTCTTCTGTCAACAAAATCTCATATGTGATGACATAATATGAGGACAGATTTTGTTGACAGAAGAATTTTTTGATACTCAAATTTTGCGTGGCTCTCTAATAGATGTATTACGGAGCTTCGCAAAATATATCTTGCTCACATCAAATTTAGGTCTTGCCCCGTCACTGTGCTTACGTAGGTAAAACTTGAACGGTCAAAGAAGGTTTTTACATGATACAGTCATAAAATTTTGTATATAGATTCTTTACATAAAAATAGTGACACGTATTTCGGGTTTTACATATTATTATACTATGTAATCTACACTAATATAATAAAGAGGTAAAGTTTGTTTTTTTGTTTGTAGGAGGTAATTTCTGGAACTACTGGTCCGATTGGAAAAAAATTAGCAACAATAGAAAGCTGTTTTACTCCTGTGTGACATGGCTTTTATGTACGCGGGCGAAGCCACTGACAAAAGCTAGTGTTTGTATATAAATTCTTTACATAAAAATACTGACACGTATTTCGGGTTTCACATATTATTATACTATGTAATGTTGTATATTAGGAGTATTATGAAGTTTCTCGCCAGTTCTTTTGACGTTTTACAAGTGCCCATGTAGACCCTGGTGAAATACAATATTTTGACTTGACTTTTATTCGGATTGTCTAGCTCAATAGCCTCAGCGAGTGTTTATATGGTAAAAAAGAAAACTAATTTTGATCACAAACATAACCTAGGTATAAAAAAATCTTAATATTAACTGAATCCCTCTTCACCAATTTCTATTTGTTCCATCTTGACTTCGCCGTCTTCTAGTAGAATCAGCCTGAAACAAAGAAGATAATTTATAATTACATAGTATAAAACAAAGTTGTTTACCGCTGTCCCTATGTATGCTTAGATCTTTAAAAGTACGCAACGGATTTAGATGCGTTTTTTTTTTAATAGATAGAGTTATTTAAGAGGAATGTTTATGTGTATAATACATGCATAATATATTTAATATCAGTACCCGTGCGAAGCTGGGACGGGTCGCTAGTTATAGATAAATTACACCCAGACACAGAACAAATGATCATGCTCATCTCATCACACAAACATTTGTCCTGTCACAAAATGTGTTAGTAAGCGCATAACTCAACAACGTCTGGACCAATTTCAACAATTCTTTTTTATGTGTTTGTTATTGTCAGAAGGTTCTTATGAAAAAATAATTAATTAGGTTATAGTAGAGTTGAGAAGGGTAAAATAGAATAATCAGTTGCCGGGAGCGAAACCGTGGGCATAAGCTACTTATGAATACAATCAGGAACTAACAACAACAGTAATCAGCGTAAAAACCTATATAAATATATTTATTTAATTTGACAATAGCAAAAAAAAAAGGAAAAATCTATCAATGCAAAAACAAAACAGAAAATAAATAAAAATTAGAACAACAAAATTAAAATAAATAATGAGATAGTCATCATTCTAGATTTCTCATTTAGAGGCGGGAGGGCTTTGCCCAGCAGCGGGACAGAAAAAGCTAACAAAAAAAGTTGAAATACTGTGTACTCACCGTCGTTCAGGTGGCGCAGAAGTTCCAGGTATTGCAGAACTTCCAGGTGTAGAAGTTCCAGGTAGAACAGATGTGGCAGGTGAGATAGTTGCAGCAGGTGGGACATCAGTATTTCGTTTCGTTGTTCTTCTTTTTTTACTTTTAGATGCATGTTGTACTGCTGTTGTCTCGGTTGAACTGTAATAAAAATACAAAAAAAAAATACGTGTGGCACTCGGGGACTGCCGCGGTAAAGCTATTGCATAGCATTCTGTATCAACTTGTGCAATTATAATTATTTATTTTTTATTTTATTCATACAATATTTCTTTTTCTTTGATATTAATTCAAGTTACACTTTTTGAGCGTGGTGACCGATAGGAAAACAAATTTTTCTTTTATTAAATAAATAAATAATAAATGCACTTTGTTCATTCATATTCAAAACACTTTATACACAAATTTTACAAGTACAGCCGTTCACTGTTGTAGATAAATACTTATACACCTATATACTTTCTCACAAACAGCTGATTATGTATTCGTCCGATTTCGGAGCAGCTCGTCTCGATTCGGGCGAGTTCCGTAAAGTCGTACAATACGTCTAATCGCACGACACACAGCGCCGTGTCGAAGACTGCCGAACTGACACGACGTTAGACGATGCACGGCCTTCAAGCCACACCTCCGTGCCCGTCGGAGTGGAGAGCGTGAGGTTTTTTCGTTACGGAATTTCTGGATTTAGTCCCCGCGCTCAAGGCCTGCGATAGAAGCTATGCAATAGCTTAAAAATACGTGTGGCACTCGGGGACTGCCGCGGTAAAGCTATTGCATAGCATTCTTTATCAACTTATGCAATTATAATTATTATTATTATATTTTTATTTTATTCATACAATATTTCTTTTTCTTTGATATTAATTCAAGTTACACTTTTTGAACGTGGTGACCGATAGGAAAAATGATAAAATCTTTAAATTAAATAATATTGAAGCATATACTACAATTTGTTTGTAGATAGATAAAAAAAATCTCGATTCAATAATAATATTATTAAATCAACTTACATATCCATGTAAGATTTTTCTGCATTACGTTGACGAAATTTCCTTTGACGTTCAGCATTTGATTTTGGTACTGTTTTTTTTATTATTCCTGCATTTATTTTCAAATCTTTCTGACGGTGATAATATGCCCTTTGACGTGCATTAGTCTTTTTTCTTTTTAGCTCTTTACGCTTTTCTTCTCTATAAAACGAAAATATCTAGGTATAAATAATTGAGGTTATCTTTATAGCAGTATTATATTTTCAATTTAGAATTAATACTGCATTTGTGATAATAATAAATGCACTTTGTTCATTCATATTCAAAACACTTTATACACAAATTTTACAAGTACAGCCGTTCACTGTTGTAGATAAATACTTATACACCTATATACTTTCTCACAAACAGCTGATTATGTATTCGTCCGATTTCGGAGCAGCTCGTCTCGATTCGGGCGAGTTCCGTAAAGTCGTACAATACGTCTGATCGCACGACACACAGCGCCGTGTCGAAGACTGCCGAACTGACACGACGTTAGACGATGCACGGCCTTCAAGCCACACCTCCGTGCCCGTCGGAGTGGGGAGCGTGAGGTTTTTTCGTTACGGAATTTCTGGATTTAGTCCCCACGCTCAAGGCCTGCGATAGAAGCTATGCAATAGCTTAAAAGTTTTAAAAAATGTTGCAATGAATGTTCCGTACATATGAAAATAACTCTATTTCCAAATCGAGTCTCGATAATTACTCTGATTCGCAAAAAAAAATTGTGATGGCTTGCGGACGGCGAGCAATGGGTAGCTCGCCATCCAATCGTCTGGTAACAGTCCGAACCAAGTCAAGTCGTCGACAATGAAGAGTAGTCAGCAATAAAAAAATGTAGAAGCCCAACTGCGGGGCCGAAGCCTACTGGGGCTTCAGTCCAGTTTCTGCAAGGAAGGTCCAACCCCGGTATGAAGGCTAAGAAGGAATGAAGTGGGTCGTTTAGTCAGTAAGAGTCTGACACTATTGATCACTTCGCTCAAGGGCGGGCTTTGTCGTTACATGATTTTCCTACCAAAAAAAGGTGGCTAAGCGTAAATCTGAGGCATATTCCTGGTCTGATACTTACGCAGTCGCTTCTTCCTCGTCTTGTGGTTCTGTCTTCAAGCATACAGATACTGGTTGGGCCACCTCCCTAAAAATAAACAAGTCTTTTTATAGACTCCATAATATTTAGAAAAATTAAAAATTCCGGAAAACGAGGAAGACCTAAGAGGCGTTGGATCGACGTCCTAAGGGACGATATGCGTGCTAATGGGCTTAAGGCAAAGGACGCGAAAGACCGAGCGAAGTGGAGGCGTGTTTGTAGGAAAGCGGACCCCGGGCACCGAGGTGAAAGCCAAGGTTAGCAACCGGGACTGGCGCTAGGATGATGATGATGATTATATTTAGAAAAATTGCAAACCTTACCGCTAAGTGTGAAAAAAATAAAGCACCCTTTTTCTTAAAACTCCGTTTCATGGTCTCATCTCATCACAGGTCAGACTCGCTTAGCAGCTGACGTTTACATAAAAAATAATTATTTCGTACATCATCATCATTTCAGCCGAAAGACGTCCACTGCTGGACATAGGTCATTTCGTACATGCGTAAAATTAATTCGAATTTAAAAAGGGCTTTTTTTTAAATTTTATTTTTACAAATCGATACGGATCGGCCCTCCATGGGATTAAAATGACCAAAATTTAGCGATGTATAACTTCCACTCCACTAATCCGCATTGACTAGCCTGTTGGTCTAGTAGTTAGTGGCCCTGACTGTTAAGCCAGAGGTCGTGGGTTCGATTCCCACCCAGGACAAATGTGTGATGAGCTCAATCATTTGTCCTGTTTCTGGGTGTAATTTATCTATAATGTGTATTTAGAAATATATAAGTATGTTTATCAGTTGTCTAGTACTCATACCACAAGCTCTGCTTAGCGTGGGACTAGACAATGTTGTGGAATATATTATATTGGGTTCTCGTTGTGGATAAGGGCCTATTCCCTCTCCTAGAGAGGAGTCCTAAGTCCCAACAGTGGGCACATTACAAGGCTGATGCTATGCAACAGATAACTTACTGGTTGACTCCAAACTCGCCAGGTTCCTGCTTCACGGCTGGCAGTTCCACGTAAGCTTCAGGTTCTTCACTGAAAACAATTGAAAAACTTACTTTAATAAAAAGGGTAGAAAGGCAGTATGTTATTATGTATTTACAGTACCCGGCAATAAATATTGCACATCGACCTTTGGAAAGAGACAATCGGCTAATTTCGACTTCGTCGAGCGTTATCTCTGTCGCACACTACCTATGTGACGTTTGTCAGTCGTTGTTCAAGGTGATTGGTGAACATGTGACGTTTGTCAGTCGTTGTGCAATATTTATTGCCGGGTACTGTACTACGATTATTATCGTGATAATTTTAACAGGCTAAAGTAGGTGAACACTTGAATTTGCTTGAGTTGAAAACGGCAATGTTAATGCCGTTGTCAATTTATCGCGTTAAGTCGTGGCCACACTTAAAGTTAACGTCGATATTCGCGTTTATTCTCGGCATTTCTCGTTAGTGTGGCCTGGATATAAACCCGTGAATGATTTCACGCGAAACGTTTCGCGGCGAATTCGTCCTTTCTGGAACAGCTCTAAGTGCTTGTTCACGTTAGAACGCGCGGGCGCGGTGGCGGTTGCGGCCGCGAAGACGTGGCGGGTTCGTGTTCACATTGGCCGTTTGCGCGGTGTGACGCGCTAACGTTACTAGCGACAAGTTCAAACTGGTTGAATCGCGCGCTCCGCCGCTAGTTCGACGTGAACACACACAAACATCTCAAGGGTTTGATATAGCCGCGAGCGGCGCGCGCGCTACTCGCTAGCTTGCCCGCTACTTACACCGCACGTGCGATTCTTACGTGAACATTTGGATGTTG
Source organism: Mythimna loreyi (assembly GCA_029852875.1). Classification (NCBI taxonomy): domain Eukaryota; kingdom Metazoa; phylum Arthropoda; class Insecta; order Lepidoptera; family Noctuidae; genus Mythimna; species Mythimna loreyi. The sequence goes on along the minus strand of CM056807.1, from coordinate 7,453,689 downwards.
CGCCATATATTTGATATTTCGTGACCGCGCCCGCGAGTCAACGTGAACAAGCACTTAGGCTATAGAAGACTAGAAGTCTAGACAGACAGACCGCAATCCAACTTGAATTGCGGTTCGTTTGTCTAGAATAGAGCCTTAAAGTTTGCGAGAAAATGTCTCTCACTTTATAAGATGACGATCGTATCTACTCACTTGTACGGTTCAATAGGCTCCTCCTTTATGACCAACGTCTCTATCCTGAAAAAAAAAATAAAAATATAATAATATATTCGACAACCATCACACAACGCCGTCTAGTCTCAAGCTAAGCAGAGCTTGTGTTATGAGTACTAGACAACTAATAAACATACTTATATATTTCTAAATAAATACATATTATAGATAAATTACACCCAGACACAGAACAAATGATCGTGCTCATCACACAAACATTTGTCCTGGGTGGGAATCTTATCTACGACCTCCGGCGTAGCAGTCAGGGTCACTAACTACTAGGCTGCTAAATAAAACGAAATACCGCTTAATACAGTCCTACGCCTTCTATTCTTCCTCCTCGTAGCACAAACGAATACCACTGATCCAGTACATGATATATAGATAGATAAACCATTTATTTGTTACAACACAAAACATACACGAAAGCACAATTAAACTTAAAAACTAAGCACCTATATAAATACAATCAACATCAACAAGAGAAACAAAAAACACATGTAGGTACTTAGGAAAAAAAAATCAAATAAAAATACAAAGATGAGAACCATAGTGCGTACATGATTCTGGACCCCCCAGTGGTGAAATTTTTTGTCGGATTTTATCAAATTTTTTGAATAAAAAAGGGATGTGTTTTTTTTTAATCTTTACCTGAATAACATCGTTATTCCAATCAAACCCAATGATATTTTAAGAAAAAAAAAATAATAAAAAAAAACATCGAGGCAAATAAAGTCGTTATTCTAATCAAACCCGATGACATTTTTAATTTGGAATGTACCTAATTCATTCATTTTTTCGCAAAAAAATTAAATAACATTTTTATACAGTTTAATTTAAAAACGCAAAAATATTCATTAACAAAAAAAGAAATACCCGGCAAAAAATTCCACCACTGGAGGTGTTTAGAATCATGTTAAGGCGCTACCCATAAGGGGCACCGTAAAAACGTCCTCTTTTTCGTTGCGAAGTTAGCCGTATTGCTACACAGTACAAACACCCAAAAAATACAGTGCATTGTCTAATATATAAGTAAAAGACTTATGCAAAAACATTTTCTAAAAATAATTCAGTATTTTGAGAAAAAAAAAAATCGCAAGAAAGTACACGAAAACAATTTTTCGTCTCGAAATACTCAGTATTTTAAGTCATAACTATTATTTTATTTGTAACTACCAAAATGGAAATTTAACCAACTAAAGAGAAATGTAAAAATATTTTAACAAATCGTTGTACTTTTTTTTTTAAATATTAAAAATCTGCGAGAAATCCTTCATATTAGCGGACCCGAGATTCAACTAAAATCAAACGCATAGCAATTTTCAACCTTATTTGTTCGCAGCGATGCACCATCCGGAAATACCTAAAGATTTGCTGCTTACAGCGCCTTAAAGACTATACTTATATAACGTACAATAGAAGTATATATTATATGGGCTTTCCTTAAAAAGGATCAGTGTACACATCAATATGAACAACCCGCACACCAGGCATTCAATTGTTTCTCCACAATTGTAGCGCCACATATGAAACGCGACACATTTAACGCCCCCATATATTCCTACGTGAGCCCGCACACCGAGCAAACATTTGTAGCGGGCGCAGTTTGTGGCGAGACGTCATCCGCGCTACAACAATCCAATATCGAACCGGTTCGTTTTTTGTGTCGCGTCGGTTTGAAGAAATGAAAGACAACATAGAATTTTACGTTGAATTTATTGCAGAGGTAGAAAAAAACCCTTTACTATACAATCATACACTCAATGATTATAGTAACAGACGGATTACAGAAATTATTTGGAGTAAGATTGGTGAAAAATTCAATGAAAAGGGTAAGTACCTTCCTTTTTTTGTACATTTAAAATCGGGCTACACTGTGTAATTATTTTTCAATACACTTACTCCAAAACTGCCTCTTATTGCACTCCTATTAAGTTCAATATGTATAGCATGTATATCACCCAAGTGCTTTTTTGAGTTTATCACAACAAGGGCTTTTTTATTCACTCCTTATCGAGACGGTCACGGGACTCACGGGTGATTTTTTTTCTTAGTTTATCGAATCAGGCGCGTGGCATCCCCCACGAGACGCTGGGCGACCCCACGAGACGCTGGGCGACCCCACGAAGTTAGAAACTGACCAGAGCAGATTTGAATGCTATTATTATTATATTTCTACTGTATGTTTGAGATACGATTAAATATTTTTTCTTTCTTTCTTTATTTCACAAGTCGTAAGTGTATTGAAAAACGTCGTTTGACACACGTGCAGATTTGTCACTGCAGCCCTCGGCTCCATAACACACTCGCTTACAGCTCGTGCGAATTGGGCCTCGGTCGCAATGACAAACTTCCTGCACTTGTATCAAAATGTACTATTGCCATGACACAGCCCATATGGTTTTAACAAGTAATTACACAAGTATTCCCGATTTTCTGTAGCATCTTTATTCGGTCATCATCATCATCATCCTACCCTTATCCCATGTTACTTGGGGTCGGTGCAACATGTATTATTCTTCAACTCTGTCCTGTCACCCGTCACACTATCACTAACTCCCTTTTCATTCATATCACTCCTCACACAATCCATCCATCTCTTCTTCGGCCTCCCTCTTCCTCTCCATCCATCCACGTGTAAACTTTAGAACTCCTTATTCCGTCTCCCTTGATTTATATTACTAGTAGTGGGGTTATTTCCGTCATCGGTTCAAATGATATCAGTTAAAATTATATTATCATTCTTTTTTATAAAGTTATGTAAAACACAAGCAGCTTTAACAATTTTGACTGCTTTCTCGACTGAACACGAAATTGGAGTTTCAAAAATTCGAAATTTGGATAGATACCGAAGGTGCACTCGACAATCTTTCGTCCACGGGATAGTCGATTATTGTTTAAAGATCTACTATTATACGGTCGCATTATATTAGTGGACAAGGGAAATCCTTCGTCAGCTGCAAAATATTAAAGGAAATGACCGTCCAAATTCTTCCTCACGTGGCAAGGGCCGTGGCGTAGGTATATTCAAAGTATTATTATTTAATGTTTGACCTAATCCCGAATTTTGAAATACTCCTGAAGCACTATTCCTCCCATAATCAGCCACATCGGTACTCGTGAATAACCTGTTTGCATCAGCACACGCCGGGTGGATAGAATCTTATTATGAATCTTACTAATATTATAAATGCGAAAGTTACGATGTTTGGATGTTTGTTACTCAATCACGCCAAAACGGCTGGACGGATCTGGATGAAATTTGGCACAGGCATAGGATACACTCCGGAATAGGACATAGGCTACTTTTTATCCCGGAAACCCCAACTCCAACCCCCATACCACGCGGGCGAAGCCGCGGGCAAAAGCTAGTTCTTTATAATTAAAGTATGACGATCATAGTCATAGCTTCTTCATTCTCACATGTTTTCCGTCTATGGCTCCAATGCAATGAGGTAGATGCCATCTTTCGAGAAATCCCTTTGAAATGTCTAGCCAATCGTTTGTTGTGGGTTTTGTCATCATTCGCTGTAAAACTTCCCATATAACATCACAAGTTTCATCGATCATTTTTCCAATAGTTGTTTCACCTCTTTTAAATACGTAAGACATTGCTCTAAATGAGGATCCAGTTGCCAAGTACCTGAAACTATTCGTGTAGTCTGATTGATTCATTTTATTGATAATACTGATTTTTGCAGGTGATGCTTGTAAGTCCAAATGGAAATCCATACGTTCAGCCTACGTACGAGCTTTGAATACAAAATCTAAAAGTGAGTCCGCTGCTGGGTTGAAAAAGGAGTACTATTTAGCGCCATATTTGAAATTTCTAAAGCCTTTTACAAAAAATCGACCACAAGGTAATATATCAGTACAAGAAGATGAACAACTTTCTGAACATGAATTCCAGATTGAGGAAACTTCAAACAATGTGCTCGATTTGACATGTGCTGAAGGAGATGGAGATTCACTCAGAAATGAAACGCTTGCAGCTTCTGAACCCAGTCCCCATTCTTCGAGCTCATCGATACAGACTCCTCAACCATCAAAATCTCGGAAACACAAGAGTGAAGCAGACAAATGCACGAAGGAATACTTTAAACTAAAGAAACAAAGACTGGATAATCAACAATCTGAGAAACAGCCAAAAGATCCATGCGAAATGTTTCTTTTGAGTTTGGTTCCACACATGACATCCATGTCCCAGCGACAACAATTGACCTTTCAAAGAGGGGTACTAGAATTAATAGAAAATATTAAGTACAAGCAGGTTCCTCGTCGATCATTGGACACGAATTCGTCAAACTCAAATTTATCAACGTACTAGCAAACCCGGCGAACTCCGTTTTGCCACCAGATGGCTTCGTTTTATGTGACATTTCGTTTGGTGATTAAAAGATGAAGAAAAAAAATTTTTTTTTGTATAAAACCTCACAGGGCCCGAGACCTTTCCAACGAATGTAAAACCGTGGAAATCGGTGCGTACGTTCTGGAGTTATAGCGTCAGGAAGGAAAACCCGACTTATTTTTATATAGTAGATTATATCTACAAATTTTTCTTGAGTTCTGTATGATGACCGTCCGTTGCAACGGGCAACCGAAATTCCTCAATCTGAAAACCAGTATATGAGGCCTTCGCAAGCACCATATACAAATCCTCGTACAGAAAATGAATTATATTGAGTCCCCAGCACAACAATCAAACGAGACTTCTCAGTCTGAAAGTCAATATCTAATATATAAATCATACATACTTTAAACTGATGAGTAAAAGCTCTTCAGCAGAAATACACTCTCTGAAATGCACTCGACTTGAACTCTAACGTTATCCTTCGACAAACAATGACGTATTATATATAGACACGTCATGAACTAACATCGCGGCGCTTAAAAACGGCGAAAATACTAGATAACTACTTATACGCGTAAAGAAAGGGAAAGAAAATATGACATCGTATGGTGGAACGCCTTTGCTAGAAAGAGATAAATATACATCTTCAGTTACATCACAGGATAAGTAATAGTAAAACTACATTTTCATTGGTCGAGCGCATGAGTGACGTAGCTATACCTGCATGCGCCGGCCGCCATAAGATGGCGGGCGGCGGCGTCAAGAAAAATAAAATAAAAATAGGTTGTTTGGTGAACTTACGCATGAAATGGCACATTTTTGCCTTTAACTTTTGGGGTATAATTTGTACATCGTCTGAACATACACGACGGCATGCTTTCTTTATGTTACGCACAGGTTTACACATACGATATAAATTAAAAACAAACGTAGCGTCGCGCGGCAGGTTGGTGCGTAACTAAGCGCGATGTTGTCAATTGCCTTCATTTCATGTTGTCATTTTAGAGCGCGGACAACGTATCTATAGTTTTATACATCATTGTCGACAAATGTCGAATTCGACATCCCCAGAATAGCAACATTAAAAATTTGTCGAAAAAACGACAACATTAGAAATTTTTGTCGAGTTCGTCACCATCTCTAAAATCGAGAATTGGCCCCTGTTCGTTTTTTGTGTCGCGTTGGTTTGAAAAAATGAAAGACAACATTGAATTTTACGTTGAATTATTAGTTATTGTTTTGTTAAACTTGATTTTACTAAATTTGATAACAGCTTGTATGTGTTTTCAAACATTCGATAATATAAGTGAAACTTTTCTTCGTGAGATTGTAATTTTTGTGAAATTTTGTAATTCCCGTAATTTGTGCAATCTTGATTAAACGGATGAACCCAATAACGTCTTTTTTTTTCTCATGAAGAAATCGTCATCAGAAGATGACGTCGACATGCTGAAAGCGGTGCCACGCTACAACTGTGCTTCCGATGTGCGTATATACGATACATTTGTAGTAAGCTGAATTGAGAGCAGCGGTGGCCGAGTGGTAAAGGCCCCAGCCTACGAGTTGTAGGTCGTGGGTTCGATCCCAGCCAAGCCCATTACTTTGTATAATTTTTTCATCACCACTGCTCTCAAAACGGTGAAGGAAAACATCGTGAGGAAACCGGCATGTCCTAGAACCAAAAATTCGACGACATGTGACATCCATCAATCCGCACTGGGCCCGCGTGGTGGATTATGGCCCATGCCCTCTCTTAGAGAGGAGGCCTGTGTCCCAGCAGTGGGAACATTAATAAGGCTGATGATGATGAAGCTGAATTGTAGCGCAACGATTGTGGCGACGTAAATATTCGATACGTGTAGCATGTGGCGCTGGTGAGCGTCACACTTTCTGAGTGAATCTCCCGCAGCACATGCCAAATCGGACACAAAATACCCTAAGTAAGCCTGGCTGGATTTGAACCGTGACTTACAACTTGTAAGTCACCACGGCCGCCACTGCTCTACGTCTACAACAAAAATTTCAAATCACAGTTAACAAAATACAATAAAAAAAAGATACTCACTTCATATCTGAGACATTTTTGACATGAGAGCCTTTGTTTTTTAGAGTTCTCCTAAAACGAAAATAACATAATTATTTAATATGTATACCTATTACATTTCAATCAAATTTATTTTAATGTATAATTTATGCATCATCATTATTCTAGCCGAAGGACGCCCACTGTTGGACATAGGTCTTCCGTATTATAGATAACTTACACCCAGACACAGAACAAATGATCGTGCTTGTCACACAAACATTTGTCCTGGGTGGGGATAGAACCCACGACCTCCGGCATAGCAGTCAGAGTCACTAACAACTAGACCAACAGGCTAGTCAATATTTGTTCCGTGCGGGAATCGAACCCGCGACCTACAGCGCAGCAGTCAATCGCTCAACCACCGCGCCAGCCGAACCGTCAAAACTTCCAACACTGCGTTAATTTATTTAACAACTAGTGATCCTCCCTAGCTTCGCATATTGAATATATTATGCATGTATTATGCACATAAACCTTCCTCTTGAATCACTCTATCTATTAAAAAAAACCGCATCAAAATCCGTTGCGTAATTTTAAAGATCTAAGCATACATAGGGACAGCGGTAAGCAACTTTGTTTTATTCTATGTAATGATAGGATAATTAAAAAATATTACTTACTTCTTTAATCTGTTTCTTGCTAGAATTAGGCGTTTCTTTATTAGAGATTTAGGTTTACCAACCATTTTGGCGCGAGACTTGTAATCGTCGATTTAAATCGTGTTTTGTTTGCGAAGAGCGTAACGTCTAGTCTTGACAATGGCCTGCGCAGCACTGCCGCCCCTCCCCCGCAAGAGCCGATTCATTGCGCGTACAGTACGGCCACAAATTATATAGGTACAGATGTCAATCTACGTACAAACAAAGCGCGCTCGAACAACGCACACATACACCCGTATTCACAAACGTTACTATACGGTCTCACAGTGCTCGCGAGCGCACAGGGCAGGGTTTGTGAACTACGCAACACAAACGAACCAATCACAGAGCTCTATTTCAACGCTGTGCGTTTGCTTAGTCAAGGGTCGTTTGAGTATTGTTTGTGAATACGGGCGATAGACACCGTTCACCGACGCGAAAATCGGGCTCAACGAGGATCATGACGACCGCGAGGGTGTCACGTTTGAGGCGCGCGTCTGTGAAATTTTGCAACTACCACGATCATTTGTTGTGCATAATCCAACCCTAGCGCACGCGACCGCCGTGCGTAGGTATGTAAAGTGAAGTACATACATGAGATTGACTTCTGTACCTTTTTATTTTGTGGTACGGCTGTCGGATCTTAGCAAGTCTGACGTTAGGCTCTACGAATTTGAGCATTTGCAAAACTCGTACAAAAATAAGGGTTTTATAAAAATAAATGTCAATAACAGTTTTTAACAGCAATAACAACTGCAAATTGCATTTATTTGTTTACACCATTTATTTTTGTACGAGTTTTCAAGCGCTAAAATTCGCAGAGCCTAACTTCAGGGGGGCTACTCTCTTTCTCCGAAAAACGAAGTTTCGATCGAAATTTCAATTGTTTCCTACCACGTGTCAGTTTAATTAGACTCAGCGCAAAGGTGGCAACCAACCAAAGTCACTAGTGGCTATCGATAGCGACTTAACACACTTTTATAATTTTGTATACGGCGCGCCACACGTGTCACGTTGCCATACCCAACGTACTATTAACGACTAGACGTTCTACATATCGCTCCCGTCACCATGCCAAACCACCATGCGCTAGCAAACTTTCTGTAATAGACTCTATCATAAAACTTCGCAGCAGAAAATGGGTTTTACAATATGGTGGCTTCCAAACGCCAGTGGCTGTCGCTCGTTACTTATACCTACTGTTAAGAAATGTGGCAGTAGCTCGCGATAGCCATCGGTTGCTGTAGTCGGTGGTCCGTTTGCGCCGAGCCTTAATTTCCGAAATTTCATGACAACGAAATTTCGGAGAAAGAGAGTAGACGTCCTGACTCGCCAAGATCCGACGGCCGTACTGTACAAATTATTCGAAGTTCGAACTTCGAACAATAATGTTATCCATAGACATAAAAAGGCCGTATATCAAAAGTTTGGCAACTAAATAATGTTTTAGATCGTGAAAGGTTCATAAAAATACACGCACTAGTTTTTGTCTGATCTTCGCTTTTTTGTTTGTTTTTTATAATAAACTAGCTTTTGTCCGCGGCTTCGCTCCCGGCAACAGATTATTCTACTCTACTCTACCCTACTCTACCCTACTCTACCCTACTCTACCCTACTCTACCCTACTCTACCCTACTCTACCCTACTCTACCCTACTCTACCCTACTCTACCCTACTCTACCCTACTATACCCTACTCTACCCTACTCTACCCTACTCTACCCTACTCTACCCTACTCTACCCTACTCTACCCTACTCTACCCTACTCTACCCTACTCTACCCTACTCTACCCTACTCTACCCTACTCTACCCTACTCTACCCTACTCTACCCTACTCTACCCTACTCTACCCTACTCTACCCTACTCTACCCTACTCTACCCTACTCTACCCTACTCTACCCTACTCTACCCTACTCTACCCTACTCTACCCTACTCTACCCTACTCTACCCTACTCTACCCTACTCTACCCTACTCTACCCTACTCTACCCTACTCTACCCTACTCTACCCTACTCTACCCAACTATAACCTATTTTTTTTTCATAAGAACCTTCTCCTGACAGTAACAAACACAACAAAAAAAGAATTAGCGAAATCGGTTCAGCCATTCTCGAGTTTTGCGCTTACTAACACATTTTGCGATTCATTTTTATATATAAGACTAGCGACCCGCCCCAGCTTCGCACGGGTACTGATATTGAATATATTATGTATCTATTATGCCCATAAACCTTCCTCTTGACTCACTCTATCTATTAGAAAAAACCGTATCAATATCCGTTGCGTAGTTTTAAAGATTTAAGCATACATAGGGAGGAAGCAACTTTGTTTTATACTATGTAATGATTACACCAAGATATTAGAAAAAGATTATATATGAAATTGTTTAGCAAGTAGTCTAGTTAAACATACTAAGTTGATACGACAAATGGGCTTTCCTAAAAAAGGATTATTGTACACACCAATATGAACAACTTTTACTACGAGACCAACACAAAAATCACGAAAAATAGTCCCGCTGCTTCATAGATTTTGTCGAGTTATGTGAAAATTAAATCTATAGAGCAATTTTCGGGATTTTTGGTCCCATAGTAAAAGTTTTCACGAAAGATTTCACCGGTGGGGGTTCAGAGTCATGTACTGGATGAGTGGTATTCGTTTGTGCGACGATGTGAAACAAAGACTCCTGTATATACCGGGACACAGTAACAGTGATGTAAATAATAAAATAAATAACTTACGTGTCGCGAATAATGTCTTTCGGAACTGTAAAAAATCCCTGGATTTTTCAATGGATTTTTATATGTTTAACTGACGTCCGACTAGCGCTGTACACCGATGCAGACTGACCGCGAAAATGACCACTTACGATTTTTGTACGAAAGCTAGGCACGCGAAGTAGTTGCTCTTGCGTTATCTAGGTATATCTATATCTGTGGTGCAAAGACGTTAAAAAACAGATTAAACTTACTGATCATCATCATCAGCAATGTCTTCATCTTCATTCTTGTCTTCATCATCGGCTTCGTTCTCATCACTACTGCCTTCTTCCATTAAACTGAAACAACACAATCACACATAAATTGACGTAATTAGGATCATACAAAGGACTATGAAACAATTTGTGGACGGCGAGCAATGGGTAGCTCGCTGTACAGTCGTCTGGAAAGAGTGCAGACCAAGCTAAGTCGTCGACACCGCTCTCTGTTCCCGTTCGCCTCAAGGAGTTGTCGGCAAATGTAGAGGCCCAACTGCAGGGCCGAAGCCTACTGAGGCCTTGGTCTAGTTTCTGAAAGGAAGGTCCGACCCCAGTATAAATGCTAAGAAGGAACGGGATGGATTGTTTAGCCAGTAAGAGTCTGATATCTGTTTTTTCAATGTTTGTAAATGTGAGTACCATGGAGTAATTTATGGTTTAAAGTTGTTTGACGTAAATGACCATGGCAGTTGAGAGTTTGTCATGCTCACTCAAATGTCTCGCTGATGGTGGCGCGTGTGTTGGATCATTCGGTTCCCTTCATAATGGTTGAGCTGAGTGGTGCTGATATACGCGTCATGTCCGTGAACGGGCGCTGTCAGTTGGGACTGGTCATCTCTTAGCTGCCAGTGGTTTATTTTAATTGGTTTAGAACATACTTTACGTACTTTTTTATTATTTTAGTTACATTGTTCTCGCATCATAGCAGCGACAAAAATATGTAACCTATATATTTGTAAAACACAACATGATTAAAAAGAGTGTCCATGGAGTTTCTTGCACATTCTTCTCCATTGAGACCTACTTTTTGGAATGTGCAATTAGCGTCATTTTTTTCCTGACAGACCGACTTTATGACTTTTCAAAAGTGCCTGTAAAGGTTTATTTGAAATAAACGCTTTGAATTTGAATTTGAATTTTGAATTTGATACTGTTTCCCTGCTCCTCGCAAGGACGGGTTTCGGCAGTAGATTTCGGCCGACCACAAATTAAGGACTATGAACCGATTTAACTACTGCGGTCTTCCTGTCCCATTGTTATTTAGGTGTCTTCAAGGCTAGAGTGAATAGGCTCTTAAACTGTTTAGGTCCAAGCGATCGCACACCTAGTATCTTTCTATTATGTCTCTAATTACGGTATTTATTTATAAGAACTTCATACAACACAAAGATACACAGACGGATTTAATGCCTTTGGCATTCTCTACCAGTCAACCTAGGGTGGTGAAGAGAAAACATGGCAGGTGCAAAAAAAAATTTTATTTCGATCCAGGGTATCCTAAAGCATACATAAGGCGATATTGAACGCCAGCGATCTTGAATGAACAAAAGAGGAGCTAGCGTCACTTCCCGCGCACCAATTATATGAATAATAATTCGTCCTTCATATATTAAACTTTATAAATAAAAGCCGTACATCAAAAGACTGGTAATTAACTTCCACGGTGTAAATGTTTCATAAAAAATACCCGAAGCTTTTTGCCGGATCTTCACTATTTTAGTGTTCAAACTAAAAAAAACTAAAGTACTTTTAAAAAACTTATCATGTACATTAAGTACGGCCGTCGCATCTTGGCGAGCCTGTAGTTACGCTCTGCGAATTTTAGCGCTTGAAAACTCATACAAAAATAAAGATTAAACAAAAAATAAATGTTTTCAACAGCAATAACAGGGAGCGGATCCAAGCTCTCACCTTAGGGCCGGGACATATAAACACGATACGACGTCGTACCACGATGCGGCGTCGTTTCACGATGCGACGTCGCGTCGTGGGAATCTACGACGAGCATCGTAAAAAACTACATCGCGACATCGTAACGTGCCATGACGTGAATTGTCGCAGTTAATTTCGAGAAATGAACCGCACTAGACGCGTCCTGCCCCTGCTGTTGTTAAGAAGACGGCTAAAGAAAAGACAGAAACTCAGAAGATACTGGATCCACCCATTTCTTTTAGTCATGAATAACGGGAGCCGTGTATCGTGGCACGTTACGATGTCGCGACGTAGTTTACTACGATGCTCGTCGTAGATTCCCATGACGAGACGTCGCATCGTGAAACGACGCCGTATCGTGTTTATATGTCCCTGCCCTTAGTCTTCGTGGTATTTTTTCTACATCGATATAAATGTACTACGCACTGTGACTCTTTCGATTGAACTTCTTGCTTTATTTCGTCCAAATCATTGTCAAGTTTTCTTCTTTTTGTTTCTAATACTTTCAATTCTTGACTAGGTCTTCTTGTCCTTGGTGTATTAGATAATAGTTCAGTTGACGTCTGAGTTTGTTCCGTTTGACTATTATGGGACGTCTGTACCAATTCCGATTGCCATTTTTTTTTTGAGTTTTTTGATTGATCGCATTTTTTTTTTGTATTTTTGCCTTTTAATTGTTTAATATTCGAATGTTCAGTTTGTGTTGACATTTCCTTAGTGTTTGTTTGAGTATTGTCACTTGGAGTAGTTGGAAGAGAAGGCAGCAGCTTTGTAGGCAAAGCGTCCGGTCGAAGTTGCGGTTTATAAATAATATTCGATTGTTCAAAATGAAGACAACACACATAATGACTTTTTGGCTTTATTTCTGGCCTGGCTAAGTCGGGCCTGCCAATCACTTCGGTCCATGTTTTACGCCTGCAAAAAATAAGAATAATAAAATAGGACAGGTCTAAGGAAGGAGCGGTACCAAATAAGAATATGATAGATTGACAGGATGTAATAATAATAATTATTACATCCTGTCAATTATATTGACAGGATGTGACGTCACGCCGTACTGTCAAAGCGATTAGATTAAAGAACTCAGAGATGAATAAAATTTAATAACTAAATTCTGATTAAACTTTTTTCATTAACAGTTTGTAAATAAATTATTTTTTTCGTAAATAAACTGTATTTTGAAAATATCTTGCCTCGATTTGACAGTAAATCGTGACGTCACAACATGGCAATCGTTCCTTTTCTCATTTGGCATGCATTGTACCTACCTAGATAAGAGACGGACAGACACACAGATATGACGCATTTATAATAGTTCCCGAACCTGAACAACCCCAAAAATGTATAATTATGAATCAATAATTCCTACTAATAAATAAAATGCGTTCCAAATAAGAATAAAATCGATTGCCATGTTGTGACGTCACGATTTACTGTCAAATCGAGGCAAGATATTAACAAATTCAGTTTATTTACGATAAATTTAATTTATTTACGAAGTGTGAACGAAAAAAGTTTGACGGCGCATCGATGACAGCTTCATGTTAGACGTCAGAATAAGAGTGATAGCTGTCACTCTAGCGGAGCGTCGGGCGGGTGGGAGCACGGCGGCCATGTTGAAGAGCATTTTTCGAACGAGGACCGACCGTGCACCACGTGCTAGACGAATCGCTGATATTCTGCGTCATCCTAGTGTGAAGTGCTATTATCTTAGTAAATCTGATTATTAATTGACTTTAATTAGAATATAGCACAGTCATTTTGTGAATCAAGCTTTGTTAATCCAAATTATAGTGATTTTGATTGAAACTCGAGTGTTAATTAAAATTACAATTCCTTGCCCAAGTCCCCACGCCTGACCAACTATGGCGGATTCTGATGAAGGCCCTCCTGCGCCTACAAGTTTAATCAGAAGCCAGTTTTTAAATTTTACTCATCTCAGAGTTCTTCAATTTTGCAAATCATATCTTCGATTTGACAGTACGGTGTGACGTCACATCCTGGTTATCGAACCTATTCTTTAATTTGGAACGCATAGTACATTGAATGATTATTATTAACATTTATTTATTTATTTATTTTTTTTAGATATCGCTGTTAGCGATAAGACCGCCTTTGTACCCATAAATTTAAGTTTCTGTATAAGTTCTGTAACTTTTTGGTGTAGGTACAATAAAGTTTAATCTATCTATCTATTTATCAATTTATTATTAACTATATGTTATATCACAGGGCGAATTACCTGTGTTTGTTTACGCTAACAAGTAACAGCACGACAAGTTGAGACATGGGGCCAATTCTCGATTTTCACCATTAATTTCGAGTTCGAGATTGCAATTCTATCTCTACATCTATCAAAAAATATCTATCTCTAGCAAAAAAGACGAATTGAGTAGAATTCCTTATTCTCAGTCAAAATCTTACTAATATTATAAATGCGAAAGTTACGATGTTTCATGTTTGGATGTTTGTTACTCAATCACGCCAAAACGGCTGGGCGGATCTGGATGAAATTTGACACAGGCATAGGACACACTCCGGAATAGGACATAGGCTACTTTTTATCCCGGAAACCACAACCCCAATACCACGCGGGCGAAGCCGCGGGCAAAAGCTAGTAGAAATATATTTCACAAAACTGTCGAGTCGAGTGAAGATAATGTTACCATTTAGAAGAATCGCACGTTCCAATTTATGTAGTTATGAGTAAATTAATGATTTGGTTTTTAAACGCGGATCAAAAATATTTTCTTATGTATAAAACGAAACGTTTAGTCTAAAAATAAACAGCGAAACAAATAACATTTAAATTAATTTTTTAATTGCTGACAAGAAAAAAATATTTAAAAAAGAATAAAATAAAAAAATATTTAAAAAAGTTATTATTCCTATTATTTTTTAAAATATTATTTATTAATTAGCATAAAAATAAGAAATTAAAAAAATAACAAAAGAAATATTATTATTAATTAATTTTTATATATATTTTTTAATTATTCTAATTATTTTAAACTTACCATATTTTATACATTTTTAAATACTTCATAAACAAAACAAATGATTTATTATTAATATTGTAACAAACTATAAGACCACTAGCGTCATCTCGATAAAGCATTATGCATTACGGTTACTTACGGTAGAACGTAGTTCCGCAACTCGATACTAGATGGCGGTGAACAAATACGATTACTAAACCAAAGAACACACAGTGTTTCACCCTAACAATCTAACAAAATTCAACGAATTCACTCAGAAATAACGTATCTCTCCAATCGACATGACATCTCTACTGCTCGGAAGCACTCGACATGAACTCAAACGTTATTCTTCGACAAATGTCGAATTCGACATCCCCAGAATAGCAACTTTGAAAATTTGTCGAAAAAATGACGTAATTAGAAATTTTTGTCGAGTTCGTCACCATCTCTAAAATCGAGAATTGGCCCCTCGCCGCGCCGCGCGATTGTGTTGCAAGTTTCGTAGGTAGGTATTTTCGCGTCTGTCCGTCAAATGTTATCACAATTTTATACTAATAAAAGTAGCTTTTTAGACGTTGTTAAAATAGTGTTTAAAATAAGTAAGTATAACGTTTCTATATAACAAAAATGTGTAAATCTGCTGTCTAAAAGGTCATCTAATGCTTAAAATAGGTTAGGTATTAAAAACAAATTTTATACGATCAAAATTAGTATGTAGTACATAATTTATCACTTACCTTTCGTCACTGACAGGTAAATGGAAGAATGATAGGTGTTTATCCCTCATTTTACTCGATCTGCACCCATCTACAGCACAATAGGCACCAGACGGCATCGAAGGTACGTGTACGAACGAATTGAAATATTAAAAATAAACAACGTGCGTGCCCTTCGCTTGTGAAAACCGCACTGAATTTAGTCCGCTAACGGCTCGAGACCGCTCGCGGCTCGGCCGGGCGGGAGGTAATTATAGCGCACAAGTACATGGAGTGACGGAGGCCTGGTTATAATTTGTGCCGCTCTGCCGGGGGAGGTAATTATAGCGCGCTTCTACACGGAGTGGAGTGACGGAGGTACGGTTATATGTATTATCTATACAGTATTGTAACTCGGTCGCATGTTTAAAATAAATGCCTACTGACGCGCGGGACGTAAATACGGCAGGGATGGGTTCCCTACGTGAAATCGAATGACGATTATAACTTCTATAACCTCTCAAAAATCAATTGTGATGAAATTCGTACGATGTTTAAACTCTTAAAATACACTGCAAATCGAATATATATCATTTAAAATGGGCCTTTCGAGATTTTGATGCATCGAGATAGTGAACTGTCGCGCTCATAATTCATCGATTTCATGTACTGTCGAGCAAACGATTTCAAGCTAATGGTGGCTCAAGAGATATATTAAGATGAGTCCTCGTAATTAAACAATTTTTTTACGTTAATTTTAATTTAAGAATACTTGATTGAATATTTTTTTTTTTATATGTGTTTGTTGACTATATTACCTCCATTAATCCGAAGACAAAAACATAAAACAAGTAGGTAACTTTCCTCGATAGAAAAAAAATCCGAACTTACCCCTAAAAATAACATTTTATGAATTGTATGCCGTAGTCATGTACCTACTTTCTGTCACATTAAAATAATGAAAAATGTAGATAATATCTTATTAAACATTAATCAGAAATCAGTTTTTAAAGAAACATGAAATTGAATTTTTAATACATTTATGTATTAAAAATTAGTATGGCGCTTACGTTATTTTTTTCGAGCAGGTTGCATGTTTCCTCTCTCTATCTATTTACGTTGCTATCGCATAGTTCTATCACTTTCACACTTTTTGTCATTTTCGCAACAAGGTATCGTCTTAAAAGAAAAAAGAGAAAATAAACCTAAAGCCGCGTTTCCACTAGGCAACAATTGACGCGCGACCCGTGACGCTCAACATGTACGGCAACGCTGCACAACAGCGCGCGACGTTGCCAGCTGCTGCGCAACATGACGCGCGGCTTGTTGTTAGTTTAAAGGGCATCGTTACATTTCCTTTTTTTTTGTAGGTATTTTCAACTCACCAAAGTTGTTTTTTCTTTTTGACGCATTTTTCGACAAAATTATAACCACTGCCGCTGAAATCAACACAAGTTCCTCTGGCGACATGTTGGCGACGACTGACGTAAAGTAGTAGATGCGTAGACAGACAACTTTGTTTTACAAAAGTTCCGCACTGACTTTCAACATGTTGGGCAACTTGTTGTGAAAAATTGTTGCGCGTCAATTGTTGCCTAGTGGAAACGCGGCTTAATCGGAACATATTCATCACATTGCTACATACTTCTCCGTCTGCCTCTGTCTTTTACGAGCACGGCTTTCTTCCAGCAGCGTTTCCTGGTGCAACTCCTCATGCCGTCTCGCTTCCTCCTGCAGGATCTCCTCTACCATCGTCTCGCTCACTCCCGTGGCCAGCGCAGTCCGTTGGCGGATCTTCGACAGAGGGGTCTGGTCTATCCCCTCAAACGTCTTCTTCAACTCCTCATACTCTTGCTCCAAGTAGTTATATACTTTGGCGACGATTATTTTCGTTTGATCCTGAGGACGAAGTACAATTTTGAAATATACAGTCATTTATATTAATACGAGTTACACCTGTAAAAATTAATGAAGATGTACGGCTAATATCCACCCTTACGTTGTTGAGACATCTACAGTCCGGACTAAGCGTTTCGCCTCGTCGTTTATACCGCGTACATCGAGGGACTGGAACATTTTGCCGGCTGCAGTCTTTCCGTCTGATTATAATTTAGGTGTCTTCAAGGCTAGAGTGAATAGGCTCTTAATAGTCTAGTACGCCTAACCATCAACGATAGCATCACTGCTTACCATCAGGTGGGATCGCAGTCAAGCACTAGTTTATAGCAATAAAAAATGTACACTATCGCAACAATTATTTTTGCCTTCATTCTACTTTCCTTCTACCATTGCCTACTATCACTAGTAATTAGTCGCTCAATTAGTATTTTACAAGCTTTTTATTAGCTTGCAATGTAACTATGTATGTCCGGCTCAAATCTTGCAACGCAATTTTGAAGCAGATTTCTTCACCCGATTGAACTGCAATTTTGCATGCAGGTGTAAATCGCATGACAATGCAATATTATGATGACATGGAGCTGATGTGATGATGGAGCTGGAAGGTAGCCATAGGAGCTCAGCAATAAAAAAACTCAACCTTATCTTGTTTAAGCTCATTGGATTTGAATTGACAAGTACTTTGATCCTATATGGTAGTCAGGGTGTGATGATGGAGTTGCAAAGTGGCCATAGGAACTCCGTTATACAATTAGATAACCCTAACGCGTTTGTAGTTTTCGGAAAGGTCTTGATGAGTATTAATAATTAAAGGTATATACCGCTATAAAATCTTGTTATGAAAAAAAAAACTTGTTTTAAAAATCAAACGTAAAAATTACAAGGGAACGTGACAATGGCAAAGTCACTCGCATTCCTCTAAATACTTGAATGTTAGATCGTAGGGACCCTGCAGAAGGGTCGAAGCCAATTAGGGCCAAGGGTTTGCGTCTGAAAAGGAAGGCTCTGGCCCTGGTATGTACCTATGGCAATGTAGGAACGGGGTAGGCTGTTTATTCAGTAGAGTCTGACACTTGTTTTCGGCTCCGCTCAAGAGCGGGACTCGTCATTGGATGATTTTTACCTACCATAAAAAAAAAACTACATTCCTTATGAGGAGACATTTGCTAAAACACTCACCGCTTGTATTCCTTCTGCCGTGTGAGATACTTCTGTTTTGCATTTTGGACAAAATAATTTAATTTCGTTCTCCTTCTCCTTAGACTTTGAGCCACCGGATACCTCATCCTGTAAGAAAAAAGGAAACTTTTATAAATTGAAGTGTACGTTAATACCACAGATATTCATCAAGAGTGACAGATTAATAATTATAGTTCGTTTTTTAATCCTAGACTACGATTTGACAACTTAAAATGTCAAACTCCAAAAAATTGGGGACATATTTCTAGAGTGTGACATTCTGAGTTGTCAAATCGTAGTCTAGAAAAAACGAACTATAGCTAAACATTATAAAGTCATTACACACACATGGAAATATTGTCCAAACAGGAATGAAGTCAGTATACAGTACGCTTTTCTCATTGTATTTTTTTTTTAGGCATAATGTAGTATTTTTACACACAAAGAACCATATTTATTTTTAATGAATACAAACGTAAATAATACAAATATAACTAGGTATTCAATCATACATTTATTACAAAATTACAAATTAGCTACAGAAAAATAGTTTCTTCGGTTTCGACTATTACGAAACGCCTTGTTAAACTTTAATGTGTAATATATTTGTGAGCTGTGGTGGCCGAGTGGGAACGGCCCCGACTTACGAGTTGTAGGTCGCGGGTTCGAACCCAGCCAGGCGCATTACTTTGTGTAATTTATTTCATCACCACTGCTCTCAAAACGGTGAAGGAAAACATCGTGAGGGAATTGGCATGTCCTAGAACCAAAAATTCGAAGACATGTGACATCCACCAATCCGCACTGGGCCCGCGTGGTGGATTATTTATTTTATTTATTTATTTATTTTAAAATTGTGTAAATAACACCCTTACAGCTCAACGCCAATGCGATGTTATTACTATTATTATAATATTAAGGCATACAAAAATTAAATGGTTATTTAAACATACAATATACCTAATATTATGGCCTATTCCCTCTCCTAGAGAGGAGGCCTGTGTCCCAGCAGTGGGAACATTGATGATGATGATGTGTAATATACTCGCATCCTTATAAATAACTTTTGCAGTTCGCCTAAGTCCTTAGATAAAAAACGATCACACAATTTATAAAACTTATCTTGTAAAGAATTTGCCGATTCATTTGTTCGCAAACAATGACGTATTATATATAGACACGTCATGAACTAACATCGCGGCGCTTAAAAACGGCGAAAATACTAGATAACTACTTATACGCGTAAAGAAAGGGAAAGAAAATATGACATCGTATGGTGGAACGCCTTTGCTAGAGAGAGATAAATATACATCTTCAGTTACATCACAGGATAAGTAATAGTAAAACTACATTTTCATTGGTCGAGCGCATGAGTGACGTAGCTATACCTTCATGCGCCGGCCGCCATAAGATGGCGGGCGGCGGCGTCAAGAAAAATAAAATAAAAATAGGTTGTTTGGTGAACTTACGCATGAAATGACACATTTTTGTCTTTAACTTTTGGGGTATAATTTGTACATCGTCTGAACATACACGACGGCATGCTTTCTTTATGTTTCGCACAGGTTTACACATACGATATAAATTAAAAACAAACGTAGCGTCGCGCGGCAGGTTGGTGCGTAACTAAGCGCGATGTTGTCAATTGCCTTCATTTCATGTTGTCATTTTAGAGCGCGGACAACGTATCTATAGTTTTATACATCATTGTTCGCAAACGCTTTTTACAGTCTAATAACTCCGATTTCAGTTTCCTCTTGCGTGGAGTACTTGCAGAAAGATCAGCAGTAGTTTGAGTTATGCATGAAGTGGCAATAGTTAAATCAATTTCATTTGACGATGAAGCACTAGTTGTTTCTGTTTGACATGAATTATTTATTATACACCGTGAAATTTAAATGGCTGTTTTCCCGCGGCAGAAGACTTGCCATAAGGAGTACTTTTGAAGCATACAGTAAAAATGAAAAAATAAAAAGTTTTTTTTTATAAGTAAATATTAAAAATATTCATCAACTCAAAAAAGCGAAAACAATAGTAACATTAGACGTAATTTATAGGTACTACTAAAGTCGCATGAGCAGCCTGCCGTCAAAGGAAACCGATTCATTATATATTTAAACCAAAATAAGCTCTCGCACGTTGTGATACGTCATAATTAGTTTGCACTATACAGGTCCATTTTTGGTTTTTAATATTTAATTTTTTTATCAAACGTTTGTATTACCAAGACACAAACACTTCGCTGAGGGAAAACAACCATTAAAATTTCACGGTATATATAGTTGTTATTACCATTTGTGTAGGTTTGTCAACTTTTTTAAGATTTGGCAAATTTAAACTCGGCAGACAATTTTTTTTTAGTAATTTTCTAACACTGTTTTTTATTATGTCTTCTGGGTGAAAATGGGCTTGACAGACGACATGCTTGGGTTGGGACTTATTTATCAAATCCTCTCGGTCAATTAAGCGCAGCCACTGAAAGCGTCTGAAATGAAAAGCACATTTAATATACCTATAATAAAAATAAAAAACTGGTATAAAAAAATACGTTTTTTTTGCGATATAAACAGCCGTATCTGTTTTATTCGTTAACTTAAAAGTTTCGTTTTTTCACAGCTTGAAGGGACTATGGTTTTAATTTCAACTAGATACATCACGCATTCTCGAGATAAAGGGACTTAACAGACCGACATACAGATAAACGAAGGGACAACGAACTGATCCTATCTGAACAAATAAATAAAATAAATAAATAAGGGTTCCGTTTTTTCCTTTTGAGGTACGAAACCCTAAAAATGAATAAAGTGACTAAAATATTACCTACTAGCTTCTGCCCGCGACTTCGTCCACGGAAAATTTCTTGTTTTAACATATTTAACTCTGTTCCTATACAATTTCTCGAGATAAAAAAACAAACTTTACTTCTTTATTATATTATTAATAATAATCATAAAATATAGCCTATGACACTCAGAAATGAAGCAGCTTTCTATCAGTGAAAAAATTTTTGCAATCGAACCAGTATTTCCAAAGATTACCTCCTACAAACAAAAAAATAAAAAAACAAACTTTACTTCTATATTATATTAGTGTAGATAATTAAAAGAAACACTAAAACAACATTTAAAACTAACGCCTATCTCTTAGACTATAATCGAATTTGTTGTTATCATTCGAACTTTGCTTTATATGTATATCTGATTTACAATTAGTCAATTATTTATTTTGAATTACGATTTTCTAACTGTAAGTAGGTTTTTTTATTTTATGGTAGGTAAAAATCATCCAATGACGAGTTCCGCTCTTGGGTGGAGCGGAAAACAAGTGTCAGACTCTTTACTGACTAAACAACCTACCCCGTTCATACATCGCCATACATACCAGGGCCAGAGCCTTCCTTTTCAGACACAAACCCGTGGCCAGGGACCGATAGCGCTTTCCTTTTATAGGGTTTTACCCCGGGTTTTGAAGAGCTAGGATATTTTAATTCAATTAAAAACCCTCATGGTTTTGCTGGATAGTTTTTCAGCTAACCTTCTCGAGGGAAACCCATGCATTGACTTTCCCAAAAAAATATCTGGGTTTTTACAGCCGAATACAAAAAGCGCTAACAATCAACTATCCCATTCTGAAAGGGAAACCCCTTCGTAAGCGCTAACCAATATATTAATTCATGCGAGTTTAAACCGTATTTTTAACGACATAAGAGGGATTTGAAGCCAGTAGCAGCCGTGCGGACGAGTTCGGCAATTCTAAGGCACACAAAGATAAGCCCGACCGATCACCACGTCAAGCTAAAATATAAGTTACTGTCTTTGCTTTAAAAGCTAGTGTGCCGTGCGTCGTGTCAGTCAGTGCAGCGAGGCCTTCGCCTACGCCTAGCTACGCTACTGTCTATACGTCATTGTATTAATACGCATATAACTAAAATTACCGGTTATTACCTTCCTCCTTCCTAACGGAAACCGGCATGTTCTAGAACCAAAAATTCGAAGACATGTGACATCCACCAACCCGCACTGGGCCCGCGTGGTGGATCATGGCCTGTCCCTCTCCTAGAGAGGAGGCCTGTGTCCCAGCAGTGGGAACATTAAAAGGCTGATGATGATGAACTAAAATTACTGGCGCAAGAAAATATCCTTTTATTAAGTGGAAAGCAATAAAGCATTTGGTTTACCCATTAAAGGTTAGGTTAGCGCTTACCCTTACGATATCGCTTGGGTTTCCTTCTCAATCGGCTTTCCCTAGTATTTCGCTAAGTATACGTACAAGTTTTCCAAATAAAGGGATAGCCGATTGTAAGGGAAACCCCTTCAAAGGGTTTTGAAAATTAATCCGCTCGTCCGGTCCCTGCCCGTGGCAACTGTAAGTAGGTGAGAAACTAAAGTAACTGAGAAATCGGCATAACCAAACGTAGGAGCAAATCAATTGACAGATCAAAAGTAGAAATTAAGCCTACCTACTTCCTCCGTGTGATAGAAAACTAACACAACAAAAAAGAAGTAAGTAGGTATCTCAAAATCAAGTAAAAATTATATGCTAGAATGAATCAGAATCAGAATAATTTATTTGTAAAACATAGCCTGTGTGCGAGGTGTTCCAGTTTGGTAGATCTTCCTTGCTTTGCCTACAGGCGTACAAATATTTAGGTACATACATAATTATAATTGTCCATTTTTCATCGAACCTTTGAGGTGAAGTAAACTTACAAATCGTTAATAAATTCAAAATTAATCGATACATCATTACAAATTAAAATAGTTTCAATAAACATCATCGAGTAACATTTCATAAAAAATCTACACTAATATAATAAAGAGGTAAAGTTTGTTTTTTTGTTTGTAGGAGGTAATCTCTGGAACACCTGGTCCGTTTGGAAAAATTTTAGCAACAATAGAAAGCTGCTGTACTCCTGAGTGACATAGGCTATATTTTATGTACGCGGGCGAAGCCGCGGGCAAAAGCTAGTAAAAAATAAAATATAAAACAAAATTTAGGACCATTAAAATAGATCAAAACATTTATGTGGTTTTAATAATGTAAGCACTAAAACTGTCAATATAATAGGCATGAGTGACTAACTTACCTTTCTTGATCATTAGGTAATCTGAACAGAGACAATTCAGGAATTGATGAATTGTTAAGACACCCAAACACACAGCAATACGTTCTCCTGCGAGTATCCGACATTTTGTTTTGATAGCGGTGCCGAAAAGCAGTGACGCGCGAACCTCGTGCAGTGTTAGCCTCGACTGGCGCACTGAGAAACGGGTCGGGATTTTGTTAGTGTGCGTGCGTCGACGCGTAGATACTATGGCGCACACATACAAGCCGCGCGCGCTGCGTTTGTGTGAAGATAACCTACTTCCCCTCTATACTATGATCCGACGGCCGTACTGTAAGTATTGTAGAATGATATACAGTGTGTAAAAGTAGGCTTGCCAGGTGTCCGGCTTTAGCTGGACATGTTTGGCTTTTTTCGGTCGCGTCCGGCCAAATATGTACCTACGTGTTCGGCCTGTCAGGCTTTTCGTCAGAGTGGTAATAAACAAAATGGTAATAAAAAAAAAAACATTTTAAATTCGTAAACGAGTTTTTTTTACCATAAATATTATATCCATTTTTTAATAAATAAAATATCGAATATACATAATTATATTTGGCATACTCCATCTTCGATCTCATCCTCACTTTACTCGTATAAATACTTTTTTCAACGCCAAGCTGTAAGAACGTTATGTTTGACAATAAAAAAAACATGTCCGGTTTTTAGGGCAAAATGTCCGGCCTTATATAGTGCGCAGCCCGGCCTTTGCATTTTATGGCCTGGCAACCCTAGCTGCAGCAGACATTTCAGTATTTTAACAAAAAGTTTTTATAAAAGTACTAGTCTATCGCTAAGACCAGACCAGGGGTGGCCAACTTAATTAGACACACGGTCTACTGTTTACTAACTAGACTCTGCAAGATCTACCAATTACAAAATCAATCTATTATTATTTACGTACCACAACCAGACACAAAGTTTTGATAAATTTAACAATACAAATGACATGGCAAGCGAGTTCAAATGTTTTTACACAAAGCTTCAGTAAAAAAAAAACTGTCAAATTATGCGTAAAATCAGGTAAACGAAGAAAAAAGAACGAAGCAAACCCAAAAATATCAACAGACTTTTTTTTGATAAAGAAAAATAACGAGTTGATAAGTAATACATATGTATATACATATGCCCCACGATATAATCCTGCTAGCCCAAAAGTAAATACATTATTGCTGGTTAAGATCGACTGGATTAACTGCTGAGATCGACTAGTCGATCGCGACCATGACGTTTAAAATAAGATTGTTTTATTCCTGTTCTAGAGTGTGCAAGTGACAGCGGCAGCGTTAGACACGTTGTCTAGCGCCGTCTCTTTCCCACTGAAAGTAATACGAAGTAATACTGCTATAAGGGCTTGTGGTAGGCCCCCTAGTCGTTGGGCTTAGCAATTTGTACCTGCTCGAAGTCGCTTACCTCATCTCGGGCTTCCAAAACACATTTTAACACATTAATCTTTAACCTTGACTGCAATTTCTGTGGCACCCTTTTAAAATCGTCGACCATAGACAACATAAATTGTAGAATAGAATCTTCTTCGTCAGTTCTTCGATACAAAAATGATTTTAAAACTTTCGCAAGGTCTTTTAAAACTGTATCTGTTGTATCGCTTTTTATTTTGATTCTTTTTGGGATTATGTTTGTATGATTTAAATCACTTGGTCCTGGTACAGCTATGTTGATATAATTTTGGCTTTCTGTGTCGAATTCTTGACTTGGCATAAAATTTTGAGTTGTATTTATGGAGACTATTGGTGATAGAAACAGTAGTTGGTCGTAGTATTTGTATTTTTTATTCATAGCACCGCATTCGTTATTTGTATTGGCTAGTTCTCTCCTCTGTTTAACGAAAGCATCGCGAAGAGTTCTCCATCTTTTTTGCAGTAATTTTCCTGAAATAAAATTTTAAAAAAAGTTTTTCATACTGTTAAATTGTAATTGTTTTAATCCCGTCGAGGGTCGATACGGTAAATTAAACACTATTGATTTGTAAAGATTAAATTAAAAAATTAAGTACTTTTTAAAACTGGAATTAATATACGCCTGTACGAAATTTAATTTCTTTAATTAAACATCAACAGAGCGAGTTTAATGATCCATAGGTACCCTCCACGGGATTATAACCTAGCCAGCACTTACTCGTTTACAGAGCTTCATTATATCTACAGAAAGCAGATTTATCAACCATCAGAACAATTTTACTGTCGAAGAGGTTAACACACTTGAAAAGCCATTCGGAACTTAATGAAAACTAATTAAAATATTTTCCTAAGTCTACGGTCGAAAAATGGTTAATTATAGCTCTTCGATGAATAATGTACAAGGTTATCGATTAAGAACAAAATCATATCGCAAATGTGGCGCACAAACTATATGTAAGTAGGTACCTAAACATTATAAATTTCTTCGAGAAATAAGTTATAAATTAATAACATAAACCTTACAACAAAAAAGTTTAATTTATTTTGGCACTGATTTAAAGGAGCAGTTGTAAATAGCGGTTTTGGTAAGTTAAAAAATATAAATGGGAGGTTTAATAACTAGTTCAGCAGTTAAAGCTAAGCAGTAAAATAAACAAAAATGAGTAATAAAAAATAATAAAACTGATCGGCGGAATACAAAATTGAGCAGAAAAATAATTAAATGGGCAGTAAAAATGAATGAATGGGCAGTTACGTGTGGGCAGTAATAAATCAGAATTTGTCGGAAAGAAATCTCATTCTAAGCAATTCTATAAATAATGAGGTTGTAAGTTAGTGTTGAGATAATAATATAGCGGTGTGACGAACGGGCAGGGACAGATAGACGAAGTCGCACCATAAGTGTTCCTTTTTTTAACCGACTTCAAAAAAAGGAGATGGTTCTCAATTCGGTTGTATTTTTATTTTTTATTTTTTTATATTTCTTACCTCAGAACTCCTTCGTTTATGGACCGATTTGAAAATATTTTTTTTTTCACCTTGTATCATATGCTTCCAGATTGGTCCCATTTTTTTGAAAATGGAGTTCTGATGATAGGATCCATGAAAAATCGAGGGAACTCCTCAAATTGTATAAGCAACTATATGGTGATTTTGGTATTTTCTTCGAGATCTTGAGCATTTACGGTCAAAAAGTATCATTTGATGAAGTGGAGCTGATGAAGAAGACCAGGAATGGCGAACGAAACTTCATACTCAGATATCTATAAGCTCCGCCCAACTAACGAACATTTGAGCTCTCTTTTCATTGAGTTCGGGTGTCACCGCTCGTTATGATCTGCCGATCTATTTATCGATCTGCCCATTCCATCATTTTTACTGCCCATTTAGTTATTGGACAGCTCAATCATTTTTAGATATTGACATTGTATGATAAAATAACCGACAAGTTGTTTTTTTTTTACTGTCCATGTTTTACGGTCGCAATAAATAATGAACTGCCATTAAATTAAATAACTGCTCAATATGTTTTTGAACTGATCATAATAACATCTCAAATATTTAAATAACTGCTCAAAAAATTAGTTCCCATTTATTTTGCATTATATTTGTATTCAAGACCTTCTATCATTAGATAGTACGTAAAAAAAGCATTTAGCAACACAGGTCACCGGTGGCCTGTGTTGACCTGTGTTCTCTATGAAAAAAAGATATATAGGTATATATTCGAAATTCCCATTTTTAAAGTGTTCGAATTTGTAGGGAATAAGGTCTAAAATAAAATACCTATTAACAATTGTTTATGCTATAATTTTTTTTACGAGTTTTCAAGCGCTAAAATCGCAGAGCCTTACTTCAGACTCGCTAAATTCCGACGGCGAAAGTATAGCAAGAAATAA
Source organism: Mythimna loreyi (assembly GCA_029852875.1). Taxonomy (NCBI): domain Eukaryota; kingdom Metazoa; phylum Arthropoda; class Insecta; order Lepidoptera; family Noctuidae; genus Mythimna; species Mythimna loreyi. The sequence continues at coordinate 7,426,033 of CM056807.1, read as the reverse complement.
TTTATGTACTGCTTATGCGTTCCAAATAAGAATAGGAAAGCCGATAACCTCGACCTGTTAAATATTGAGTGAAAAGTATGGTTTGCAAATAATAACTTTTTGCGCATCAATACAACTGTTTTTTTTTTTGTTTTGTATTACTAAGTCTTAGTTAATTCTAGGTGAAGTAAAAATTAAAAAGTTATTGTTTAATATAAATTAGCTAAATATATTATTTTAAGTCATTAATAGTTTAAAAGAAAAACTATTTTCATTCATATTTTCATTGTTAGGAACAATTCGCCTTTTTCTTCCATTTACCACTACTCAGACACATCACACAGTAACACAGAGATAAACAAAACTGTAGAACTGGATTCTGATTAAACTTTTATCGTTCACAATTCATAAATAGATTTTAAAAAATGTCTTTTTCTGTTCACCCTTAGATTATAAAACAAAATTTTTCACCCTACTCAATTTCTGCGATTTGACAGTACGGCGTGACGTCACAACATGGCCATCTATCCTATTGTCATTTGGAATGCATTGAAATCGTTTTTTTTTTACCCAACTACGGCGAAGTCAAAAAACCTTACCATGACAAAACAAATATGCTTAAAATAGCTGTAATATACTGTATGTCTACATCTACACTAATATAATAAAGAGGTAAAGTTTGTTTTTTTCCTTGTAGGAGGTAATCTCCAGAACTACTGGTCCGATTGGAAAAAAATTAGCAACAATAGAAAGTTGCTTTACTCCTGAGTGACATAGGCTATATTTTATGTACGCGGGCGAAGCCGCTGACAAAAGCTAGTTATTAATTTGTAGTTAGTAAAACAAAACAACTTACCGTACTTTCTTTTCTCTTCAACCGAAGCATGATGGTCAACAAATAAATTGACTACTTCCTCCCATTGTTTCATTTTCTCCACTCTGTCACTGTACTCTTCGCATTTCGTATTCCATATCGCTGGATGATTTTCAATTTCGAATATAAACCGATCGATATCGAGTTCCATTTTCAGATACATGTATTGCCCGTCCAAAGTCCCGCACGGCACTGCACGAGAAAGCGATAAATTGCGTCTCGCCGCGCACCCACGCGCGTCACTACGTTTCTCCGCATGTAGGCACCACGTGACGCACATGAACGCGAGGAATGTAGATGCATTTTCCATGTGTGTGTGACTTGACTATGCATGTTTTTTATACTAACGGAGATTCCTACCTACGTAGGCGGCTAATACACGGTCAGTCATGACTGATGAAAATACGGTACGTCAATCGTGACGTAGATTATCATTTCATAGTATAAAACAAAGTTGCGCGTCCCTATGTATGCTTATATCTTTAAAAGTTCGCTACGGATTTTGATGCGGTTTTTTTAATAGATAGAGTGATTTAAGAAGAAGGTTTGTGTATATGATACATGCATAATATCTTCAATATCAGTACCCGTGCGAAGCTGGGGCCGGTCGCTAATTATAAATTAAACTAGGACCGACGGTGAATACAGTCGTTAAATTACATTCTTAATAAGTCATAATTTATGGAAATTATTTACGTTTGCATGACCGTGTAATGGCTGTCTTACTAGCAACGTTAAAACACGCATTCGCGCTACGCTCCGTGATGCGTGGTACTGTACCTATTAATCGCTTTTAAAAGTGCACCGTAATGGCACAGTATAAATTTAGAACAGTGTAGAAACCAAGCCTGGTTAATAAAATACTAAAATAAACCAATGCTCCATTGAAACAATATGGTTGTCACTTTTAATGTATTTTTTTTTTTATATTAGTTGTATTTATGAGAAAAAAAATGTGTTCTGTAATGATCTATCGATCAAATTAAAATAAGAAACTAGTTTACAAATAATATTCGAGAATTAAGCGAACACTAAGAAAGGATTACCTACAATTCACCCCCTAAGGGGATGAAACGGGGGTCAAAAGTTTGTAGAGAGAAACCTTACACGCGGGCGAAGCCGCTGGCACAAAGCTAGTAACATAATACTATGAGGCGACGCGGACGGTGAGTACCATCACATACATGGGGGCCGACCACAAGCCCTTATAGCAGTATTACTTCAATATTACTTTTAGTGGGAAAGAGACGGCGCTAGACAACGTGTCTAACGCTGTGACTTGCACACTCTGGAACAGGAATAAAACAATCTTACTTTAAAGTTTAAAGTAAGTTAGATTGTTTTATTCCTGTTTAAAAGTTTTAACGTCATGGTCTAGGTCAGGATTGGCGAACCAATGGCACGCGTGCCATTGACGGCACGCGACTTAATATTTTGGGCACGTCGTCGATCATAAAACATTTGCAGCAACAAAAATCAAAATCGAAAACAATCTAAAATATATCTCTTTTGTTTATTTTCTTTCATAGAGAGTTTTGATAGTATTCATTATCATTATTTTCCAAATAATCAGTAAGTCAAAATTATTTGATGGCACTTCAATGAAATGATGGCACTTCAAACTGGCACGTTGATGCAAAAAGGTTCGCCTACCCTGGTCTAGGTCATGATGATGATAGCAACGATTGACGTCATCGTTATCGTCGATTTCCATCAGTCATGCTCATGATTGACGGTGTAATGGCCGCCTAGTAGACTTGTCGACGCGTACGATAGTGTGTGTCCTGTTTCGATTATTATTACCTAATAGCGACCCGCCAGAGTTTCGCACGGGTACTAATATTGAATATATTATGCATGTAATATACCTACACATAAACCTAAGAGGAAGATTTATGTGTATATTACATGCATGAACCACTCTATGTATTAAAAAAAAAACGCATCAAAATCCGTTGCGTAGTTTTAAAGATCTAAGCATACATAGGATCTAAGCAACTTTGTTTTATACTATGTAATGATAATGTAGTTTCCGTACTGTTCCTTGAATGACTTGATTAATTCTACTGCATATGAATGCGTGTAGATAAATTGTGTCTGTTGGAGTATGCGTGTTTTGTATACAAACGGAGATACGTACAAATACAAGGTTAAAACACGCATGCGCGCTACGCTCCGTGGTGCGTGGCAGTGTGTTGAGACTGTTGAGAGCGGTCAACCCGACGTACATTTGAATACAATCGCTCTTACGTGATTATGATGTTATTACACATCTTTCTTCATATATTTTGGATACACAGATATCTTGTGGATATCATCTAGGCTTCTATAGAAATTAAAACGCAAATTTGTGTAAGACTAATCCAGTAAAGACCTCTGAAAATCGACTAATTTACGTAAACTTTGACTCTCCATAATGCACTCCTATATTAAAAATATAAAAAAAGTACTTCTATAGAAGCCTAGCGCATTTAATCGAGATTTAAATGTTTTAATTTTATTTCAAAATTCCTTAAGGCTTTAATTAAAACACGTATTTGCTGGAATAAGTTTTGTAAAACATTCGAGTAAATCGTAGAATTACTGAATGCCTACAGAGTTTTCAGGTGTTGTCTCTCTTTTTTGGCATTACTTTTGCATCAAACATCACATTGGATTGCTTTAGAGGAAGTAACAAGCTTTTTAACCATATTCGACGTAGACGATAGGCGAGTTAGGAAGGCCCACCTTTATCGTCTAAACGAGCTCCTTTGGAGGAAACCGCGCCTTGTTAAGGTGCTGATAAACTTGAGAATTCTTGCGAATGTAACTTTATAGAAAAATTACGAGCGTTTGAGCGAGGAATCTATCAAGCATTCTGACGAGCATTCTAGTGAAGTAGGTACTTCTTTTCTGCTTTCATACAACATTTTATAAATAACTAGCGACCCGTCCCGGCTTCGCACGGGTACTGATATTGAACATATTATGCATGTATTATACACATAAACCTTCCTCTTGAATCACTCTATTAAAAAAACCGCATCAAAATCCGTTGCGTAGTTTTTAAGATTTAAGCATACATAGGAACAGCGCGACTGTTTATACTTTGTAATGAAAATGAATCGCAAAATGTATTGGTAACCGCAAAACTCGATAACGGCTGAACCGATTTCGCTAATTCGTTTTTGTTGTGTTTGTTATTGTCAGGAGAAGGTTCTAATGAAAAAAAAAAAGGTATAGTAGAGTAGGGTAGAGTGGAGTAGAGAAGAATAATCAGTTGCCGGGAGCGTAGCCGTGGGCAAAAGCTAGTTAATCTTACTAATATTATAAATGCGAATGTTACGATGTTTGGATGTTTGTTACTCAATGACGCCAAAACGGCTGGACGGATCTGGATGAAATTTGGCACAGGCATACGATAGGTACACTCCGGAATAGGACATAGGCTACTTTTTATCCCGGAAACCCTAACCCCAATACCACGCGGGCGAAGCCGCGGGCAAGGCTAGTTAATAATAAAATAAAACTATATCAAGTTTAATTTCAGATATTAGATATACAATGTGAAACAGTAGAGTATGAAAACATATCTAATATAGTTCGTTTTTTAATCCTAGACTACGATTTGACAACCTAAAAATGTCAAACTCCAGAAAATTGGGAACATATTTCGAGTGTGACATTATGAGTTGTCAAATCGTAGTCTAGAATTAAAAACGAACTATATTATATATACTATACTATAGTTTTAAAAATTAAATTTAATTGCGTTTTGTATTGAAATTTTAATTATTTTTTATGACTGTTTATTTAGAGACAATAATTGTAAATTAATGTAATGATTATTTAATTTGTTTAATGTAAAGATATCTGATATTGTAAAATAATATTGAACTTATGAACTTAACATAGATATTTTAGTCCATCCTAAGGTTGTCTGTCAGAGATTGCCCTGTGCGATAAGACCGCCCATTGTACACTTAGTTTTTATATTTGTATATCCTGTCCTCATTTTGGTGTGCAATAAAGTTTAAAATAAATAAATAAATATTAAAAATACCTACTAACTCATAATGTGCACCAAAAGTTGTCTTTAAATGAATATTGTACTTTTTGTACAAGTGCAGAAAATTTGTCATTGCGACCAAGGCGAAATTCACACGAGCCATAGGCGACTGTGTTATGGAGCCGAGGGCTGCAATGACAAATCTGCACGTGTGTCAAACGACGTTTTTCAATACACTTACGACTTAAGAAATAATGATAGAAAAAACGTTTAATCGTATCTCAAACATACAATAGAAATACAATAACAATAGCATTCAAATCTGCTCTGGTCAGTTTCTAATTTCGTGGGGCCCAGCGCCTTGTGGGAGACGCCTCGCGCCACAACGTAAAAAAAAAAACACCTATGACCGTGACGATAAGGAGGGAATAAAAAAGCCCTTGTTGTGATAAACTCAAAAAAGCACTTGGGTGATATACATGCTATATTGAACCTAATAGGAGTGCGATAAGAGGCAGTTTTCGAGTACCTAAGTGTATTGATATAGTACATTTTGATACAAGTGCAGGAAGTTTGTCATTGCGACCGAGGCGAAATTCGCACGAGCCGTAGGCGAGTGTGTTATGGAGCCGAGGGCTACAATGACAAATCTGCACGTGTGTCAAACGACGTTTTTCAATACACTTACGAACATATAACACTTATAATACACTTACTTACTTTGAAAATTACGACGCATTTTTGTTAATTTCTTACTGAAGAAAAATTTCCAAAGTTGCCGTACATTTTACATTTAGATTGCAGCAAACTATAGTAAAGCACAATATCTGACGGCAGCAGCTTATTGTCTAAAAAAATCTCTTATATCTTACATTCAACATATTTTTCACAACTACCAATAAATAAGTTACATAATAAGACATCTATTTATAGACTTTTCCCGCGCTTATCCATTGCAGGATGAAAAAGAAGCAAAGAAAGACATCAAACCGTTATACATCCTACTTAATATTAAGAATAGAAATTCAAATATTTTTGAATTTAGAACACAGATAAATGTTAATTTGTTGTTAATAACAAATTATTGCATAAATAATCATGTTTATTTATTATATTCTGTTAAAAACACGATTTAAATTTTAATTAAATATTAAAACCTCAAAAATCTGCACCTCTTTGCTTTAAAAAAATAAAATAATTATGCTTGACCGTGACGATAAGGAGGAAAAAAAAAGCCCTTGGTATGATAAATGAAACAAAAGCACGCGGGTGATATACGTGTCATGTCGAACCTAATTATAGTGCGATAAGTGTCAGTTTTCGAGTAAGTATATTGAAAAATTATTATTATTATAACCTTAAAAGTTTCTTCAACATGTTTGTATTCCGAATTACCACGCAGAAAAAGTGGTCTACTTATATTTGTTGGTATTCCAGCAATCTGCGAACCAGGGTTCGTAGTTCCACGATTTATTGGTACAAGGGGAGGTGGATTATCAAACGAAGGTCCAGGAACTTCATCCTGAACGACAAGTTGAACATATTTCAGCATATCAAGACGTTTCCTTTCCCGGAACCTTCGCGACCGTTCTTTGGACATTTCCCTCTTTGTTTCAGCATTATTTTCTTTTAATTGCTTGGTTTCCTTTGAAGATATCCCTTCCTGAGATTCAATGCGTTTCTTTTCACGATATTTCTTTACACGCAAACGGGTTAGTTCTCTTTTACGTTTCAATCTGTCATCGATTTGATATTCTTCATCCATTTCTAAATAAAGATGATTAATTAATTTTATATTCGTATAAAACGAATATACAAATATAAGTATATTGGATACCTACAACAAAAATGCGATTTTTAAAACTATTATCCATCTATTTTTTTTAAATTTAATTTAACAATTTATGTACATACACACATTAGATAGCAGGAGAAAGAAATACAGAAAACAGGAGAAGAAGTACAAAGGTGATGCTTATTTCTTAAGAAATCTCTTCCAGCATACCTGCGAGAGGAGAATTGGAAAAAAAAGAGATGTAGACGTGTGTAGACATGAATGGAAAAGATTAAAGTTACTAATATTACATTTATCAATTAAATATGCAATTATATATATATTATATATGTATAAATATACATACCTACTATCATAAATATATACAAATACATAATAGAATGTATATTGTTCTAGGCAATCTTCGAAACGTCTGTACCGATTTAGACTAAACTTTCACTAACGGATAGCTGATGTTACAAGGGGAAACGTAGATTTTTTTACCATAGATAGCTCATGTATCGGTTTTAGGAAATTCTAAGTAGATATAATAGGTATGTGTATTTAAAATGTGAAAACAACGCCATCTAGTGACAAGAAGTTACACTCTGAGAAATATTATACGACTAATTTAAAATTCTATTCACTTCCATCAAGAACTTCTATAAAAAAAAAACCTTCCTAAATTGGTCGGTTAACATTCTCTTAATATTTTCTGTACCGTTTAATCGCATGTAACATGAAATTATAAACAAAAATCATATAAAAAACGAATTAAATATACTGAGTTTGGTTTCTAAATAATCCATATCATTTAAAGAAATGCTAAAACTTACCCAAGCGCGAAAAAATTTCGCTAGGTATCAATAAAACTTAGCAGATGTCTAAAATATTACGAATTTTATCACATTTACATAACATTTTACGTTACGTAAATATTAAAATAAAACGTATTAACATGGACACATGTGACGTGTATATTATGTCGATTCTAAATGCGATATGCGTCACGCTCGCGTCTTTCCGTAACTCTCGCCACGGTAACGATGGCCGAGCGAGTACGTTGACCCCGTAGATTTATAATATTTAGGGTCCGTTCACACAGACCGGCTCGGAGAGGAGAGCAGATTCTTATCACGTTGAAAACAGAGTTTTTAGTATTTGTATTAATGTTTATTTTTGCATGTGCACTGCTTTTGTGATTAAGAATGCTTGAAGGCGCTTGGTGTGAAATAATAAGAGGAGCTTCGGTAAGCTCCTCTTATTATTTCAGCCGGTGCTCCGATCGCGTAATTTTTCTCGATCGTGCAGCCGTTTGGCTCCGATTGCATGCTCTTTAACGCTCGCACAGCCGATCGGTTCCGATTGCGTGCTCTTTCTCGCTCGCGCAGCCGATCGGCTCCGATTGCGTCCGCGCTTCTCCACGCCGACCGACATTTTGATAGCACAATCCTTTCAACGACCAAGCGAAAGCCGGCTGCGAGCGTTACCGACCGGCTGCGAGCGCATCTGACGGGCTGCGAGCGTATCCGACCGGCTGCGAGCGCATCTGACGGGCTGCGAGAGTATCCGACCGGCTGCGAGCGCATCTGACGGGCTGCGAGCGTATCCGACCGGCTGCGAGCGCATCTGACGGGCTGCGAGAGTATCCGACCGGCTGCGAGCGCATCCAACCGGCTCCGAGCGCATCCGCTTTCAGGTCGCTTCCAGCCGGTCTATGTGAAATAGTTGGCGGCTCTGCTCCGACCATCTCCAAGCGCATACGATCCGGTCTGTGTGAACGGACCCTTACAGTACGGCCGTCGGATCTTAGCGCGTCTGAAGTCAGGCTCTGCGAATTTTAGCGCTTGAAAACTTGTACAAAAATAAAGTCGGATCAAATGACTATTAATGCCGGGGTTCCTCAGGGATCAGTGCTCTCGGCAACATTGTTCTTGTTGCATATAAACGATCTGCTAAAGCCCGGTACCTTTGGGTATGCAGACGACAGCACTGTTGTTGAGAGATACACATCCAGCGCACGTGCTAGTGGGTCACAGATCCAGTCTCTCCGAGAGGCTATGGTTGAGCGGTTGAACTTGTCCTTGGAGGCAGTCTCTGAATGGGGCGATGCCAATTTGGTCAAGTTCAATGCTGCTAAAACTCATGCGTGTCTTTTTTCAGCTAAAAGGAGTCAATTCAGCCCTGTTCCAACTTTCCGAGGTGTAACCGTGCCGATAACTGACCATCTTGATCTTCTTGGTGTGACGCTAACATCTACTCTTAATTTTGGACCATACATCGAAGCAAAGGCTCAACTGGCTGCAAAACAGTTGGGAATCCTCGCAAAGGTCAGACGATACTTCACGCCGGAACAGCTGCTTAAACTTTATCAGGCGCAAGTTCGATCGGTTATGGAGTGTTGCTCTCATCTTTGGGACGGATCTGCACGATACCAATTTGATGCGCTTGAGTCTATTGAGAGGCGAGCCAAGAGGATCATTGGCGATGATGCACTTGTCGAGTCGAGACTTCAAAGCCTTGAGCATCGACGCCGAGTAGCTAGCCTGTCGGTTTTCTACCGGTTGCATTTCGGGGAATGTGCGTCGAAATTACATAATTTAATTCCGCCTAGCCCGTTCCATCATCGGACCACCAGACGTATGGCATTGCGCCACCGGTACATGGCGGATATCCCACATATACGTACAAAACGTTTTGGGAACACATTCATTATGCGTACAGCCAAAGAGTGGAATTCCTTGCCGGAGCCTGTGTTTCCTGATGGCTACAATCCTGGAATCTTTAAGTCAAGAGTGAATAGGTTACTTCTAGGTAAGCACGCTCCATCGTCGACCGCATCGTCGCTTTCCATCAGGTGAGATAGCGGTCGAGCGCAAACCTATTACCAATAAAAAAAAAAAGCTTTTAAGAAAATAAATGCCAATAACAGTTTTTAACAGCAATAACAACTGCAAATTGCATTTATTTTCTTAAAAGCTTTATTTTTCTACGAGTTATCAAGCACTAAATTTCGCAGAGCCTAACTTCAGACGCGCCAAGATCCGACGGCCGTACGATCGGCAATAGATTCAGTCAGGCGAAACCAAAATGAAATTACACTAGTGTGTGTGTGTAACGTGTATGTGATAATGTGAGCAAGACCAATAGTGATGCGCATCATCATCAGCCTTTTTAATGTTCCCACAGCAGGGACACAGACCTCCTCTCTAGGAGAGGGAATGGGCCGTATTCCACCACGCGGGCCCAGTGCGGGTTGGTGGATGTCACATGTCTTCGAATTTTTGGTTCTAGGACATGCCGGTTTCCTCACGATGTTTTGTTTCACCGTTATGAGAGCAGTGGTGATGAAATAAATTACACAAAGTAATGCGCCTGGCTGGGTTTGAACCCGCGACCTACAACTCGTAAGTCGGGGCCGATACCACTCGGCCACTACTGCTCAGTCAGTCAGTGATGCGCATGTAGTTCTTTAATTTATACATACTTAGGTACATTAAAATTTAGTTTATTTGTTATTTTTTACTTTTTAAAGGGAGCTTAGTTTTTGTTTTTAAATTTGGGGGTTTTATAAATTTTTAATTATTTATTTTATTTTATACTTTTTATAGGTACATACTTATCTACACTAATATATTAAAGAGGTAAAATTTGTTTTTTTTTTTGTTTGTAGGAGGTAATCTCAGGAATTGCTGATCCGTTTGGAAAAATTTTAGCAACAATAGAAAGCTGCTTTACTCCCGAGTGACATAGGCTATATTTTATGTAGTTTTATATAATTTAATGTTACTAAGAGCACTCTCGATTAAGTCTTCAATATTCTAATATTAATCATCAAAATTATAATATTCTTTCATTTGCGACCCCACTCGAGTGTTATTTGCAGACCTTCGGTTACCCTTCAACACTTTTCACTCCCATAACTCCTAAACGGCTCAACCGATTTTCATCAAACATGTCTAAGAACACTCGCACGTAAGTTACCTTTTATACAAAAAAAAACTAAATTGAAATCGCTTCATCTGTTCGGGCTCTAGGATGCCACAGACAGACAGACAAACCGACAGACAGACACGTCAAACTTATAACACTCTTCTTTTTCCGTCGGGGGTTAAAAAATAATTAATAATTGTCGATTTTCTTTGATAAACCAATCCGAAATTACCTTCAGCTGTTCTGCAGTGATGGGTATAAGATGGTTTCTAGCGTGGCCTGCACTTGAGCGGCATAAGCAAAGCCTGCGTGTCACGGTAATGAACATGCTGCGCTGGATGTCTGGAGTCTCGCGGAAAGACCGCATTAAAAACTCCCGCATCCGGGGCAGCCTTCAGGTCCGTGACATGGCGGATAAACTGCAGGAGGGTCGCTTGCGTTGGTATGGCCACGTTTTACGAAAACCGGCAGACTACGTGGGTAACAGATGCCTCGCCATGCCACCTCCGCCGGGACCCGGAAAACGAGGAAGGCCTAAGAGGCGTTGGATCGACGTCGTAAGGGACGATATGCGTGCTAATGGGCTTGAGGCAAGGGACGCAAAAGACCGAGCGAAGTGGAGGCGTCTCAGTAAGAAAGCGGACCCCGGGCACCGAGGTGAAAGCCAAGGTTGGCAACCGGGACAACCGCTAGGATGATGATGATGATGAATCGATGTCGATTTTCTTTGATAAACCAATCCGTAATTACCTTCAGCTGTTCTGCAGTGATGGGTTTAAGATCGTTTCTAAACCAAAGTCTGTCGCCGACCGAGCCAGCGTAGCCAAAATCATTGTCCAAAACAGTAGATTTGAATCTCATGACTGATGATGCCCATTTAGTGTTCCAAGTAGATTGTGCTTGAACTTCAATTTGATCTGAAGAAGTACTTGGTTGTACAGTAGTTTCTGCTGGTTCTGTTGCTAAAATTTGACGTTGTTGGTCGGTAAATTGTCGTTGAGTATCAACATGGACGGTGTTTAACCTTTGCCCTGAACGAGATGAGGATGTAGTGGTCGCTTGTAGAGAACCGCTGACAATAGGCAAGGTAGCAGCTTGGCGTAATCTGTTGTATCGTTCTCTTGCATTACGTGCTTCTCTTGCGGCTGCTGCCTGAGCAGGAGTTCTGGATACAGCCATCCGCTGTCTGTACTCACGTTGTATTTGTGCCCTTGTTTTTGGAGCAGCAGTTATTGGTTCTGCAAATGGCGTCGCTTGTACCTCCATGAGAACAGGAATTGTTGAACGAGATGAAGATGCAGTTGTCGCTTGAAGAGATCCACTGGCAATAGCCAAGTTAGCAGCTTGGCGTAATCTGTTTTTGCGTTGTCTTTCGTTTTTTGATTTTCTCGCAGCAGCCGCCTCAGCAGGAGTTCTAGATGCTGCGAGACGCTGCCTGTACTCGCGTTGTTTTTGTGCTTTCGATTTAAAAGCAGCGAATATTGGCTGCGCGAATGGCGTTGCTAAAGTAGATGCTACAGCATTTTCAACCTCTATGGGTTCACTCTTCAAAGGTAGTGGTTCATTCTTGACATCCTCTGGTTCGTCAAGTTTTTCCATGATGCGATTGTAAGCGGTACTGCAAAATAAACAGATTTTGACAGGCCTGTCAGTCTAGTAGTTAGTGGCCCTGACTGCTATGCGGGAGGTCGTGGGTTCGATACCCACCCAAGACAAATGTTTGTGTGATGAACACGATCATTTTGTTCTGTGTCTGGGTGTAATTTATCTATAATTTATATGTATTTAGAAATATATTAAGTATGTTTATCAGTTGTCTAGTACTCATAACACAAGCTCTGCTTAGCTTGAGACTAGACGGCGTTGTGTGATAGTTGTCAAATAAAATAAAAAAATGAATCTATTTTATATCAATAAATTTCGTATTAACATTATTTCTTTCAGCAAGTAAACTGAATAAAAGTTGTTGTTCAATTAGTTACTTAATTATTTTGCAAATTTAATTGTAATTTGTTATAAAAAAGTAATAATTTTGAATAAATAATTTATTATAAGAATAAACTGTGATTAAATTATTTTTTTTCACGCTTAGATTAGATATTTTTGGCTAAGTTAATTAGGGTTATGTAGTTTTAAGGTTACATATCTAATTATATTATATATATTATAGTAAAATTTGGAAACATAATTAAAATTTTTGTAACTCTAGCTTTTAAAAAGCCCGCCTTAATGTATTTGATATAGGAGAAAATTGTTCCGTTCGACGTCTGGCTGGTCCAACCTGTCATTTCAGACACGTTGTTATACAAGGTGTCATTGACATGTTAACGCAAACGAATACCATGGATCCAGTACATGATTCTGGACCCCCCAATGGTGGAATTTTTCGTCGGTTTTTTTCAATTTTTTTTTTAAAGTTGTTTTTTTTTTATTTTTTACCTGTATAAAATCGTTATTCTGACCAATCCCAATGATATTTTTAGGAAAAAAAGAAAAAAAAATTACTAGAAAAAAAATTATAAAAAAATCATCGAAGCAAATAAAGCCGTTATTTATTTATTTATTTAATCTTCATGTACAGTAGTGGTACATAGGCGGACTTAATGCAACAAAGCATTCTCTACCAGTCAACCTTTGGGTTAAAAAAGACAACATTGTGGTAGGTGTGTACTCTAAATAAATAACAGATAATAAGATATGATTAAAATATAGTGTAGTAAGAAGATTTTTTTGACGCTTTATTAGATTAGGTATTTTTAGTTAAGTTAATTAGGGTTATGTAGTTTTAAGGTTTGATATCTAATTATTTGTACAGTTTACTAAATAAATACACAACGTGTAGTAATTATAATTCAAACAAGTAACTTATAATAATAAAATACGTATATACAAATATTATAAACTAATAGATCAAGCCTGATAACCTTTTTAATTTGGAATGTAATGCACTCAATTTTTCCGCAAAAAATGTTAAATTGACGTTTTTATACAGTTTAATTAAAAAAACGTTAAAAATTCATAAAAAAATAAAATAAGAAAAAGCCGACAAAAAATTCCATCACTGGGGGGTCTAGAATCATGTACTGGATCTATGGTATTCGTTTGCGATAACATGTCAATGACACCCAGTATGTAGAAGATTTTTTTGATCTTTTAATTTTTTGAAATCATAGCTACGCTCGATAATTATTACGATCAAATAGTAAAGTAATTGATTTTTTACTCATCGTGAAATAGTTGTGTTAACTTATTGTTATAGTTTTGTCAATTATAACTCAACCTACAATCGCTGCACTAGCGGACCGATGCTATTTATTTTAATGATGAAAGCACGAATATTCGACAATATATCACTGAACATATATTTAATACTAGCTTTTGTCAGCGGCTTCGCCCACGTACATAAAATATAGCCTATGTCACTCAGGAGTAAAGCAGCTTTCTATTGTTGCTAAAATTTTTCCAATCGGACCATTAGTTCCAGAGATTACCTCCTACAAACAAAAAAAAACTTTATCTCTTTATTATATTAGTGTAGATAGAAAGAATCATTACCTGTATCGCCGCAATTATCGTTGCTATAAACAATTGACACCACATTCACTTTTCACTGCACTTGATACTTGACGAAAACATGTAAATGTATTATTTTATTTTATTGTATAGCAGCTGTCCACGCGGACGCATCGCTCACTCAAGTAGGAGAGAAACAGATGTCGAACACTGCCGAACGAGGCCGATTGTGCCTCTTTGTCGCTCGTTGCGTGCTCTCGCTTGCACTTCAAACCTTAAATGGAACGCCTCAGAGCGAGGTCACGCCGCGCGCATGAGTCATGTTTTTTCATGCGTGCAGCCGGCTCCATCGAATTATAAGACGTTGTCACGTCAAAAAAATGCCAATGACAGTTTCCGTGTCGCATCAAAATCCGTTGCGTAGTTTTAAAGATTTAGGCATACATAGGGAGGAAGCGAGTTTGTTTTATACTGTGTAATGATGACTTGGATAGGAAAAGTAGTTTGTCCACATTGGCAGAAGCAGTATCTTATTTATTTATGCTTTTTTGTACACCGCATTTTTACAAATACACAAAAAATAAGGGTACAATGGGCGGTCTTATCGCACGGGGCAATCTCTTACAGACAACCTTGGGATGGACTGCGCGAAAGGAGACTACTTACTATATAGATGGGATAAGGCACCGCCCCTTTCCTTAAAGCAGGTCGACCAGTTGGTCCATAGGTAATATCTTCTCTCCTAAAATGCTTGGAGCAAAGTTTTGTAGCCGCGGAAGGGAGCCACTCCTCATGTCTCCTGTCTGCCTGCACAAACCGTATCCAAATCTCCCTTTCTTTCCTATTTTCATTCGGAAATCTAAAATATTAACCATCTATTTAAAAGACTTGCTTCTTTAAAGAAAGAGCAGTGGGTAGCTCGCCGTCCGGTCGTCTGGTAACAGTCCAGACCGAGCCCAAGTCGTTGACGGCGCGTAGGTACTGTTCCCGCGCGCCTCAAGGAGTTGTCAGCAAACTGAAGGGGCCCTACAGGGTCGAAGCCTCCTGGGGCTGAGGGTTGATGCGAGAGCGTTACACCGGGGCTCTGGGACTAAGGCGAGGGAGGAACGGGGTAGGTTGTTTAGTCAGTAAGAGTCTGACACTGTTTCCCGCTCCTTGAGGATTTTTATCTACCATAAATGACAAGCGAGTAAACAGAGTGTTTACACTTAGAATAATCGCCAATCGGGGCTAAATAGTGTACTTATTTTGTCATGCTTCAAATAGTATGCATGTTTGCATACTTGCCCATTTGAAACACACACACACAGACATGCTCGACATTACAAAATATAAATACGCATGCGTCATGTCGAGCGTCGTCTGTGAGTTCGAATCTTTGGACGCTGGCCGACGCTGGGCCAGTGTGTAAACGTAGTTTGTATAAGATTAACTATTCAACAATAGATGGCACTATCACCAAATCTGCACAAAATGTTCTCTAAGAACTATTGTGAAAACATTATAATAGGTTACCGAGTAAATATAAAACGTAGTACGTATAAGGTTAACTATTCAACAATAGATGGCGCTATCACCAACATCATCAAAATTTTCTAGAACTATTTCTGAAAAGATTAGGTTACTGAGTAAATACGAAAAATATTTACTTACGAAAATAAGCTGTATTCAAGACCAGGATTGCCATAACGCGATTTACAATTGTACATAACGCAACTCGGCATTGTATTTCTTTCGAATATTATTTTTCTTTTAATGCAATAATACGGCAGAACACGCGACTTGACAGATACGTGTGGTACCCAAGACTAAATGACTTATTACCACAAAGGCAATAAGTACGGCCGTCGGATCTTGGCGAGTCTGAAGTAAGGCTCTACGAATTTAAGCGTTGAAAAACTCGTACAAAAATAAATGGTTATATAAATATATTTCTGTTATAAAACAATTAAATAGTATCTGCTATTATCATACCTTTTTGGAATCGGTATTTAATAGGCATAATATTATGACTTATAGTTCGTTTTTTTAATCCTAGACTATGATTTGACAACGGATCCGACAGGAGTGCACCGTCTCGGGATGTCAATATGGGTTTCGACCAGGCCATGGCGCCATGGATCCCATCTTTGCCCTAAGGGTTACCATGGAGGGATACAGATCGAAGAATACGCCTCTGCACCTCTTGTTCCTAGACATGCAGAAGGCCTTCGACTGTGTCCCCCGTGATGTGATCTGGTGGGCGCTGAGATCCAAACGAGTGCCCGAGACCTATGTTGACATCATCCGAGATATGTACCGAGACTCCGGTTCTGTGGTTCGGACCGCTGTTGGCGATACGAAACCCTTCCCCATCACCGTCGGAGTTCACCAGGGCTCTGTCCTTAGTCCGTTTCTGTTCAGCGTGGTGCTGGACGTGCTGTCCTCCACCATCAGGGACTTACATGAGCAGCCGCCATGGCTGCTCATGTATGCAGACGACATCGCGCTGGCGGACTCGGACAGTGGGCGCTTGGTTCGACGTGTGGCAGCGTGGAAGGAATCGCTGGAAAACGGCGGTCTGAAAATTAATGCGGCGAAGACCGAGTACTTGGCCTGTAACACAATTAACGCTGCTCCTGTTCGCATTGGCGAAGACACAGTTGTGCGCACGGAACAGGTCAGGTACTTGGGATCGGTGCTCCACGAGTCCGGGGACGTCGATTGCGACGTCGAGTCACGTATCTCGGCGGCCTGGGCGAAATGGCGTGAGGTGGCGGGGGTTATCTGTGACCCCAAAATGCCAGTTAGGCTCAAAGGACAGGTCTATAAGACCATCATTAGGCCTGTCCTTTTGTATGGCAGTGAAGCGTGGCCTGTACTTGAGCGACATAAGCAAAGCCCGCGTGTCACGGAAATGAATATGCTGCGCTGGATGTCTGGAGTTTCGCGGAAAGACCGCATTAAGAACTCCCGCATCCGGGGCAGCCTTCAGGTCCGTGACATAGCAAATAAACTGCAGGAGGGTCGCTTACGCTGGTATGGCCACGTTTTACGAAAACCGGCAGACTACGTGGGTAACAGATGCCTTGCCATGCCGCCTCCGCCGGGACCCGGAAAACGAGGTAGGCCTAAGAGGCGTTGGATCGACGTCGTAAGGGACGATATGCGTGCTAATGGGCTTAAGGCAGAGGACGCAAAAGACCGAGCGAAGTGGAGACGACTAAGCAGGAAAGCGGACCCCGGGCACCGAGGTGAAAGCCAAGGTAGCAACCGGGACTTACGCTAGGCTGATGATGATATGATTTGACAACTTAAAATGTCTAACTCCAGAAAATTGAGAACATATTTCTAGAGTGTGACATTCTGAGTTGTCAAATCGTAGTCTAGATTTAAAAAACGAACAATAAATATTTTTTGAAATTATGGGCATTGAGAGTATAGTATATTTTTTTACAGAAATCGTTCTTGTATTTGCAGAAAATATAAAAAAATTGGATTAATAATAGAGAAGAATTGCTTTTTCTTCAAATTCTCGAAATGTTATGTAGTGTAATATTCAGCAGTTATTAACAGAAATCAGAACAAGAAAATGATGTTTTCTTTTTTTTTATTACAACTTTTTTTTACACAAAATGTAGAAATTTAATTAAAAAAAAGATTTAAAAAATTGTATCTCCAAAACCCTTGGGTAAAAATGGTTAAAATAAATTGTATTCTAGGTTATAGTAAACTGGTAAATAAAAAGGTATCGAATCCTTAACGGACCGCTAATTATACGCCACATCCTGTATACGTGACTAGCTTTCTGCCAGCTGCTTTGCCCGCTTGAAAATAGGTTTTCGCCCAAACTATGGACACGCGTTTTATACCTTTAGGGGCTTAATTTTGAAAAACCCTATCTTAGTGTTCGCCATAACCAACTAAAGAGAAATGTAAAAATATTTTAACAAACCGTTGTACTTTTTTTTAAATAATACAAAACAGCGAAATATCCTTCATATTAGCGGACACGACATTCAAAAAAAATCAAACGCATAGCCATTTTCAACCTTATTTGTTTGCAGCGGTGCACCACCCGGAAATAACTAAAGATTTGCTGCTTAAAAATAAACTATTTTCCTTCTTTATTTCATAGTTTAGAGATCATTTGCTACTACTCACACTTCACTCAGTGACGCAGAGCTGAGCAAAATTGTACAACTTTTGAACACATTTTTCTTGCACGATTCGTAGGTAAATAATTTAAAAACAAACTTCTTGTTTTGTTCACCCTGTTTGACAATATGACGTGACGTCACAACATGGCTATCAAATGATGCAGACCCGACCGACATCCCCGGATAATAAGTGGGTAAACGCGTTACTTTTTCGATTACCGACTTTGTGTGCTAGAGATAAAGTTGATAGTCGAATAACTAATGATTGCGGTCGCGAGACAGAACGCGCGACGTTGCCAGCCCGTCACAACAAACCGCTCTAGACGTGCCGGCCGGTACGACGCGCCACACCCGAGCACCCACAGATATAAGATATACTTAAGACTCCGTGCAAAGCATTCATATCCTCCGAAGGTTGTCTTTAAAAAATCGCTTTTAGCGATAAGACTTTTGATTCAGATTTTTGTTTTAATTTTTTTTTTCCTTAAATGACTTAAAAGTTCGGCTTGTGAGTAGCACTCAAAGATTGTTCTCAATTAGGTCTATCGTTGATAAAAAAAACACGTTCCACTATCTTGCGAGGTCAAGGCTATGAAATTGATATTATCTATATATATAAAAATCAATTGCTGTTCGTTAGTCTCGCTAAAACTCGGGATCGGCTGGACCGATTTGGCTGATTTTGGTCTTGAAATATACGTGATAGTTCAGGGAAGGTTTAAACGGTGAGAACCGAAAAAAAAAAAAAATAGGCGAAACGAAGTTTGCCGGGACAGCTAGAACCGATTTAGCTGAAAATTGGCAGGGAGGTAGTTTAGAGCCAGGAGAATGACATAGGATACATTTTTTTTTTTAGAGTAGGGTAGAGTAGGGTAGAGTAGGGTAGAGTAGGGTAGAGTAGGGTAGAGTAGGGTAGAGTAGGGTAGAGTAGGGTAGAGTAGGGTAGAGTAGGGTAGAGTAGGGTAGAGTAGGGTAGAGTAGGGTAGAGTAGGGTAGAGTAGGGTAGAGTAGGGTAGAGTAGGGTAGAGTAGGGTAGAGTAGGGTAGAGTAGGGTAGAGTAGAATAATCTGTTGCCGGGAGCGAAGCCGCGGGCAAAAGCTAGTCTATATATATAAAAGAAAGTCGGGTTTGTTACAACACTTATAACTCGAGATCGGCTGAACCGATTTAGCTGAAAATTGGCAGAGAGGTAGTTTAGAGCCAGGAGAATGACATAGGATACTTTTTTTTTTAGAGTAGTGTAGAGTAGGGTAGAGTAGGGTGGAGTAAGGTAGAGTAGGGCAGAGTAGGGTAGAGTAGGGTAGAGTAGGGTAGAGTAGGGTAAAGTAGGGTAGAGTAGGGTAAAGTAGGGTAAAGTAGGGTAGAGTAAGGTAGAGTAGGGTAGAGTAGGGTAGGATAGGGTAGAGTAGAATAATCTGTTACCGGGAGCGAAGCCGCGGGCAAAAGCTAGTTTTTTTATAAAAAAAGTATATGAAATAGACACACGGGTGTTCTACTCTTCCATTTTAAACGCTTCCTTTGATTCATTTATGCGACAAACAGCATAGTGAAATTTTCTGAGTGAAATCAAACACTATGCCTCCATTGCATCACCGTAGTAATTTTAAGTATCCTAATGTACCAAGTTGAGTTTATGGTGTACCTACAATAAGGACTTTGTGCACAGCCCGATGTGAAACCCGGGGTCCGTTATTATTTATTTCCACTAAAATTATGGTTGGATTTTGTTGTAACAAATGAATAAAAAACAAATCTAGTTGAAAAAAAGGTTAGAAAATTCGTCAATTTTCCTGAAGAAAATTCCAACGTTTTTCAGTTATAAATCATGGTCTAAAGCTACTGTTTCAGTTTTTGCTAACCTGTCCATTACACGCTGTTATCTATCTATCTAGAGTTTAGGCAAATTCGCTGTGATGTTTGTGTGCATCATGCATGCACCTACACGCACACACGCGCAAAATTCGAGCTTAGTGAACGCTCAAACAATGTTGATCCTTTAGAAAATATTATATTCTAATTTTTTTATTTTATGATGTCTGCCTATGTATTAAAAAAAAAATTAAAAATCGTTTATTTTTCCACCACAAATTTTACAGGTACAGTTTCAATTGTTACAGTTTCTACATAGATATAGTAGATTATGGGGTGGACTGGAGCCTAAACTAGGGAAAACCCTGTATTTCAGGCCTCCAGGACACTCACCCACGGTGTGGAGACAATTTAAAACATAACTATGCTATAATTCAAGTACAATAACAAATTATGGGTATAGAAACTGGTAGAAAGGAAGAGAGAGAAAAAAATAAAATAAAATGTTAATATATGATGTGTGTATGTAATGTGTGGGTGTGTATGTAATGTGTGGGTGTGTATGTAATGTGTGGGTGTGTTTGTATTGTGTGGGTGTGTATGTGTGTGTGTGAGAGAGAAATGTATGTTACTTTACGATAGTTATAAGGGATTCAGTGTCTTGATAGCTGAGTTTCGAAAGATGTTTTTGAATGACATATTTGGCTTCACGTGAGGTTTTAGGAAAAATGTGAAGCAGTGAGTTAATTTTATTATAAATATACGGTGCAAGAAAGCATGACTGTCGTCTAAAGAAGGCGGTATGGTGTCTAACCGAATCACATACCCTGTTTCTTCTACGTGAAGGATAGGTGGTACATGGGTCATATGTAAGCTCTTTATGTTTACGAAGTGTAGTATGCAAAACAAATAACTGTCTTACTGTTAGGACATCGCATTCTTCGTAAAGACTAGATGTAGGAAATCGAAAAGGTTTTCTAAGCATTACCTTAAGCAAAGACCTTTGTGCGCGTTCCACGAGTAAAAGTTTTGTTTTGCATGCTCCACCCCAAACAGGAATACAGTAATCAATTACTGATTGAACCAGAGCAAAATAGACAGTTCTTAATAGAGCTGGTTTCAATGTATTCCTGAGCTTTTTAAACATCCAGATCAATTTGCGGGTTCGTGCTGATAGAAGGTCAAGTTGAGCATTCCAAGATAGGGATTCATCGAGTTGAATACCGAGATATCTAATGTTATCTGTTTTTTCAAGGGACAGACAGGAACATGTTATAGATTTATTGTTATTGCATGAATGGACTTTAAGAGTGAAATTGTTGATATTTGGTTGAGTAGATTTATTGATTGAGAAGGTGATGTACTTAGATTTTTTTATATTTAATGTGAGTAAATTTTTGTTTAGCCACTGGAATGTTTGATGAAGTCCTTCTTCAGCATAATGACGTGCCTGAGCCCAAGTCTCTCCATGGAATATAAGTGCAGTGTCGTCCGCATAGGAGAACACTTTGCCATTTAATGGAGTGTAATTACAAAGCTCATTGATGTAAATCAAGAAGAGGCTTGGGCCAAGCACGCTTCCCTGGGGAACACCGCAAGTGATTGGTAGAGGACAACTGATATGATCACCAACCTTCGTAGCTTGGTATCTACCAGAAAGGAAATTTTCAAAAAGTTTGAATGGTAAACCGCGAATACCAATCATTTCGAGCTTACTTAGAAGTATATGTGTAGAGACTGTGTCGAACGCCTTTGCTAGATCTAGGAAGACGCCTATACATTTCCGACCACCGTCCAAATTACTTGCAAGGTGATTAGTGAGCTGTACCACTGCATCTTCTGTCGACTTGTTTGGTTGGAAACCAAATTGTGATTCAGAGAGTAGGTTTTCATGGTCTAAGTATTTCATTAGACGTTTATTAATAAGCCTTTCAAGTAATTTAGACATTGCAGGAAGTACTGATATTGGACGAAAGTTTTCAACACAGTCTCTATTTCCCCCTTTATGAATGGGGTGTACTATAGAGCGTTTAAAGCTATCAGGAAAAATGCCTTTGTTAAAACAAAGATTAAATATATGAGTTAGTATTGGACTGATAATGGCTTTAGTGAGTTTGAGGAATGTTCCAGGTATACCGTCCCATCCTGTGGCGGAATCATTTTTGAGATTAGAAATCAACGCATCGACTTCAGCAACATCTGTTTCAAGTAATACGAAAGATTTTGAATGGGAAGAGGTGTTAATACCGCAGGTTATTTTGGATGGATCAGAGACCTGTCTTATGTTGTTCGCCAGTTTCTGACCCACCTCAGTAAAGTGCTGATTAATCGTATTAACAGAAGAAATTGGATCCGAGCTGAGTTTTAAAAGTTCCGCGGCTGGGTTTTTATTACGTGTGGTATTGGTTATTTTACGAATAAGTTTCCATGTATCTTTAGGGTTTTGACATTTATCAATTGATGAGCTTTCATACTTGTTTTTAATTTTAGTTAATAAGTTGTTACAAAAATTCCTGTATCTGCAATAGGATATTTTGAGTATTTCATCTGAAGGCGAGGCATTGAGCTTATTGTGGAGAGCGTCACGGTGTTTTATGCACCTAAGTAAGCCAGGCGTAATCCAGGGTTTCATAATTTTCTTTCTATTTGGAACTTTACGCATAGTTGTACTGGATTCCAAAGCTTCTTTTAAATGTTGGGTTAAGTTCGTGGTAGCATAATTGGGATCATCACAATACAAAATAGGAGTAAGATCCTTATCGTTTAATATAGTGAGAGCCTTGTCATAGTCAATGAATTGTTTAAATTTTGGGCCACCTTGTGGTTTTGAAATCATTAAATTTAGTAAAACTGGAAAATGATCGGTTATGTGTGTTTTAATCACAAATGTTTGGGCTTTACGGTTTGATTTGAGGTTAATATGATCGAGGCAATTAGATTCACGGGTAGGTAAAACATGGGCAGGCAGAAGACCATTCACCGCCAATACATTTAAATATTCGTGACTTTTACGATCGTTATTGAAAGGTTTGATATCTATATTGATATCACCAATAACCGCAACAGTCTTACAATCGCTAATAGATTTTAGAATGTTATCTAAAGAAGTAAGAAAATTGTCGATAATTTTGTAAGACGGAGACCTGTATAAACAAACAATGGCAACGTCGGACATTTTTACTAACAAACAATTAGCATCATGGTAGGTTGGCTCGGATACCGAGTGAAACATATCTTTCTGTACATATATGACAATACCATCATTTTGGTTATTACAAATAGAAGAGTAGTAGAGTTTATAATTATCGAGTTGGGGCGGGGGCTTGTGTTCAGACAGCCAGCATTCAGTGAATACTAATATGTCACAAACAATATCCAATTGATTTATTAAAACTAAAAAATGGTCTAAATTACGGTAAATACTTCTTATATTCAGCGTTATGATTTTAAGGGAGTTTTTAGTATTAAAAAGTTTGTTTTTGCAGTCAGTGGGCTCAATTGTTGCAGACTCGGAAACTGTTGTGTTATCTAATTCAGTTTGAATAGTGTTTACTTCGTTACGCGTCATTTTTAATCTGGTTAGAAACTAGTGTGATTTTCAGGAACGATGTTAAAATTACAATCATTACGCGTGCTGGTAAAAACATAATATCAATGTGTGTTAAGTAAGTCCATTGTTTAGTGGGTTTGGGGAAATTATAATGTTTGATATACAGTTTTACAAGTAATATACTATAGGAATTAAGTGAGGTATGTAAACTATCGTTTTTAGTGAAATTATGTGTAGTGTAATTGTTAGCATTAGTGTAATAATGGTATATGTTTAAAAGTGTGGGGATGTACAGAGTGCGTAAGTAAAAAAGGGCGTAAGTATAACAGCGCATGCAAACCTGTGTACAAAATGCAGATAGTCAATTTGTTGTAGCCAGTTTGTTGAGATCCTCTTCACTATACAGCCGAATAGGTTTTGTGCCCTCTACTTTCCGTAGATAAACAGTGCCATGTTTAGTCCAGCAGAATTTATAATTGTGCTCACTTGCGAATTTGCGGGCCATTGCAAAAATTCTTTTAGATTGAGCTGTTAGGCTTTCGGAAACGTAGATGGCTTCTTTTGGACCTTCAATGTTGGCATGGGTTGTTGAGAGGATGGTTTTCGAGTCACTTTTAAACTTTTTTATTGAGTGTAGTACTGCTTCTTTTTTCAAAACTGTAGTAAATTCAACAATTATGGGCATTTTTGACGAGGACTTGGAGTTATATCGAAAAATATCTTTAATGTCACTCTCAGTAATATCTGTTTTAATTGCAGTTCCAATGTTTTTCACCATTTCTATTAAATTTACTTTATTTTCTTGATTATTCTTCGGCACATTCCGTATTTCAATACAAGTTGTTCGAGCGTTACGTTCCAGTTGTTCGACCCTACTCTCCAAAGCTTTTATAGTTGCTAAGTGCTCAGTTCTTTGTCTTTCACTATTTTCCAATTTCGTCTTGAACTCTTCATATTTCTCCGACATAAAATCCATTGCTTTTGATATTTCAATGTTTTGCGTTTTTATTTCATCAATTGCGGAATGCAGAAAGGTAAATTTTTGATTTTGAGAATCCATCATATTTTTCATTTCCGTCATGAATGATTTTAATTCTTCTTCTAGAACATCCCCTCGCTTCCGTTTTTCATGTCTAAGTGTAATATTACTCGACGAGGTGTTACTTTCATTTGGCAGTTGAATATTAGAAAGATTGGGGGCCGAGCCACTAAGTTCCTTCGGCGGCGATCGTATTACGGACATAACGAGTGTATTTTAAATTAGTTAAATACAATACTTAGAGACACAGGCTAAGAGTGTCTGTTTAAAATGGTGGTGATCGACGTATTGAAACAGATTCGCTTTCCGTCAATTATAGTTGGAGCTGGGGTCAGCTTACGTTGGTCGCGATCGAGGAATTAGAACGATTTGACTTTCCGTCCAATATAACTTGACCTCCGATAATGACACGCGCAACAGAGACTTCTTAGTAAACACGTCCGAACTCCTCGGATGTCCGCGGGCGAGAGGCTGGAGGATGTATCACTACTGTACATGTAGATTAAGTAATAAAATCATATAATAAGTACGGTTTGTGAATAAAATCTGGAACATGTGTACCTATATTTCATATTTATCACAATTCTCAAAATAGTTTATTTATTTATAAAAAAAACTTTATGCACATAATAAGTACAAAGGCGGACTTAATGCCATAGGCATTTTCTACCAGTCGACCTTGGGGTGGTGCAGAAACAAAACACGGAAGGTGCAACTTGAAGAAAAATAGACAAACAAAAAAAAGAAACAAATACAATAATAAATACATACATATAAATAAGCAATTTTAAAATTACATATAAAAGAGAAATGCAAATAATAATAATAGTTCAATTTAGTGTTAGATGGATGTTGATAAATTTAGACATTTAAAAAAAATGTTAAATACAAAACGATAATTGATACTAATTTATGTTAATCTGGTTGTAAAAAAAAAACACTTTCAAAATTCAACACGTTAAAAATAGATTATGTTTACGAGTTTTCTGTTTTAAGAGCGTTTACGGCTAGCGCGGAATGTCAAGTTTAGGAAATTGTTTGCAAATTTCACTCACACAGACGCGTATGTAAGTATGCGTATGAAAATACCACGTACGCTCTCTATATAGTTAAGAGTAACCAACTTTGAAAAATTTCGTTCATTTTAGAGCAATCCAAATGTATAAAGTAGGTACTAGCGACCCGCCCCAGCTTTGCACGGGTGCAAAGGTATAAATATAACTATAAACCTTCCTCTTGAATCACTCTATCTATTAACCGCATCAAAATCCGTTACGTACTTTTTTTTTCTTTTTATTATAATTTATTAAAGATCTAAGCATACATAGGATCTAAGCAACTTTGTTTTATACCATGGTAATGATGACACTTTGCGTGACCATAGGGCTGGCTTTTTCTTTGCCCAAAGAATTAGCATTGCCATCCAACGTGACAATACTGCCAGTCTTCTGGGCACGTTTCCAGATGACAGCGATTTGGAGGAATATTTCGAAGCTTGAGTGTTGTGTTTTTGTATTATATGTACATAGGTTTGATGTAATGATAAGTATACATTAAATCCATCTTTGATTTATTCTTATGATTTGTAGATTTAGGAGAAATAAATATTAATCGTTTTACCTTTTATACTCAGGATGAGTTGGTGGGTAATTAAAAAAAGATACGCCATGTTATGTTTAGTAAATCATTTAATATAAAAAAGGATCTCCTCATTAATCGGATTCTATAAAAAATATTGACTCTCCAAGATGTTTTCAATTGGTTTAATTATACCTACTTGTAACATAAAAATATTCTGTTAAAAGGAAACTAAAGCAACGGTTTCTCCATACTAACGTAATACCCTGTTTCCTCCCTGGTTAGTGCCGGTAGAGTAATATTTTTTTTCTACATAGGTATATACTGACACTGAGCATGTCCCTATGATTTGTTTTTTTTTTTTCATATATTCGATTCGATTATTAAAAAAATGTATAGGCGCTGAAAAATCTAAAAAAAATGCCAATTTTTCCGCTGTATTCAAATGAAAATAAATCTTTTTAAATATTATAAAAAAATGAAAACATAAAAACACAGTCCCATGTCCCCTTTACTTTTTATTTGAAAAAAAAAAGAACATCACAATCATTTAAGTTTTGGAGGAATAATCAGGGGACTACGAATCGTTTTTTCGTAATTTTAATAGGCATTTTGAGTCCAAGCTGTAATTGGCTTGCACGGGCATTGCGAGACAGCAACACCTACTTTCAAATACACATTTTTCAATTCAAACTCAAACTCAAAATCATTTATTTCAAATAGACCATTTACAGGCACTTTTGAAATGTCAAAATTGAAGCTAATTTGCACGTTCCAAGGCGTAGATCTCTATGGAGAAGAACGTGCAAGAAACTCCATGGACACTCTTTTAAATCAAATTTATATTTACGAGTACAATCCTCGCGACCTTTTAGTTTCCTCTTAAGTTTATTACTACTTACCTCTGCAGAAGTACTTAAGTCGTGGTCAAGAATCTCATCCGAACATACTTCCGAGATATCATCTCTGAAAAATAAAAATAATACAGCATCTTCTTTGTTAGACACTTACACATATACCGGATTTTTTCAAAGAAAATTACGACTCAATACAACTTAACAAACTATAAGTACCAACTACAACCATAATAATTATAGTATTTTTTTGTCATGGATTTTAGAAAAGTGACGTTAGCAATAAAAAGAAATTATACCTTAAAGACACAGTCTGATCGCATTCATTTTTCACTTCTATTATTTCTGATTGCGATTGTTGAATCGCATCGATTGTTGAAAGTAGTTGTACATTCGATTCTTTATCAACTTCTGTGGTTGATGTTGAAGGTAGCTGTAAATAAATCTTAATGTTATTTTAATAGTAATATTTTTATAAGTTTGTCGTTTATAGTTTTACTATTATCTAGCATCTGCGTAGACCTTCGACCGCGAGTTTTAAAAAGGGATTGAATTAAAACTGTTCTAATGAGAAAACTATACGATCATTTGAAAATATTTTTCAGCCATGCACTACATTTATCGAAATCCTCAATAATTTGAGATCAATATTTTATCTATAAATTATACAAATTATTGTTTTCTTGTCCGTCGGAAGTCATCGATTCTGACTTAAGTGTGGTTTTTACGAATGAACTCTCTTAAGGTGCCATTTCCCCACTCGCTTATCCGTTGAGCTTGGCCAAATGGCAAACTTTCTTTACTGTATCAAAAAGTACTATTTCACTTCTAGTGCTAATTGGAAGTCGAAGTCGAGAAGAAGAAAAAGTCTTACATGTTCTGGAAACGAAGCTAAACCCAGTGCTTTCTGCTTCCTGCGTTCTTCAAGAACTTTTCTTGCACGCATCAGCCCTATGTTTGGTTTCCTTTTCCTTTTAGCAAGGCATTCATAGTGCGGCCCTTTCTTTCGACCCATAATCTAGAAAAAAAATCGATACAGAAAACTAGATTTTGCATTTGCCTTAAATAAGTACGTAACCATGTGATGAATGATATTTATTTTGCAAATAGATGAGACTGGTATTTATTAGCTGACTACCCTGAGAAGAGACACCGAAACCAACTCAGGGGTAAAAAATATCAAAATTCAGAAAATAACAAATAGGTAGCTGCCATAAACATTGTTGATTGAAGCCATTAGTGAAAGAATTGTAATTAAATAGTAATAGTAGGGTAGTTCCGGAGATTATCTTTACATACGAACAAACAACCGTTACTTACCTGTATTATCATTGAAGTGAAAAGAAATTTTAACAATCTTAATAAACAAAGTACATAAAATGAACAATAATACTTACTGGATCAAAATGTGGTAGTCAGCGTACAATAGTGGGATTTTATTTACGTAAAACTCGGGAACGGATGCGAAATAAAGTAACGCGTGCGCGCATTGGGAAGGCCCGATTGTGACTGACGAGTAGGCTTGAGTAAAAAATATCGATATATCAAATATCGATATATTTTTTTCATTTGCCCATCCCTACAAATGAGATTGAGTTTGCGCGGTCGATAAAATTAAAAAGAAAAAAGGGAATGACGTCACAGGGTAGATACCCTAGACTCGCATTTTTGAACGCAAACGTCAAGTTCTATTGGCAATGGCTTACTCCAACCTACCCTGCTCGAAGTTGGAGTCACTTGGGTAACTCTAGGGTAGCTACTCGAGTCATAAAAGAACGACTCTGGGTAACAACTCTACATTGCTCTGGTCATTTTTGAACCCAGCTCCGGGTAACAGTATTGTCAAAACATAGCACATATATTTATTTTTACAATAAAAAAACAAGTTGTTTTTTTTTTTAATTTTTACCTAACCTTAAAACTACATAAATTTAAAAAATAAAATAATTAATTTAAGATATTAAAATCATAATATAGGTAGGTACCTGACAGAAAGGTATAGCAGTTTTAGACAACCTGACATAGCCTTTCTTAGTAGAATACATATCTTCTTCTCTGAAGTGTACTGAACATATACGACTATGCTGATTTGGCACAAAGTCTGGCTCCCGTCTTTGTCTACGTACAACAAGAACCCATTTATGTTTCAGGATTTCATCCCCGGGAAACCTACAAAGTTAACAAACATGTAATTCTATTAAATCTTCGGATAAATGAATTATTATACAATTGTTTACGATAAGACTATAGTTCGTTTTTTAATCCTAGACTACGATTTGACAACTTAAAATGTCAAACTCCAGAAAATTGGGAACATAGTCTAGAGTGTGACATTCTGAGTTGTCAAATCGTAGTCAAGGATTAAAAAGGTTGTCTTTAAAAAATCGCTTTTAGCGATAAGACCGTCCATTGTGACACTCTTTTAATTTTAAGTTCCTACTGTTAATTTTATTTTTGGTGGGCAATAAAGAATATATCTATCTATCTATCTAGGATTAAAAAAACGAATTATACTATTATTTTGAGAAATAGATTCATCTACATAGGTAAATTTAAGTGAGACAATATTTTTTTTATTTTATACCTAATAAAAAGTAAGGACAAATACTGCTTATTACACAAAATACTAATCACTGATATAAAACACACAATAATGAATAATTGATAAGTAAGTATGGTATTTTTTTCCCTTAAATTATTCATTAATTTATATACGATAAGGCAAAGATGATCAGAAAGAAAAAATGTTACAAATACTAATTAGTTACTGTAATAAAAAAACGGTTATGAAAAATATACTTAACAAATATTTTTTTCTTATAAATTTTGCAATTACTTTATTATTTATATTAATTAGAAAAAGCTTCTAATTTTTAAGCAGACGCTACTGTGTGTTATTAATGGATAATAAATTTTTATCTTGCTTCGAAAAATGGCGAACAAAAACAATAAATGAATTTGAAATATCATAACTTTTAAGTTTTCATGTAACTACTTACGAATGAAATGTGATTCCATGTAATTTGCTTTTACTATTTGAATGATTTTTACAACGCATAAAAGCACACGAAGGCATTTTAATAACCTTTATCCCACTTAAATTTTATTTAAAAAAAAAAAAAAATTGCGTAACACGTCCGTCTATGTCACTCGCCGATTGCGACTGAGTAGAATTAGGCTACGGAGACCTGATTTCAGCGATGCATGCGTTAGAGGTGAGTCAACTCTATCTTTGGCTGTTTTAATCATCATCATTACATAGTATAAAACAAAGTCGCTATGCCCTATGTATGCTTAGATCTTTAAAAGTGCGCAATGTATTTTGATGCCTCTTTTTTTAATAGATAGAGTGATTCAAGCGGAAGGTTTATGAGTATAATACATGCACAATATATCAATATACCCATGCGGAGCTGGGGCGGGTCGCTAGTTTAATCTAAGATTACTTCACACTATGGAAGTATTCTAAACAAGGTTTTGCCCGCGGCTTCGCCCGCGTGGTATTGGGGTTGGGGTTTCCGGGATAAAAAGTAGCCTATGTCCTATTCCGGAGTGTATCCTATGCCTGTGCCAAATTTCATCCAGATCCGTCCAGCCGTTTTGGCGTGATTGAGTAACAAACATCCAAACATCGTTTCTTTCGCATTTATAATATTAGTAAGATACAAAATTGAAAATGGCAGCGTTGTCAGTCCGCAGCAATGACGTATTATATATAGACACGTCATGAACCAACATCGCGGCGCTTAAAAACGGCAAAAATACTAGATAACTACTTATACGCGTAAAGAAAGGGAAAGAAAATATGACATCGTATGGTGGAACGCCTTTGCTAGAGGGAGATAAATATACATCTTCAGTTACATCACAGGATAAGTAATAGTAAAACTACATTTTCATTGGTCGAGCGCATGAGTGACGTAGCTATACCTTCATGCGCCGGCTGCCATAAGATGGCGGGCGGCGGCGTCAAGAAAAATAAAATAAAAATAGGTTGTTTGGTGAACTTACGCATGAAATGACACATTTTTGTCTTTAACTTTTGGGGTATAATTTTTACATCGTCTGAACACACACGACGGCATGCTTTCTTTGTTTGATATATCTATGCTTTCTTTATATTTCGCACAGGTTTTCACACACGATATAAATTAAAAACAAACGTAGCATCGCGCGGCAGGTTGGTGCGTAACTAAGCGCGATGTTGCCAATTGGCTTCATTTCATGTTGTCATTTTAGAGCGCGGACAACGTATCTATAGTTTTATACATCATTGGTCCGCAGCGGACGCTATGGCGCATGGCAACAAGAGGAATGGATTTCAATTTTGCACGGGCCAAATATCGCGCGGCGTTGCCAGCTCGCCTCAAGTCTGGCATCTGCGCGCCCCACCGGCTGCCGATAGCGCCGATATTCGTTCGGAGAATCGGAGATATCTAGGTAAGTAGATGACTTTAAAATCCAACATCATGACCTAGACCATGACGTTTAAAGTAAGATTGTTTTATTCCTGTTCCAGAGTGTGTAAGTGACAGCGTTAGACACGTTGTCTAGCGCCGTCTCTTTCCCACTGAAAGTAATATCGAAGTAATACTGTTATAAGGGCTTGTGGTAGGCCCGCAGGTCTAAAAGGCTAGTTGGTATGTTTTGAAAAAAATATATGATTATGTAGACCATTTGCCCAATAATTTGATGTACAAAAATTACCTATACTTAATTTATTTCATTGAACTTGGTGTAATTTATTTTCAAAGTTATGTCTAACACAGACAAAAGGTGACGAGGCAAAACCCATTGGGTGTATTTTTATGTAACTTCTACAAACTAAACGATGATTTAATTAAATAATTACCAATTTTTGATAAATCAATCAATCTATGAACAGCGCTAAAATTCGCAAAGCGTAACTTTAGACTCGCTAAGATCCGATGGCCGCGGCCGTACTGTACATAGAGTTCAAATTGAAGCGAAATAATCCCGTCTATTGAACCGGATTTTGTACAAAATCGTTTCTCCTTGGAAAGACAGTTATAGCGCGGAATATAAAATGAACCTCGAATGCGTAGTTATAAAACGGTGCAAACTAAAATTAGATCTAAAATGGCGGAAGATACGTGACTCGCCTCTAACGCGTGGAGCGTTGAAATTGTGACTATTGTCACGATTTCGATCGAGACTAGGGTTGTCACCTTTTTTGCAGAAAAAGAATATTAGTTACTAGCTTTTGTCAGCGGCTTCGCCCGCGTACATAAAATATAGCCTATGTCACTCAGGAGTAAAGCAGCTTTCTATTGTTGCTATTTTTTTCCAATCGGACCAGTAGTTCCAGAGATTACCTTTTTCAAACAAAAAAATATACTTTACCTCTTTATTATATTAGTGTAGATGTAGAATTGTAGATTATAGGTAAGAAAAAAAATTGGTACTTAAATAGTACTAAAATAAAGTAGGTTTTTTTGGTAAGTAAAAATCATCCAAAGACAAATCCCGCCCTTGGGTGGAGCGGGAGACAGTGTCAGAGTCTTACTGACTAAATAACCTACCACGTTCCTACGTCGTCATCTATACAAGGGCTAGAGCCTTACTTTCAGACATTCATTTTCATTTCCGTGAATGCTGAAGTGGCAGGAATAGACCAAAAATCTACAAATTTCGTTTATAGAAAAAATACTCGAACGACAAAACTTTTCGAAATCGCAGAGAAATCAAACCATGCGAAATAAAGTGTTTTCAAGCAAGTATTAAAATATTCACAGAAAGTATAGAATACAATTACCTAAAATAAAGTACAATACTTATTATAAAGTACGGGTGGCAACCCTAGTCACGACCAAACACACACACTCGGCGGCTATTTCGCTCCCAGGCGGGGTCTTATCTCTGTCCTTGTCTAACAGTGAATCTATGTTGACGACTGTGATGACACACATCAAAGCAAAGATGTGTGAGTTAGACAATGAAATGTCGTTAGCCGCCGAATGATTACGATTATAAATAGAAGAAAGAAAGAAAGAAATAATGTTTATTTTGCCCAAAGTAGACACACAAATAAAATAAAAAAATGACGTAAGCTTCGTGTCTATCTCGCTTCGCAAAATAGCGACCAAAAAAATAAGTGACATTAGAAATAAGTTTTCATGTAGGTACTTACGAGTGAAAAGTGATTTCATGTGATTTATTTTTTTTACTTGAATAATTTGTACAACGCAGAAAAACACACGACGGCATTTTAATAACCTTTTTCCTACTTAAAACAAAAATAAAATATTTTTGGGTAACACACAACCTCGTTGTGTCACTCCCCGATCGCGACTGAGTGAACTTAGGCTAAACTAGCCGGATTTCAGGGGCCCAAGTCTAGTCTAGTCTCATTCCATCATAATCCCATTGTCATTTTGCTAAAAGTTCGTAATCTGTTAATTCATAATGGCTGACCATTGAGCGGTCAGTGGTATTGTAATAAAATTTTGGTACGAGATGTCTCGTAACGAACTAAAAACTATAACTGCACAATGACATTCTAATCGAAGTCACTGATTAAAGGAACTGTCACAATTTTAGTAGAATCCGTTCCAAATGAGAATAGGATCTATGGCAATGTTGTGACGTCACGTCGAACTGTCAAATCGAAGAAATTAGGTAGAGTGAACAAAAAAAGATGTTTAAAAAAATAATTTACGTACGAATCGTGAATAAAAAAAGTTTTATCAGAATACAGTTTTCCAATTTTGTTTATCTCAGTTTCACTGTGTGATGTGTCTGAGTAGTGGTAAATAGAAAAAAAGGCGAATTGTTTCTAACAATGAAAATAAGAAAGAAAATAGTTTTTCTTGTAAACTATTTATGACTTAAAACAATATATTTGGCAAATATATATTAAACCCTAACGTTTTTACTTCAACTAGAATTAACTAAAATTGAATAATTAAAAGCAAAAAAAAAAAAATATTGATACGCAAATAAGATTTTTTTGCAAACCGTACTTTTCACTCAAAATTTGACAGATCGAGATTATTGACTTTCCTGTTCTTATTTGGAACGCATAATAATTTACTACACAATGTCAACCATTCATTTGTCTTTATGTAGGTACTAGATTACCATTCTTAAAATTTCTTTCATAGTCCGGTCAATTTAGACATTCGAAGTTACATAAATTCCCACCTAGCTGAAAATCGGTAAGATTGTTTAAAATATCATTAAAATCAAAATTTGAAAGTTCCCCATCTTTCCCCTGTAAGGAAAAAATTTTATTCAAGGTCAAAGGTCAAAAAAAAGAGTTTTTCGCGATTTTCAGCAAAACGGTAAGTTTTATCATAAAAATACGTCAGACAAAAATTGTAGATCATAAAATTATCTACAAAAAATGTATTAATACTTTTTTTCTACGAGCCACCGTTTTTGAGATATAACGATTCTAAAAGTTGCAAAAGTTGTAATCGTCTTAATATGCACACGTTTCCTCGCCACCTATGAGGTAGTGTACTCAGCGCGTTTTTTTTAACGTGGTTTCCCCAGTAGGCCTATTCCACCGGTTAAACTCAAAACAGCACGATATAGGTTAGAATAAACACGTGTTTTCACTAGCAACTGGCATCCAAGACTAACAGTGTTTCATTTATTATAGTAGGTATAAGACCCTAGCCACGCACACAATTGACCAGGGGACAGATGTTTTCTCAAGGTTACAATGGTGTATAAATTAAGGGACTGGGTTTCATTTTACCTGATATTTGTATAGTTATAGCTTATGTATATTTTATATTAGTAGTTTAAGTTACAATGACCGATAGAAAAATATTTTAAAATATATTACAACTATAGAGATGTTTATATACGTGGCGTATTCATGCATATTATGACGATTACAACTTTTGCAACTTTTAGAATCGTTATATCTCAAAAACGGCGGCTCGTAGAAAAAAAAGTATTAATACATTTTTTGTAGATAATTTTATGATCTACAATTTTTGTCTGACGTATTTTTATGATAAAACTTACCGTTTTGCTGAAAATCGCGAAAAACTCTTTTTTTTTACCTTTGACCTTGAATAAAATTTTTTCCTTACAGGGGAAAGATGGGGAACTTTCAAATTTTGTTTTTAATGATATTTTAAACAATCTTACCGATTATCAGCTAGGTGGGAATTTATGTAACTTAACTCTTATTTTTTGGTCTAATTTGACCGGACTATTCAATGAAGTGTCAGTGGTTGATTATTGAAAAGTCATAATGACGCCATCATATTAGTAGATTACCAAACTTGTCAAAATCAACAATTTTGAAATCAATGATCGACTATTCTGACACTATTGTAATAGCAGACTTGAGACCCTGGGCTGTGTTCAAAAATGACCAGAGTAATGTAGAGTTGTACCCCAGAGTCGTTCATAAACGAATCGAGTAGCTACCCTAGAGTTAACCGAAGTCTCTACCTTCGTGCAGGGTAGGTTGGAGTAAGCCATTGACAATACAACTTGACGTTTGCGTTCAAAAATGCGAGTGTAGGTTATCTGCCCTGTGACGTCATTAGAGTTAACTCCAACCTCAAGTTTGAACGCAAGCCACCGATCTTCCGCTGTTTTGATTATATCAATGGTTTAGGGATGTTACGGAGGTGGCTCAATAGGAGCCGAAGCCAAAACCGAAGGTGTGAAATCAACCAAAAGTTTCGGTATATCGGAACGGAAGACGGAACTCCGTAACATCTCTAATTTATATTAAACTAGCTTTTGTCCGCGGCTTCGCCCGCGCAGGTACATAAAATATAGCCTATGTCACTCAGGAATGAAGCAGCTTTCTATTGTTGCTAATTTTTTTCCAATCGGACCAGTAGTTTCAGAGATTACCTCCTACAAACAAAAAAATAAAAAAACAAACTTTACCTCTTTATTATATTAGTGTAGATTAATTAATTAATTTATATTAAATTAGAGATGTTAAATAAGAAACAAATAATACCGAGAAACACCGACTTCCGAAATTAAAGTTATTTTTATATTTTTAATGAAGTCGGCATATTTTTTTGTAAAAAGTTTTTTTAATATATAATTGTATAGGTTTACTCAGAATTCCAGAAAAGTTTCAACGTGTTCAAACCAGTAGGTAGAAGGTATATTATATTATCTTTAAATATAAAAGGAGAAACTGACTAACATATCAACGCACAGCCGAAACTACTGGGAGTAGGAGAGGGAATTTTTTTACCGGGGTTGCTTTTGTGACATACGCGAACACTAAAAAAAGGATTTTCCAAAATTCACTCCCTAAAGGGATGAAAAGCGTGTCCAAATTTTGGTCGAAGACCTATTTTCAAGCGGGCAAAGCCTCTGGCAGAAAGCTAGTATACTACTATGTAGAACTAGCTTTTGCCCGCGGCTTCGTCCGCGTGGTATTGGAGATGCCTAATAAGAAGTTGTATATCCCACGGGAACCTTATGTTTTCCGGGATAAAAAGTAACATATGTGCTATTTTGGAGTATACTCTATCCCTGGGCCAAATTTCATACAGATTCATCAGGTCGTTTTGGCGTGATTGAGTAACGAAACCAAAATAAGAAATTGTATATCCCACAGGAACCTTATGTTTTCCGGGATAAAAAGTAGCCTATGTCCTATTCCGGAGTGTATCCTATGCCTGTGCCAAATTTCATCCAGATCCGTCCAGCCGCTTTGGCGTGATTGAGTAACAAACCTAACTTTCGCATTTATAATATTAGTAAGAATATGTTTAATTACTTACCTCTATAAAAGGAACAGCATTCTTTTTAATAAGTGTTCTACCCTTGCTCGAAGTATAAATGTCAGAGGCCTTGAAGTGACCGCAACAAATCCTACTGCTTTTCGAAGCCGTCCAATCTGGTTCTCTTCTTTGTTGACGAACTATTGCAGTCCATTTTTGCAGACGGACCTCATTGGATGGAAACCTTAAAATGAAGAACAGACTATAAATACAAATCGCTGTTGTCATACAAACTTAGGTTAAATGTGGTAATTTAAAAAATCGGTTGTCTGTAAAGTCGGTTTACTGACGATAGTTGAACGTGACAACCTGACAACGTCATAAGAATTGACACCACATTCACTTTTCACTGCACTTCATACTTGACGAAAACATGTAAATGTATTATTTATTTTTATTGTATAGCAGCTGTCCACGCGGACGCATCGCTCACTCAAGTAGGAGAGAAACAGATGTCGAACACTGGCGAACGAGGCCGATTGTGCCTCTTTGTCGCTCGTTGCGTGCTCTCGCTTGCACTTCAATGGAACGCCTCAGAGCGAGGTAACGCCGCATGAGTCATGTTTTTGCATGCGTGCAGCCGGCTCCATCGAATTATAAGACGTTGTCACGTCAAAACATAAATATCTTACAGTATTTAAAAAAAAAAAGTGTCCCCACACTAGGACTTACTCCTGTGTCGTGGGTGCGTTCACAAACATGTAAAGTCACATACACAAGATACCCAGACCCGGAACTATACTATATACCTATCTGTAGGCCATACAAATATTCGTTCCGTGCGGGAATCGAATCTTCTGCTCAGCAGATAATTATTATATGATAATAATATAAGTTTTTTTTTATTGTGTTATTAATTACTATCCTTATTAGGGAATGGTCCCGGGAAATTCCGGTCTCCAAGAGAGGGAAAGCCCAGTGCGGGTTGGGGGATGTCACATGTCTTCAACTTTATGGTTCTATGACATGCTGGTTTCCTCACGATGTTTCCTTCACCGTTTTGAGAACAGTGGTGATGAAATAAATTACACAAAGCAATGCGCTTGGCTGAGTTTGAACCCGCGACTTACAACTCGTAAGTCGGGGCCGTTGCCACTCGGCTACCACTACTCTCTTTTCCCTTACCTACCTCCAATTTTAGTACCTATGTTTATCAGTTATCTAGTACTAGTGCACTCTGCTTAGCTTGAAACTAGACGGCGTTGTGTGATAGTTGAAAAAAAGAGTAAAAGATAAATAAATGAAATATAATAATATTTCTAAATATATTATATTGTGTACTTACGTATGATATGTAGTTCCGTGGGCTTTACTAACCTTGCTAACATAATTAGTACACTTTCTAAACACACACGACGGCATTATTAAATTTCGTAGCTGCGTCTGTATCGTCTTGACGCTTGACGCAGACTGAAGTGGACGTGACGCCTCTAGCGCGTAGACCGCTGAAATTGTGCCAATTGGCACGATTTCACGTCGGTGACGATCACATGTTCGGTGGCTAACGATATTTTAGTGCCGACTCTTATCTCTATCAGTGACTATAAGCCTGCCGCGCTTATGATAATGGCAATAAGTCAAATTTTGGTCGATATTGAGTTAAGTATACAGGAATGTAGATCTCGATCTCTACATTCCAAATATAGATATATATAGATAGATAGAAGTAGTGGAGATATATGTTTCGAGTCCAAGTTTTCAGATTGCGATGTTGTTAGCATGTATTGTACATGCTATGCGTTCGTATGAAACCAGTTTTTCAATTTTGTTTATCTCTGTGTCACTGTGTGATGTGTCTGAGTAGTGATAAATGGAAAAAAAAGGCGAATTGTTCCTAACAATGAAAATAAGACAGAAATAGTATATTTTGATATAAGTGCAGGAAGTTTGTCATTGCGACCGAGGCAGAGTTCGCACGAGCCGTAGGTGAGTGTGTTATGGAGCCGAGGGCTGCAATGACAAATTCGCACGGGTATGATAAATGAAACAAAAGGTACGCGGGTGATATACATGTCATGTCAAACATAATCATAGTGCGATAAGTGGCAGTTTTCGAGTAAGTGTATTGAAAATAGTTTTCCTTTCAAACTATTTATGACTTAAAGCAATAATTTAGCTAATTTATATTAAACAATAACGTTTATACTTAGAAAGAATTAACTAAAACTGAGTAATAAAAAAAGGCAAAAAAACTCTTTATTGTTACGCAAATAAGATTTTTTTGCAAACCGTACTTTTCACTCTAAATATGACAGATCGAGGTTATTGACTTTCCTATTCTTATTCGTACGTTATTTCGCGCGTACGACAGAACCGACTCTTATGATACCGATGTCTGTCTATCAGTGACTAAAGATTTTTTTTTTATGGTAGGTGAAAATCATCCAATGACGAAACCCGCTCTTGGGCGGAGCGGGAGACCAGTGTCAGACTCTTACTGACTAAAAAACCTACCCCGTACCTTCCTTGCCTTATTCCTGGAGTCGAGGTAACAGTTTTCCACCACCCTCTAGGCTCCAGGAGGCTTCGACCCTGAAGGGCCCCTGCAGTTTGCTGACAACTCCTTGAGGCGCGCGGGAACGGTGCGCGCCGTTGACGACTTGGACTCGGTCTTACCAGACGACCGGACGGCGAGCTACCCATTGCTCACCGTCCGCGAGCCAGTGTCTACGGTAGCCGGATATCGGCAGGATCGCGGCGGCGACGGCTACGGCGAGTACGCCATTGCCTTTGCCTTATGCGGTCGGCCTCCTCCTTTACGAGCATTACTGCTTCGCAGAAGGAGGCGACCGTGTTGGCGATTTTGTAATAAAAGATTTTTCGAAAAGGAGGTTTTAATGAAAAGTTTTCGAAGTCAAGCACTAGTTTATGTCGATTAAAAAATGAAACAAAATATACACCGGTTCTTAAAATGCATTAATTTGGATTTTTTCTTATATTTCCTTTTGTTTTCGTATTATTTTTATCCAACTTCGAAAGAAGGAGGTTCTATGTCATAATGCTTACATCTACACTAATATAATAAAGAGGTAAAGTTTGTTTTTTTGTTTGTAGGGGGTAATCTCTGGAACTACTGGCCCGATTGGAAAAATTTTAGCAATCTACACTAATATAATAAAGAGGTAGTTTGTTTTTTTGTTTGTAGGGGGTAATCTCTGGAACTACTGGTCCGATTGGAAAAATTTTAGCAATCTACACTAATATAATAAAGAGGTAAAGTTTGTTTTTTTGTTAGTTTGTTTTTTTGTTTGTAGGGGGTAATCTCTGGAACTAATGGTCCGATTGGAAAAATTTTAGTAACAATAGAAAGCTGCTTTACTCCTGAGTGACATAGGCTATATTTTATGTACGCGGGCGAAGCCGCTGACAAAAGCTAGTTTTTTATAAAACTAGAACGATAAGTATGTTTGTCATTAATATATATAATTATTAAAGAAGGCTCGAATTGTTCAAGGAGCAATTTTGATAACAAAAGGTATGAAACCGCTACATATTCTAACATTAAGAGGTCATTGATCCTCGTAGGGACCCTGCAGAAGGGTCGAAGCCAATTAGGGCCAAGGGTTTGCGTCTGACAGGAAGACTCTGGTCCTGGTATGTATGACGATGTAGAAACGGGGTAGGTTGTTTAGTCAGTAAGAGTCTGACACTTGTCTTCCGCTCCACCCAAGAGCGGGATTCGTCATTGGATGATTTTTACCTACCATAAATAAAAAAGGCCATTGAAAGGATCAATGGCCAGAAGACAATTATTATTCTTAGTTACAAAATTAAAAAGTACGTTTAAGTACGTTTATGTGCATAATACATGCATAATATATTCAATATCAGTACCCGTGCGAAGCTGGGGCGGGTCGCTAGTAATATATAAACCGACTACAAAAAAGGAAATGTGTTCTCAATTAGGCTGTATTTTTTAACTTCGTCGTTTATGGACCAATTTGCAATTTTTTTTGTCCTAGAATAGAACATATACAAAAAACATATATAAAAAACATGTACTTACCAGAATAGGTAAATATAGGGTAGGCATTGCTGACTTATGTAATCGGCGTCTATTGTTTTTTAAATTTTCGAAGCAATCTGGCGTGAAATGTCTAGAACATATAACACTGGTCTTCGTAGGAAAAAAATCCTCCCTACGTGTTGCTCTGATCCAAATTTCTTTTTTTTGTATGTCATCGTTTGGAAATCTGCAATTTTTAATGCATACAAAATACAAGTTTTAGATTATAATGTTCTTATGATAACTAATGAGTAAAAGGCAGGGAGAGATATTGAGCAGTCACAATTTTTGGGGACGCCATAACTATGGCGGTAGTCCCCTCTTTGAAAAGTGTCACCACAACGTCGTCATTTCTGCATGATTCATTCGTCATTTTGCAACCATCTCCCTTTTTAATACCTAATTTTGATCAAACTATTGATATCTTTTGTATCGATTTCCCTAGAAAACCTTAAGAACCATACCCATGACAAAGAATTGGTAAATTTGTAACCGCCATCTTAGATTCTCATTTTCACTTCAGTAGCTACCTTCTAAAACTGTAAAGACTGTCATCAATTCATCTGGCTGTCTTTCCTCCTCTTTCTATTACATAAATGAAATAATATAAATAATCTATTCATATAACGGTTTTATGTTGCGTGACCATTTCTTTCGTTTAAATTAATATAACAAAAAAAAAGATCGTTCCAAAAATATGAAGCACGGTAAGTACCAAAATTTTGAATTATATCGATATAGGCGTCACTTGGCTTGTGAACGGCACTATCGAGAAAAAAAGAGACAGCTACAGATATGCAATTGAGTGCGCGAGTAAGGGACAGCAGCGCAAATTCCAAATATGCAATTATTTGAATTCTTTTTACATTTTAAATCAAATTGAAGTAGAAAATCACTTACCTGTGAAATGTTACTCCGTCTTTTACGTAACTTGAATTAGTAGAACACTTACCACACCATTTAATTGAACAACTGGGCATTATTTTCAGTTTTATTAGAGTACGAATCGCAAGCGAGCGACGTCCGTACGTAAACTCGCAACAGCTGCGTATGACACAAAGGCCAAAATATCGCCGCGTAGACTAAATAAAGCATATTGTACGTTCGGCGACCGCGGCAGTCACATGCGTCGGCCGTCGGCGTTAGACTTGGGCAAAATGTGTCATTGAAAAGAAAAGATAGATATGCATCTTTCAATCACTGGGATATGAATCACTCTTTCATATCTTTATATCAGTAGCTCAGTATGACTCAGTAGCTCATTCAAACTCGCAACTCGTGTGCGGCTCACTCATTCAAATAGATCATTCAGATATACCTAGTGATAGGTTGGTTGTTTGCATCATTCTGACATATTGAGCAGTTGCGATTGAACAACTTTTTTCTAATTAAAAAAATACTATTCTTATGACTGTAGGTATAACCTACTTCTTTTTCAATATGTTAATTAGTTCAATGAATAGTAAATCGCAATCAAGTATTGAATTACAATTCGGCAAAATTCGGCTTGCTTGACGTTCAACCAATGGCGCGCGACGAAGCTATCCGACGCCACAGATTACTAAATAGTACCCGACGCGATGACCGACGAGTGAGTGAGGTGTAAAGATATACTGAACTACTGACACATTCAGATATGTAAAGATATGAAGAGTGATTGATTCAAATGGAATGATTCATATCATTTGTATCTATCACTCCTGAGTTACCCATCTCTAGGCGTACGGTCGTCGCATCATAGCGAGTCTGAAGTAAGCATAGAAATATATCTATGGAAGTAAGGCTCTGCGTATTTTAGCGCTTGTAAACTCGTAAAAAAATATGTAATTGTCTTAAGATATAATATTGAATTGTCCTAATTTCAGAAGGTTTTCATACCTATATATTTTTCGTACAAGGAAATGATAATTTTCGTTTTGTTGAGTTTTGCTTTCCAAGCATCTCATATTTTAATACTGGTATGCCAGATAATGGCGAAATGTGTCATTGCGCTCATAACATAAATGTTACCATCTCCTGTACCACATTTTATACAAATAAATGCTTTAACTCTCATTACTCACACCTACACAATTCATAATTATGCCTTTTGCAATGCAC
Source organism: Mythimna loreyi (assembly GCA_029852875.1). Classification (NCBI taxonomy): domain Eukaryota; kingdom Metazoa; phylum Arthropoda; class Insecta; order Lepidoptera; family Noctuidae; genus Mythimna; species Mythimna loreyi. The sequence continues at coordinate 7,383,154 of CM056807.1, read as the reverse complement.
AACATTGTATTATGTTTAAAATATTAGAACATACTTGGTTGCTTACCGTTGCCTTTTTAAATTATTTTTAATCTTTATTTTTATTGTTTGTTTTATTTTTATTTTTTATTATTGAGTTTGGCACTTTGTAACTATTTAAATTAATTTTATTTTTTGTCAAAAGTCAGGGCGGAAGGCGTTGTCGACTGTGACACAGTTTATACTAGTACAGTCGGCTTCGTGACCTCTTATGACTATATCTATATATTCAAAAACCTTGTATGTTTGTTATAGCTTAAGAGTAACTTGTACATTGAGTTGATAATAAACTATTATTATTATTAAAACTTTGACTTTGAATGCAATTTGAAGTTATTGGTGTTAAAAATTGTTATTGGCATTTTTTTACGACGAGTGGCAGTACATGTACAGTACGGCTGTCGGATCTTGGCGAGTCTGACGTTAGGCTCAGCGAATTTTAGCGCTTAAAAACTCGTAAAATAAAATGGTTGCCTGTAAAGTCGGTTTTACGGGCGAAGATTTTACGTGACAACGTCTTTTTTTTTTCCAACGCCAAGAACGTTCGAGAAAGACAAAGACAGAGACACGAGCATGCGCCGATTCAATGCGCCTAATTCTCTAGTGCTGCGCGCGCGGCAGACCGATCATAGTTGAGTGGGAGAGAGACGCAAGGCATTCGGCGGGCCTCTCTCTCGTTCGGTGACTCATCGTAACGTTACCGAGCGTTACACTTTTTCATAAGTGACTCCCAGCCGCAACCTAATTTAAGACGTTGTCACGTCAAAATAAATATTAATAAGTGTTTTTTTTCCAGTATCTTACTAATATTAAAAGAAGAAAAGAAATGAAAAACAATTTTTAATCTGCCCAAAATAGACGCACATAATACAAACAATACAAAATAAAAAAAAAAATAACACAAAAAAAAAATGCGAAAGTTACGATGTTTGGATGATTCTTACTCAATCACGCCAAAACAGCTGGACGGATCTGGATGAAATTTGGCACAGGCATAGGATACACTCCGGAATAGGACATAGGCTACTTTTTATCCCGGAAACCCCAACCCCAATACCACGCGGGCGAAGCCGCGGGCAAAAGCTAGTACGCTAATAAATAAATAAACCCTACACTAAAAACTAAACAAAAACTTACAGTGTACAATTCCTGTGCATTTGTATCATTCACCATCTTCGTTTTTCTTTGTTCTTCTTTTGTCTTCATTCGGTATTGATTCAGTAAATTCAAATAATAAAGATTTACAGTACTCATGAAATACAGAACTTTATCTTCCATCTTGCTTCGATTAAACAAAAAATAACGACGTATTTATCGACAATGGGCATTCACGTTGACCTATCAAGTGAAGCCAGCCATTTTAGCGTGTTAAAATTATCGCAATGATGATGTCATTAGGTACTATACGTTCCAAATAAGAATAGGATTGATTGACAGGATGTGACGTCACGCCGTACTGTCAAATCGCAGATATTTTTGCAAAATTGAAGAACTCAGAGATGAGTAAAATAGAAAAACTGGATTCTGATTAAACTTTTTTCGTTCACAGTTCATCAATCAATCAAATCGACCGGAAGACGTCCACAGTTGGACATAGGTAGGTAGGGTTGCCATCTCTAAAATTTGGAAAACAGGACAAGACGCGTGAAAACCCCGGATTTTAGAGTCCGAAAGCCGGATATATCAAAAAGATCTTTTAAACATATTCTATGTATTAAAAACAGTTGAAAATGTCATAACACACCTTTTTTATTCATTCATTATTTAAACAAAACAGAACTAGTTACAAATTGTTTTTATAATCAGCTTTTTAAATTCTTGAAAAAAGAAAACAAAACCTTAGTGGTAAAATAAGGTTTAAAATAAACATACATACAAACCTATAAAATATTTAATTATTAAACAAAAACTCGGTTTACAAATGAAACCTTCCCCGGACGCTCCCCGCATGCCCACTAAACTAGGACAAATCCGGGGAAACCCGGACGGATGGCAACCCTAGACATAGGCCTCCCCCAAACGCCACAACGACCGGTCTCGTGCGTCTTGCATCCATCGAATTCCAGCAACCCTGACCAGTTCATCGGTCCACCTTGCTGAATTTAAAAAATTTCTTGCATCGATTTGACAGTAAATCGTGACGTCACAACATGGCAATCGATCCTATTCTCATTTGGAACGCATTGTACTAATGGCAAATGTCAATGCCCTCTAGCGCGATATTTACTGCGATAATTGTTGCGAGTGATCCCGTCCGTAGCACTCACGACGCTCACTGACACTGACGTAAGCTGGGGCCACACTAATGTCTAATGTCCGGGCCGCACTAACAAGAAATGCCGAGAGTTATCGCGATAATTGACGATAATGTTAGGCGTAGCCACGCCTTAAGCGGCCAGCCGACGTACATTTTCATTCAACCGCTCTTACGTGATTATGATGTTATTACACACTTTTCTTCAGATATTTTGAATACACAGATATCTTGTTGATATTATCTAGGCTTCTATAGAAATCAAAACCTAAATTTATGTAAGAGTAGTGAATTTTGACTCTCCATAATGTTCATCATCTTCCTGCCCTTGTCCCGTTTTATTTGGGGTCGGCGCAATATGTCTTTTTCTTCCACTCTGTCCTGTCACCCATCTCGCTATCACTAACTCCTCTTACTTTCATATCACTTCTCACACAATCCATCCATATTTTCTTTGGTCTCCCTCTCCCTCTCCATCCATCCACATAATGTACTTCTATATTAAAAACATAAAAAAGTACTTATATAAAAGCCTAGCGCATTTAATCGAGATTCGAAATCATGTAGGTAATTATTTTTCAAAAATCCTTAAGTTAAAAACAACAAGTTTTGTGAAACATTCGATTAAATCGTAGGATACCGAATGCTAATATAGTTTTCAGGTGTTATCTCGCCATTATCTTATTACCTTTGCATCAATCATCACTTTGGAATTTTGGATTGCGATAAATGAAGCAACAAGCTATTAAACCATGCACGACGTTGACGATAGGCGAGTGAGGAAGGCACACCTTAACGCGATAACTCAAGAAAAATTCAAACAATTTTTTTTTTTAATTATCTCGATAAATATTGCTTTAAAGGGCAATGCCGTTAGGCGAACCTAGAGTGGCGTTGTTAAATTCTCGTTAAGATATAGCTCGCGGAATTCGAGTGGGCAGACTTCAAAAACTGTAGTACTAAGTACTTCTTATATTTTAAATAAGGCAGTCATTATTTTAATTATTCTCTAAATACTCATTTTTAAACATAGTACCTAAGTACATGTTTTTAGTCGTGAGATTTGACCACGGAGTGATGCTTCAAGACTTCAACAATATGTATATCCAAAATTGGTGCAATAAAATACAACATCTACTAGTGGTGGGTCGTCGACGATTTTACAGTCGACGCAACGAGACCGTTTACCGTCGACGATAAACTAGTTTAAAAAACAGTCTAATTTTCGACTAGTTTACGTCGTCGTCGAAAAGACTACTTCATCACATAAACGATTAGTGAACGTGAACGAACGAAAGTCTCGTTTACCAATTTGACGATGTGAATAGGTATGTACATACGTTGTCGTTTGGTAAACGAGATTATTGAGAATGAAATGACATATTGTTGAAATGAACTTCCCTTCGTACTTTTTCCAGGCTTAGGACTGGCAAGCTTATTATGCATACTAGCATTATTGCATAAATTTGGTCCACCGCGCGCCGACGCGACGCAACATTTCAAATTTCCAACAACAACTAATTTATTAAACTATGGACTACTAAAACAAACAAAATTAGCAACTTTTATTTCTTATTCTTATTACGATAGAGACTATTGTCGTGTAGCGCCCCCACCAAAACGTCACAGGTTGAGCACGTGCCGAAAAAGAGATAGTCAATTAGTAAAACAAGCGAGCGTAAAGAAAGCGGTCTATTCAGTTGGTGTCGCGACTCCTCGCTCGCGTCGACAATGTTCGGGTTCACTCGGTCCGTTCCGTAGTGACCGCGAGTGAGTGATCAGTATCGGCATCGGCCAGACGCTCGCGACACGACAACGGACTCGTCAACCAGTCGACGAACAAACTAGTTTATCTGTGAACTATAAACTAGTTGAATCGTTCACGTACAAAAAACAGTTTAGGTAAACGGTTCGTTCATACAACGCCCACCTCTAACATCTACCTACCAGCAGAAGCAGAGCCTGCGTGTCACGGAAATGAATATGCTGCGCTGGATGTCGGGAGTATCGCGGAAAGACCGCATTAAAAACTCCCGCATCCGGGGCAGCCTTCAGGTCCGTGACATAGCGGATAAACTGCAGGAGGGTCGCTTACGCTGGTATGGCCACGTGTTACGAAAACCGGCAGACTACGTGGGTAACAGATGCCTCGCCATGCCGCCTCCGCCGGGACCCGGAAAACGAGGAAGGCCTAAGAGGCGTTGGATCGATGTCGTAAGGGACGATATGCGTGCCAATGGGCTTACGGCAAAGGACGCGAAAGACCGAGCGAAGTGGAGGCGTTTAAGTTGGAAAGCGGACCGAGTTCTTTTTTGTTATTCTAGATAGGCTCGCGTTTGACCACAATCTCACCTGATGGTAAGCGATGATATGGTCGACGATGGAGCACGCTTGCCTAGAAGTAACCTATTCACTCTTGACTTAAAGAACCCTAGGTTCGGCACTTCGGTAGTCTTATTTTCCATACAAAATGTCATCGAATATTCTTTAAAATGTTATAAAAATTGTGATAATATCACTAGAACAGGTTATTTTATTTTATGTAATTTTTAAGTTCGAGCGCTGTTTATAAAAACCTCACGAGAGGCAAGGAAAGGCACTTTAGTAATCATGTCGCTTTTTTTTCAATCAAGATTGAGATAGAAAAATAGCGTTGTCTGATGTTTTTTTTTTTGCCTAGTCCGGAGTTCGGGAATAGACAAAAAAAAAACAGGCAACGCCATTTCTTATCTTCGTCTGTGGTACAATGCGGCCGACGGATCTTGGCGAGGACGTTTCGTTTTTGAGAGATTCGTCGATAGAACGTTTCACCGATGAACGTTTCGCCGACAGGATGGTTCGCATTTGTTTGTTTCAACGACAGGACTTTTCAACTATGGAATAAGCACCGTCAGATCGTTTTGGCTACTGTTTTCACTATTTAACTACAAATGCAAAGGCACCAAAAAGCTACTAGGTACTCGTATATAGCTGCTACAAAGACATGCAATAATATGTTTTAATGTGGGACCACCTTTACTTTACCTAGCCAAATTCTTGCATTTTATTATTGAAAACATTGCGGAAATAAAAAAAAAAACAAAAGATTAATTAAACATATTTATTTACAAAGCGATGATTAAAAAATAATTTAAAAAATCTTCAATTTACAGTTTTAGTAAAAGTAGGTTAGCAGTTAAGTATGCCTAGATTTGAAAAATAAAATATATTTCACCAGGTGACAAATATATTATATATTATTATTATATTATGAAAAGTAAAACAGATAATCATCCACAAGCCGGCGCCTACGGTGGCCGGAAATCGGGATCGGAACCCGGTGGCATCTGGGGTGTAAGTCCCGTTACCTAATGTGTTCGGCTACCTCTTTTGCTTGCATTACTGCAATGCAGAAGGAGGCGACCGCCTGCCACTCCTCGCTCCGGACCATGGCCTCAACCATGGCCTGGCGCGAGAGATCACGAGGACACAGCGAAGCTCTGCCCAAGCGGGGCACACTTCGACCGTGTGCTCCACCGTGTCCTCGGTCGTCTCTTCCTCACGAATCTGATGCAGGTACCTCCCGAACTTACCATGTCTGGTGAGGAACTGCGTCATACGACTCATACGGTAAGTTAGAACGCCGTGAGGTCTTTCCAGCCATGCCTCAAAGAGAAGTAACCGCCATTAATTGTGGCGTGCCCATCTAATCAGCACTTTATAATTTAATAAATAAATACGTTTCATTATATATTTTTATATCTTTTATATTTTTATTTCCCCAATGTTTGCAAAGATGAGACCACCTTTTTACCAAGCTATACATACTATAATAAACTATAGCAGTAGACAAGACAATCTGACGGTGCATATTCCATAGTTGAAAAGTCCTGTCGACGAAACAAACAAATGCGAACCATCCTGTCGGCGAAACGTCCATCGGTGAAACGTTCTATCGACGTATCTCTCAAAAACGAAACGTCCTGTCGGCGAATAGTCCAAGGGAGAAACGACTGTCGGCGAATGCTTGCAGAATCAGCTGAAATACGGTAAGATTGTTTGAAATATCATTAAAAACAAAATTAGAAAGTTCCCCATCTTTCCCCTGTAAGGAAAAAAAATTATTCAAGGTCAAAGGTAAAAAAAATGAGTTTTTCGCGATTTTCAGCAAAACGGTAAGTTTTATCATAAAAATATCTCAGACAAAAATTGTAGATCATAAAATTATCTACAAAAAATTAATTAATACTTTTTTTTCTACGAGCCACCGTTTTTGAGATATAACGATTCAAAAAGTTGTAATCCTCATAAATTATGCACACGTTTCCACGCCACCTATGAGGTAGTGTACTTAGTTGTTCTATTACTTACTTGTTCTACAAAATATGTAAACGATTCTGGGATTTCATTATTTAAATCTTCAAACATGCGACCTGGTGGAGGGTAGTTGGAATTATCAAACACTGCGGTTAGAATATCTTCGCGAATGATATCTGCAGCTGCCTCTAGGACTCTGAATCGTTCTTCTTTTTTATTCATTTTTGTTTTTTCGTACCAGGCTTGATTCAAAATATCATGATGATTCACTAAGCATATGAATGTTGATGCTCCCGATTTCTCAGTGATAATAAGTTTGTCACCATACTTCAGTTTTAGTTGTAGCTTAATCGTTCTCTTATCTAAAGTCGTAGTTTTGCAAATATTCTTTAATTCGTTTAAAGTAAACTGACAGTCATCGCTATTTTCCATGTAAGTAAATATTTCCTCCATTGCCCGATTCGTAGCTTCGTCTTTAGGACGACCGATTTTAAGTCCAGTGGAAGGTTTCATGAAAGAAACATAGCAATCGTGATGATATTTAGCTTCTGCAGCAACTAAATCATTTTCAAATTCGAGTCGAGCAAGAACACCTTTTGCTGTAGTATCGTTACGGGTCTGAGCTAATTCCAGAATTGAATCTTTAAATTGAAGTGAACTTACTTGACTGATTCGACGGCGAATATCTGAGGGTTTTTTTTTCTCATACTCTTCATTCAATTCCTGGCCACAAAATAGACATTGTTTTTTAGAACAAAAAGCTGATTCACTCGAACGTAATCTAGTACGAGGAGGACTTTCTGTGGGTGTACTGGCTTCTTGTTCTTCACGTTGTCTTTTATTAGCTGCAGCAATAGAAGACTTTCGAGTATAATTTTTACGACAACTCTCATGTATTGTCACAGATTTTTTATTTTTTAGATACTCAGAAAATTCATCTGCTCTTTCAATACTTGCATTAGTTAATGTCTTCATACCACGTTCAACAGTAACAATTCCACTTTCAGTTAAAAGTTTAGCGCAAATAAAACAATAATCTGTCATTTTTGTTATAAAACTCAAAACAGCACAATATAGGTTAGGATAAACACGTGTTTTCACTACTAACTGGCTTTTAAGACTAACAGTATTTCATTTATTATAGCAGGTATAAGACCCTAGCCACGCACACAATTGAACAGGGGACAGATGTTCTCTCAAGGTTTCAATGGCGTACAAATTAAGGGACTGGGCTTCATTTTACCTGATATTCTTAAATGATAAATAAATGATAAATGATATTTATTTTGTAAGTAGGTTTTAAAATAACACTTTTACACGTCAATATTTTTTCTTTTCGTCAGTTTAAGCTAGATGAGTCCGGTGTTTCCTAGCTGACTACCCTGAGAAGAAACCGAAACAAACTCAGGGGTCATTGTCTCTTTTAAAGTCCATACAGTAACCATGTATTGGTCAAATCATATGAGAATCATGCAGATTAGTGTCTCAGGTGTTCTTTTTAAGAAAGAACCACCAGATTTGAGTAGACCTGTCCAGTCAGCGCAAGCATTTGTCAGTATTCGTGTAGCTCAAACTTAGGACTACTAAGGAGCTCAACGACTTGACGATCAATACCAAAGAAAGGACATTTGTGTAGGCCGCATCAAATACTCAAATCTGTCAGACATCATATTAAAATTACAGAAAAGGAAAAGTAATCGACATAGTCCTCACATTTACAATAACAAAAAAATACAAAAATGTAACACTGCAATGTAAATTATTGCAAGTCAAAAGTTAAAAAAAAAATAAAATAAATAAAAATAAAATAAAACTACCTACAATAATAGTGCTGGAGCAGGTCAATCCCAAGCCGTCTTGTCCTCAAGATACTCCTTAACAGTATAAAAAGCCTTTTGACAAAGTTTTCGCTTTACAAACAATTTAAATTTATTCAGGCTAAGTTTTTGAATGTTACTGGGAAGTTTATTATAAAAGTGTACACATTGGCATCTAAATGAGTTATAACTTATGTATAATTTATATTAGTAGTGTAAATTACAATAACTGATAGAAAAATATTTTAACATATATTACAACTATAGAGATGTATATATACGTGGCCTACTCATGCATATTATGACGATTACAACTTTTACAACTTTTTGAATCGTTACATCTCAAAAACGGTGGCTCGTAGAAAAAAAAGTATTTATTAATTTTTTGTAGATAATTTTTATGATCTACAATTTTTGTCTGAGATATTTTTATGATAAAACTTACCGTTTTGCTGAAAATCGCGAAAAACTCATTTTTTTTAACTTTGACCTTGAATAAATTTTTTCCTTACAGGGGAAAGATGGGGAACTTTCAAATTTTGTTTTTAATGACATTTCAAACAATCTTACCGATTTTCAGCTTGGTGGGAATTTAGGTAACTTCACTCTTATTTTTTGGTCTAATTTGACCGGACTATGCAGGCACGAGGAGGTTTGGCAACGTCGCGCAGCTGGCACTATGACGCGGTTTGACAACGGCGCGCGGTATGCGAGTTATCGATTGCGAGGAACGCGATGAGTACTTGGTTTTACGTCTTCAAATAGTCGACAAATCGTTACAATGCAGTAATCTGCCTGTTTAAGTACTAAAGAATAAGAAATAGTACAGATAGGTACAGATATTGCATACCTACTGTGATAACAACATCCGATATTTAAACTTGCTAAACAACAGCGTTGCCGCTAATGTTCATTCATAATACTTTACACGGCCTGGCCGGCCAATGACCTCCTGACCTTCACAATATATTTAGTAGCGCTTGCTCGTAAGAAATCAAAATGGCGGCCAACGAACCCGACGTACATTTTCATACACCCGCTCTTACGTGATTATGATGTTATTACACATCTTTCTTCAGATATTTTGAATACACAGATATCTTGTGGATATTATCAAGGCTTCTATAGAAACCAAAACGTAAATTTGTGTAAGAGTAATCCAGTAAAGAACTTTGAAAATCTGCTATATTTCGTGAACTTTGACTCTCCATAGACCTTAATGTATTCCTATATTAAAAATATAAAAAAGTACTACTATAGAAACCTACCGCATTTAATAGTGATTCTAAATGTATAATTTTTTTTCAAAAATCCTTAAGTGTTTGATAAAAACACGTATTTACTGGAACAAGTTTTGTGAAATATTCGGGTGCTTAAATCGTAGAATTACTGAATGCCAACAGAGTTTTCAGGTGTTATTTCTCTTTTTTTGGTATTACTTTTGCATCAAACATCACATTGGATTGCTTTAGATGAAGCAACAAGCTTTAACTTTGGTAATTACAGTCACAATTCAAGAACAATAAGCGTGCGAACGCCCGGGTTCGCTCGGGGCTTAAGGCGCTACCTATACCGGGCACCGTAAAAACGTCCTCTTTTTCGTTGCGAAGTTAGCCGTATTCCTACACAGTACAAACATTAAAAAAAATACAGTGTATAGTCTAATATATAAGTAAAAGACTTATGCAAAAACATTTTCTAAAAATAAGTCAGAATTTTGAGAAAAAAAAATCGCAAGAATGTACACGAGAACAATTTTTCGTCTCGAAATACTCAGTATTTTGAGTGATAACTATTATTTTATTTGTAACTACCAAAATGGAATTTTAACCAACTAAAGAGAAATGTAAAAACAAATCGTTGTACTTTTTTTTAAATAATAAAAAACTGCGAAAAATTCTTCATATTAGCGGACACGGAGATTCAACTAAAATCAAACGCATAGCCATTTTCAACCTTATTTGTTCGCAGCGATGCACACCCGGAAATACCTAAAGATTTGCTGCTTACTGCGCCTTAATGAAGTAAACCATGTTCGATGTAGACAATAGGCAAGTCGGGAAGTCCCACTTAAAGTCCGCCTTAGAAAGGTTTTTCGGTTACACCTTAGATTATAAAACAAAATGCAGATATGCATTCGCCAGAAGTTGGCAGAATCACCACAGTACTGATTGGTTGGATTTATATTTCTTTTTCACGATTAAATTGCTTATTTATATGTATGTATTTAAGTAAGTATTTATTATTGTATTTGTTTCTTTCTCTGTTTTTTTTTTATTTTCTTTAAGTTGCACCTATCGTGTTTGTTTCTGCACCACCCCAAGGTCGACTGGTAGAAAATGCCTATGGCATTAAGTCCGCCTTTGTAGGTACTTATTTTGTGCATAAAGTTTTTATAAATAAATCAATATACTGTTACGCCGTAAAAATAGAACACGTCGTTTCTTCGACAAAGCTGAAAGTATCACCGAATAATTAAAACGCATTGCTAGTCGAAACCTCCAGAATAGAAGTACGTACCAGGGCCTAGCAAATTCTAGAAAAATCCGACACGTATAAGTAGGTACTCAATAATTCTGAGAACTTTTGTAGGTACTTAAGTAACTTGGTAAAGGAATTTGTACCTTCAGTCTTTTACTATAGAGTCGAAATTCGTATGAGTCGTGGGGCCGAGTAGTTACCTACCGGTTGGTAATAAGAATAATTTATTGCTTCGCGGAAACGGTTTCTTTTGTTCTGGTGTGGCCTCGAACCTTCGGTATCTAGAATTTTCTTGGCTCTGAGTATAAATACGTGTTCGCTGGCCGGACGGGAGTCAGTTTGATTTCGACTGCGATCAAGTGCGAATATCCAAGTCAAGTGAAGAACGTTTTCATCCATACGACGACCTAAGCGATATTCTTACGGATCTCTAGAGTGCATTACGAAGTGGTTTATTGGCGATTGGACTAAAGTGGTGTTTTTGTTTGTGGAAAATAAATCTCTCTATTAGTAAATCGGCATTTGATTACTCACGTTCGTAACAACTGGTGTCAGAAGTGGGATGCCATTACTACAGAGGGACGACGAACAGCGACCACGAACAAGGAGGCAAACGGAGATGGATGCTGCGCGACACCGACTGGAGGAAGAAGATCCGGCTGGTATGGGAGCAACGGCTGCTGCTGAGATGCCAGCAGGCCCAACCTCGGAAATGAGCCTCGCTGCGGTGTTGGCTGCAATGCAAGCTAGCATGGAGGTTAACCAGCGCAAGCTCCAGGACCTAATCGCGGCTAACCAGGAAGAAGCTCGCCGCGAACAGGAAGCCGCTCGCCGCGAACAGGAAGCCGCTCGCCGCGATCAAGAGGCTAAGCAGAACCTTATCCTCGAGAAAATCGATCACGGCCTCGTCACGCTGGGCGAGAAAGTAAAGAATCTCACCTTAGAGGTCAAGGAGGTTTCCGCCCGAACTGATACTTTGGAAACCCGAATAGATGGCCATGAAGATCGCCTGCTGGACATCAATAGAAAAATTGTCAAGCTGGAAGCACGCGAACCCATTACCATTGGCTCATCAGCGCACACCCACTGTACGTCGGCCGCAAAGTTTGATGTGCCACGTTTTGACGGCACGTCGTCATGGACTGCCTTCAAATACCAATTCGAAACGTTGGTGAAGACAAACCGCTGGGATGATGAGCAGTCTTTCGCGGCGTTAACCTTAGCTCTACGTGGGGACGCCCTACTGGTCCTAGAAAACCTTCCTTCGGACGGTAGGACCTTGGAGCGTCTAATGGAAAGATTAGACACTCGCTATGGCGACAAGCACCTCGAGCACGTGTTCCGCGCGCAACTTCGCGACAGAACGCAGAGGCCTAACGAGAGCCTCCAGCAGTGGGGAGTCGAGATTGAACGGTTGGTGCGGCGTGCATATAGGTCGATGACACCGGAGATTGTGGAAGTTAATCTGGTGCAGGCTTTCATCGACGGACTACGGGACACAGATGTGAGAGCTACGGTGCGACTCGGACACCACCAAACTCTGAAAAGTGCAATGGCTCACGCTTTGGAAGTAGAAGCCGTACGCCAGGATTCACGCACGCACAGAGTTCGAGAAGTAGTGGTTTCGCCTTCAGTGCAGCCGCGTAACCGAGAAAGGGTGGTTTCTTCTTCGGCAACGTCCCGCTATATTCCGACGTGTTACGAGTGCAGAGAAAAAGGGCACATTCGTACTGATTGTCCCAAGAGGAAGAGGGCAAGTGTGGACTCCGCAACCCAAGTTAACGAGAAGACGATAAAACTTAATGTCGCTAGGGCCGCGGGGTGCGTGCCGGTTGGTCCAGTAAAGGCCCCAGTCATCACTATCAATCAAGTCCACACCGGAAATAGTTTGACCATCGAAGGAACACTGAATGAACGTACTTGCAATTTCACCGTTGACACCGGGGCGTCACGGACTATTATAAGACCTGAGTTGCTGAAACGCACGATCTTGTGGCAAAGAAAGTCTCCATCCTGCCGACTTCAGACAGCAACCGGCCAGCCAGTCTCCGTCCTCGGTGATACAGATATAGAGTTAAAAATCGGTGATCAAGTGTACACCCATTCTGTTTTGATTGCGAATATTACCGATGATTGCATTCTGGGTCTGGACTTCTTGCAGAAGTACCGATGTGTTTTAGATATTGATAGGGGAGTATTGAAGTTCCCAGACCAAGAAGTGTTCCTGCGAGGAGTCAACACATGTAACCTCTATTGTGTGAAAGATACTACATTGGCTCCGAGAACAGAAACTTTAGTTGAAGTAAAATTTCCTAAGAAAATCAGGCAACAAAGATGCGTAATAGTTGAGGATACTGGCCGGCATCCGGAACTCATCACTGCGAGGACATTGGTAATGACGAAAGGGAAATCTAAAGTGCGAATTGTAAATCTTGGGAAAAAGGAGGTCCACTTGAAGAAAAACAGTGTTGTTGGGAGATGTGAAGAAGTGAAGTATCTCCGCCAAATCAACACATCTCCAGTGAAGCAGGACTCGACAAAAGGGGAACCTGATCACATCCAGCAACTTCTGGAAAATTCTAAGAACAATTTGTCGACCTCAGAACTACAGCAAGCCAGGGAATTTCTGCTACGGTTTCGGGATATTTTTGCAACGGGAAAGGACTGCGGAAGAACAGGCCTCGTCAAGCATGAGATAGACACAGGTGATGCTAGACCGATCAAACAGAGACCGCGCCGCATACCCTGGGCTAAAGAAACTGAAGTGGCAGAAATGGTGAAGGATATGGCTGATAGCGGAATAATTGAGCCTTCTACGAGCCCATGGTCTTCTCCTGTAGTTCTGGTGAAGAAGAAGGATGGCAGTACAAGATTCTGTGTAGACTACAGAATGCTGAATAACGTCACGAAGAAGGACAGTTATCCCTTGCCGAGGATCGACGATACGCTGGATATGCTCAGTGGTATGAGGTGGTTTTCAACCATTGATTTGAAAAGTGGCTACTGGCAAGTGGAAATCAGCGAGAAGGATAAAGAAAAGACAGCGTTCAGTACGGGCATTGGCAATGGCCTGTGGCAATTTAACGTCATGCCTTTCGGGTTGTGCAATGCTCCAGCAACCTTTGAACGCCTCATGGAACGAGTCATGGTTGGTCTTCTTGGTGACGTCTGTCTAGTATATTTGGATGACGTCATTATAATGGGCCGCACTTTCAAGGAAAACCTAAGGAACATGGAAAAAGTGTTCACCAGAATACGAGGGGCTAACCTAAAACTAAGCCCAAAGAAGTGTGCCCTGTTCAAGAAGGAGGTCAGCTACCTAGGACATGTGATTTCCGCCGATGGAGTGAGAACCGACCCCGAGAAGATAAAGGCTGTGCAACAGTGGCCAGTTCCGAAGAATAAAACAGAAGTACGTGCATTTCTAGGGCTATGCACATACTACAGAAGGTTTGTTATGAGTTTTTCGGACATTGCAAAACCTTTGCATCAACTGACTGAGGAAAAACGAGACTTTATCTGGGACAAGAATTGTGAGTCAGCATTCAACGAGCTGAAGCAGCGGCTATGTGAAGCACCTATACTGGGGTATCCGAGCAGAGATGGAAGATTTGTCGTTGACACTGATGCCAGCAATACGGGAATTGGTGGCGTATTGTCACAAGTGCAAGGTGACAGACAGATCGTGATCGCTTACTTCAGTAAGGCACTTTCAAAGCCCGAGAGGAACTACTGCGTTACTCGACGAGAACTGCTGGCTGTGGTAAAAACCTTGCAGCACTTCCATAAGTACCTCATAGGAAGGCAGTTCACGTTGAGGACGGACCACGCTGCATTGAAATGGCTGCTACAGTTTAAAAACCCGGAGGGTCAAGTTGCAAGATGGCTCGAGCAGCTGCAGGAGTTCAATTTCGTGACGGAACATCGGAGTGGAAAAGGGCATAACAATGCTGATGCCCTGTCGCGACGTCCGTGTGATGAAGACTGCAGACATTGCCAGCAAAACGAAGCCAGAGAACACGTGAACTTGATTAGAACTGAAGGCAACTTCAAGAAATCCCAGGAAGAAGATGACGATATTCGACCGGTACTGGACTGGTTGCGTAGTGGAGCTAGGCCCCTATGGAGTGAAGTATCGTCACTTAGTCCCGTCACAAAGAGCTACTGGGCGCAGTGGGACAGTTTAGTCCTGGAGAATGATGTGCTCTGTAGGAAATGGGAATCGAACGATGGCAAGGAGGTGACCACACAAGTGATAGTACCACGAAGTGAAGTGGTCCCCCTGCTACAGGAAATACACGATGGTGCTTCTGGTGGACATCTGGGGATCAAGAAGACTCTACTGAAAGTGAGACAGCGGTATTACTGGCTCAATTGTAGAGAGGACATAGAGCAATGGTGTCGGAAATGTACAGCGTGTGCATCTGTGAAAGGACCACAGACCAGAAGCAGGGGCAAGCTTCAGTTGTACAATGTGGGAGCCCCATGGGAACGCATTGCCATCGACGTTGCTGGACCATTTCCAATTACAAATGATGGAAACAAATACATAGTGGTGATCCAGGACTATTTCACAAAATGGCCAGAAGTCTTTGCCATTCCCAATCAGGAAGCGACGACAGTGGCGAAGAAGGTGGTCGAAGAAGTAGTGTGCCGATATGGCGCACCTTTGGAGATCCTATATTCTTATATATATTCTTATATTCTTTATTGTACACTAATAATTATAATTACAAGTAAAAGAACAGGTGATGTATGTGAGATCCATTCCGATCAAGGCCGTAACTTTGAATCTGCGCTGTTCCAGGAGATGTGTACCCTTCTGGGTATTTACAAAACACGCACAACACCTGCGCATCCACAGTCGGACGGAATGGTGGAAAGATTTAACCAGACCCTGGAGAATCACCTGGCTAAGGTTGTCGATGACCATCAGAAGGACTGGGACCGGTATATTCCACTATTTCTGATGTCTTATCGATCGGCAGTGCACGATAGCACGGGATATACTCCAGCAAGAGTGAATTTCGGCAGAGAGATGAGACTTCCAGTCGATGCTATAACTGGCGTGCCACCTGACAAGACCAAGCCAGTTACGGACTATGTCAGTGACCTTCAAGATCAATTGGACGAAGTGCATAAACGAGTACGTGAGAATAGCATGAACACCAGCTCCAAAATGAAAACTAGGTACGACCGTAATGCCAACACCAAGGGATTTGAAGAAGGTGCACTAGTCTGGCTCCACAACCCGCTCCGACGAAAAGGGAAGTCGCCGAAACTTCAAGCTCGATGGGAGGGACCTTACACCGTGATGAAAAGGATTAACGACGTGACCTATCGCATCAAGAAAGGACTAAGAGGGAAGCCTAAGGTAGTCCACTTGGATAGACTGGCGCCGTACCGTGGATCTAATAATGCTCGGGACGAGCATGACTAAGAGGGGGGCACTGTTACGCCGTAAAAATAGAACACGTCGTTTCTTCGACAAAGCTGAAAGTATCACCGAATAATTAAAACGCATTGCTAGTCGAAACCTCCAGAATAGAAGTACGTACCAGGGCCTAGCAAATTCTAGAAAAATCCGACACGTATAAGTAGGTACTCAATAATTCTGAGAACTTTTGTAGGTACTTAAGTAACTTGGTAAAGGAATTTGTACCTTCAGTCTTTTACTATAGAGTCGAAATTCGTATGAGTCGTGGGGCCGAGTAGTTACCTACCGGTTGGTAATAAGAATAATTTATTGCTTCGCGGAAACGGTTTCTTTTGTTCTGGTGTGGCCTCGAACCTTCGGTATCTAGAATTTTCTTGGCTCTGAGTATAAATACGTGTTCGCTGGCCGGACGGGAGTCAGTTTGATTTCGACTGCGATCAAGTGCGAATATCCAAGTCAAGTGAAGAACGTTTTCATCCATACGACGACCTAAGCGATATTCTTACGGATCTCTAGAGTGCATTACGAAGTGGTTTATTGGCGATTGGACTAAAGTGGTGTTTTTGTTTGTGGAAAATAAATCTCTCTATTAGTAAATCGGCATTTGATTACTCACGTTCGTAACAATACAGTGCGGAACACGAAAGTGAAGCTCCACGCTTGTACAATCCGTTCCAAATGAGTATAGGATCGATGGCAATGTTGTGACGTCACGACGAACTGTCAAATCGAAGAAATTAGGTAGAGTGAACAAAAAAAGACATTGTAAAAAAATTTTTTACTTACGAATCGTGAACAAAAAAAGTTTAATCAGAATACAGTTTTTCAATTTTGTGTGTCTCTGTTTCACTGTGTGATGTGTCTGAGTTGTGGTAAATAGAAGAAAAGGGCGAAATGAAAATAAGAAAGAAAATAGTTTCTCTTGTAAACTATTTATGACTTAAAACAATATATTTGGCTAATTTATATTAAACCATAACGTTATTACTTCACCTAGAATTAACTAAGATTTAGTAATAAAAAGCAAACAAAAAACTTTTTATTGATATGCAAATAAGATTTTTTTGCAAACCGTACTTTTCACTCAAAATTTGACAGATCGAGGTTATTGACTTTCCTATTCTTATTTGGAACGCATAATAGACATGTGTGCGTGACAGCACTGTAAACATACGTTTCCTCGGTGTGCGTTACGGTTGCCAGGATAATAACAAAATTACCCATATTATTTCATTACCTATCTATTAGGTGTTAAAAAATTAACTGCAAGAAAAGTAAGTACTTGCTTAGAATTACAAATAAAATGTATTTGCAAAAAAAAAATAATATTCAAAATAATAACCCGTTTTAAAGATTTGCAAAATTTTCATTTGACACAAATGATTGAATATACACCGTACTGACCGTACGTGCGCTGCCGCTGTCGCTGGCGCCTCGCGCTGGTTCGTTAGCCCCTGCGTCACGATTAGGGTTGCCAGGCCATAAAATGCAAAGGCCGGACTGCGCACTATGACATTTTTTTTATTGCCAAACATAATGGTTTTTACAGCTGGGCTGTTGAAAAAGTATTTATACGTGATGTAAAGTGAGGATGAGATCAAAGATGGAGTGTGCGAAACGCGGGCCGGAAAACAGTTTGCTCTCCGCTCGCCCTTGTTCGCTCGGATTGGGCGCTCATCTTCCCATCGTCGCACGAATGGCCACTCGGACAAAAAGCCTGACAAAAGCCTGACAGGCCGAACGGACCGCAAAAAGCCAAACATGTCCGGCTAAAGCCGGACACCTGGCAAGCCTATCACGATGCGCAACGACACTTTGTAAATGGCTAATTATAATTTTTTAAGACTGGCAAATTTATCGAACTACTTAAAAATAGTTTATTACTTAAATGGTAGCTCGACAAGTTGATGTGTTTAAAAAATTTAAATCAACCTATTTACAATAATTTAATGACTAGGTATTTACAAGAAATCTTGTTTTTTTTACTTGCCTTATTTACTTTTTGTTGTAATATTTTCATATTACGCTTGGTTGACTGGTGTTTCCATAACTCCTTCCTCAAAAGATTTTTCCTAGGAGTATCGAATGCAGAATCCAAATCCGAATCTTCAATTTGAAAGTCTTCAGCATTTACTTCTGTGGATTGTTCTGGTTGTTGTCTGAATGCTGATAAATTTGAGTCTGCCGTTTCGCAATCTTCATATTCATTGGATGGTCCCGGTAGTTCAGTAGCCTGAGATAAATTGGCAGCAACAGCTGCAATTTCTGAACTTTCCTTATCACGTGGTGACGCGTACAAATTTTGTGTTGGTTTTGATTTTTTCTTTACTAACCGCCGACCTCTTTCGGTGAAGTAAACATCTTCATCTTTGAAATGCGTTGAACAGACAACGCAAAACTTCGATGGTAGCCAATCGTTATCTTGTCTGCTATCACGTACGATAGAAACCCAATCGTTGTGTATAACAGGATTAGTAGGGAATCTGCGTAAATAGAAAATATTTTGTGGAATTATAGCTGCCATTTAGAAAAGTCATAGAAAAGTCGTGAAGGGTTCTTATTGTTTTTTGCTATCCATATTTATATTTACTTTATGTTGACGAATCGACGGATGTACACAGTTATAGTTATTCATCATCATCATAGTGTTAAACCCAGTCGCATCCGAAGCTTTCAGTTGGTAGTTTTTTTAAGGTGGGTAGATATCGAACCATTGCAGTTAGACCAATTGTTGGACTTTTGAGAGCTCCAACAACCCGTAACGACTGCCATTAGATGTTCGTATGGCAACCGGGATCGACGACTTAACGTGCTCTCCGGAGCATGACCAGACCAATGCAAATACTCAAAATCATCATCATCATCATTTCAATCGATAAACGTCCACGGCTGGACATAGGCCTCCCCCAAGTGTCGCAAAAATGACCTATTCCGTGCATCTGGCATCCATCGAATTCCTGCAACCTACACCAGGTCATCGGTACACCTGATAGGAGGCCTTCCAACGCGGTCGCTACTCCAGAACCTTTCGGCCCCAACGGCCATCTGTTCTGAGAGCAGTGTTCCCTGCCCACTGCCACTTAAGTTTGGCGATTCTTCGAGCTATGTCGGCCACTTTAGTTCTCTTGCGGATATCTTCATTTTTGATTCGATCACGCAAGGAAATTCCGAGCATAGCCCTTTCCATTGCCCTTTGGCCTTTCCTCGGATTCATGCATACAAATATTTGCATTGAGTGGGGATCGAACCCGGGGACCTCCTGCGCAGCGGCCGTGTTCATTACCGTTACGCCACGGAGGCTGTCATACATAATTATTATGTTTCAATATTATTACATAATTATTATTAGACACAAAAAAAAATAGTTTTAGTAATTAAGGCACATACAAACAAACACACATACCTCAAACATACCAACCAAAAGGCGAAACAAACAAAACACTTTTATCGAGATAAATATTTTTTAAATCGACAATCTTGTTTCCAATACAAATTTCCCAACTTAAGGGTAAATGTTTCTAAATAAACTAACAACACTGACAGATTTTGTTGTGGTTTTGTGTTCCAAGATTTCACTAAAAATAATCACGTAAAACAATATCTAAATAGACAAATAATTAATATTTACCTATGAAAGGATATTCCATCTTGTTTATTTTGTTTTTGGGAACAATTTTTACAATGTTTGAATACACAAGACGGCATTATTCTCGAAACTAAGAATATTGTCTGTGACCTTCAGTGACGTACTAACGATGCGACGCTTCGTGCCGTACTGACGCGAGAGTGTATTCGATTTCTATTTGTATTGCTTTTGTTGGCTTCACTTTCGTGTTCCGCGCGGTCTATTTGCATTTTGTTTTCTACATCTACACTAATATAATAAAGAGGTAAAGTTTGTTTTTTTATTTTTTTGTTTGTAGGAGGTAATCTCTGGAACTACTGGTCCGATTGGAAAAATTTTAGCAACAATAGAAAGTTGCTTTGCTCCTGAGTGACATAGGCTATTTCTTATGTAGGTATGCGGGCGAAGCCGCTGACAAAAACTAGTGTTTTATAATTAACTAGCGACCCGCGCCAGCTTCGCACGGGTACTGATATTGAATATATTATGCATAGGTAGGTATATTATACACATAAACCTTTTAAATTTTTTTATGCAATAACTCAAGACATTGACGACTAAAATAACCCTTAAAATCAAAGGCATAAGATTCAAGTGATAGAGATAAATTTGTTGAAAAACAATTTTTTTTTAACTAATTGAAACATTTTGATAGTTCTATTTTTAGAAAAATTGAATTGATCATGTCTCCATAAATTGAAAAATGATCCTAAACTCAATACGAAATCGTCAATTTTGAGTGAAGAGGTTCAGAAAAATATATTTTACAGTAATAAAAACTTATTTTTTCGAATAAAAAGCTTTTCTTAGTTAAATATAAAGAAGTAATCTGTCTGTGGAAATATATAATTACATTTCATTTAGTTTATTTCTGCCACAAAATGTACCGAAAAACTGCTTATTTTGGCCATATTATTATACTAGCTTTTGCTAGCGGCTTCGCCCGCGTACATAAAATATAGCCTATGTCACTCAGGAGTAAAGCAGCTTTCTATTGTTGCTTAAATTTTTCAAATCAGACCAGTAGTTCCAGAAATTACCCCCTACAAACAAAAAAACAAACTTTACCAAACTTTACCTCTTTATTATATTAGTGTATATTATTTGAGAACGCGTCCATGAAAAAAAATGACAACATTTAGAATCTCAATTAAATGCGCTAGGCTTCTACACAAGTAATTTTTTATATCTACACTAATATAATAAAGAGGTAAAGTTTGCTTTTTTTTTGTTTTTAGGAGGTATGTAATCTCTGGAACTCCTGGTCCGATTGGAAAAATTTTAGCAACAATAGAAAGCTGCTTTACTCCTGAATGACAAAGGCTATATTTTTTGTACGCGGGCGAAGCCGCTGACAAAAGCTAGTTTTTAATATAAGAATACATTATGGATAGTCAAAGTTCACTTAAAATAGCAGATTTTTAGAGGTCTTTACTGGATTGCTCTTGCACAACTTCACGTTTTGATTTCTATAGAAGCCTAGATAATATCCACAAGATATCTGTGTATCGAAAATATTTGGAGAAAGATGTGTAATAACATCATAATCACGTGAGAGCGGTTGTATGAAAATGTACGTCGGGTTGGCCGCTCTTAAGTAGGTAGGTATGCCAGTAATGTATGGCAAGTTTCATTCCCCTTGAATTAATCTTTGATAGTTGGTAGTTTGGTACTATTGGCAGTAGAATACATCAAGGTAACTACAATTAGATAAGTAAGAACCGACCAAGAGCGTGTCGGATCACGCTCAGTGTAGGGTCCATAGCATAAGAAAGAAGGTCTACAACTATCGATCAACATAATAACCGTACAGCTAATATCCACCCTTACGTTGTTGAGAAATCTACGGTCCGGGCTAACCGTTTTGCCTCGTCGTTTATACCGTGTATATCAAAGGACTGGAACAGTTTGCCGGCTGCAGTCTTTCCGTCCGATTATAATTTGGGTGTCTTCAAGGCTAGAGTGTATTGGCTCTTAATAAACTAGTGCGCCTTACCATCAACGATTGCATCACTGCTTACCATCAGGTGGGATCGCAGTCAAGCACTAGTTTGTAGCGATAAAAAAGCCGTATTTACTTACAGGTTCATACAGATTCTGATTCAACACTTCTTCTCCAGTAATCCCTAAGTCTGAAGGAACATTAAAGTTTTCACTTGTGTTTTCCGATTTGTTATCAGTAGAGATTGTTGAAGTTATGTATAATAAGTCCTGAAAATAGATTCTCTTTTACAGGATAACAACATTTACATTTTACCGATGGATAATAAATAACATTGTTTTTTTTTTATGGTGGGAAAAATCACCTAATGACAAATCCCGTCCTTGGGCGGAGCGGGAAACAGTATGACACCCGTATTCACAAACGTTACTATGCGGTCTCACAGTGCTCGCGAGCGCACAGGGCAGGGTTTGTGAACTACGCAACACAAACGAACCAATCACAGAGCTCTATTTCAACGCTGTGCGTTTGCTTAGTCAAGGGTCGTTTGAGTATTGTTTGTGAATACGGGTGTCAGACTCTTACTGACTAAGCGACCCACCGCTTTCCATCTTAGCGTTCATACCAGGGTTCAGGCAGGGGTCATAATCTTGCGCGGGCTTGCTGACGGTGAGCAATGCGTAGCTCGCCGTCCGGTTGTCTGGTCCGGACCAAGCCTGTCGTCGACGGCGCGCTCTGTTCCCGCACGCCTTAAGGAGTTATCAGCAAATGTAGAGGCGCAACTGCAGGGCCAAAGCCTACTGGGGCCCAGGTCCGCCTTTTTGAAAGGAAGGTCATACCCTAGTATGAAGGCTTAAAAGGAAAGGGGAGGGTCGTTTAGTAAGCAAGACTCTATCACTATCAGGTATTTGTAAATGTATGAGTGCAACACATTAAAATTCAATAAATAGTACATTTTGATACAAGTGCTGGAAGTTTGTCATTGCGACCGAGGCGAAATTCGCACGAGCCGCAAGCGAGTGTGTTATGGAGCCGAGGGCTGCAATGACAAATCTGCACGTGTGTCAAACGACGTTTTTCAATACACTTACGACTTGTGAAATAAAGAAAGAAAGAAAAAATTTTTAATCGTATCTCAAACATACAGTAGAAATTTAAGAAATATATAAGTATAGCATTCAAATCTGCTATGGTCAATTTCTAATTTCGTGGGGTCGTCCAGCGACTCTGGGGGACGCCTCGCGCCTGATTCGATAAACTAAGTAAAACAAAATAATCACCCGTGACCGTGACGATAAGGAAGGAATAAAAAAGCCCTTGTTGTGATAAACTCAAAAAAGCACTTGGGTAATATACATACTATATTGAACCTAATAGGAGTGCGATAAGAGGCAGTTTTCAAGTAAGTGTATTGAAAAATACCTTTGTAGGTACAGCCCCTGAGCGAATTCTCCGTCGACCACTCTTTGTCAAGTAAACGTCCTTCTCATGAAAGTGAGCTGAACAGACGTATGTCCTTACTTTAGGCTTCCACCACAATTCATTTCTAGTCAGTCTTATTATGTCAGTCCAACGGCTGGCTGTTACGGGATCTGTTGGAAATCTAGGAAGAAATAAACTTGCATAATAACTATCTTACCAAAATACAACAAAACTCAAACAAATCATCATCCGCCTTATTAATGTTCCCACTGCAGGGACACAGGCCTCCTCTCTAGGAGAGGGAATGGGCCATAATCCACCACGCGGGCCCTGTGCGGGTTGGTGGATGTCAAAAAATGTCTTCGAATTTTTGGTTCTAGGACATGACGGACGGTTTCCTCACGATGTTTTCCTTCACCGTTTTGAGAGCAGTGGTGATGAAATAAATTACATAAAGTAATGCGCCTGGCTAGAACGCATAATAAGTATGTTTTGTCGTGATAACTCTCAACAAAGCAGTAAAGGACGCGGCAAATAAGTATATTATTATGTTGATTTCGTAATATTTTACAGTATTAGAATATCGCAGTAAAATATAAAAAGAAAGGTAAAAATAAATCATACCTTGGCAACACTCACAGTATTATGGAGTCGTTTTGTTGTTATATTGTTTTCGCAATATTTTAAAAGAAACACGTAGAAATTCATCAAAAAATTGCAAACTTACTTGTGAAAAGTGATGTTCGGATCCTTTTCTTTTTTATCAGTGTAGTTTTTACACGATTTCACTGCACAAATAGTCATTTTTTAAATTATTTATCAACAGTTTATGACGTACACTCGCGGCGAATGTCGGTCACGTAATGGCGGCCGGTGGGCGGGGCTAACGAACAAAGACGCCAAAGTTGCGTCTTTCAATTCGAAGTATTTGAACGGGGCGACTACTAGGCATCTGGACTTATCTTATATCTATGGTCAATGATATTATAATTACTTATAATTTCGTTGTCTATGGTTCATAGTTTCCTGTCCCTCACAAATTTCTGTTACATTGTGAGAAATTTGTGACGGACAGGAAACTTAAACTACTAAAAAAACTCTTAAACTACGACTTAAGGTGGTACCCACTCGCGTATCGTTAACGTCGCGCATGGTTTCAAAGCTTGTTGAAAGGGATATTTGACGCAAATGTAATGCAATAAAAGAGAGATAACACCTGAAAACTCTGTAGGCATTCGGTAATTCTACGATTTAATCGAATGATTCAAAAAACTTGTTCTAGGAAATACTTGTTTTTATTAAATCCTTAAGGATTTTTATAACATAATTTATAATCTCGATTAAATACGCAAGGCTTCTATAGAAGTACTTCTTTATGTTTTTAACTAGCAAACCCGGCGAACTCCGTTTCGCCACCAGATAGCTTCGTTTAATTTTTCCTGAATTTTCTGTGCTATAAACCTCACGGGGCCCGAGACCTTTCCAACGAATGCAAAACCGTGGAAATCGGTTCGTGCGTTCTGGAGTTATAGCGTCAGGAAGGAAAACCCAACTTATTTACAAGCTTTTATTTACTTTCACCTGTTCCGTTGTCTGTCGTTCTGTAATCAAATCTTGCAACTTAAATTTGATCCACTTCCCGGTTTCCGATTGAGCTGAAATTTTGCATGCCGGTGTAAATCGCATGACAATGCAATATTATGATGACATGGAGCTGATCTGATGATGGAATCACGAGGTAGCCATAGGAACTCTGTAATTAAACGGCACAACCACTTCGAGTTTGGGCTCGTGTGAATCGTCTTGACGAGTTTTAATTATATAATTATAGACCGCTGCTATAAAAGCTTGTTATGAAAAAAAAATATTTTCATTAAAAACTTGTTTTTATACTATACTTAGTAGATATATGGTTTTTACTGGGTTACTCTTTCACAAATTCAATTAATTCTATAGGCCTAGATAATATTTACAAGATATCTGTGTATCCAAAATATCTGACTGAGAGAATTTCGACGCCTGAGTGTATTGTGTTTTTGTATTACATTTTTTTTTTAAATTGCAGTAAACTAGTGCTTGACTACGATCCCATCTGATGGTAAGCAGTGATCCATTCGTTGATGGTGAGGCGCACTAGTTTAATAGCGCCTATTCACTCCAGCCTTGAAGACACCTAAATTATATTCGGACGGAAAGACTGCAGCCGGCAAACTGTTCCAATCCCTCGATGTACGCGGTATAAATGACGGTATTCTAGGAAATACGTGTTTTCATTAAATCCTTAAGAATTTGTAAAATAAAATGGCATAATTTATATTCTCGATTAAATACGCATTATTAATATACTTAGTATGGTTTCCACAAGATATCTGTGTATCCAAAATATCTGACTGAGAATATTTCGACGCATGAGTGTATTGTGTTTTTGTATTATATGTACTTAGTTAGGTTTAGTGTAAATATTTAGTTTAGTTTGCATTAGTAGGTACTTGTACACTACTATAAATTTTGTTATTTTGGGGTACTATCCGGTCTTGTATGTAATAAAATAAAGCACCTATAAAAATATGTATTTATAAGAATACAGTACCTTTTCTAATATCCTCTTTTTTGGCGATAACGAAGCTTTTTCTGGATTTACTTTTAGATCTATATTCTGTAATGAAAGTACAAGTATAATTCAACATTTAAAACTTCATACACTTCTTAAAGTTCGAAGGTACATATACATATCAATCAGTAGCGTAGCTAGTCCCACAGGGGCCCCGTATCAAAAGTACTTCGGGGGCCCCGTATAAAAAAACGTATTTTTATTACAGATGCTTAGCTGCCCTATGCGAGACGGTTGTGGATAACATGTTGCGAATTTTGGCCTAGGTCGGGGCCCCTGTACCGCGGGGGCCCAGTATAATTGATACGGCAGATACGGCGGTAGCTACGCCCCTGATATCAATTAACTAAACATGCGCAAACACTGCCTGTGTTTAAAAGGCTTGTGAAGGAACATTAATTGATACTGTGATCTTGTCTTCGTTTTACCACTTATTCTCTTGCCTGTACATATTTTGTATCTATGTATCTATTTATACAACTTTTTTAGTATTAAGTTCTAATAAGTATGGTTTTTTTATGGTGCGAAAAAACATCTAATGACGTATCCCGCCCTTGAGCGGAACGGGAAACAGTGTCAGACTCTTACTGACTAAACGACCCACCCCTTTCCTTCTTAGCCTTCATACCAGGGTCGGACCTTCCTTTCAGAAGCTGGACCGGGCCCCAGAAGGCTTCGGCCCTGCAGTTGCAATATGGATTTTGTTTAATTTTGTATTTGCACCAAGTGCAACCCCATTTTGTGTCCTGGTCATTTCTATCTATTCAGGGTTGCCTGGAAGAAATAGCCGAGAGCGAAAAGGCCGCCGATTGTATGTTTTTTATTATAAGTTTTCCTTTTAATATATTTTAGTCTTGGTGTATAAGATAGTGTATAATGCTCTTTGTAAAAACTTCTCATTTGACCCATTTACTACTAAAACATATACTGCGCGCAGTCAGCTGAATGCGGACTTTTTCAAACGTGCGTATTGTACAGGGGCGTAGCTACCGCCGTATCTGCCGTATCAATTATACTGGGCCCCCCCTGTACCCCGACCTAGGCAAAAATTCGCAACATGTTATCCACAACCTTCTCATAGGGCAGCTAAGCATCTGTAATAAAAATACTTTTTTTTTTTATACGGAGACTTTTGATACGGGGCCCCTGTGGGACTAGCTACGCCACTGGTATTGTAATAAGTGATATTTTATTGTATTCTTTTTTATCGTGCTTGTTACTGATCCTAAGTTTTCTGCTACTTTTTCAGTCTTTACCCGTGAGAACTTGTAATTGGCTCAATGTTTCTTATACAATTGTTATTATTTAGTTATAGCTGTTGGTTCTCCTTTGATTAAATAAATAAATCTACACTAATATAATAAAGAGGTAAAGTTTGTTTTTTTATTTTTTTGTTTGTAGGAACTACTGGTCCGATTCGAGAAATTTTAGCAATAATAGCTGCTTTACTCCTGAGTGACATAGGCTATATTTTATGTACGCGGGCGAAGCCGCTGACAAAAGCTAGTAATAAAAAAAAATGGTTGCCTGTAAAGTCGGTTTTACGGGCGAAGATTTTACGTGACAACGTCTTTTTCTCGGTAGAATATTTATTGATATGAATATAATTAAATTGCACAATAGGAACAAGGAATTGAATGAAAATAAGAATTGCACAAATTTTAACTATAGAAATATATTTTGTTTGCTGCGCGCGCGGCAGACCGATCATAGTTGAGTGGGAGAGAGACGCAAGGCATTCGGCGGGCCTCTCTCTCGTTCGGTGACTCATCGTAACGTTACCGAGCGTTACACTTTTTCATAAGTGACTCCCAGCCGCAACCTAATTTAAGACGTTTTCACGTCAATAAATAAATAAATAAACTAACTTCTTCAGTTGTGATTTTCAGGACATCAACAGTCGGATATGCAGCGTTTGCCAATATTCGTTGCTTTTTCCCTTCAACAAAACTTGCTTCCTCAAAATGTTTCGAACAAATAGTGCTATGCTTTGTTGGGGACCAATCCTTGTTTCCCGTCGCCTCAATCCATTTTCGTTTTAAATTGGGTTCATGTGGAAAACTAAAAAGAATCACGAAACGTTACGATTATTTAGTAAAATTATTTTCGTAATAAGTACTTATAATACAATACAAAATTATTCTCTCTGTTTTCGAAATCGATTCTTGAGAATCGATTTTTACCCGACTACGGCAAAGCAAAAGGAGGGTTATGATTTTTGTTGTATAATATGATGAACAGCACTAAAATACAGTCAAACGGGGTGAATAGAGACAAAACTTAAAAAAATATATATTTTCACGGTATTTGAATATTATTTATTTTAACTAATCTATATCAATTTATTAATGAACTATTATTCTAATAACTTTATGTTTTGCTAGAAGACAATAATATAGGGTAGTATATATTTTATTTTCTTACCACAAACTATGTCGTAACATTACAGTCTACAGAACAATTTTTTCGTATAAATTTGTGGAAGACTGGTGCCTAGACTAAGTTTTGTGGTATGGTATCAAAGTGAAAAATCAAACCAAACGTTTGTTTCTATTCACCCCTGCGTTTCTATTCACCCCATTTTACGAATGATAGCTAATCGACTATAAAACCGAAGCAATACACGATAGAATCGCTTGTTTCGATATTCATCACTTGTTAAAACAAAACATCTCGTCAACCGCTTAACGTAAAAGATGCAATGTAATACGAATGTTTTGTTTTTCTCTTATTTGATATTACCAGGTAGGTATTACTGAGGGTATTAAATTCAAAATAATTGTTTATTAAATGAATTACGTCATAATATTAATCAGAAAATAACTTACCGATGGAAGGAAACGTTTTCTTGATTTTTCCTCCTCCCATTTGTGCAGTTTTTACAATTTATAACAGCGCAATTAACCATTTTTATACATATTTTTAACTGACGTTCGACTAGCGCTGTACACTGTTGCAGACTGACCGCGAAAGTGGCCACTTACGATTTTTGTACGTAAGCTAGGCACGCGAAGTAGTTGCTCTTGCGTTATCTAAGTATATCTATATCTGTGTAGTAACCCAATTTCCCGATGACGCTGTACCCGGTGGTAATTTTGGATTGCGTGAACCGATTTTAATTATTTTTGCATTTTAAAGAAGATGCGTTCAGGATTTTAAAATATACAAACTAAATAAAAAAAAATGCTTGCATATACGGTTAAAGTACAAAATTAGTTCAGAATTATTTTTTTTAATTGTTGTCAAAAACAGCCTATCTAGTTCAAAATTATTTTCCTAGAAAGCGCTAAAATTCGCAGAGCCTAGCTTCAGACTCTTCAAGATCCGACGGACATACCTACTGTACTTTATTTTGACTTTGTGGTCACAGTGTTGTTGTGGAACTAGTTCCGTTATGTGACCACATTTTAAAACAAAATTAAAAAGAAAAGAATGAAATTAGTATCTTTTTATTTAAATTAATAATGCATGTGTAATTAATTATCCTTTCGAATACGGTAATTAGGTAGAAACATTATAAAAAGACAATAAGGCTTAAACAAGATAAGATTCAAGAGTTTAAAATTGCTGTTGACTGCGATACGACCTGATGGTAAGCAGTGATGCAATCGTTGATGGTAAGGTACATTTCATATATGGCCGACCACATCATGAAGTGATGAATTCTACGATAGGGCCGGGACATATAAACACGATACGACGTCGTACCACGATACGCCGTCGTTTCACGATGCGACGTCGCGTCGTGGAAATCAACGATGAGCGTCGTAATAAACTACGTCGCGACATCGTAACGTGCCACGATGTGAATTGTCGCAGTTAATTTCGAGAAATGGACCGCACTAGACGCGTCCTGCTCCTGCTGTTGTCAAGAAGACGGATAAAGAAAAGACAGAAACTCAGAAGATACTGGATCCACCCATTTATTTTAGTCATGAATAACGGGAGCCGTGTATCGTGGCACGTTACGATGTCGCGACGTAGTTTTTTACGATGCTCGTCGTATTTTCCCACGACGCGACGTCGCGTCGTGAAACGACGCCGTATTGTGGTACGACGTCGTATCGTGTTTATATGTCCCGGCCCTTCTAGCCACGTCATATACTACGACGTGTGCATTCGTTTGAGTTTAATTGATAAATCATTATAATAAAATAATAATAATCGTTTATTTATAAAAATGGGACATAAATACAGTAAAGTACAATAAATATTAAAAAGAACACAGTTTCTTCTTTGCCTGAACTAGGGTGACCCTGTGTTTCAGGCTAGAAAGAGCTTAAATACAAACTAATAAATTAACACCAAATACAACTATTTTAAAAACTTAATTATATTTAAAGATATAGTGTCTTTTATTTACAAACAGTAAGTAGGTCTTCTGTCTCTACATACGATACACTTAGGAAATATTCGAAAATAGTCTTTTTACATTTATACTTATTTAATCTGTAGATACTTAATATTCTATTTAATTTATTATATAAAAATGGGCCTAAAAAGGTAAAAAATCTTCTTACAAATACAAATTTTGAGGAAATATTAAAGTCGCAAACAATATCATTCCGTCTCATTAGTTCATTGTTACCTATCCTAGGGGTGAAAGTAAGTTACTTAGTCCCGAGATATTGTTTGGCGACCGAGCAGAGTGAGATCGCTAATAGTTCGAGGGACTAAACTCTTTAACCCCGAGGTAAACATTGTGCTTTTCATTACGAATACGAATAAAAAAAAAATTTAAAACCTGAGAATTCATCAAAGGTCTTCGTAGTTTTTAGGTAGGTTCAAAAAAAAGGTATATTTTTTATTTTATTTAGGCGGTAAAAGGTTTTTGTAAAGTATAAATTTAAATAAATAGTTGAAAGTAAATAAAAAAAAAAATCGTTTAAAAAAAAGAAATAGCGGTCATGGTTCAATAGAAATGTCAAAATAGAACTAGTTTATTTTTAAATATTTAGACAGCTATCAGTTGAAAGTAAAACTCCCTAGGGAGGAAAAGTATTACTTTCAACCCGCTACTTTCAGAGCACGAGTAGGTAATGAAAATATTTTTAAACAACAATAAAACCACGAACCTCCATTTTCACCAGGAATTCATTATCATAGTCCACTTGTGCACTTAGTTTTGCAGGATATTCTTCCTTGCAACGAATTCCTCTTAAAGTAGGTATGGCATGCTCAACCAACTTTCTTCTATTGTTCGAAAGTATTTCAAAACAATCCGCCATAAAATGTTCGGAACATATTACACTTGTTCGTGATGGTGTCCAGGTTCCTACAGAACCACAAAATCTCCTCCATTTTTCTTTTATAACTGGATGTTTTGGGAATCTGTTAAAAAGAAAACAGAATCGAAGTATGTAATCAGTGTTTTTATGCCAATAAATGTTATTCTATTCTTAAATATATGCTAAAACCCTAAGCTTTTGAGAAAATTGCGAACATACACAAACAAAACTACCTACCTACCTACATAATTGCGTATTAGGCCAGGCCAGCCGATTACTTTTCAAAGGGAACAAAATCGTAGTAGGATGAAACCCATTGGAAAAGAAAGAGAATATAACAAAAAATTAAGGAAAAATAAATTACGGTCGATCTGAGGTCGGGAAGTGGATTGTTGCTTGTCTAGGTGAGGCCAGTCGAGTCAAATGCCATAAAAAATAAAACAAAATACCTATGTAAAAAAAATGAACTAGGTTTAGATTTATTTGGAGTTATGCTATCCGAAATAAAGATGCGGTGAAACTTTAGATTGAAAGGAATTGGATTCCCATAGGTTGACTGGTAGAGAATGCCTTGTAGCATTTAGTCCGCCTATGTACCACTACTGTACATGAAGATTAAATAAATAAATAAATTGAACTGTCATATTAACTTCACTATTTTGTATTATATTTATTTCAAAATTTATCTAACAAATCACCCATCTCAAATCATCATCTATCTTCTATTCTAACTGAAATGATTTCCTTTAGTTTTTTTATGATAAGTATATTTTTTATTTAGGTAGGTATAACCTACTTATTCAGACACAATATAGACAAATTAAGCTTATTACTGAATATAATATTGGTAAGTGAATGAAACGAATGTTTTCGTTTTATTCTACCAATCATTCACTCACATAATCGCAGCACTAACGAACCATTCCTCTGTACTGCGTAACTGCCTATATCATCATCATCATCATCCTACCCCTATCCCATTTTACTTGGGGTCGGTGCAACATGTTTTTTTCTTCCACTCTGTCCTGTCACCCGTCACCGACCCGACTATCACTAACTCCCTTTTCGTTCATATCACTCCTCACACAATCCATCCATCTCTTCTTCGGCCTCCCTCTTCCTCTCCATCCATCCACGTGTAAACTCAGAACTCTTTTTGTGACATGCGTTTCATCTCTCCTCTACTGCGTAACTGCCTACGTACTATTTAATCGTAATCACATAAAGGTTATTTCGAAACTAAACGTAAATAAAACTATATTAACGCTTAACGCATACTTACATGTGATAAGAAACTCCATAGTCTCGTAGATTTTTAGTAGCAGATCGATTTTTACAGCCGCAAACTGCACAATTCACCATTTTTAGAGAGAATTTATTTGCGATACAACACGACGCAATATGGCGGCTGCCGCGCGGTGACTAGTTTTTTATATCGTGCATGGTCATATGGCCAACTTACTTTGGTAGGGGGGGGCCTTCCTCACTCGCCTATTGTCAAAGTCGCGCATGGTTTAAAAGGTTGTTGCTTCATCTAACGCAATCCAAAGTGATGTTTGATTTGATGCAAAAGTAATGCGAAAAAAAGAGAGATAACACCTGAAAACTCTGTTGGCATTCGGTAATTTTACGATTTACTCGAATGTTTCACAAAATGAATTCCAGGAAATACGTGTTACTATTAAACCCTTAAGAATGTTTTAAAAGAAATACTTATCAACATTTCGAATCTCTATTAAATGCGCAAGTCTTCTATAGGAGTACTTTTTTTTTATATACACACTGTGGATATATGAAAATGAAAAATGAAAATGAAAAATGTTTTATTCATTTACAAGTTTGGTTCACAATATTGAGGTTGACCTCT
Source organism: Mythimna loreyi (assembly GCA_029852875.1). Taxonomy (NCBI): domain Eukaryota; kingdom Metazoa; phylum Arthropoda; class Insecta; order Lepidoptera; family Noctuidae; genus Mythimna; species Mythimna loreyi. The sequence goes on along the minus strand of CM056807.1, from coordinate 7,350,156 downwards.
CCTTTTAAGTGTTAAGACACCTGTGCCAGGAGAGGCCGCTCTCCCATATCTTGATTACATTTGTGTAGTTTAATAACTAATATTAAATTAAATCTATGTTAGCGTACGCGATGCGCGATGTGCGCATATGGGTAGTACACTATGGAGAGTCAAAGTTTACGTCAAATAGCAGATTTTCAGAGGTCTTTGCGGGATTACTCTTAAACAAATTTACGTTTTGATTTCTATAGAAGCCATCCACAAGATATCTGTGTACCCCAAAAAGAAAGATGTGTAATAACATCATAATCACGTAAGAGCAGGTTGTATGAAAATGTACCGCGTCGGGTTAGCCAGCGACCTTGAGCGAACAAAAGAGGAGTTAGCGACAGCGTCACATTCCACGCATCAAGATTATTCGAATAATATTTCATATTATTTGTCTTTCATGTATTAATATGAACAAAAATCGTATATCAAAATATTGGTACCTACTTAATTAAATTATATTTTAATTTATGAAAGTTTCATAAAAATATACCCTATGTATGGTTTTTGATAAATTAGCTACTTAAGTACTTATTTACCTGGTGATAATCTTCGAAGTTTCCACCTTCAAACTCTAGACAGAGTCTAGCACGAAGTACTTAGCTGATTCTCTTTCAGCTTACTTAACACTGATACATTCGTTTTTATAGTGTCAAAAGCACTGATCACCTTTTCGCGTAGTTGTTAAACACTGGTGATTTCCTCAGTATACACCAATCTTTTCACAGCTCCCCACAAATAATAGTTAAGAGGTGAGAGGTCCGGAGAATGCAGGGGCCAAGCCACTGGACCACCGCGGCCTATCCAGTGCCTACCAAACCTTTCACTCAAGTACTCACGTACTTGGCGACCCTGGTGTGAAGGTACCCCTTCTAACCGGTAAAACAAGGTGCGATGGAATGGTAGGGGAACTTCATCCAACATCTCCTCGACGAAGTGCTGCAACTGCTCTAGATATGACGCTCTGGTGAGGTGATCATAGATAAAATATGGTCCAAGCAGTTGATCCCCAATAATGCCAGCCCATACGTTGAGGCCGACTTGGAACGAATGTTCGCGGTAAGCCCACCAGTTTTGGTAATGAACATTGTAGACGCCAACTCCAGTGAATAAAGACTCGTCAGTCCAGAGGATGTTGGCGTCTTGGTGGTCCAGCAACCAGCGACAGAATGTGACACGCGCGGCGTTGTCAGCTTCAAGGAGGTCCTGGTTTCGGCGGTAATGAGACGGGTTCTGGAGTTCTTTCTTCAGTAGCCGCCAGACTGTGGAGTGGTGGACGCCAAACTGTTCACCAGCAGCCCGTGTACTGGCTTGCGGGTCTTGCTGGAAGTATTCCAGGATCTCTTCCTGCAAGGTGACCTTCAGGCCTACCTTGCCGCGACCGTCTGCATGGCGGGGGACATCGAATTGCCGAAACTCACGGAGTCTCTGCGTAGCAACCATCATTACTCTATGTGATGGACGATGCTTATTGGGGAATCGTTCGACATACATCTGGATAACTCGAGATACGCAGTCTCCACTAATGGCATATAAGCGGACTATCTCCACCAACTCTGCATTGGAGTATTGGTTTGTCATGTTTATTTATTACTATTCGGTACTCGCGACTTTGCCTGCGTCTTTTTTTCGCAATAAAAGGTAGCCTATGTTCTTTCTCAGGGTCTAAAGATTGTCTGTGCCAAATTTCATCAAAATCGTTTGAGAGGTTTAAGCGGGAAAGCGTAACAGACAGACAGGGTTACTTTCGCATTTATAATATGAGTATGGATCTAATACACTACCTACTAGCTTTCTGCTAGCGGCTTCGCCCGCGTGGAAATAGGTTTTTTACACAAACTTTGGACACACGTTACACCCCTTTAGGGGGTGAACTTTGGAAAATCCTTTCTTCGTGTTCGCCTACGTCATAAAAGGAAGCCTTGTGCAAAATTTCACTCTCAGACCCAGTATTTTCGGCTGTGCGTTGATATGTCAGTCAGTCAGTTTCTCCTTTTATACATATTATATAGAAGATTGCACTCAAAGGCTTTGAGTCAAAGCGCACTCGAGTGGCGAATATTGTAAGCGTATTATTACACCGGCGACTGTAATGACACAAGTCAATTTATCGATGGAAGCGGTGGCGTGGCTAGAGGGAGATAGGAATAGTATGTGCTTTGGATTTACGAATTTATCGTTTGCGTGTTTCTGTGTGCGACTATAGGGAGAGTATCAAACTGGCCGAGTTTTAAACAAGGTACCTACTTTAGAGTTCACACGTAACAATTTCAAAGAAAAAAAACCTATTTATTTTATTGTTGATTCGGGTCGAAAATCACTAACATAATTACCTCCTGAAATATTTTGTAGCTTCAAAACTTCATCAGGTATACCTAAGTATTAAGTATTCATGTATTGCCTAAACAAACAAAACTGCTATTCGAATTCATTCACCCTATCCTATACCCCTATACAAAGTAGATACGACACAGGGACTTTCCTTAAAAATGATCAAACCACAAAAATCACGAAAACCCGCTGCCCCATAGATTTATATTCACTTAACTCGACAAATTGTATGGAATAGCGGGTATTTTTTCGTTGATTTTTGGGTTGGTCTCATAGTAAAAGTTGTTCATATTACAATTGGTGTGTACAATGATCCTTTTTCAGGAAAGCCCATCTGTCGTATGAACTTTGTATAGATCGCCACAGACCGTTTCTGACCACTTTAGATGGTATTTAATTTACGTACAAACTATTTCGTAGCCAGACATTACGCGACGTTGCCAGCTCGCTGTACAAACGTCCTACATCGGGCTGCGACCGCGACACCGCGCTCGCCGGTCGCCAGACGCCAATCGGCAGCGACGCGCTACACCGTGAACACATATAAGAAAGTCGTGAAGTCGTTTAATCATAGAAACCAATGAAATAGAGTCTTATTTACAAGCTTTTTATTAGCTTGCAATGTAACTATGTCGGCTCAAATCTTGCAACTCAATTTTGAAGCAGATATCTTCAACCGATTGAGCTGCAATTTTACATGCAGGTGTAAATCGCATGACAATGCAATATTATGATGACACGGAGCTGATCTGATGAAAGAATCGCGGGGTAGCCACAGGAACTCTGTAATTAAACGGCACAACCACGTCGAGTTTGGGCTCGTGTGAATCGTCTTGACGAGTTTCAATTATAATATAGGTAACTATAGATCACCGCTATAAAATCTTGTTTTGAAAAAATATTTTCATTGAAAACTTGTTAAACAGGTTATGAGTGATCGTGAACGAATCGTGACGCCTCGAAAAGATCCCAAAGGACTCTATAATGTCCGGGCCACACTCAACTAGGGTAGGGTACTCTAAAATGTGGAAAACAGGACAAGAGGCGTGAAAAACCCGGATTTTAAAGTTCGAAAGCCATATCAACAAGATCTTAAAACATATTCAATGTAATAAATAAATCGGCCAAGAGCGTGTCAAAATGTGTGAATTTTCCTTATAACCTTATTTTAAGTTCTACTTTTGACGTTTTTTTTTTCATATTTTTTTAAACTTATGGTTCAAAATTTAGCGGGGCGTAAAAAATGAGGCGTTCTCATTTTTTACTGTTGGAGCGATTATTTCCGAATATAATATATTACATTACCAAAAAAATATTTTTATGACCCTAAAAACAGTTGAAAAGGTCATAAATACCCTTTTTTATTCATTCATTATTTTAACAAAACAGAATCATATTACGATTTGTTACAAATTGTTTATATAAATCAGTTTTTTAAATTCTTGTAAAAGAAAACAAAACCTTATTAAAATATTAAAAAACTTATATTTAATGAATTAAAATCTTAAAAGTACCTACTTAGACCATTCTAGTATTCACTTACAATTTTCGAGGTAACTCTTTTAATTATAGTTCTATAATTATTATCTGCTTTACTTTTTATCAGCAGTCATTTATAAATAACAAAATATACCTATTTTAGCAGAAAATAAACTAAATTCAGTCTTCTTAAATATTAAACAAAAGACAGAACATTTTTCAAGTTTAGACCTACAGCAATGTAAGTTATGTTATTAAAATTTTAAAACAAAATAATCAATCCTATACTCATTTTCATCAACTTACAGTTTTGATCAACAACGGTGAATATACTTGGTTCGTCGGTTGATCGTGGTGTGCGAGCATAGTGCGTTGCAAAAAAATAAAAAAAAAATAGTCTCGGTCTACAAATGAAACCTTCCCCGGACGCTCCCCGGATGCCCTCTAAATTAGGACAAATCCGGGGAAACCCGGACGGATGGCAACCCTACACTCAACGAGAAATGCCGAGAATTATTATCGCGATAATTTGACTATTCAAAAAGATTGTCCATTAAAATAAATAGAGTTTTATTATCTAACGAGGGCAATGTGTGTAGTGTGATTAAACATGCGTCGTGATTTCGTGAATGTGTGTAGTGTGATAAGATCAACTATTATAATATCATTGAACTGAGTAAGGTACTGTTTGTTTATAGTGGGAAAATAAATAGGTAATAGACGAACAAACCAAAAATCCATAGACACCCCCATAGACTACCCCTTTTTTAGTTCAAGCTCTTATACTCCATCCTAAGGTTGTCTGGTAGATATCGCTGTCAGCGATAAGACCGCCTTTGTACCCACAATTTCACAGAAACTTATATGAATTATAAGTTTCTGTGAAATTGTTACTTTTTTGGTGTACAATAAAGTATTATTCTATTCTATTCTAAAAGTTGACAGGTGTCTCAAGCGGATGGCCGATGGTATTCCCGCTGACACTGGTGCTAACCCGACCGAGATATCGTGTCCGTGAGCGATGTCTATGTGTGTGTTGTACGAGCTCACTTCACTTTGTACATAGTTTAGCTTCTGTATAATTTCTCTATTTTGACACCACAAAAGGCTAACACAAATTATATACTAAGGACTTTTACTCGCAAGACACGCTACAGTCTTCATAGTATTAGACTGAACAGCACTTCATCTAATTGCCCACAAGCGGACTTCATCTTAGTGAGACAGGATCACTGTACTCCCGTTATACACAAAATAAATAGCAATTTAATTTGAGTTCAGTTTGCCGCGTAGAAATATGGTTACAATTTTACAAATTGCCAACCCTAATCGTGACTGTGAGCTGCGTCTATGTGTGTACTATGTGAGTACGGTCTGTATACATACAATTGCACGTAGTTACACGAAAAGGATCCAATCCACAATATGGTCAAAAATGAGTTAAACATACCAAACTGATGCTTAATATCAAAACTATCGGCCAGTAAAAAAGATCCAAGCAAAAACATCTGTTTTACACATTTTATCAACCCCAGAACCAACCCACTTCTATGGCACGTTAAGAAAAAAAATCACCTTGAACAATCCAACCTTCATGGTTCATGACCAGTATTACCAACCGATTAAGTGAAACGAATCAAGGAGTCTGGATTATTTTTGCGTAATTACAATTTGTTTATCACCGATACTTTAACAAAAACGCTACAAAGATCCAGTATGCTTGGAACTTTTTTCTGAATAAACTTACATCTAAATAAATCAATTAGAATGATCCAGAATGCATGGATCCTTTTCAATAAATAAATTTTCGTTTATTATTCCAATAAATCAGTCAACGAAAATGATCCAGACGATTTGGTGATTTTTTATTGATTCCAAAATCAATTTAAATCATTCTGCGAAAACGATCCAAGCCTATTTGGGAAGTCTTGCTGATTATGTATACTTCGATTTGTACATTATTTTCTAAATAAAAACCGAAATAAATCTAAGATTATTACTAACAGGTAATAAATAGTAGTAATTTATTCAAATTAATGGTCACCCCAAATAAATGGTAACACTGCAAGACATTGATCTAGCAATTGGATGTAGTTACACGAAAAGGATCCAATCCACACAAAGTCACTTTGGAGATATTGGCGTTTGAAGTTTTGAAGATATTTCTTCATTGGTATTAATTTTAAAATTAGTTGAAAGTATGATATCTTGTGTAGAATAATAACACTTTTTTATTGGTAATAGTGTAGTCAAGCTTAGTATTGCATTTTACAAGTTATATATAAATTTATACGGTTGGATCCTTTTCGTTAAATTACATTTTCCATGGCGCATACTATAGTCTTAATTTCGTTAAAACGCTCCAAGTAATAAATTGTGTATAAAAACCAATAAAAACCTATTCCATGAAATAAAATACTTTTATTTTGTTTTAATTAAACCATAACCTTAAACATGGCTATACAAACATTTCAAAATCAAAACAACAACCTCTCAAAACTTGCCTTAAATTTTTGGAAATTTTGACGTTTGAAGTTTAGAAGATATTTCTTCATTGGTTTTCGTTTTAAAAATAATTGAAAGTATGGTATTGTGTGTGGAATAATACAATTTTTTTTTTGTTAATAGTACAATCATGTGTAATATTGTATTTTTCAAGCTATATTTAAATTAATACGGTTGGATCATTTTCGTTAAATACATTTTTCATAGAGCATGCACTAATCTTAATTTTGTTAAAACGCCCCAAATAATAAATTGTGTTTAAAAACCTATTCCATGAAATAAAAAACATTTATTTTGTTTTAATAATTTTAATTAAACCTTAATTTTAAGTATGGCAATACAAACAACTCAAAACCAACATAACAAAATCCAACAAAACAACTTCTCAAAAATATTATAATAACTTATCCTTAATCAGCTTTCAGTCTTCCATTTTCTTCAAGATAAAAAAATAAAGATGACATCTATATCAATATAGAGAGGAAACCTGTTTGCATATACAGATACATGTTTGAATCATACAGATATTGACACAATACACTTAAAAGCAAAATAAAATAACACTCTAAAAATTAACAAAGTCAAAAATAAAACTTCTTATATAAAAAAGAGATCTTACATTTATTATAATGTAAAAGGTTTTTTGCGTTTAGGCGCAGAATGTCCAATTCGCAAAATGTCCAGCGGTGGAAAAATGTCCAATTCTCAGAACGTCCAAATCGCAAAATATCCAGTAGCGACGAAAATGTGACGATGAATAATATAGCTTGAAAAATACAATATTACACATGATTGCACTATTAACAAAAAAAAATGTTGTATTATTCCACACACAATACCATGCTTTCAATTATTTTTAAAACGAAAACCAATGAAGAAATATCTTCTAAACTTCAAACGTCAAAATTTCCAAAAATTTAAGGCAAGTTTTGAGAGGTTGTTGTTTTGATTTTGAAATGTTTGTGTAGCCATGTTTAAGGTTATGGTTTAATTAAAACAAAATAAAAGTATTTTATTTCATGGAATAGGTTTTTATTGGATTTTATACACAATTTATTACTTGGGGCGTTTTAACTAAATTAAGACTATAGTATGCGCCATGGAAAATGTAATTTAACGAAAAGGATCCAACCGTATAAATTTATATATAACTTGTAAAATGCAATACTAAGCTTGACTACACTATTACCAATAAAAAAGTGTTATTATTCCACACACAATACCATGCTTTCAATTATTTTTAAAACGATAACCAATGAAGAAATATCTTCTAAACTTCAAACGTCAAAATTTCCAAAAATTTAAGGCAAGTTTTGAGAGGTTGTTGTTTTGATTTTGAAATGTTTGTGTAGCCATGTTTAAGGTTATGGTTTAATTAAAACAAAATAAAAGTATTTTATTTCATGGAATAGGTTTTTATTGGTTTTTATACACAATTTATTACTTGGGGCGTTTTAACGAAATTAAGACTATAGTATGCGCCATGGAAAATGTAATTTAACGAAAAGGATCCAACCGTATAAATTTATATATAACTTGTAAAATGCAATACTAAGCTTGACTACACTATTACCAATAAAAAAGTGTTATTATTCTACACAAGATATCATACTTTCAACTAATTTTAAAATGAATACCAATGAAGAAATATCTTCAAAACTTCAAACGTCAATATCTCCAAAGTGACTTTGTGTGGATTGGATCCTTTTCGTGTAACTACGTCCAATTCAGCCTATCTCTCCATTGTGAACATGTGAACCCGGCGCGAGCCGGGGTCCGCCATGTTGTTATAGCGAGCTGGCAACGCCTCAATTCAGTCATTCAAAAATGGAAGAAGAATCACCGAATAAAATTTTTTTCATGTATTTTTTTGCTCGCAGGTAGAAATTATTTATGATTATGTTAAAACGAAATAAAATAATCTCGTTTGTAAAACTTGTGTTGTTTGTCGTATTGTCTTAGTTGCTAAAGTTGAATATGATACAATGCTTTATAATATGTGTGTAAATTCAATGAGCACATATTTTTTCTTATGTGTGTACTTACCTAACTCGAATGCGTTAAGTGTCAAAGAAAATAGCTTACGCATATAAAAAATTGTACCTACCTATGGGATTGCAATGGTAAAAAAATACAATTTGAATAGTAAACTGTCATTCTGGAACCGGCAGATAAAAGTTATCAAAGACAATATTGTTGAAACAAAAAGACTGTCGAAAAGTATTATAATGTACTTACCCGTTTTTTCCGGGCAAGTGAATACGCGTACACAAGTAACAAATCTTCCATTTCGGAATCACTCGACATAATTATTTTAAATGTCAGAATAAATAAAGAGAAAAACACTCGATCAGGTCAAAAACTACAAGCGATCTGTCTATTACTTAGTTCAATTTTCATACAAGTAGCGACATCTATTAGCAATTCACGGAACCTTTTACCAATGGCGTCTGTCGGTTACCTGTTAACCCTTATGTGAGTGACAAATAAAACACCTTTATCAGAGTGACGAGGTACCCGGGTACCTTCATACATTTTGTACGTAACGTAAACAATCAAGATCTGCGTTTACGTTACAAATACTTCAAATATTATTATTTTACTTAATCTAAACAGTTGACGACTACGGCGGTCAATGCAGAGGAGTGAAGTACCTACAATTCTTGGTTATCGGTGCACCAGAAACACTGAATCCATTCAATGCATCGTTCTTGATATTGACACTTGACCGTATACGATAGTTTGTATTGTGTGAGCTTATTATATTTTATGAGTTTAGAATTTTATTTCATTATAAATATTGGAGCGAGTACTTCTAAACAAAGATCATGTGTTCGAAGATATAATTCAACAGTAGGTATTATTGACAAAATTAGCAGAATCTTCCAGAAATAATTTTATATTATAATAAAACCAAAAGTGGAGTGGACAACATGGATAAGCTGTTAGCAGAATACACTGTAAAACGCAGAACGAATTGGTGGCCTTTAGCACTTTTTTACAACATCATTGACATTGCAGATTTGAGAGCATATATCATTTACATGGAACATAACCCGCAATTTGTCTCGAGTGACAGACGTAGAAAGTTTCTGAAATCATTGAGTCTACAACTGTGTGGTAAAAATATAGAACAAAGATAAAAAAAAAATACATTGTAACATCAAAACTACATGTGAGATCTGCAATGCAGGACGTGCTTGGCCAAGAACTACGGTTACCGGTTTCTTTTGGATCTACAACATCTATAGGTCACTTAGAAGAAATTCTAAAGGGCGTGTTGCAGTAGTCGGTAGTTGGTACATATGCAGAGAACTCAAACGTAAACAAAGAAATCCACTAAAAGCTTGCACTAACTGCAGAAAACCAGTTTGTGATGAACATGCAGTAACTCGTCCAACATGTGACACCTGCTTCAAGAGCTGTACTAAAACTGCATAAATAAAGGATTTTGTAATTTTTAATATAAATAAAACTATTCAATAAACTATTATTATTTCATTTTTGAACTAAATTATTAATACTTTTTCCATAATCAGACAAAACAAAGAGAGGTACCCGGGTACCTTGTCACTCTGTTGTGACTTCAAAATATGTTTTGGTTTCTACCAAACATTGGAATTAGTTTTTTGGGTCAAAAGATTTAAAAACATGTAATTTATAACTATTTCAGAGCTCTCAGAAAATCACAACCACCTACAGGGCGTAAAACATACTTTTCTTTAAATTTGAAAACGCTAAAGGTACCCAGGTACCTCGTCACTCACATAAGGGTTAAACGGGCAAAAATGACTGATTTGTGGCTCATAATAGTTTGTGACGACTAAGAAACGTATGGAATACAAAATATCATTACTTGGAGCCCGACTTGAACTCGAACACATCTACATTACCTGTCATTGATAGACCAGCACAGAGATAAGAGCCGGTGCTGTCGTGTGAGCGAAATAACTTTAGCCACCGCATATGTATGATCGTCGCAGAAAACTTGAACTCGAACACATCTACATTACCTGTCATTGATAGACCAGCACAGAGATAAGAGCCGGTGCTGTGATGTGAGCGAAATAACTTTAGCCACCGCATGTGTATGATCGTCGCAGAAAACTTGAACTCGAACACATCTACATTACCTGATAGACCAGCACAGAGATAAGAGCCGGCGCAGTCGTGGGAGCGAAATAACTTTAGCCACCGAATGTGTATGATCATCGCAGAAAACTTGAACTCGAACACATCTACATTACCTGTCTTTGATAAACCAGGACAGAGATAAGACCCGGTGCTGTCGTGCGAGTGAAATAGCGTTAGCCACCGAATGTGTGTGATCGTCGCGACCGATGTGAAATCGTGACAATTGTCACAATTTCACCGGTTCAGGCGCTAGACGCGAATCACCTATCTTCCGCTGTTTTGATTCTATCTAAGTTTGTATTTGTAGTTTGTACCCATAAAAAGTAGGTAAGTAATAAATTCATCCTTTTGCCGATTAATATTGAGAGCAGTGGTGGCCAAGTGGTAAATTTCCCGACTTAAGAGTTGTAGATCGCGGGTTGAAATCCAAACCCAGCCAGGCGTATTGCTTTGTGTAATTTATTTCATTGCTCTCAAAACCACTGCTCTCAAAACGGTGAAGGAAAACATCGTGAGGAAACCGGCATGTCTTAGAACCACAATTCAAAGACATGTGACATTCACCAACCCGCACTGGGCCCGCGTGGTGGATTACGGCCCATTCCCTCTCCTAGAGAGGAGGCCTGTGTCCCAGCAGTGGAAACATTATTAGGCTGATGCTATTAGATTTAATTGTGTCTCTAATTACGTCATATAAAAAGTAAAGGTAGGTGAGAAATATAACAAAATAAAGAAACTTAATTAATTGCTACACTTATGAATGTAAGTATGTTTCGTTTTAATGTTATTGTATGGTGTAAGAAATTGTTGGCAGACCAAATAAATAAATAAAACACAAAATAGATTAACTCGCTGCAACTTATAGCCAACTTAAGAAGTTGCTAAATGCAATTAAAACCTAAAATGGCCTTATTTTAACATTATCTGTGATATAGGTATTTTACTAATGGTAAGTAAGCTATTTATATTTTCTCTTGCCACACATGTTTTTAATATCTAAATATATCATCAATTATTACATTAAGAAAATGATAAAATAATACAAGATTAGGTAGAAAACAGAACTTAAATAAGGTAACGATAACGTGACCATACGTCCCGCTTTGGGCGGGACTATCCCGCTTTCAGACTGTCTGTCCCGCTGTCCCCCGCAAGAGCAAAAATGTCCCGCTTTAGCTTTAAGAATGCATATATCGTTTTTAAATGTAACAACAGCGCGGGCACGGTAATACTATGTGCGGGCGATACAATGCGAAACGTGCGGCGGCCGAGACAAAAATACAAAAATAGGACCTAGAAGTCACCCCACTACTTAACTGTTTTGTGTTTAGTGCTTTGATTTGTGTTATTCAATCTTCTATAAACTTGTAAAACTTCCAAAACTTTGTATTATTTTATAATTCCGTAGGTTTTTTAGAACTATTCCTCAGTTGTCCCGCTCTGGCACAGAAAATAAAAGGTCACATTAGGTAACGATGGCTTCACAGCCCAATATTCGCATCTGTACTTGTTTGGTTCTCGAGTTGTCATAACGTTCGATAGATGGCGTTGTGCGACTTTCTAGATCGCAGTTTTTGTGTTTAGTTGCCACAGTTCTCGATAGATGGCGTTGTACGCATTTCTAGATAGAGCCGGTGTTAAGATTCGCCGCTATTTTGGTTATAATTATTGGTTTCATTTAGTTACCTATATCACCGTCGAGTGACCTATATTTATTCTTTGTCTAGAGCACATGTGTATTTGTAGCCCTCACGACATTGTTTTTGCCATTTCTTTCTTCTTTTCTTACCTCTAATGTATCATAATAATAGAAATATATGAATAAATCGAAGTATATTGCGTACTTACATGTGGTATGTAATTCCTTGTGTCTTATTAACTTTATTGGTACACTTTTTAAATGCACACGGAGGAAATCTTTTTGTTTTTGTAGCAGTGTAGGACTGGGCGCGATGCGTGGTATCTGTCACGCAGACTGCCGCAGACTGAAAGCAAATAGGTCCTAAAGTCCTAATAAGGATCTTTTTGAGTCTTAAGGTGGATGTTTTTTTTTTTATGGCAGGTAAAAATCATCGAATGACGAATCCCACTCTTGGGCGGAGCAGGAAACAGTGTCAGACTCTTTCTGACTAAACAACCTACCCCGTTCCTACATCGCCATCTATACCAGGGCTAGAGCCTTCCTTTCAGACGCGAACCCTTGGCTCCAGTTGGCTTCGACCCTTAAGGTGGATGTTCCTACAGCCTTTTCATACAAATTTTTGTCGTGGTAAACTCTGTAGGTACACAGACTTATTTTGCTCAAAACCTATCACTTTATCAAGGAGTTGTCAGCAAACTGTAGGGGCCCTTCAGGGTAGAAGCCTTCTGGAGCCGAGGGTTGGTGCGAAAGTGTTACAGCGGCTCTGGGAATAAGGCAAGGAAGGAATGGGGTAGGTTTTTTAGTCAGTAAGAGTCTGACACTGTCTAACGCTCCGCCCAAGAGCGGGTTTCGTCATTGAATGATTTTCACCTATAATTAAAAAAAAAACACTTTATCACTGTTCTACAATGAAATATTGCCGCATTTTACTTTTTAGTAAATAATTTGCATTATATATATTGAGAAAGACAGTCTTAAAAACCGACTAAAATTTGATATTTTGTTTACTAGTGTGAGTAAAATTTGCAGTTCTAATGTCCGGGCCACACTAACTAGAAATAGGTGTGGCCACGGCTTAACGCGATAATTTGATATCGGCATTAACATTTCCGTTTGGCGTTAGGCGATAACTCAAGCAAACATATTGTATAGCCAGTAGCCACCCACTTTAGTGCAACTGTAGGGACCCTACAGGCTCCAAGCCTCCTGGGCCAAGGGTTGGTGATACAAGTGGCGAAACATTGTCAGTGCGACCGAGGCGGAATTGTAATTTGTTATGTAGCCGAGGGCTGCAGTGACAAATTCGCACGTGTATCAAACGACGTTTTTCAATACACTTAAGAATTACTTTTTTTGAAAATTACAAACTTCCTGCACTTGTATCAAAATGTACTATTACCAACTTTCATCCAAGTTCAAGACACGTGGAATGTTTCGGAAACTTACCTCTTCAAGGTATGTATTGGTTTCTTCAGTATTTTCTGACTCCGTCAAGTTTGGTACAAAGCTGTCTCCAAAACTACAATACAAAAAAAAATGCATACAGATAAATTTTCAGTAAAATTGGGTAAATGGAAACTCAAGGGTGAATGGAAACAAAACTTTGGTTTTGTTGTTTTTTATTATGGTGGGTAAAATCATCTAATGACGAATCCCGCCCTTGGGCGGAGCGAGAGACAGTGCTATACTATTAATTTAGTCATCATCAGCCTAGCGTAAGTCCCGGTTGCTACCTTGGCTTTCACCTCGGTGCCCGGGGTCCGCTTTCCTGACTAGTCGTCTCCACTTCGCTCGGTCTTTTGCGTCCTCTGCCTTAAGCCCATATATACTATTAATTTAGTAATCTGTGCTATTACTGACTAAACGACCCATCCCGTTCCTTCTTAGCCTTCATTCCGGGTTCGGACCTTCCTTTCAGACACGGACCGGGGCCCCAGTAGGCTTCGGCCCTGCAGTTGGGCCTCTACGATGCAGTTGGCATTGCATCTACATTTGGTTTTGTTGTTTACTTTGATTCCATATTATTGGCTGCTAACACAGCATCGACTTTTTAGAATAAAAATAAATTAATAAATTGGTATAGTTAAATGCTTCAAAATAAGTTCAAATATCGTGAAAATGTATTTTAAAGTTTGGTTTCAATTCACCTTCTTTTTATATTATTATAATATTATCTAATACTCACTCATTATAGCTTTGTTCTGTGGTATGTATATCAGGAATTACCATCGGACGTAACTCTGCATCAGTTTGGTAATCCTTTGACCTAGAAAGGATAATTTGTTTTCAAATACGTTATATCTCTAATAATTAGTCAAATATCAATACATGACAACCACTGAACTACGTAATTACCACTTGACAAGAGATTTGACACCTATTAAGCTGATTTTTAAACGTAAAAACCCGTTTTCGAAAGAAAAACGGGGTGTTATTATATTTTCAATACACTTACTCGGAAACTGCCTCTTATCGCACTCCTATTAGGTTCAATATAGAATGTATATCACCCAAGTGCCTTTTTGAGTTTATCACAACAAGGGCGTCTTTTTTTTTACTTGGGCTATTTTTGCTGGGCGACCCCACGAAATTAGAAACTGACCAGAGCAAATTTGAATGCTATTATTATTATATTTCTACTGTATGTTTGAGATATGATTAAACGTTTTTTCTTTCTTTATTTCACAAGTCGTAAATGTATTGAAAAACGTCGTTTGACACACGTGCAGATTTGTCATTGCAGCCCTCGGCTCCATAAGACACTCGCCTACGGCTCGTGCGAATTTCGCCTCGGTCGCAATGACAAACTTCCTGCACTTGTATCAAAATGTGCTATTTTGACAGTTAGGTACATACACGCTATCAACGTAGTTTTGTTGAGAATCTTGAGATGTTGTTCCCATTTCTTCTTGAAGTTGTCGAGCTGCTTTTTTAGCCCGGCTACAAAAAAAAATAAAAAATATTGAAAAAACAATAGTATTTATTACCATTTTTTTTTCAATAATAATAATTGAAAAAAGAAGCTTATTTATTTATTTTTTAATTGCTATGAACTAGTGCTTGACTGCGATCCCACCTGATGGTAAGCAGTGATACAATCGTTGATGGTAAGGCGCACTAGTTTATTAAGAGCCTATTCACTCTAGCCTTGAAGACACCTAAATTATAATCGGACGGAAAGACTGCAGCCGGCAAACTGTTCCAGTCCCTCGATTTACGCGGTATAAACGAAGAGGCAAAACGCTTAGTCCGGGCCGCAGGTGTCTCAACAACGTAAGGGTGAATATTTGCCGTACGCCGGGATGTCCGAAGGTAAAATTGGGATGGCGGAATCAAATCGTGCAATTCCTGCGCACACACTCCAAAATGCATCCAGTAGAAAACCGCAAGGCTGGCTACTCTGCGCCTGTGCTCGAGACTTTGAAGATTGGACTCAACCAAATCTGGATCACCAATCAGCCTCTTTGTACGCCTTTCCACCGAATCCAAAAATCCGCTAGGTGACATTTTGCAGCACCAGCCCATACGTGGCTGCAGTACTCCACACACGATCGGACCTGTGCTTTGTACAGCATTAGAAGCTGACTCGGTGTGAAGTACCGTCGGACTTTTACAAGAATGCCGACTTTCTTAGCAGCTATCTTGGCTTTGGACTCAATGAACCGCCCAAAGTTGAGGTCTGAAGAAATGTCCATTCCCAAGAGCTGAACGCGGTCGGTGCACTCCAGGGATACATCCCGAAAAGCAGGAGCCAAGGTGACTCCTTTTGGCGGTGAATAGATACTCCTGTGTTTTGGAGGCGTTGAATGTAACCAGATTAGCTTCGCCCCACTTGGAAACTGCCAGCAGTGAGACATTCGTACGCTCTACCATAGCCTCCCTTTCAGACCGGATTAGCTCTTTACTAGCCCGAGCACTGGGCAGGTATCTCTCTACAACTGTGCTATCATCTGCATACCCAAAGATACCAGGCACTAGCAGATCGTTAATGTGGAGCAGGAATAGAGTTGCAGAGAGAACAGACCCCTGAGGAACACTTCGACATTAGTCGTCATAGGCTTTGATGAGCATCCATCGACAACAACTCGGAGTGACCGTTCACTCAGGAAGTCTTTTACCCAGTTTATCAGACCAGGAGAAATGCCGTACGCTGAAAGCTTAGACAAAAGGCCATCGTGCCATACCCTATCGAAGGCCTTCGAGACGTCTAAGGAAACGGCAATAGCTTCCCCATTCCTCTCGAGGGCCTCGCCCCACAAGTGAGTGGCATAAACTAGGGTTATACAGGATTATTAGTAAATCACTAACAATGTTGCAGAACTGTATTCATCATTTCAGCCGAAAGTCGTCCACTGTTGGACATAGGCCTCCCTCAAGTGTCGCCACAATGAACGTCACGTGCATCTCGCATCCATCGGACTGTATTATTAACATCATAAACAACAACTTTTGTTGAAAAAATAATAATAATCCCATAGATCCAGTGCATTATTTTGGACCGCTCAGTGACCACTGTGACCAGCAAAGCAGCGCCGTGGACTCGTCACAATATTAGGTGTGGTGTGTGTCCTCGGCTTTAAGGTCTCTGCACGGCGCGGGCGCGGCGCGGCGGGACGGGACGGCGACGCGACGCTGAGCAGTTGTAATGTACTTTATGTACTAGATATTACGGACGACGCCACACAGAGCCGTCCCGCTCGACGCGACGGTAACCTCGGATCTGTATGGCCGGCTCGCGTCGCCGTCCGGTCCTGCCGCGCCGCGCCCACGCCGTGCAGAGACCTTTATGCTAAGTACGGGCCGTTTAGACGTGCGCACTATTCTGTTTTGTTCACGGTTTTATACAAATTATTATTGCAAATTAATGTCCCGCAAATAAAAAGTTTTTCGTTCTTTCCTTCCTTTCTTCTGTTCTGGTGGAACTTTTCGTCGGTTTTTTAATATCATATTCGATAAAATCCTGCTGTAATATTTTTAAATTCGTTTGAACTTACATTTAGAACAGGAAAACATCAGGTGGGATCGCAGTCAAGCGGTAGTTTATTACATATTAAGATCTAAATGTACCATGTACTCAGAAATAAACGATTCTATTCTATACAATTACAAAAAAATAAAATTACGTGTGGCACTCGGGGACTGCCGCGGTAAAGCTATTGCATAGCATTCTTATAATATTATTAAATCAACTTACATATCCATGTAAGATTTTTCTGCATTATGTTGACGAAATTTCCTTTGACGTTCAGCATTTGATTTTGGTATTGTTTTTTTTATTATTCCTGCATTTTTTTTCAAATCTTTCTGACGCTGGTAATATGCCCTTTGACGTGCATTAGTCTTTTTTCTTTTTAGCTCTTTACGCTTTTCTTCTCTATTAAACGAAAATATCTAGGTGTAAATAATTGAGGTTATCTTTATAGCAGTATTATATTTTCAATTTAGAATTAATACTGCATTTGTGATAATAATAAAATGTATGTATATAGAGTACTCACTCGTCTTCTTTCACTATTTTTTCGTGACTTTCTTCATTAATAATAAATGCACTTTGTTCATTCATATTCAAAACACTTTATACACAAATTTTACAAGTACAGCCGTTCACTGTTGTAGATAAATACTTATACACCTATATACTTTCTCACAAACAGCTGATTATGTATTCGTCCGATTTCGGAGCAGCTCGTCTCGATTCGGGCGAGTTCCGTAAAGTCGTACAATACGTCTAATCGCACGACACACAGCGCCGTGTCGAAGACTACCGAACTGACACGACGTTAGACGATGCACGGCCTTCAAGCCACACCTCCGTGCCCGTCGGAGTAGGGAGCGTGAGGTTTTTTCGTTACGGAATTTCTGGATTTAGTCCCCGCGCTCAAGGCCTGCGATAGAAGCTATGCAATAGCTTAAAAATAAAAAAAATAAGTAAGAGACTGCTTACCGAGCTTCGAGCATAAGTGCTACTTTAGCAAGTCCTTGACGTCTAACTTTGCTGTACTTTGGCATTTTGACGGTTTACACAGCTGTGTCCTTTTCGCAAGACTCACTAGTATGAATAATGAACACAAAGCGTCGTTTCTCGTTAAATAAATCACTAACACTTAAAATTTATAACTAAAACAAATGTCAGTAAAAAACACAGTATAAAAACAATGTTATTATCTCCTGCGTAAGTACAATGCGTTCCAAATGAGAATAGGATCGATTGCCATGTTGTGACGTCACGATTTACTGTCAAATCGAGGCACGATATTTTAAAAATTCAGTTTATTTACGAAAAATTTAATTTATTTACGAACTGTGAACGAAAAAAGTGTAATCAGAATACAGTTTTTCAATTTTACTCATCTCTGAGTTCTTCAATTTTGCAAAAATATCTTCGATTTGACAGTACCGCGTGACGTCACATCCTGTTAACCGATCCTATTCTTATTTGGAATGCATAGTAAACAACTACAGCGTTCTTTTCGCAAAACTCACTAGTACGAAGATACAAAGCGTCCTTTCGCGGTAAGTAAAACAATAAATAACCAACAAAAAAATCTATAATTAAAACAAATGTCGAAAAAAACACCGTATACAACAATATTGTTATTTTCTGCGTAAGTTAACGATCAAGTGCGCGGACCGGCGCGACGACAAACGACACGGGTATCACTCTCGAGAGTTGGGCACACACTGAAGTCTACAGAGTACATTGACACTGAATCAGCGCTAGAAATATGTAGCAAATACGCTCAGAGTTTTACAGTTAAATCTATATAAAATTAAATTTTCGTGTTTTAAAAAAACTAAAATTAGAATCCTGTTCTTTATTAAATTACCTATCTATTAGTTTAAGTAACAAATCGAAATAATGGTTATTTTGCGAGGAGATGCTTGTTATAAATAATTCTAAAAAGGTAAAAAAATGAATGAATGAATTATGTATTTTTATTTTATTCTATTTTATTATTTCTCATTAGAGCACCTTCAAATTAGCCGCATGTCATAAAAAAAATAAATAGTTTAATATAAACAAATAAAAATGCAATTTGCAGTTGTTATTGCTGTTAAAAACTGTCATGGGGAATTTTATACTTTTACTTTTATTCTTGTATTCAAGCGTTAAAACTCGCAGAACCTAACTTCAGACGCGCCAAGATCAGCCGTACTGTAGATTCCAGGCGTTCCGATATCCAGGCGAAGTCGCGGGCACAGCACAGTATAAAATTTGTTTTAAAAAAAAAAATACGTTGTTCCACACTAGGAATTACTCTTGCGTCGTGGGAGCGTTCACAAACATATAAAGTCACATACACAAGATACACAGACCCAGAACACCTATCTGTAGGCCATACAAATATTTTTTCCGTGCGGGAAATGAACCCGCAACTCTCAGCGCAGCAATCAATCGCTCGACCACTGCGCCAGCCGAGCCGTCAAAAATTAAACTCACCGTGGGTGCAACGTAGTACGGAACGAATCCCGATTGCTCTCTGCTCGTACCCGGCTTGGTGTATTGTCTGAAGATAGTCAGGTGCTCCGGCGGTTCTTCAACTAGCTGTCTCCAAACTATCTTCGTCTTCTTATCCAACTCTTCGCGGCTCTCCCTGATACAGTAAGGATACAGTTTTTTGCGACCAGTAAAATACGTAGGTTTATACCTATATATTTTTAATTGGTTTATACTAGTGTTTGACTGCAATCCCACCTGATGGTAAGCAGAGATGCAATCGTTGATGGTGAGGCGCACTAGTTTATTAAGAGCCTATTCACTCTAGCCTTGAAGACACCCAGTGGCGTAACTATACCACCTGAGGCTCGTAGCAAATTTATTAGATGGGGCCTCAAAAAAAAGTCGTAATGAAATGACTTTTTTTTCAATTTAAACTAACAAATTGGTAATTTTGGGGTACTTGTTCTGAGCCCATGGCTTAGCACAGAACAGATAAAGAAGGTTCTTTATTCTGTTCTGTGCTTCTTAGAGTGGGGCCCCGTCATACCGAGGAGGGCCCGTGGCATTTTGCCAGCCTTGCCACTCTATACACCGTGAAATTTTAATAGTTGTTTTCCCTGAGCGAAATGGTTGTCTTGGTATAATACAAACGTTTGATAAGAAAATAAAATATTAAAAACAAAAAATGGACCTGTAGAGTGCAAGCTAATTATGACGTATTACAATGTGCGAGAGCTTATTTTTGTTTAAATATTTAATGAATCGGTTTCCTTTGACGACGTGCTGCTCATGCGACTCTAGTAGTACCTAAAAATTAGGTCTAATGTTACTATTGTTTTCGCTTTTGTGAGTTGATGAATATTTTTAATAATTATTTATAAAAAAAAACTTTTCATTTTTTTATTTTTACTGTATGCTTCGAAAGTACTCCTTATGGCAAGTCATTCTGCCGCGGGAAAACAACCATTTAAATTTCACGGTGTAGTTACGCCACTGAAGACACCTAAATTATGATCGGACGGAAAGACAGCAGACGCACGCGGCTAATAAGTTGAATCATTTATAGGCTATGGTCCGAATGATGACAGGACGCGATCGAATGATAAAGGCGGGTCTTAATCAAAAGAAGATTTTAAAAAGTTTAAAACTGAACAAAACAAATTCAACCTTAACAGCGAATTCCGAAGAAAGCGCGTGCATGTGCAAGTGCTCGCGCATTCTTCGGAATTCGCTCGCCTTCCCGAGAATGCGCGCGTATTTTTAAAATCTCTAAAGTAATGTGCACATTACGCTGTGGAGTTAATGTTGAATTTGTTATGTTCAGTTTTGCACAGACGACGGTTCGATGCGCTTCGACTCTAGCTAGTATAAATTGACCCTCAGGGTACGGAACGGACCCTAATAATTTATTTATGTAGTACTAGCGACCCGCCCCAGCTTCGCACAGGTGCCATGCTGATATTAAATATATTATGCATGTCATCATCATCAGCCTTTTTAATTTTCCCACTGCAGGGACACAGGCCTCCTCTCTAAGAGAGCGAATGGGCCGTAATCCACCACGCGGGACCAGTGCGGGTTGGTGGATGTCACATGTCTTCGAATTTTTGGTTCTAGGACATGCCGGTTTCCTCACGATGTTTTCCTTCACCGTTTTGAGAGCAGTGGTGATGAAATAAATTACACAAAGTAATGCGCCTGGTTGGGTTTGAACCCGCGACCTACTACACGCAAGTCGGGGCCGTTACCACTCGGCCACCACTGCTCCTATTATGCATGTATTATACACATAAACCTTCCTCTTGAATCACACTATCTATTAAAAAAAAGCCGCATCAAAATCCGTTGCGTAGGACAGGAAGCGACTTTGTTTTCATTACATGGTATAAAACAAAGTCGCGCTGTCCCTATGTATGCTTAAATCTCAAAAACTATGCAACGGATTTTGATGAGGGTTTTTTTAGTAGATAGAGTGATTCAAGAGGAAGGTTTATGTATAAAATACATGCATAATATATTCAATATCAGTACCAGTGCAAAGTTGGGGCGGGTCGCTAGTATACTATGTAACTAGCGACCCGCCCCAGCTTCGCACGGGTGCAACGGTGATATATTATATCTATAAACCTTCCTCTTGAATCAGTCTATCTATTAAAAAAAACTCATTAAAATCCGTTGTGTACTTTTAAAGATATAAGCATACATAGGGCATAAGCAACTTTGTTTTATACTATGTAATGAAGAATCTATCCAAGCTTATATAAAGGTTCACTTACGAATCCTCCTCATAAAAAGGGTCTATTTCACTTTTCACGCGTATGGTTGTTGAACGTAGCCCTGGGAACTCGTGTCGCTCGTTTGACCTCTTATGTGCAAATAAAGAGGCAATGGGAATCTGAAATATACACCGTGAAATTTAAATGGTTGTTTTCCCGCGGCAGAACGACATGCCATAAGGAGTACTTTTGAAGCATACAGTAAAAATAAAAAAATAAATATATTTTTTTATAAAATAAAACATATTCATCAACTCAAAAGAAGCGAAAAACAATAGTAACACTTGACGTATTTTGTAGATATTACTTAAGTCTCATTAAACGAAGATTAATTAAATGTTAAAACCAAAATAAGCTTGCACTCAACAATTCCATTTTTTGATTTTAATATTTTATTTTTGTATGAAACGTTTGTATTACCAAGACAAAACCATTTCGCTGAGGGAAAACAACCATTAAAATTAATGTAAATTAATGTTTATGGTGTACCTACAATAAAGAGTATATCTATCTATCTATACAAAAACTATTGATAAACAAGACAATAAATCATCAATCGTCATCATCAATTCAGCCGAAAGACGTCCACTGTTGGACATAGGCTTCCCCTAAACGTCGCCACAACGACCGGTGCCGTGCGTCTTGCATCCATCGAATTCCAGCAACCCTGACCAGGCCTTCGGTCCACCTTGTGGGAAACCTTCCAACGCTACGTCTTCCGGTACGCGGTCGTCACTCTAGAACCTTTCGGTCCCAGCGGCCATCTGTTCTGCGTGCGAAGCAACCTTGGTTCTCTTGCGGATATCTTCAATTCTGATTCGATTACACAAGGAAACTCTGATCATGGATTTTCCATTGCTCTTTGAGTGACTTTGTTCTTATGAGGCCCATTGTAAGCGACCACGTTTCGGAGCCAGAGAATAAATAGGTTAAATTTACCTAAGTTTTAGATCACCGCTGAATTTCTGCTCGACGAGCAATGGGTAGCTCTCTGTCTTTTTGTAGCAGGGAAAATATCATCCAATGAAATCGCGCCTTTGGGTGTGGTGGGAGATAGTATCATACTATTACTGATTAAAAAAACCAATCCTGTTCCTTCTTTGCCTTCGTTCCAGGGCCCCGGGTGACGCTTTCACCACTAACACTCTGGAAGTGTTCCACATATCTATATATTATGTGGAATATAAGGACATATCTATATATAATGTGGAAGGTATATGTGGAACCCGGTATAAAGTACTAAAAATCATGTAAGAAGAGATGTAACGGACTCGTTCGGTTCCGATATTTTTGGTTCATTTCACACCTTTGGTTTCGGCTTTGGTTCCGATTGATTTGAAGCGGAGGTTATTGCGTAGGTATTTTTTTTATGTTGGGAAAAATCATGTAACGATGGGCGGGACGGGAAGCAGCGTCACTGCGTGAATCTTACTGAATAAACAACCAACCCCATTCCTTTTTAGCCCTCACACCGGGGTCGGACCTTCCTTTCAGAAGCCGGCTGGGGCCCTAGTAGGCTTCGGCCTTGCAGTGGGGCCTCTACAATTGCTGAAAATTCCTTGAGGCGCGCGGGAACAGCGAAGGTACCCATCTCAACGGTTTTTTATTTATATGTCACAGTCAGACAAATCAGTGTATTTGTGTGTATCTGACCCGGCCTTAACATGGGTTCTCATTTGTCTCCAACAATCCATGGTTCACCTCTGGTTCCGAGTTTCCGACTTCGCTTCCGTTAAAACAAATTTCAAATCTCCGGTTTCGGCTTCGGTTCCGATAAAACCACCTCCGTAACATCCCTAGTTGCAAGTATACAATATACCTACTTACTCGTCACGCCGTACTGTCAAATCGAAGATATTTTTGCAAAATTGAAGAACTCCGACATGAGTAAAATTGAAAAACTGGATTCTGATTAAACTTTTGTCGTTAACAATTTGTAATTTTTTTTTTTCGTAAATAAACTGAATTTTCAAAATATCTTGCCTAGATTTGACAGTTCAACGTGACGTCACAACATGGCAATCGATCCTATTCTCATTTGGTACGGATTGTAGGTACTTACTTTCTTCAGGGTCGAAGCCTTCTGGAGCTGCCGGTTTGTGTGAAACTGTTACCGCGGTCACAAAATAAAAAGGTACAGAAGTCAATCTCATGTACTTATGTACTTCACTTTTCATACCTACGCACGGCGGTCGCGCTCGCTAGGGTTGTCAACTAGATTATGCACAACAAATTATCGTGGTAGTTGCAAAAATTCACAGACGCGCGCCTCAAACGTGACACCCTCGCGGTCGTAATGATCCTAGTTGAGCCCGGTTTTCGCGTCGGTAAACGGTGTCTATGTGCGTTGCTCGAACGCGCTTTGTACGTAGATTGACATCTGTACTAATATAATTTGTGCCGCGCCTCTGGGAATAAGGCAAGGAAGGTACGGAGTAGGTTTTTTAGTCAGTAAAAGTCTGACACTGGTCTCCCGCTCCGCCCAAGAGCGGGTTTCGTCATTCGATGATTTTCACCTACCATAAAAAAAGGTACTTACTTTATTTTCCTCACAAAAACTTTTGAATTCTTCATTGTATCTGTTCCTTAAAACGGTCACCTTTTTATAACACTGGCTATGATAACCAATAAAATCAAGTGATGCTATATTTAGCTCAATTTCACCGTACTTAAATCCCTTTTTTTTACGAAAAGCTAACTTTGATGAACAATTTATGAAAGTTTCATTGTTAAAATCGATTAAGGAATCACCAGAGTTACACAAAAAACACTTTTTAGAGTTTTTAGACATTTTTATCACAAAAAAAAAAACAACAACACAGATTGCCAAATACTTGTCAAAAAGAATTTAATTTGAGTTCACGAAAAGATCACAATAAATTGTCAAAAAGTAAATTAATATTCGCGCCAAATAAATTAAACGAAAACTGCTGTGGTTGCTATGGTTACGTGTAGCGCGAAAATCTGTTATTTTAATGAGCATTCAAGGTCAAAACCAATTTCGTTCAACTTGTGTAAGACGCGTATTGTATTTATTTTCACTCAGTATTTTCTACGAATACGAACTAAAAACACGTGTGTTCAATACCTATATTTGAGGTTAACTACGAAATAATGCACATATTTTGCAAGTTTATTGCTATCTTTGTCTAATGTATGAACAAAAACATGCGCTCTCTTTCTTCCGACAGTCGAGGGGCGTATCTGCAATGCTGTGTCCTCTTCTAACGCACGGAATACTTGGCCCGTATCTCTCCGTCGCTAGATTTCATTCCCATCACAATTTAATATTTCAACACTCGGCAACTGGTATTCAAAGGAAATTATTTGCAGACAACCGTATATCATATTATTCGCAGTGAAATAGTGATTTATTAGTAAATGAATTTACTCAACAAATGGGTTAAAATCTGCCGTATTCTGCAAGAAAACAGCCTTGAGTAATGACCTAAGATACGATAGAACAAGGACCTTCCCTTATATGTTATTTGATTATGGTAAATATTATATGCTAGATAACGCATTTATTAACACACTAGCTTCTGCCCGTGACTTCGTCCGCGGAAAATTTCTTGTTTTAACATATTTAACTCTGTTCCTATACAAATTCTCGAGATATATATTTTCCGACTTGCCGGACAAAAGTTGTGATAGCTCGGTTAATATCCATGTTATATAAATAATTTATAGCCTATGTCACTCAGGAGTAAAGCAGCTTTCTATTATTGCTATTTTTTTTTCCAATCGAACCATTAGTTCCAGAGATTACCTCCTACAAACAAAAAAACAAATTTTACTTCTTTATTATATTAGTGTAGATGTAGATTGCGAATAGATTGCCTCGCTAAATTTAGTGCTAATGATGTTAAACAATAAAATTTGTTACTACCTATATTTTTGACCTAATTTACCCTCATCTGTTTAATTTGAGAAAATTGAGCATCAGCTGAAAGAATGTGCCCCAAGGAACTAAAAAAATACTGGTTGCTCACTTTTCCTCGGTGTAACTATGGTACCTAGTTGCCTCGTGTAAAGTGCATAAATGGACCTAATTTACTCTCAAATTAAGCGAAGCTCGAACTATGAGTATTAGACTATTGATAAACATACTTAAATGTGTAGTTCTAAAAATCTATATTTTTTATTATTATAAATACATAGATTTTATAAAAAAATTACACCAAGCAGAGAACAAAATGTTTGTGATTATCACACAAACATTTGTCCTGGGTGGGAATCGAACCCACGATCTCCGGTTGAGCAGTCAAGAGCCCCTAACCACTACACCAACAGGACAATCCAGCCATAATTTATTATCGTTATCTATTTTATTTTATTAAAGAGGTAAAGTTTGTTTTTTTTGTTTCTTTGTTTGTAGGAGGTAATCTCTGGAACTAA
Organism: Mythimna loreyi; assembly: GCA_029852875.1. Classification (NCBI taxonomy): domain Eukaryota; kingdom Metazoa; phylum Arthropoda; class Insecta; order Lepidoptera; family Noctuidae; genus Mythimna; species Mythimna loreyi. The sequence continues at coordinate 7,323,923 of CM056807.1, read as the reverse complement.
TGTTCCGATTGAAACATTTTTAGCAACAATATAAAGCTGCTTTACTCCTGAGTGACATACATAGGCTATATTTTATGTACGCGGGCGAAGCCGCTGACACAAACTAGTCTTAATATAAAGAGGAGGGAAGTAGACTCCACCGTATCCGTAGCGTCTGAAGTAAGGCTTTGCGAATTTGAAATTTTGAACGCTTGAAAACTCATAAAAAAAATAAATGCCAATAACAGTTTTTAACAGCATTTACAACTGCAAATTGCATTTATTTGTTTTAAACATTAATTTTTGTACGAGTTTTCAAGCGCTAAAATTCGCAGAGCCTAACTTCCGACTCGCCAAGATTCGACGGCCGTACTTGTTTTTTGTAGATACTGAACTTGCTGGTTCTCTTTCGTGATTTCAGGTTTAGTTAGTTTAATTTCGGGTCAAAATTTTACCCGAAAACCAAAGAAACCTGATTGATTGTATTGTACGCACTGAAATAGTACATTTTGATACAAGTGCGGGAAGTTTGTCATTGCGACCGAGGCAGAATTCGCACGAGCCGTAGGCGAGTGTGTTATGGAGCCGAGGGCTGCAGTGACAAATTCGCACGTGTATCAAACGACGTTTTTCAATACACTTACGACTTGTGAAATAAAGAAAGACAGATTTTTTTTTTATCGTATCTCAAACATACAGTAGAAATATAAGAAATATATAAGTATAGCATTCAAATCTGCTCTGGTCAGTTTCTAATTTCGTGGGGTCGTCCAGCGACTCTGGAGGACGCCTCGCGCCTGATTCGATAAACTAAGAAAAAAAAAGTAATCACCCGTGACCGTGACGATAAGGAAGGAAAAAAAAAGCCCTCGTTGTGATAAACTCAAAAAAGCACTTGGGTGATATACATGCTATATTGAACCTAATAGGAGTGCGATAAGAGGCAGTTTTCGAGTAAGTGTATTGAAAAACATATATTTGTATGTACTTATTGTAACCTTTTTTAAGAGGCATAGGTTTATAGGTAGGAGGTATATACTACATATACAACGTGTAACAAAATAACTCTCAATAAGGCTCTTAATAAACGAGTGCGCCTTATTATCAACGACTGCATCACTGCTTACCATCAGGTGGGATCGCAGTCAAGCTCTAGTTTATTGCAATTTAAAAAAAAAACCATATACATCAAGAATACAAAATTAAGTAACCAGATACTAGGCGCTCAGATTTACAGAAAGTTTCGTAATATTAGCGAGTATCGTGGAATGTTATTGACACCCGCAGTGTCGTGACACGTTTGTTATGATTTGAAATCAAGAATCATGCGATACCAAGAATTTGGTATCAATTTTTTGAAAAAAATATTTTGAGCTGAAACTTCGTGTAGGGATTCTATTCAACCAGTATTCTTCAGCGCTTCTTGACGTATACGGTTATTTTGTTACTAACGTGTAACAAAATAACCGTATACGTCAAGAAGCGCTGATATATATTTTCGTAAAAAAAAAGAAATTTAAATAATCAAGACACTTTATTTGGCATCTAATCTCTTGTCAACGATCAGTTTTTCATAATCCATATTGCCGTGGTGAACTCTGATATGATTTTTTAAACTACATTTTTGTACGAACGCCTGTGAACAAGCCCCGCAAGCAAACCTCCTATCATTCCTATGTATCCTCAAATGTTCCGCCAGCGTCTTCTTGCGGCCATACTTCTTATGACAAACTTCACACTCATAATTCTTCTCACCAGAGTGAACTACGAGATGATTGGAAAGCCCACTATTTGTTGCAAACTTCATACCACACACACTACAACCATATTTACGCTCCTTTTTAATGTTCAAATGTTCAGACCTCATATGCCGATACAAATTTATATGATGGCCAAACTTTTTAGCACATATTTTACAAGTTAAGTCTAAAGGAGCGCGATTATGTACTTCTTCTAAATGTTTCACTCGTTTCTGACTCGTATTGAACGTCTTATCGCAAATTGAACACATAAACGGAAGTTTTTTATGTTTATATCGTATATGGCTTTGTAATAACATTTTGGAACCACATATTTTTCCGCATGTATCGCATTTTACGATACTTTTTTCTTTGTGCGACTGCGAGTGAGCTCGCAATCGGTCGGCTAGTAAGAAACATCGGCCGCACACATCGCAAACGTGATCAGAACTATGCTCATTCATATGATTCGACAGAGTTTTGAAAAACGTGAACTCCTCTTTGCATTCACAACATCTATATTTCCCGTCACTCAAATCATAACCTAAAATACAATCCGCGGGCTTTTTAGTGTCACTGTCAAAATTGAATTTGACATTATGAGCATCTGTCAAATGTTGTACCAAAAAGTCTAGGTTGTCTATCTTCTTTTTGCATAGTCTACAGTTTATGTCGCTGACATCAGCTCTGATTCGATCGTGGGGTCTGTATATGCTTTTGTAAATAAACTTGGAACTGATATTCTCGTGTAGGTCACTGACGTGGGTTTTTAGTAGGTCGAATCCAGCGAATTGTTTATTACAATAGAAACAATTAAAATACCCTACTCTAGATTTGAAGGGCACAATGGTAGAATGTTCTAAGATAAGAGCTACGTTCAATCTAGGATTTACGTAGTTACTATTTTTCTTTATATCTTCATCTTGACATTTTCTGGTAGATTTTCTTGAGTTATCTGAAAAAAAAAATGATTTTAGTTAGCTACATCGTTAATCAGGATTTTTTTTAGGTGAGATATCATTTTATGTCTTTTCCCACTCTGGGATGGAGCGGGAAAACGTTTCTCAAAAATAACTTTCATTGAATTTTTAGGAAGAAATAATTACATAGTATAAAACAAAGTCGCTTCCCGCTGTCCCTATGCTTAGATCTTTAAAACTACGCAACGGATTTTGATGCGGTTTTTTTTATAAATAGGGTGATTTAAGAGGGAGGTTTATATGTATAAAACAATATATTTAATATCAACATTGCACCCGAGCGAAGCTGGGGTCGCTAGTAACATATATAAACCAAAATTAAAGGTCAAATAAATTTCTTTAAAATATGTGAAAAAAAAAAACAAGAATTAAGAATTTTTCAAAATCTTACAATCCGCGCTTAAGAACAGATTTAAATAGTAACCCTATTTATTTAAATCTGTTCAAAAATAAATATACTTACTTTTAAAAGCGCCATTTTTAATTTTTCCTTTTTCTTTTTTTATTGGGGCTATGTCTGCGGAAGAAGAAATTATATATATTAATAAAAAGAAAGACTATTGGAACGCTGGATTGCCTAAGAGTGTAATTTACTTTAGCTTTTGTTTTATGGTGAGAAAAATTATTTAATGAGGAATCCAGCCCTTGGGCGGAGCGGGAAACAGTGTCAGACTCTTACTGACTAAACGACCCACCCCTTTCCTTCTTAGCCCTCATACCAGGGTCTTTCAGAAGCCGGACCGAGGCCCCAGTAGAATTCGGCCCTGCAGTTGGGGCTCTCCATTTGCTTGCAACTCATTGAGGCGCGCGGGAACCGAGCGCGCCGTCAACAACTTGGCTTGGTCCGGACTATTACCAGACAACCGGACGGCCAGCTACCCCTTGCTCACCGTCCGCAAGTCCGCGCCTACGGTGGCTGGAAATCGGGATCAGCCTTTACTAGCATTACTGCCTCGCAGAAGGAGGCGACCGCCTGCCACTCCTCCTCGCTGCGGACCAAGGCCCGGCGCGAGAGGTCGCCGGCGCGATCTCTCCCACGAGGACACGGCGATGTTCTTCCCAAACGGGGCACACCTCTACCGTGTGCTCCACCAAAACAAATTGGGTGGGTAGGATAACTAAAGTAGGTATACACCGTTAAATCTTGATCGTTCTAATCCCTTGGAGGATCGATTCAGTACATGAAACACTATCGATTGGTAAAGTTAGAATAAAAAACAAAGTACTTTTTTTTAAACTCGAATTAATTTAGGCATGTTCTAAATTGATTTCTTTAAATAAAGGTCAGCTGGGCGAGTTCAATGACCTGTAGGTAGTTAGTGCGCAACGACCGACAACTACCTACAAGGTCAATGACTCGTTTACTTAAAGAAATTAATTTCGTAAATGCGTATATCAATAAGAGATTAAGAAAAAAAGTACGTTATTTTTTTATTTTATCTACACAAATCGATAGTGTTTCATGTACTGGATCGACCCTCTTCGGGATTAAAACGACTAAAATTTAACGGTGTATAAGTATAACTTACCATAATTAGTGATTTCATAGTCATTGTCATCAAATACATGATCAGGCTGGTTGTCACTGTCTCCTTCATTTTCTAACTTCATAAGTATATCTGCATCTGGAAAAAGAAATGAAGTTTGTTAAGGTGGACCTCCCTCACTCGCCTATCGTCAACGTCGCGCATGGTTTAAAAGCTTATTGCTTCATTTAACGCAATCCAAATTCCAAAGTGATGTTTGATGCAAAAGTAATGCGGAAAAAGAGAGAGACACTGAAAATTCTGTAGGCATTCGGTAATTCTACGATTTACTCGAATGTTTCACAAAACTTGTTCCGGGAAATACGTGTTTTGTGAACCTTTAAGGATTAAAAAAAAACCGACATCATTTAGAATCTCGATTAAATGCGCTAGGCTTCTATAAAAGTACTTGTTTATGTTTTTAATATACACCGTGAAATTTAAATGGTTGTTTTCCCGCGGCAGAATGACTTGCCATAAGGAGTACTTTTGAAGCATACAGTAAAAATTAAAAAATTAAAAAGTTTTTTTTTATAAATAATTATTAAAAATACCTATTTATCAACTCAAAAAAGCGAAACAATAGTAACATTAGACGTAATTTGTAGGTACTACTAGAGTCGCATGAGCAGCACGCCGTCAAAGGAAACCGATTCATTAAATATTTAAACCAAAATAAGCTCTCACACGTTGTGATACGTAATTAGCTTGCACTCTACAGGTCCATTTTTTGTTTTTAATATTTTATTTTTTTATCAAACGTTTGTACTACCAAGATACAACCATTTCGCTGAGGGAAAACAACAATTTAAATTTCACGGTGTAGAAGTACAATATGGAGAGTCAAAGTTCACGTAAAATAGCAGATTTTCGGAAGTCTTTACTGGATTACTCTTAAACATTTTATGTTTTAATTAATTTTGTTGTTGTTAGATTGTATCATTTAAGTATCCTTAATTAGTTAGTTGATATGACCATAAATCTAATAATTGTTATTTTATTTATTATTGAAATTTTGCATTTTTACTAAGATTTTATATTTATGGAATTACTTTATTCCTTTGTTGATCTGACCAAACAATTTATAATTGTTATTTTAATTCGGACTAACATTATATGCATTTTTGTTGACATTTTTAAAATGTGATTAATATTTTGATTGCAATATATTTAAATTTTAAGACGCTGTTTAAATTAATAATAAAATTATTATTATTTTTTGACATGTAGGTATAAATAAAACGGCAATTTACTTATTTGTTTTTGTGATTTAGGGAAACAGTAAATTTACCTAAAACTCATTTATAAGTGTGTGCAAATTCAGATATAAATTACTTGTTCCTGAATAAATTACTATGACTATGAGACGTGTGCATAAAAGCTATCAAACTCATCACTCACCGAATTCTCCTTTTTTAGGAACTTCCAAGTCTAGTATCTCCTCTTTCAACGATTGTATGCCATCTGAAAGAAAATACATTAAATTTTTACCCGACTACGGCGAAGCAAAAGGAGGGTTATGATTTTGACCTGTATGTATGTATGTATGTGGGTATGGATGTTCATCTGTTCCCTCGTAACTTCTAAACTACTTATCAGAATTCGACAAATGACATATCATTAGAAGCGTCTTAATTGTCCGCTAAAATCTAATGTGGCGCCCTCTAGCGGACAAAACATACGAAGTAAAAAAATAAAGTTAAGATAAATATGCCGTGTTTGGTATCATTTGAAAGCGCTTTACTTGTACATTTTGAATATATTTATATTACTAGCATTTGCTTGTGACTTTACCTGTATTCATGGGCTGAGAAATCAATGAACCCAAGATTAACCTATTTAGAACTCCAAAATATGTTAAATAAAAATAAAGTTTAAAAACTAACACCCGACTACTTAAAAACACGCTCTAAAAAGTACGAAACAAGAAAACAAGAAAGCCGTGGTCGTATGCCATAAGAATAATAAATTAAAAAAAGTGGTATACGACCACGGCTTTCTTGTTTTCTTGTTTCGTACTTTTTAGAGCGTGTTTTTAAGTAGTCGGGTGTTAGTTTTTACACAGTTCGAACTGCAGTTTTTTTGTCACGGTGGGAAAAATCATCGAATGACGAATCCCGCCCTTGGGCGGAGCGGGAGACAGTGTCAGACTTGTACTGACTAAACGAGCCACCGTTCCTTCCTGTCTTAGTTCCAGGACCCCGGTGTTCCGCTTTCGCATCAACCCTTTGTCCTAGGAAGTTTTCACTAAAGTACAGACATTAAGATTGTTTTTTTTTATTGACTAGCCTGTTGCTCGACTATTTAGTGGCCCTGACTGCTATGCCGGAGGTCGTGGATTCGATTCCCACCAAAGAATAAGTAAGTAAATAAAGCTTACTGGGGCCATAAGTTTGCCCTAACCCCAGCCCTACCTTAAAAGAAACTGACACTGTTTCCCGCTCCGCCCAAGGGCGAGATTAGTCATTAGATGATTTTTACTTAAGTATCATAAAAAAATCCCAAGGTCTTACCTAAAAGTCGTAATCTTAGAACAGATTGACACTGTATAACTTTTTGCTTGAATTGTACCGCGTTCCTGAGGCGAGTGATGCAAACTTCACAAATCAAATCTTTTGTCTCATCTTTCTGCTCCCACTGAAATATAGATAAAACACATATTCAATAAAAAAAAAATAAAAAAAAAAATTTTCATAACAAGCTTTAATAGCTCGATATATACCAACTTTACAAGGTGTCATTGACATGTTAACGCAAACGAATACCATAAATCCAGTACAGTAGATTCTGGACACCTCAGTGGTGGAATTTATCGTCAGTTTTTTTCAAATTTTTGAGAAAATAAAATGTTTTGTTTTTTTTTTTTATTTTGACCTGTATAAAATCGTTATTGTAGGTATGACACAGGTGATAGCTCACAATGGGATATATGGATACCTCATAAGAAGGCTTAAAGTCACCCAAAAGGCAATGGAAAGGGAATTTCCTTGCGTGATCGAATCAGAAATGAAGATATCCGCAGGAAAACTAAGAGTACCGACATAGCCCAAAGAATCGATAAACTTAAGTGACAATGGGCAGGGCACATTGCTCGCAGAACTGATGGCCATGTTGGGGTCGAAAGGTTCTAGAGTGGCGACCGCGCACTGGAAGACACAGTGTTGGAAGGCCTCCAACAAGATGTACCGATGACCTGGCAAGGGTTGCGGGTATCCGATGGATGCGAGATGCACAGGATCGTTCATTATGGCGACAATTGGGGGAGGCCTGTGTCGATGATGATGAAGTATGACAAATTATATGTATACACTATCTGTTTAGATAATAGTAAAATGTAAATAATCTTTACTTGTCTTTTATTTATAGTCCGGCCGTAGGATTTTGGCGAGTCAGAAATTAGGCTTAGCAAATTTTTGCTCTTGAAAACTCTTACAAAAATTAAATAGTTTAAACAAATAAACGCAATTAGCAATTGTTATTGATTTTAACGACTGTTATTGGCGTTTAATTTTTTAAAACTTTGTTTAAAAAAATACTACTCTTTTTTTTATTGATTATAGGCTCGCGCTTGACCGCTATCTCACCTGATGGAAAGCGACGATGCAGACGACGATGGAACGTGCTCACCTAGAAGTAGCCTATTCACTCTTGACTTAAAGATTCCCAGATTGTAGCGATCAGGTGAACTCACAGATAAATTGAAGCAGTCCTCCAGCATGTCTCCGTAAACCTCAGTCCTGCCCATCCACATGTACTGCCTCCACAGACCCTTGAGGGACACCAGCTCCAAGCAGCAGCAGCACAGTTGATATCCTTCCGTTGCATTCATTGTATCTTGCCTGAAATTATTTTCAACCTTTAAATGTGTGTCTGTTGGTCTAGTGGTCAGAGACCCTGACTGCTATGCCAGAGGATGTGGTTTCTATTCCCACCCAGGAAAAATGTTTGTGTAATAAGCTCAATCACTTGAGCAGTGTCTGGGTGTCATCATCATCAGCCTTTTTTAATGTTCCCACTATACGCATACAGGCCCATAAGCCTAACATCCTTCCTACTGAAAACTTTGGAAAGGCTCTGCGACAGATATATTCGGAACGGACCTCTCCTGGAGAGACCGCTCCATAAGCAGCAACATGCCTATTCCACAGGTAAATCCACAGAATCTGCACTACATAGCGAGATCTCTAAAATTGAATGCGCTATAGATCACAAAGGGTCCTCCTTGGCAGTCTTTATTGATATCGAAGGAGCCTTCGATAAGACTACATTCCGAAGCATCAGCACAGCACTCGAAAGTCACGGTGTTGACCCGACTCTGAGTGGCTGGATCACAAATATGCTCAGCTTAAGAGCAGTACAAGTAAACATAAATAACACTACAAGGGCCATGGTAGCGAAAGGCTGCCCCCAAGGGGGTGTCCTCTCGCCCTTGCTATGGAACCTAGTTGCAGATAACCTCGTCAAAAGACTAAACACTAAGGGTTACTTCGCCGTAGGCTATGCCGACGATATAACCATCATAATAAATGGCACGCACGAAAATACTCTATGCAATCTTATGCGACAGGCCTTGAAAATAGTAGAGGACTGGTGCAAGGAGCACCAACTGACTGTAAACCCCACTAAAACCGAATTGGTTCTCTTCACCAAAAAAAGGAAATTGGCGGCACTACAACTGCCAATCTTCTTTGGAACTACCCTTAGTCTATCAACTGAAGTCAAGTACCTGGGCGTTTACTTAGACAAAAAGTTGAACTGGGCAAAACACACCGAGTACATCACCAAAAAAGCTAGTATATCCATGTGGCAGTGCAAACGCATGTTAGGCCGAAACTGGGGTATAGCCCCGAAGGTCACCCACTGGCTATATACCACTGTAATCCGACCAATAATCACATACGGCTCTCTAGTCTGGTGGCCCAGGACCGAACTAAGCACAGCCCAAAAAGAACTAGAAAAACTGCAGCGACTCGCTTGTGTAGCGATCACTAGCAGCATGAGAACCACACCCACGGCTGCCCTGCAGGCGATGTTGGGGCTGCCCCCATTGCATTTAATAGTGCAGGAAGAGGCTGCCCTAGCAGCCTTCAGGCTCAGCATATCAGGCACCCTAAATAAAGACTCCCGAATCAAACACATACGCATAATGGAAGACGCTATTAAACGACAGCCGATGATGGCATCACCTAGCGACAAAGCTCCAAAGGCGTATAACTTCCAAAAGAACTTTAACGTTAATCTAACAGAGGAATTGTATGACTATTCAAGTCCAAACGAACTGAGGATCTACACAGATGGATCAAAGACTGCTACTGGCACTGGGGTTGGAGTCTTCTCCAACGACCTCAATATTAAAATATCCAGACCGCTAGGTAAATTCAACACCGTCTATCAGGCGGAATGTGTTGGCATAATCCTAGCAGCCCACGCCATAGAAAGTAGAAACGTAACGGACATGCACATCCGGATACTCTCCGACAGTGCCTCAGTCCTGCAATCACTGAATAATAACTCTTACACCTCGAGAATCATACAAGAATGCCACTCTGCACTAGAAAGAATCACGAAGCCAAAACGAAACACTGTTACGCTACAGTGGATTAAAGGACATAGCGACTCGCTGGGTAACGACGCAGCGGATGAACTGGCCAGGAGGGGATCTGGTGCGGCGGTGTTCGGACCCGAACCCATCGTGCCGGTCCCCTTCGGTCAGCTGCGTGGCTGGCTAAGCGAATACACACAGATCCAAGCAGAACACTGGTGGTCCTCGACACCAGGTTGCAGGCAAACGAAAGAAGTCATGCCACACCTTAACAAAGCCCTCACTAAAAAACTCATACGACTTGACAGAGGCAGCCTGCGCCTGGTGGCGGGGACTATCACTGGACACTGTACACTGAATAAACATCTTCACACAATAGGCATTACGGACAGCCCCCTGTGCAGAGCATGCTTGGGGCAGGAGGAGACAATTGCCCACGTGCTCCTGGACTGCACAGGTGTTACTGACATACGCACACGAACCATAGGCACACCGAACTCCCTTATTGACGCCCTGAAAAACCTGAAAGGCATAATCAGCTTCTGGAGAGAAGTGGGCTGGTTGGAATAAGCCCACGAGATTATGGCCGCTATGGCTCACGTACAATGGTCTACACAAGATTAAGTGCGGAAACCATACTCAGACATAACATAACATAACATGTTCCCACTGCTGGGGCACAGGCCTCTCCAAAACCATCCAATGACAAATCCCGCTCTTGGGCAGAACCCCACCCTGTACCTTCCGTTCCTTCTCTGCCCTTTGTATTGGGAAAAAGCCTCCCTTTTAGAAAGAGGCCCTGGGCCCCAGTAGGCTTCAACCCTTTTGCAACGTCCTTATGGTACACAAGTGACATTCGACATTGGTGTAAGAACATTGCTTACCCTAACATAATGTGCAAAATTATTTAGATTTTTTAATGTTTGGATTAGTATTTTGTAGGCTTTTGTGGATTTATGTCATAAAAAAGTGAGCAAGAAAATTAACAAAAACTACAAAAACAGTTGAAAGATAAAAAAAAAATCACTGAAGCTACTCTAGGAAGATCAGCAGTGCCTTTGATTTCTTTTTGTTTTCATTGAGACTCGAACTAGTAAATCTTAATGAGGCGCCTCTGACGCGCATGCTATATATTTTATTGTACTCTGAGTGAATTCACGAAGATCACACTTTTTAAAATTTGTTACAGTTACGTTAGTTAATAATAGTTTTGTTAAATTAAAAAATATTTTTGTCCTAAGAAACCTCAATATCGATTTGGAGTAGTCTGTAAGGATATTGTTGGGAATAAATAAATGAGGCAATAACATCAACTTTTACCTTGTTTTGAGGAATTCCAAATACAGACTGAAAAATATTTATACTTGCTAGTCTGTACCTACACCCTCCGAAGAAATTTTCTAGGTCTAGAGAAATATGTCGCACTAAAAAGCCAAATATTTTCCTTTTTCTTACCATTTAAGTTTACCATAAAATTAGGTAACTTAGTACGTTAAATTCTACTTTAATCAACTTATCATATTCGACTTTCAACAGTTTTTTTCAGCTTTTATTCTACCTGAGATGGTCTTATAAAAAATCTGCAATTTTTACTACAACTAGTTTCATTAATTCACCAACGTAAAATAGTAAGTATTTAAAAAAATCTTACATTTTCGCCTCGAACTTTTATTCAATCGTATAGTGCGTTACAACCATTGGATCAGCAGTACAACGTAGTACAGCGTTGTAATATAGATAGTTAAGTTTTTAACACAAAACAAATGTTTTCCAAAACAAAACAAACGAAGCAATCAATAAAAGTATTGTAAACATCTATTGTTTTTAGCAAGATGTCACTTGTCAAAGTTGACAATTTTGTCTTTAGAGATGTGCCGTGTACTGTTTTAACCGAAATAGATTGTCAGACTCGATTACTAATTTGAACCGAGTTCCGAAATGCGTCAAAAGCGATTATATCATGAATCCGATCAAATTTAATAGTCCTAAAATATAAGGGCTATTGAGTATAATTGTGACGTTGCGAGTTGGTAGATTCGTGATATTATCGCTTTTGAAGTAAATCGGAACTAGGAACCCCTAGTTCATCAAGTCTAAAGTTTTTATCTACTCAAGTATCTACAAACAATTTTTTTCATTTATTACTTTGAACTTGCTTCAGTACTTGTATCAGGAAGAATTTAGGCGTGGGCAAGTCTTTGCGATTGAAACATTTGAATCTGAAATGCTGAAATGTTCTGGAACGGTAAAGTGAATTGTAGATTTTATTTTTTTCGAATAAAATGTTTCAAAACGTATTACAATTTATAAAATTAAATATAGCTGTGTTTTAATTTTAATGTCATTTACATACAGTTTGTTTACTCCTGTCAGTTTTCCTGTAGTTCTAAAATCCGGTAACGGACTAAAATTTTCATACTCAAGTTCTAAATTTCAGACAAACAGTTCAGGGTTTGAGTCGCAGTTCATTTCGCATACAAATTTTAAAACTCGAGTACGTGGTTAAAATAGTGGAATCGATTCATAATTCGAATAACTTATAAACCAACTCAATTGTGTCTACTTTAGGCTGCCCGCCCACGTCAGGCTTTTTGTAAGCTAGATAATCGACCCGACTTTATAACAGTGTTTATTTTTGACCAATTTTTTTGTAGGTGTGGAACACGTGCGTTGCACTTTTACTATCAGATGGTTCTTTTTTTTTCCTACAATAATTCGGTCACCGATTATCGCACGTGGGTAGGCAGCCTAATCTACCAAAACCGCGGCTCGGCACATCACTACTTGATAAGAAAATGCACTCACCTCAGTGACCTCTACTATTTACCCTACGTTTTATTTGATACTAGCTTTTACCCGCGGCTTCGCTCACGTTAAATTCGGGGTAACACGATTTCCCTTTGCTGATTAAGAACACGGAAGAGAACTGGAAACAGAAAATTATCTCATAATCTCACAAAAAAATTCTATCCCCTATTTTAGCGGTTGGGGGAAGATTTCCAAGAAAAAATAAATAATAAGTCAGGTATAGGCTTGCCCGGATTTGTTGATAGGTCACTCTTGTCAGTCCCTATCATACGCCGCACAACACTGATGTTATCTTCAGTTGTAGCCGTAGAAGGCCGTCACTCACGCACATCATCGGTGAGATTAGTGCGATCACGTTTAGACTCACTAAATCAGTTGTAAACAGTGGTACAAGACGGGGCTTCATCGTTTAAGGCCAATCGTAATCTATCATAACTTTCTTGTTGATTTAGATGACATCGAATGTCATAAAAAAACAGCGCACGAAAATTTTCATGATAAAGTTACAGACTATTTCGATTCTCAATTTGCCAAATCATCGCACGAAAATTTTCTCGTGCGTTACAGACTGTTTTCAAACGACAAATGTATAAATTATATATATACTCAGTGTTATTCGTAAAGAAAGAGATCCATTTACATTTTTGTTTTTATATAGTAGGTACTAGCTTTTGTCAGCGGCTTCGCCCGCGTACATAAAATAAAGGCTATATCACTCAGGAGTAAAGCAGCTTTCTATTGTTGCTGAAATTTTTCCAATCGGACCAGTAGTTCCAGAGATTACCCCCTACAAACAAAAAAACCAAGTAACAAAAAAACAAACTTTACCTCTTTATTATATTAGTGTAGATGTAGATTTATTTCAAGAAGCCAGTTCTAAAAATGTTCAGTGTAGCCCTCGTCCCATGTTACTCGGGGTCGGTGCAACATGTTTTTTTATTCCACTCTGTCCTGTCAGCCCTCGTATATTATTTAATTTATTATTCACTAGCTTTTGCCTGCGGCTTCGCCTGCGTACATAAAATATAGCCTGTCACTCAGGAGTAAAGCAGCTTTCTATTGTTGCTAAAATTTTTCCAATCGGACCAGAAGTTCCAGAGATTACCTCCAACAAACAAAAAAAACAAAAAAGCAAACTTTACCTCTTTATTATATTAGTGTAGATGTGATTACAATTTCTTATAATTTATTGCACTAAGTGTCAAAATCATCATAATTCTTCTCCTATTGCAAATCTCCTTTTTTGTATTATTTAGTAAATGAATCATTGGTGTGTCAATTTAAAATAAATAAAAACAAACAAATAATTATTTTTTAGGCCACCAACCATGTGCACTATGCACCATGTGTACAATGGTGTAACTATAGGGTGGCAAGGGTGGCCAATGCCATGGACCCCCGATATATCGGGGCCTAGAGTCTAAGAAGCCATAGGGTCAGAACAAGTAACCCTAAATTTTTTTTTTTCATCATCATCATCTCAGCGTTAGTCCCGGTTGCTTCCTTGGCTTTCACCTCGGTGCCCGGGGTCCGCTTTCCAACTCAAACTCCTCCACTTCGCTCGGTCTTTCGCGTCCTTTGCCGTAAGCCCATTGACACGCATATCGTCTCTTACGACGTCGATCCAACGCCTCTTAGGCCTTCCTCGTTTTCCGGGTCCCGGCGGGTCCGTAAATTTTTTTTTTTACTTGCAATAAACTAGTGCTTGACTGCCATCCCACTTGATGGTAAGCAGTGATGCAATCGTTGATGGTAAGGCGCACTTGTTTATTAAGAGCCTATTCACTCTAGCCTTGAAGACACCCAAATTATATTCGGACGGGAAGAAGACTGCAGCCGGCAAACTGTTCCAATCCCTCGATGAAATTACAAATTTTATTACGTAAAATTCAAACACAATCAGATTTTCTGGGGCCCCATCCAATTAATTTTGCCACGGGCTTCAGCTGATATAGTTACGCGGCCACAGCAGAATCTAACTAAATCGGCGAGAATTAAAACGCCTTTGGAAAAGTTTATAGCAATTTCATAGTTTGAAGTTTTTGTACCTTTGACGTAAGAGTTTTGCGATTTTATTTTTAGGATTGTGCGGGTATGAAAACTTCCTAACCCTTTTTAATTTTAAAATACTAATTTTAAGCTATGCAGCATTATATATTGCTAGATACGATGTTTATACATGCGTTTTCATTATGGAGGCACCCGACACGGATATGTTATACTAAAAAAGTCGTCGGTCAATAGTTTTTGATGAAATGAAATTCGACCAAAAGAGTTTTGGAAAAGTTATCGTTCAAAACTATCAAACTTTATACCTTTTCAATACACTTAGTATCAAACCCGCTCCAATCCCTATCAACGAGAAGCCATTTTAGTTTTAACCAGGTATTGCGTCCGTGTACACGCAATTATACTGAAATCATAATAAAAGTTTATGCATAAAATACAACAATATGACTTGCTGTTCAGTAAAATTTTGTAAGAATTCGAGTAAAAACTCCACTTATATAAGAGATGGCATAACATTTCATCGGTAAGTACTAAAAATACATTTAAAAATTAATATTAACAGTGATGGCAGGGGTCAAGCTAAACTGGTTATGTTTACGAAGTGTTATTATGATACTTCGTCTCTTTCTCTCACTAGAGAATTACAATAAGTCTGTCTCTTTCCAACTCTAAAGGTGCATAGCCTGACAGCAGGACGAAAATATGCATCTTTATGATGAGAAAAAAAGATAGCTCACTACATTGCTGTCACCCTCGCGATCAATCCTTATATTTGTAAATTAGTGTTGTGACAATAAAACAGAAATATGTATTCTGTTGTTGATAAAAATAAGAAATTATTAATTTTATTTATTGATTTGCACACACTTCATATCATAATATAGGGTAAAGCCGAGATAGATGCCCCAGTGGGATAGTCTAGTTTTGCGAATGAATCGTATACTACTTCAATTATTAATCAAAAGAATTTCCTGCTACTACTACGTTGAGCGTGTCTTACGTTTCTACGTGATTGTATGAGAAGACAAAATGCGATCAAAGTTTTTAGGGGATAGTTGCCCGTTTTGTGGGGAGGGCATCTATTCTGAAAGGCATTTATATGGATCAGGTAACTATGCCACCCGTGGGATAGATGCCACAAAATATAGAGGTCCGCTAAAATCGCTAACACTCTAAAAACATAAAAGAAAATGTTTTTAAATTATTATAAATTGGTAAATGAAAAACCAAAGTGCCTTTTCTCTCGTCTTACAAATTACGCATTTCACTTTTTTTACTCAGAGATGTGGAATGATTTCAAAAAGTGGGGCAACTATCCCGCCTTTATTCTTCTAATACCATCGCTACGAAAACTGATCAATAGATAAAAGTATTTAAGACAAAGAACCATTTCCACCTTGAAATTGTCAAAATCATCGGACGTTCTTCGACGTCGACGGAGCCATACACATAAGGCGGTTTACACACTGCCCCGCATCACGCTGCATGTTGCGTTTCAACGCTTTTACGCGCGTTCTTGCGGGAGTGCAAATTTGCATCATCGTGCGTGTTTTATACGCACACACGCGCGTAGGTGCGTTTTGTAGATTCTCGCACGGCGGCTCTCATTTATTCGCCGTTCTCTGTGGTGGTCGTGCAGTACTGAGCATCACGATAATTTTGATAAAAATGGTTAATAGTGTGGGTGGTGTTCGATTTTGAATATAAATCGATCGAGATCGAGATCCATTTTCAAACAAACACATCACGCCCATTCAAAATCACGCGCGGCACTGCGGGATTCGGTGTGCCATACCTTGCGTCTCGCCCCGCACCTACGCGCGGGGGTGCATGTTTCTCCGCGTGTATGCGCGTGATCGGCATGAACGCGCGTGGATGCATTTTCAGTGTGTTGGACTGTGCGTGTTTTCCATACAAACGGAGATACTTACAAGCAACGAAAGAGCACGCGCCACGCTGCATCATGCGGGGTAGTGTGAGAATCGCCTAAAAATTAAATCAAAACGATGACGATATCCAGGATAATAAATTATTCATTTAACTTCGTGATTTTCAGAATATCTGAATTCAGAGTTGGTTCATGAGTTCATATTAAAACACATTATTGTAAATTATTATTATTGATAATAGTACATTGTTATACGAGGGATGAAAGGGAGTTATTTAGTCCCGAGAAATTTCTTGGCGACCGAGCGAGAGCGAGGTCGCTAATAGTTCGAGGGACTAAATAACTCTTGAACCCGAGGTAAACACTGTGCTTTTCATTACGAATACGAGGAAAGTAAAAAATAAAAACATCAATGAGAGAAAAATTAGAGTGTTTTATTTTAGGTACATAAATTAACAACTTTGGTGAGACATTTATTTAAAGTTTATGGCAAAATTATAGCAATTTGATATAGTTAGTGACAGGTTTTTTCCGGGTATGTTGATATTCGATATTTTCTGGGAAACTTGAGTTTCTAAAGTAGGTATCTACAGCTTCTTGAGTGAATGTTGGGGACATCGATAGTTGTCTGTTATCGTCAGCTGTTACAGCAACATTTTAATGGATAATCTGTTGAAGTGCTTGTTTGTGGAAAGTCAGTGGAATGTAGATTTATTGTTTCTGTCATCATATTTACTAATTCAATAGTTCTGCAAGCGCCACTTATTGCCAGTATTAACACTACCTGAAAAGGAAATACGTACATTTCATTAATATGTGTATAAAATATACATAATTATCATTTATTACAAGTTTTTTATATGCTAATAACAATAAAACCATTACTTTACCTTAATTACTAAGTATATTTCATCAGGTGCTTGGTTTAAAAAGGTTTCTACCTCTTGAGAAGTAAAAAATTTTGATTTTTTTTATTTAAATCCCTCAGATTGCCTTTTGAGAAACGAAGTTAGTTTCTCGAAATCCTTTACATGTACATTGTGCTTAGTACTTAATGTCATCTTTAACATAGAATACACGCTCCATAATGTGGAATGTTTACCTATAAGTCTTTGATAATTCGTTGAAATATATAAGCAAAACGTTTTCTGATAAAGATTTCACTTTTTTCTCAGCGCGCCATTTCATGAAATCTTCGTACGATTTAAGGTATCTTTCCTTTGATTTAATCGGTAATCGATTATCAACAACAGCTTGAGCCTCTTCTTTTATATAATCTGGTGTTAAATCCATATCTGAATTAGATGAACTCATGTTTTATTACAATCACTGGTAGACAGAAGTTTATACGAAAAAACAAATCGAAATCGAATGGTCGACCGCTTTCCCGCCTTTTTTTTATCTTGGGTAACCTGGCTTTTCATCCAATGTTTGTCATTTTTATCATTGTAAAAATGGGTCAGATCAACATTTTACCCAAATTATGTTGGTTTTAAAGAAATAATTGAATGTAAATTGAAATAAAGTAATTAAAATTATATATATTCTTTAATTAATACTTTCTTTAAGGTAATTGAATCATTCGGGCTGTATATAAATTCGAGTCATGATTCAATAGAAATGTCAAAATAGAACTAGTTTTTTTTTTATATTTGCTGTCTAAATATTAAAAAAACTACTGTCAGTTGTAAAGTAAAACTCCCTAGGGAGTAAAAGTACTTCTTCCAACCCTGTCCGCAGGCATCTTTACACCTACTTTCAGAGTATGAGTAATGAAAAATTATATTTAGTCTGTGCTGACCCACTGCTGGGCATAGGCCTCCCTCCAATCCTTCCATTTATCTCGGTTACTCAATTTATCGCTTTAATTAGAAGGAAAATTGGTAAGGGTGCATGTGTATTTTTATCTTCTTCACACTCGAACGGCTGAACAGATTTGTGTGACTTAGAGTACTTTTTATCCCGGCAGTAAGTTCTTTTTGGACAGTTTTTGTAATACAACTGGAAAACGCTGGCAGTAAATTAATATCACAGCGTAATATTTACAATTTACATCTTTGTACAAAATTTAGATGGTGTAAAAGTTAAGGGAACTAAATATCCTGAAATACAGGCCTAAAGCCTAGCTCAGACACCAGTCTCCTACAAAATATTTTATGCTTACTGATTTGTTGTATGTTATATACTTATTAAACTGTTTGATGTACACTGTACACTGCAATGACAATTTTTTTTTTTATTAATTTTAAAGAAGGCTTACAGACTAATAACATAATATGGGTAAACAAATTACTTTAAACATTGCTAATAACAAGCCTCCACATATAGTATTATTAAGATATTGTTGTCGTAGGACTTATTGCGTTACTAAACTATGTTCACATCTGTATTATAAGATACACTACAATACATTACACTACAGTTTGGACAATAATAGTCGTTAATATAAAACGGTAATTAAATAAATCGAAAATTGTTATTGAAAAAATTGTTTAGCTAGTGTGTTAGTGTTTGCCTTGTCGTTCTAGCCGATGTGCAAAAAAGGTAAATGTTCAACTCAAAGGGGTAGTTCTCAAATTCTTTTTAATATTATTGTTTTAGATTTCCAAATTACCCGGAACTGAAGCAAAAGTGGATAAAAGCAGTTGGCAGGGACAACTGGTCTCCGAAGCCATTCAGCGTGGTTTGTTCCAGACACTTCCCACCTGACTGTTTTGAACATTTGAAACGCCGACGCCGCTTATTTTGTGGAGCAACACCGACCCTGTATTTGTCTGATGTGGTATGTTTTTTTTTTAATATAAAAACTCGCCTATATTATAATAATAATCATAATCATTTAATTCAGACTCATCTTACGATTACATCCTTATGTGTTAGTACATATAGTGTATTATTATTAGTTAGTGTATTATGAGTTATAAAAAATAGTAAAATATGGTATGGTATTTGCATAACACAGGTTTATAATAGGTGCGCTGTACTATGACCTAATAAGGTGTGCAAATTTTAAAAGGACATGGCTAAACTGAAGTATGGACGACTGCCCTGGCAATGTATAAACATGGTTCCTAGCAATATATAATCCTGAACAGCTGAAAATTAGTATTTTGTAATTATAACAGTTCAGGAACTTTTCATATCTGCACAATCCTGAAAATAAAATCGCGTAACTCCTACGACAAAGAAACAAAAACTTCGAACAATGACGTTGCTATGAACTTTTATGTAGGCTAAAACGCCTACATAAAAGTTCTCTGCGACGATTTTTAATGATAATTGTTTTTTATCTGGCGATTTTACACTAAATTACTTGAAATAAATATCTACTAAAGGTTAATCGCTCCATAAAAATCACAAAAATATAATTTTTATCTGTTGTAAAACCTGCTTATCCAAATGAGACTATGGTAATAACATTTTGATTAAAATGATGTGAATGTACTTACTTGAAATAGATCTTAAAGATTAATTAACTGAGCTCATCATCAACATAGCGATTGTCCCAGTTGCAAACCTAGGTAGCTTCCACCTCGGTACCCAGAGCAGCCGAGACTAAAGATTACCTGAGTTAAATATTTGTGATTTTTGTATTAAGTTCATAAACACACTGAGTAACTAAGGACAAAAAAAAAATGAAATAAAACAACAAAAATGTGATGTACCTATTTATTTATTTTTTTATATATTAATATTCTCAAGCAACAAGTGCCAAACATTCAAGTTTAATTGAACATCACATACTCTTGCACTGCGGGGGATATAAAAATTATATGTTCCAATAAGAATCTTTTTTATAAATGATGGAACAACATGTAACTGTTGTTCATTAATACAACCATTTTGTTCATTAAACACACAGTGACTAGAAGTATTTGCAGCCCGTTTATAGTTTGGCAGGTTTAGTTCTGGCTCTGGAACAAGTCCCGGTGCTGGTTCAGGTTCAGATCCAGCTAGTGGCTCAGTTTCTGGTCCAGCTCGTGGCACAGGTTCAGGTCTAGGCAGGGTTAACCGATTTCCATCCCGATTTGAATGCCTTTGATGCCTTATCCAAGGAGGATGACACACGTAGTTGGCAGCCTAAAAAAAAGGTAATTTATGTTAGTTGCATGATGTCTTTGTTATAAAAAAAGAAATGATTATTTGGCTGTTAATAGGCTGAGAAACTGAATATCTGGATAATTATATTGTGTTTTATGTTATTTTTGTTTATGTAAGATATATTAAGTATTACTAGCTGTACCCTGCGGTATCACCTGCATCGTTATAATAGCCTTTAACCTTCCTCAGTAAATAGGTAATCTAACAGTGGAAGAATTTTTCAAATCGGACCAATAGATCCTGTGATAACCAAGTTCAACTAAACAAACTAACTTCAGCTTTATAGTATCAGTACAAATAGTATATAGACATAAAAATGACTCTTAGTTATGTTATGTCTGAGTATGGTTTCCGCACTTAGTCTTGTGTAGACCATTGTATGTGGACTCTTAGATAGTTTTGACTGTTACTGCAGAGAGTAACTTGCTATAAATAAATAAATAAAGCAATTTATTGTATTCATATATCACTATAATTACCTGATGGAAAGCTGGATGTGACATTGGTAAATCCTGCATCATCAAATCAGTTCTTTCCACTGCATGACGTTGCACACTTCTCACAGAACAACCACAAGTTATGCACACCATTGTATGGCCAATTAAACGACCATCATTTGCTGCTTCCGAATTCAGTAATTCATAACAAGGATGACAAATGTTGGCATCCCTAGGAACCTAAAAAAAAAACAAATGTGAATTAAGTACCATAATACATAAGTTATAAAAACCTAAAGGTTTGATTAAATAACAGTCATCTAAGGTTACCTACCGGTCTGTTTTCGTCGTAACATTACAAGAAGTCTTTTTGGTCCCTTGTGGCTAAGTTATGTATTTTGAGAACCAAGGTAAACAACTTAGGCGGTAACGTAGGTAGGCGAGCAAACAATAAGTCCAATAAACAAGCGAGGGTCAATGAAAATCCAAAATCCAAATCTAAAAAGCACAACGAACAAGTAAACGGCAGAGCGTCTTCAAACGACGTCTGTTTTTGTTTTCATAGAGTAGAGATGGTACGGACTTCAAATAATCGATTTTGTTAATCGATTAATTAATTTAAAGAGATGAAAAAAAAAATGTGTTTGTCAACCACGACAAGCACAAAATATGTTTATTACATTTATATTATGCGCCCAAAGTGTTAGTAATATACTTATCTAGTTACAATTATGTTGTTTTCTGAAATAAATCGTTTTGATAACCGTTATTAAAAATCGATGTTAGAGCAATTATTTCGATTTGACATTCTAAAAATGCGTTTTGTCTCCTCCCTAGATTGCAGTATTCAAGTTTGATCTTGACATGTCAAACCAAAACAAAGCATAAAAACAATTAAGAAACTTTTTTAAGTTTATTATTTCACGAAAGTTATAGGAAATTATTAAATACTAAATAATTCATGAATGAATATTTAAATGCTAAAGGTTAGTGTGAAATTCTTATACGTTCTCAGGGCAGCCGTTTAGCCATCTCCTTTCATTCTGACTAAGTAGACAACAATTATTGTATCAAAATTAAACTCTCTTTAAATTCACATTAAAAGTAGTATGTCATATGAATGGTATGGTATAAGTATGGTATGGTGTATACGTATAATAAAATATGGTGTAGGTAGCTGATGATTCTTTGGTTGGTACCATCGATATTATATGTACTACGCACTAGATTAGGCATACCGTACAGTCACTTTGCTTTACTGAAAAGATCTGCATGCCATACACATTGTAGATATTAGTGCAGTTTTAACGTTTCAGCGCTGTAAGTTTTAAAAGTTTTGATTGACGACAGTGAAGCGCTGCAGCGGACGTTTGTATAAACTTTTCAGTATTTTGACAAATACTTTCTATGAAAGTGCTTGTCTATCGCTACGATATAACTCCTAGTACCTAATATTTCCGGTACCTGTATATTACATCTGCCCCGTATCCGGTTTCGTAAATAATACAAAACTAAGCATTAGTAAATAACATTATATCCATCGCCTGAACGCCTTAGGCATTTAAACCCAATACCAGTGACACACGAGTTAAATAAATGCAGAATTAATTGATTTTATCGACATCGATATTGTTGTTGTAAAAGTGATTTGTGCATCACTATGTTGGTAACCTTTCATTCAGAGCTCTACTACAAATTCTCACGATCCTCTTGACAAACTGTTGGTGTTAAGTCATTACACAACTTATAGACTAATCGCAGAGAATCTTAACAACTCCATTCAGAAAGGCGTACAACGCCATCTATCGCGTTGTGGCCACTCTACACAAAACGCGATCTAAAAAGACTTACAACGTCATCTATCGAGCGTTGTGGCAACTCAACACAAAACGTGTTCAAAACGACGCACAACGCCATCTATCAAACATTGTGGCAACTCTACACAAAACGCGATCTAAAAAGACTCACAACGCCATCTATCGAGCTTTGTGGCAACTCTACACAAAACGCGATCTAAACAGACTCACAACGCCATCTATCGAGTGTTGTGGCAACTCTACACAAAACGCAATCTAAAAAGACTTACAACGCCATCTGTCGAGCTTTGTGGAAACTCTACACAAAACGCGATTTAAAAAGACTCACAACGCCATCTATCGAGCGCTGTTGCAACTCTACACAAAACGCGATCTAAAAAGACGCACAACGCCATCTATCGAGCGCTGTGGCAACTCGAAAACCAAACAGTTGGAAAGGGATATACAGCTATATAGGATGTTTAGTTTAGCTCAATCCCTTTTTCTCGCTCGCACACTGACACTCATAATCGTAAGGGCCATTTAATTTGCATTGGCCAATCTGTATATTCTTCGTTCTACAATTGCTCACTGAAACAATTTACAGAGCTTAATTTTTACCTTTTTAAAATTCATAATAATTTTATCTATGTTGACGCTCACATTAAATTTAGTGTTGCGCCTTTTTTATTTATATTAGCAATAAGAGTAACTATCTGTTTTAGCTATACGATCCCTTTCAGGCGCTCATTATTATCTTTTTGACGTTATGGAGAAGAAACAAAAATTAAAATCGGTCACTGCAAGCCACGCCACATATCTTTATTTTTTCATTTTATTAAAATCCTCTAAAAAGTTCCCAGTTTTTATACAAACTATTTAAGAGCCATTTTACGATTTCGCGTGTATAACTTAAATTTTAGTCACCTAATACACCAACTTAAGTAATACTCCAACATTTTTGAATACCTGTAAAAGAAAGACCAGTCTTTAGTGTTACTACTTCGTGTAACATATTTTTTGGAGGTAGATATACGGATAGAGAGTAAAGTCCCACCTCCGTTGGAAAAGGAGGTTCCTCCGACCCTTAGATTATAAAAAAAAAACATTTTGTTTTATAACATAAGCTCCGACCTATATCAACCACTAATATTCATAATGTTACATAAAAAAATACACAAATAACCAGACGCGTTTTCGTCGTCACACCATGTACTACAAAAAAAAAAATAAAGCCTAAGGGCAATTTTTATTTATTTATTTATTAAAACTTTATGCACATGACACTGTACAAAGGCGGACTTAATGCCTTAGGCATTTTCTACCAGTATAGCATTTTCTTAGTATTTTTACGTTTTATATTGCTGTTATACCGCGATTTTTGTTCAAAGCATGTAATGTGTAAAAAGCTTGTAAATATTAACTATCTATGTTTATAGACTAAACTAATTATTAATTAGATAAAATATCGCTTTTTAAATCACTCTAAACTAGAATAAATTACGAAGTCAAAGCGCCGAGTGGGTCACAACTAGGGTTTGCAATCCAGCGGCGTTTTCAATCCAGCGGAATTTTTGCTGGATTGACCTGAATCCAGCTGGATCCAGCGCGGATCCAGCAAAACGTGGAACGAATATAAAAAGACGACATTTTTAAGACTTTTTTTATAAATTTGTACTTCTTACGATAATCTTTGAAATCTTCCACTCATTTGGTGATATCTTATATTAATTTGCTTTGGTTTTCTAATAATTTGAGATCAAAATAATCAACATAAGATTAAATAACAAACATATAACCTTATATTCATATAACATTTAAGATAATGTTTCTAAGTAAGCACTATCTTATTAATTACGCTTATGTTTAATGATAGGACGCCTAATCAGTAGCAATCAGTCTCACCAATTCTTTTAAAATTAACTTAATTAACATTCTTTTAAAAAAGGACCGTAATAATAACACTATTTTAATTTTCAATAGTATTTTTGTATCAAACAAAAAAAGCTTTGAAATAATCTTCTCTCCGCTCGTTAATCCTTAATAATTAAGCAGTTTAAAGTCTGACGATAAGAGACTACTTCTTTTTTGAATTCTCTGAAAGTAAGACCTTAGAAAACAAATTTTATCTATAGTCTTATCTCCCAACCTGCTTCGCACAGAACTGCATATGTAGCCGGCTGCTGAGAATGCCCTTTCGGCCTCTATACTGGTCGGTTTTAAGGTCATTAAATACTCATAAACCATAGATAAATGCTCACCTCGCACTCCTTCGCTCTCATAAACGCTCATTTCTTTTTTCAGGATCTTTTCGTAATCTAATTGACCACTTGGCTTTTGTTTATTAAAGTTCCACTTCTCTCTTTTAAATTTTATCTCAAGCTCTAGCTCTAAAGTCATTTTATTTATTTATTTATTTATATAGGCACACCAACGACTTATTTACAAAACATTTATAAAAATATATTTATAAGGGCATCCTGTGTAAAAAAGTCACTTAAAGGTATGCACAACATTTACAGAGAAGGTCTCAATTAATTAACACAATTAGATTAAAAAAATTGATAAATTATCCTTTACAAAATAAAATAAAATTTAAATAAAAAAGAATACTAACTAATTATAAATTAAAATAACATTATTATCACATTAAATCATAATTTGCATTAAATTAAATAGCATTATTATTACAATAAGTCAGAAATATTAAAATTGTAATACATTATTATTATTATAAGATTATGTCAGAGATTGATATTATATTACATTATTATTATTACATTAAGTCAAAAATTAACATTATATTACATTATTAAATCATATTAAAAAAGGTACAAAATAAAATAAAATTAAGTAAAAATTAAATTACATTATCTTAATATTTAAATAATTATTAAAAATAAAAAAAAGACATAGAACCAGGCGGCTGATCAAAGGTTTATTCAGTGATTTTAGCTTTAAATTTCGACAAACTGTCACAGAAAACATCAACGCTGCTGTCGACGGTGCAGGCTCTGTTGTAGGAAGTCAACATTCTATTTAAAGGAGCATGGTGACCCAGGTTTGTGCGACACGGTTTAGTAGCAAACGTGTTAAAGGTACGGTTGGATCGGACATGTGAGTGACGTGGAACGGCTACGTTGATTTTGTTAAGTAGGTCTGGTGTTGAATATGTCCCATTACCAATTTTATGAAGCAATAACAAGTCGTTCAAATCTCTTCGCTGCTTTAGTGTGTCTAATTTGAAGTAGCGCAGTCGCTCTTGATAATTGGCTCTGTATGGGCATTTTTGGTCTTTGAAACGCAAGCACCTAGTAAATTTCTTTTGAACGCGTTCAATTCGCTCTATATAAATATTATAGTTGGGGCTCCAGACAGGAGACGCGTATTCCAAGACACTACGGACAAAGGCATTGTATAACACTTTTAAAGTAGAGACTCCCTCAAATTCTTTGCCAATTCTATTGATAAATCCAACCATTTTCATAGCTTTTTCAATTATGTTATTGATATGTGAGGCAAAAGAAAGATCGCTACTAAGCACTACTCCTAGATCCCGTATATTATTAACTTGCTGAAGTAACGATCCATTGAGGGAGTACGTAGATGGTATAGGGTGCTTTTTCCGTGTAAATGTTATGTGATAACATTTGCTGGCATTTAAAGCCATCCCATTCTCCACACACCAGTTCTGCAATGAATTCAAATCAGATTGGAGCAGAGCAACGTCTTCTTGAGTTTTTATTTGACGATAGATTTTGAGATCATCGGCAAACAAGGAACATTGGCTATGTTTAATGCAGTTGACTATATCGTTAATGAACACAATGAAGAGGATAGGTCCGGTATGAGATCCTTGAGGCACACCGGAAGTTGCGATATACTCAGCTGATTGGAAGCCATTCACTACCACTCTTTGTGATCGCTCACATAAATATGAACTGAACCATTGCAGAAGAGGTCCGTGTATACCAAGGTCACGTAGTTTTAGCAGCAAGATTTTGTGATCGACCTTATCGAAGGCACTGCTGAAGTCGGTATACAGCGAGTCGATTTTAACGGGTTCTGCGTCATCGTCTACACGATCTTCTTCTATCTCTATGGTATCTTCTTGCACCGGCTCTACAGTATATTGTTTATTTACTCGTTTTAACAATGTGAACGGCAACGTTGCCGCGCCGATTCGAAAATGGCGGCAACACAAAACTAAACAATAGAAATTGATACGTTTGCGGATCCGCATCGCTGGATCAAGATGTA
Organism: Mythimna loreyi; assembly: GCA_029852875.1. Taxonomy (NCBI): domain Eukaryota; kingdom Metazoa; phylum Arthropoda; class Insecta; order Lepidoptera; family Noctuidae; genus Mythimna; species Mythimna loreyi. Next base: position 7,296,857 of record CM056807.1, on the reverse strand, counting down.
TGCTGGATCCAGCATGTTTAAAAAGGCGCTGGATCCAGCTGGATTGCTGTATGCTGGATCCAGCAATTGCAATCCCTAGTCACAACCAGCTTGGACGGAATATTATTACCGCAACTATTTTGACTGGCGCAGCACAAGGTGAAAGTGTACTCATTCCTCAGATCCCGATTATTCCAACAGACCTCCCATTTCAATTTAAAAGACTTCAGTTTCCTATAAGGGTTTCATTTGCAATAAAGCACAAGGCCAAACTCTAAGGGTTGCTAGAGTACACCTGGAAAAACATTGTTTTTCACATGGTCAGCTCTATGTAGCGTGTTCTCGGGTTTCCAGTGCCCAAAATCTGCATGTTTTTGCTCCCCAAAGTAAAACATATAATATAATTTACCACTCAGTTTTGGTTTAACAACTTAACGGGCTAAACAACAACTGTTTTAATTTTTTGCCAAAGAAGACTGCCAAACAATGTATTTGTATCATTCATATCATTTGGCGGTTACAATGTTCATGAATATCAAAAGCATGAAAAATGGACGCATTGATGTCCATGTATAAACCATCTTCAATTTTTTGTTTCTTTGTGAAGTTTTATAGCATCACAAATATATTTTCTTGAAAGCAATTTTTTTTTTTGTGTTAAATTTTTCCTGTCTGCTGCAATATATTGCGTATTGGAGGCCAGTTGTAGCAGTTTATTACCGTCCTACCACAGCAAATGGTTGCGACAATATATTTTTGTGACTGTAATGATTCATAATTGAAGACGTAGACAGCAATGTTTTAGAAAGATTTAAGGCTAGGTGTTCCCGGTTTTGCCAGTTTTTGAATTCATTTTTGATAGGCAAGTTATAACTTTTTGAATCTGAAAAAAATATGTATTTAGGACACATTCTTTCTCTTTAGCATGTACCCATTCAATTCACGATACCATACAATTTTCTCGGTAGAAAAAAAATTACTGAAGTAGCTTAGATTTTGTGTTTTTATTTACATATTAAACGAGTACCTTAATACTCCATATTTTATAAATAACATCATAACTCAATAGAGGTAATTCATTTTGGAAGCGATGCTACCGAATCGTTTTTTTTTAATTAAATTTGTGAATTTTTTATCGATTATTCAAGCGATTTTCGATCCGCGTTCCGCGCGTCGCTTGCCAGTGTCACGCAGGGCGTTACCGAGGAAGGACTTGTGCCAAATTTTTGCGCGCGCTTTTCTTCTGTTCCAGAAAGAATATCAATTCGAAATAAGACAAATTGAAAATAATTTTGTACATAAAAAAGCTATAGTTTAGATTTACTTAGTGTATTTCTCATTGTGTAAATATATTTTTTTTTTATATACATAATAAGACCATTCATAGTGTGATTTGGTGAGAATGGGAAATAAAAAAAATAAAATTAGGCCTATATCACGGTTGAAGGCAAAAAGAATCGCGAAAGAAATATGGTAAGTTACAATTTTTATTCATTTATTTCTATTGACACACAAATTAGATCGGTACAGAAGTCAATCTCATTTACGTTCTTCACTTTTCATACTTAGGTACCTACTTCGTCTTTGTGATAGCGTGTCCGTGACTTCTGTGTCTGTCTCCTTTGTAACCCTTTAGCACAAAATAAAAAGGTACAGAAGTCAATCTCATGTATGTACTTCACTTTTCATACCTACGCACGGCGGTCGCGCGCGCTAGGGATGTCAACTGGATTATGTACAACAAATTATCGTGGTAGTTGCAAAATTTCAAAGACGCGCGTCTCAAACGTGACACCGTCGCGATCGTAATGATCCTCGTTGAGCCCGGTTTTCGCGTTAGTGAACGGTGTCTATGTGCGCGTTGCTCGAGCGCGCTTTGTACGTAGATTGACATCTGTACCTATAAAATTTGTGCCTACATAAATCTGTAATCTTTTGTAACACTATTCTAATATTTCAGTTCAAAAATGAGTCGAACGAATGGGTTATTTGCTGGAAAGAAAAGCAGTGAAGAACAGTAAGTATCTATTTCTGTTACTTTTTATGATCGCAATCTTCACTAAAATATATTAACACAATGTAGATAGGTACTGAAGACAGTCTCATGTATGTACTTCACTTTTAAGAAGTTTGGTTTACGTACAAAATGAACGCATTGAGGCGAAACCGCAGTATTACATTATATTCACCGTTTTGAGAGCAGTTGCCATGTAATAATGATTACACAAAGTAATGCGCCTGACTGGGTTTTAACCCTACAAATCTTAAGTCTGGGCCGTTACCACTCGGCCACAAACGCTCTGCATGGTCAAAATAAGGCCAAAAAATATTTCAAAAATATAATAGTAGGTAGGCAAGCATCAAGTCGTGTCAGTTCACTCATAATTTCGCCGTTTCGGGCTAGTCGCTGTGTGTGTGCGCCGTGCATGTGTAGTAGTAAGTCGAAATACCTAAAATTGAAGCGCGTCAATTCGTAAACTGCGTCCTTAAAATTATCGCAGTAAATATCGCGTTAGTGAGCATTGACGTTAGGTATTAGTGTGGCCCCACTCATGGGCATTCCCAGGTCCTGAACCAGGGGGGGTTATCGCCCAGACCTAGCCTAGTCGTCGACGGCGCGCACTGTTCCCGCGCGCCTCAGTTGTCAGCAAACCGTAGGGACCCTGCAGAAGGGTCGAAGCCAACTGGGGCCAAGGGTTCGTGTATAAGACTCTAGCCCTGACGATGATGATATAGGAACGGGGTAGGTTGTTTAGTCAGTAAGAGTCTGACACTGTTTCCCCAAGTAGATAACTGTGAGTATTATCAATGTAAATCAATACTGAAAATCAGAAATCATAAAATACTTGATTGTAATAATAAAGTAAATAATTGTTTAAAATAATTACTGCGGTACGTACCATTGGATGTCATTCTTCCCCAAAAAAAAATCTAAACAAAAAAAATTGGTTGCCTGTAAAGTCGGTATAGGAGCGAAAGTTTTACGTGACAACGACTTTGAGTGACAAGACATGAACCGGTGTGTATGCCTATCTCTCTCACTCTCTCTCTCTCGCTCTTAGGCGGGCTAACTGTGCTCGAGTGGAAGGGACGCGTGCCTTTCACTTTTTATGTCTGTCTCTCTCGCTCTTAGGCGGGCTAACTATGCCCGAGTGGAAGGGACGCGTGCCTCTCACTCGCTCTCATTGTGAGCGCATAACGTGAGCGGAGCGTAACGCAGTTTCTTGAAGTGTCACCCGGCAAACCAATTTATAAGACGTTGTCACGTCAAAATATTTTTTTCTCACATCTCCTCGAATAGATTTTGATGAGCTTTCGTTTACAGACTAGTGTTAGCCTAAGGTACATAATGCACTATGTGTTCATTCTGGGCAGCACTTGGCCCAACTCCCATACATGGATGGTCAATGTCCTTCGCGCAGACCCGTGCCTAACACCTGTATAATTAGGTAATTTTCAAATATTATTTTTATATTGTCTCCTCTATAAACATCGTAGTATCCGGGCCACACTAGCGAAAAATGCCGAGAATTATCGCGATATTCGTATTCGTACGTGATTATGATGTTATTACACATCTTTCTTCAGATATTTTGAATACACAGATATCTTGTGGATATTATCTAGGCTTCTATAGAAACCAAAACGTAAATTTGTGTAAGAGTAATCCAGTAAAGACCTCTGAAAATCTGCTATTTTACGTGAAGATTGACTCTTCATAATGTACTCCTATATTAAAAATATAAAAAAGTACTGTAAGGGATTTGCTGAACCCAGTGCCGACGAAATGCGAGATGCAGATTGAAGTGTCACGACGTTTATTGTCAAAGAAAATATTTTACAGTTATTTGTAGGAAAATAAATAAGACTTCTGCTCGATCCTTTTCAATATGACGAAGGCGGCAGAAAGTCTTCTAGTCCAAAAAAATAGACTATTAGCAAAGTTTTGCTAATAGTCTAGCTTAGTTAAGCTAGTGACGTCCCGAAAGGCTATTCGCCTATTCCTAACAGAATATAACCCACGGATGCGACACTAGGTTAAATTCGCAGGCGGTCGCCTCCTTCTGCGAAGCAGTAATGCTCGTAAAGGAGGAGGCCGACCGCATAAGACAAAGGCAACAGCGCCCTCGCCGTAGCCGTCGCCGCCGCGATCCTGCCGATATCCGGCCACCGTAGACACTGGCTCGCGGACGGTGAGCAATGGGTAGCTCGCCGTCCGGTCGTCTGGTAAGACCGAGTCCAAGTCGTCAACGGCGCGCACCGTTCCCGCGCGCCTCAAGGAGTTGTCAGCAAACTGCAGGGGCCCTTCAGGGTCGAAGCCTCCTGGAGCCTAGAGGGTGGTGGAAAACTGTTACCTCGACTCCAGGAATAAGGCAAGGAAGGTACGGGGTAGGTTTTTTAGTCAGTAAGAGTCTGACACTGGTCTCCCGCTCCGCCCAAGAGCGGGTTTCGTCATTGGATGATTTTCACATACCATAAAAAAAAAAAAAAAAAAAAAAGGTTAAATTCAAATCATTTATTTCAAATAAACCTTTACAGGCACTTTTGAAATGTCATAAAGTCGGTCTGTCAGGAAAAAAATGATGCTAATTGCACATTCCAAAAAGTAGGTCTCAATGGAGAAGAATGTGCAAGAAAATCCATGGACACTCTTTTTAATCATGTTGTGTTTTACAGATATACAGGGTGTCCCATAAATAATGGTCCAACCGTAATTCCTAGTTAGGTCACTTGATTGCCTACAACTAATTTGAACCGTTTTTAAAAATTACTTAGGGTTTCCAAAAAAATATTTTTTTATTTTATTTTCATATTTTTCTGTTTCTAATTGGCTTTTTTTATGCCATTGATGCAAATATCAATGTTTTTTATTTTTTTTTTCGTTAAAATTTAGCTAGATAAATTACCTATAAACTCTTATATCATTTTTGCATAATGCCATCGTAGTTCTTTCAGAAGTAATTGAACATTTTATGGCATTTCATTTGGATGACTAAAATTGAAAAAGTCCTCATGTAAAAAAAAAGGATGACACCAAAGTGTATCATTATTTAAAAAACTAGTGCAATTAGTGAGGTTTTTAAATTGGTATGAAACTTATGCTTAACTACTAAAGTAGCAAACATGCTGCAATGATTTAGAAGAAGGGGCGAATATCTCAAAAAATTGAATTAGTGTGATGTTGATTATTTTTGAATGAAGGAATGGTTTTACAACACTCTACATAGCCAAACATGTGCCATTGTTAGCCTAGCTTTCCAATATGATAACAATAGCTTTATGACTCGGTTTGGGTCTCGTTATCTGCACTGGTAAAAAGGGACAAACGCTACCTGTGAAAGGAAGATAGCGCATCTTTTGTTGTGGTTGTCACATAGCTGCCAAACAGGTTTTTACGTTCCCCGCGTCCCCTCTCCCTCAAGCAAGTTCATGACTTGGTAAGACTATTGTGTGTGATCAGTTGTGTTCTGTATTTTCGTTTGACAACAGTTCTTTCTCTTTCGTTTTGATCTCTGTAAATTACGACTACTGCTGTGAATTTGGACTTTGTGTATTGCTTATCGATTTTGGACCGTTTGTTTCTGGAATAACGACTTTGCGATCTTATTGGACTCCGAAAATCTGTGGTTATTGAGCCTTTGGACTTTAAAATGCCTCGATACGTATACACACCTCGTGAATATGCTAACATGCATTTTATCTACGGAGAAGCAAGAGGCAATGCCAGAGAGGCTGCAAGATTGTACCGAGAAAGGTACCCGAACCTACGTCACCCCGACTACCGGGTTTTTCTTCGAGTGCATAACTCGCTTCTTGAAGGAAGGATTCTTGGTAGTGGAGTTGGCGTTGGTAGTGCTAGTGAAGGAAGACCGCGGCAAGTTAATGATGAAGAAATTTTGCAACAAATATAAGAAGATGCATCAACGTCAGTTCGAGCCATAGCAAGACGTACCGGTATAGCCAGATCAACCGTGCACAAGGTTTTAAAAAGGTACCGTATGCACCCATACCATCTACGACGTGTTCAAACGTTGAAACCTAGAGATTACACTTACAAACCTTAAAAAAAAATGCTTCTACATTATACAACACTATAATAATGTCAAAATTTAAGATTAAAAAAATAAAAATAATAATAATCAATTCGTAGGTACTAGTGGTAGTGGAGCTGGACCAGCAATGAACCAAGCATTTTTATCTTGTATATAATCCTCTAACTTATAATATGCTTGTCTACATAGTGTGCGTTTAACACAAGATTTAAATTTCATTTCATTGAGTTCTAATATGTTGGGAGGTGGATTTTATTATAACATTTTAAACAGTACCCCATGAAAGAAGAGGCCACTTTAGCCAGTCTGGAGCCTGGTTGAACTAACTGATCCCTATTTCTTGTAAAATAATTGTGTCTATCGCCTCTTTTGCTAAAAAGATGAAGATTTTTCCTAACGTACATGATATTTTCATAAATATATTGACAAGGCACCGTCATGTCATGATGTTAATATCTTTAAACAGTTCCCTTAGAGAATCGCACCGGCGGAGATTGTAAATGGCTCTGACTGCTTTTTTCTGCAGTATACAAATTGAGTCAATGTCTGCAGCCCGTCCCCACAGTAAGTTAGTCATAAAAAAACTTAAAACTACGGCGGAGGTCATTGACTCGCGGAGAATCCGCCGAGAATCACCGCGATTCAGAATTGTGACGTTTTTGTTCAACGCCAGTAGGTACTTATATGTATAGAAGCTTAGTGCATTTAATCGAGATTCTAAATGGTGTAACTTTTTTTTTAAATCCTTTGGGGTTTAATAAAAACACGTATTTCCTGGAACAAGTTTTGTTAAACATTCGAGTAAATCGTAGAATTACTGAATGCCTACAGAGTTTTCATTTGTCATCTCTTTTATTTGGCATTACTATTGCATCAAACATCACATTGGATGAAGCAACTAGCTTTTAAGAGGACGAATTGGAAATTTTGGCATCAGTGATCTCTATTTTTGTCAGTAATTACGAAACTAATAAAAATATGAGTTAGTGACCTGAACAGTTTATGATGAAAACCTTATTTTGTTAGTTTTCATTACATGATTGAGTAACTTTTGTAACAGAGAAAAAAATATCAAACGTACCTCTTTTTAAATAGAGATTCACATTTTATGGGCAACTTAATAATTTTTAAATACCTTTCCAACAGTATATCACATGTTAAGGTAGAAATGAAAAAAATAATCACTTTCCACTTTACGTGTAGGGGAGGTACCCTATTAATAGTACATTGTTATACGAGGGATGAAAGAAAGTTATTTAGTCCCGAGAAATTTCTTGGCGACCGAGCGAGAGCGAGGTCGCTAATAGTTCGAGGGACTAAATAACTCTTGAACCCGAGGTAAACACTGTGTTTTTCATTACGAATACGAGGAAAATAAAAATAATAAAAACCTGAGTCGTCGTCAAATGTCTTCGTATGTTTTTAGGTTGGTATATTTCTTTTGATTTCGGCGGTAAGCGGTTTTCTCCTCAAAGAATCTTGCGTTAAATTTATAACTGAAGCTGATGAACTTATCGTGTTAATAAAAAATTCTTGTAACAGAGATTTAGCAAAATGTAAACAAAACTATACACCTCGAAAAAAAAAAGGAAGATCAAATCGGCCACAGATTATAGTCTACCATTTACCCGCCAATTCTTTTTTTCAGTGTTCGGCTTCCTGGCTTTTCAGTCAATATTTTTCATTTTGTCATTGTAAAAATGGGTCTGGTCAAAATTTTCCTCAAATATATATTAGTTTTAATGAAATAATTGAAAGTAAATTAAAATGAAGTCATTAAAAAAAAAATATTCTTAAATTATTTCTATCTCTAAGTATGTCATTTTAATTCGGTATAAAGTTTCGGGTCACGGTTCAATAGAAATGTCAAAATAGAACTAGATTTTTTTTTAATATTTGCTGTCTAAATATTAAAAAAACAACTGTCAGTTGTAAAGTAAAACTCCCTAGGGAGTAAAAGTACTTCTTCCAACCCTGTCCGCAGGCAACTTTACACCTACTTTCAGAGTATGAGTAATGAAAAATATTTTTTACCACTTTTTGTTTGTGCACTTTGTCGGCTGGCGGATGGTTGATATACATATTGATACCAAATTTCAGCTTTCTAGTGCTTACGGTCGCTGAGATTATCCGCGGACGGACAGACAGACATGGCGAAACTATAAGGGTTCCTTTTTGACTACGGAACCCTAAAAAGCATTTTGTCGTTTACGTCGTTTTGTTATAAGCTAACGCGTTATGCAATCCTCGCCCCGCTGAGACGCTCAGTCCCCCCTTGACCATTGTCAGCGACGGGTCTGTGCTAGTCGGCTTCCGGACTGCATCGGCGATTGCGTGATCAAATTTAGCGGTTTTATTGAATAAAAATGGGAAAAAAGAAAGAAAGATTTTCCAAAAGGAAAAGAAGAGCATGTCTTTTAGAAAAATGTGCAAATATGACGAAAAGAAAGTAAGTTTTCATAATGAATCGTGAAATGTGAAGCGGTGGTAGTTTATTAAAAAAGATGACGTTCAAAAAGTCACTTTGACTGTGACTTCAATGATGTTTATTTTTGTGATAAATGGTATGGCCTGGTATAGATGACGATGTAGGAACGGGGTAGGTTGTTTAGTCAGTAAGAGTCTGACACTGTTTCCCGCTCCGCCCAAGGGCGGGATTCATCATTGGATAATTTTAACCTACCATAAAAAAGCCAGGGCCATTAATAATAATTTTTTCATAAGCTCTTAGTCAAATAAATAAGTGTAAATTATATGGTAATCCATACTTCTAGACTAATATTATAAATGTGAAAGTAACTATGTCTGTTTGTTTGTCCGTCTTTCACGGCAAAACGGAGCGACAAATTGACGTGATTTTTAAAGTGGAGATAGTTAAAAGGATGGAGAGTGACATAGGCAGCTTTTTATCTCTTTCTAACCCCCCAGTTCCCAACAATGGGGGGTGATAGTTTGTATGGAGCATTCTGCAATTTTCATTTTTATCAGAAACTAGCTTTTGTCAGCGGCTTCGTCTTCGTACATAAAATATAGCCTTTGTCACTCAAGAGTAAAGCAGCTTTCTATTGTTGCTAAAATTTTTCCAATCGGACAAGTAGTTCCAAAGATTACTTCCTACAAACAAAAAAACAAACTTTACCTCTTTATTACATTAGTGTAGATGGCATAAAGTTCGTTATTTTTAACTTATATCGACCAAAGTAGAAGTAAACAAATTTCAGGGAGGGCAGCTGCCCCCTCCTGACCCCTGGTTACACCCATGCCCAGCATAAGAATTAGTTTTTATTTGCCTATTTTTGTTTTTAGGCGAAAACGTGAACAATCTAAAACTGAACTCGAAGACACAAACTCCGCCAGTACCAGTGAACATTTCAACATCCTTGGAGATTCATCAGCCAAACTCAGTGACACTTACTCTAGTACCTGTGACCATTTCAACATCCCTGGACAGTCTTCAGTTGAAGTTGACACGATTTCTGCGGCGGTAAAGCGAAGGCGGAACCGCAAGAAAAAAGTCGTGCTGGTATGTTTATTTATTCATTTATTTATGGCAGATAGTTTACTCCTGAAATACCTTTTATTTTTATCGTGTAATCGCATCAGATCGCATTCTTTATTTCAGCCTAAGCGTGCCCAGACATAATTGTTATTTCTACAGAATCCAGCCTAATAACATTTAAATGCACGCCACCTAGTGGTAAATTTTGTTGAATGTTTTTGATTTAAAATTGTCATTCATGTCTATGTGTGATGTATATGCAGAGTTAGATATTATTTTCGTGAATTATGGCGAATCAGAAGGGTTTTTATGCCGTATTTTGACTAATTTCGATAAAGTGGAGTGTCCGATTGCTGCACTACTGTTTTTGCGACTTACTATTGTTCCAATTACAATCAAAACAAAATGAAAATGTTGACTTCAGCGCCATCTGGCGGGAAAATGGCAATGAGCAACCCGTAACATCCACCTTAAACTAATTTAAGTAAGTAAGTATTTGATGTTTGTAATATTGTCGATTTTAGTCAAATGTTTTATATCAAAATAATTATAGTAGTATACATATTTGCAGAGCAACGGTGACCGAGTGGTACCGGCCCCAACTTACGAGTTGTAGGTCGCTGGTTCAAACCCTGCCAGGCGCATTACTTTGTGTAATATTTCATCACCACTGCTCTCAAAACGGTGAAAAAAAAACATCGTGAGGAAACCAGCATGTCCTAGAACCAAACATTCAAAGACATGTGACATCCACCAACCCGCACTAGGCCCGCGTGGTGGACTACGGCCCATTCCCTCTCCTAGAGAGGAGGCCTGTGTCCCAGTAGTGGCTGGCTATTAAAAAGGCTGATGATAATGACATATTTTATTTTATATCTTATAAGTCTCTGAGTGCGGCTATTTTATAACTACATTTGTTGCCTTGGGTGTACCTACCTGTCAAAACAATTGTTGTGTGAATAATAATAAATAAATATTTTTTTTATATTATAAAGTTAATGTATTATTAAGTTTGGTCGTATCGATTCGTTTATATAATTTGAATGCATCTATTTAATTATCCAAAGCTTATATTTCAGGTTCCCAAAAGATCCATATATTAAAGATAAATGGATATCAGTCACTGGAAAAAAGAATTGGTTCCCGACAAACAATTGCAGAATTTGTTCTGTTCATTTTACAAATGAACAATTTAACTTGTCAACAAAAAGACGGTCTTTGAAAAAATCAGCTGTACCGACACTTGACATATGGCAATTTATTACGGTAAGAATAAAATAGTACATTTTGATACAAGTGCAGGAAGTTTGTCATTGCGACCGAGGCGAAATGCGCACGAGCCGTAGGCGAGTGTATTATGGAGCCGAGGGATGCAAAGACAAATCTGCACGTGTGTCAAACGAAGTTTTTCAATACACTTACGACTTGTGAAATAAAGAAAAAAAGAAAAAACGTTTAATCGTATCTCAAACATACAGTAGAAATATATACAGTAGTAATAGCATTCAAACCTGCTCTGAACAGTTTCTAATTTTGTGGGGGTCGTCCAGCGCCCGTGGGGGACGCCTCGAGCCTGATTCGATAAACTAAGTAAAAAAAAAGAAAATCACCGTTGACCGTGACGATAAGGAAGGAATAAAAAAGCCCTTGTTGTGATAAACTCAAAAAAGCACTTGGGTGATATACATGCTATATTGAACCTAATAGGAGTGCGATAAGAGGCAGTTTTCGAGTAAGTGTATTGAAAATGTATTTGTTATACCTACGGCCTATTAAGCTGGACCTTCCCGATCCCGACTCGAATATCGTCTACGTCAAGCATGGATTAAAGACTTGTTGTAACAGTCCGGACCAAGCCAAGTCGTCGACGGCGCGCTCTGTTCCCGCGCACCTCAAGGAGTTGTCAGCAACCATAGGGACTCTGTAAAAGGGTTGAAGCCTATTGGGGCCCAGGGTCTCTTTCTGACAGGAAGGCTTGGCCCCAGTGCGAAGGGCAAAGAAGGAACGGGGTGGGGTGTTTAGTCAGTACGAGTCTGACACTGTTTCCTGCTCCACCTAAGAGCGGGATTCGTCATTGGATGATGTTTGCCCAACATAAAAAAACCCTTCCACAAATTCGTATTTGCTAAATATCAGGTGGCTTGTTGTATCCTTCACCAGATGTCGTAAAAATATGACAAACAGCGGAAACATTTCTAAAAAATGTTGATATAGGAATTTTTCGTACATAAGTGGCCGTAACACAAGTACCTAATGCGAAAGTTAATAGGTTACTTCCAGGTAAGCGCGCTCCATCGTCGCTTTCCATCAGGTGAGATAGCGATCAAGCACGAACCTATAATCAATAAAAAAAAAGTTCATAGGGACTCTTTTATTTAACGATATTGCCTACCATCAAATCGGCGAATTTCCTGCGTCCAATCTCGTTACAGATTTGGTAAAGACAATAATTGAAAAATAAATAAATATTCTTTTTTTACACAAAATATTCAATAGTACTTGGGTTGCCATCCGTCCGGGTTTCCCCGGATTTGTCCTATTTTAGAGGGCATCCGGGGAGCGTCCGGGGAAGGTTTCATTTGTAGACCGAGTTTAAAAAAAAAATAGTTTTGTTAACATAATGAATGAATAGAAAAGGTGATTTATGACACTTTCCAACTGTTTTTTATTACATTGAATATGTTTAAAAGATCTTGTTGATATGTCTGGCTTTCGGGCTCTAAAATCCGGGGTTTTCACGCGTCTTGCCCTGTTTCCCAAATTTTAGAGATGGCAACCCTAAATAGTACACAGTAGTTAGACAATTCATATACAAAGGCGAGCTTAACTCAACAATGAGTTTATTCCCAGCATACTTAACTTAATATTCGCATACAATATTTATTAAACATTAAAAATAAGACTTTCCAAACGCCAGTTTCTTAACAAGTATGTTATATTTCAAGGGCAATAAATAAAATTTTACTTTTTTTATTACATTGCAGTTTTTATTGTGAATATCTATAAAAGGCATGCATACATACCAGCAGTTTTATTTAATTTAATTTATACCTCTCCATCTGTCTATTTATTAATGGTTTAAAATGATTTTATACTAAACTAGCTTTTGTCAGCGGCTTCGCCCGCGTACATAAAATATAGCCTATGTCACTTAGGAGTAAAGCAGCTTTCTATTGTTGCTAAAATTTTTCCAATCGGACCAGCAGTTCCAGAGATTACCTCCTACAAACAAAAAAACAAACTTTACCTCTTTATTATATTAGTGTAGATAAATAAAGATACTACCATCAAAATCTTATTTGTACGAATTGAATAAAATATCAGGTATCTATCGATATCGATAAATAAGTCAATATGCTACGTGGTGCAGCTTTGACTGAGTAGCAGCAGATATCGACCGATCACGCAAATGTCAACCATTTTAATAACTTTCTTAAGTTTATAATTGCGACCATTGAGAATACCGCCATCTATGGTCGAGTAGCGGAACTGACTCGTTAATCGAATCTAGTGTGACAATAGATTGTAAATACGTTCTGCCGCTAAAGCAAAATAAATCTTACGCCTATTGAGTCAGGGTTTATTTTTAAGTCAGTGATGTAGGCGAGTTTTGACAAAACATAAAAGTATCAATCAATCAAATTGTTTCTTTGTAGTGCAATATAATTAAGATTGTCAGTTTATTTGTGTGAATCTTCCACTGTTTTTTCTGTTTTGTGGTGTGCATTGTTCCCACGCGCCCCAAGGAGTTGTCAGCAAACCTTATAGACCCTGCAGAAGAGCCGAAGCCATTGGCCCCACGGATTACGGAACAGAAAATACACTGGAAATAGTAAGTAGGCGTGGCACTGGCCCCGCTACTACGAACTGCATTACGTACTTGCTGTTCACGCGCTCTCATTCGCAAACTAGACTGAGTCGTTATAAAATATACGTGAAATAATATTAAAATGCCTTATTGTGCAATACTGGAGTGCAAAAACCATAGTCGTACTAAAAGTCTAACTCATGGAGGTATATCATACCATCGGTAAGTATTATTTTCGTATTTATTTTAATAAAATGAAAAAATAAAATGTCGTCAAACATTGCACAAGATACACAAACAAAAATAATCCTTAATAAAATGCAAACAAAGTTGATTTTCTTCTCCCAGTTATATTAGCCTTTCTGGAAAATTCACTTTTCTTCCTATACTTTTGACGCTACTCAAATAGTGCGTGACTTATCGATAAAATCAATCGACTTGTATTACATTACCTTTTTAAAATAAAAGTATGGACTTAAGTACATATGATACGTACCTAAGTAATATAGTACAGATAAATAATAAGTTAATAAAATAAACATTTTAGGGTGATATTTGTGATGTAATTTCTTTTTGTTATGGATAGGTTCGCGTTTAACTTATAATCTCACCTGATGGTAAGCGATAGTATGACCAACGATGGAGCACGCTTATCTAGAAGTAATCTATTCACCGTAGACATAAATAGTACATCTAGTTAAAGAGTTAGGAATAACATAGGGCGTTTGAATTATATTTACATATTCTTATGTGTAGCAATGGACAATGACGATGATTTCAGTTGACATGATGATAATTAATAGATTTTATTTTCCTTCCGTAATACAATTTCAGTTTTCCTAATGATCCAATTTTTAAAGAGAAATGGATCAACTCAACTGGGAGATTAAGCTGGTTCCCTACAAAACACAGCACTATATGTTCGCAGCATTTTAAGGAAGTCGATTTTATTATAAAAAAATCTGGTAACAGATACTTAAAGGATAAAGCAGAACCAAGTATAAACGTGTTAAATCGTATTTTTCTGGTAAGTGATTGAACAGCATAAAGCTAAATTAAAATGACTCTTATGTCACCGCTTTTAGGGACGTAGAGCTGCGTTTTACATAATCCTGAATTTCCTTTACCATTATTAGTTTTATAATCTAGACATAGAACTTAATAAATTATACTACACTATTTCGTGAAAAATACAGGGTGTTTGGTGCATCGTTTGCCAAATTGATTTGGCCGACAGAGTAGACCTTTGGCTATATCTTCAGCCCCAATAAATCATTCCTTGCCACACCGGTTTTTTTTAAACACGTTTTTAAGTTTTATTCTGAAAAACACCGGATTTCAGCATTTAAGCTTACATAAATAAAAAAGTTATTAGTCTATCCAACAAAATTTATTTTTATATTTAAGTATACTGTGTCCCAGCAGTGGGAACATTAAAAGGCTGATGATGATGTGACCATTAAAGCAGAAATTCGTCTTCGAACTACAACTCGTCATAAGAGAAAGATGTCGCGCGTGTATGCGAATCAATGGCACCCAATTTGAGCAAGATTTGTGAGATTAGTACCTGCTTGTGAAATAAATGTTTAATTTTTTATTTCAAGTTTGAGGAAAGTTAATTCCCTTTGTAAAAAAATAAATAATGTGCGTAAAAATGAGATATCAATATCTACCTACTTAGAGCAAGTTACTTATTTTTTTACTTTAACTTCTTAGTGCATTTACCGTAATATCAAATATCAGACTTTTGTGATTTGAGTGCACATTTAGCCAATTAGTGAAGTCAATAAAAGGTTTTTTTTAGCATATTGCACACCGTTGGAAAGGGCATTAACTAGAGAACATTTTATAAAATTCGAAGATCTCCAACGCTTTTAGTTTTTTTTTAATAGATATTTAAAGTTGAGTTTTAAAATTATTTTGTCATATCCCATACACTTTGTAGGTTTTTTATAGAAAAACTACACGTTACTAGCAAGTAATTTTGGATTTCATAGAACCATACAACAGCACACTTAAATATAAAAATAAATTTTGTTGGATAGACTAATAACTTTTTTATTTATGTAAGCTTAAATGCTGAAATCCGGTGTTTTTCAGAATAAAACTTAAAAACGTGTTTAAAAAAAACCGGTGTGGCAAGGAATGATTTATTGGGGCTGAAGATATAGCCAAAGGTCTATTCTGTCGGCCAAATCATTTTGGCAAACGATGCACCAAACACCCTGTATATCTTAATTCATTATTTTTAGTAAATTAACACAATATACTGGGTGTCTTTGACATCGAGGCACAAACGAATACAACAAATCCAGTACATGATTCTGGCCCCCCAGTGATGGAATTAAATCTAAGGTATTCGTTTATGCGTCGATGTCAAAGACACTCCGTATAATATCGCGAGATTTTCATCATTTCTTTCAATTACCCTGAATGCAATATAAACAAAAAAATATTTAAAAAAATATTTCATGATTTAAATACTATTACACTACCGCATACAATACTTTTTTCGCATTATGTTTTTAAATACGTTTTCGTATTATCGATATTATTTTTATCGAATTAGGCTACATCACTTTTTGAGTAGCTAGCTGTCATTCGTGTCACTGATACGCCATTCAAATACCACCCTTATTTTTACGTAGTTACGGTTCATGCTGAACAATGCCATCTGGCGGCGAGTAGCGTTACTTCGTAGTCCAAGATGTATTTATTTCTTGTATTTGTCAATTTGATTTGTAGTACGTTGATATTAAAGTTGCATTTCGTATAATATTTTTTATTGCATTTCGCTAACGCCCATCTTTTTTATCGCCAATCATATCTTCTTGTTTGCTGTGAGAGTAAATTGTTTATGTATGAGTTAGGCGACATTCGTTTTGGTAGAAACATTGTCCAAAGCTACTTCCAGTGTATTTTCTGTTCCGTGGTTTTTTCTGTTTCGTGGTGGGCACTGTTCCGCGCGCCTCAAGGAGTTGTCAGCAAACCTTAGAGACCCTGCAGAAGGGCCGAAGCCAGCTGGGGCCAAGGGTTCGCGTCTGAAAGGAAGGCTTTGGCCCTGGTATATTATGGCTACGTAGAAATGGGGTAGGATGTTTAGTTAGTAAGACTAAGAGTCTGACACTGTTTCCCGCTGCGCCCTAAGGGCGGGATTCGACATTAGATGTTTTTACCTACCTACCATAAAAAAGTGAATTTGTACCGAAACCATGGGCGTAGCTACCGCCGTATCTGCCGTATCAATTATATTGGGCCCCCGCGGTACAGGGGCCCCGACTTAGGCAAAAATTCGCAACATGTTATCCACAACCGTCTCATAGGGCAGCTAAGCATCTGTAATAAAAATACATTTTTTTTATACGGGGCCCCCGAAGGACTTTTGATACGGGGCCCCTGTGGAACTAGCTACGCCACTGACCGAAACTGTAAATTTTTGCTGGCGTTTTTTTCCTGACGACTTTACTATACTTGACATACCTACATAAACAAGTTGTTATGACCTTCTAAGATAAATTTGCTTTAGTGAGATAAAACTAATGGGAGCATGCGATTACAAAACGCGTATTTTTTTATTACCTATTTAGTTATTTTTGTTTTTTATTGTACCTATGCGCCATACTCTCGCGCAAATAAACGTTTTTTCTTTCTTTTCTCTCTTTCAAAAACTGGTTAAACAAACGACATTACCTATTTCGTTTCATTCTCTCTATATGTTGCTATCAAAACAAATTATACAATATTTAGTTACTTTAAACTACCTAAGTAATAATTAAATAAGCAGTGCCTTCGTCCTCTCTTCTAGCTGCTGTGCCCGACAGGGTCCATCATTGTGACTACCTACCTATTGTTTATTTTCGTCGACGGCGCGCTCCGTTCCTGCGCGCCTTAAGGAGTTGTCAGCAAACCGTAGGAGCCCACAGGGTCGAAAAGTCGAAACACAGTAAATGAATATACAGTAAAACATCTTCATACAAAGCCCATGTCGGCACGCGATTTCACGCACACGCTAGCATAATATACGGTGGACTCGGGTGGCGGCAGTGCGGGCTGTGCAGCGCGACTGTGAGCAATCAATCTCGCCGGCGGCGGCCACTTAAATTACGAGTATCATGACTTCAAAAAGGGGAAAAAAATATTGTTGTGTTTTCGGGTGCCTTAATAATGATTTCGCAAACCCGGACTTATCATTCTTCACAGTTCCTACTCAACCAGAAATGTAAGTACCTACTTATACTTACTTAAATATTATTAGAAAATGTGGTATTGTATTGTTTATTTTAGTTTATTTGCTTTATTAAGAACGTGGCCGAGTCGCATTTTTCCATATAAATGTACCTATTCCCAAATTTACTTTCTGAATACTATGTTTAGAGCTAAAGTTTATTTTAAGAAGTCTAGTTTTACTATAAAACAGAGGATTGAGTATGAAACATCGTTTAGGTAAACGTATTTGTCGCGTATAGTGTAATAAGGGCAATTTCACAATCATTAATATTGCAAATTAATTACCTACTATTGAAATTATAATTTTTTCTATTGTCTGATGTGTTGTTCAATCCAAATATGGTGTCTTAATCATAATATTAACTTAACAAAATTATAGTAACATGTGACCGACTAACGCTTAGGGTTGCCACCACTTTTACTTTTAGCTAAATGGTTGCGTAGAATTTTATTTATAACCTTTATCGACGACAACAGCAACGCGAGGTGCATTTGAAATAATTGACGCTATCCGATTATATAAACAATTATTACACGTACCCATATAAACAATAATTATAATTTTATCTCAGAAGCTAATGAGGCTAAAAAGTTTTGCGGTCTTATTAAAGTAAGGTAACCTGTATTGAAAGAAAAATAATAGGTGATAAATATTTATTTACATGTTCTCGAAAATACATATGGAACTCTCTATTTATTTCACTTGACTAATTTGTTTAATTATTTCAGACGCTTACAGTGGCTACGGTTAATTGATCGCGAAGACTTATCTAACAAGTCAAAACATAATGAACGAATATGTGAAGTACATTTTAAAGCAGAAGACATTTTTATGAACTCTCATCGAAAACGATTAAAGAAGAATTGTTTACCGTGTTTACGTTTGCCTAAATTTAAAGAAGATAAAGGTACTCAAGTTGAAAAAACGTCAGTTACCACTTCAACCCAAATTGATCTTCCATCATGTTCTTCGTGCCAAACAGAGAAGATCAGTACATTAAGCAACACAGAAGTTCAAACTTTCAAACAGAATTTCAAACGGGCTGTGCACAAAGTCCTTAATGTAAGTACACCATAAACACAACTTGGTACATTAGGATGCTTAAAATTACTACGGTGATACAATGGGCGGTCTTATCGCTAAAAGCGATTTTTTAAAAACAATCTTTGGAGGATATGAATGGGTGCTCGGGTGTGGCGCGTCGTACCGGCCGGCACTTCTAGAGCGGTTTGTTGTGACGGGCTGGCAACGTCGCGCGGTCTGTCTCGCGACCGCAATAATTAGTTATTCGACTATCAACTTTATCTCTAGGACACAAAGTCGGTAATCGAAAAACGAATGCGTTTTACGACTTATTATCCGGGGATGTCGGTCTGCATCATTTGGTAGCCATGTTGTGACGTCACGTCATATTGTCAAATCGAAGAAATTAAGTACATAGAGTGAACAAAACAAGATGTTTGTTTTAAAATTATTTTTCAATACACTTACTCGAAAACTGCCACTTATCGCACTATGATTAGTAGAGACCGGATAATATGCATTTGCATATTTGCATATGCATTTGCATATTTATTCGATTTTCAAGGCTAATAGCATATTTTTACTAATATCTAGTGATGATGCATATTATTGCTATAATTTACAGTAGGTAGGTATTTTTCGAGCGTAGCGCACTCGGCAGCCGCGCGTATTTTGTTTTGGTAGGTACTCAAAAAATGAAAGAGACAAATGAAAACATTTTGAACAATAATCCAGGCTTTGAACATCTGTGTCAAATTGATAGCTTTATTAATGGACCGACGGATGTTTTGCCAGAAAATATAAGCGCTAACATAGCACCCAAGTTCAAATTCTGCCCAGTTACCTCAGTAGATGTGGAGCGATCATTTTCGACCTAAGTATAAAAATATTTTGAATGATCGAAGACATAATCTTACCACTGAACATTTGGAACAATACTTGATTGTTAATGTTTACAAAAATATTAAATAATGTCTACTGTATCGATTAACATCTATCAATGGATAGTTTTCTATAAATGTATGCTGATTTTTTTAAAAAAAATATAAAACTTAATAGTTTTTTTATTTTATCAAATAACAATAAATTAAAAAGATACATACATAATAAAGTAAAACATAAATAAGACAAGTATTTACTAACAAAATACTTAAATCTAAAGGAATAATGTTTACAAAACAAAAAAAACTCATTTAATGTTGCATATTCTGTCAGTTTTCGTGCATATTTTAGGCATTTTTCATGCATATTTGCATGCATATTTCAAGCTTTTTATGTTGCATATTATCCGGTCTCTATTTATCAAAATTCATACATAGGTGTCTGGCCCGAAATCTACCTTAGGGAGCACAGTCAGAACTAAAATTGCGATATCTACAACACCAGGATAGCGTTTTGGTAGCGGTTTTCAACCTTAAACGTGCTAAATTAGCCCCCGCTACACACCTGACAAATTATTTCTGACTTTCCTTAAGGGGTGGTTTTGTTTTAGGCACCTACCCTTATTTTTGGACTTTTTAATTTTTCAAAATTCAATAACATCTTTGTTTATTATTAGATTGCCATAGTTTTTTGTCAATCGGGTTTTCGCTGTACGAACCCAGGTTTCCCGGCGCTGAGCGCGAACCGAAACCCCTCTCGGTCGCTGAAAATCCGATTTTTCATCAAAAAATCCGGTTTTTTGACCATAATTCAAAATTTTTATATTGAACGTAGTGCTGTAACCGTTCTCGTGAGCTAGCCCGCGTCGAGACCTGTCTCCTGACACCTCGCACGCCCGCCTGCCTCACATAGAACGTCAAAAAATTCGAATTTTTATCAAAATTCATACATAGGTGTCTGGCCCGAAATCTACCTTAGGGAGCACAGTCAGAACTAAAATTGCGATATCTACAACACCAGGATAGCGTTTTGGTAGCGGTTTTCAACCTTAAACGTGCTAAATTAGCCCCCGCTACACACCTGACAAATTATTTCTGACTTTCCTTAAGGGGTGGTTTTGTTTTAGGCACCTACCCTTATTTTTGGACTTTTTAATTTTTCAAAATTCAATAACATCTTTGTTTATTATTAGATTGCCATAGTTTTTTGTCAATCGGGTTTTCGCTGTACGAACCCAGGTTTCCCGGCGCTGAGCGCGAACCGAAACCCCTCTCGGTCGCTGAAAATCCGATTTTTCATCAAAAAATCCGGTTTTTTGACCATAATTCAAAATTTTTATATTGAACGTAGTGCTGTAACCGTTCTCGTGAGCTAGCCCGCGTCGAGACCTGTCTCCTGACACCTCGCACGCCCGCCTGCCTCACATAGAACGTCAAAAAATTCGAATTTTTATCAATAGAGACCGGATAATATGCATTTGCATATTTGCATATGCATTTGCATATTTATTCGATTTTCAAGGCTAATAGCATATTTTTACTAATATCTAGTGATGATGCATATTATTGCTATAATTTACAGTAGGTAGGTATTTTTCGAGCGTAGCGCACTCGGCAGCCGCGCGTATTTTGTTTTGGTAGGTACTCAAAAAATGAAAGAGACAAATGAAAACATTTTGAACAATAATCCAGGCTTTGAACATCTGTGTCAAATTGATAGCTTTATTAATGGACCGACGGATGTTTTGCCAGAAAATATAAGCGCTAACATAGCACCCAAGTTCAAATTCTGCCCAGTTACCTCAGTAGATGTGGAGCGATCATTTTCGACCTAAGTATAAAAATATTTTGAATGATCGAAGACATAATCTTACCACTGAACATTTGGAACAATACTTGATTGTTAATGTTTACAAAAATATTAAATAATGTCTACTGTATCGATTAACATCTATCAATGGATAGTTTTCTATAAATGTATGCTGATTTTTTTAAAAAAAATATAAAACTTAATAGTTTTTTTATTTTATCAAATAACAATAAATTAAAAAGATACATACATAATAAAGTAAAACATAAATAAGACAAGTATTTACTAACAAAATACTTAAATCTAAAGGAATAATGTTTACAAAACAAAAAAAACTCATTTAATGTTGCATATTCTGTCAGTTTTCGTGCATATTTTAGGCATTTTTCATGCATATTTGCATGCATATTTCAAGCTTTTTATGTTGCATATTATCCGGTCTCTAATGATTAGGTTTAACATGACATATGTATATATCACCCGCGTGCTTTAGTTTCATTTATCATACCAAGGGCTTTTTTTTTCCTCTTTATTTATTTATGCTTATCGTCACGGTCAAGGGTGATAATCTACAGTAATATAATAAAGAGGTAAAATTTGTTTTTTTGTTTGTAGGAGCTAATGGTTCGATTGGAAAAATTGAAGCTATAATAGAAAGCTGCTTTACTCCTGAGTGACATAGGCTATAAATTATTTATATAACATGGATATTAACCGAGCTATCACAACTTTTGTCTCACAAATTTTCCGCGGACGAAGTCGCGGGCAGAAGCTAGTTTTTTTTAAAGCAAAAAGGCGTAGATTTTTAAGGTTTTAATAATTAATGAAAATTGTTGAAACTTTCCTATTCTTATTTGAACGTATAGTGCTAATTCATCTGATCAATTCATTTACGTTTCCCTAACTGGTCAAAATATAGGTACACCTGCTTCACGTGTTCACATTTAGTAATAGTACATTTTGATACAAGTGCAGGAAGTTTGTCATTGCGACCGAGGCGAAATGCGCACGAGCCGTAGGCGAGTGTGTTATGGAGCCGAGGAATGCAAAGACAAATCTGCACGCGTGTCAAACGACGTTTTTCAATACCTACACTTACAACTTGTGAAATAAAGAAAGAAAGAAAAAACGTTTAATCGTATCTCAAACATAGAGTAGAAATATATACAGTAGTAATAGCATTCAAATCTGCTCTGAACAGTTTCTAATTTTGTGGGGGTCGTCCAGCGCCCGTGGGAGACGCCTCGCGCCTGATTCGATAAACTAAGTAAAAAAAAAGAAAATCACTGTTGATCGTGACGATAAGGAAGGAATAAAAAAGCCCTTGTTGTGATAAACTCAAAAAAGCACTTGGGTGATATACATGCTATATTGAACCTAATAGGAGTGCGATAAGAGGCAGTTTTCGAGTAAGTATCTGTATTGAAAAAGTTGTTTGTCATCACATAGTATAAAACTAAGTTGCTTCGTGCCTATGTATGCTTAGATCTTTAAAAGTACGCTACGGATTTTGATGCGGTTTGTTTTAATAGATATAGTGATTCAAGAGGAAGGTTTATGTGTATAATAGGTACTTGCATAATACAATCAATATCAGTACCCGTGCGAAGCTGGGGCGGGTCGCTAGTAGGTACCATAAAAAAACATTATGGTAGGTACGCAATAAAGAATTGAGAATATAAAATCATAAAACACTACAAGGATAAAAAGTATATGTATAAACTGCTGCTAAATCGCGCTATGCGTGTTTTTTTTAATGAGTGACATGTTTTTGCCCGCGGTTTCGCTCACGTCAACTGATTACTCTACCCGACTCAACTCTACCTTACTGAAAAAAGTGGTACCTAGTATGGTAATACATCAACGTAAACATTTCTATAACTATGACACGCAATGCAATGTTATAAAGTATCCTTGGCTTGATTGGTATTGTGGCGAGCTGGCAACGTCGCTTGTTGATCACTGATAAATAACAAGATACACAATCAGCGGCAAAAAAGTGTCCTCATCGAAACCGCACCCACTCGCGCCGTGGGTGCGCTTTTTTATTTAGTAGCACTCGAACGCTCCGACGGTAAACATGCCTCAGTGCTCGTTTAAAAATTGCAAAAATCACACTTCAAGGGCGCTAAAAAAGGATGGAATTTCATATTTTCGGTAAGTAATAATATTATCATTACATAATTGTCACCATTGTATTATTATTTCATTAAGAAATCACCGTAAAAACCCTTTAAAAATTAAATTGTATTTAAAAACCGGTGTTATAATGCACCTCTATTATAAAGACACTTATACTAAACGTATAAATCATTCTCTCGTATGACCACTTAAGTTGTTCGGTTTATGTGGATTGATTCTGTTCCGTACAGTAGAGACGCTGTTGTTTAAAATTTTTTTATTATTCTTTTCTTATGTTTGTATTTTTTTTTTGTGCTTAATTATATTTCTTTACTGTATTTATTGAAGTAATAGTAAAATTTTATGGATTTCATTTTGGCTACCTACATAAAAATAATTGATAAAAGGAATTGTAATTTTATTTTGTTTTTTTAGCTTTCCTCGTAATCCAGTGCAGTGTGGAAAATGGATAACAATAATAGCAAGACAAAGATCCGAAGAATTCTTCAAGCCGACTCAAGGAAGCGTAGTATGTTCGAAGCATTTTTTAGAAACGGATAAATATGTGACTGAAAAGGGTGTCGCAAGGCTACTTAAAACCGCAGTACCTCAAACAGTATGTACAATTTTTGTATACAATTGAATTAAGTTAGGTATGAATGCATAACCTAATTATTTAGATGAATTATTGATTATGTTTTGTTTATTGGAAACAATTTATCACGAAATAGATGAAACGAAAGAAGTCGAGTTAAAAAAAAACAATCAATTGGACAAAGTCCACAATTAAGTAACAGTACCTATATTTTTATTTCCTAATAGGTTTGGCGTTTTGTGTTCATCATTTAAAAAAATAATTAAAATTACGTGTTGTTTTTGGTAATTTTGATTAGTCGCCCTTTGTTAAAAAAATAATTTTGATCTCCAAGTAATTATATAAAATAGTGTAGCTACAATGAAAATTATCACATATATCTATCTTATATTTTACTAGCGACCCGCCCCAGCTTCACTCGGGTGCATTACTTATATATATTACGGATGTATTATACTTATAAACCTTCCTTTTGAATCACTTTATCTATTAGAAAACATTCCAATATTAAGTGGTAACAATGCAATCTCTAACCTGAATGTTACTTACATATAGGCTTGCCAGATGTCCGGCTTTAGCCGGACATGTTTGGCTTTTTGCGGTCGCGTCCGGCCAAATATGTACGTGTTCGGCCTGTCCGGCTTTTGTCAGGCTTTTTGTCAGAGTGGCGATTCCTACGATGATGGGCGGACGAGCGGCCGACCCGAGCGGACAAGGGCGAGCAAACTGTCTTCCGGCCTGCGCATCGCACACTCCATCTTCGATCTCATCCTCACTTTACATCACGTATAAATACTTTTTTCAACAGCCCAGCTGTAAAAACATTGTTCGGCCGTAAAAAAAAACATGTCCGGCTTTTAGGCCAAAAAGTCCTGCCTTATATAGTGCGCAGTCCGGCCTTTGCATTCTACGGCCTGGCAACCCTACTTACATAGGATATCGTGCAGAAAATGAGGTAGAGATCATAGAGTCCAGTAATAACATTGAGGATATAAATATTCAAGAAAACTGTGATATTTTATCGTTAGAGCTCAATGATTATGAATGCAGATACGAATATATTGATCAAATCGTAGGATATATAGCTGGAAATGTGGTACGCCATTTGGTAAAGGTCTCTGCACACAGCGGGCGCGGCGCGGCTGGACGTGACGGCGACGCGACGCTGAGCAGTTGTAATGTATTAGATATTACGGACGACGCCACACAGAGCCGTCCCGCTCGACGCGACGGTAACCTCGGATCTGTATGGCGTCGTCGCGTCGCCGTCCGGTCTCGCCGCGCCGCGCCCGCTGTGTGCAGAGACCTTAAAAGTATAAAGTGAGATGGATGTGTAAATAATCTACTAGCTAAAGATAGGCTCTTTTTTCACAAACTCATAGATATAAAAAACCTTGGTGGACTATTTTACTCATCTTGAAATACAACAACATGAAATACATCTAGTATTTCACGTTTGTAAAAAAACCGAATTTGCAATAAGGCACATACATACGTGTACTAACAAGAAATTTGATATTTCCAAAATAAGTACTAAGGTACTTTCATCATTTTTAGGTGTTGATTTCAACCAAGTGTCACTACATTAATCATAGTATTATGACAATAAAATGTATTGTCGAACGATATTTAAAAATAAGATTGCATTATATAGGAAAAAAAGATACTGAAAAAAATTAAAATGTTTCTAAAAGACGATTGTTTAATAAACTCTCTTTATTTCAAGGAAATTAATTTTACTTTTCATAAGTATATATATTTTTTAATAATTCTACATTTTTAAAATTATATTAGCTTTAAGTATATTTTTTTTCTGGTGGTAAAATCATTATCATGTCATCCGATGGATGCGAGACGCACGGGACCGGTCGTTGTGGCGACGCTTGAGGGAGGCCTTTCTCCAACAGTGGACGTCTTACAGCTAAAATGATGATGATGATGAATGATGATGTTAATTATGTATATTTTAGATACGAATATTTGATCCAACTAAATATCAGATTTAGACATAAGAAAATGAAATAATAAATAATGATAACTGTCCTTATTAGTTTCGTTCTTAATAAATGTCCTAGCAAAACCAATTAGAAAAGAATTTAAAAAATATTTTTAAGTTAAGAAAAAATAATTATGAACTAACAAAATATTCTTCACAAAAGTCCGCAAGTCCGCCTTTGTACCTTTGTGTTGCATGAAGTTCTAATAAATAAATAAATAATCAAACATTTCGACTCCAACCATTCTTTGTCCTAGCGGCGAATCTTGGTCATTAAATTTTATTACTTTTATTAGTCACTTTGTAAATACGACTTAGTGTTATGTTAGTAAGGTTGAATTTGTTATGATCTTCGTCGATCAAGAGCTTGGGTCGTAAAAAATGTTTAGGTTTTGTACAGAACTTTGTGAATACAACTCTATGACTTGGTATTAAAGTTTAATTTACATTGATATAAATAGTTGATACGACAGATGGGCTTTGGTGAATCTTAAAAAGAAGGATAAAATGCGTCCGGTCCCAATGATACACCTTCTTAATAAAACCTTAATTAATTGCAACAAGGTTTATATTAATGGTTTATAATTTACTAGCTTTTGCCCGCAGCTTCGCCCGCGTACATAAAATATAGCCTATGTCACTCAGGAGTAAAGCAGCTTTCTATTGTTGCTTAAATTTTTCCAATCGCACCAGTAGTTCCAGAGATTACCCCCTACAAACAAAAAAACAAAAAAAACAAACTTTACCTCTTTATTATATTAGTGTAGATTAGTGTAGATTAATTTCTTTTCATTACTCATACTCTGAAAGTAGGTGTAAAGTTGCCTGCGGACAGGGTTGGAAGAAGTACTTTTACTCCCTAGGGAGTTTTACTTTACAACTGACAGTTGTTTTTTTAATATTTCGACAGCAAATATTTAAAAAAAAAACTAGTTCTATTTTGACATTTCTATATTTCTATTGAACCGTGTCCCGAAACTTTATACCGAATTAAAATGACATAGAGATAGAAATAATTTAAGAATACTTTTTTTTAATGACTTTATTAATTTACTTTCAATTATTTCATTGAAACTAATATATATTTGAGAAAAAAATTGACCAGACCCATTTTTACAATGACAAAATGAAAAATATTGACTGAAAAGCCAGGGAGCCGAACACTGTAAAAAAGGATTGGCGGGTAAATGGTAGACTGTCTATAATCTGTGGCCGATTTGATCTTCCTTTTTTTTCGAGGTGTATAGTTTTGTTTATATTTTGCTAAATCTCTGTTACAAGAAATTTTTATTAACACGATAAGTTCATCAGCTTCAGTTATAAATTTAACGCAAGATTCTTAAGAGGAGAAAACCGCTTACCGCCTAAATCAAAAGAAATATACCTACCTAAAAACATACCTTTGACGACGACTCAGGTTTTTATTATTTTTATTTTCCTCGTATTCGTAATGAAAAGCACAGTGTTTACCTCGGGTTCAAAAGTTATTTAGTCCCTTGAACTATTAGCGACCTCGCTGTCGCTCGGTCGCCAAGAAATTTCTCGGGACTAAATAACTTTCTTTCATCCCTCGTATAACAATGTACTATTTAGCAGCGGCCTTTTTCTTAGATCCCTTGGGCCTGCCTCGCCCTCTTTTCGCTACTGGAGTTTTATTCATCATCCGATGACTTTGTAGATTCCTTAGTCCTGGTGGCTACAGGCGGTCTCCCCCTTTTCTTAGTATCACTCTTGGCCTCCTGATAAAACAAATCATACCCAAATTATTATAATTTAGCATTTCAATGGCACAAGGACATAAATAAAAAAAAATACTGACTGATTGTGTTCCATTGGCTTTAGGTCTACCGCGTCCTTTCTTCTCTACAATTGTAGATCCGTCATCAGACATTGTCGGTTATTTATAAGCTGCTATCGAGACAAAAAATCTGAAACAAATAACAAGAACATTATTATTCTGTTCCACACACAAAAAAAAAATGAATAGCCCAACTCCATTACGTGCTTCATTAATATTTATGATGTGACGCCACTACATAAATCGAACATTGAACAAACTACAAACTCTTTCACTATTAATATCCGAAAATAGATTAAACTCGATCATATAAGAAAACAAATGAAGAAAATGTCAACAATTAAGTATTTTAAAACCTTGTTGCAATTAATTAAGGTTTTATTAAGAAGGTGTATCATTGGGACCGGACGCATTTTATCCTTCTTTTTTATATTCAAACATAATAGTCAAACAAACATTCCTAAAGTAGTAAAACAAACAGGAACCACATTATCATCTTCATGCATATTGTCAGGTCAGAAATTTTACGTAGAAAAAGTTCATCAATTTTATAACGAGGATAATATAGTACCTACTGTTAGTGCTGCTAAAAAAGAGTTTGTGACAAAAAATAACGTAAACATGCAAAAACGGTATCTGAATGCTCCACTTAAACCCTTTATCAAAAATGCACAACATTGTAACTTTCGCATTTATAATATTAGTAAGATGGTGACAGCCACGGAACAGATAAAGAAGGTTAGAGGGGCCTGGTGGGCGGGGCACGCGCGCCGCGGTCGTGAGCAAATGCTCACTAACAACCGAAGTTTACTTTACCGGCCAGCAGTCACGCTCTTGTTTTGACAGCGAAATATTAAATTATGCCGTCTTGCGCTATTATAACGTGTCGGAAAAGAAGCCAGGTGTGTAGTGTAGCACGAGAAGGGATTTCTTTCCACCGGTAAGTCCAAAAACATTAAAATACTTGTGATATTTGTAATTATAACATTAACATTATGAAGTTTGTAGACAAAAATGATATAATCGCAATCAGACGAATAGTTATGCATTGCTTGCAATAGATGGGTACCATTTTGCATTACTTGAGCGATCGCGCAATGTATTACGTTCACTTCGAGAGTCCCGAGACGACCAGTATTAAGTGTATAATCTATGGTCCCGAGGATTCATTTCCAGGAAATCTAGGCATCGATAGTGCTGTGCCAATTTGTAAACAATGTCGATTATTACTATGATACAGTTGATTATTATCAATAGTACACTTTATGACTAAAATAATATTATTTATTACGTCCAATTAGTAACATAGATTTTGAGTGAGGTTTTTGTATTTAAAAAATATTTTTTCAATTGAAACTGACATAATGATTTAATACGTTTTAGGTTTCCAACAGATCCACCTATAAGAAAACTGTGGATTGAGACAACTGGTAGAATTGATTGGATCCCCACTAAATGTAGCACAATTTGTTCGCAACATTTCGATGATGATAATTACATAACAACAAAGTCAGGGAAAAAGAACTTAAAATCAGGCGCTTATCCGCACAAATATATCGCTATATGTTGTTCAGTAAGTAAACTGATTTTGTCCTAGCAAATTTCATTTTAGTCTCGTTAAATCAGTTTTTTGTCTAAAAATGGCAATATCTGAATTATCTTCCGTAAATTTGATTTTATAACACTTATGGTTGAAAATAAGGAAATTGAAAATTATGCCTTTTTTATTACGTTTTTTATATTTCTTTGATGACTGCTAATAAACAATTTTTTTTACAGTCATCACTACCTTGTGCCAGTGACACCGTAACAAAAATTCCATCTACCCCCGACATAACTCAGGGTGCATCTAACGTAGAAGAAGAAACATGTCATAACACGGTAATAAAGTTTTGCATTTTTTTTTTAGGTACATTAATAGCAAGTGTACAATAGTCACGTTTTTTTTTTATTATAGTGGACTGTGGATGACCACAAACCAACTGACTGGCCTGTCAGTCTAGTAGTTAGTGACCCTGACTGCTATGCGGGAGGTCGTGGGCTCAATTCCCACCCAGGACAAATGTTTGTGTGATGAGCACGATCATTTGTTCGGTGTCTGGGTGTAATTTATCTATAATATGTATATATTTAGAAAATATATAAGTATGTTTATCAGTTGTCTAGTACCCATAGCACAAGCTCTGCTTAGCTTGGGACTAGATGACGTTGTGTCATAGTTGTGGACATATATATATTAACTCCATCTACACCACGAAGAGATAGGTCCATAAAACCACGAAGCATTCAGGTAAAAAATTATGCTGTGATAAATTACACATACAATGTTGACATCTATGTAATGGTTTTTTTATGCTTAATCCCCGTCCATGGGCGGAGCAGGGAGACGGTGTCAGACTCTTACTGACTAAAAAATCGAGCCCATTCCTTCGTTGCCTATAGCACCGGGACAAAGGCTTCCGTTAAGAATCAGCCCCAGCCCCGGTAGGCTTCGACCCTAAAGGGCCCCTATCGATTGCTGACAACTCCTTGAGGCGCGCGGTAATGGGGCGCGCCGTTGACTACTTGGGCTCGGTCCAGACGGATTCTGAACGATCGGACAGCGAGCTGCCCATAGCTCGCCGTTCGAAAGCCCGCGCCTACGGTGGCAATAAAACAGGATTGGTTTCCCGGCAATAGCCGCGGCGACGGTCACGCATGAGGCGCAGATGCCGTTGCCTTAGGCGGTCGGCCTCCTTTGCTAGCATTACTGCTTCGCAGAAGGAGGCGACCGCCTGCCACCCCTCCTCGCTCCAGACCATGGCTTGAACCAGGGCCCGGCGCGAAAACATCTATGTAATGTGAATCTTTTTTACTTAATTTAGTTATGATAACTCGATAACGGCTGCATCGATTTTAATGATATTTTGTTTTATTCATCCGCTAAGAAAGGATTTCACGAAATTCCAAAGGAAACGGGGTAAAAATGGGATACGCGTGCAAAGTTGTCAACAAAAGCTAGTAAATCACATAATACGCTCAACCTCATATCTGAAGACGTGGATATATATTATTGTACTCTGAGTGAATTCACTAAGATCGCACTTTTTAAAATTTGTTACGGTTAGGTTTGTTATAATAATAGTTTTGTTAAATTAAAAATTTGTAGTCCTAAGAAACCTCAATATCGATTTGGAGTAGTCTGTAAGGATATTTTTGGGAATAAATAAATAAATAATTCGCAAAAAACCCTACCTAAATAATAATCATTTTAATATTGAATGTGCTAACACAGTTACAAAAAAGTACACCGAAAACCTTCGAAATATTAACAAGCATATGTTAACAGTAACGCATGATACGAAAAGAGTTTTGAGTTTACACGTAGATGGATGGAGAGGAAGAGGGAGGCCGAAGAAGAGATGGATAGATTGTGTGAGAAGTGATATGAAAGAAAAGGGAGTTAGTTATAGTATGACGGGTGACAGAACAGAGTGGAAGAAAAAAAACATGTTGCGCCGACCCCAAGTAATATAGGATAAGGGTAGGATGATGATGATGATGATGACGTAAGTCAAACACAGTGATTGCATTAGTGTGACAACCAATAGCAAATTTACGATCTAAGTGCGTGTTGTTTATTTGTGTGCGTAATCGGCTTAGGCATTGGTCTCTTGTATGTGGTGATATTAAAGAGTGGGAGACAACGGCGACGCGCGTTCTGATACAAATCAGGAACTATTTCCTTTCTAACCTTCTTTATGCTGTTCTGTGGTGACAGCCCTGAATGATTCCACTCAAAGGTATTTAATTTTCAAAACGCCTACTTAACTTTGCCTACCTTCTAAAAAAAAAAGAAAATTGTTTTTGATTTTAGGACATTGTTTAACTAATATACTACCTAATCCAATACTCTATGGGTACGAAATCGGCTTATTTAAAAACTAGCGACCCGCCCCAGCTTCGCGCGGGTGCAAAGGTGATATATTATACCTATAAACCTTCCTCTGGAATCACTCTATCTATTAAAAAAAAACCACATCAAAATCCGTTGCGAACTTAAAGATCTAAGCATACATAGGGGTAAGCAACTTTATTTTATACTATGTAATGATAATGATATTTAATTTACAGCAACATTTTTGCCTAGGCAACGTAGAGGAAATGCCATTTACTTTGCCTGCCTTTTGCAAAGCTTATTTCTCAAAAAATATGAGGTGTAGACTGTAATGAGTTGTTTTACTAAAATCACTAAGTTCCGATTTATATTTTCTTTTTACAAGTCATGCATTTTCCTACTCACGTCAAAGTAATTTTAATAAACCTCAAAATCCGTGTAAAGTTAGGGCATTTTACGGTATCTATTTTTAAATTTATTTTTGCTTCAAACAGTCATAATAGTAAAAGAAAAAAGTAAGTTCTTAATTCTAATTGTTCCTTTACAAAAGACCTTTAGGGCCCACAAAACTGGTAGAAAAATTCAATATAATTTGTAAATTCTATTATCTACCGCGTGGTGCGGCCGCCGGCCAGCACCGCGGCACGTCCGTCGCGCTGGTGGAGTAGTATGTTGTTGTGGCGAGCTGGCAACGTCGCGCGATGACTGAGAGCATAGAAATATAAAAGAAAAACAGGAGAAGTGGCAAGTGGGCGTGTTCGTGTAGACCGCGACTTGCTCAATAAGCGCACTTTCCGGCAAACGGCCGTCGCGTCGTGCGGCACTCAGTTGTAAACTAGTGAGACTCGCAGTACGTGCTCATAAAATATTTAAAATGCCGTGTTGTTCAGTGCTTTCTTGCAAGAACCGAAGTGATAAGAGTAACCTGGAGATTAACGGAGTCTCTTACCATATGTAAGTATAAGTTTAATACTATATTTGTCTTTAAAATCAGTAAAAACAACAATTCTTATAATGTCCTTGGCTGTTACTACGTTATTTTTTATTGTGCTACGTTATTACTTGTGCAGTAAATACGTTGCTCTTTAACCACTACTTAATGTTGACGCTCAGTAACTAGACCAGCAATGTAATAGGAACATAACGATACTTTATCAATGCGGCGTGTTTCATAGTACGGCCGCCCTCAGCTTCTGCTAGCTAGTGATGCACTAATGCACAGCAGATCCATTAATGTCGACTTATCGATAACAACACAATATTGATTGGTCGGGTATCCCATGTGAAATTATATACCTATGTATTTGTATTTACATGTTTAGGTTATTTTACAGAGTTGTAGAGAAATAATTATGTAAGTAACTATCATAAAGTGAGTTGGTTAAATTGTAAGTTAAAAGTCAGTGGACTATTTCTTGGTGTCTGTGTTATGCCTTACCTTTTTGTTATTTCCTTATTTTTTCTAGAAGGCATTAAAAGCTTCAGATGTGCTTAATAATGGGCATGATTCAGAATTAACTGACTTTTGCTTAAAATAAGACAACATGTATTATCTCTTTATTTTTTATTTATGGATGTGTGTTGTATTTCATATAATATGTATTTAATATGCTCTACTACGTTCTTTTACAAAAGGTTTTAACATGGCGTGGATAAGCTAGAACTAAGCTTAGGTAAAAATGACAATTAAAAAATTGTTTATGGTTTCAGATTCCCGAAAGATCCAGTTTTAAAAAGTAAATGGATTGATGCTACTAGAAGGCCACCTAATTGGTTCCCTACGAAAAATAATACAATATGCTCAAGACATTTTAAACCCGAAATGTTTCAGCCTACAAAAAAAAAACGCAGGCTTTTTGAATGGGCAATCCCTAGTTTAAGACTAGACCGTATTTTTGCAGAAGTGAGATAAAGTTTTTCTTTTGTTTTTTAAACATATCTTTATCATGGAATAATTCTTAATATTATTGAACTTTTTAGGATTGGAAAGAACCAGGATTAGGCTCACCAGCCGTATCACCAGGACCTTCTGATGTAAAGTGTCAAGTAAGTAAACATTATGTTTTATTTGACCTATCACTTTGATAATAAAAATTGAGAATAAAATTATAACTGACTCTAGCTACAGCCCTTGTTTAATTTAAATGAAAACAATTATTACATTGTATATTCTATAATTGTTTAACCCTACATTACTACTCATGTTGCGACGTACAAAGAAACTACTCATACGCCTGCGAGGCGCATCATATTTATTAATGATTTTGTTAAAAACCTATAAGTATGATTGATATGTTTTGACTGTTTATGTAATTGTGTAGATTACTAAAAAAAGAAAAACACAATTTTAATTAATACTTATATATTTTTATTATAAAATCTTTAATCAAATAAATCTTAGAAACTAATTTTAGGAACTTAGGCCACGTAACTCATTAAAAATAAAAAAATAAAAACTTAAAGTAAACAATTTTCTTGAAAAATTGTAAATTATGAAGTAATCAACTAAAAAAAACTAGCAATGTAACAAAAAAAATATTTTAGATGCATCCGATACATACATGAACTTGATGTTCGCCGCCGATAGATTTTTGGCACCTGGCGCACGTCATTTTGGACATCTTCTTCTTTTTAGATGTACAATAAGAGCAATATCTTCTTTTTTTGGCGGTGGTGGACCCTCATTTTCTTCAGAACAGTCATCGGAAGGTTTTTTTAGGATTACTTCAATTATATCCCGGATTTGCGCTCTTCCCAAATATTCTTCTAGCCAATTAGCTATAATATCATCCATAGCTCTTCTATTACTAGCCATGATGTTGAAGATTCAAGACGTACCTAAAAAAAGATAAAACACACTGGTAGTAACTAATAATGAACAAAAAAACACTAACAAAATAATTTGATTAATAGCATAAAACTTACATACAAACTACTCATACGTCTTTGGAGCGCCAAGGGTAGTAATATCAAAAAAACTATTACACTTACCGTAACGCAAACACCGTCCTGCGACACGTGCTGGCGATGACTGAGATGTCCTTGAACGTGAATGCCGTACGCGCAAAGGATAAAAAGAGAAAGCAATATATCAAAAACGCGGGCGCCTCTGCGACGTAGAGTAGTAATCTAGGGTTAACATTATACGATCGTAGCTACAGCAAGAGTTGAATCATTTGGATTTTTATTGTTTTATTATTAATATAATATTATTTTCTGGACATATTGATTTTTATTTCATTTATTTTTTGGGACCCAAAAAAAAATTGCACAAAAAAAATCGATAACTTTTCTATTTAGTCAATCACTAGCGTAAATGTAAAATAAATTGCTTTTGCACAGCACATCGACGTATGTTTGGTGCAAATGTGTGCTCAATTTCTTCGGTGAATGGAAAATATACACTGTGTGACAGCTATAAAGTTTAAAATTCACTGTATATTATGATCCGATTTATGAATTGCGGATGTGTGCGCGAATGTGTAAGTATATTTGCAAACGTGCGAGTGAACGTAGAAGTGGGGATGACTGCAGACAGCGGGTTCCCGTACATTTTTGACAACTCAACATATTATTCTATGACTGAGAGAGTGCGATTCTTGTTGTCATGCGTCATGGCACGTCTGTTGCGGTCTGGCAACGTTGCGGTTTTTTTAAATATTTTGTACTAGCTTTTGCCCGCGACTTCGTCCGCGGAAAATTTGTGAGACAAAAGTTGTGATAGCTCGGTCAATATCTATGTTATATAAATAATTTATAGCCTATGTCACTCAGGAGTAAAGCAGCTTTCTATTATAGTTTCAATTTTTCCAATCGAACCATTAGTTCCAGAGATTACCTCCTACAAACAAAAAAATAAAAAAACAAAAAAACTAACTTTACCTCTTTATTATATTAGTGTAGATGTAGATGTAGATTTAGAATTACTTCCATAGCGCGGTGTGAAGCGATTAAAAATACTAATGATAATAAAATCAAAGGACACAGTTTTGTTATCTATACTAATATTATAAAGCTGAAGAGTTTGTTTGTTTGTTTGTTTGTTTGTTTGTTTGTTTGTTTGTTTGTTTGAACGCGCTAATCTCAGGAACTACTGGTTCGAATTGAAAAATTCTTTTTGTGTTGAATAGATCATTTATTGAGAAAGGCTTTAGGCTATATAACATCACGCTGCGACTAATAGAAGCGAAGAAATAACGGAAAATGTGGAAAAAACGGGGAAAATTATTCATCTTTGAGGGCTTCCGTTGCGTGCGCTGCCAAAACGGTTTAAGATACCAAAAAAATATGTATGAAAGAATTATTCCTCTTAAAATTATCTAAAAAAATGTCCGCGACAGTATATGTCTATCTTTTAAGGTTAACTTACTAGAACTGTTTTTATGCGAATCAAATTTAGCCAATTTTTACCGATTATTTGTTAGAGTTCTATCAACATAATAATATAATCTTTATCCAAATAAATGTGTTGTTGATTAAGAGTATGTAATTGTAAACAAAATTGTCTTTGACATCATTTAATTTCAATGAACATCTTAGAAGATATTACAATTTTAAAATAACTCCGATATAAAATTCACACGCGATGCATGATGTGCTAAACTTGACGCTGTGCCTGGCCGGCGGGCGAGGAGAGGGCTTGCTTGCGGGTGGCACGGATGGGTTTTTTTTATGGTAGGTAAAAATCATCCAATGACGGATCCCGCTCTTGGGTGGAGCGGGAAGCAGTGTCAGACTCTTACTGACTAAACAACCTACCCCGTTTCTCCCTTGCCTTATTCCCAGAGCCCTGGTATAACGCTTTCGCACCAACCCTCGGCTGCAGAAGGCTTCGACCCTGAAGGGCCCCACAGTTTGCTGACAACACCTTGAGGCGCACGGTAGCAGTGCACGCCGTCGACGACTGGGTCTCGGTCTGGAATGTTACCAGACAACCGGACGGCGAACTACCCATTGCTCACCGTCCGCAAGCCAGCATCTACGGTGGCCGGATATCGGCGGGATCGCGGCGGCGATGGCTACGGCGAGGGCACTGTTGCTCTTGCCTTATGCGGTCGGCCTCCTCCTTTACGAGCATTACTGCTTCGCAGAAGGAGGCGACCGCTTGCCATTCTTATTCGCTGCTGACCATGACCTGAACCAAGGCCCGGCGCGAGAGGTCGAAGCCGCCGATCACCCCCATGGACACGGCGATGCTCTTCTCAAACGGGGCGCACCTCCACCGTGTGCTCCACCGTGTCCTTCGGGCTGGCCACACAGTGGCGACACCCGGGCGTCTCTTCCGCACGAATCCGGCGCAGGAATCTCCTGAACTTTCCATGTCCGGTGAGAAATTGCGTCATGCGTAAGGTGAGGACGCCGTGATGTCTATCCAACCACGCCTCAAAGAGGGGACTTACCGCCGAGATTATGGCGTGTCCAAGGGGGTGTGTAGCTCTATAAAGTACTTTTAGACAATTATGTTCTTTTAAAAACTAAATTGTCTAAAATAATAACGGAAATTGACACGGGCAAAGTCGTGAGTAACAGCTATAATTTATAAAGCTGAGGAGGTTGTTTGCAAAAATAAATATGATGCCCAAAATAACTATTCCACGCGGACGAAGTCGCGGGCACAGCTAGTACATGATATTTGTTTTTGCAAATAGGTTTTTCACAACACAAGTAATTTTTTTTTTGTCAGTTTAATCTATATGAGTCCGGTGTTTCTGTTAGAGTTATTGGGTTGCCAAAGGAAACACGGGGTTAAGAATTTCAATAATAATTATTTATTATTTTTTTCTTTATATAATGGAAGGTGTTTCAGTAATATTACGTGAGACGTGTGCTCCTGAGCAAGGCTAGTGGAATACAGTAACTGTAACCATACTAGGGATTTCAGTCAAGTGGCGACAAGGGCTCAGACCAATTAAGGCGCTGTAAGCAGCAAATCTTTAGGTATTTCCGGGCGGTGCATCGCTGCGAACAAATAAGGTTGAAAATGGCTATGCGTTTGATTTTAGTTGAATCTCGTGTCCGCTAATATGAAGGAATTTTCGCAGTTTTTTATTACCTATTTAAAAAGAAAGTACAACGATTTGTTAAAATATTTTTACATTTCTCTTTAGTTGGTTAAATTTCCATTTTGGTAGGTACAAATAAATTAGTAGTTATCACTCAAAATACTGAGTATTTCGAGACGAAAAATTACGAAAACAATTTTACTTTCTTGCGATTTTTATACTCAAAATGCTGAATTATTTTTAGAAAATGTTTTTGCTTATGTCTTTTACTTATAGTATATTAGATTATACACTGTATTTTTTTGGTGTTAGTACTGTGTAGCAATACGGCTAACTTCGCAACGAAAAAGAGGACGTTTTTACGGTGCCCGCTATAGGTAGGGTGGCCATCTCTAAATTTTAGAAAACAGGACAAGCCCGGATTTTAGAGTCCAAAAGCCGGACATATCAACAAGATCTTTTAACATATTTAAATGTAATAAAATTAAACAACAAAACAGATCATTTTTAAAGTTTAGACCTACAGCAATGTAGGTTACATTATTAACATTTTAAAACAAAATAATCAATCCTATACTATTTACCTTTACTAAATTTTCATCAACTTAAAGTTTTGATCAATAACCATATTTTAAATAGTTTTTACTCAATGAAAACAATCATAACTTTAACTACACAAATAAAAAGCAATTATTGCACTCAAAATTATGTACACGATTTGTCTATCTAGCTATTGAAGTGTTTTCCTCAGCCTCCTGCCTTTTTACTTTTCAGTTTTTTGGTGTTTATAATTTTTTCCGATAGCTTTTAGAATATATTCCCTTTTTAAAAATCATCATTACATAGTAAAAAACAAAGTCGAATGTTCCTATGTATGCTTAAATCTTTAAAACTGCTCAACGGATTTGGATACGGTTTTTTTAATAGATAGAGTGATTCAAGAGGAAGGTTTATGTGCATAATACATGCATAAATATATTCAATATCAGTCTCCGTGCGAAGCTGGGGCGGGTCGCTAGTAATTTATAAAAATCAGTGCAGCTGTAGGTATTCTTGGAAATTGAATTTAATTTTAATTACACTGCGTTACAAATGAAAAAAAAAAAAATGAGTACCCGCTTTGAAATGTCATGTTTTCTTATGAATACTTATAGTTTATTAAAAATACATACAAAATTTCCATTCATCACGTCTCATTTTTCTTCCATAAGAATGTGCCAAATTTTACTAAAAATTTAAATGCTAAAACATATTTTAAAGAAAATTAGTTAAATCAACCAAATTTTTTCACATTAACCAAGTTTAATTTTATCATTAAGGTTAAAAAAAAAAACATTATTAAAAGTTTTAACACAAAAGATCGCAAAACTTTAACTTTTTCTTTTGTGCTTTGAATGATCTTCTCGTTTTAAACGCCAGCAGTAATTGCCTAGCATAGTTGTGTCCCAACGCCCTTGAAATCGTTCTTCAAGCTTCTTTACATCCTGGTGGAACTTCTCACCTTGCTCATCACTGACTGCACCAAGATTAGATGGGAGAAAAGAAAAGTGAGAATGAAGGAAGTGAATTTTTAACGAAATTCTGCTACCTAACTTTTAATATGCTTCTAACATGTCGTCAACCAGCTTTTTCGCCCCTGCGGTTTCCTAAAGACCCTTTAATAACTGCTTTCAGCGATAACCAGGCATCAAGTTTCTTGTCAGTAAGCTTTTTTCAAAATTTGGGTCTTTCATCAATGTGGTAATAGAAAAAATAATTTGGCATGTACCTCGAAAACTAGACGTGATAGATACCACATATGTTTGGAACATTTAATCTGTGACTCATTAGCTATTCATTCCAGCTAACACTTACGTGGGTACCAAAATCGTGTAACGCAGTGTTATTGAAGAAATTGTTTCTACGCTTTGTAAATGTCTTTTTTTAGTCCATTGTTGTGTAATTATAATGAGAAAACCCTCTCCACGTTGGCATTATGCGCCGGAATGCAAAAAAAAATATTGTACAATTTTCAGCAATTCCGAATATAAATTCGCATTTGGCGTTTTAAAAAATTGTACCCAAAGTTGATTGGAATTTAAAAGCTTATCTCGTTCAATTAAGTTTTGGCAAAAAACCTTTAAATTCACCCACTCGTCAATTAATTTTGCGTCGTCAATGTCTATCTATCCATTCTTCAATATACCTTTTAATTTCATTGTAGAAGTCATTAATGTGCATTTTTTAAACTCTTGTCTAAAAAATGCATTGGAACAGTGAATATACTTGGTTCGTCGGTTGATCGTGGTGTGCGAGCATAGTGCGTGTCTCGCGGCCAGCGCAATTTTTTTTATTATTTATTTTTTTAAATTCGGTCTACAAATGAAACCTTCCCCGGACGCTCCCCGGATGCCCTCTAAACTAGGACAAATCCGGGGAAACCCGGACGGATGGCAACCCTAGCTATAGGTAACGCCTTAACAGCAACATTTTTGCCTAGGCAACGTAGAGGAAATGCCATTTCCTCTGCCTGCCTTTTGCAAAGCTTATTTCTAAAAAAATATGAGGTGTAGACTGTAATGAGTTGTTTTACTAAAATCACTAAGTTCCGATTTACATTTTCTTTTTACAAGTCATAATCCTACTCACGTGAAAGTAATTTAAAAAAAAACCTCGAAATCCGTGTAAAGTTAGGGCATCTTACGGTATTTATTTTTAAATTTATTTTTGCTTCAAACAGTCATAATAGTAAAAGAAAGAAGTAAGTACTTCAACCTATTTGTTTCTTTACAAAAGACCTTCAGTGCCCATAAAACTAATTAATAGAAAAAATCAATACAATTGTAAACTCTTTATTATTTACCGCGTGGTGCGACCAGCACCGCGACACAACCGTCGCGCTGTTGGAGTAGTATGTTGTTGTGGCGAGCTGGCAACGTCGCACGATGACTGAGGGTATAGAAATATAAAAAAAACAGAAGTGGCAAGTGGGCGTGTTCGTGTAGATCGCGACTTGTTCAATAAGCACACTTTCGGGCAAACGGCCGTCGTGCGGCACTCAGTTGTAAACTATTGAGACTCGCGGTACGTACTCATAAAATATTTAAAATGCCGTGTTGTTCAGTGCTTTCTTGTAAGAACCGAAGTGGTAAGAGTAACCTGGATAGTCACGGAATCTCTTACCATATGTAAGTATAAGTTTAATACTATATTTGTCTTTAAAATCTGTAAAACAACAATTCTTATAATGTCCTTGGCTGTTACTACGTTATTTTTTATTATGCTACGTTATTACTTGTGCAGTAAATACGTTGCTCTTTAACCACTACTTCATTTTGACGCTCAGTAACTAGACCAGCAATGTAATAGGAACATAACGATACTTTATCAATGCCGCGTGTTTCATAGTACGGCCGCTCTCAGAGGCGGCTAGTTAGTGATGCACTATTGCACAGCAGATCCAATAATGTCGACTTATCGATAACAACACAATATTGATTGGTCGGGTATCCCATGTGAAATAATATACCTAAAAGAAAAGCTGTTTATTTCTATTAAAACACAGTTTTACACAATGCTTAACTTAATCTTAAAATTAAAAAGAAAAGATTTTACAGTTAAGGAGTTGCTATCTCATTACAATTCATTAAATGTCGCTTCAATAAGTTGTAGGTCTGCCTTTTATTTTTGTTTTGCATTTTACAAACTATGTATGTATGAACCTATGTATTTGTATTTACATGTTGGATTATAAAACAGAGAAGTAGAGAAATAATTATGTAAGTAACTGTCATAAAGTGAGTTGGTTAAATTGTAAGTTAAAAGTCAGTGGACTATTTCTTGGTGTCTGTGTTATGCCTTACCTTTTTGTTATTTCCTTATTTTTTCTGGAAGGCTTTAAAAGCTTCAGATATGCTTAATAATGGGCATGATTCAGAATTAACGACTTTTGCTTAAAATAAGACAACATGTATTATCTCTTTATATTTTATTTATGGGTGTGTGTTGTATTTCATATAATATGTATTTAATATGCTCTACTACGTTCTTTTACAAAAGGTTTTAACATGGCGTGGATAAGCTAGAACTAAGCTTAGGTAAAAATGACAATTAAAAAATTTGTTTATGTTTTCAGATTCCCGAAAGATCCAATTTTAAAAAGTAAATGGATTGATGCTACTAGAAGGCCACCTAATTGGTTCCCTACGAAAAATTGTACAATATGCTCAATACATTTTAAACCCGAAATGTTTCAGCCTACAAAAAAAAAACGCAGGCTTTTTGAATGGGCAATCCCTAATTTAAGACTCGACCGTATTTTTGCAGAAGTAAGATAAAGTTTTTCTTTTGTTTTTTAAACATACTTTTTCATGGAATAATTCTTAATATTATTGAACTTTTTAGGATTGGAAAGAACCAGGATTAGGCTCACCAGCCATATCACCAGGACCTTCCGATGTAAAGTGTCAAGTAAGTAAACATTATGTTTTATTTGACCTATCACTGTGATAATAAAAATTGAGACTAAAATTATAACTGACTCTAGCTACAGCCCTTGTTTAATTTAAATGAAAACAATTATTACATTGTATTTTCTATAATTGTTTAACATTATGCGATCTTAGCCACAGCAAGAGTTGAATCATTTGGATTTTTATTGTTTTATTATTAATATAATATTATTTTCTGGACATATTGATTTTTATTTCATTTATTTTTTGGGACCCAAAAAAAAATAGCACAAAAAATATCGATAACTTTTCTATTTAGTCAATCACTAGCGTAAATCTATACTAATATTATAAAGCTGAAGAGTTTGTTTGTTTGTTTGTTTGTTTGAACGCGCTAATCTCAGGAACTA
Source organism: Mythimna loreyi (assembly GCA_029852875.1). Taxonomy (NCBI): domain Eukaryota; kingdom Metazoa; phylum Arthropoda; class Insecta; order Lepidoptera; family Noctuidae; genus Mythimna; species Mythimna loreyi. Next base: position 7,254,347 of record CM056807.1, on the reverse strand, counting down.
CTGGTTCGATTTGAAAAATTCTTTTTGTGTTGAATAGATCATTTATCGAGGAAGGCTTTAGGCTATATAACATTACGCTGCGACTAATAGAAGCGAAGAAATAACGGAAAATGTGGAAAAAACGGGGAAAATTATTCATCTTTGAGGGCTTCCGTTGCGTGCGCTGCGTAAACGGTTCAAGATACTAAAAAAATATGTATGAAAGAATTATTCCTCTTAAAATGATCTAAAAAAATGTCCGCGACAACATATGTCTATCTTTTAAGATTAACTCACTAGAACCGTTTTTATGGGAATCAAATTTGGCCGAAATTAATGCATTATTTGTTAGAGTTGTATCAACATATTAATATTAAACTATATCCAAATAAATGTGTTGTTGATTAAGAGTATGTAGTTGAGAACAAAATTGTCTTTGACATCACTTACTTTCAATGAACATCTTAGAAGATATTACAATTTTAAAATAACTGCTATATAAAATTCACACGCGCCGCATGCAAAATATGACGCTGCGCCTGGCCGGCGGGCGAGGAGAAGGGTTGCTTGCGGGCGGCGCGGAGGGGTTTTTTTTATGGTAGATAAAAATCATCCAATGACGAATCCCGCTCTTGGGCGGAGCGGGAAACAGTGTCAGACTCTTACTGACTAAACAACCTACCCCGTGCCTCCCTTGCAATATTCCCAGAGCCCCGGTATAACGCTTTCGCACCAACCCTCGGCTACAGGAGGCTTCGATCCTGATGGGCCCCACAGTTTGCTGTTAGCACCTTGAGGTGCGCGGGAGCAGTGCACGCCGTCGACGACTTGGTCTCGGTCTGGACTGTTACCAGACAACCGGACGGCAAGCTACCCATTGCTCACCGTCCGGAAGTCAGCGTCTACGGTGGCCGGATATCGGTGGGATCGCGGCGGCGACAGCTACGGCGAGGGCGCTGTTGCCCTTGCCTTATGCTTGCCATTCTTCTTCGCTGCGGACCATGGTCTGAATCAAGGCCCGGCGCGAGAGGTCGCCGCCGCCGATCACCCCCACGAGGACACGGTGATGCTTCTCAAGCGGGGCACACCGTGTGCTCCTGGCTGGCCACACAGTGGCGACACCCGGGCGTCTCTTCCGCAAGAATCCGGCGCAGGAATCTCCTGAACTTGCCATGTTCGGTGAGAACCTGCGTCATGCGTAAGTGAGGACACCGTGATGTCTATCCAACCAAGCCTCAAAGACCCCTCTTTGACTTACCGCCGAGATTATGGCGTGCCCAAGGGAGGTGTAGCTCTATGAAGTACTTTTAGATAATTATGTTCTTTTAAAAACTAAATTGTCGAAAAAAAAAATAACAAAAATTGACACGGGCAAAGTCGTGGGTAACAGGTATAATTTATAAAGCTGAGGAGGTTTTTTGCAAAAATAAATATGATGCCCAAAATAACTATTCCACGCGGACGAAGTCGCGGGCACAGCTAGTGTAAAATAAATTGCTTTTGCACAGCCATCGATGTATGTTTGGTGCAAATGTGTGCGCAATTTGTTCGGTGAATGGAAAATATACGCTGTATGAAAGCAATAAAGTTTAAAATTCATTGTATGTTATGATCCGATTTATGAATTGCGGATGTTTGCGCGAGTGCGTAAGTATATTTGCAAACGTGCGAGTGAACGTAGAAGTGGGGATGACTGCAGACAGCGGGTTCCCGTACATTTTTGACTACTCAACATATTATTACTGAGAGAGTGCGATTCTTGTTGTCATGCGCCATCGGCCATTACGTCTGCTGCGGTCTGGCAACGTTGCGGTTTTTGACATAATATTTTGTATTTAGAATTACTTCCATAACGCGGTGTGAAGCGATTAAAAATACTAATGATAATAAAATCAGGACACAGTTTTGTTATACATGATATTTGTTTTTGCAAATAGGTTTTTCACAACACTTTTTCACGTCATTTTTTTTTGTCAGTTTAAACTAGATGAGTCTGGTGTTTTTGTTAGAGTTATTGGGTTGCCAAAGGAAACACGGGGTTAAGGATTTCAATAATAATTATTTATTATCCTTTTCTTTATATAACGGAAGGTGTGTTTTAGTAATATTACGTGAGACGTGTGCTCTTGAGCAAGGCTAGTAGAATACAGTAACTGTGACCATACTAGGGATTTCAGTCAAGTGGCGACAGGGTCTCAGACCAATTAAGGCGCTGTAAGCAGCAAATCTTTAGACATTTCCGGGTGGTGCATCGCTGGGAACAAATAAGGTTGAAAATGGCTATGCGTTTGATTTTAGTTGAATCTCGTGTCCGCTAATATGAAGGAATTTTCGCAGTTTTTTATTATTTAAAAAAGTACAACGATTTGTTAAAATATTTTTTCATTACTCATACTCTGAAAGTAGGTGTAAAGTTGCCTGCGGACAGGGCTGGAAGAAGTACTTTTACTCCCTAGGGAGTTTTACTTTACAACTGACATTTGTTTTTTTAATATTTAGACAGCAAATATTAAAAAAAATAAGTAGTTCTATTTTGACATTTCTATTGAACCGTGACCGGAATTTTTATACTGCCAGTACAATTAAAATGACATAGAGATAGAAATAATTTTAAGAATACTTTTTTTTAATGACTTTATTTTAATTTACTTTCAATTATTTCATTAAAACTAATATATTTTTGAGAAAAATGTTGACCAGACCCATTTTTACAATGACAAAATGAAAAATATTGACTGAAAAGCCAGGGAGCCGAACACTGAAAAAAAGAATTGGCGGGTAAATGGTAGACTCTCTATAATCTGTGGCCGATTTGATCTTCCTTTTTTTTCGAGGCGTAGAGTTTTGTTTACATTTTGCTAAATCTCTGTTACAAGAAATTTTTATTAACACGATAAGTTCATCAGCTCCAGTTATAAATTTAACGCAAGATTCTTAAGAGGAGAAAACCGCTTACCGCCTAAATCAAAAGAAATATACCTACCTAAAAACGACGACTCAGGCCTTTGACGACGACTCAGGTTTTTATTATTTTTATTTTCCTCGTATTCGTAATGAAAAGCACAGTGTTTACCTCGGGTTCAAGAGTTATTTCGCTCCTCGCTCTCGCTCGGTCGCCAAGAAATTTCTCGGGACTAAATAACTTTCTTTCATCCCTCGTATAACAATGTACTATTACATATTCTCTTTAGTTGGTTAAATTTCCATTTTGGTAGTTACAATTAAAATAATAGTTATCACTCAAAATACTGAGTATTTCGAGACGAAAAATTGTTTTCGTGTACTTTCTTGTGATTTTTTTTCTCAAAATTATGAATTATTTTTAGAAAATGTTGTTGCATAAGTCTTTTACTTATATATTAGACTATACACTGCATTTTTTTGGGGTTTGTACTGTGTAGCAATACGGCTAACTTCGCAACGAAAAAGAGGACGTTTTTACGGTGCCCGGTATGGCTAGCGCCTAAATATAATATTTATTGATTAGAAAGAGAAAGCTTATAGTGTTGAAGTAGGATGGATTTGTTTTTGTTATACTCCAACAGAAGTGAACTTTTATAGGGGATTGTGTATCTAGTAATTTATTAGTGATCGGTATACAATTTGATTTAGTTATTTATTCTTGCAAATATTAATTACTAGCTTTTGCGCGCGGCTTCGCCCGCGTGGTATTGGGGTTGGGGTTTCCGGGATAAAAAGTAGCCCATGTCCTATTCCGGAGTGTATCCTATGCCTGTGCCAAATTTCATCCAGATCCGTCCAACCGTTTTGGCGTGATTGAGTAACAAACATCCAAATAGCGTAACTTTTCGCATTTAGGTATAATATTAGTAAGATTTATTATGTTTTATTTATAGAAAACAAGTGATCACAAAGTAGATGAAACGAAAGAAGCAGAGCCAATAAAAAGACAATCAATTGAACAATATTGCTCGGAACTAGAAGTAAGTACCCAACAGTACAATCCGTTCCAAATGAGAATAGGATCGATTGCAATCTTGTGACGTCATGTCAAACTTTCAAATCGAAGAAATTAGGTAGAGTGAACAAAAAAAGACATTGTAAAAAAATTATTTACTTACGAATCGTGAACAAAAAAAGTTTAATTAGAATACAGTTTTTCTATTTTGTGTGTCTCTGTTTCACTGTGTGATGTGTCTGACTTGTGGTAAATAGAAGAAAAGGGCGAAATGTTTCTAACAATGCAAATAAGAAAGAAAATAGTTTCTCTTGTAAACTATTTATGACTTAAAACAATATATTTGGCTAATTTATATTAAACCATAACGTTTTTACTTCACCTAGAATTAACTAAGATTTAGTAATAAAAAGCAAAAAAAAAAAACTTTTTATTGATACGCAAATAAGAATTTTTTGCAAACCGTAGTTTTCACTCAAAATTTGACAGATCGAGGTTATGGACTTTCCTATTCTTATTTGGAACGCATAATACTTACCTATACTTTTATTTTTGAATTCTTGAACCTCCCGCGAACGCCGCCATATTGTATTTCTATTATGTCTCTAATTATGGTATTCAAAGGGTAAATTGCTATAAACTGGTGCTTGACTGCGATCCCACCTGATGGTAAGCAGTGACATACCTAGATAGATAATATACATACACCGTTAAATTTTGATCGTTTTAATCCCGTGGAGGGTCGATCGAGTACATGAAACACTATCGATTTATGTAGATAAAATAAAAAAATAGAGTAATTTTTTTTCGAAATCTCGTAGTGATATACGCATTAAAAAAATCATTTCTTTAAGTAAACGAGTCAATGACCGCGTAGGTAGTCTTCGGGTGTTGCGAACTGGCCCAGCTGATATTTAGGTAATTTAAAAAATCAATTTCGAAAGTGCATAAACGAATTCGAATTTAAAAAAAAAGTGCTTATTTTTTTATTTTAACTTTACAAATCGATAGTGTTTCATGTGCCGGATCGACCCTTCAAGGGATTAAAACGATCAAAATTTAACGGTGTATACAAAGTTAATACGACAGATGGGCTTTCCTTAAAAAGGATAATTGTACACATACACACCAATATGAACAAACAAACAAATTTTACTTCGAGACCAACCCGAAAATCACGAAAAAAAACCGCCTCTCCACACATTTTGTCGAGTTATGTGAATATAAATCTATGGAGCAGCGGGTTTTTTTTTTCGTTATTTTTGGGTTGGCATCATAGTAAAAGTTGTTCATATTGATGTGTAGGAAAGCCCATCTGTTGTAAGTATCAACTTAGTATATTTATTTTTTAAATTATTTTTGCTTCAAACAGTCATAATAGTAAAAGAAAAAAGTAATTGCTTGATTCTAATTTTATTGTTCCTTTACAAAAGACCTTCAGAGCCCATAAAACTATAAATAGAAAAGTTCAATACAATTTATTCTCTTTATTACCACGTGGTGCGGCCGGCTGGCACGTCGCGCTGGTTGCAGTAGTTTGTTGTTGTGGCGGGCTGGCAACGTCGCGCGATGTCTGAATGCTAAACTGCGATACTTGTTGTCATGCGCCGTCGGCCGTTACGTCTGCTGCGGTCTGGCAACGTTGCGGTTTTTGACATAATATTTTGTATTTGGAATTACTTCCATAGCACGGTGTGAAGCGATTAAAAATACGAATGATAACAAAATCAAAGGACACAGTTTTGTTGTAAATGATATTTATTTTTGCAAGTAGGTTTTTCACAACACTTACACGTCATTTTTTTTATCAGTTTAAACTAGACTAGACTCATCTTGTTTAGACTGACAAAAAAAATGACGTGTAAAAGTGTACCTTAACCTTTAAAAAAAATAAATGCTAAATAACAGTTTTTAACAGCAATATCAACTACAAATTGCATTTATTTTTTTAAACCATTTATTTTTTTACGAGTTATCAAGCGCTAAAACTCGCAGAGCCTAACTTCTGACGCACCAAGATCTGATGGCCGTACTGCACTAAGCGTTCTAAATAACAATAGGAAATAGGAAAGTCAATAACCTTGTCAAATTTTGTCAAATTTTGAGTGAAAAGTGCGGTTTGCAAAAAAAAACTGGTTCGCGTATCAATAGTTTCTTTTTTTCTTTGTATTACCTACTAAGTCTTATTATTTTTAGCATCAGAAACTGAAGATATATACTCATCTCTCTCTAACAACAGGTACGCCATGTTGGGCACAGAGTACCAAATAGTTACTACAATTGGGTGGCTTTTATTTCTCTCTCTCTCTCTTTCACACGTACGTATACGCGCACGGAGTAGAAAGAGAAGCCAAGACAAATAGGTACTTGTGATTCTCAACTAAGTCCTGACGTCATCATGGTGGGCGTGGCTTCATTTAGTGTATTGTTGGCATTCGTCGTGTGCACAACGTCTTACGTAACCATTTTACGGAATATTCGCGATAAAAGAAAAAAAAAGAATGAAGTGCTGTGTTAAATCTTGTAAAAGCTACTCGGACAGACGTTCTGATGCCATGGACGGCATCTCATTTCATTTGTAAGTAATTTTATGCGTAATTGAATAAAATAGTTCAAGAAAAATCTCTTAGCGTCAGCGTTTCCCAATATAATGCTACCCGACAATAGATGGCGACACAGTGTTATGATTATTATTTAAGAACATGAGCTCAGTTTTAGTGTATTTTAATAAATTATTATGTGTAATCTGAAATTTGTTCTAAATTCCTAAACACCCTGTAATTGCCAAAATATTATATTTGTACTTTTTATCAAATATGAATAACTGGCTTTTGCCCGCGGCTTCGCCCGCGTGGTATTGTGGTTGGGGTTTCCGGAATAAAAAGTAGCCTATGTCCTATTCCGGAGTGTATCCTATGCCTGTGCCAAATTTCATGCAGATCCGTCCAGCCGTTTTGGCGTGATTGAGTAAGAAACATCCAAACTTCGTAACTTTCGCATTTATAATATTAATAAGAAGTAAGATAAATATAAACAAAACAAAAAGACGGGGCCGCCATTAGAAAACAATTATTTTACGGATGTCTCATGGCTGTCTCGTCTAAAACATTAAATAAGCTGGATATAAAAATAAAATTCCCTATAAATAAAATATTGTATCCATACTTAATACTATAAATTCGAAAGTAACTATGTCTGTCTGTCTGTTACGCTTTCCCGCTTAAACCTCTCAAACGATTTTGATGAAATTTGGCACAGACAATCTTTAGACCCTGAGAAAGGACATAGGCTACCTTTTATTGACGCAGACGAAGTCGCGAGTACCAGCTAGTATTATAATAATTTAAAAACACATTTTATAAACTAAAAATAGGACTTACATGAATATTTTTTTAATTAAATTTATTTTTGTTTTCATTTTAGATTTCCTGTTAATACAAATACTAGAAATACATGGACACATATAATAAATAAACCAAATAATTGGACACCAACAAAGTATACGAAAATTTGTTCAGTTCATTTCGATGAAAATGATTTCTATAAAACTAAAAGCGGTTTCAAGAAATTGCGTCCAGGAGCGTTACCTAAATTGTTTATACCTAATCAGAATATTGTTCAAGTACAGGTAAGAATTTAAAAAAGATAGGCAAATGTCTTGGAACTACATTCCGCTTCCCATTTAAATATTATTATTACCTAATACCTAAGCACAGGCTTTTTTATGGTAGGTAAAAATCATCGAATGACGAATCCCACTCTTGGGCGGAGCGGAAAGTTTCAGACTCTTATTGACTAAACTACCTACCTTGCCTTATTCCCAGAGCCCCGGTGTAACGCTTTCGCACCAACCCTCGGCTCCGGGAGGCTTCGACCCTGTAGGGAGCCTTTCGGATTCGATTCCTACAGGATGAATTTTGGAGAGTGTGCGCGGGAATTGCACGATTTGATTCCGTCATCTCAATTTTACCATCGGATATCCCGGCGTAGGTACGCCAAATATCCACCCTTACATTGTTGAGACATCTACAGTCTAGACTAAACGTTTTGCCTCGTCATTTATACCGCGTACTTCGAAGGACTTGAACAGTTTGCCGGCTGCAGTCTTTCCGTCCGATTATAATTTAGGTGTCTTCAGTGAATAGGCTTTTAATAAACTAGTGCGCCATACCATCAACGATTGCACCACTGGTTACTATCAGGTGGGATCGCAGTCAAGCATTAGTTTATAGCAATTTAAAAAAACCTAGTAGGTAACGCTAACTACAACCCTAAACAAGAACACGTAATGATATTTTCAATATCTTGCTCAGAAAGTGGCTCTTATTGCACTATACTTGTATACTGTTCTGTAAGTGTAGGTATACATATAATAGTATCTGTTACCGAGCTGTGACATTTTGATCACCATTATGCACTCGTGCTGTAATGTAGCCTGAAACCTTTTTGTTCTACCTCTTTGTTCGCAACCTTTAGAAAACGAAAAAAATTCACATTAGGTTATTGTGTTCGTTCAATTCTTACTTGCTTATTTTATTAAATATCGGGTATTTTAACTTGTATAAACGATTTATTTATTTTTATACAAAAAAAAAAATGTATAAATCGTTCGTTCAGATAAAAAATGTCTTTTCTTAGTGGTCTATAGCCGCCATTTTAATCCGCGGTTTTTGGCGTGATTATATCGAGTGAAGATCATTGGCTGTATTAATTTTTTTATTAATTTAGTATATTTATTTATTTATATTTTTTTAATTTTATTAATTTAATATAGTATATAAAATAAATTAAATCAAAAACACTAGAAAATTTTACATCCGAACTATTATTCGGATGGAATAACGTCACTACGAATGACATTATCATAAAAACTGTTCCCCCCAGGAAAACAACGACGAGTAGGCCTTGTGCAAAACTTAACTAGGCCCAGTAATTTTGTCTGTGCGTTGATATGTCAGTGAGTCAGTTTTACCTTTTTACCCGACTGCCAAAGAAGGAGGGTAATGTTTTTCGAGTGTATGTAAGTATGTATGTATGTCTTTTCCTTTGTGACCTCCTGTAGCCTAAACGGCTTGATGGATTTTGATGTATGAGGTATCGTTAGATTTGTCTTGATTACGGGAGTGTCATAGGATACATTTTATCCTAAAAGTCCCACGGGATAAAGAAAAAAAAAAAACAAAATACCCGACTGCACACTAAAAAAAGAGTAAAACAAGCCCCACAATACAAATTTACTGAATATAATTTATAAATGTTGATGGAAAGCATCGCAGGCGGGGACCACCTTGACCGCCACCAACGAAAATTCTGCTAAATGGTGCACAACAGAAATGACTATAAATAAGCCTCTGTTGGTCCCCGCCTGCGATGCTTTCCATCAACATTTATAAATTATATTCAGTAAATTTGTATTGTGGGGCTTGTTTTACTCTTTTTTTAGTGTGCAGTCGGGTATTCTGTTTTTTTAATAATAATTTTTTTTTCTTCTTAGTTTTATCTTACTAGCGACCCGCTCCAGCTTCGCACGGGTGCAAAGGTGATATATTATAGCTATAAACCTTCCTCTTGAATCACTCTATCTATTAAAAAAACCGCATCAAAATCCGTTGCGTACTTTTAAAGATCTAAGCATACATAAGATCTTAACAACAACTACAACCAACAATATACAACAGCAACATAGGATCTTAGCAACTTTGTTTTATACTATGTAATGATATATAAAAATGAATCGCAAAATGTGTTGGTAAGCGTACGAGAATAGCTGAACGGATTTCGCTTATTCTTTTTTTGTTGTCTTTGTTATTGTCAGGAGAAGCTTCTTAAAAAAAGAGGGTTGAGTAATCAGTTGACGTGAGCGAAGCCGCGGGCAAAAGCTAGTATTTATATAGAATAGATAAACGGAACAAACGCAAAGCTACAAATTGCCGTGAATCGGTTGTTGCCCCGACAAGCATGCGAGGAATGTGTGCGTGATAGCGTGTCCACTGGCTTGTGTGTGTGTGTAGACTGTCCACTGGCGTGTGTGTGTGTAGACTGGAAAATACCGGTTACGAGCGCGCGTTCATGAGTCAGTGGACAATCTCAGGGCCGATGCCACGCGCGTTGTTTGTTTTATGTACAAGTTTTATTATTGATAATGGTTGTATATTGTACTGTGTGTATGAACAATACTAGAAAAACTAAAAATATATCGTACTTTAATTATCCTAAGGAGGAAAATAGGTATGTAAATATTTAGTTTAGTTTTTTTATTTAAATTTAATATATGCCTAAGTAGTTTTAGTTAGTGATAGTGTGACGGGTGACGGGACAGAGTGGAAGAAAAAAACATGTTGCGCCGACCCCAAGTAATATGGGATAAGGGTAGGATGATGATGATGATACCTAAGTAGTTTAGTTTTTTTTTTAATAAGAAGGGCGTACCAATTACACAGGTGTGTTTTTCTTTTTATTGTTATTACAAGCTTTTGATAAAGATTTGTAGGTTTGTGATTAGGTTAGTACCTATGTCTATGTACGTAAAGATATGGGTATTGTATGTTAAATTTGCGTAATATAGATATGTTTTATAATAAGTTCACACTGATTTCAACTAATATACATATTAAACACTGATATAGTATAATTGGACACGTACCTACCTACCTAATATTTACAATAAATTCATCAAAAAAGCGCGGGTAATTTTAATGGCTGGCGTCGAGGGCACGGCGCGACGATGCGTTGCTCTGGCAGTCAAAGGGTTAACCCTAGGATATTTTCATTATTATTGCAGATACCAGGAGTGGTTAAAAGCAGTTGGACGAGAAGATCTGCTTGAAAAATTTGCTAATAAAAAAATACGCCAGCAATTCAGAATCTGCGAAGAACATTTTGAAAGATCATGCATTAACATTTCAAAAAAGAGATTTATAAAGTATTTATACCCACACGCTTTCCCCACACTCAATTTACACATGAATTTCGGATTACATTTGAGTTCGGACCAAATTGGAAATGTGTCAGTAGTGCAAAATCAGAACGTACAAAATCCTATTGAAATATCTTCAAATTCAAGTAGTCCTGTGTATGTAACTGGGTTCGAAGACCAAATATCTTACAACATTCAGACAGACTCTGATATACAAACTTGTGAAAGTGGACCTGCGCAAGTGGCGCTCTCGGAATATCCAGAAATTTATCCTAGGGTAATATATCCTGTTACGGAAATATTCCCCACGGTACAACACTATTCAGCGGATACTTCTAGGAAACTGTCACTTGAACATACACTTGTGAAGGCAAGTATACATTGAAAATGGATCTTACCCGTATACATTCTCAAGGAGCTGTCAGCAAACTGGTAGGGGCTTTACGGGGCCGAAGCCTCCTGGGCCAAGGGTTGATGCGAAAGCGTAACACCAGGGCTTGGGAATAAGGCAAGGAAGGAATGGGTATTTTAGTCAGTAAGAGCCTGACACTGTTTTCCGCCCAAGAGTGGGATTTGTCATTGGATAAATGTCTATCATAGAAAAAAGTACATTAAAAATGGATCTCTCTCTATCACACTGGTCAGGTTTGCTGAAAGAAAACTACTTAGAGTTAAGCTCGGCTGTGTACATAATATATATTGTAATCCTCTTTTTTATATAGGTACTGTTTGGTGTGCAATAAAAAATTAAAGATTTTTTTTCTATATATTTTATACAGTTACGTACGCATAGGGTTGCTAGGCCATAAAATGCAAAGGCCGGACTGCGCACTATATAAGGCCGGACATTTTGCCCTAAAAGCCGGACATGTTTTTTTATTGTCAAACATAATGTTTTTACAGCTGGGCTGTTGATAAAAGTATTTATACGTGATGTAAAGTGAGGATGAGATCGAAGATGGAGTGTGCGATGCGCGGGCGCGAAAGACAGTTTGCTCCCCGCTCGCCCTTGTCCGCTCGGGTCGGGCGCTCGTCCGCCCATTGTTGTACGAATCGCCACTCTGACAAAAGCCGGACAGGCCGAACACGTACATATTTGGCCGGACGCGACCGCAAAAAGCCAAACATGTCCGGCTAAAGCCGGACATCTGGCAAGCCTAGTCACGCGAAATGTCAATAATGAACAGCGAGATATACGACTTTTGATATTTCTAAATCCAACATAACGTTAAATGCTTTGATTATATAATATCTAGGTAGAGCATCAAATGCTCGCAATCGTGTCAAAAAATACCTACCTAACAGCTAACAGTTGGCTTGTAAGTTCTTACCCGCCGTTTAGTGCCATTCAGCCGCTTTGCTGTCAATGTCACTTATTACGCGCGCTAAATAATAAACAGATAACAGCGGTAAAATGACGGTATGTGTTATAAAATTGTGCCGAAATTATAAAGGAAGATTAAAAAGTACTAAACACGTTACCTATCATCGGTAAGTAATCAAAAGACTGTATTTAATTTTTGTTTTTTTATGAACACCAAATTACGCCATATTTTATCAGTGTTGCCAGTTTCTGTTTTTCATTCTCCCAACTTAACGTCATTTTTGTGGGTAAATTCATTAGTTTATGGGTACATATTTATTTAGTTGGTGTATTTTACTAATCGATTTAAAAAAAGGTAGAGTTTTTAATTCGCCTGTATTTTTTTGTAATAATATAATGTTTTCGTAAAAAATGGGCTCTTAAACAGAAAATGTTTTAAAGAGCCCATTTTATTGATTATTTTTGCATTGGGGTCAATAAACCGATATCAAAGGTACCGAGAGTCATTTAATAAGATTAATTTATTAAGTATTATATCGTTAAGTTAAGGTTATTTGACTATTGAATAATCAGTTCTTATCAAACATAATTATTTGACGAGTAAAATATGGTGATCAACATAACATCTTATTTTTTAGAATACCCAATAATCCTGTTATCAGGAATCGATGGATAGATCGCATTAGAAAAAGCCGCGGAGATACCACGTGGAAACCGGCAAAAACTACTGTAGTTTGTTCCGATCACTTCCGCAGCAAGGATATCTACATTGTCAACGAAACAGGGCGCCGTAGGCTTACAAAGAAAGCAGTTCCAAGTCAGGTGATTTTTTATATAAATTTACTAGCTTTTGTCAGCGGCTTCGCCCGCGTACATAAAATATAGTCTATGTCACTCAGGAGTAAAGCAGCTTTCTATAGTTGCTAAAATTTTCCCAATCGGACCAGTAGTTCCAGAGATTACCTCCTACAAACAAAAAAACAAACTTTACTTCTTTATTATATTAGTGTAGAAGTGTAGATAAAATTGTTCATGTTTTCTTATAATTTATTGTTTGTTTATTTATTTTTTCTTACAGGAATTATATTTATCATCAGCAAAGTCCAGCGAAAGTGAGGATTCTGGTGATATAAAGATAGCCGAGGTAATTTTAAAATCTATTTGAGTAAATTGGGACAAAAAGTTCAACCGATTTTAAAAGCAATTTAAAACAACCTAAAAATTGTTAAATACTTTACTTTTATGGTAAGTAGCAAGCAAGTTAGATTATTATATTGAGAAAATTCCTTTTGTTATTTTCTTTCTACTACTGAGTATCTGTATCTGCATTATTTTTGTGTTTCAGGTCTCACGAAATACGCATGTTAAAATGAACAGCAAAAAAAAAATGTTCATTGCATCAGCATGAGATTGACGTTGTTCAATATAATTATTAGAAACCTTTAAAATTAAGAAAATATAGTTGATTATTTCATTTAAATATTAATATGTTTAGTACGGATATGCGGTTTTTATACTCAAAGTCGGCAGTTTATAGGTTTAGATATGGCAACCCAAATTTTGGCGTCAATAACACGGAACTGTCAGTGTCAATGAGTGAAAATAGCAGTCTTGTTTGTTTACAATTTATTGTTTTTGCGATTACTTTGTGATATTTTTGACCCTTTCTTATTATTTCTACGGACTGTAACTGTCTACCACTCGATTGAGTTACTATTAACACTGGTGATTTACATTGTGTTGGCTTTGTTTTGTGTGTTAAGTAATATGAGGTGCATTAATTGTGGTACAGCCATTCAAAGGCTGCTGATACATGCCATTCCCTCGCTTTCTTCACACCGTCAGTCAAGACTTTCTCGTTGGATAACCAATAATCAGTACCAGGTATGATGTTGGAGTAAATATGTGCTTTAGTCATGAAGTTTTTTTTTATAGTAGGTAAAAATCATCCAATGACGAATCCCGCTCGTGTGTGGGGCGGGAAACAGACTCTTACTGACTAAAGAACATACCCAGTTCCTCCTTCACAGAGCCCCGGTATAATGCTTTCGGCTCCAGGAGGCTTAGTCGTGAAGTTGCGATCGCCAGCCCGAAATATAAATACCTACAAATACTGTTACCGTAAGACGACCCACTGACCAAATCTTATATATATCGTGCCACAGTTTTCGTTCCCATACTCCTCCGAAGCGGCTAGACCGGTTCTCATGAAATTTTGTGAGCGTATTGAGTAGGTCTGAGATTCGGCCAACATCTATTTTTCATCCCCCTAAATGTTAGGGGTAGTCCACCCCTAAATGTTTTTATTTTATTTTTTTGTAGTTGTATTATTTATATTGCAAAACAACGTTTGCCGGGTCAGCTAGTTTATCTATAATATGTATGTATTTAGAAATATATGTATAAGTATGTTTAAGTATCACTTGTCTAGTACTCATAACACAAGCTCTGCTTAGTTTGGGACTAGACGACGTTGTGGAATATGTTATTATTAAACAATGATGTTGATTTATCAATAATTTGTATTGTTTTTTAAATTTCGTAATTTATAACTTTCTTACAATCCCCTGTGAAGGTTGGCAGTGATGCAATCATTGATGGTGAAGCGCACTAGTTTATTTAAAGCCTATGCATTCTAGCCTTGAAGATTTAGATATAGGTAAGTGAATGGGAAGTAGTAATTCTTTGAGTACACTGTTTTGTTTTGATTACTAAAAAAGTACTAACACCTTATTATTATGCTTTGTTTTTGTGTATACTAACAACCCACAGTGTGTTAAGAACCCCATTTTTGTTTCATCATGTTTTTATTCAAGAAATCGACAATTTGCATCATTTTTAGTGCTAGAGTTCAACTCCGGCTTTGATACGACTTATAGTTTATTTTTAAAAAAATGTCAAAGTCTCGTAATATCCGCATCATGGAAAACGAAAAAAAAATTCTAAAAAATCAACTGAACTATTTATTCTAGTTTTTGTTATTTCCATTAATTGTTCATACA
Source organism: Mythimna loreyi (assembly GCA_029852875.1). NCBI lineage: Eukaryota > Metazoa > Arthropoda > Insecta > Lepidoptera > Noctuidae > Mythimna > Mythimna loreyi. The sequence continues at coordinate 7,239,207 of CM056807.1, read as the reverse complement.
ATATCCTGTCTTTTCTCTCATTTCGGTTGATCTAACATGAACTGGACGCGACATATGATTTTTTTTCTCATTTTTCGTTTTTATTTTTTTATTCAACCGTAACAACGTATTAGCAGATTATTTCTACTTTATAATATTGTTTACACTTAGTATTATATACAGTATTAAAACCATAAGCTAATTCCTTGTTATCTAGAAGTTATAGATATTTTTTGTAATATCCGAAATATCCACAGTTAGGGTTGTCACTTCAAACAATTTTGAAAATTGTTTTCAACGCTATAATATTTTAATTTATTTACAGCAATAGCCGATGGTGTAATTAATGTAAATTATATTCTGGTCTCCTGGATCGATTCAATTCATTTATTTATTTATCTACTGAAGGTTACAATGTTAGGGAAAGTTAATTGTAACAAAAAATAAAACCCACAATAAGATAAGTATTTAAATGGAAAACCGATCTCAAAAAAATCTCTAGAATCCTTTTTCATTTTCATCGATAACTGTTTAAAAACAAACCAGTAACAACACTATCGCTGGGCGACAGCGATTTCTTGGAAAAAAACTCGGATCTCGATCTTCGGTATCATAATTTATTTTTATACATTTATGACTAGCAACCTGCCTCAGTTTTGCAAGAATGTTATGTTGTTTGTTCTGTGTCTGGGTGTAATTTATCTATAACTAGCGACCCGCCCCAGCTTCGCATGGGGGTGCAATGTTGTAATTATGCTTGTATTATACATACAAACCTTCTCAAATCACTCTATCTAATAAAAAATAACCGCATTGAAATCCGTTGCTTAGTTTTATAGATCTAAGCATACATAGGGACAGAGCGACTTTGTTTTACACTATGTAATGATATGATATAAGTACTTATGTTTATCAGTTGTCTAATTCTCAAAACACAAGCTCTGCTTAGCTTGGAACTAGATGAGTTTTCAATCATATAGTACATCTTGCTTTCTAAATGTAATATTTTAAGATTTTATTAGCTTGTTTATTGAATTTTTGGTTTGTTTTCAGCCCTCAAAAAACAACTACTTACAATCTTGTGTTGTAAATAAATAGATATGCTATGACTGACTCACAAGGAGATTAGGCATGCTATGACTATCACGCCAAAACAGCTGGACGGATCTGAATGAAATTTGGCACAGGCATAGGATACACTCCGGAATACGACATAGCTACTTTTTATCCCGGAATCCCCAACCCCAATACCACGCTGGCGAAGACGCGGTCAAAAGCTAGTTTATAATATTAGTAAGATGTTAATTTATAAAATAAAGCGTGTTACGTCTTCTCTTGTAGATTAAAGGCCTAATTATTTGTTATTTCTAAATAAAGAACTTTTAAAAGATGTGTTTATTTTCTAAAATTATGTTTTTAAGTAATAAAAAACTAGCGACCCGCACCAGCTTCGCACGGGTACTGATATTGAATATATTATGCATTTATTATACACATAAACCTCCCTCTTGAATCACTCGATCCATTATAAAAAGCCGCATCAAAATCCGTTGCGTAGTTTTAAAGATTTAAGCATACATAGGTACGAAGCGACTTTGTTTTATACTATGTAATGATAATTATAAGTGATCATGTCAGTTGTGAGTGCGAAAAAGTGTGACGTAATCATAGAGCAACACAGGCCACCGGCGGACCGGAGGGGAGTAGCCGTACACAAGCGTTCCCCTCTGTCAAAGTACAAGACCAAACGGTCCTATGCAAACAATAAAGCTAGTTGCAACCGGACTGTTCACGTGTTCACTAGACTCAATCCAGTTGCGTGACTGAATCGACGTCGTAAAAAAATGCCGAATTGTTCTGTTTTTTGCTGCAAAAAGCGATCTGCTACGTCAAGTTTACAAAAAGATGGCGTTACCTTTCATATGTAAGTAATTTTTAATCACATTATTGCTATTTACTACTTTTAAACTTAAAAACTATAATATTATAGAACGTGTTGTTTCGGATTTGTTTACCAACCAAGGCCGTCCAATTCGCGGATCGCGCGATCGGTCGAGCGACAGATCCGAGTTTTTTTCCAAGAAGTCGCTGTTGCCGAGCGATAGTGTTGTTACTGGTTTGTTTTTAGACAGTTATCGATGAAAATGAAAAAAAATTCTAGATATTTTTTTGAGATCGTTTTTCGATTTAAATACTTATCGTATTGTGGGCTTTATTTTTTATAGATATAGTTGTATACCTACTTAAATTAGATACTATAATTCACGTATTAGCACATTTTATTAAAATTATTGTGTGAATGTATTTTTATTTTTTTATTACAGGTTTCCTAAAGATCCACATTTAAGGGATACATGGAAGACTTTTTGTAATAATACACTAACCTGGAATCCAACACGAAATAGTGTAGTTTGCTCAAGTCATTTTAAGACCTCTGACTTTCAAGTGTTGGCAAACAATAGGAGGAGGTTAGTTGATGGCGCTAAACCAACTCTAACCCAAAACTGCAATTGTGCTGTAAGTTTTTTTAATTCATGGACAAGTTAAACGAGCGTACATCATCATCATCATCATCATCATCATTTCAGCCGAAAGACGTCCACTGCTGGACATGGCCTCCCCCAAGTGCCGCCACAAAGACCGGTCCTGTGCGTCTTGCATCCATCGGCTTCCAGCAACCCTGACCAGGTCATCGGTCCACCTTGTGGGAGGCCTTCCAACGCTACGTCTTCCGGTATGCGGTCGCCACTCCAGAACCTTCCTTACGAGCGTTAATTTCACAGGAAATCGTTTGTCTTGGAAATCGTTTGTCTTGGTATGGTCATGTGAAGAGGAGAGATGAAACGCATGTCACAAAAAGAGTTCTGAGTTTACACGTGGATGGATGGAGAGGAAGAGGGAGGCCGAAGAAGAGATGGATGGATTGTGTGAGGAGTGATATGAAAGAAAAGGGAGTTAGTGATAGTGTGACGGGTGACAGGACAGAGTGGAAGAAAAAAACATGTTGCACCGATCCCAAGTAATATGGGATAAGGGTAGCATGATGATGATGATTTCACGTGATTTTCATAGCGGTGAAATGGAAAGTAGATTTTTAAATTTGTAAAATTAAAGATATTAAATCTAATATTCCAGAGCCATCAACAAGCATTCAGAAGACCAGATGAGAAGCTATTATCTAATGATGCCATTAGTAACACTAGCACTATTGTTATTTCGTTGACATCTTCGTGTAGATCGTCAACTACTCAAAATGTGAGTCGCTTTTTAATCGTTTATTGTAGAATTGCATATTGATATAAGAGTAATTTGTACTAACGAGATTTATGTAAAAACTAGCTTTTGCCCGCGGCTTCGCCCGCGTGGTATTGGGATTGGGGTTGGGGTTTTCGGGATAAAAAGTAGCCCATGTCCTATTCCGGAGTGTATCTATATGCTTGTGCCTAATTTCATCCAGATCCGTCCAGCCGTTTTGGCGTGATGGAGTAACAAACATCCAAACATCGTAACTTTCGCATTTATAATATTAGTAAGATATGATACGAGAATAATTATTTATTTTTCAAGCACAGTCAAACGAAACAACTAAAAAATCTGCTTCGATTGCCACTACTGCACTCACACCAAGAAAAAGAAAAATGCAGCAACAATTAGATCATCAGAAAAAAAAATTAAAAGGCTACAAGCTAAAAATCTTTTCTTAAAGAAAAAAGTTGCTGGGCTAGAAGAAATTCTTCAGAGTCTAGATGAAAAACTTTGATAGATAAAGAGGAAAAGATGGTCCTGGAAAAAAAAGGTGTTGAAGAAGCGGAACTTATTAAACGTCAACTAAAGAAGTGGCAATCGAAGAAGATTTTTTAGTTGTTTCCTTTGATTGTGGCTGAAAAATAAATAATTATTCTCTTATCATATATATCGTATTTATATCGTTTTTTAAACGATCCTTGGCCCGCGTTTTTTTGCGTGCGTTGACGGCGCGCTTTTTTCTTATAGAAAGTTTACAGGATGCGTTTGAAAAAACGTCGCACATCACGTTTTTCAAGCTACAAAAGGTACATCCTCGCCGTACGTCAGGAGGTCCGGTGGTAAAAAACAAGTCAATTTTATGTATAACTAGCTGTGCCCGCGACTTCGTCCGCGTGGAATAGTTATTTTGGGCATCATATTTATTTTTGCAAACAACCTCAGCTTTATAAATTATAGCTGTTACCCACGACTTTGCCCGTGTCAATTTCTGTTATTAATTTAGACAATTTAGTTTTTAAAAGAACATAATTATATAAAAGTACTTCATAGAGCTACACCCTCCACTTGGGCACGCCATAATCTCGGCGGTAAGTGCCCTCTTTGAGGCGTGGTTGGATAGACATCACGCAGGACATGACGCAGGTTCTCACCGGACATGGGAAGTTCAGGAGATTCCTGCGCCGGATTCGTGCGGAAGAGACGCCCGGGTGTCGCCACTGTGTGGCCAGCACGGAGGACACGGTGGAGGTGTGCCCCGCTTGAGAAGAGAATCGCCGTGTCCTCGTGGGGGTGATCGGCGGCGGTGGCCTCTCGCGCCGGGCCTTGGTTCAGACCATGGTCCGCAGCGAAGAAGAATGGCAAGCGGTCGCCTCCTTCTGCGAAGCAGTAATGCTCGTAAAGGAGGAGGCCAACCGCATAAGGCAAGGGAAAAAGCGCCCTCGCCATAGCCGTCGCCGCCGCGATCCCGGCGATATCCGGCCACCGTAGACGCTGGCTTGCGGACGGTGAGCAATGGGTAGCTCGCCGTCCGGTTGTCTGGTAACAGTCCCGACCGAGACCAAGTCGTCGACGGCCTGCACTGCTCCCGCGCGCCTCAAGGTGTTGTCAGCAAACTGTGGGACTCTTCAGGGTCGAAGCCTCCTGCAGCCGAGGGTTGGTGCGAAAGCGTTATACCGGGGCTCTGGGAATAACGCAAGGGAGGAACGGGGGAGGTTGTTTAGTCAGTAAGAGTCTGACACTGTTTCCCGCTCCGCCCAAGAGCGGGATTCGTCATTGGATGATTTTTACCTACCATAAAAAAACCACTCCCCGCCGCCCGCAAGCAACCCCTCTGCTCGCCCGCCGGCCAGGCACAGCGTCATATTTTGAACATCATGCGACGCGTGTGAATTTTATATCGGAGTATTTTAACATTGTAATATCTTCTAAGATGTTCATTGAAAATAAGTGATTACAAAGACAATTTTGTTCACAATTACATACTCTTAATCAACAAAACATTTATTTGAATAAAGTTTAATATTACTATGTTGATACAACTCTAACAAATAATTGGTAATAATGCATTAATTTCGGCCAAGTTTGATTCCTATAAAAACGGTTCTAGTGAGTTAATCTTAAAAGATAGACATATACTGTCGCGGACATTTTTTTAGATCATTTTAAGAGGAATAATTCTTTCATACATATTTTTTTTGTATCTTCTACCGTTTTCGCAGCGCACGCAACGGAAGCCCTCAAAGATGAATATTTTTCCCCGTTTTTTCCACATTTTCCATTGTTTCTTCGCTCCTATAAGTCACAGCGTGATGTTATATAGCCTAAAGCCTTCCTCGATAAATGATCTATTCAACACAAAAAGAATTTTTCAATTCGAACCAGTAGTTCCTGAGATTAGCGCGTTCAAACAAACAAACAAACAAACAAACAAACAAACAAACAAACAAACTCTTCAGCTTTATAATATTAGTATAGATGTTAAATATTTATTTATAATAAAGCTTATTACGTGTCCTACTGTTGAATAAAAGCCTATTTTTAACTATTTCTAAATAAAAAACTTTGAAAGATGTGTTTATTTTCAAAAGTTATAAACCCATGTCCCGTTTTGAATTAAAAATAAGTGATCATGTCAGTTGTGAGTGCGAAAAAGAGGGATGTAGCTACTCGCCCTACATAGCTTCATCTCTTTTACAGTTTAGGCAGTTTGTTTAGGTCGTGAAATGGATTGCGTAAGTTCTTGATAGGGTCTTTGGGTCAACTCTGCGTTGTTATCATAGGGACTCTGCAAAAGGGTCGAAGCCTACTGGTGCCCAGGGTCTCTTTCTGAACGGAAGGCTTGGTCCCAGTGCGAAGGGCAATTAGAGTCGGGGTGGGGTGTTTAGTCAGTAAGAGTCTGACACTGTTTCCCGTTCCTCCCAAAAATCATCTTATGACGAAACTCATTGGATGATTTTTGCCCAAAAAAATGCGTTGTTATCGGTTGTTCAACTTTAACAGTGTGTACGTAATCGTATCGATGGAGAACTTTAATGTTATTACGTAGCGGCCAAGGGCGCGGGACCCCGCTAATCGCGACGGGTCTCGGTGAGCCGTTTAACGCAGTGTTGGCCCTTAGTTCAAGTTCGGTCGTCCGCGCATGAGTATCCCCATGTTTGGCGCTGAGTAACCGAGACTGGAGTTGTCGTCGGTTGTTCAAATTTAAGTGTGCATGTAATCGTATCGATGGCGAACTTTAACGTATTATAACCCGCGATGGGTCCCCGTGCGGTGAACTGTTTTACGCAGTTTATGTTCGGCTGTCCACGCATGGGTATCCCCATGTTTGGCTCTGAGTAATCGAGACTGTTGAGTTGTCGTCGGTTGTTCAACTTTAAGTGTGCATGCAATCGTATCGATGGCGAACTTTAATGTATTATAACCCGCGATGGGTGCCCGTGCGGTGAACCGTTTTACGCAGTGTTGGCCCTTAGTTTATGCTGGGTCGTCCACGCATTGGTATCCCCATGTTTGGCTTTGAGTAACCGAGACTGGAGTTGTCGTCGGTTGTTCAACTTTAAGTGTGCATGTAATCGTATCGATGGCGAACTTTAATGTATTATAACCCGCGATGGGTGTCCGTGCGGTGAACCGTTTTACGCAGTGTTGGCCCTTAGTTTGTGTTCGGTCGTCCACGCATGCATATCCCCATGTTTCGCGCTGAGTGAACGAGACTGTTTTTATCATCGTTGAAATTTTCAGGTCAAGCTGACTCCACGAATACTTCTGTCTGCGAATTCAAGCACTGCTATCGCTGATGCAAAAAAATGTGTGATTAAAATATTTAATAAAAAGTACTCCATTATGGTCGTTTATTATTTCCCATCACTATCCCTTTTGCGGTGTGGGTGAATTAACGCGATTTCTGATGTGAAGCGATCATTAACTGTTTTCCTCACTAGTGTGGAAAAGTACACCTGCTCATCTACGCCACAATTTATTAATGACAGCCCAGGCCCTAAGTGACTTTCACGAGCCCAACCCCCGTTTTTATTTATATCTTTGTAAGTGTATTGAAAAACGTCGTTTGATACATGTGGAAAGTCTCGGTCAGCTCTCGGTTTCAAAACACTTTCGCTTTCGGCTCGGGCGAATTCCGCCTCGATTACAATGAAATTATCCACTTTTTTATTATTTGCTATAAACTAGTGCTTGACTGCGATCCCACCTGATGGTAAGCAGTGATGCAATCGTTTATACAAGTGGAAAATGTACTATTATAGCTCGGAAGCTAGAAACAGCCTTGTTACATAAAGTCCGTCTATATACCACTATTGTACATGAATGTAAATAATAACTCAAGTTTTCTTTGCTCACAGGATGAGGACTCTGCACCTCCAGAGCCAGATGAAAACCGCGATGCTAATCAAATTAGAGTCTTTTGTCCGAAATGCAACACCGAAGTATCTCATACCGCAGAAGGAATGCAATTGGTAAGTGAATTATTTTTCAATACACTTAGGGTCTAATACGTCAGTTCACATCGAGTCGCGACGATGCAGGAAGAGGCCAGTGACTTCGCGCTGCACCGCGCGGCACCACGAGACGCATCGTAACGTTGTGAGGCGCATAGTAAAGTGATGCACCGCTGCGTCGCGCTACGCCGCGAGGCGTCACGAGGCGCAGCGCTGCATGGAGCAACGCATTCTAAATTCTCAAAATTAAATGTGTATCTTTTTGAGTAGTAAATAAAGTTCTATTTTTAGTTACTGTATTAAAATGTGCGTGCAGCGTCGCGTCTCGGTGTGAACTGACTGACCCACAGTGTATTTTTTCCCCAAAAAATCGGACATGCCTTTTTTTTTGTGAAATCTTATACATAAATGTTTTATGAATTAATTAATAGAACACTCGTGCACCTATTTCTCATTATGGAGAAATAAAACCACTTTATTCTTTTTTATAGTGAAATTGTAAATCATCCATAACTTTTGAAATATTTCACAAATTTTCTTCTTGGTTTTTCTGATCCACAATAATCTCAAAACACACAATACTAATTGATTTATATATTTTTTAATTGAGTTTTAAGAGATTTATTTACAATTTAAGCATTTTTTATTTTATTTTTTTATGGTCGTATTTTCAATTATTTGGATTTTATTTTTCTTTAGAATTGTTAATAAAATGTGTTAGAAGCTTAGAAAAAAAAATCAGATCCAAATAATGAAGGATCTCTAACTTAGAGGCTTCTAAAGTTTTCTATGGTAATTATGGTTTTAGGGTTGTCAATATTTCTTTTGAAATTTATTTTCTTTTGAATTAAAAAATGGTGGTTAGGGTAACAATTATTATTCTTCATCCTCATCGGCCGAAAGAATTTCTGTTATGTTGTCGCTATCGGTATGACCTTCAATAATTTCAATTTCATTTTCTGTTGCCGCCTCAAAATCGTCTTCAGCTGAGATTTCATACGGTTTCAGTAACTCCACTACCTTGGATGGTAAAGGCAAAGATTTGAGTTTTTTCAACCTATTCTGAAGCCTAATGTAGGAAATTTCTGGATCTGACGATTCCAGTGCCCTGTGAAATAGGTCCAACATTGTTTTTTCACGGTCGGATTTTCGGCTATGGTGTTCTCTGTCATAACGCCAGAACTTATTCCGCGCTTCACCGGCTTGTTCTGATAATAGACCCACTAGAAGAGCTGAGCTATTAATAATATCTTTGCCGTGAATGAGGATTTTGTGCATAGTTACTGTCATTGGGTACCAACCATATTCTGCCACGTATTTAGATGCTACGGTTTTGCAAAAATCTCCAAACTTATCAGCATCTACAGGTAGACTACAAGATAAGGTGACCATCGTGTGAAGATCGTCCAACAACCACTGACTAAGGCCTAATATTTCTGCAAACACTGCACGATTTTGATCAGATAGAACTGTTCGGGCTGTGTTGCCGTCATTTGTTGTTCCAGCATTGGGTCTCACAACATCAACCAGCACTTTCAGTTCTTTTCGCACTCTCTCTTGCACACGTTTCTTTGTTTCCTTTACAGTGTTTGATTCCAGTGAACATTTGCTTACCCTCCATTTCTTAACAGGAAGCTTGTAGCCCAAATGAAGTAAAAACTCCAATACCCGAATCCATGCATGCAAGGGGCTTATTCCGTATTTGAAAACCGACACATCTATTGGCCGCGAATAAATAATATCTAATTTGTTGAATTGTGTAGAGGTTGCTTTGCAAAACGGACATTTAAGTTGAGAAAAAGTCTCTGTTATTGTATTCAGAACTTTGCCATCTATGCATGTCAAATACAGTTGTGGTTTTGCCCTTATTATCTTCTTGTTAGATGTCGTTGCTTCTAATGTAGTTAAATCCTTAATTTGGTCATCTATCCACTTCTGTTCATTGAGTATTAAATCTTTCGTCTCTTTTCGATATTGGATATGAATCGGGCGGCAAAACCTGTATGATTGTGGAGTTGGGTTTAACCAAAGAACAAAGTCTTTTTTTGTTTTTATCCGCAATGGGATGAAAGCGCAAATAAACTGTTTTCAGGGTCTTGATTATCAGAAAAATTTTGTTTATACAATGATTGACCCGAACTACCATCAAACCCCCAACTACCTTCAAAAATACAATCTACAGTATCAAGGTTTTTTTGTTCACAATATGCTGATATAATTTCGTCGCATGAGTGTACTAATCTTTGAAGAGTGTGAGAAAGTAAACTAGCTAATGGGACAAAGGCTTCTCTCTCTGTTACTTGAACTGCACTATCCGGATAACATTTTTGTTTTGCGTCGAATACTTTTTTATATGTAGGAAATGCTGGAAAACCTCTTGATTTTAAATCATGTTGCAAAAAATTGTATGTAGCTACTGTAAATTTTCTGTCTATAAATACTGCTAAAGCTTCCTCTGGAGAATAAGGACGGGGGTCTTCGCGAAGTTTGGTTGCTAGCTTAGTCGGTTGTGTTGGACTTTCAAAACAAGAATTTATAACAAATTGCAAATCTTTTGATGCATTGGTTTTTAATTTTTGACCTTTTGCTTCTAATGCACTAGAAACAGCTTTGATAACTTTTGCCGGTGGTTCACTTTCTAAAGAATACTGGAGCTCTTTGCACACCCTTCGTTTTTGTCTGCCACTAAGTGATTCATAGACCAAACATGAAGAAGTCGAAGGAATGGCATCGATTGTGGGCGACACGGCAATATCAAAAATATTTTGTTCAGGGACTATATGTAAATCTTGAACACTATGATTTGGATCAGTATTGGACTCTGAAATTTGTTGCTGATGATGAGGTGCAAATTCATATCTGTCAAGGGATTGGCTCATAATATTAATTTCAGAGTCAGGAATAACCACAGAGTCGGAAAGTGACGCATCTTGTAAAGTTGGATGTTCGCTAATTAAAAATTTATTCAAATCATTTTGTATCGATTCTTTAAGCCACGTGTTATTCTTCTTTGCAAAAAAGGTCATATTATATTTACAGTTTTTGTAGAGGATTTCACATTTAGACGTGAATTTAGCTATTGCTTCTTTGAATCTTTTCTTATCATTGACATCAGTTTCGGAAAATCCTAAAATATTCAAAATAAGGTTTGACCTTTCTTGTAAAGGCAGGTCAGTAGGGCGAATTTTCAATCCCATTTCTTTTGATTTGGTGATCAACATCTAATAGGCATCGAGCCTACTAATTACGTCTCCTTGTGTACTTGCGAATACTCCCGGAGGATGAAGAGTACCGGCTGTGGCGTTATCCACAACTCCATCAACTGCCACTCGTGGACCAACATGAGGGTTGGCGCCCTCATGCCCTCCTTGCAGTAAGTCAGCCGGTCGGAGCCCGGACAGACATCCCTCAACAGGCCGGGTCAGGTCCTGTTGAGGCAAAGTGGTGCCATGGGTCTTTGACGGCTCCATGGTGCCTCACCCCCGTTCCTCCAGGAAATATGTGTTGGTGAAAGGTTTTAGCCGTAGCCTAACGAGGGCGGACCCCTTCCCTGAACCACATATCACCTTTCATTGGATTTTAAACTGAAGATTTTAAAACTTTATTTAATTACTAGCTTTTGCCCGCGGCTTCGCCCGCGTGGTATTGGGGTTGCCTAATAAGAAGTTGTATATCCCACGGGAACCTTATGTTTTCCAGGATAAAAAGTAACATATGTGCTATTATGAAGTATACGCTATCCTTGGGCCAAATTTCATACAGATTCATCAGGCCGTTTTGGCGTGATTGAGTAACCAAACCAAAATAAGAAGTTATATAAGGTGCTTTTAAAATATATGCCAGGCTTTTTGGGAGGTGTACTGTTGTGTTTATAGATTACAATAGTGAAGAGCTTTCGTGCCCAGGAACAGTTAATCCAGTTTGAGAAAATAAAGTAGTTAAATAAATATTGACTCTATTCTGCACAACGTGGTTCACAAATTACGCGCGATGTTTCTCTTCGTCAATGAAACAGCTGCTATCTCTTTCCATTCGTTCTACGAATGAAAACTAAAATCAGCTGACTAGCTTGTCCCTACCTAATTCACTCGGTACGCAATAATACGAATAATACGTAGGCAAACAAGTGTTTTAAAGTGCAATTACTTACCAGTAGTTACCAGTTACGATGATAAACTTCACATCACACTTAAACAGTTCAGTTTAAGTTAGTTTAAACAATAGGTACTTAGATTAACCTTTCGACTTTTGTAATTACAGACACAATTAAAGAACAAAACGCCGGCGTTCGCTTAGGGCTCAAAAGTGTAATATCAAATAACGATAAATTACAGGAACTTGGCGTATTTAAAAGTTATCCGACACCAACGTATTTAAAAGTTATTTACACACTCCCTACCGATTTTGAAACTGTTGCACAAGTCCATCTCTGCGTTGCACACAAATGGGTTTTCACTTTGTTCAATGTGTCCGTTTTACTGTTCACTTGGCTAAATGTTTTTAATAAAAACGCGCGCGATAATAATAAAACTAAATCCCGTGGCGGGCGGGAGGCGACTGGCAAGCGGGTGGTCGGCCAGCGCGTGCGGCGAACGGGGTAGTGCGCGCGGGGGCGGGAAGGGGGGGGGGTTGCTGTGCAGTAACGACCGAGTGGCCGGCGCGCAGGCGGCATTCGTTTGAAATGAATGACAATCGTAGTATGAATGGCGCCGGTGTTTTGCGGCGCGGAGCGGCAACACCGTATCGTAATATCGTAACACCGGAGGATGGTTTTATGCGAAAAAAGAATTAAAATTTTACGTGAATAATTTTTTGTATAAAAAAAACACAAATTATCAACATTTTATCTTTACTATTGTAATCTATAAACATAATACTATACTTCATAAAAAGCCTGGCATATATTTTAAAAGCACCTTATATATCCCACAGGAACCTTGTGTTTTTCCGGGATAAAAAGTTGCCTATGTCCTATTCCGGAGTGTATCCTATGCTTGTGCCAAATTTCATCCAGATCCGTCCAGCCGCTTTGGCGTGATTGAGTAACAAACATCCAAACACCCAAACATTGTAACTTTCGCATTCATAATATTCGTAAAATATTTTTTTTTTATTGTTGTTGATATGTTTCAATAAGTAAATAAGACCAAGATAATTTATTCAGATAATATTATAAACTGCGTTGGAAAAACTGACATTTAAAAAAATTACTTCAAATATTATGTTTATTAAATTATGAGGCGACAACCCTATCCAGAAAAATCTGAATTTTAACAACTCCGAGATCCTGCATAATTAGGATCCAAGAATTTGTAGGATCATAAGCATAAATAAAAAGAACATTTCGATCCTAGTTACAAATCCAAATATGTAATAATATGGCGGTAAAAAAAAGAAAACATAAATTTACAAAATCAGCCATAAATCTGTTATCTTGAATAAATAAAGCCTAGATGTTTTTTGTTATAAGAGGGATTTTAAGACACTATTTAATGCCATTAATAGATTCTTAAAAAGAAGTCAAACTTTTAAGTTATAACTGTTTCTATGGTGTTTCTGGAAACCATAGACATTTTTTTCAAGTACTAATTTTCAATATTTTATAGCAAAAGGGCAATCAGGAGTTTTCGTCTCGCATTTATAATCACAAATCCTATGAAATTAGATAGTAAAAATGCCATGTCCGATTTTTTGGGCGAAAAATACACTGTGTGACCCTTAGAGCTAGTACGTACTGGGCGCTCGGCGTTGCACACCGCGCTTTTGGATTTCATCTATAAAGAAATCAGTATCAAAATGCTCGATCCCCATTTTTGAAAAGTGCGTCCTCTCTATTTTGAGAGAGAACAAACTTTGAAATGTACAACAAAATGGCCGCTCATGTATCTCAAAGCGCGCAGCTGACGTCCGAGCAACGCGCGTTCTAAAGACAAAATGTAAACGCGCGATTGAGCGCGCTTGTATGTGTACACTTCATATGAGTTCGGGGTTCTCAAAACGCGCGTTAGCAAAACGCGCTTTAGCAAAACGCGCGTTTAAAAACGCTCAATGTGTACCCGCTCTTACTCGGAAAGCTGCTCTTATCCCACCCCTTACAGGCACCTCGTGGAAAAGCGATGTATAAGACGCCTTAGCATCTGTACACACACATTTTGCAGCATGAAATCGTATCACAGTTTTATACCGCAGCCCAAAAACATACTGCAGATCTTCGGTGATTCTTTGAAACCGAGAGAGTGTCTCATTCGTACAAGCCTAGCTTTTCAAATTTGATATTTTTATTTGCATAATATTAGTTTTCCCCAAACACTTGTATCAACTTACGACACAAAATATGTAAATACGAACGCTAGGCCAGATGAGTGAGACCTCTCGATTTCTAAATGGAGTTTCTTGCCGGTTCTTCTCCATAGGAAACGACCCATTTGGAACCGTGCACTAGCTTCTGACGTTTTATAAATGCCTCTGTAGGCCCATGTGAAATAAAAACCATTTTGATTGATTGATTGAAGAATTACCCTCTTAAGTCGTCATTAGCCACAGTTATTATGTCAACACAATTTTCATAATTTTAATTCCCGTAGTAGGCGTTAAGCTCAGTAAATCAGTATTTTTTTCTTGAAAAAAGCGACTCGCTGGGCAATGATGCAGCGGACAAACTAGCTTGGAGAGGATCAAATGCTGCATCAAAAGGTACAGAAGTCAATCTCATGTATGTACTTCACTTTTCATACCTACGCACGGCGGTCGCGCGCGCTAGGGTTGTCAACTGGATTATGCACAACAAATTATCGTGGTAGTTGCAAAATTTCACAGACGCGCGTCTCAAACGTGACACCCTTGCGGTCGTAATGATCCTCGTTGAGCCCGGTTTTCGCGTCGGTGAACGGTGTCTATGTGTGCGTAGCTCGAGCGCGCTTTGTACGTAGATTGACATCTGTACCTATATAATTTGTGCCTTTGCTCAGCTGCGTGGTTGGCTACGCGAATACACACATATCCAAGCAAAACACTGGTGGTCCTCGACACCAGGATGCAGGCAAACGAAAGAAGTCATGCTACACCTTAACAAAACCCTCACTAAAAATCTCATACACTGGACAGAGGCAGCCTGCGCCTGGTGGCGGGGACTATCACTGGACACTGTACACTGAATAAGCATCTTCACACAATAGGCATCACGGACAGACCCCTGTGCAGTGCGTGCTTGGGGGAGGAGGAGACAATTGCGCACGTGCTCTTGGACTGCACAGGTGTCACTGACACACGCACACCGAACTCCCTTATTAACGCCCTGAAGAATCTGAAAGGCCTAATCAGCTTTTGAAGAGAGGTGGGCTAGTTGGAATAAGCCCACCAAAGTTTACGGCTCACGCACAATGGTCTGCATAGTGCGGAAGGACTAAGTGCGGAAACCATACTCGAACATAATATCAGTACTTTTTCGCTGACCCGCCACTCAGTAATTTGGGAGCGTTTAAGTATATAACGTAACGCAATTTTTGAAGATTTTTTAAACCCCCTCTCCCCCTTGTAACGCACCGTAACGTTTTTCTGTACCCCCCTCTCTAAACGTTACGTAACACTCAAGTGACCATTTTTACCTAAATTTTATTTTTTAGCTTTTCTTTAGCCGTTGTCGACGACCAGACTAATAAAATCGAGGAATTCCTAAATGAAAAGTACTACGGCACGTTACGTTACGTGGTAAATGAAAAGGGTTGCCATTTTGGGAGTTTTGATTTCTAAATTTTTTATTAAAAAAAAAACAATGTTACGTAACGTATTGTAAGAACGACCCCCTCCCGCCCCTGTAACGCATGGTAACGTTTTACGAGACACCCCCTCCCCCCCAAACTGCGTTACGTAATACTTGAACGCCTCCTTTGACAAGTAGGTATTTTCACGTTGAGGTCACCAACCAGAATTAGAGGTGTGCGAAACAAGGTGTAAGGCCCCGCGAATCTCCGTTGAAAAGGTAGAACTGACTATACCCTATTCTCGTTGATGAGGGATTTAAAGAAACCTTTTTTACTGTCTGTTCAACCGATTTTAACTTCTATTCCATAGGCATAAGGATGGCGTTAAAAGCAGAAAAGTCGATAAAAAATCAACTATTTACTGGAGCCGTCAGTTGTTTGCCACCAACGTAATAAAACTCAAAATCGGTTGAACGGACTGTAAAAAGGTTTTTTTTAATGTCTAATGTTATTTGGAGTGTAGACTGGTGTTGTTTTAAATCATGAAGCAAATAATCAACTATGTGAAAAAAAGCCTTGCTGACGCACATTCGCCCATGTCTAAATAGTTCACACTACGCCACTGGAAATAATCAAACAAAGAGAACAAACCTTGAGGGATGCCACTTTGACCAAATAAAGCGATTTTAAAACATTTAGTAAATTCATAATCTGTATTTATGTAATATATTACGTACCTACATATAGTTTTCAAATAAAAACATTCATTACTAGCTTTTGTCAGCGGCTTCGCCCGCGTACTTAAAATATAGCCTATGTCACTCAGGAGTAAAGCAGCTTTCTATTATTGCTAAAATTTCTCCAATCGGACCTGTAGTTCCAGAGATTACCTCCTACAAACAAAAAAACAAACTACCTCTTTATTATATTAGTGTAGATTATCTCGAACAAATTAGAAAAAAAAATCATTTCGTGAACGCATTATATGTAGCTTTTTATTATAAGAAACTAACATCAAAAATATTCATAAAATAAATTTCTATTACTCTGGTTTTCAATTTTTATCTAATATACAAGGTGTTATTGACATGTTAACGCAAACGATTACCATAGATCCAGTACATGATTCTGGACACCCTAGTGGTGGAATTTTTCATATAGGTACCTACTACTTAAACCTTCCTTTTGAATCACTCTTTCTATTAAAAAAAACCGCATCGAAATCCGTTGCATAGTTTTAAAAATCTAAGCATACATAGTGACAAACGGCGACTTTTTTATAAATGATTTGTTTTGTAAGTAGGTAGGTTTTTACAAACTCTTTTACACGTCAATTTTTTTTTTCGTCTTTTGATACAAGATTTTATTAAACTATGTTATGATTATCAATACAAAAGAAAATTAAGTCATATTATATTAAATAAATACGTAAGACAAAGTGTCATTTGAGTGAACGCTGTTTTGATAGCCCGAAAGAAACGTGTATTGGAACGCAGCTTTTAGTTGTCTGTGGTAGTGATGTGAGAACAAAACAAAGCGTCTGTCAAACGAGTTTGTCTAAAGTAATATTGGAAATAAGTGGTAAGTATCTTTTGAAACATTATTCAAAAAGCGTATATATACTAGGAATTCGTTTATCAATTTGGCTTATTGAAAAAATACGTTTTATAGTGTCAATTACAAATATTAACCTTATGTTTTGTTCATGAGTCAATCCAAACATTACGTCAAATATGGCTGCCGTATAAAAGTGCGCGATTGTTTGAATGAGTCAATTCGGCAACGGTAATTTTAGAAGTGTTCCCGGAATTGACGGAGCGTTCTCTAAATGATGAGGACGTTCCCGAAATTACTATTTATTGGCTAGTGATTTTTTTTAAAATTAAATACTAGCTTTTGTCAGTGGCTTCACCCGCATAAATAAAATATAGCCTGTCACTTAGGAGTAAAGCAGCTTTCTATTGTTGCTAAAATTTTTCCAATCGGATCATTAGTTCCAGAGATTATCTCCTACAAACAAAAAAACAAACTACCTCTTTATTATATTATATACTAGCTTTTCCCAGCGGCTTCGCCCGCGTGCATATAATATAGCCTATGTCACTCAGGAGTAAAGCAGCTTTATACTGTTGCTTATTTTTTTCCAATCGGACCAGTAGTTCCAGAGATTACCCCCTACAAACAAAAAAACAAACTTTACCTCTTTATTATATTAGTGTAGATAGTGTCAAAGTCAAAGTCAAAGTCAAAACATTTATTGCGAACTAAGTGTACAATGTTGTTATCATAATCATGCCAGTACTTTTGACTTAGCGGCCTTTTACAAGCATTGCAATTTTTATTTAGGTATTCTAGTTAACATGCAATAAACATTTTATTACTTCATTATTATTATCATTGTCAATTCATTTGAATAATTACAATAGTGATGAAAATTTTAATGTTGATAATAATAAATTTAATATAATTATCAGGTTACTATTAATTTAGTTGAGAAATTATGAAATTAAAATGTCAATAATAATGAATTTCATACATTTATTATGTCCATACCATCAGTTTAATTAAGAAATTAGAGCAACGTCAAGAAATTGAATGTCAATAATAATTCATTTCATAAAATTACAATATAGTATGTCAATAATATCTGTTTTAATTAAACATTTAATCTATAAAAATGACCAATGATTAAATGTCAATAATAATTAATTTAATCCAATAATATTAACGTCAATAATAATTAATTTAATACAATAATTATAATGTCAATAATATCACTTTCATTGAGAAATTAGAGCCATGTCAGAAAATCAAATGTCAATGAATGTCAATAATAAATAATCAATTTAATATAATTTTAATGTCATTATGCAAAATATTAAATAATGTAGTGGCAATAATAATATCATTCCCTTTAGGTTATTAAAAGATGATAGACAAGATTTTATTGTTTGTATAGCACAGATCGCCATCTTGGTACAGTTAAGTAGAATAAGATACCTATTTTGGGCAAAACTCGAAATATTCCTTCACCGAGTAGAAACATTTTTGGATTAGGTATTGTTTTAGTCTTTTTTGGAATACTGTTGCTGATTTTTCAGTTTTAAATGTGTCAGGTAATTTATTATATATTTTAATTGCCATATAATATGGGCTTCCACTTAATAATTTGGTTCTTGAGAATGGAGCGCATAACCTCTTTTTGTGGCGAGTGTTTACGTTGTGCGTATCTTCCACTCTAGTGAACTTATTGATGTTTTTAAAAACAAATACGCAAATGTCGAGTATGTATATTGACGGCAGAGTTAACATCTGATATTTTATAAAATATGGTTTACAGCTCTCAGTATTGTTTATTTGAGCTAGAATTCTTATACATTTTTTTTGCATTATAAACAGTTCATCTACTATAACACTATTTCCCCATAGCATGACGCCATATCGCAACCATGAGTATGCATATGCATAGTAGGCAGCCATAGCTGTTTGTGTGTTAGTGCTTTGTTTAATTTGGAAAAGAGCGTAAGAGAATCTAGACAGTTTTGTTTTTATATAATCTATATGCGACTTCCAGTTAATGTGTGTGTCAATATTTATACCAAGTAGGCTAAATGTGTTAACTTCCTCTATTTCCGTGTTTCTAAATTTGCATTTTACGTTGAGAGGTGGTTTTTTATATGATCTGAATTGCATTATTTTAGTTTTACCAGTATTTATTTCTAAATTGTGGTTCTGGAGCCAAGTATCTACCTTTTCGAGAGTATCTTGTATTTGTAAGCTAGGGTTGTTTACATTCCCACACTTTATTAATATTGAAATGTCGTCCGCAAATAGAACTGGTAAAGTGTTCTCTTTGTCTAATATTTTGGGAAGATCATTAATATAGATTAAAAATAAGGGACATCCTAACACGCTTCCTTGTGGGATTGAGCAAGTGATATCTATTACTTGTGATCGAATGGTTTTGATCTCATTTTTTTTGTGGTCATTACTTTCTATTTGGACTATTTGTTTCCTATTGTGTAAATAAGATTTGAACCACGAATGAGCGGGTCCTCTTACACCACAACCATATAGTTTAGATAATAAGATGTCATAAAGAACTTTGTCGTATGCTTTTGTCATGTCAAGTAGTAGCCCAATTACATATTGTTTGTCATTTATATGTTGTAGTGCTTGTTGAACATATTTGTAGACTGCTAATGTTGTTGATCTACATTTCCTAAATCCATTTTGTGCATCGTCAAGAATATTAAACTTTTCTAAAAACTTATATAGCTGATTGCACATAGCTTTTTCAAATATTTTAGAAAAGGTTGGGAGCAGTGCTATGGGTCTGTAATTACTCGGGATATATTTATCACCCTTTTTATGTACTGGTAGATTATGAATCCGAGGAATTTTTGTATGAACGCGCTAATGTCAGGGACTTATGGTTCAAATTGAAAACAATATTTTAGTGTTGCTAGATAAAAGGAATATCCTTTTATCTAGGAAGGTTATACATACTTCTGCCGCAGCTTCGCCCGCGTTTAAGTACGTTTTTCCTTACTATTTTTGGACTTTGGAGTATTTCTTGTAATCGAATTCTCATTTACTCTCCTGTCAATCTAGTAGTTAGTGATCCTGACTGCTATGCCGGAGTTCGTGGGTTCGAATCCCACCCAGGACAAATGTTTGTGTGATGAGCACGATCATTTGTTCTGTGTCTGGGTGTAATTTATCTATAAGTAATATGTATGTATTTAGAAATAAATAAGTATGTTTATCAGTTGTCTAGTACCCATAACACAAGCTCTGCTTAGCTTGGGACTAGACGGCGTTGTGTGATGGTTGTCGAATATAATATAACATTTTATATTTATGAAAGATTTATGTAACATAAGTCAACTTAAAAAAAAAGTTTACATGTCAGTCAGCAAGTTTTTCCTTTTATAAATTTTATCTTACTAATATTATAAATGCGAAAGTTACGATGTTTGTTACTCAATCACGCCAAAACGGCTCGACGGATCTGGATGCAATTTGGCACAGACATTGGATACACTCCGGAATAGGACATAGGCTACTTTTTACCCCGGAAACCCCAACCCCAATACCACGCGGGCGAAGCCGCGGGCAAAAGCTACCTAGTATGTAGATATAACATCTGGATCAGTAACCAAAGATGCGGGGGAAACAGCGGGTGACAGCTAGTTTTGTTATATTAGGGGTTTATTAATTTAGTATGTTATTTTGTAATTAAAAAATAGTATATTTTTAGCAACATGGAACCTCAAGAACCCAAAAAAAAGCGAAAACGTACAAAAAAGAAACTCGAAAAAAATAGTATAGCTTACTTACGCGAACGCGAGAAAGCTAATGCTAGAAAAAAAAGATTTTTAGACAAAATGACAGACGAAGAGAAAGAATTGAAAAGGGCTAAAGATAGAGCTTACCATCACAGGAAGAAAGCAGACAAGAATAGAAAGATTGCTGTGATGAGTGAAGAGGAGAAGATACGACAGAGGGAAGTGTGGAACAGAGCAGCAAAAAAATACAGACAGAGGAAAAAATCAGCATCTAATATGGGGAATAACATTCCTCCGCCAGTCGAAGTGAAAGTACCTGCTACGTCTACAATATTGAGTATGAGAATTGTGCCCAAGGAAGAACCTGATACATCTCCTTCAATATCTCAACAGGAAGAAACACTGGCTGATATTAAACCGAAAGAAGAAGTTGTAGAGGAAAAACTAAGTGCAGAAGTAAAAAGAGAGGTGATAGAACAGGTACATACCAAAACTTGTTTCTGGGGTTGATGCGAAAGCGGAACACCGGGGCCCCTGGGACTAAGGCAAGAAGGAACGGTGGGTCGTTTAGTCAGTAGAAGTGTGACACTGTCTCGAGCTCTGCCTAAATGCGGGATTTGATATTTGATGATTTTCCCATCATAAAAAAAAAT
The DNA here is from genome assembly GCA_029852875.1 of Mythimna loreyi. Lineage (NCBI taxonomy): Eukaryota > Metazoa > Arthropoda > Insecta > Lepidoptera > Noctuidae > Mythimna > Mythimna loreyi. Next base: position 7,217,884 of record CM056807.1, on the reverse strand, counting down.
AAAACTTGTGCGGTGTCTCTCCACAGACCAGGTCTTCTAGTCTGCTATTAACTCCTTGAGTTCCTATTATGCATACGTCTGTACAAGTTGAATGACCTAGAAAAATTCTTAGTTGTCGTTTTTTTCACACATTTTTACGAAATTTTTTGGCCGTAAATTTTGGTTTTTATTTTTTCCTAGAAAAATTTAGTGGAACTTTTTTTCTTACTTATTTCTTTTTAGGGTTCCGTAGCCAAAATGGCAAAAACGGAACCCTTATAGTTTCGTCATGTCCGTCTGTCCGTCTGTCCGTCTGTCCGTCTGTCCGTCTGTCACAGCCGATTTACTCGGAAACTATAAGTACTACAGTGATGAAATTTGATGGGAATATGTGTTGTATGAACCGCTACAAAATTATGACACTAAATAGTAAAAAAAAGAATTGGGGGTGGGGCCCCCCATACATGTAACTGAGGGATGAAAATTTTTTTTTCGATGTACATACCCGTGTGGGGTATCAATGGAAAGGTCTTTTAAAATGATATAAAGTTTTCTAAAAAACATTTTTCTTAAAGTGAACGGTTTTTGAGATATCAGCTCTCAAAGTCGTAAAAAGTATGTCCCCCCCCCTCTATTTTTATAACTACGGGGTATAAAATTCTAAAAAAAATAGAGGTGATGCATGCTAATTAACTCTTTCAACGATTTTTGGTTTGATCAAAGTATCTCTTATAGTTTTTGAGATAGGTTGATTTAACTGTAATTTTGGTTAAGTTATTGTGCTTACACTGAAAACGATGGCTGAACCTATAAGTACAAGGCAAAATATCGGGAGAGTTTAGGCTCCATTCACCAGGTGTATAAATTGACATAATAAGTTTATTATATTTGCTGCTACGGAACCCTTTGTGCGCGAGCCCGACTCGCACTTGGCCGGTTTTTTTATTTATTTATTTAAGAAAGGGGGTCTTTGCCCCAGTCGTTTAAGGAGAGTGTTATAACGGAACAGAACGGTCTGTCATTGATTTCATAATTGTTGATTTTGAGTTGACAAGTTTTGCTATCTATCAATATAATGACGTCATACGGAAAAAATGGCATAGAATGGTAAGCTCATCCATCTTAGAGGAAACCTAGCAAGGTCACCTTGGTTGGGAACCAAGGTGAGTCTTTAAAAGAGACTTTGACCCCTGAGTTTGTTTCGGTGTTTCCTCAGGGTAGTCAACTAGGAAACACCGGATTCATCTAGTTACAATGGACGAAAAAAGATGTGACGTGTAAAAGAGTTGGTAACAAACTAGAAAGCTATTTGCAAAATAAAAATCATTTGTCAGAAGGTTCATTACGGAAAGAAAAATGCTTCTTCATGTCCCTTCTCACCATACTAGATTTTGCCACTGTGAGGCGAGCCCGGAGGACACGGTGGAGCACCCGGTGGAGGTGTGCCCTGCTTGGGAAGAGCATCGCCGTGTCCTCGTGGGAGTGATCGGCGGCGGCGACCTCTCGCGCCGGGCCCTGGTTCAGGCCATAGTCCGCAGCGAAGAGGAATGGCAGGCGGTCGCCTCCTTCTGCGAAGCAGTAATGCTCGTAAAGGAGGAGGCCGACCGCATAAGGCAAAGGCAACAGCGCCCTCGCCGTAGTCGTCGCCGCCGCGATCCTGCCGATATCCGGCCACCGTAGACACTGGCTCGCGGACGGTAAGCAATGGGTAGCTCGCTGTCCGGTCGTCTGGTAAGACCGAGTCTAAGTCGTCAACGGCGCGCACCGTTCCCGCGCGCCTCAAGGAGTTGTCAGCAAACTGCAGGGGCCCTTCAGGGTCGAAGCCTCCTGGAGCCTAGACGGTGGTGAAAACTGTTACCTCGACTCCAGGAATAAGGCAAGGAAGGTACGGGGTAGGTTTTTTAGTCAGTAAGAGTCTGACACTGGTCTCCCGCTCCGCCCAAGAGCGGGTTTCGTCATTGGATGATTTTCACCTACCATAAAAAAAAAAAAACCATACTAGATTTATGGCTAATTCTTACGCTGTCTCTTCCATAAAACTCTGGAAGGAAGCACATTCCAGAGTTTTATGGAGGAGACGTCAAAAAAGCTGAAAGTAAATTTACCTTTAAGCGTAAAATTTTGAACTTTTACTTGAAGTCCTCTCATGGTCTCAAGGTCTTCGTCATGACATATTTTAAATATTTCTTAGTTTATGATATTAGTTTATATACGTATTTTATTATTATACTAGCGACCCGCCCCAGCTTCGTACGGGTACTGATATTGAATATATTATGCATGTCTTGTGCCCATAAACCTTCCTCTTGAATCACTCTATCTACTAAAAAAAACCGCATTAAAATCCGTTGCGTAGTTTTAAAGATTTAAGCATACATAGGGAGGAAGCGACTTTGTTTTATACTATGTAATGAAGTAACTCATATTAATGATACAACATTCTATTATAAATATCTCGTATTTATTTAGAGTGCACACCTACCACAATGTTGTCTTTTTTAACCCAAAGGTTGTCTGGTAGAGAATGCCTTGTAGCATTAAGTCCGCCTATGTACCACTACTGTACTTGAAGATTAAATAAACAAATAAAAATTATGAAAATTGTGTTGACGTAATATATCTATGACAACATAAAGCTCAGTATAATATATTGTACCTAACGCGTAACATGCAACGTAGCATAAAAGATAGATTACATTGGGAGAGAGGGGAGAACTGAACTTTTACCTATTCATCCTCATTTCAGCCGAAAGACTTCCACTGTTGGACATAGGCCTCCCCAAGTGTCACCGCAATGTACCGTCCTGACCGTGTCGTATCAATCTGATTCACGCAACCCTTACCAGGTCATCCGGTATCACATACATTTATCATTATCAATTATCATTTACTTGTTGATTTTTATAAAGTTTTATTTTGGGTATGTAAGTGACCATAATTGTCTTAAAAAATAATATTGAATTGTCCTATGTTCAGAATGTTTTCAAATAATTTTTGTACAAGGAAATTCTGTGATAATTTTCCTTTTGTTGAGTTTTGCTTACTAAGCATCTCATATTATATTTTAATATTTGTATGCCAGATAATGGCGACAAATATGTTACCATCTCCTATACCACATTTTATACAAATAAATGTTTTGACTTTGAAATGCTCTGTCCGTGCGCGTAGCGTGCTCGGTCTCGCGCGCAAGGCGTCCATAATACAGGAATTCTGTTACATTGCATGATACATTGTTGCGACAATGTGGACGGGAAATACTATGTTTTTTTTTTATTATTTTAGAAGATAGTGAGGGTTTTTGTAGGGGTAGAATTTCCAAAAAATTCGTTCTTATATGTTGCCTATGTCATACTAAGAGCATACACTCCAAGTTTCAAGTATTTAGACCCGTTTAGGCTGCGCGATTATTCGTCAGTCAGTCATTAAAAACAAGTCATTTTTAGATTTATCTTCTTCTTTCTACCCTTACCCTTATACCATATTAGAGCTTGGCGCAACATGTTTTTTTCTTCCACTCTGAACTGTCACCCGTCACACAATCCATCCATCTCTTCTTCGGCCTCCCTCTTCCTCTCCATCCATTTTTTTATATATATGGCCGCTAATTTCACATTGTAATTTTGTCAATCCACAGGATCAAACAAAAATAATCGTCGCTAAAGTATATCATTACTTCGAGCAAGAGTATGAGGAGTTGAAGAAGACGCTTGAGGGGATAGACCAGACCCCACTGTCGAAGATCCGCCAACGGACTGCGCTGGCCACGGGAGTGAGCGAGACGATGGTACTGGAGATACTGCAGGAGGAAGAGAGACGGAATGAGGAGAAGCGCCAGCAAACGCTGCAAGAACAAAGCCGGGCACTCAAGAGACTGAGGCAGACGGACAGGTATCTTACTAATATTATAAATGCGAAAGTTACGATGTTTGGATGTTTGTTACTCAATCACGCCAAAACAACTGGACGGATCCGGATGAAATTTGGCACAGGCATAGGATACACTCCGGAATAGGACATAGGCTACTTTTTATCCCGGAAAAACATAAGGTTCCTGTGGGATTTCACATTTCGTTTGATCAAGTGTAAAATTATCATATTGTATAGGGAAACCCCAATATCACACGGGCGAAGCCGCGGGCAAAAGCTAGTGTAACAATATGTATCGTGGCCAGATCTCAGAAATTGATAAAGTCATGATATGGCCAAGTAATACTGGCCAGATCGTTTTATACGTTAAAATTTGATGATACGAGTATTTGAATCGTCCCTTGGCCTACCTTCTTTTGACTTTTTAATACCATAGAAATTCTATATCAATGCTATGACCAAAAGATTATTCAAATATCGTCAAATGTTAGCGTTTCAACGACAAATCGTTACTTTATGATCTTCTTCTTCTCGAATCGATGGATTCCGCTTCCCTCAAAGTTTGTGGACCCAGTAGGTTGCCACGTTTATAGCAGCTTCAATGGCATTTTAAGTTCCTCCAGCGTGCATTTGTAGGGACATTATGGGCACTCTAATAGGTGGGCCATTGTTTGATCAGAGACACCGCACTCGCACTGTGTGTCACAGGGGTCTATAATCCCCCATTTTGCCAGGTCGTGTTTGCAGCGGCCTACTTGGGAGCACAGTCTATTGATTGCATTCCATACAGGCCACCGCAGCTCATATCCAAGTGGCAGATGTTCCCGGGGTTGGACGAAGTCGGGCGGTGGTGGGTGGTGTTCCTCCCACAACTTACATCTCTCCGTAGATGGTCGGTCCCGAATAGCCTCTGCAGCGAAGAAACGACTCTCTCTCTTACGACTTTTACTGGTAATCGAGAGGGCAGTAAGTCGAAGGTGGCCATTTTTTTATATAATCGATTTGGAATGTACGTCAAACGAGCTTTCTTCCTATCTTGGTTTTATATTTCTACGTAAAGGCAGATTTATATTGAGTAAGTAACTGACGTCAGTCCACTGACGAGTCAGTGCTGATCTGGCACTGCTATAGTGTAAATTGATTTCAAGTCAGCACAGTACTGTCACGTCAGTACTGACTTCAAAGGCAGATTTATATTGAGTAAGTAACTGACGTCAGTCCACTGACGAGTCAGTGCTGACCTGGCACTGCTATAGTGTAAATTGATTTCAAGTCAGCACAGTACTGTCACGTCAGTACTGACTTCAATATTCGCGCTGCAATATTTTCGGCGTCAGTCCACTCCCCCGCCACCCGCGCCAGTCCACTCCCCCGCCACCCGCGCCAGCGCTACTGACAACGTGTAAATTGCCCAAGTCAGTTGCTGCCGCTCTGTTGTACGGTGACCACGATTCGTCGTACCGGATCACAAAATGACACGAAAATTGAGCGACACGGCAAACTTAAAACTTGTACAACTTTACCGTGATAATTAATACCTATGGGATTTCAAATCACAAAATTATAGAAATAAAGAAACGCGTGCAACAGCATAACAGAATATCGCACAAAATTCTTTGATTCTTTGCTGTTTTTGAGAAATCATTTTTCCGCACTGACTTTACGAACGTGTGTACACCAAAAGAAATATCTTCGACTACTGACGAAACACTGACTGCTTGTAAATAGTACGCGTCAGTTTTCGCCGCCAGCACTGACGACAGCCACTGACTCAATGTAAATCCGCCTTAAAGTAGAAATGCCTTTTCTTATTTGATAAAGAGCAGTAAGACCGGACGATAAATTTAATTACTACGTAAAAGAGCAGGCCACCTTCGACTTACTGCCCTCTCGATGACCAGGGCAGAATGATATGGTTTTTGGTTGGTCATATCATGAAGTAATCAATTTCTATAATCTGACCACAACATGTATGTGATCTGTCTGGCTGTTAATAAACCTGCCATTGCTTTTAAGTCGGGGCCATTATATCTCTGTTTTCAGCTTAATTAAGTCGAGGCCGTTACCACTGCCACAAAATAAAAAGGTACAGAAGTCAATCTCATGTATGTACTTCACTTGTCATACCTACGCACGGCGGTCGCGCGCGCTAGGGATGTCAACTGGATTATGCACAACAAATTATCGTGGTAGTTGCAAAATTTCACAGACGCGCGTCTCAAACGTGACACCCTCGCGGTCGTAGTGATCCTCGTTGAGCCCGGTTTTCACGTCGGTGAACGGTGTGTATGTGTGCGTTGCTCGAGCGCGCTTTGTACGTAGATTGACATCTGTACCTATATAATTTGTGCCACTGCTTTCGGCTTGTTTGAGTTAAGCTAAGTGCAGATTGCTGTAACATAACATGCAATATAGCACGCAATGATAGTACATTTTGATACAAGTGCAGGAAGTTTGTCATTGCGACCGAGGCGAAATTCGCACGAGCCGCAGGCGAGTGTGTTATGAAGCCGAGGGCTGCAATGACAAATCTGCACGTGTGTCAAACGACGTTTTTCAATACACTTACGACTTGTGAAATAAAGAAAGAAAGAAAAAAAATTTAATCGTATCTCAAACATACAGTAGAAATATAAGAAATATATAAGTATAGCATTCAAATCTGCTGTGGTCAGTTTCTAATTGCGTGGGGGTCGCCCAGCGACTCTGGGGGACGCCTCGCGCCCGTTTCGATAAACTAAGTAAAACAATATAATCACCTTTGACCGTGACGATAAGGAAGGAATAAAAAAGCCCTTGTTGTGATAAACTCAAAAAAGCACTTGGGTGATATACATGCTATATTGAACCTAATAGGAGTGCGATAAGAGGCAGTTTTCAAGTAAGTGTATTGAAATAGTACATTTTGATACAAGTGCAGGAAGTTTGACATTGCGACCGAGACGAAATTCGCACGAGCCGTAGGCGAGTGTGTTATTGAGCCGAGGGCTGCAATGACAAATCTGCACGTGTGTCAAACGACGTTTTTCAATACACTTACGACTTGTGAAATAAAGAAAGAAAGAAAAATTGTTTAATTGTATCTCAAACATACAGTAGGAATATAATAATAATAGCATTCAAATCTGCTCTGGTCAGTTTCTAACTTCGTGGGGTCGCCCAGCGCCGCGTGGGGGACGCCTCGCGCCTGATTCGAAAACTAAGTAAAACAAAATAATCACCCGTGACCGTGACGATAAGGAAGGAATAAAAAAGCCCTTGTTGTGATAAACTCAAAAAAGCACTTGGGTGATATACATACTATATTGAACCTAATAGGAGTGCGATAAGAGGCAGTTTTCGAGTAAGTGTATTGAAAAAGAATTTTCCGTCCATATTGTCGCGTGCAAACGTCAGCTGAGCGAGTCAATGAGGTCATTGACTCGCTCATAAGTGAAATTAATTTGCATGGATGCAAGACTCAAAGAGGCCTATGTCCAACTGCGGACGTCTTTCGGCTGAAATGATGATGATGATGATTTATTGTTAAATTGTTTCAGTGCAAGTGAAGATGGGGACAGTGATGACAACGGTGATGGTGATGATGGACAACCCTGTGATGATGAGGTGTAAGTTCATCCGTTTTTACAAGCTTTTATTTAGTTTTATCTGTACCGATGTTTCTTTTTTTTTTGGTTGGAAAAATCATCTAATGACGAGTCTCGCCTTTGGGTGAAGCTAGGGTTGCCAGGTCCTCAGACGCAAAAGCCGGACAGACCTGTGAGTTTGTCCTGACATTTGGGTAAAAAATCCGGACATCTTGTTTTTTTGGTCCATTTTTTTTATAAAAACTGTAAAAGTAATTTTTTTTTTGTCCTAACATTCGGTCGAAAAATCCGGACGCCTAACATTTTTGAAAAATATTGATGTTACTTAAAAAAAATGGAAATCCAGGATTTTCTGATTGCATTTTAATAAAACAAAAGCAAAATCAAGCTAATATTTCTTTATTATAAATCAGTCTCTAACTCTCTTAATGATCAGTCGTTATATTATAACAAAACAAAAATTATTTTCTTCGGCGTGATTCGATCTCGATCCGCGCGCGAATTTCGAAATTGAAAAATCCTACCTAAATCCTAACAGGCCGGATGCCGCTTATTTTGGCCGGACAAGCAATCAAAAATCCTACGTATGTCCTGCTTTATCCTAACACCTGGCAACCCTAGGTGAAGCGGGAAACAGTGTCAGACTCTTACTGACTAAACACCCCAACCCAAATATCATCTAATGACGAGTCTCGCCCTTGGGCGGAGCGGGAAACGGTGTCCGACCCTTACTTGGGGCCAAGCCTGCCTTTCAGAAAGAGATCCTGGGCCCCAGTAGGTTTCGACCCTTTTGCAGAGTCCCTACCTACGACCAGCTTTATAGTGTACTAGCGACCCGTCCCACTTTGGCACGGTTGCAATGCTGATATTTGCATGTATTATACATGTAAACCTTCTTCTTGAATTGCTTTATCTTTAAAAAAAAACCGCATCAAAATCCGTTGCGTAGTTTTAAAGATCTAAGCATACATAGGGACAGCCGGAAGCGACTTTATTTCATACTAGCGACCCGCCCCAGCTTCGCACGGGTACTGATATTGAATATATTTTTGCATGTATTATACACATAAAACTTCCTCTTGAATCACTCTATCTATTAGGGACAGGGCGACTTTGTTTGATACTATGTAGTGATATTGTACTGATAGTATATTTATTTTCAGGACAGAGACGTTGGTTATAAAGGAGGAGCCTGACGAACCGGAAAAGTAAGTAGTTTTGATGATCACCATCTATATACATCTTACATCTATATATATAAAAATCAATGCCACTTTTCGTTGTAATTCCATAACTCAAGAACGGCTGGACCGATTTGGCTGATTTTGGTCTTGAAATATTCGTGATAGTTCAGGGAAGGTTTAAACGGTAGGGTAGAGTAGGGTAGAGTAGGGTAGAGTAGGGTAGAGTAGGGTAGAGTAGGGTAGAGTAGGGTAGAGTAGGGTAGAGTAGGGTAGAGTAGGGTAGAGTAGGGTAGAGTAGGGTAGAGTAGGGTAGAGTAGGGTAGAGTAGGGTAAAGTAGAATAATCTGTTGCCGGGAGCGAAGCCGCGGGCAAAAGCTAGTATGTATATAAAAGGAGAAACTGACTGACATAACAACACACAGCCAAAACTACTGGGACTAGGAGAGTGAAATTTTGGACAAGGCTTCCTTTTATGACGTAAGCGAAAGAAAGGATTTTCCAAAATTCAGCTCCTAAAGGAATGAAACGCGTGTCCAAAGTAAAAAGTTTGTGCAAAAACCTATTTTCAAGCGGGCAAAGTCGCTGGCAGAAAGCTAGTTCATTATAAAGGTCAAAATATGTTCATTAATAAGCTTCAAAAGTTTTAATTTCAATGTAGACAAATTCATTATACACCGTGAAATTTTAATGGTTGTTTTCCCTCAGCGAAATGGTTGTGTCTTGGTAATACAAACGTTTGATAAAAAAAAAAAAATATTAAAAACAAAAAATGGACCTGTAGAGTGCAAGCTAATTATGACGTATCACAACGTGTGAGAGCTTATTTTTGTTTAAATATTTAATGAATCGGTTTCCTTTGACGGCGCGCGGCGTACAAATTACGTCTAATGTTACTATTGTTTTCGCTTTTTTGAGTTGATGAATATTTGAATATTGAAATTTATTTGCTACGAATGCAGGTACATAAATATGGTGTTAAGTAAATTATCGATCCAATATATTCTACCGTCAGGCAAGCAAAAATTTTGTAGTTTAGTTAATAATGAAATAGTTTCAAAAATTACCAATTATTTAACGAATGTCAAATGATAAAAATGTTCAATCTGCACTAATATAATAAAGAGGTAAAGTTTGTTTTTTTGTTTGTAGGAGGTAATCTCTGGAACTACTGGTCCGATTGGAAAAAAAATAGCAACAATAGAAAGCTGCTTTACTCCTGAGTGACATAGGCTATATTTTATGTACGCGGGCGAAGCCGCTGACAAAAGCTAGTTTGTTTATAAAAGGAGAAACTGACTGACTGACATATCAACACTCAGCCAAAATTTGTAAGATTGAGTAACAAACATCCAAACATCGTAACTTTCGCATTTATAATATTAGTAAGATATTTTTCTATTGATTTCAGTGATGAGCCTGAAGTTTACGTCGAACTGCCAACCGTGAAGCCTAGCGAGTCTGGACACCACCAGTAAGTTATAATTACCTTAGAATCATCATCTTCCTGCCCTTGTCCCGTTTTATTTGGGGTCGGCGCAATATGCCTTTTTCTTCCACTCTGTCCTGTCACCCGTCTCGCTATCACTAACTCCTCTTTCTTTCATATCACTTCTCACACAATCCATCCATATTTTCTTTGGTCTCCCTCTCCCTCTCCATCCATCCACATGTATACTCATGGCTTTTTTTGTAACATGCGTTTCATCCCGCCTTTTTACATGGCCATACCAAGACAGACGGTTCCCTTTCAACTTTTCAGTCACTGGCGCCACTTTCAAACTTCCTCTAATATACTCATTTCTCACTTTATCCATTCTCGTCACACCACACATCCATCTCAACATTCTCATCTCTGCTACATGCAATCTCTTTTCATCCGTCTTTTTCATAGCCCAACATTCTGACCCATAAAGTAGGACAGGCCTTATCACGGACTTGTAGATTTTACCCTTCAACTTGAGGGGCATCCGTGGGTCGCAAGTTGTTCCAGTGACCTGTCGCCATTTCGTCCATCCTGAGTTGATCCGATGTGCCACGTCTCGGTCTACCTCACCATTCCCTTGGATAAGCGACCCAAGGTACCTAAAGTCGGAACAGATTGGTATGGGCGTTCCAGCGAGAGTTATGGGCACAGGACTAGAGAGACCGCCAAAATCGCAGAACAGGTACTCGGTTTTAGTTCTGCTCAATTTTAGGCCAACACTCTCCAGTCTTTGCCACCACACCTCCAATCTGCTCTGGACTTCTGGGGCACTCTCGGCAACCAGCACAATATCATCGGCAAACAGCATACACCAGGGTGCCTCTTCCTGAATGTCCGACGTCAGAGCGTCCATTATTATCAGGAAGAGGTAAGGGCTAAGAGCCGACCCTTGGTGTAAACCGACAGCCACATTGAAGTTGTTAGTGGTGCCTGCTGCAGACCGGACTTGTGTACTGCAGCGACTATACATCGCTCGGATCAACTGCTATATTATTATAATTACCTTAGAATACCTTATATTATACTAGCGACCCGCCCCAGCTTCGCACGGGTACTAATATTGAATATATTATACATGTATTATACATATAAACCTTCTTCTTTATCTATTAAAAAAAACCGCATCAAAATCCGTTGCGTACTTTTAAAGATCTAAGCATACATAGGGAAAGCAAACTTTGTTTTATACTATGTAATGATTTTAATCGATTTAATCACTTGGAGGAGCACGGAACACTATCGATTTGTTAATAAGTTAAAATAAAAAAAAGTAAAGTATACCAAAACGAGATTTAGAAAAAAGTACCTTCTTTACTTTATTTTGCCTATACAAATCGATAGTGTTTCATGTTTTTTTTAATTACTCAATGTGTTTTATTTGTATGTAAATATTTAATAAGTCTATAGGTAAATAATTATTATAATTTAAAAGGTATATACAAACTATGTGTTTGCCAAATCAAACTAAAAATACATAAAAATTTAGAAAACGTAAAGAAGAAAACTTATTGGGCACTAAAAAATTCATCCACTTCTGTATCAATGGGAAAAGTGCCCAGAACCCTGGCAGCATTGCCACGCTGGATGGCAATACTGATTCGCTGACAGAAAAAAAGTCCTCTGGTCTGAAATCATTGGATGATTTTCTACCTAAAAAAAGTCCACGTGGTTTTTTTTAAGTATGATTTTTTTGGACAATATATTTTTAAGTATGAAGTTCATAACAAAGATATGTTTGTTTCTAGGGTGGCAGCTGATCCAATTGCAATAGAGTTGAAGACGGAACCACCGAGCGAGGAAGCGACTACGTAAGTGACTGCAGTTACATTTATCCCACCAAAAACATGAAATGTCAAAAAGCCAAGTCTCCCTACGCAATTCTTCCATCGTAATAAGTTTTGAGATAGCATAGAAGCCAAGTCCTGTTCAACTTGATTTGCAATAATAAATCAATATTTTGTGACTATATCAATAGTTTTGTTTACATTATAATAACAGTGACTTGGCCATGAGCACAAGTTAGAAGTCGTTTGCTTACCTATTTTCATTCGGGCGAAGCCGCTGGCAGAAAGCTTGTCGACAATATGCAAGCGAGGTCATGTAGGTACCTGCGGATAATCTTAACACCGTGATTCAGCGGACGACCAAAATATACAACCCCATCTATCGAGTTGATGTGAACTAAATGTTCATAAAACAAAAATAATGTCAGTTCGACTTTTGAATCTTAACATCGTTAAATTTTGATCGTTTTAATCCCGTGGAGGGATATTAGATAGGCCTGTTAGAGAAGCCGGTGCATTTACCCTTGTGACCCTCAATGGTAGAAAAAGCACTTCAGGTCTTCATGTTACTTCGACTTTTAAATCTTAACAGCTGGTTTTCTTTTAATTCCAGGTCCTACGAAACACAAGCAACACAAGTGCAACATGCCTCTAAAAGCAGTAAAATGAGGAAAATACAACGGGAAACGGATACCATACCTGCTACCAATGTCCCACCTGCCGAGTCAGCCTCACCTGGGACATCTACCGCACCTGGTACATCAGCCCCACCTAGAAGACAGTAAGTACATGCAGTCTTTTAATATTCACTAGCGACCCGCCCCAGCTCGCACGGGTGCAATGCTGATATTAAATATATTATGCATGTATTATACACATAAACCTTCCTCTTGAATCACTCTATTTATTAAAAAAAAAACATCGAAATCCGTTGCTTAGTTTTAAAGATCTAAGCATACATAAGGATAGCGGGAAGCGACTTTGTTTTATAATATGTAACGATTTATTTTTTCTAAACACAAAGAAAAAAAATATAAAAAATAGTAGTCCGACGGTGTCGGGACTAAGGTCCAAGCTACCGGTGGTTAAGGCTCCAGACAGAGAGAGGAATCTCCTCACAATGCGAGCCGTATCAAGGAGTACTTACTGCCTTCTGTATCAAGCCCTTGATCCAACCGCGCAACGACAGCTTCGACAGATGGTCGTCGAAGCTTTTGGCTATAAGGCCACAACAATCGGCACAATGACAGCCGAGTCCACATTATTTATTACTTCTTGAATGACTTATCTACACTAATATAATAAAGAGGTAAAGTTTGTTTTTTTGTTTCTTTGTTTTTTTGTTTGTAAGAGGTAATCTCTGGAACTACTGGTCCGATTGGAAAAAATTTAGCAACAATAGAAAGCTGCTTTATTCCTGAGTGGCATAGGCTATATTTTATGTACGCGGGTGAAGCCGCTTACAAAAGCTAGTAGCTTATAAAATAAAACTCTATAATATAATATACTAGCGACCCGCCCCGGCTTCACACGGGTGCAGTGGTGCTATTATATTAGTACTGTACATAATTATAAACTTTCCTCTTCAATCACTCTATTTATTAAAAAAACACTGCATAAAAATCCGTTGCGTATTTTTAAAGATCTAAGCATACAAAGGGACAGCCAACTTTGTTTTATACTATGTAATGATCATTTAAATCAATTACAAGTCCTCGCGCATATTGTCAGAATTAAAATTGAGCTGTGAGTTCAAACAGACCTTAACGCAATGAACTCATTAAAAGATTACGGCCGTCGGATTTTGGCGAGTCTGAAGTTAAACTCTGCGAATTTTAGCGCTTGAAAACTCGTACAAAAATTGTTAAAAAACAATACATGCTAATAAAAGTTTTTAACAGCAATAACAACTGCAAATTGCATTTATTTATTTAAAACATCTATTTTTTTCCAAAGTTCTCCATCGATACGACTACATGCACACTGTTAAAGTTGAACTAGCGGTACTGTGCAAGAAATTTTCCGGTTTCCGCTACGGGGACCGCCGCATACTACACGAACAACGGGTGCCCGCGCGGGCACCCGTGCGAGTTTCCGCTTTACTCAGTGTTGGCCCTTGTAGTCAGTTGATCATATTCAATGATGAAGTTTTTCCGTTGCCATTATAACAGCAAATAATAAATAAAATGAATTGTTAAAAAAAAAAACTTATGTACGATTCCGTACTACAGCTTTTTTTTTCTCTCCTTTGTTTCGCGTGTCCGACTCACACTTTGCCGGCTTTTTGTTTTGGTTGTGCAAATAAATGATTTAAGGTAAGTTTTTTGTCACATTACCTGGACCAGAGCCTTCCTTTCAGTTAAGAACCTTTGGCCCCAGTTGCCTTCGACCTTTCTGCAGGGTCCCTACGGTTTGCTGACAACTCCTTGAGGAGCGTGGGAACAGTGCGCCTCGTTGACAATTGGGCTTGATCAGGACATTTACCAAATGACCGGACGGCAAGCTACCCATTGCTCGCCGTTCGTAACTGCGCCTACGTGGCCGGAAATCTGGATCGGAATCCCCGCGGCGTCTGGGGCGTGAGCGATCTAACGTTGACACTTTAATCTGTTTGGCAATCTGAATTGCAAAGTATTAAATTTTTTTTATGACTATTTGTTTTTTAGGAAGCATCGAAAGCGTGGTGGCCACACTAAAGAAGACATGAAGGAGGCTCTAAAACAAATTCGCCAAGGCTTGAGTGTGCGAAAAGCAGCCAGAGTTTCCGGAATAGCCATCTCAACTTTGAGACGCTACAATTTAAAAACAATGGCTTCCCAAGACCTGGAGAGTATGCGACTAGTCCCTAATTATGAAGTAAATAAAATTTTTAGTGAGGAGCAGGAAGAAGAATTAATAAACAATTTCAAAAAAGCTTCGTCATTGCACGGATTAACAGAGAAAGAAACTAGAAGAGTTGCTTTCCAAATGGCAGAAGCAAATCATTTAAAAATTCCAGAAAATTGGAAGAAAAATCAAATGGCAGGGAAAGAATGGCTAAGAAACTTTAGACGAAGACACCCTGAACTAAGACTTCGAAAAGAAAAATGTAGCTGGGCTGGAAAAAACCTAAATCAAGAAAATAAATTATTAAACGTTATTGAACTGAAATCGGCGTAAGGAGCAATGGTAGCCGAGCACAGTGTGGGATTTGACCTTAGTTGCGGACACTATTATTTTATGTTGGATTTATGTAGGCCTAGTCATCCTAGACCATTTAAAGTAATATTTTTTTGAAAATTCCAATTAGATTTGCAGATATATTTTTTTTTCATTTAAGTCGTGGAATTCTACGAAAAACGTTTTCAGTCATATTTCCCGAAAAAAGTGATATTTCTCTTTGTAAAAAAATCAAACCATCTGCTAGTTTACAATGCTACTAGTGTGAAAATTTCAATCCCATAAGTGCAGAAAAACGATAGAAAAAAAATATATTTAAAATTTTGAAAAAAAAAAAATAGAAATGATCTATGTTATTGTCGCATTTTTTTTACAAAAATTTAATAGGGTTATGTTTCTACTAAATCGTGACAAAAATCCATATAACTTGCGCTATGTTGGAGATATTGCGTTTCTAAGGTTTTTTATAATTTCTATGGAAATAGGGTTGTCATAAACTTAGAACTTTTTGTTGATACTACTATAAATACTACATATATCTATGATGATATCTATTCCAAAAAAACCCTCTCTATTTTTTTGGAATAGATATCATCATAGATATATGTAGTATTTACACTATTATTCATTGTTTAAAATAAACACATAAACGCAATTTTAAGGGAAAAAACTGAAATCAGAAAATATTAATAATGCTTCAGACATAAGTACATACGCGGCGAACTTACCTAAATTTGTTTTTCACACGACTTAAACGCGTACTAAGTAATGCTAAGAAAGCTTGTTTGAAATATTGCATGTTATAAAATAGTAGGCGCTTGTCAGTGGCAACCCTAACATAAAATTTTAAAATTCAATATTTCTGTTATCGTGTGCCTGTCGCATCTGGTTTTTTTTATGATAATAGTAATTAATGTAGTTAACATATTGACACTGAAAAAAAACGCGACCATGTAAATAGTGACTAGATAAAAAAATAAAATGAAATCATAGAAAAACTATGGTTTTGCCTAGAATAGCGCAATATTTTAGGTTTTGATGGATTGGTTGGTTCATAAAGTACATTTGCTATCAATGTAATAAATATTTAGTAAAAAAAAAAACATAAAAGAAAGTAGAAAAATTGTTTCTATTGATTTTTCATTGTTTTCTGAATTTCTACAAAACTATGACAGATACATCAATGGGAGTTTTAATTGGAGTTTTGTTTCAATGTAATCTCTCAGAAAAACGCATAAAACAGGATGTCCGCAACTAAGGTCAAATCCCACACTGTGCCGAGTAGTAAAGGCCCGACTTAAGAGTTGCAGGTCGCTGGTTTAAACCCAGCCAGGCGCATTACTTTATGTATTTGATTTCATCACTACTGCTATCAAAACGGTGAAGGAAAACATCGTTAGGAAACCGGCATGTCCTAGAACCGAAAATTCGAAGACATGTGACATCCACCAATCCGCACTGGGCCCGCGTGGTGGATTGTGGCCCATTCCCTCTTCTAGAGTGAGGAGGCCTGTGTCCCTGCAGTGGGAACATTAAAAGGCTGATGATGATGATGATTAATACTTGGTTATTGGAAAAACTAACATGTTAAACCAAGAATAACTATCCATTAATCCATACATAAGTGCTTCGTCATGGCTCGTCGCGCGATCTACCACTCATGTTCCCGCTTAACACAGCGCACTAGTTTACTCAGGGCCTACCCTGCTTTGAAGACCCCTAAATTATAAATTGGACGGGAAAACCGTGAAGCGCCATCTATGGCGTCACAAGGGAACTAATCCTGGATCACGTAATCAAAGTTCTCCACGCGATTTGAACATATAGCACAGCACGAAATCAACTATCGGGCAGTAGCCCACCAGACGATAACACCTGTCTGGTCGGAGGATCCCCCCTTTTCCGTGGAGGTATGTGGGACTTTACTCTCTGTTCCACATACCTCCAAATTGGAGACCTTCGAATAAGAACGTCAGCGCAGCTTTCATACAGCTACCGCAACAGGCAAATAGCCTAGAGCCTTTGTTCTAGACAGACGGACCGCAATTCAACTGCAATCCAACTGCAAAGTGCAGTTCGGATGCAGTTTGGATGCAGTTTGAATGCAGTTGACATGACTGCAATAGAACTGCAAACTAAATGTGCAGTCCGATAGACCGCCTCAGGGTCTTTTCCCATCCACTTTTCCTGTAAGCAGAAAATTTTGCCATGTTTTTTTATGGTAGATAAATTTTGCATTTTGCTCTTTATGATAGATAAAATTCATCCAATGGCGAATCCCGCCCTTGGGCAGATTGGTAACCAGTGTCAGACTCTTACTGACTAAAAAACCTACCACGTTTCTACGTTGCCATTATATACCAGGATTAGAGCCTTCCTTTCACACCCGAACCCTTGGCCCCAGTTGGCTTCGACCCTTCTGCAAGGTTCCTACGGCTGGCTGACAACTCCTTGAGGTGCGTGGGAACAATGCGCCTCGTTTACAACTGGGCTTGATCAGGACATTTACCAGACAACTGGACGGCGAGCTACCCATTGCTCGCCGTCAGTAACCGCGCCTACGGTGGCCGGAAATCTGGATCGGAATCCCCGCGGCGTCTGGGGCGTGAGCGTACCTCTCTCGATCTCTTTTTGGCAATCTGAATAGCAATTAATTTTTTTTGATGACTATTTGTTTTTTAGAGAGCATCGGAAGCGTGGTGGCCACACTAAGGAAGATATGAAGGAGGCTCTAAAACAAATTCGCCAAGGCTTGAGTGTGCGAAAAGCAGCCAAAGTTTCCGGGATAGCCATCTCAACTTTGAGACGCTACAATTTAAAAACAATGGCTTCCCAAGACCTAGAGAGTATGCGACTAGTCCCGAATTATGAAGTGAATAAAATTTTTAGTGAGGAGCAAGAAGAAAATTTATTAAACAATTTCAAAAAAGCCTCGTCACTGCAAGGATTAACAGTGAAAGAAACTAGAAGAGTTGCTTACCAAATGGCAGAAGCTAATCATTTAAAAATTCCAGAAAATTGGAAGAAAAATCAAATGGCAGGCAAAGAATGGCTAAGAAAATTTAGACGAAGACACCCTGAACTAAGACTTCGAAAAGAAAAGCGTAGCTGGGCTGGAAAAAACCTAAATCAAGAAAATAAATTATTAAACGTTATTGAACCGAAATCGGCGTAAGGAGCAATGCTGGCCGAGTGTAACGGCCCTAACTTACGAGTTGCAGGTCGCTGGTTCAAACCCAGCCAGGCGCATTACTTTCCGTAATTTATTTCATCACCACTGCTTTCAAAATGGTAAAGGAAAACATCGTGAGGAAACCGGCGTGTCCTAGAACCGAAAATTCGAAGACTTGTGACATTCACCAATACGCACTAAGCCCGCGTGGTGGGTTATGGTCCATTCCCTCTCTTAGAGAGGAGGCCTGTGTCCCAGCAGTGGGAACATTAAAAGGCTGATGATGATTGAACCTTAATCCAGCGTTTTCAGTCGAAAATAAATACTTGTGGACCACGAGCAATAAGTAGCTCGTCGACTGGTATTTATAATCAGACGGGAAGAACGCAGATGGCAATTTTTTCCAGTTCCTCGATGTACGCGGTATAAACGACGAGGAAACGCTTAGTCCGGACCGTAGATTTCTCAAAAACGTAAGAGTGGATATTTGCCAAGGTAGTCCGATGGTAATATTGAGATCAATTTAAAATAGTATAGATCTATTTTCCCTCTTTACTGAGAGAGAACTCCTAGACTACGATTTTACAAAAGATGAGATTTTTTTATTAATTCCTTTTTTTTATACATATAAAAACTTAATGAGAATGTTTTATTTCGTTTAGTTTTTTCTTTTAATAATGTATGAACAAAAAACTGTTATTATAAAATTGATTTTCTGTATAATCTCAATTTGTGACTGATTTCAGTGATTTGTGATAATAAGTTTAAGTTTTTTTTAGTTCTTATTATAATTATAATGACGAATATACACTAATTTGAGATTTAAATTGTTTTATTTCTACAAAATTGTCCACTGAATATAGTATGTGGCATTTAAGTTTGTCCCTACCAATACCGGATGGCGCACAAATCCTGAATTCTATCAAAGTTGACAATTTTTATAATATAGTATATTCCACAACCATCACACAACGTCGTCTAGTCCCAAGCTAAGCAGAGCTTGTGTTATGAGTACTAGACAACTGATAAACATACTTATATATTTCTAAATACATACATATTATAGATAAATTACACCCAGACACAGAACAAATGATTGAGCTCATCACACACATTTGTCCTGAGTGGGAATCGAACCTACGACCTCCGGCATAGTAGTTAGGGCCACTAACCCCTAGACCAATAGCTCAGTATACTTCTAAATGCGATGAGAGTTTTGATTGCGCAATGCAAGCTCTATGCGCCATCAAATCTTTGAATTTCGTATGTGGGCGATATAGATGGCGCTACTAGCTACATTTTATTCAAACAAATAATAATATTCAATCAGTATCTTAATTTGACTGGCCTGTTGGTCTAGTGGTTAGTGGCCTTGACTGCTATGCCGGAGGTCGTGGGTCCGTTTCCCACCCAGGACAAAAGATTGTGTGATGAGCTCTCAATCATTTGAGTTGTGTCTGGGTGTTATTTATCAATAATAAGTGTGGATTTAAAAACATATAAGTATGTTTATCAGTTGTCCAGTACCTATAGCAAAAGACTAGCTTTCTGCCAGCGGCTTTGCCCGCGTGAAACATAGAGGTTTTCGCACAAACTTTGGACACGCGTTTCATCTTCATCCCTTTAGGGGGTGAATTTTGGAAAATCCTTTCTTAGTGTTCGCTTCTCTCCTAGTCCCAGTAGTTTTGGCTGTGCGTTGATATGTCAGTCAGTCAGTTTCTCCTTTTATATCTAAAGATGATTTTCTTTTCTTTGTTACAGATTGCTTCTGCTAGATGACGGCGAAGTCAAAATGAAACAATTAGAAACCGGTGAAGATGGCTTTAGTTAATATTAAGATTATTTTATAGGTATATATCTAGATATTTGTGATCTAATTTACAATTATTCTTCTCCAAATAATGACTATTTTTCAGTTTGAATAATTTCTATTATGTCTGTAATTGTTCTCTTTTTTTTACTCTTAATTTTATGTTCATTAAGTCATCATCATGCGGCACAGAGAGTAAAGTCCCACACATCTGTGCCGCATACCTCCAAACCCTACGCGTTAAGATTAGACATTCAGACAAATCCTTTTTTACTGTCAGTTCAACCGATTTCGACTTCTATTCTGTAAGCATAAGGATGACATTAAAAGCAAAACAAGTGGTTACAAAGCCAACTATTTACTGCAGCCGTCATTTGTCATTCCATCAACGACGTAATAAAACTCAAAATTGGTTGAACGGACAATAAAAAAGGTTTTCTTTAACTAATGTTATTTTGAACGGCGTATAATTTGATCATTTGACATTTGTTTTTTTTTAATTTTAAGTATTTCATGTTGTTAGAGTGCCGCTTGGCTGAAAGGTGCTGATAAACTTGAGAATTCACTTGTAATGTAACATTCTGTTCATTCTGTCATTGACTGGCCTGTTGGTCTAGTAGTTAGTGACCCTGACTGCTACGCCGGAGGTCGTGGGTTCGATTCCCACCCAGGACAAATGTTTGTGTGATGAGCATGATCATTTTGTTCTGTGTCTTGGTGTAATTAATCTATAATATGTATGTATTTAGAAATATATAAGTATGTTTATCAATTGTCTAGCACTCATAACACAAGCTCTGCTTAGCTTGGGATTAAATGGCGGTGTGTGAAATTTGTGAAATATAGGTATTATATTATTCTTACGAATGTTACATTACAGAAAAATAACGAGAGCGTTTTAGCGAGCATTCTATCAAGCATTCTAGAGAAGGACAGTTCGTTCGCTAGAGTGCTTATGAAAATGTTCGAAACGATGTTTGGCTCTATAGTTCGTTTTTTAATTCTAGACTACGATTTGACAACTCAGAATGTCACACTCTAGAAATATGTTCCCAATTTTCTAGAGTTTGACATTTTAAGTTGTCAAATCGAACGAAAAATAACGAAGTATATGTTTGGGTCAGCTCGTTGTTCAATTCGACAAATTTAGAAACGGCGAATGCTCGATGTTTTGTTACAAGTGAATGCTTAAGTCTATTAGCACCTGAAGATAATGCCAAGTCTAAAGTGAATTTCATTCCTATGGAAATGATGTTTTACTCTCGTTTATAATAGTACATTTTGATACAAGTGCAGAAAGTTTGTCATTGCGACCGAGGCAACCGAGGCAAAACTGCACGTGTGTCAAACGACGTTTTTCAATACATTTACGACTTGTAAAATAAAGAAAGAAAGAAAAAACGTTGAATCGTATCTCAAACATACAGTAGAAATATAATATTAATAGCGTTCAAATCTGCTCTGGTCAGTTTCTAATTTCGTGTGGGTCGCCCAGCGCCTCGTGGGGGACGAGTCGCACCACTAAGTAAAAAAATAATAGTCACCCTTGACAATGACGATAAGGAGGGAATAAAAAAGCCCTTGTTGTGATAAACTCAAAAAAGCACTTGGGTGATATACATGCTATATTGAACCTAATAGGAGTGTGATAAGAGGCAGTAAGTGTATTGAAAAATAAGTTTAGTTTTAATTTTTCTATGCTTAGGTTCCTAAGGCCAGTCAATTTTGATTTATTTAATAGTTTATAAGCTAAGGTTAATTTCTTATGTTTAATGTGAAACATTTTTTGACTCGCCTTTATCTGTAACTAGCGACTCGTCCCAGCTTCGCACGGGTACTGATATTGAATATATTATGCGTGTTTTATACACATAAACCTTCCTCTTTAATCACTCTATCTATTAAAAAAACATGCATCAAAATGTGTTGCGTACTTTTAAAGATCTAAGCATACATAGGGATAAACAACTTTGTTTTAAACTATGTAATGATGATACAATCATGCCGTGATGCCCCAAGGTTACTGAAAGGAAGGCCCGACTCCGATATTAAGACTAAGATGGAACGGGGTTGGGTGTTTAGTCAGTAATGATGATATCAGACGTTTCACTTTTCTTTCATTTTTGTCTTTCATTCGGCATCTTTCATTCGAAATGATTCGTCTGAACTCCAAATGAAACAAAAGTGCCGAATACAATGAAGCATTCATTCGAGTGAACGTTCACTCTAGTGAAGCGTCTGATTTCACCTTAAACCAGGCCGCACACCAGGCATACAATTGTTTCTCCACAATTGTAGCGCCACATTTGAAATGCGACACAAAAAACGAACCGGTTCGATCTTGAATTATTGTAGCGCGGATGACGTCTCGCCACAAAGTGCGCCCGCTACAAATGTTTCCTCGGTGTGCGGGCTCACGTAGGAATATATGGGGGCGATAAATGTGTCGCATTTCTAATGTGGCGCTACAATTGTGGAGAAACAATTGTATGCCTGGTGTGCGGCCGGCTTAAGAGTCTGACACAAGAGTGGCATTCGTCATTGGATGATTTTTGCCCACCATAAAAAAGCATAGGTACATGTCATTGCTCAAGTTATCTTGACGTATTTTTCAATGAAAAAAATCTTTAATGTTTTACTGACTTTTCAAGAAAATAAATGTTTCGATGATTTTTCTGGTTTTATTTTACATTTTGTTTCATTGAAACCCATTCGCGGCCGCCTGCGGTTGTCGTGGACAATACCAGCGACAAGATATTCACGGAATACTGGTCCTTTAAGTCTAGAGAAAAAAAAATATAAAGTTAATATTATTATTTCCGGGAATCTTTAAGTCAAGAGTGATTAGGTTACTTCTAGGTAAGCGCGCTCCATCGTCGACCGCATCGTGGCTTTCCATCAGGTGAGATAGCGGTCAAGCGCGAATCTATAATCAATAAAAAAAAAACACTGAAAATGCTCGCCACGCGTATAAGGTAAAAAGGTAAAAAAGGACAACTAGTAGGCCCGTTTATTGAATCGACTAGTCTGCGTGTGGCACCGCATGGGCGTATGTCGCACGGAGGCGAGCCGTCAGCGTCAGGATGGCTGGACCAAACGAGATATGGCTTTGAGACCATGTGCACTATTTAATACCTATTTGCTACTATTTACTACCTATAGTTAAATATTTGCTACCTTTTCGTAAAGAAATTTATGAAAGAAATAAAGTGGTGAGCCAACCTGACGTCAGGTTGGCTGACCACTTTCAAGTTCTCATAGTTTTAGCATTGTATTAACCGCGCTGTTAATGTAAATATTTACTACCTGATTTTTTTTTTTTTTTTTCTCCCTCTCCGTAGACAGGAGAGTGTTGTGGCTAGCACTCTTGTGCATCTGTCAGCGTCAAGTTGTTAGGCGAGTAGATTGTTGTTTATTTTGTTTGGGTAGGTTTTGAAAGGAAAGGTAGGGAAACATAACACGCGAAAAATTATGGAATTTGGAATATCGGGATCAGAAATGTGTAAAAAAACAGGATCATAAATATAACTATTCTAAACTTAATTATTAAAAATATTACATGAATAAAATTATAAGCTTGTTATACTACTAATAAATACTCGTATTTACATATTTTACAGACGGATATTGTTTTCATAAATATAATCGGAAAGAACACTATATATGGAAGGGTTAAAAGAAAAAAGATACTACCTGATTGCTACCTTAACATATATATTTTCCACAACTCTAAGATGCTCCTATAAAAAGTTATGGAAGCTCCTATAAATGAACGTTAAATTTAGAAAGTGCCTGCGAAACCATTATTAGCAATATTATGAAAATAAGACTTGGCGTTATTAATTTATATGCAGGCGTTTTATTGTCTTTAATTAATAACTTTCCGTGTGTATGTACACGCACATGTAAAATATCTCCACCCCTCTTTCCACCTTCCACCTTATAAATGAAACTACATAGCAAAACATCACGCCTTGTTCCCCAAAGGGTTAGGCAGAGGTAGAGATAGTAGGTACACCTACTGAGGCTAAAATTTTTAGTCGCTCTTTGAGTCGCGTGTATTTGGAAGGCTGTCAAAAATAGAAAAAGAACAAGATATTCGAAATTATTTAATTACGTTAATTAATACATGATTCAAAATAAATATCAAAAATTACTTTCGATTTTAATTTTGATTCAAAAATTGCTGTCGGATTCTAATTATTACATTACTATAGGTAGTAAATAGTAGCAAATAGGTATTAAATAGTGCACATGGTCTCAAAGCCATATCTTGTTTGGTCCAGCCATCCTGACGCTGACACGGAGCGCGGCCGGCGGATTTTGTATGAGACCCCTACAGCCTACGCAGCGTTGGCCCTAAACAACCCGAGACCCTGGAACAATGAATGAAGAACAAGAGTAGGTTTTTAGTTTGTAAAAGTCTGACAGTTCCTCTCACGAGCGCAAGATGTCAAATAAAAGCGAAAATAGAAGTTATTGGTATGTCTCTATCCTACGGATAAAATATCCCGACTGATACGTAGGATAGAGATATAAGATCCTTGGCCGACTGTCTTTTAGAGCGGGTACACATTGGGCCGATTGGGCGTTATGAAACGCGCGTTTTAAGAACCCCGAATTCATATAGAGTGTACACATGCAAGCGCGCGTCAATAGCGCGTTTATATTTATTTTGTTAGAACGCGCGTTGCTTGGGACCGGGAGTTACCTGCGCGCTTTGAAATACATGAGCGGCCATTTTGTTTTTCATTACAACGCGCGCTTTTGTGTAGAGACGACGCACTTTTCGAAAATGGAGATCGAGCATTTTGATACTGATTTCTTTATAGAGTTAATCTAAAAGCGCGATGTGTGTGTGTACGCGATCAACGCGCGCTCAATACAACGCCGAGCGCCCAGTATGTACTAGCTCTTACAATGTTTTTATTAGCTGGTAACTTTACTCATTACTGTCATTCTTGTAAATGTCAGTTGGTGGTTGTTGTCAGTGTTGCCAACTGCACCGTAATTACGGTAAAAACACCGTAATCAGAAAAGATTTACCACCTACCGTAGGATTATAATTACGGTAGCAAAATACACCGTAATACCCAATGAAGAGTATATATTTATTTTTAAAAGTTGTAGATAAATATGATTATCTAATTACAAAAGTAATTTTAGCAAGTTTTAATTTTATATTTTATTTACGTTAGGGGCATTTTCCTTTTCTCCTACCGACAACACTGTTTTATGCTTCGAGAATTCCCCAATAGCGAAGTATCGGAATTACACGAACGAATTCGGTGGTACTGTATGTATTTGAATTTTAATGTATACTTAGAACTTTTTAATTTACCTAGTTTATTTGTATCTTAATCGACTGACATTTCATTCAGATTAGGTACCTAAAAGTTTCATGTGTTGTGTTGTGTAAGATCTGAAAATTTACCTTACCTACCCTTTACGTGGTACTAAATAAACAAGGTAATTCTACCGTATTTCAAATAAACGTATAAAACAACGTAATTTCGGAAAATCTACCGTATTTTTAGAAGAATTCTACCACACGCTAGATTTCAAACTTGGCAACACTGGTTGTTGTTGTCATTTTTGTTTATGAAGAAAAAAGCAGATTTCGTGCCTAAGAAAATAGTTTGTATTTGCACTGTTACTGATTGTGATTACTCCAACGATCTTGGTGTAAATCAAAGAAGAAAGAAAAATAGTTTAAGATAGAATTGCGGAGATACGTTTAAACAATCGTTACTGTAATTTTTCGAAAATAACCTCTTGAGGACTTATGTTTACGAAACTATAATCAAGAACCGGAATCTTTGTAAGTTTTATTATATTATTAATTATTTTCTGCAAGCGGCTACTCCCGCGTTTACCTAAATTTACAAGAATTTTCAGAATCGTTTCAAAGTTTTTTTTATCCTCTAAATACACACCTACAAGCTTCCTACATAGGGGTAACTTCCCATGTACCTTGCTGGCATGTATTTTTTTCTTTTCGCCAGAAATGAAACCTAGGGACTGTACGAGAAATTAATGGTCAGTGGGTCGTCTTAGAGGCTATAAACGAAGTTTGAGACTGTTTAGTAAACTGCTAGTTTTTTTTTTATTATTATTTATTATAGCTAGCGTGTGCTGTCCCACTGCTGGGCGAAGGCCTCCCTCCATTCTTTCCAGTTATCTCGGTTACTCGCTTTATCGTTCCAATTCTCAAGGCAGGCATCTAGGTCATCCCGCCATCTCATGGTCTGCTGGGTTTTTTATATCATGTTATTTTTTATTTTGGATTTGGTAGGTAATTATGGTGTGTGCGCATTATATAGTATGAATTAAAACCGTGTATCTTTTAAAATCCCTTAAATAAAACGTAATAAAAACAGTAATTTTTTCACAGAATTAGTGATGAAAAACTGTGAGTGTGAAAATTTTTTATAACTGTATACCTAGTAACCAATACAATCTATGTCATTAATGAAAACTTCAAAATATTATATCATACTCGTACATACATTAGCAATGCTATTATATGTACGAGTATGTTCATTCAATTATGTTAAGGACCTGGTTTTTTTCATATTGCTTTCTCGTTTTGTGCTACATGTAACCTAGGATTAAAGAAAAGTGAATCATCTGGTGAAAAGAAAAAGTAAATCATGCCAAAACATTGCATTGACTTTTATAAGTTGTTAAAAAATAATGGCTATCATAAGTAGATTTGTATTTGAAAAATGTTTTTTTTTTACTCTATTACATATTGTTTTATTTATTTATTTTCATCTTTTTACATCTATCTTAACAGATTATTTTTTTTTTACCCAATGCGATTGTTTAATCCCCAATCCCCAATGCTGTTCTTTAATTGTGTCTATAATCACGGTACTTGAAAGGTTAATTTACCAAATAACAATCCAATTTGATTCATTATTATCTGGAATAATAATTGAAACAATAAATGTTTTAACCTTTCCACTACCGTAATTACAGACACAATTAAAAGATGTCGACTGGCCTGTCAGTCTAGTAGTTAGTGACCCTGACTGCTATGCGGGTGGTCAGAGTTCGTTTTATAAGTGCGTCTGTAGGCCCATGTGAAAGAAAAACCATTTTAATTGATAGATTGAAGAATTACTCTCTTAAGTTGTCATTAGCCATTGATATTATGTCAACACAATTTTCATTTTTTTTCCGTGGTAGGCGTTAAGCTCAGTAAATCAGTACTTTTTACTTGACATAGCGACTCGCTGGGCAACGACGCAGCGGACGAACTAGCTAGGAGAGGAGCTAGTACGGGGTTGCTTGGACCCGAACCCATTGCACCGGTCCCCTTTGGCACAAAATAAAAAGGTACAGAAGTCAATCTCATGTATGTACTTCACTTTTCATACCCACGCACGGCGGTCGCGCGCGCTAGGGATGTTAACTGGATTATGCACAACAAATTATCGTGGTAGTTGCAAAATTTCACAGACGCGCGTCTCAAACGTGACACCCTCGCGGTCGTAATGATCCTCGTTGAGCCCGGTTTTCGCGTCGGTGAACGGTGTCTATGTGTGCGTTGCTCGAGCGCGCTTTGTACGTAGATTGACATCTGTACCTATATAATTTGTGCCTTTGGTCAGCTGCGTGGTTGGCTATGCGAATACACACATATCCAAGTAGAACACTGGTGGTCCTCGACACCAGGATGCAGGGAAACGAAAGAAGTCATGCCACACCTTAACAAAGCCCTCACTAAAAAACTCATTCGACTAGACAGAGGCAGCCTGCGCCTGGTGGCGGGGACTAGCACTGGACACTGTACACTGAATAAGCATCTTTACACAATAGGCATCACGGACAGTCCCCTGTGCAGAGCGTGCTTGGGGGAGAAGGAGACAATTGCGCACGTGCTCCTGGACTGCACAGGTGTCACTGACACACGCACACCAATCCCTTATTGACGCCCTAAAAAATCTGAAAGGCCTAATCAGCTTTTGGAGAGAGGTGGTCTGGTTGGAATAAGCCCACCAAAGTTTACGGCTCACGCACAATGGTCTGCATAGTGCGGAAGGACTAAGTGCGGAAACCATACTCGAACATAATATCAGTACTTTTTCGCTGACCCGCCACTCAGTAATTTAGGAGCGTTTAAGTATAACGTAACGCAATTTTTGAAGATTTTTTAAACCCCCTCTCCCCCTTGTAACGCTCTGTACCACCCTCTCTAAACGTTACGTAACACTCAAGTGACCATTTTTACCTAAACTTTTCTTTATTTTTTAGCTTTTCTTTAGCCGTTGTCGACGACCAGACTAATAAAATCGAGGAATTCCTAAATGAAAAGTACTACGTAAATGAAAAGGGTTGCCAAATTGGGCCTTTGGTTCCCTAATTTTTTATTAAAATAAAATGTTACGTAACGTATTGTAAGAACGACCCCCTCCCGCCCCTGTAACGCATGGTAACGTTTTACGAGACACCCCCTCCCCTCCAAACTGCGTTACGTAATACTTGAACGCCTCCTTTGACAAGTAGGTATTTTCACGTTAAGGTCACCAACCAGATTTAGAGGTGTGCGAAACAGAGTATTAGGGCTCGCTAATCTCCGTTGAAAAGAGGGGAACTGTGAAAAGGTAGAAACTGACTATACCCTATTCTCGTTAAGATGAGAGATTTAAAGAAACATTTTTTACAGTCTGTTCAACCGACTTTAACTTCTATTCCATAGGCATAAGGATGGCGCTAAAAGCAATAAAGTCGTTAAAACCCAACTATTTACAACGTAATAAAACTCAAAATTGGTTGAACTTACAGTAAAAAAGGTTTTCTTAAATGTCTAATGTTATTTGGAGTGAAGACTGGTGTTGTTTTTAATTATGAAGCAAACAACCAACTATGTAAAAAAATGGCCTTGCTGACGCACCTTCGCCCATGTCTAAATAGTTCACACTACGCCACTGGAAATGACCAAAAAAAGAGAACAAACCTTAGGGGATTCCTCCTTGACCAAATAAATCGATTTTAAAACATTTAGTAAATACATATGTACGTATTAATATCTTTATGTACGTTTTTTTTTTTTTTATGGTAGGTGAAAATCATCCAATGACGAAACCCGCTCTTGGGCGGAGCGGGAGACTAGTGTCAGACTCTTACTGACTAAAAAACCTACCCCGAACCTTCCTTGCCCTATTCCTGGAGTCGAGGTAACAGTTTCCCACCACCCTCTAGACTCCAGGAGGCTTCGACATGAAAGGCGCATTGGGAGAGAGGGGAGAACTGAGCTTGTACCTACTCATGATCATTTCAGCCGAAAGACGTCCACTGTTGGACATAGGCCTCCCCAAGTGTCGCCACAATGTACCGTCATGTTCGTCTCGCATCCATCGGATTCACCCAACCCTTACCAGGTCATCCGGTATCACATACATAGTTGAAATATATATAGGTTTAACAAATTCTAATTGTTGATTTTTATACTTAAAGTTTTATTTTGGGTATAAAAGTGACGATAATTGTCTTAAAAAAGTTCAGAATGTTTTCAAATATTTTTCGTACAAGGAAATTCTGTGATAATTTTCCTTTTGTTAAGTTTTGCTTACTAAGCATCTCATATTATATTTTAATACTAGCTTTTGTCAGCGGCTTCGCCCGCGTACATAAAATATAGCTTATGTCACTCAGGAGTAAAGCAGCTTTCTATTGTTGCTAAAATTTTTCCAATCGACCAGTAATTCCAGATATTACCCCCTACAAACAAAAAAACAAACTTTACCTCTTTATTATATTAGTGTAGATAGATTGGTATGCCAGATAATGGCAAAATGTGTCATTGCGCTAATAACATATATATGTTACCATCTCCTGTACCACATTTTATACAAATAAATGCTTTGACTTTGAAATGCTCTGGCCGCGCGTGTATCATGCTCGGTCTCGCGCGCAAGGCGTCCGCAATATAAGAATTCTGTTACATTGCATGATACATTGTTGCGGCAACGTGGACGGGAAATACTTTGTTTTATTTTTATTGTTTTAGAAGAAAGTTAAAGTTTTTGTAGGGGTAAAAATTTGAAAAATCCGTTCTTACCAGATGCCTACGTTATACAAAGAGCATACACTCCAAGTTTCAAGTATTTACGATCAGCGATTTAGGCTGTGCGTTTATTCGTCAGTCATTAACATCACAATAAATCTTTTTTAGATATATCTTTTTCTTCCTACCAATATACCATATTATTTGAGGTCGGCGCAACACGTTTTTTTCTTCCACTCTGTCACTTTTTATTCTTTTATATCACTCCTTACATAATCCATCCATCTCTTCTTCGGCCTCCCTCTTCCTCTCCATCCATTTTTAGATTTATATGGCCGCTAATTTCGCATTCTAATTTTGTCAATCCACAGGATCAAACAAAAATAATCGTCGCTAAAGTATATCATTACTTCGAGCAAGAGTATGAGGAGTTGAAGGAGACGCTTGAGGGTATAGACCAGACCCCTCTGTCGAAGATCCGGCAACGGACTGCGCTGGCCACGGGAGTGAGCGAGACGATGGTAGAGGAGATCCTGCAGGAGGAAGAGAGACGGAATGAGGAGAAGAGGCAGCAAACGCTGAAGGAACAAAGCCGGGCTCTGAAGAGACTGAGGCAGACGGACAGGTATGTAACAATGTGATGTAATACTACTCTGTCAAGAAAGTGCCGGAAACATTTTTACTATCGGACATCCCGGCGTACGGCAAGTATCTACCCTCACGTTGCTGAGACACCTGCGGCCCGGACTAAGCGTTTTTCCTCGTCGTTTATACCGCCGTACATCGAGGGACTGGAACAGTTTGCCGGCTGCAGTCTTTCCGTCCGATTATAATTTAGGAGTCTTCAAGGCTACAGTGAATAGGCTTTTAATAAACTAGTGCGCCTTAGCATCAACAATTGCATCACTGCTTACCATCAGGTGGGATCGCAGTCAAGCACTAGTTTATAGCAATTAAAAAAAAAATGGGTCGGAATTGACTCGTTCTACCATGTCCACAGCGACTCTCATGCGATTGAGTTTTTGGAAAAAATTCAAGTCTTTTGGGACTAGCCGAGCGGCAACATGTTTCATATTTTTGACTCGTCGGAGGTCGTGGGTTCGATTCCCACCCAGGACAAATGTTTCGTGTGTGAGCTTAAACATTTGTTCTGTGTCTGGGTGTAATTTATCTATAATATGTATGTATTTAGAAATATATAAGTATGTTTATCATTTATCATGTTATAGATAAATTACACTTGGACACAATAAATGATCATGCTCATCACACAAACATTTGTCACCCAGGACAAATGTTTGTGTGATGATGGGTTAGTTATTCAGTCACTTTTATTTCAAATATTCCCTATACATAGGGCTCTGTACAAATGTGGACATCTTTCAGCTGAAATGATGATGATGATGATTTACTCTTAAACTGTTTCAGTGCAAGTGAAGATGGGGACAGTGATGACAACGATGTCGGTGATGATGGACAACCTTGTGATGATGAGGAGTAAGTTCCTCTGTTTTTAATTTTAGTTTTCTATTATTTTTTGTTTTGTTGTAAGTTAGATAGGTATATATTAAGTAGTTATTTTTTATTTTGTATTTGTCCTGTGCGAGTCTAAATAAATGTTTTTCTTTCTTTCTTCTTTCTTTACAAGCTTTTATTTAGTTTTATCTGTACCGGTGATTTTTTTTTGTGGTGGGAAAAATCATTTAAGGACGAGTCCCTTGGACGCAGCGGGAAACAGTGTCAGACTCTTACTGACTTAACACCCGTTATTTGCTAGTAGGCTTCGACTCTTTTGCAGAGTCCCTACCTACGACCAGCTTTATAGTTTACTAGCGACCCGCCCCAGCTTCGCACGGGGACTGATATTGAATATATTATGCATGTATTATACACATAAACCTTCCTCTTAAATCACTCTATCTATTAAAAAAAACTGCATCAAAATCCGTTGCGTAGTTTTAAAGATCTAAGCATACATAGGGACTTAGCAACTTTAGTTTTATACTATGTAATGGTATTGTACTGATAGTATATTTATTTTCAGGACAGAGACTTTGGTCATAAAGGAGGAGCCTGATGAACCGGACAAGTAAGTAGTTATGATGATCGTCATCTATATCTATATATATATAAAAGAAAGTCGTGTTAGATACTCGACCACTTATATCTCAAAAACGGCTGAACCGATTTAGCTGAACATTGGCAGGGAGTTTAGAGCCAGGAGAAGGACATAGGATACATTTTTTTTACTTTTTTTAATGTAGTAAATATTTGCTAATTCTGAACTCTACTTTCCCACCGAGTAGGGTAGAGTAGAGTAGAATAATCTGTTGCCGGGAGCCAAGCCGCGGGCAAAAGCTAGTATGTATATAAAAGGAAAAACTCACTGACTGACTGACATATCAACGCACAGCCAAAACTACTGGGATTACTAAGGCTTCCTTTTATGACGTAGGCGAACACTAAGAAAGGGTTTTCCGAAATTCACCTCCTAAAGGGATGAAACGCGTGTCCAAAGTTTGACGGCTCGGTTGGCGCAGCGGTTGTGCGATTGACTGCTGCGGTGAGGGTCGCGGGTTCGATTCCCGCACGCACGGAACAAATATTTGTATCAGGGGCGTAGCTACCGCCGTATCTGCCGTATCAATTATACTGGGCCCCTGCGGTACAGGGGCCCCGACCTTGGCAAAAATTCGCAACTTGTTATTCACAACCGTCTCATAGGGCAGCTAAGCATCTGTAGTAAAAATACGTTTTTTTTTATACGGGGCCCCCGAAGGACTTTTGATACGGGGCCCCTGTGGGACTAGCTACGCCACTGATTTGTATGGCCCATAGATAGGTGTTCCGGGTCTGGGTATCTTGTGTATGTGACTTTACATGTTTGTGAACGCGTCCACGACACAGGAGTAATTCCTAGTGTGGGGTACCTTTTTTTTAAGAAAAAAAAAAGTTGGGCAAAACCCTATTTTCAAGCGGGCAAAGCCGCTGGCAGAAAGCTAGTTAATTATAAAGGTCAAAATATGTTCATTAATAAGCTTCAAAAGTTTTAATTTCAATGTTAAGACAAATTCGTTATAGATTCTACTTCACCTTTTAAAAAGTATTCATACTATACTCATCATCATGCTACCCTTATCCCATATTACTTGGGGTCGGCGCAACATGTTTTTTCTTCCACTCTGTCCAGTCACCCGTCACACTATCACTAACTCCCTTTTCTTTCATATCACTCCTCACACAATCCATCCATCTCTTCTTCGGCCGCCCTCTTCCTCTCCATCCATCTACGTGTAAACTCAGAACTCTTTTTGTGACATGCGTTTCATCTCTCCTCTTTACATGGCCACACCAAGACAAACGATTTCCTTTCAACTTTTCAGTCACTGGCGCCACTTTCAGACTTCCTCTAATATACTCATTTCTTACTTTATCCATTCGCGTCACACCACACATCCATCTGAACATTCTCATCTCCGCTACATGCAGTCTTTTTTCATCCATCTTCTTAACAGCCTAACATTCTGATCCATACAGTATGATAGGTCTTATACCGGACTTAAAAATTTTACCCTTCAACTTGAGGGGCATCCGTGGGTCGCAAGTTACTATATTTACGTTATTGGTATTCATACTATATAATATTATAAATGCGAAAGTAACTCTGTCCGTCTGTCTGTTACGCTTTCCTGCTTCTCAAACGATTTTGATGATATTTGGCACAGACAATCTTTAGACCCTGAGAAAGAACATAGGCGAAAAAAAGACGTAGACGAAGTCGCGGGTACCAGCTAGTTCTTATATATTTTTGTATTGATTTCAGTGATGAGCCTGAAGTTTACGTCGAACTGCCAAACGCGAAGCCTAGCGAGTCTGGAGACCACCAGTAAGTTATAACCAGCGCAATACACACTGAGCCCGCCGGGCCGCCGACATATGTCGGCAACTTTTTGTCGGCGGTCTAGTTGGCGGCTTCACTTAATACAAGTCGGAAAATGTGGTCGGCGGCATGTCGGCGGCTTGAGATGAGATATTTATTTGGCAGTTAGAGATTGCCGCGTGTCGATAAATGTTGTGTGAGATATTTTTCCCACTCCATGACGTAAATAAAGCACGTCACTACAGGTCGAGCGTCGCTGGGCAACTGAGCGCAGGCGTACTGCCGCGTGTCGATAAATGTTGTGTGAGATATTTTTCCCACTCCATGACGTAAATAAAGCACGTCACTACAGGTCGAGCGTCGCTGGGCAACTGAGCGCAGGCGTACCCAAGCGCGGGCGCATGTTGCCGACACGATTCTTTTCGTACAGGCCCGGCGGGCTCAGTGTGTATTGCGCTTACTTATATTATACTAGTGACCCGCCCCAGCTTCGCACGGGTACTGATATTGAATATATTATGTATGTATTATACACATAAACCTTCCTCTTGAATCTATCTATTAAGAAAAATCCGCATCAAAATCCGTGGCGTACTTTTAAAGATCTAAGCATACATAGGGAAAGCAAACCTTGTTTTATACTATGTAATGATTTTAATCGTTTTAATCACTTGGAGGGGCACGGAACACTATCGATTTGTTAATAAGTTAAAAAAAAAGGTAAAGTATACCAAAACGAGATTTAGAAAAAAGTACCTTCTTTTCTTTATTTTGCCCAAACAAATCGATATGACAAATCGTGTTTTATGTTGTTTTTTAAATTACTTAATGGTTTTTATTTGTATGTGAATATAAGTAGCATTATAGGTAAATAATAATTATAATAATTTAAAAGGTATATACAAACTATGTGTTTGCCAAATCAAGCTAAAAATACATTAATATTTACAAATCGTAAAAAAAGAAAAAACTTATTGGGCACCAAAAAATTCATCCACCTCGATATCAATGGGAAAAGTGTTCAGCACCCTGGCAGCATTGCCACGCTGGATGGCAATACTGATTCACTGACAGAAATAAAACCCAGGCCTCTGGTCTAAAATCATTGGATGATTTTCTACCTAAAAAAGTCCACGTGGTTTTTTTTTAAGTATGAATTTTTTGGACAATATATTTTTAAGTATGAAGTTCCTAACAAAGATATGTTTGTTTCTAGGATGCCAGCTGATCCGATTGCAATAGAGTTGAAGACGGAACCACAGAGCGAGGAAGCGACTACGTAAGTGACTGCACTAACATTTATTATAAAACTAGCGACTCGCCCCAGATTCGCACGGGTACTGATATTGAATATATTATGCATGTATTATGCACATAAACCTTCCTCTTGAATCACTCTATTTATTAAAAAAAACCGCATCGAAATCCGATGCTTAGTTTTAAAGATCTAAGCATACATAGGGACAGACAACTTTGTTTTATACTATGTAATGATAATAATGAAGCACCCTCCACAGCTTTCCATTTTAAAACTCGCGCTAAATAATCTGATCGCATTTTCGAGTATTCCACAACTGTGTTTTCCTTGAGTATTCTCTCACTGTACATTTTCTTGTATTTTATCACTGTTCATTTTTGAGTATTCCACCACTGTACATTTTCTTGTATTTTATCTCTGTATTTTTTTTTTATTCCACCACTGTACATTTTCTTGTATTCTATCACTGTACATTTTTGAGTATGCCACCACTGTACGCTTTCTTGTATTCTATCACTGTACATTTTTGAGTATTTTATCAAATCGTTGGTCCAGATGAACAGGGTATTAACTCAAAAAAGCATATTTTTAGGAGAGCAATTTTAAGTTTTCAAATCACTATATTTCCATTTCTGAAGTGCGAAAGAGACGAAGATACTACCCCGCACCCCCGCCAATTTGACGTCATATCGTTATGCAACCATGTTCGTTAGAAAGATCGCATGATTTGAAGTAGGACTGTATTTTTAGGTTAAAAATCGTAAATTTTGAGTTAATACCCTGTTCATCCAAACCAACGAAATGTGAACACCGCGATTCAGCGGACGGCTAAAATATGTAATCTATCGAGTTCATGTGAACTAAAAATGCACAAAACCAAAATAATGTCAGTTTGATTTTTGAATCTTAACAGCTGGTTTTTTTTTAATTCCAGGTCCTACGAGACACAAGCAACACAAGTGCAACGTGCCTCTAAAAGCAGTAAAGTAAGGAAAATACAACGGGAAACGGACACCTCACCTGCTACCAATGTCCCACCTGCCGGGTCAGCCTCACCTGGGACATCTACCGCACCTGGTACATCAGCCCCACCTAGAAGACAGTAAGTATACGCAGTCTTTTAATATTCACTAGCGACCCGCCCCAGCTTCGCACGGGTGCAATGCTGATATAAAATATATTATGCATGTATTATACACATAAACCTTCCTCTTGAATCACTCTGTCTATTAAAAAAAAACCGCATCGAAATCCGTTGCTTAGTTTTAAAGATCTAAGCGTAGATAAGGACAGCGGGAAGCGACTTTGTTTTATATTGTAAGACGATTATTATTTTATTTTTTCTAAACACAAACAAAAAAATACATAAAAAAAAAATTGTAGTCCGCCGGTGTCGGGAACAGAGTCCAAGCTACCGGTGGTGAGAGCTCCAGAGACAGGAACCTCCAATGCGAGCCGTATCAAGGAGTACTGCCTTCTGTATCAAGATCCTTGATCCAACCGCGCAACGACAGCTTCGACAGATGGTCGTCGAAGCTTTTGGCTATAAGGCCACAACAATCGGCACTATGACAGCCGAGTCCACATTATTTGTTTATTACTGCTTTTTTTTTAGGTAGGTAAAAATCATCCAATGACGAATCCCACCCTTGGGCGGAGCGGGAAACAAGTGTCAGACTCTTACTGACTAAACAACCTACCCCATTCCAACGTTGCCATATACACCAGGGCCAGAGCCTTCCTTTCAGACGCGAACCCATGGCCCCAGTTGGCTTCGACCCTTTTGCAGGGTCCCTACGGTTTGCTGACAACTCCTTGAGGCGCGCGGGAACAGTGCGCGCCGTCGACGACTGGGCTTGGTCCGGACGGTTACCAGACGATTGGACGGCGAGCTACCCATTGCTCGCCATCCACAAGCCCGCGCCTACGGTGGCCGGAAATCGGGATCGGAATCTCGGCGGCGTCTCGGGCGTGAGCGCCGTTGCCTTAAGCGGTCGGCTTCCTCCTTTGCTAGCATTACTGCTTCGCAAAAGGAGGCGACCGCCTGCCACTCCTCTTCGCTCCGGACCATGGCCTCGACCAAGGCCCGGCGCGAGAGATCGCCGCCGCCGATCGCCCCCACGAGGACACGGCGATGCTCTGCCCAAGCGGGGCAAACCTCGACCGTGTGCTCCACCGTATCCTCCGGGCGGTCCACACAGTGCCGACACCCGGGCGTCTCTTCCGCACGAATTCGATGCAGGTACCTCCCAAACTTACCATGTCCGGTGAGGACCTGCGTCATGCGGAAAGTAAGAACGCCGTGAGTTCTTTCCAACCACGCCTCAAGGAGGGGCATTACCACCATAATTATGGCGTGCCCAGCACTGGGTTGCGATAGCCGCTGACGCCATTTCACCATCACGAGATCCCGCCGGAGCTCTTTCCGCCACGCCTTGACATGTTCAGGCAGCGGAGTTTCGCCCCGGCGTTGCACTTCCATGCGCAGATCGTGCATGCGTGCAAGGACTGTTGCCTCCAGATCCCATGGTGGCAGGCCAGCAAGAAGGCTCGCCGCTTCACGGGAAATCGTTCGGTACCCTCGGATCACGCGTATTGCCATGACCCTCTGGCATGCGTTCAGCTGGGCCCTCGGTTGCTGCTGCAACGACGGCGCCCACACTGGCGCCCCGTAAAGGGCCATGGACCGAACGATTCCTGCGTAGAGCTTCCGGCAGGGGGCGTCTGGACCCCCAAGGTTCGGCAGGAGCCGCTTGAGGGCAGCCCCAGTACGATTCAGCTTGGGAGCCAGACGACGGAAATGTTCCTTGAAATTCCACCGGCTGTCGAGGACGAGTCCTAGGTACTTCATCGTCGACCCGACGCCGATGTGAACCCCCCTACCGTTAGCTGGGAATTCGGTGGTGGCGTGCTCCGAGGGCCATGAAAACACATGGCCTCAGATTTGTGCAGCGCCACCTCGAGTCCCAACTGCTGGATCCTTTCAACTGCTATCGCAACCCCGCGTGTCGCTAGTTCGACCGCCGCCTGGTACGACTCTCCCTGCGCTAGGACCAGCGTGTCGTCTGCGTAGCAGACCACGCTGACCCCGTCAGGGAAGTCGCCGCGCAGCACGTAGTCGTACCCGATGTTCCACAAGGGTGGTCCTAGTACCGATCCCTGCGGAACACCGCACGACATCTCTCGCCGACTCCACTCTCCTTGGTGACCGGGGTAGATAATGTACCTGTCTGATAGGTAGGCCTCGATCACGCGACAGAGGTAGTCGGGCACCCGGTGATACCGGAGTGCCAATAGTCCACCATCGGTGCCCTCGCCGGCAGCGCTAGTATCTACTACTACGACTCTTATTTATCTCTAAATAATTGGATAGGTCGCTACAAAACTATATTATTTTTATAGGTATGTGGACTATCAGGAGCCGAGCACCTCCCATCAGCGTCCTCGTCCACCTCGCCAGAATCTGCGTGACTGTGACGTGTGGGCAGCGCTCTTACGTTACGGTAAGTAGCTGCTGAATTCAGCCAGGGATGGGTCTGAGGGCAAATTTCGTCCACCAGATATGTAACCTACTTATTATTTCACAGGAAGCGAATCCGATTCTGGCGAGAGTGATCATGAGGAGGGAGCCAGACCATCAAATCCCTCCTACATGAGGGCTGGCCTCAATGCTTTGCTGTGCCCCGAGGACGCTGATGATGTCGACTTTGCAACTGACGCCGCCTTCGTCAGCAGCAGCGAAGATCCTGATCCTTCTCCTAGTGCGACGGACCAGCCTAGGAGTCTTTATGATTTCGACTGGAGATCGTTTCCGACAGCTTCGATTACACCTGAGTCGAGGCGGGAATCCTTTTCCGACATTAATGTAGGTCCGACAATTCCAAATGTCGACCCATATGAAATTTTTATTAACATATGGGATCGGCAATTTATGGAATACATTGCCTCGGAGACAAACAGATACGCTCAACAGATGGTAACCGGTATGCTCGATGACCACCACAATCTCTATCCCAATAGCCGCATCAGCCGTTGGAAGGACACAACGGCTGATGAGCTTTACGTGTATTTTGCACTGGTTATTGGGATGGGGATTGTGGTGAAATCGCAGATCGAGGAGTACTGGTCTGTTGAGAAGGATCTGTTTTACACACCCGGCTTTGGTCGATACATGTCGTGTTCGCGATTTGCACTCCTGCGAAGGTGTTTGCACTTCGCGAATAGTGAAGACATGTATGGACTAGAGCTGAGTGACTCCGAGGCAAAACTATTCAAGATACAGCCAGTGTTGTCTCATCTGAACGACAGGTTTCAAAGCTTGTATCGTCTAGGGCAAAATATTGCCTTAGACGAAAGTCTTCTGATGTGGAAAGGTCGGTTGGATATCAGCCAATTAATTCCCAACAAGGTTGCTACGATTGGGATTAAGACATACGAGATCTGTGAATCTCAAACCGGATATTTGTGGCGGTTTGAGGTTCACGCTCAAAGTAAGAGTCGAAAATCCCGACCGCAGCAGTCTGAAGACCCATTGAAAGCATCCACGCCGGCAATTGTCCTTAGGCTCATTCAAGGCCTGGAGGGCAAGGGTCACACTCTGTGGATGGATAATTTTTATAATTCACCGTGTCTCGCCCGGCATCTGAAATCTGTGGGTTTAGACTGTGTAGGAACCCTGCGGACCAATCGTAAGTTTGTTCCGCAGGCCCTGCACAGTCTTACCGCCGCCAGCATGGCCAAGGGCGAGATGGCTGGTCTTACTTCGGGTGACGTCGATATCACGGTATGGAAAGATGTCAACAGGGTTGCCATGATCTCGACATACCATGGTAACGGCGTCACCCGTGTCCACGGTACCACCAAACCCATCACGGTTCATGATTACAATATCATGATGGGTGGGGTGGACAAGAAAGACCAGTTGCTCTCTATGTTCCCCATAGAGAGGAAGCGAACAAAAATATGGTATAAAAAACTATTTCGGAGACTTTTAAATGTCTCCGTACTTAATTCCTTCATCATACACCGCCAGACATCATCATCTTCTTCTACACTTAGTCATCGTCAGTTCCGTAAAACCTTAGTAAAATCTCTTCTTTCCAAACATCATTCCCGCTCTTCTCAGCAGCCAACCGCAGTAAGTGCGCCCCGGCTTACAAACGCTGACGCTTACCACCGTATAGCTGAATACCCGTTCGCGGGTAAACAGCGCATACGGCGGTTCTGCGTCCAGTGTCGTAAGCTGGTGCGAACTTACTGCGAAGGTTGTAATAAAACTGTATGTATTACCCCCTGTTTCCTTACCCTTCATACATAATTTTATTTTAGTACAGTTTATTTATTTATATATATTTCTTTGTATTATCTATATATTTTTATACCACATCTTTGTTCGCTTCATCGGTGAATTGTAAAAATGTTCATCCATCAGCGTGAGCGTTGAACATTTTTTCATTTTTGAAGTTTTTTATTTATTAAATTAAGGTGTGCAATAAAGTATATAATAGTAACATATAAAAAAACAGTGAGATTTCACATATTGAATTATAGTTGAAAGTCAATTCATTTTTTTTTAATTTCTTTTGAAGTTTTTTATTTATTAAATTAAGGTGTGCAATAAAGTATATAATAGTAACATATAAAAAAACAGTGAGATTTCACATATTGACTTATAGTTGAAAGTCGATTCATTTTTTTTTTTATTTCTCTGTTGTTCAGATTTGACCCACTGGCTGCTATCTGTACTGTGACCAACCTTTTTTTTACCTAAATTGTACGATTTTGGTGATCTTCATTTGTTTATTTGGCTATGTTTTTGTAAGGCAACATGCCTTTGTATTGTGTTTTACTATTAGTAAATATCATAGTATTGTAAGATGCAAAGTTAGATTTCAAATAAATGCAAAAATATTTTCTCTGTGATGTAAAGAACGAGTGGGCCTTTTTTTAGCCCGTTTTTAAGTGCTTGCATTGTTGCTCAGATATCGTAAACTAAACATTTCTAAGAGCTGATCCTTTGTTGATATTATGCCCGTGTACCATACTACGTAATAAGATGCTAGCGTAAGCCACTTGACGCACAGAGTTCTCGGTATCGATGTGTAAACAAACCTATTTTTTTGGTCGGCGTTCGGGTCGGCTACTTGACACCTGTTTTTGTTTCGCTTATCACTTGAAAAAAATGTAGGGAAAGGTCTGTTTTTTTTATTTATTATTGTAAAATGATGTGTCCTAAAATAAATAAAACAGTTATTTTTGGAAAATATGGTTTTATTTTATAAATATGACGACTTGTACACAAAACTGGGAAATAGTCCATCACACTACTTTCAAGTTCAAATTGGTAATACATCACAAGATTAATCTACACAAAACCACACATAATCAGATAGGTTATTTCATAACAATTTCAAGAATGTTAAGTTCATGGAGTTACGATACGTAGTTTTTGAGATATCATCGTTTTAGTGAAAGCGGAGAAATTAGGTCTAGACTTTAGGATGTCGCGTGACGGGATGGCGGGTCACGCGACGTCGGTGGTTGACGGTTGACCGGATAGGGAAAGCAAACTTTGTTTTATACTATGTAATGAAGACTAGTCTTCTGCCAGTGGCTTCGCTCGCGTAAAAGTAGCGTTCTCCATACAAATTTTAGACCCCCATTACATCCCTTTAGAAGCTAAATTTTGAAAAACCCTTTCTTAGTGTTCGCCAACGTCATAAAAGAAAGCCTTATGCAAAATTTCACTCTCCTAGTCCCAGTAGTTTCGGCTGTACGTTGATATGTCAGTCAGTCAGTTTTTCCTTTTATATTTAACTAGCAACCCGCCCCAGCTTCGCACGGGTAATGATATTGAACATATTACGAATGTATTATGCACATAAACCTTCCTCTTGAATCACTCTATCTATTAAGAAAACTGCATCAAAATCCGTTGCGTATTTTTAAAGATCTAAGCATACATAGGGAAAGCAAACTTCGTTTTATACTATGTAATGAAGATGATTTTCTTTTCTTTGTTACAGATTGCTTCTGCTAGATGATGGTGAAGTCAAAATGAAACAAATAGAAACCGGTGAAGATGGCTTCAGTTAATATTAAGATTCTTGTATAGGTATCTAGATATTTGTGATCT
Organism: Mythimna loreyi; assembly: GCA_029852875.1. Lineage (NCBI taxonomy): Eukaryota > Metazoa > Arthropoda > Insecta > Lepidoptera > Noctuidae > Mythimna > Mythimna loreyi. The sequence continues at coordinate 7,175,568 of CM056807.1, read as the reverse complement.
AATTTACAATTATTCTTCTCCTAATATTGACTATTTACGCAAAATACGCGCTTTAGTCGTGGAGTTGCGGACATCAGCCCGATATACCATACCATACCATATTGACTATTTTTCAGTTTAAATAATTTTTATTAGGAACGTGTTACTTGGCGATATGGGGTTTTATAGACCCGTCGGATACTCATTGTGAGTGCGGTGCCCTCGTTCAAAACATGAGCCACTTGCTGGAGTGCCCTAAGTGCCCATACACCTGCACTATGGAGCATTTATTGAGTGCCACCGATGCTGCAGTTAACGTAGCCACCTACCGGGCCCCAATAGTTTAAAGAGTTTATCATCGATTCGAAAAGAGAGAGAGATTACGTCTTAAATTGTTCTTATTTGTTTTACACTTAATTTCATGTTACTTTAGTTCATTAAGTCCCAGTAGGACACCGGTGTCCTCACACCTATTGTCTTTTAATTGTGTCTGTAATACAATGCGTTCCAAATGAGAATAGGATCGATTGCCATGTTGTGACGTCACGTCGTACTGTCAAATCGACGTACAGTAAAAAAGGTTTTTTTACATTTCTAATGTTATTGTGAACGGCGTATAATTTGATCACTTGACATTGCTTTAATTTTAAGTATTTCATGTTGTTAGAGTGCCGCTTGGCTGAAAGGTGCTGATAAACTAGAGCATTCACTTGTAATGTAACATTCTGTCATTGATTGGCCTGTTGGTCTAGTAGTTAGTGGCCCTGACTGCTACGCCGGAGGTCGTGGGTTCGATTCCCACCCAGGAAAAATGTTTGTGTGATGAGCATGATCATTTTGTTCTGTGTCTGGGTGTAATTTATCTATAGTACTATGTATGTATTTAGAAATGTATAAGTATGTTTATCAGTTGTCTAGTACTCATAACACAAGCTCTGCTTAGCTTGGGATTAGATGGCGGTGTGTGAAATTTGTGAAATACATTATATTATTATTTTGTTATATTATATTATTCTTACGAATGTTACATTACAGAAAAATAACGAGAGCGTTTTAGCGAGCATTCTATCAAGCATTCAGGCGAGCATTCTAGAGAAGGACAGTTCGTTCGCTAGTGCTCATGAAAATGTTCGTAGCAATGTTTGGCTCTATAGTTCGTTTTTTAATTCTAGACTACGATTTGACAACTGAGAATGTTACACTCTAGAAATATGTTCCCAATTTTCTGGAGTTTGACATTTTAAGTTGTCAAATCGTAGTCTAGGATTAAAAAACGAACTATATGTTTGGCTCGGCTTGTTGTTCAGTTCGAAAAATAAAAAAAACGGCGAATGCTCGATGTTCTGTTACAAGTGATTGCTCAAGTCTATCACTGCCCTACTAAGCGCAAAAGCGGTATCTCAAAAAAATCTTATATATGGTTTTTATGCCATCAAAACTGAGACAGGGGAAAGTTTCTTAATGATATTTTTTTATGTGTCGAACAAATTTGCACTAAAAGGCTTAATTACTAAAAATATAAGCTATCTAATGTGATAGCTATAAAAATTAATTATTTATGATTTAATTAATTAATTTAACAAAATAGTAAATTTGATTTTTATACCATTGCACAAAAATCAACTTTACTGTTTTTGTGAGATACCGCTTTTTGGCTTAGAAGGGCAGATCAGCACGTTACCATGACGGCTGCCAAGTCTAAAGTGAATTTCATTCCTATGGAAATGATGTTTTGCTCTCGTTTATAAAATAAGTTTAGTTTTAATTCTTCTATGTTTAAGTTCCTGAGGACAGTCAATTTTGATTTATTTAATAGTTTTTTTTTTTTTAACTTGCAATAAACTAGTGCTTGACTGCGATCCCACCTGATGGTAAGCAGTGATGCAATCGTTGATGGTAAGGCGCACTAGTTTATTAAGAGCCTATTCACTCTAGCCTTCAAGACACCCAAATTATATTCGGACGGAAAGACTGCAGTCGGCAAACTGTTCCAATCCCTCGATGTACGCGGAATAAATGACGAGGCAAAACGCTTAGTCCGGGCCGCAGGTGTCTCAACAACGTAAGGGTGGATACTTGCCGTACGCCGGGACATAGTTTACAAGCTAAGGTTAATTTCTTATGTTAAATGTGAAATATTTTTTGATTCGCCTTTATACAAAGTTGATACGACAGATGGACTTTTCTTAAAAAGGATCATTGTACACACCAATATGTTCATATTGGTGTGTATCTACAATGATCCTTTTTACTTTTAAACTTTTACTATGAGAACAACACAAAAATCATGAAAAGAAACCCGCTGCTCCATAGATTTATATTCACATAACTCGACAAAATGTACGGAGCAGCGAGTTCTTTTTTCCATCCCATGCCCATCTGTCGTATCAACTTTGTATAATTATATTACTAGCGACCCGCCCCAGCTTCGCACGGGTACTGATATTGAATATATTACGCGTGTATTATACACTTAAACCTTTCTCTTGAATTACTCTATCTATCAAAAACCGTTGCGTACTTTTAAAGATCTAAGCATACATAGGGATAAACAACTTTGTTTTAAACTATGTAATGATGATACAATCATGCCGTGATGCCCCAGGGTTACTGAAAGGAAGGTCCGACTCCGATATTAAGACTAAGATGGAACGGGGTTGGGTGTTTAGTCAGTAATGATGATATCAGACGTTTCACTTTTCTTTCATTTTTGTCTTTCATTCGGCATCTTTCATTCGAAATGATTCGTCTGAACTCCAAATGAAACAAAAGTGCCGAATACAATGAAGCATTCATTCGAGTGAACGTTCACTCTAGTGAAGCGTCTGATATCACCTTAAACCAGGCCGCACACCAGGCATACAATTGTTTCTCCACAATTGTAGCGCCACATTTGAAATGCGACACAAAAAACGAACCGGTTCGATCTTGAATTATTGTAGCGCGGATGACGTCTCGCCACAAAGTTCGCCCGCTACAAATGTTTCCTCGGTGTGCGGGCTCACGTAGGAATATATGGGGGCGATAAATGTGTCGCATTTCTAATGTGGCGCTACAATTGTGGAGAAACAATTGTATGCCTGGTGTGCGGCCGGCTTAAGAGTCTGACACAAGAGTGGCATTCGTCATTGGATGATTTTTGCCCACCATAAAAAAGCATAGGTACATGTCATTGCTCAAGTTATCTTGACGTATTTTTCAATGAAAAAAATCTTTAATGTTTTACTGACTTTTCAAGAAAATAAATGTTTCGATGATTTTTCTGGTTTTATTTTACATTTTGTTTCATTGAAACCCATTCGCGGCCGCCTGCGGTTGTCGTGGACAATACCAGCGACAAGATATTCACGGAATACTGGTCCTTTAAGTCTAGAGAAAAAAAAATATAAAGTTAATATTATTATTTCAAGAGTGAATAGGTTACTTCTAGGTAAGCGCGCTCCATCGTCGACCGCATCGTCGCTTTCCATCAGGTGAGATAGCGGTCAAGCGCGAATCTATAATCAATAAAAAAAAACACTGAAAATGCTCGCCACGCGTATAAGGTAAAAAGGTAAAAAAGGACAACTAGTAGGCCCGTTTATTGAATCGACTAGTCTGCGTGTGGCACCCCATGGGCGTATGTCGCACGGAGGCGAGCCGTCAGCGTCAGGATGGCTGGACCAAACGAGATATGGCTTTGAGACCATGTGCACTATTTAATACCTATTTGCTACTATTTACTACCTATAGTTAAATATTTGCTACCTTTTCGTAAAGAAATTTATGAAAGAAATAAAGTGGTCAGCCAACCTGACGTCAGGTTGGCTGACCACTTTCAAGTTCTCATAGTTTTAGCATTGTATTAACCGCGCTGTTAATGTAAATATTTACTACCTGATTGCTACCTTAACATATATATTTTCCACAACTCTAAGATGCTCCTATAAAAAGTTATGGAAGCTCCTATAAATGAACGTTAAATTTAGAAAGTGCCTGCGAAACCATTATTAGCAATATTATGAAAATAAGACTTGGCGTTATTAATTTATATGCAGGCGTTTTATTGTCTTTAATTAATAACTTTCCGTGTGTATGTACACGCACATGTAAAATATCTCCACCCCTCTTTCCACCTTCCACCTTATAAATGAAACTACATAGCAAAACATCACGCCTTGTTCCCCAAAGGGTTAGGCAGAGGTAGAGATAGTAGGTACACCTACTGAGGCTAAAATTTTTAGTCGCTCTTTGAGTCGCGTGTATTTGGAAGGCTGTCAAAAATAGAAAAAGAACAAGATATTCGAAATTATTTAATTACAAAATAAATATCAAAAATTACTTTCGATTTTAATTTTGATTCAAAAATTGTCGGATTCTAATTATTACATTACTATAGGTAGTAAATAGTAGCAAATAGGTATTAAATAGTGCACATGGTCTCAAAGCCATATCTCGTTTGGTCCAGCCATCCTGACGCTGACACGGAGCGCGGCCGGCGGATTTTGTATGAGACCCCTACAGCCTACGCAGCGTTGGCCCTAAACAACCCGAGACCCTGGAACAATGAATGAAGAACAAGAGTAGGTTTTTAGTTTGTAAAAGTCTGACAGTTCCTCTCACGAGCGCAAGATGTCATTGAAAGCTTCAGAAAGTGAAATTAAAAATAAAAGCGAAAATAGAAGTTATTGGTATGTCTCTATCCTACGGATAAAATATCCCGACTGATACGTAGGATAGAGATATAAGATCCTTGGCCGACTGTCTTTTAGAGCGGGTACGCATTGGGCCGATTGGGCGTTATGAAACGCGCGTTTTAAGAACCCCGAATTCATATGGAGTGTACACATGCAAGCGCGCGTCAATAGTGCGTTTATATTTATTTTGTTAGAACGCGCGTTGCTTGGGACCGGGAGCTACCTGCGCGCTTTGAAATACATGAGCGGCCAGTTTGTTTTTCATTACAACGCGCGCTTTTGTGTAGAGACGACGCACTTTTCGAAAATGGAGATCGAGCATTTTGATACTGATTTCTTTATAGAGTTAATCTAAAAGCGCGGTGTGTGTGTGTACGCGATCAACGCGCGCTCAATACAACGCCGAGCGCCCAGTATGTACTAGCTCTTACAATGTTTTTATTAGCTGGTAACTTTACTCATTACTGTCATTCTTGTAAATGTCAGTTGGTGGTTGTTGTTGTCATTTTTGTTTATGAAGAAAAAAGCAGATTTCGCGCCTAAGAAAATAGTTTGTATTTGCACTGTTACTGATTGTGATTACTCCAACGATCTTGGTGTAAATCAAAGAAGAAAGAAAAATAGTTTAAGATAGAATTGCGGAGATACGTTTAAACAATCGTTACTGTAATTTTTCGAAAATAACCTCTTGAGGACTTATGTTTACGAAACTATAATCAAGAACCGGAATCTTTGTAAGTTTTATTATATTATTAATTATTTTCTGCAAGCGGCTACTCCCGCGTTTACCTAAATTTACAAGAATTTTCAGAATCGTTTCAAAGTTTTTTTTATCCTCTAAATACACACCTACAAGCTTCCTACATAGGGGTAACTTCCCATGTACCTTGCTGGCATGTATTTTTTTCTTTTCGCCAGAAATGAAACCTAGGGACTGTACGAGAAATTAATGGTCAGTGGGTCGTCTTAGAGGCTATAAACGAAGTTTGAGACTGTTTAGTAAACTGCTAGTTTTTTTTTTATTATTATTTATTATAGCTAGCGTGTGCTGTCCCACTGCTGGGCAAAGGCCTCCCTCCATTCTTTCCAGTTATCTCGGTTACTCGCTTTATCGTTCCAATTCTCAAGGCAGGCATCTAGGTCATCCCGCCATCTCATGGTCTGCTGGGTTTTTTATATCATGTTATTTTTTATTTTGGATTTGGTAGGTAATTATGGTGTGTGCGCATTATATAGTATGAATTAAAACCGTGTATCTTTTAAAATTCCTTAAATAAAACGTAATAAAAACAGTAATTTTTTCACAGAATTAGTGATGAAAAACTGTGAGTGTGAAAATTTTTTATAACTGTATACCTAGTAACCAATACAATCTATGTCATTAATGAAAACTTCAAAATATTATATCATACTCGTACATACATTAGCAATGCTATTATATGTACGAGTATGTTCATTCAATTATGTTAAGGACCTGGTTTTTTTCATATTGCTTTCTCGTTTTGTGCTACATGTAACCTAGGATTAAAGAAAAGTGAATCATCTGGTGAAAAGAAAAAGTAAATCATGCCAAAACATTGCATTGACTTTTATAAGTTGTTAAAAAATAATGGCTATCATAAGTAGATTTGTATTTGAAAAATGTCTTTTTTTTACTCTATTACATATTGTTTTATTTATTTATTTTCATCTTTTTACATCTATCTTAACAGATTATTTTTTTTTTACCCAATGCGATTGTTTAATCCCCAATGCTGTTCTTTAATTGTGTCTATAATCACGGTACTTGAAAGGTTAATTTACCAAATAACAATCCAATTTGATTCATTATTATCTGGAATAATAATTGAAACAATAAATGTTTTAACCTTTCCACTACCGTAATTACAGACACAATTAAAAGATGTCGACTGGCCTGTCAGTCTAGTAGTTAGTGACCCTGACTGCTATGCGGGTGGTCAGAGTTCGTTTTATAAGTGCGTCTGTAGGCCCATGTGAAAGAAAAACCATTTTAATTGATAGATTGAAGAATTACTCTCTTAAGTTGTGATTAGCCATTGATATTATGTCAACACAATTTTCATTTTTTTTCCGTGGTAGGCGTTAAGCTCAGTAAATCAGTACTTTTTACTTGACATAGCGACTCGCTGGGCAACGACGCAGCGGACGAACTAGCTAGGAGAGGAGCTAGTACGGGGTTGCTTGGATCCGAACCCATTGCACCGGTCCCCTTTGGCACAAAATAAAAAGGTACAGAAGTCAATCTCATGTATGTACTTCACTTTTCATACCCACGCACGGCGGTCGCGCGCGCTAGGGATGTTAACTGGATTATGTACAACAAATTATCGTGGTAGTTGCAAAATTTCACAGACGCGCGTCTCAAACGTGACACCCTCGCGGTCGTAATGATCCTCGTTGAGCCCGGTTTTCGCGTCGGTGAACGGTGTCTATGTGTGCGTTGCTCGAGCGCGCTTTGTACGTAGATTGACATCTGTACCTATATAATTTGTGCCTTTGGTCAGCTGCGTGGTTGGCTATGCGAATACACACATATCCAAGTAGAACACTGGTGGTCCTCGACACCAGGATGCAGGGAAACGAAAGAAGTCATGCCACACCTTAACAAAGCCCTCACTAAAAAACTCATTCGACTAGACAGAGGCAGCCTGCGCCTGGTGGCGGGGACTAGCACTGGACACTGTACACTGAATAAGCATCTTTACACAATAGGCATCACGGACAGTCCCCTGTGCAGAGCGTGCTTGGGGGAGAAGGAGACAATTGCGCACGTGCTCCTGGACTGCACAGGTGTCACTGACACACGCACACCAATCCCTTATTGACGCCCTAAAAAATCTGAAAGGCCTAATCAGCTTTTGGAGAGAGGTGGTCTGGTTGGAATAAGCCCACCAAAGTTTACGGCTCACGCACAATGGTCTGCATAGTGCGGAAGGACTAAGTGCGGAAACCATACTCGAACATAATATCAGTACTTTTTCGCTGACCCGCCACTCAGTAATTTAGGAGCGTTTAAATATAACGTAACGCAATTTTTGAAGATTTTTTAAACCCCTTCTCCCCCTTGTAACGCTCTGTACCCCCCTCTCTAAACGTTACGTAACACTCAAGTGACCATTTTTACCTAAACTTTTCTTTATTTTTTAGCTTTTCTTTAGCCGTTGTCGACGACCAGACTAATAAAATCGAGGAATTCCTAAATGAAAAGTACTACGTAAATGAAAAGGGTTGCCAAATTGGGCCTTTGGTTCCCTAATTTTTTATTAAAATAAAATGTTACGTAACGTATTGTAAGAACGACCCCCTCCCGCCCCTGTAACGCATGGTAACGTTTTACGAGACACCCCCTCCCCTCCAAACTGCGTTACGTAATACTTGAACGCCTCCTTTGACAAGTAGGTATTTTCACGTTAAGGTCACCAACCAGATTTAGAGGTGTGCGAAACAGAGTATAAGGGCTCGCTAATCTCCGTTGAAAAGAGGGGAACTGTGAAAAGGTAGAAACTGACTATACCCTATTCTCGTTAAGATGAGAGATTTAAAGAAACATTTTTTACAGTCTGTTCAACCGACTTTAACTTCTATTCCATAGGCATAAGGATGGCGCTAAAAGCAATAAAGTCGTTAAAACCCAACTATTTACAACGTAATAAAACTCAAAATTGGTTGAACTTACAGTAAAAAAGGTTTTCTTAAATGTCTAATGTTATTTGGAGTGAAGACTGGTGTTGTTTTTAATTATGAAGCAAATAACCAATAACTATGTAAAAAAATGGCCTTGCTGACGCACCTTCGCCCATGTCTAAATAGTTCACACTACGCCACTGGAAATGACCAAAAAAAGAGAACAAACCTTAGGGGATTCCTCCTTGACCAAATAAATCGATTTTAAAACATTTAGTAAATACATATGTACGTATTAATATCTTTATGTACGTAATAATATATTATGAACATACAATTTTCAAATAAAAACATTCATTATTATCTCGAACAAATTAGAAAAAAAAATTATTTCGTGAACGCATTCTAAGTAGCCTTTTATTTTAAGCAAATAACATCAAAAATATTCATAAAATAAATTAAACCGGTTCTATTACACTGGCTTTCTATTTTTATCTAATATACAGGGTGTCATTGGGGTGCATATGGGGCCCCACCACGATCTTCGGGGCCCAAGTCAACCTCCCCTGCAAGTTGGGGCACCTGCCGAACAACAGACGAGGCTCTGGCGCTGGCTTTCCCTTTTAGGGTTGGGAGGTCAGACGGCAGTCGCTCCCGTAAAGGCCACAAATAGCCACTAATTATGGAAAGAACAGGAAAGAGTGTTGCCACGGATAGGGCGCCGCCGCAAAACGGCGCGCAGGAGATTCGCCCGACTCCTGTGGCAAGTGGGCAAGGGCTACCGTGTATGGGGCGAACACGGCCAATGACGCGAGCCCCAACCCGGGAAATCCGCTTCGCCAGCCTCAACATTGGCACGCTGACCGGACGCGCGAGAGAGTTAGCCGATGTGCTTCTTAGGCGAAAGGTGGCCGTGGCATTCCTGCAGGAGACTCGGTGGAAAGGCCGCAGGTCCCGGCTCATCGGGAATGGCTACAAGCTGATCTACACGGGTGCAGCCGGTGGGGAGAACGGGGTGGCCGTTGTACTCTCCGAGGAGTTTCAAGACGCAGTCCTGGAGGTGAAACGCTACAGTGATCGGCTTATGGTCGTAAGTGTGCTTATTGACGGGGTTGTAACCCACTTGATAAGTGCCTACGCACCTCAGGTCGGTTGCAGCGACACTGAAAAGGCTGCGTTCTGGGATCAACTCGGTGGGGTGCTTCGTGGCATCCCGTTGTCGCAGGGAATCGTTTTGGGTGGTGATCTGAACGGTCATGTGGGTGACAGGTGCAAGGACTTTGAGCATGTTCACGGTGGCTTTGGATACGGTAGCCGTAACGCTGAAGGGGAGACTATCCTCCAAACGTGTGCGGCTGCCGGCCTTGCCATCGTGAACACGTATTTCAAAAAGAAATCCGAACACCTGATTACCTACAAGAGCGGGAGGTACGCTACCCAAATCGATTTCTTACTCACACGGAGGCACCATATCAGTAAGGTAGCCAACTGCAAGGTCATACCCGGCGAGAGTCTCACTGCACAACACCGTCTCCTTGTCATGGACTTGCGCGTCAAGCCTAAGGTCAAGTTTGTTGAGCGCCAACAACGCCGAATACGGTGGTGGCGACTGAATGAAGCCACGTCCCAGTCGTTCGCGTCGGCCATCGGCGATAAGTGCGATGGTACCGATGGCGAACCTGTGCAAAGCCACTGGGACAGGATTCAGGTTGCCATCACTGAGGCGGCAAAGTCGGTGCTCGGCTTGTCCAGGGGCGGCCGCAGGTGTGACAAGGAGACTTGGTGGTGGGATGACACAGTCCAGAGGGAGATCAGAGAGAAGAAAGCCCTCTTCAAAACGTGGCAAGCTTCCAAATCTCCCGAAGACCGCGACGCATACAGAACCGCAAAACGTGCCGCCAAGAGGGCCGTAGCCAGAGCCAGACGAGACCACTTACAGCCACTTTATGATAAGTTGGAATCGTCTGAGGGGCAAAAGCTCATTTATAAGTTGGCACGTTCCAGGGTCAAAGCGGCACTGGATATCTCTAAGTGCCGCTGTGTAAGAGACCCTGACGGCAATCTGTTATGCGAGGACCTCGCGGTGAAGGAGAGATGGCGCTCGTACTTCCACGAGCTGCTGAACAAGCAGCACAAAGAGGTGCTGTCTCCGGTTCTCCCTCCAAATCAGGGACTTGTGCCCCCGGTTACGCCTGAAGAAGTGCATGTGGCTCTTCGCCGCATGAAGAACCGGAAAGCTGTCGGTGCCGATGGAGTCCCCATTGAAGCCTGGAAGGCGATGGGTCCTCATGGTGTGGGCATCTTAACCCACCTATTTAACCGCATGCTCCTCACCGGAAAGATCCCTAGTCAATGGAGACTGAGTATTATCACTCCAGTCTTCAAAGGCAAGGGATCGGTGCAGGAGTGTGGCGACTACCGGGGGATTAAGGTTATGTCCCGCACCATGAAGCTCTTCGAGCGGGTGATTGACTCTCGGGTCCGACAGGAGTGCACCGTCTCGGGATGTCAATATGGGTTTCGACCAGGCCATGGCGCCATGGATCCCATCTTTGCCCTAAGGGTTACCATGGAGGGATACAGATCGAAGAATACGCCTCTGCACCTCTTGTTCCTAGACATGCAGAAGGCCTTCGACTGTGTCCCCCGTGATGTGATCTGGTGGGCGCTGAGATCCAAACGAGTGCCCGAGACCTATGTTGACATCATCCGAGATATGTACCGAGACTCCGGTTCTGTGGTTCGGACCGCTGTTGGCGATACGAAACCCTTCCCCATCACCGTCGGAGTTCACCAGGGCTCTGTCCTTAGTCCGTTTCTGTTCAGCGTGGTGCTGGACGTGCTGTCCTCCACCATCAGGGACTTACATGAGCAGCCGCCATGGCTGCTCATGTATACAGACGACATCGCGCTGGCGGACTCGGACAGTGGGCGCTTGGTTCGACGTGTGGCAGCGTGGAAGGAATCGCTGGAAAACGGCGGTCTGAAAATTAATGCGGCGAAGACCGAGTACTTGGCCTGTAACACAACTAACGCTGCTCCTGTTCGCATTGGCGAAGACACAGTTGAGCGCACGGAACAGGTCAGGTACTTGGGATCGGTGCTCCACGAGTCCGGGGACGTCGATTGCGACGTCGAGTCACGTATCTCGGCGGCCTGGGCGAAATGGCGTGAGGTGGCGGGGGTTATCTGTGACCCCAAAATGCCGGTTAGGCTCAAAGGACAGGTCTATAAGACCATCATTAGGCCTGTCCTTTTGTATGGCAGTGAAGCGTGGCCTGTACTTGAGCGACATAAGCAAAGCCTGCGTGTCACGGAAATGAATATGCTGCGCTGGATGTCTGGAGTTTCGCGGAAAGACCGCATTAAGAACTCCCGCATCCGGGGCAGCCTTCAGGTCCGTGACATAGCAGATAAACTGCAGGAGGGTCGCTTACGCTGGTATGGCCACGTTTTACGAAAACCGGCAGACTACGTGGGTAACAGATGCCTCGCCATGCCGCCTCCGCCGGGACCCGGAAAACGAGGTAGGCCTAAGAGGCGTTGGATCGACGTCGTAAGGGACGATATGCGTGCTAATGGGCTTAAGGCAGAGGACGCAAAAGACCGAGCGAAGTGGAGACGACTAGTCAGGAAAGCGGACCCCGGGCACCGAGGTGAAAGCCAAGGTAGCAACCGGGACTTACGCTAGGCTGATGATGATGATGATGATACAGGGTGTCATTGACATGTTAACGCAAACGAATACCATAGATCCAGTACATGATTCTGGACACTCTAGTAGTGGAAATTTTCGTCGGTTTTTTTCAAATTTTTGAAAACAAATGTTTTGTTTTTTTTTTACCTGTATAAAATCGTTATTCTAACCAATCCCAATGATATATTTAGAAAAAAAAGAAAAAAAAAATTTACAAGAAAAAAAAATCATCGAGGCAAATAAAGTCGTTATTCTAATCAAATCCGATGCCATTATTAATTTAGAATGTAATTCACTCATTTTTTTCGCAAAAAATGTTAAAATTACGTTTTTATACAGTTTAATTTAAAAAAACCTAAAAAATTCATAAAAAAAAATAAGAATAAACCGACAAAAAATTCCATCACTGGGGGGTCTAGAATCATGTACTGGATTTATGGTATTCGTTTGCGTTAACATGTCAATGACACCCTGTATAAAGTAACTAGCGACCCGCCCCAGCTTCGCACGGGTGCAATGTTGATATTAAATATATTACGCATGTATTATACATATACCTACTTAAACCTTCCTTTTGAATCATTCTTATTATTAAAAAAAAACCGCATCGAAATCCGTTGCATAGTTCTAAAAATCTATGCATATATAGGGACAAACGGCGACTTAATTTTAAACTATTTAATTTAGGTGTCTTCAAGGCAAGAGTGAATAGGCTCTTAATAAACTAGTGCGCATCACCATCAACGATTGCATCACTGCTTACCATCAGGTGGAAACGCAGTCAAGCACTAGTTTACTGCAATAAAAATAAAAATCTATGTTATGATTATCGATACAAAAGAAAATTAAACCATATAATAAATAAATATGTCCGACAAAGTGTCATTTAAGTGAACGCTGTTTTGATAGCCCGAAAGAATCGTGTATGTTTATATTTATTTTATTGTGAGATCAAAACAAAGTGTCTGTCAGACGAATTTCTCTAAAGTAATATTGAATTTAAGTGGTAAGTATCTTTTGAAACATTATTCAAAAAACGTATATAAACCAGGAATTCGTTTATCAATTTGGCTTATTGAAAAAATACGTTTTATAGTGTCAATTACAAATGTAAACCTTATGTTTTGTTCATGAGTCAATCGGAGCATTACGTCAAACATGGCTGCCGTATAAAAGTGCGCGATTGTTTGAAACAGTCAATTCGGCAACGGTAATTTTAGTGTTCCCGGAACTGACGGAGCGTTCTCTAAATGATGATGACGTTCCCGAAATTACTATTTATTTGCTAGTGATTTTTTTTTTTGCTAAATATTATGAAACCGAGCCAGTGATTTGAGAGCAGTGGTGGCCGAGTGGTAACGGCCCTGACTTACGTCACAGATTACTAAATAGTTACTACGTCTTACGTGTCGTAGGTCGCGGGTTCAAAAACCCAGCCAGGCGCATTACTTTGTGTAATTTATTTCATCACCACTGCTCTCAAAACGGTGAAGGAAAACATCGTGAGGAAACCGGCATGTTCTAGAACCAAAAATTCGAAGACATGTGACATCCACCAATCCCGCGTGGTGGATTATAGCCCATTCCCCTCTCTTAGAGAGGAGGCCTGTGTCCCAGCAGTGGGGACATTAAAAAGGCTGATGATGATGATGAATCCGAGCAGTTTTTGTATGAACGCGCTAATGTCAGGGACTTAAGGTTCAAATTGAAAACAATATTTTAGTGTTGCATATTCTTTTTATCTAGGAAGGTTATACATACTTCTGCCGCGGCTTCGCCCGCGTTTAAGTAGGTTTTTCCTTACTATTTTTGGAATTTGGAGTACATATTTTTTGTAATAAAATTTACATTTACTCTCCTGTCAATCTAGTAGTTAGTGATCCTGACTGCTATGTCAGAGGTCGTGGGTTCGAATCCCACCCAGGACAAATGTTTTTGTGATGAGCAAGATAATTGGTTCTATTTCTGGGTGTAATTTATCTATAAGTAATATGTGTGTATTTAGAAATATATAAGTATGTTTATCAGTTGTCTAGTACTCATAACACAAGCTCTGCTTAGCTTGAGACTAGACGGCGTCGTGTGATGGTTGTCGAATATAATATTACATTTTATATTTATGAAAGATTTATGTAAAATAAGTCAACTTAAAAAAAGTTTACATGTCAGTCAGCAAGTTTTTCCTTTTATAAATTTTATCTTACTAATATTATAAATGCGAAAGTTACGAAGTTTGGACGTTTGTTACTCAATCACGCCAAAACGGCTGGACGGATCTGGATGAAATTTGGCACAGGCATAGGATACACTCCGGAATAGGACATAGGCTACTTTTTATCCCGAAAACCCCAACCCCAACCCCAATACCACGCGGGCGATGCCGCGGGCAAAAGCTAGTATGTAGATATAACATCTGGATCAGTAACCGATGAAAGAAAAACGAAAGATGCGGGGGAAACCGCGGGTATAATAGAAGAAATAGTATAGCTTACTTACGCGAACGCGAGAAAGCTAATGCTAGAAAAAAGAGATTTTTAGACAAAATGACAGACGAAGAGAAAGAATTGAAAAGGGCTAAGGATAGAGCTTACCATCAGAGGAAGAAAGCAGATAAGAATAGAAAGATTGCTGTGAAGAGTGAGGAGGAGAAGATACGACAGAGGGAATTGTGGAACAGAGCAGCGAAGAAATACAGACAGAAAAATAAAACAGCATCTATTTTAGGGAATAAAATTCCTCCGCCAGTCGACGTGAAAGTACCTGCCACGTCTTCAATATTGAGTATGAGAATGCCCAAGGAAGAAGCTGAAACATCTTCAATATCACAACAGGATGAAACACTGGCTGTTATTAAACCGAAAGATGAAGTTGTAGAGGAAAAACTAAGTGTAGAAGTAAAAAGAGAGGTGATAGAACAGGTACTTATCAAAAGTCTTGTTTCTGGGGCCAAGGGTTGATGCGAAAGCGGAACACCGGGGACCTGGAACTAAGGCAAGAAGGAACGGTGGGTCGTTTAGTCAGTAGAAGTTTGACACTGTCTCCCGCTCTGACCAAGGGCGGGATTCGTCATCCCACCATAAAAAAAACTCTTGTGGCGGCGTATCTAGCGATAAGACCGCCTTTGTACCCATTCATATAAGTTTCTGTGAAATTGTCACTTTTTTGGTGTACAATAAAGTACTGTTCTATTCTATCTCCACAGATAAGGGTTTAGTCTGCTACCCTTTGTACGCCTATTATGCATACGTTTTTACAACTTGCTGACCTTGAGAAATTCTTAATTGTAGTTTTTTAGCCGTAAATTTTCGTTTTTATATTTTATTTTATCCTAGAAAAATTCAGTAAGGGTGTTTTTTTTACTTTTTTTTATTTGTTTATTTAAAAAAGTCTATGTCCCCGATCGCTCGAGGGATGTGTGAATAGTCAACAATATTTTTAGATGTTCGGAACAGTCTGTCATTGATTTCATAATTGTTGAATTTGACAAGTTTGGTAATGTACTAATATAATGGTTGCCGGTTTCCTCACTATGTTTTCCTTCACCGTTTTGAGAGCCCATCATCAGCCCAGCGTAAGTCCCGGTTGCTACCTTGGCTTTCACCTCGGTGCCCGGGGTCCGCTTTCCTGCCTAGTCGTCTCCACTTCGCTCGGTCTTTTGCGTCCTCTGCCTTAAGCCCATTAGCACGCATATCGTCCCTTACGACGTCGATCCATCGCCTCTTAGGCCTACCTCGTTTTCCGGGTCCCGGCGGAGGCGGCATGGCGAGGCATCTGTTACCCACGTAGTCTGCCGGTTTTCGTAAAACGTGGCCATACCAGCGTAAACGACCCTCCTGCAGTTTATCCGCTATGTCACGGACCTGAAGGCTGCCCCGGATGCGGGAGTTCTTAATGCGGTCTTTCCGCGAAACTCCAGACATCCAGCGCAGCATATTCATTTCCGTGACACGCAGGCTTTGCTTATGTCGTTCAAGTACATGCCACGCTTCACTGCCATACAAAAGGACAGGCCTAATGATGGTCTTATAGACCTGTCCTTTGAGCCTAACCGGCATTTTCGGCAGAGCAGTGGTAATGAAATAAATTACAAAAAGTAATGCGCCTGGCTGGGTTTGAACCCGCGAGCTACCTAACCTAACTTAGTTCGGTCTTCGTCATGATTGTCATATTATAGGTTCTCTTAATTATACTTATTTGATACGTATCATATTATTTATTAGTTTAGCTTATATACGTATTTTATTAGTATAAGTAATTCATTTTAACGAAATTACATTCTATTATAGACCATTGCAGATAGTTTTTGAAAGGGAACAAAAACTATTTTGTTCCCTTTCAAAAGCTAAAAAAAGACACTGTTTCTCCTTTTCATCCTACTGTTTCATTCTACTTAGTAGTAGGATGAAACGCATCGCAAAAGGAGAATATTACAAAAAATTAAGGAAATATAAATTACGGTCGATCTGAGGTCGGGAAGTGGGTGGGTGTGCGGTTTTAGACTTTTATTTTTTGTTAAACACTTTTCCATAGAACCAGTGTCTTTTTTAACCCAAAGGTTGACTGGTAGAGAAGGCCTTACCGTACCACTACTGTACATGAAGTTTAAATAAATAAAATTATGAAAATTGTGTTGACATATCCATACTAATATTATAAATGCGAAAGTAATTCTGTCTGTCTGTTACGCTTTCCCGCTTAAACCTCTCAAACGATTTTGATGAAATTTGGCACAGACAATCTTTAGACCCTGAGAAAGGACATAGGCTACCTTTTATTGCGAAAGGACGTAGACGAAGTCGTGGGTATTAGCTAGTATTATACATATCTGCGACGATATAAAGCTGGGTACAGAATGTTGTAACGCGTAACATGAAAGGCGCATTGGGAGAGACGGGACAACTGAGCTTGTACCTACTCATGATCATTTCAGCCGAAAGACGTCCACTGTTGGACATAGGCCTCCCCAAGTGTCGCCACAATGTACCGTCATATTCGTCTCGCATCCATCGGATTCACCCAACCCTTACCAGGTCATTCGGTATCACATACATAGTTGAAATATATATAGGTTTAACAAATTCTAATTGTTGATTTTTATACTTAAAGTTTTATTTTGGGTATAAAAGTGACGATAATTGTCTTAAAAAAGTTCAGAATGTTTTCAAATATTTTTCGTACAAGGAAATTCTGTGATAATTTTCCTTTTGTTGAGTTTTGCTTACTAAGCATCTCATATTATATTTTAATACTAGCTTTTGTCAGCGGCTTCGCCCGCGTACATAAAATATAGCTTATGTCACTCAGGAGTAAAGCAGCTTTCTATTGTTGCTAAAATTTTTCCAATCGACCAGTAATTCCAGATATTACCCCCTACAAACAAAAAAACAAACTTTACCTCTTTATTATATTAGTGTAGATAGATTGGTATGCCAGATAATGGCAAAATGTGTCATTGCGCTAATAACATATATATGTTACCATCTCCTGTACCACATTTTATACAAATAAATGCTTTGACTTTGAAATGCTCTGGCCGCGCGTGTATCATGCTCGGTCTCGCGCGCAAGGCGTCCGCAATATAAGAATTCTGTTACATTGCATGATACATTGTTGCGGCAACGTGGACGGGAAATACTTTGTTTTATTTTTATTGTTTTAGAAGAAAGTTAAGGTTTTTGTAGGGGTAAAAATTTGAAAAATCCGTTCTTACCAGATGCCTACGTTATACAAAGAGCATACACTCCAAGTTTCAAGTATTTACGATCAGCGATTTAGGCTGTGCGTTTATTCGTCAGTCATTAACATCACAATAAATCTTTTTTAGATATATCTTTTTCTTCCTACCAATATACCATATTATTTGAGGTCGGCGCAACACGTTTTTTTCTTCCACTCTGTCACTTTTTATTCTTTTATATCACTCCTTACATAATCCATCCATCTCTTCTTCGGCCTCCCTCTTCCTCTCCATCCATTTTTAGATTTATATGGCCGCTAATTTCGCATTCTAATTTTGTCAATCCACAGGATCAAACAAAAATAATCGTCGCTAAAGTATATCATTACTTCGAGCAAGAGTATGAGGAGTTGAAGAAGACGCTTGAGGGTATAGACCAGACCCCTCTGTCGAAGATCCGGCAACGGACTGCGGGACTGAGCGCGGGAGTGAGCGAGACGATGGTAGAGGAGATCCTGCAGGAGGAAGAGAGACGGAATGAGGAGAAGAGGCAGCAAACGCTGAAGGAACAAAGCCGGGCTCTGAAGAGACTGAGGCAGACGGACAGGTATGTAACAATGTGATGTAATACTACTCTGTCAAGAAAGTGCCGGAAACATTTTTACTATCGGACATCCCGGCGTACGGCAAGTATCTACCCTCACGTTGCTGAGACACCTGCGGCCCGGACTAAGCGTTTTTCCTCGTCGTTTATACCGCCGTACATCGAGGGACTGGAACAGTTTGCCGGCTGCAGTCTTTCCGTCCGATTATAATTTAGGAGTCTTCAAGGCTACAGTGAATAGGCTTTTAATAAACTAGTGCGCCTTAGCATCAACGATTGCATCACTGCTTACCATCAGGTGGGATCGCAGTCAAGCACTAGTTTATAGCAATTAAAAAAAAAATGGGTCGGAATTGACTCGTTCTACCATGTCCACAGCGACTCTCATGCGATTGAGTTTTTGGAAAAAATTCAAGTGTTTTGGGACTAGCCGAGCGGCAACATGTTTCATATTTTTGACTCGTCGGAGGTCGTGGGTTCGATTCCCACCCAGGACAAATGTTTCGTGTGTGAGCTTAAACATTTGTTCTGTGTCTGGGTGTAATTTATCTATAATATGTATGTATTTAGAAATATATAAGTATGTTTATCATTTATCATGTTAGAGATAAATTACACTTAGACACAATAAATGATCATGCTCATCACACAAACATTTGTCACCCAGGACAAATGTTTGTGTGATGATGGGTTAGTTATTCAGTCACTTTTATTTCAAATATTCCCTATACATAGGGCTCTGTCCAAATGTGGACATCTTTCAGCTGAAATGATGATGATGATGATTTACTCTTAAACTGTTTCAGTGCAAGTGAAGATGGGGACAGTGATGACAACGATGTCGGTGATGATGGACAACCTTGTGATGATGAGGAGTAAGTTCCTCTGTTTTTAATTTTAGTTTTCTATTATTTTTTGTTTTGTTGTAAGTTAGATAGGTATATATTAAGTTGTTATTTTTTATTTTGTATTTGTCCTGTGCGAGTCTAAATAAATGTTTTTCTTTCTTTCTTCTTTCTTTACAAGCTTTTATTTAGTTTTATCTGTACCGGTGATTTTTTTTTGTGGTGGGAAAAATCATTTAAGGACGAGTCCCTTGGACGCAGCGGGAAACAGTGTCAGACTCTTACTGACTTAACACCCGTTATTTGCTAGTAGGCTTCGACTCTTTTGCAGAGTCCCTACCTACGACCAGCTTTATAGTTTACTAGCGACCCGCCCCAGCTTCGCACGGGGACTGATATTGAATATATTATGCATGTATTATACACATAAACCTTCCTCTTAAATCACTCTATCTATTAAAAAAAACTGCATCAAAATCCGTTGCGGAGTTTTAAAGATCTAAGCATACATAGGGACTTAGCAACTTTAGTTTTATACTATGTAATGGTATTGTACTGATAGTATATTTATTTTCAGGACAGAGACTTTGGTCATAAAGGAGGAGCCTGATGAACCGGACAAGTAAGTAGTTATGATGATCGTCATCTATATCTATATATATATAAAAGAAAGTCGTGTTAGATACTCGACCACTTATATCTCAAAAACGGCTGAACCGATTTAGCTGAACATTGGCAGGGAGTTTAGAGCCAGGAGAAGGACATAGGATACATTTTTTTTACTTTTTTTAATGTAGTCAATATTTGCTAATTCTGAACTCTACTTTCCCACCGAGTAGGGTAGAGTAGAGTAGAATAATCTGTTGCCGGGAGCCAAGCCGCGGGCAAAAGCTAGTATGTATATAAAAGGAAAAACTCACTGAGTGACTGACATATGTTGTGCGATTGACTGCTGCGGTGAGGGTCGCGGGTTCGATTCCCGCACGCACGGAACAAATATTTGTATCAGGGGCGTAGCTACCGCCGTATCTGCCGTATCAATTATACTGGGCCCCTGCGGTACAGGGGCCCCGACCTTGGCAAAAATTCGCAACTTGTTATTCACAACCGTCTCATAGGGCAGCTAAGCATCTGTAGTAAAAATACGTTTTTTTTTATACGGGGCCCCCGAAGGACTTTTGATACGGGGCCCCTGTGGGACTAGCTACGCCACTGATTTGTATGGCCCATAGATAGGTGTTCCGGGTCTGGGTATCTTGTGTATGTGACTTTACATGTTTGTGAACGCACCCACGACACAGGAGTAATTCCTAGTGTGGGGTACCTTTTTTTTAAGAAAAAAAAAAGTTGGGCAAAAACCTATTTTCAAGCGGGCAAAGCCGCTGGCAGAAAGCTAGTTAATTATAAAGGTCAAAATATGTTCATTAATAAGCTTCAAAAGTTTTAATTTCAATGTTAAGACAAATTCGTTATAGATTCTACTTCACCTTTTAAAAAGTATTCATACTATACTCATCATCATGCTACCCTTATCCCATATTACTTGGGGTCGGTGCAACATGTTTTTTCTTCCACTCTGTCCAGTCACCCGTCACACTATCACTAACTCCCTTTTCTTTCATATCACTCCTCACACAATCCATCCATCTCTTCTTCGGCCTCCCTCTTCCTCTCCATCCATCTACGTGTAAACTCAGAACTCTTTTTGTGACATGCGTTTCATCTCTCCTCTTTACATGGCCACACCAAGACAAACGATTTCCTTTCAACTTTTCAGTCACTGGCGCCACTTTCAGACTTCCTCTAATATACTCATTTCTTACTTTATCCATTCGCGTCACACCACACATCCATCTGAACATTCTCATCTCCGCTACATGCAGTCTTTTTTCATCCATCTTCTTAACAGCCTAACATTCTGATCCATACAGTATGATAGGTCTTATACCGGACTTAAAAATTTTACCCTTCAACTTGAGGGGCATCCGTGGGTCGCAAGTTACTATATTTACGTTATTGGTATTCATACTATATAATATTATAAATGCGAAAGTAACTCTGTCCGTCTGTCTGTTACGCTTTCCTGCTTCTCAAACGATTTTGATGATATTTGGCACAGACAATCTTTAGACCCTGAGAAAGAACATAGGCGAAAAAAAGACGTAGACGAAGTCGCGGGTACCAGCTAGTTCTTATATGTATATTTTTGTATTGATTTCAGTGATGAGCCTGAAGTTTACGTCGAACTGCCAAACGCGAAGCCTAGCGAGTCTGGAGACCACCAGTAAGTTATAACCAGCGCAATACACACTGAGCCCGCCGGGCCGCCGACATATGTCGGCAACTTTTTGTCGGCGGTCTAGTTGGCGGCTTCACTTAATACAAGTCGGAAAATGTGGTCGGCGGCATGTCGGCGGCTTGAGATGAGATATTTATTTGGCAGTTAGAGATTGCCGCGTGTCGATAAATGTTGTGTGAGATATTTTTCCCACTCCATGACGTAAATAAAGCACGTCACTACAGGTCGAGCGTCGCTGGGCAACTGAGCGCAGGCGTACTGCCGCGTGTCGATAAATGTTGTGTGAGATATTTTTCCCACTGCATGACGTAAATAAAGCACGTCACTACAGGTCGAGCGTCGCTGGGCAACTGAGCGCAGGCGTACTGCCGCGTGTCGATAAATGTTGTGTAAGATATTTTTCCCACTGCATGACGTAAATAAAGCACGTCACTACAGGTCGAGCGTCGCTGGGCAACTGAGCGCAGGCGTACTGCCGCGTGTCGATAAATGTTGTGTGAGATATTTTTCCCACTGCATGACGTAAATAAAGCACGTCACTACAGGTCGAGCGTCGCTGGGCAACTGAGCGCAGGCGTACTGCCGCGTGTCGATAAATGTTGTGTGAGATATTTTTCCCACTCCATGACGTAAATAAAGCACGTCACTACAGGTCGAGCGTCGCTGGGCAACTGAGCGCAGGCGTACTGCCGCGTGTCGATAAATGTTGTGTGAGATATTTTTCCCACTCCATGACGTAAATAAAGCACGTCACTACAGGTCGAGCGTCGCTGGGCAACTGAGCGCAGGCGTACCCAAGCGCGGGCGCATGTTGCCGACACGATTCTTTTCGTACAGGCCCGGCGGGCTCAGTGTGTATTGCGCTTACTTATATTATACTAGTGACCCGCCCCAGCTTCGCACGGGTACTGATATTGAATATATTATGTATGTATTATACACATAAACCTTCCTCTTGAATCTATCTATTAAGAAAAATCCGCATCAAAATCCGTGGCGTACTTTTAAAGATCTAAGCATACATAGGGAAAGCAAACCTTGTTTTATACTATGTAATGATTTTAATCGTTTTAATCACTTGGAGGGGTACGGAACACTATCGATTTGTTAATAAGTTAAAAAAAAAGGTAAAGTATACCAAAACGAGATTTAGAAAAAAGTACCTTCTTTTCTTTATTTTGCCCAAACAAATCGATATGACAAATCGTGTTTTATGTTGTTTTTTAAATTACTTAATGGTTTTTATTTGTATGTGAATATAAGTAGCATTATAGGTAAATAATAATTATAATAATTTAAAAGGTATATACAAACTACGTGTTTGCCAAATCAAGCTAAAAATACATTAATATTTACAAATCGTAAAAAAAGAAAAAACTTATTGGGCACCAAAAAATTCATCCACCTCGATATCAATGGGAAAAGTGTTCAGCACCCTGGCAGCATTGCCACGCTGGATGGCAATACTGATTCACTGACAGAAATAAAACCCAGGCCTCTGGTCTAAAATCATTGGATGATTTTCTACCTAAAAAAGTCCACGTGGTTTTTTTTTAAGTATGAATTTTTTGGACAATATATTTTTAAGTATGAAGTTCCTAACAAAGATATGTTTGTTTCTAGGATGCCAGCTGATCCGATTGCAATAGAGTTGAAGACGGAACCACAGAGCGAGGAAGCGACTACGTAAGTGACTGCACTAACATTTATTATAAAACTAGCGACTCGCCCCAGATTCGCACGGGTACTGATATTGAATATATTATGTGCTTTTCTAAGACACACAGCGTTGAGTGAAGAAGAAGCTGATGTAAACCTGCCTTAAATTACTTATTTATGGTTAAAAACTTACCAAATTGTCCATAGTTTTATACCTGTCTCGCTCTTTCACCAGCGTGCGTCCTTCTCCCTCTAGTGAAGGATGCCTGACACGGAGCTGTCAATGTCATAGCGTTTGTAAATTTTGACGCTAACGGATCGTAAAATTTTCCAAAGTAATTAAATACAATAATTTATTGTATTAGATTAGCACACAGCGTTTATTTAAGTCGTGAGAGTGTTTATTGTTAGTGATTTATATTTTATTTTCACAATGACTCCGGACGAAATTCGGCAGGTGAGCGTCGGATGTGAAAAAAGTTTAAATGTTGATACTCCGGACGGAATTCAGACCTGACCCGATGACCCGGCATTGTCTGGATTATCTTCTTCATCCTCGGAGGATGAGGATGATATAGTTTCACCTCCACGCAACAAAAGATAAAAAGTTTCACGTAAGTAAATACTGACAAGTTCAGACTTGTTCGGCACCGGCGTTTTGAGACGCTTATTCAACTAGTGAGATTTATATCTAGTTATTTAATTAACGAAACAAACCGGATTTATCCAGATCTAAATTTTGAGAAATCCTACAACTTTATTGTGTAAGTTCTCATGATGTGAACTTAATATAAAGTTTGACAAAATTCCAAATACTGACAAAGAATGTTTACAAGAATTGGTTAACCGTCAGAAATTTGATATTACTTTTTAGAAAGACATTCCATAATGTAACTACAATCTCACATTGCTAGTCCTGTGTGTGTAGATCATTAAGTTAACAAACAGTTAATCTAACAAGATTTTTAATACATAAGTACATAACAGTTGTCAGCCAGGTTGTGTAACCATATTTTGGAACAAATACAACTTTTAAAAGATTACAGGACTTCCGTGCAGATTGCGACTGACCCGGACTGCATTTTAAAAGAAATTGGGAATCCAATTTTGGAAGCCATATTACAAAATTGTCCACTACCAGGAAATAATACTAGTCAGGAATTCCTTATTGGCTTTATGCTTTGCACCTCATTACAGCTTTTTTAGGTGCAGCTCAGTTTTGGTTTAATACTCCGACTTAAAAAACTTTTAATTGACCTTATGTTTAAAACAAAACATGGACATATAAAAGACCCACAATATGTACACAATTACACTTAAGAAAAAATATACAACAAATAATACATCTCAGTAGTAAATATTTGTGACTATCAAACCAAAACATTCAATGGGTTATGTCTAAAGGAGTATGTACATTTATAGTAACAACCAGGATCAAATGATTATATTTCATTTAAATTTAGCAATATGGTCATGTTCAATTTATAAAGAACCTCGGTATCTAGACAACCAGGTTTTAAAACAGTTTGCAACCTGAACAACTAAGGACATGACAGTCATGATCTTTCAGTGGATTTGCGACACTGCCAATTCTTAATTGAGATTTTCCATGTTGAATGTTTCTTAGTGAAAAAATCCAGGTTTATTTTCACTTGCCAATTGCAGACACACAGGAGGTTCCTCCATATGATTTACAGTGAAGATAGTGCTGTAGTTAACGGCCTTTCCATTTGGCATAATCAGCATGTTTGCCATAATAACAAATTGAATTGCAGAAATCCAGTGCGAAGTTCCTGCATAATTACCCTTTTGGCCAATTTGTTCCTGGTTAATCAGGATTATATGTTAGTCGGTACTGATTTCTCAGGTTGCAGAAACATTGAGAATGTTGGTAACCATGGGATGGCATATAAATTATCACAAGTCTTTTTATTTTTTGGAAATTAAATATCTTGGCCTTCCATGGAACAGTCAGTAAAACTGAGCAAAACTCCCTTCCTAACAGAATATTAAAAATAAAATTATAAATATCCAAAATGTTATTATAATATGTCCAATAGAAACTGTTTCTGTGAGAAAATTAAAGTTTATCAGGTTTGCTGAAGTTTGTAAACCTTTATCTGCCTGCTCAACAAGACCAAAGATGGTAGTTGAGAGCCATAGATTATAGTTCAATATCAATAGTCAAGTAAAGTGTGATTCACTTCTTGACCATGGAGATGGCAGACTCAGGGTGCATAGCCCAATGAAACAAGAGTTATCTAACGGGAAGGTGGACTCCATTCCAAAAACTGTGGCATTCAAATATAAAAGGAATGTATGTCGTATTTATAAAAAGTCAGCTGGCCATAATCAGCTGGTACTGGAAATCAGCACTGTGGCTCTATCAAATACACAAGCCCGGGCATTTTGCTGAGCACTGGCCTTTTTTGCACCGACCTCATATCTATATATATCTATATACTGTTTAATAGAGACATTTCTTGTTTGATGATATGCGCAATGTTTGTTGTGAATAAACTTCCTTCAGCGGATGAAGATTTATTTAGAAGGTACACACAACTCATTCAGTCCAATTACAGGACTCTTGTTGCACACCTCAAAAACGAGGGGTGGGTCACATACCCTTGCACTACTAAGGCTAACAACCAGGTAACTTAAACTTATAGAGTAGTTACATTTAACTCTCTCAGCCACTTACCTCTCGGGGAGGTAAAACTGATTGCGAATCGCCTGTCAAGGGATCGCAAAGTACCAGAGTGGCATTTTCTACCCCAAGCCACGGAGGCTATGTTCGTTCTGAAGATGGGATGTCCCAGATGTAGACCTTTTCTGCATCAAATGAAACGGCTGTCATACGAAAGTACTTATTTATTTGTACAAAGTTCATTGTATGATCTATGTTGTGCATAATGTTTGTAACATTACATTCCGAGAGCTGGTACACAGATTTCTGCTAAGCTTGCAGCTGGAAATGGGACTATTATCAGCTGGGCTGTGCATTCCCTCACCCAGCTTAATACCAAGAGTACAAACTCTTATAAACAGTGCGAAAGGATTGTTGATCCTAATAATGCCACAAAGACCATATGCTTTTGACTACCCGGCTATTAGGTGAGAGCCACTCACATGGCTACATTGTATACATTGTGGCTTGGAAAGCCACTTCCAATAGAGCACTTGCGGAAGGTCTCAATAGATTGGAAAACAGGCAACTACCCTGCACAAGTTAGAGTTGACCCCCCTTGCCTGGAAAATAGGGGGGGGGGGCGATCAAGTCCCTAACTGGACTGTAGAGAAACAGAACCTATTAAAAAGTAGTTGACGGACACCTACTTTAACATTACATAAGGCTCCAATTAAAAGATGGTTATAGTGTTGTAACATCAATAAGATCAATCCTAAAGTATCTGAGGATTCAAAGTTGGTGTTTGAGACAGGTTAGCTGATAGAACCTTTGTTCTTCCTTTATAAGTCAGCTATCTCAACTTACATGCGACATCAGCAGTATTTATCTCAAAACACATTTTCATTAATTAGTTGTAAAAGCTATTTCATTTGCCAAACCAGCAGTACAAAAACAACTAATATGGGTCACTCCCATAATATTTATCTGGCTACAGACAAGGAAACTGAGGGTTGCCATTTGGAAATGGCTGGATAGACACTATTGCTAGCCTCAGGGTTGTTGAAGCCATGATCTCACATTATTAGAAACTAGTTTCTGAAAATTAAAACAAATTAAGAGGGCTATTCCTTTAATCTGTAATCTTATTTCTACTGGAGATGAGATTAGCCTGTAACCAAAAGTTTTGGTTCATAAATAAATTCAAGGGTACACAGGCAGGTTGAGTCTTGCGGAAAGACCAAAACCATTGTGTGTCTAACAAGACATATTATTCTAGGATAGAGTGTTGCTAAAACATCTATACCACAGAGTGTTGCGGAAACAGCCAGACCACCATACGCAAGGTACGCGTTTTGATCGTGGAATTGCGGCTGCCAGCCCGAAATACAATACAATACCGAGATCATTGTGTCTGTACTATTAGACATTATTCAAGGTCACATAGAAAGTCAGGTTGAGTGTTGCGGAAACACCCAGACCGACGAAGTGTTGCGGAAACACCCAGACCATAGAATGTTGTGGAAACATCCAGACCAAAAATTGTTACAGAAGCACCCAGATCATAGTGTCTGTCCTATTACATAATATATTCCATACAAGAAACACAGACAGGGCTGTTACATGTTTATTTATCTTAAAGAAATAATAAATTGCTTCAAGAACAATGATATTGATATATATATATAGATATATATTGATACCCAACTCCCAAAATTGGTTGGAGAGAAATCTGTTCAAGAAAATTATTAACACATTTCTGAATTTTATTGTTGTCCGGTAAAACAAAATTGATCATAATAACTACAGTAAGATTTTTCTAACATTGGTTAGATAAAATGTGTATTAATTTTTGAAGTATAAAGGCTTTTATTAACAATTATTTTCATGTATCTCTATTGTTTAAGTAGTTGATACATGAAGAAGTTACCAACAAGAAGTGTTACCTTCTTGTGTTACAATTTTGCTTGTATATAGTAAGTATAATAAAATTGATTAATCTATGTTCCAGAACAGTATTATAATTAATTCATCATAGCGTTTGCATTTACCACCAGCAGATACCAAACAGGTCTTCACTCAACGCTGTGTGTCTTAGAAAAGCACATAATATGACTGTTTTGCACTCAAACAAAACAGGTATTATGTGTTGAATAAGACACACAGCGTTGCAGCAAGCCTCTTGCTGGTGAGTTGAAGACTCTATGACATTGACAGCTCCGTGTCAGGCATCCTTCACTAGAGGGAGAAGGACGCACGCTGGTGAAAGAGCGAGACAGGTATAAAACTATGGACAATTTGGTAAGTTTTTAACCATAAATAAGTAATTTAAGGCAGGTTTACATCAGCTTCTTCTTCACTCAACGCTGTGTGTCTTATTCAACACATAATACCTGTTTTGTTTGAGTGCAAAACAGTCATATTATGCATGTATTATGCACATAAACCTTCCTCTTGAATCACTCTATTTATTAAAAAAAACCGCATCGAAATCCGATGCTTAGTTTTAAAGATCTAAGCATACATAGGGACAGACAACTTTGTTTTATACTATGTAATGATAATAATGAAGCACCCTCCACAGCTTTCCATTTTAAAACTCGCGCTAAATAATCTGATCGCATTTTCGAGTATTCCACAACTGTGTTTTTCTTGAGTATTCTCTCACTGTACATTTTCTTGTATTTTATCACTGTTCACTTTTGAGTATTCCACCACTGTACATTTTCTTGTATTTTATCTCTGTATTTTTTGTTTATTCCACCACTGTACATTTTCTTGTATTCTATCACTGTACATTTTTGAGTATGCCACCACTGTACGCTTTTTTGTATTCTATCACTGTACATTTTTGAGTATTTTATCAAATGTGAACACCGCGATTCAGCGGACGGCTAAAATATGTAATCTATCGAGTTCATGTGAACTAAAAATGCACAAAACCAAAATAATGTCAGTTCGATTTTTGAATCTTAACAGCTGGTTTTTTTTTAATTCCAGGTCCTACGAGACACAAGCAACACAAGTGCAACGTGCCTCTAAAAGCAGTAAAGTAAGGAAAATACAACGGGAAACGGACACCTCACCTGCTACCAATGTCCCACCTGCCGGGTCAGCCTCACCTGGGACATCTACCGCACCTGGTACATCAGCCCCACCTAGAAGACAGTAAGTATACGCAGTCTTTTAATATTCACTAGCGACCCGCCCCAGCTTCGCACGGGTGCAATGCTGATATTAAATATATTATGCATGTATTATACACATAAACCTTCCTCTTGAATCACTCTGTCTATTAAAAAAAAACCGCATCGAAATCCGTTGCTTAGTTTTAAAGATCTAAGCGTAGATAAGGACAGCGGGAAGCGACTTTGTTTTATATTGTAAGACGATTATTATTTTATTTTTTCTAAACACAAACAAAAAAATACATAAAAAAAAAATTGTAGTCCGCCGGTGTCGGGAACAGAGTCCAAGCTACCGGTGGTGAGAGCTCCAGAGACAGGAACCTCCAATGCGAGCCGTATCAAGGAGTACTGCCTTCTGTATCAAGATCCTTGATCCAACCGCGCAACGACAGCTTCGACAGATGGTCGTCGAAGCTTTTGGCTATAAGGCCACAACAATCGGCACAATGACAGCCGAGTCCACATTATTTATTTATTACTGCTTTTTTTTTAGGTAGGTAAAAATCATCCAATGACGAATCCCACCCTTGGGCGGAGCGGGAGACAAGTGTCAGACTCTTACTGACTAAACAACCTACCCCATTCCAACGTTGCCATATACACCAGGGCCAGAGCCTTCCTTTCAGACGCGAACCCATGGCCCCAGTTGGCTTCGACCCTTTTGCAGGGTCCCTACGGTTTGCTGACAACTCCTTGAGGCGCGCGGGAACAGTGCGCGCCGTCGACGACTGGGCTTGGTCCGGACGGTTACCAGACGATTGGACGGCGAGCTACCCATTGCTCGCCATCCACAAGCCCGCGCCTACGGTGGCCGGAAATCGGGATCGGAATCTCGGCGGCGTCTCGGGCGTGAGCGCCGTTGCCTTAAGCGGTCGGCTTCCTCCTTTGCTAGCATTACTGCTTCGCAAAAGGAGGCGACCGCCTGCCACTCCTCTTCGCTCCGGACCATGGCCTCGACCAAGGCCCGGCGCGAGAGATCGCCGCCGCCGATCGCCCCCACGAGGACACGGCGATGCTCTGCCCAAGCGGGGCAAACCTCGACCGTGTGCTCCACCGTATCCTCCGGGCGGTCCACACAGTGCCGACACCCGGGCGTCTCTTCCGCACGAATTCGATGCAGGTACCTCCCAAACTTACCATGTCCGGTGAGGACCTGCGTCATGCGGAAAGTAAGAACGCCGTGAGTTCTTTCCAACCACGCCTCAAGGAGGGGCATTACCACCATAATTATGGCGTGCCCAGCACTGGGTTGCGATAGCCGCTGACGCCATTTCACCATCACGAGATCCCGCCGGAGCTCTTTCCGCCACGCCTTGACATGTTCAGGCAGCGGAGTTTCGCCCCGGCGTTGCACTTCCATGCGCAGACCGTGCATGCGTGCAAGGACTGTTGCCTCCAGATCCCATGGTGGCAGGCCAGCAAGAAGGCTCGCCGCTTCACGGGAAATCGTTCGGTACCCTCGGATCACGCGTATTGCCATGACCCTCTGGCATGCGTTCAGCTGGGCCCTCGGTTGCTGCTGCAACGACGGCGCCCACACTGGCGCCCCGTAAAGGGCCATGGACCGAACGATTCCTGCGTAGAGCTTCCGGCAGGGGGCGTCTGGACCCCCAAGGTTCGGCAGGAGCCGCTTGAGGGCAGCCCCAGTACGATTCAGCTTGGGAGCCAGACGACGGAAATGTTCCTTGAAATTCCACCGGCTGTCGAGGACGAGTCCTAGGTACTTCATCGTCGACCCGACGCCGATGTGAACCCCCCTACCGTTAGCTGGGAATTCGGTGGTGGCGTGCTCCGAGGGCCATGAAAACACATGGCCTCAGATTTGTGCAGCGCCACCTCGAGTCCCAACTGCTGGATCCTTTCAACTGCTATCGCAACTCCGCGTGTCGCTAGTTCGACCGCCGCCTGGTACGACTCTCCCTGCGCTAGGACCAGCGTGTCGTCTGCGTAGCAGACCACGCTGACCCCGTCAGGGAAGTCGCCGCGCAGCACGTAGTCGTACCCGATGTTCCACAAGGGTGGTCCTAGTACCGATCCCTGCGGAACACCGCACGACATCTCTCGCCGACTCCACTCTCCTTGGTGACCGGGGTAGATAATGTACCTGTCTGATAGGTAGGCCTCGATCACGCGACAGAGGTAGTCGGGCACCCGGTGATACCGGAGTGCCAATAGTCCACCATCGGTGCCCTCGCCGGCAGCGTTAGTATCTACTACTACGACTCTTATTTATCTCTAAATAATTGGATAGGTCGCTACAAAACTATATTATTTTTATAGGTATGTGGACTATCAGGAGCCGAGCACCTCCCATCAGCGTCCTCGTCCACCTCGCCAGAATCTGCGTGACTGTGACGTGTGGGCAGCGCTCTTACGTTACGGTAAGTAGCTGCTGAATTCAGCCAGGGATGGGTCTGAGGGCAAATTTCGTCCACCAGATATGTAACCTACTTATTATTTCACAGGAAGCGAATCCGATTCTGGCGAGAGTGATCATGAGGAGGGAGCCAGACCATCAAATCCCTCCTACATGAGGGCTGGCCTCAATGCTTTGCTGTGCCCCGAGGACGCTGATGATGTCGACTTTGCAACTGACGCCGCCTTCGTCAGCAGCAGCGAAGATCCTGATCCTTCTCCTAGTGCGACGGACCAGCCTAGGAGTCTTTATGATTTCGACAGGAGATCGTTTCCGACAGCTTCGATTACACCTGAGTCGAGGCGGGAATCCTTTTCCGACATTAATGTAGGTCCGACAATTCCAAATGTCGACCCATATGAAATTTTTATTAACATATGGGATCGGCAATTTATGGAATACATTGCCTCGGAGACAAACAGATACGCTCAACAGATGGTAACCGGTATGCTCGATGACCACCACAATCTCTATCCCAATAGCCGCATCAGCCGTTGGAAGGACACAACGGCTGATGAGCTTTACGTGTATTTTGCACTGGTTATTGGGATGGGGATTGTGGTGAAATCGCAGATCGAGGAGTACTGGTCTGTTGAGAAGGATCTGTTTTACACACCCGGCTTTGGTCGATACATGTCGTGTTCGCGATTTGCACTCCTGCGAAGGTGTTTGCACTTCGCGAATAGTGAAGACATGTATGGACTAGAGCTGAGTGACTCCGAGGCAAAACTATTCAAGATACAGCCAGTGTTGTCTCATCTGAACGACAGGTTTCAAAGCTTGTATCGTCTAGGGCAAAATATTGCCTTAGACGAAAGTCTTCTGATGTGGAAAGGTCGGTTGGATATCAGCCAATTAATTCCCAACAAGGTTGCTACGATTGGGATTAAGACATACGAGATCTGTGAATCTCAAACCGGATATTTGTGGCGGTTTGAGGTTCACGCTCAAAGTAAGAGTCGAAAATCCCGACCGCAGCAGTCTGAAGACCCATTGAAAGCATCCACGCCGGCAATTGTCCTTAGGCTCATTCAAGGCCTGGAGGGCAAGGGTCACACTCTGTGGATGGATAATTTTTATAATTCACCGTGTCTCGCCCGGCATCTGAAATCTGTGGGTTTAGACTGTGTAGGAACCCTGCGGACCAATCGTAAGTTTGTTCCGCAGGCCCTGCACAGTCTTACCGCCGCCAGCATGGCCAAGGGCGAGATGGCTGGTCTTACTTCGGGTGACGTCGATATCACGGTATGGAAAGATGTCAACAGGGTTGCCATGATCTCGACATACCATGGTAACGGCGTCACCCGTGTCCACGGTACCACCAAACCCATCACGGTTCATGATTACAATATCATGATGGGTGGGGTGGACAAGAAAGACCAGTTGCTCTCTATGTTCCCCATAGAGAGGAAGCGAACAAAAATATGGTATAAAAAACTATTTCGGAGACTTTTAAATGTCTCCGTACTTAATTCCTTCATCATACACCGACAGACATCATCATCTTCTTCTACACTTAGTCATCGTCAGTTCCGTAAAACCTTAGTAAAATCTCTTCTTTCCAAACATCATTCCCGCTCTTCTCAGCAGCCAACCGCAGTAAGTGCGCCCCGGCTTACAAACGCTGACGCTTACCACCGTATAGCTGAATACCCGTTCGCGGGTAAACAGCGCATACGGCGGTTCTGCGTCCAGTGTCGTAAGCTGGTGCGAACTTACTGCGAAGGTTGTAATAAAACTGTATGTATTACCCCCTGTTTCCTTACCCTTCATACATAATTTTATTTTAGTACAGTTTATTTATTTATATATATTTCTTTGTATTATCTATATATTTTTATACCACATCTTTGTTCGCTTCATCGGTGAATTGTAAAAATGTTCATCCATCAGCGTGAGCGTTGAACATTTTTTCATTTTTGAAGTTTTTTATTTATTAAATTAAGGTGTGCAATAAAGTATATAATAGTAACATATAAAAAAACAGTGAGATTTCACATATTGAATTATAGTTGAAAGTCAATTCATTTTTTTTTTATTTCTTTTGAAGTTTTTTATTTATTAAATTAAGGTGTGCAATAAAGTATATAATAGTAACATAAAAAAAAAAACAGTGAGATTTCACATATTGACTTATAGTTGAAAGTCGATTCATTTTTTTTTTTATTTCTCTGTTGTTCAGATTTGACCCACTGGCTGCTATCTGTACTGTGACCAACCTTTTTTTTACCTAAATTGTACGATTTTGGTGATCTTCATTTGTTTATTTGGCTATGTTTTTGTAAGGCAACATGCCTTTGTATTGTGTTTTACTATTAGTAAATATCATAGTATTGTAAGATGCAAAGTTAGATTTCAAATAAATGCAAAAATATTTTCTCTGTGATGTAAAGAACGAGTGGGCCTTTTTTTAGCCCGTTTTTAAGTGCTTGCATTGTTGCTCAGATATCGTAAACTAAACATTTCTAAGAGCTGATCCTTTGTTGATATTATGCCCGTGTACCATACTACGTAATAAGATGCTAGCGTAAGCCACTTGACGCACAGAGTTCTCGGTATCGATGTGTAAACAAACCTATTTTTTTGGTCGGCGTTCGGGTCGGCTACTTGACACCTGTTTTTGTTTCGCTTATCACTTGAAAAAAAATGTAGGGAAAGGTCTGTTTTTTTTATTTATTATTGTAAAATGATGTGTCCTAAAATAAATAAAACAGTTATTTTTGGAAAATATGGTTTTATTTTATAAATATGACGACTTTTGTACACAAAACTGGGAAATAGTCCATCACACTACTTTCAAGTTCAAATTGGTAATACATCACAAGATTAATCTACACAAAACCACACATAATCAGATAGGTTATTTCATAACAATTTCAAGAATGTTAAGTTCATGGAGTTACGATACGTAGTTTTTGAGATATCATCGTTTTAGTGAAAGCGGAGAAATTAGGTCTAGACTTTAGGATGTCGCGTGACGGGATGGCGGGTCACGCGACGTCGGTGGTTGACCGGATAGGGAAAGCAAACTTTGTTTTATACTATGTAATGAAGACTAGTCTTCTGCCAGTGGCTTCGCTCGCGTAAAAGTAGCGTTCTCCATACAAATTTTAGACCCCCATTACATCCCTTTAGAAGCTAAATTTTGAAAAACCCTTTCTTAGTGTTCGCCAACGTCATAAAAGAAAGCCTTATGCAAAATTTCACTCTCCTAGTCCCAGTAGTTTCGGCTGTACGTTGATATGTCAGTCAGTCAGTTTTTCCTTTTATATTTAACTAGCAACCCGCCCCAGCTTCGCACGGGTAATGATATTGAACATATTACGAATGTATTATGCACATAAACCTTCCTCTTGAATCACTCTATCTATTAAGAAAACTGCATCAAAATCCGTTGCGTATTTTTAAAGATCTAAGCATACATAGGGAAAGCAAACTTTGTTTTATACTATGTAATGAAGATGATTTTCTTTTCTTTGTTACAGATTGCTTCTGCTAGATGATGGTGAAGTCAAAATGAAACAAATAGAAACCGGTGAAGATGGCTTCAGTTAATATTAAGATTCTTGTATAGGTATCTAGATATTTGTGATCTAATTTACAATTATTCTTCTCCTAATATTGACTATTTACGCAAAATACGCGCTTTAGTCGTGGAGTTGCGGACATCAGCCCGATATACCATACCATACCATATTGACTATTTTTCAGTTTAAATAATTTTTATTAGGAACGTGTTACTTGGCGATATGGGGTTTTATAGACCCGTCGGATACTCATTGTGAGTGCGGTGCCCTCGTTCAAAACATGAGCCACTTGCTGGAGTGCCCTAAGTGCCCATACATCTGCACTATGGAGGATTTATTGAGTGCCACCGATGCTGCAGTTAACGTAGCCACCTACTGGGTCCCAACAGTTTAAAGAGTTTATCATCGATTCGAAAAGAGAGAGAGATTACGTCTTAAATTGTTCTCATTTGTATTACTATTAATTTTGTCACTTTAGTTCATTAAGTCCCAGTAGGACACCGGTGTCCGCACACCTCATCATCATCAGCCTTTTAATGTTCCCACTGCAGGGACAAAGGCCTCCTCTCTCTAGGAGAGGGAATGGGCCATAATCCACCACGCGGACCCAGTGCGGA
Organism: Mythimna loreyi; assembly: GCA_029852875.1. Classification (NCBI taxonomy): domain Eukaryota; kingdom Metazoa; phylum Arthropoda; class Insecta; order Lepidoptera; family Noctuidae; genus Mythimna; species Mythimna loreyi. Next base: position 7,140,113 of record CM056807.1, on the reverse strand, counting down.
TTGGTGGATTTCACATGTCTTCGAATTTTTGGTTCTAGGACATGCCGGTTTCCTCACGATGTTTTCCTTCACCGTTTTGAGAGCAGTGGTGATGACATAAATTACACAAAGTAATGCGCCTGGCTGGGTTTGAACCCGCGACCTACGAATCGTAAGTCGGGGCCGTTACCACTCGGTCACCACTGCTCTCGCCCACCTATTTTCTTTTAATTGTGTCTGTAATTACAATGCGTTCCTAATGAGAATAGGATCGATTGCCATGTTGTGACGTCACGTCGTACTGTCAAATCGACGTACAGTAAAAAAGGTTTTTTTTAATTTCTAATGTTATTGTGAACGGCGTATAATTTGACCATTTTTTTTTAAATTTAATTTTAAGTATTTCATGTTCTTAGAGTGCCGCTTGGCTGAAAGGTGCTGATAAACTTGAGAATTCACTTGTAATGTAACATTCTGTTCATTCTGTCATTGACTGACCTGTTGGTCTAGTAGTTAGTGGCCCTGACTGCTACGCCGGAGGTCGTGGGTTCGATTCCCACCCAGGACAAACGTTTATGTGATGAGCATGATCATTTGTTCTGTGTCTGGGTGTAATTTATCTATAATATGTGTGTATTTAGAAATGTATAAGTATGCTTATCAGTTGTCTAGTACACATAACACAAGCTTTGCTTAGCTTGGGATTAGATGGCGGTGTGTGACAGTTGTGGAATATATTATATTATTCTTACGAATGTTACATTACAGAAAAATAACGAGAGCGTTTTAGCGAGCATTCTATCAAGTATTCTAGCGAGCATTCAGGCGAGCATTCTAGAGAAGGACAGTTCGTTCGCTAGAGTGCTCATGAAAATGTTTGTTAGCGATGTTTGGCTCTATAGTTCGTTTTTTTAATTCTAGACTACGATTTGACAACTCAGAATGTATCACTCTAGAGTTGGATTACGATAACTCTGCGCGTGGCTGGGGGCGTGCTTAATGTTGCCAGTGTATTAATCTACTTTCCCTCATATAATCAAAAATCTTACTAACTTAAAAGAAAGTAAACAATTTTGCTCAAGAAATACATTTTGAAATCAATAATGGGAAATGCATTTCATTTCATGACATATTATTACTTAGGTACATTTTAATATGTTCAGGTTTTCTAAAATTATACACCGTTAAATTTGGATCATTTTAAATCCCTTGGAGGATCGATGCGGTACATGAAAGACAATCGATTGATGAAGTTAGAATAATAAAGTGCTTTTTTTAAATCGAATTAATTTACGCACGTTCGAAATTGATCTCTTTAAGTAAACGTCAGCTGGGCTATTTCAATGACCTACAGGTTGTTATCGACAACCATTTACGAGGTCATAGACTTGTTTACTTAAAGAAATGAAAAAATGAATGAATGAATGATTTTGTAAATGCGTATATCAATACGAGATTTAGAAAAATAGTACTTTACTTTTTCAATCGATAGTGTTTCATGTAAGGGATCGATCCTATTTAAAACAACCAAAATTTAACGGTGTATACGACAATTAGGGTAAGCCTATGTGAGGACATAGGCCTCCCCTAATTGTCGCCATAATGAACGGTCCTGCGAATTATAGTAATGCGAATATGTATAAAATTAAACAGAATTTTAGATAAAGAAATGTTATTATTTATATCTTGTTCAACTGGTATTTACACAAATCGACTATAAATATTTTTATTCACATAGGTAATTATTATAAAATAGTCATGAGAACTTTGTACTTCAAAAATTAATGAGTAACTCGCAGCACTTTTAAATTTGGCGTAGCAAAGGTCCTGGAGTGGGTCAATTTCTTTTCATTTGAATATCTTCATCAGAATCTATGCTTGAGAATTTATCGAAGAGTTGGAATTCATATCGTCATGGTAGTCACTTGATTAAGATTCAAATACATGGTACAGTCCATTTCCAACAAACTCTGTTTATCTGCCAGGCACTGCTCGGGTACGAATACTCAGGGAAATTTTGTTGTCCTGGTCACCCGAAAAAAATATTTGACAAATGGTCCAACTTTGGAAAATGGGATCATAGGCACGATATTTTCTAATTTCTCTTAACAAGCACGTTTGCCTTTCAAGATAATATCCTTGTCAACACTTTTAATCACTTTCTGTATAATAATGACGATTATTTACTTTGGAAACTATTAAAAACACAAAACATTCTCTTGACACCTGACATAAATGTCAAGATGACGGCGATTAGTTTCTTTTTGGGCCGCGCGCAGACTTAGGGCGGCTTGCACATCTCAGTTAAATCTAGATTTAGTGTGATTTAAACTCGACTTAAGCTTAAATCGAACTTAACGCATTGCACGACATCGGTTTAGCGTAAAGCTAGACTTAAAGAAATGTCAAATTTAAACCGGCATGGTAGGCGGTTTAAATTGCTAATTCTAGATTTAGTGAGTGTCTGATGACATAAACAATAGCAAACGTCAGTTTGCGTCAAGGATCTTATATCTTTATCCTACGGATAGTCTGGATTGATGACGAAGCAATATTGCAAACTCTTTATCAGCAAACAGCACGCTATCATGGAGTGTAGTCAAAGTCAGTTAACAAAGGCGGAAAAGTTTAACAGTTTGTAAGAGTTTGTCACACTCAAGAACTCTCTGTGTTTAAAAACTTTTTTTCCACTTTTAGGCCAATTTTTGCCAATACTTGTAAAGTTACAATGCAACGTGCGCACTATTAACCAAACTTTTTGCGACACTACAAACTTCTGCTAAATATCATCCGGTCCCCGTCTTAGCTCGCTACCCCATTTCTTAACCCATCTTCCTTTAAATTATGATTTTCTCATTACTTTTAATTTTTTCGTCACTACTACTCTCAAAACGGTGAAGGAAAAACAATCACAAATCCGCACTTGGCCCGAATGCTGTATTATGGCCCATTCCTTCTCTTAGAGAGGAGCTCTGTGTTCCGGCAGTGGGAATATTAAAGAGGCTGAACGTCAAGTCTATGTAATTATTGTACTAATAACAGTAATAACATATTTAACTTCTTTAGGACACAGCTCAGAATTTTACAGCATGCACCACGGTGCGAATACCATTGCGTTATTAAATGGATATCTATCTATATCGATATATATCTTTATAATATCTACATCAAAAACATCTCGAACTTGTTTAGCGCACTTGTTGGACACACTAGATGAACGAGATAAAAAAACCATTTTTTAACTTTACTTTTCAGAACTTTTTCGAGGTTATCGTAAGCTTTCCAGTCACTCCTTTATAAAATCCTTGGTTTTTTATATTCGAAACGTTCCATACCTCCAAAAAAGTTGTAAAATATCTAGCACAATTGGACGTAGTTATGCAATCTAGAACTAACCCACAACATATTAGTTTTGAGATAATTAGGTTTTTGTTTTAGAGATGCGTAGAAAAAAATAGGTAGTTTTTATGAGATAAATAACTTAACAATGTTAAAGGACTGTATTAGCAAGAATATAGGACAAGTACATAATTTAATTTTATGACAGTTTAGTGTTTATTTAAGATCAAAAACCTGATGGTCGTGGGTAGCAAAATCAATGTATTGTGGTTTGGTTCTTTGTTTTTTTTTTTTAAGGAAAAATAAATGTTAGATAAATGGTTTATTCAAATGTATTTATTGTAATTTTAATATAAAAACAATTTATACTACTATTACACACAGAAATTGTTAATAACTATACAATTATAGCAGTCAAAATCACTATTATTCATCATCTTGTACATTAAATTACTTAAGCAGCATCTTCAACTTCTACTTCAAAATCAACAGTACCAGAAAACCCATCTATGTCGTCTTGAACTGTTGAATTTCCAGTTAATTTTTTATAATATTCTTGAGCATCATCTGGTATAAGATGCAGCAAACTTTTGAGGTCATTCAGCTTTGCTTCGGGAATAGGTTTTCCACTAGGCCAAAGCGGATCCATTACTTGTTTCGTTATTAGCCCCGTATTTCCTCGTAAACTTTTCTTTATATTTACTTCTATATGTTCATCATCCAGGTTTGATCGCATAAAAATCGAAAACTCATCTTCTTTTTTGAGCATTATCTCTTTTGTATTAAGCCAAGACACTTTAGAGCCATCAGTAGCTTTCTTCCTGTTTGTTATTTTCTTTTCTAGGTTAGCACTTGATAAAAAATCTTCGGTTTTCATTCTCTGAACTTGCATCGGTTTATTCTTCTTGCATACTTGCATTATTTGCATATAGTCTTCTGGCGTATATAATCTTTGTTGTAATTTTAAAGCACATTCTATTCGGCCAAAATCAGTATCATTCGGCAGAAAACTGTGACCGGATTCTAAAAAGCGTAGCCTGATTGTTTCGAGTGTTGGGTGATCGTTTAATAAAGCTTTTAGCATCAACGTTAGTTTAATATTTCGGTTTTGACCTCCGCAAGAGTCACTCCAAAGTATTAAGTTTTTCACGCCGCTATCGCCAAGTCTATTCATTATATGCTTATATAAACAGGAGCCTACTTCTTGAGATCCCCTTCCCGCTTCACCTTCCACCCAAACATTACAATAGGCCTGGTCATCGCTTCCTGAGTGGATTCCTAAATTATACACCCATAGCTGCCTTTTGTAAAATACAATATTAGTTGGTATACGCGGAAGGGGTAGGGTTTTTTGCAGGTCGAATGTTATTGTTTCGGTGAATCGATCTTCTTTAGCTAATTGCATATCATTTTTTAGTTGCTGTTGAAGTGCTTTTGCTTTTTGTAAGTGTTCCCTGTGAGCACTATCCAGCATAGCCTTTTCTTCTTCAGAGCCTTTTAATTTTTTGCTAGAAAAGTAGTCGCATTTGTTACATGTATCCTTTTTTAAAGGTTTTGTGCGCAGATTGAACTTCGTAAGGAACACACGTTTAACTTTTGAAAAAGAAAGTATCTTTTGCCCAGCTAATTTTGCTTCATCTTCGTATAACTTATAAATTGTAGGGAGAGTCATATCTGATCTCAAAAATTTTGCATCACCACAATCTGCTCGCCGATAGTGGGAAACATATGTAGGCAGTTTTTGAATGACATTAACGATAAACTCTTCGTTTTCATAAGTTGCTTTATTGTGTCCTCCTTGGGAACCTCGTTTATCTGTTATGCAATCGTCACGTTTTTTGCACAGAGAAGTATTTACCCTTTTGGATGTTGTCTGAAGGGTGTTAAGAAACATTTTCTTGCAAACAAGTACATCATTTAGATGATATAATCGAGTATAGGTCTTTTTCTTTGAATTATTACTAGAAGCAGAAACATATGAACGTTTTATTGGGTTTTCCTTCACACAAGCTGCAATAAACATATTTTGTGCTGTATAAGTGCCCAAAGCATAGAATTTTTTGAATTCGGATAACCTGTTCTCCCTCGAAATCTTCTCTTGACATTTTTTTGGACAGTTACAGTTATAATCTAAAAATGGCTTTGGTTCAATTCTTTGTTTCCTAGAGTTAACATAGGGCAGATTTTGGTACTTTCTCTTCTTCCTTTCTTCTCTGGTGAGATCACCATACTTTCTCTTTCTACCCCTTTTAGGCCTACTTGAAGGAGATCTAGTTGCTTCAGAAATGTTCTCTTGCAAGATTTGATTAGAACGGCTGGAAGTTTGAGTTTCATTCTCATCAGTATTAGTTTCATAAAATAAGTCTGGTAAAGAGGTAATCAGTGATTCTGATACTCCTGAACTGTTATCACTGCCGCCAGTATAACTTTCCCCAACAAAATCCGGGTCCTGTACTGAGTCGTCGTCATCAAATATCACTTCAGTTCTATCGGAAGATGCCGGTGAAACTATTGGATTGTTCTCGTTAACATTAAACATATTTTCGGAAGCTCCGCCGTCATTTTCTAATTCTTCCGTTAAAATATTAAATATTTTTGCCGTCTCTGGTGACATTGAACGCACAGGTGATGACGGAGGATCGGAGAGGGTGCTTTGATTGGGCCTTGGACTTACAGGACAAGACATAGGTGTTATTCTTTTCTCAGCAATGTTTTCATGAAGCGTAACATGAGGTTCAGAAAGTTTCATATTATACTGGTCAATGTTAGGAGAGGGGTTAGTGGATTGTTTTTCATGCATTATTACATTGTGATTGCTAAGTGGTCTAGGTGTTAACGGAGAATAGGGTGGAGGCTCTATACTTTTTTCTTCACCATCTTCATGAGATCTAATGTTAAAATACCTCGAGCACCCCATGCCAGAAAAAAGCAGTTCGACACTCTTCTCGCCACTGACTTCATCAGTCGGAATTTCATGCTTACTTAGGCAATTGGTATCGGCATAAGGCAAAGCTGCAGAAGAAAGAAAAGTATTACATACTGATTTAATTTTATAGAGTATTAAACAAGTAGTGCAGTAAAAACTGCCAGTAAGCGACTTCAGTTCGTCCTCCATAACTCCAGAAGTAAGAGTGGTCATCCTTATCTCAAAAGACCCAAGATTTTATTGCGTTTGTTTGAATAGCTAAGGCGTGAAAGCGATACAAATAAACTTATATTCGTCTCTAAGCACAAGAAAGTATGTAGACACATATACAAATTAAGATTTGGGGATTAAAAATAAAACTAAAAACATCATGCTGATGAAATATGCTCGCATTTAGAAAAGCAAAAGCTTCATTCACTTTCACAAGCTCATTCAAACTGATTAGCTTGTTCTGCATAAATACCCAGAAATATTTTTTTTTATTAAAAGACAGTTATAAGCTAACAAAATAAAATATTAAAGCTCATCAACTCTGGATGATTTTAAATCTTATGTAAATAATAGCTATACGAGTACTTTAGTCTAATGTTCCATTTTTTCGGATAAAGCCCTATAAGTATGTGCCATTTAACAAGAGAAAAAGTCATTGCTTTTTCCCTTATAGGTACAGGTGCATTTTTGAAAGTGCAAAACTTTTTAGGATATGATCCTACCCATAAAAAAAAAACAATTTTTATTATGGAACCAATTTATATGGAAATCTCGAAAAAAATCGATTCTTCATACATTTGGTCGGGGTCATTGAACTTATGTTAGCGATCAGCTGATATTTTTATCCTGATTTCAGAGTTGGTGCCATAATAAAAGTTGTTTCTTTTTATGAGTAGAATCATATCCTAAAAAGTTTTGCACTTTTAAAAATGCACCCTGTATTTCTCATACGAATCAAAACAACGACTAATGTTTATATTTCCTTGGCTAAAAAAGTTAAGGATCACGATAAACGTCCATTCAAGATGTTAACTAGCCATTTTTTTTTGAATACTCAATATTATCTGCAAATAAATTAAAATAAGTATAAACAAAAATAGGTACTTATGTTATTTAGCAAAATAAGTTCGTATTTTTAATTTTTACAATCTACCTACCTTCGACATACCGTGAATAAGACTTTAGATATATTGCACTTAATCAAAATATATCATTGCTTGTTTATACTTGTAACAAAATAAAATCCTTTGAGGTTAGAACAACAAATTGATATAGTAATTATTTACTTACCTAAACCACTGTGGTTTTCATCTTCATCATCTGAGCTATTTTGAAGGCAAGCACTTACAAGTGCCTTTGTTCGAGCACTCAACTTTTTATTCATTCTTTTTTGAAATAAGATCAAAGCACAGTAGAAAATGTAGAAGTGAATGTGTCAGTGTTACCCGCTAAAACTTCGTGTTGCTATTTTATAATTACGATAGTTTATGGTAGAAAATGGTAGATGTATATTATAATTATCACCCGGGAAAAATGTGACACATACGTAAATAATCATAATTATGTATTAGCAAACAGAGGTAAAGCATTTTTATTCCTATCAAACATTCATTTTTTTAAACGCAAACCAAACCCAAGCTTCACAGACCCTTATTTTTTTATAATTTCATAAAACATAATTATCGATACGGAACTAAGCATCTTGGTTATTTTTAAGCTCATTTATTTTGTTCGCAAAATAGAACCAAGCCACATGGTTCTCTTCAGAGAAAAAAAAAAAATATTTTAATTTTCTTCTGGGAACCATGTGGCTTGGTTCTATTTTGCGTAGTAAAAACTCTAAAGTACGATAAGTACCATGCTACATGAGTCCGTTTTACATATAAAAAGTTACTGAAACTGGTGTTGGTACCTTAAACGTCTCCTTTTTTTTCCTTAGTGGCTTGCTAAATCAGCCAGGATTTTTTCTGAGAAGATGTTATACACTATACTAAGTGTATCTACATACATAACTCAATTTCACTCAGAGTGTGGGATGGTTCTAGTTTGCATAACTACGTCCAATTATGAAAAATGGAACGCAAATGAATGAACGAAAAGAATGAAACGTGTTAAGCTAGGTTTAGTTAAGTCGAGTAGATTTCAACACTAGCAAGACGCTACTAATACAGTTTAGGTTAAATCGAGCTTAATGACTAATGCGACTTTAACAAAATCTAGTTTTAAGAGCGAGTCGTGCAAGCCGCCCTTAACGAAATTCTACTTATAGAAATATGTTCCCAATTTTCTGGAGTTTGACATTTTAAGTTGTCAAATCGAACTAAAAAAAATCGAAGTATATGTTGGGGTCGGCTCGTTGTTCAATTCGACAAATTTAGAAACGGCGAATGCTTAGTGTTCTGTTACAAGTAATTGCTCAAGTCTATCACTGCCCTACTAAGCGCAAAAGCGGTATCTCAAAAAAATCTTATATATTGTTTTTGTGCCATCAAAACTGAGACAGGGAAAAGTTTCTTAATGATATTTTTTTATGTGTCGAACAAATTTGCACTAAAAGGCTTAATTACTAAAAATATAAGCTATCTAATGTGATAGCTATAAAAATTAATTATTTATGATTTAATTAATTAATAATTAAAATAACAAAATAGTAAAGTTGATTTTTATACCATTGCACAAAAATCAACTTTACTGTTTTTGTGAGATACCGCTTTTTGGCTTAGAAGGGCAGATCAGCACGTTACCATAACGGCTGCCAAGCCTAAAGTGAATTTCATTCCTATGGAAATGATGTTTTGCTCTCGTTTATAAAATAAGTTTAGTTTTAATTCTTCTATGTTTAAGTTCCTGAGGACAGTCAATTTTGATTTATTTAATAGTTTACAAGCTAAGGTTAATTTCTTATGTTAAATGTGAAATATTTTTTGATTCGCCTTTATACAAAGTTGATACGACAGATGGACTTTTCTTAAACACATTGAACATATTGGTGTGTACAATGATCCTTTTTACTTTTAAACTTTTACTATGAGAACAACACAAAAATCATGAAAAGAAACCCGCTGCTCCATAGATTTATATTCACATAACTCGACAAAATGTACGGAGCAGCGAGTTCTTTTTTCCATCCCATGCCCATCTGTCGTATCAACTTTGTATAATTATATTACTAGCGACCCGCCCCAGCTTCGCACGGGTACTGATATTGAATAGGTATATAATGCATGTATTATACACATAAACCTTCCTCTTGAATTACTCTATCTATCAAAAACCGTTGCCTACTTTTAAAGATCTAAGCATACATAGGGATAAACAACTTTGTTTTAAACTATGTAATGATGATACAATCATGCCGTGATGCCCCAGGGTTACTGAAAGGAAGGTCCGACTCCGATATTAAGACTAAGATGGAACGGGGTTGGGTGTTTAGTCAGTAATGATGATATCAGACGTTTCACTTTTCTTTCATTTTTGTCTTTCATTCGGCATCTTTCATTCGAAATGATTCGTCTGAACTCCAAATGAAACAAAAGTGCCGAATACAATGAAGCATTCATTCGAGTGAACGTTCACTCTAGTGAAGCGTCTGATATCACCTTAAACCAGGCCGCACACCAGGCATATAATTGTTTCTCCACAATTGTAGCGCCACATTTGAAATGCGACACAAAAAACGAACCGGTTCGATCTTGAATTATTGTAGCGCGGATGACGTCTCGCCACAAAGTGCGCCCGCTACAAATGTTTCCTCGGTGTGCGGGCTCACGTAGGAATATATGGGGGCGATAAATGTGTCGCATTTCTAATGTGGCGCTACAATTGTGGAGAAACAATTGTATGCCTGGTGTGCGGCCGGCTTAAGAGTCTGACACAAGAGTGGCATTCGTCATTGGATGATTTTTGCCCACCATAAAAAAGCATAGGTACATGTCATTGCTCAAGTTATCTTGACGTATTTTTCAATGAAAAAAATCTTTAATGTTTTACTGACTTTTCAAGAAAATAAATGTTTCGATGATTTTTCTGGTTTTATTTTACATTTTGTTTCATTGAAACCCATTCGCGGCCGCCTGCGGTTGTCGTGGACAATACCAGCGACAAGATATTCACGGAATACTGGTCCTTTAAGTCTAGAGAAAAAAAAATATAAAGTTAATATTATTATTTCAAGAGTGAATAGGTTACTTCTAGGTAAGCGCGCTCCATCGTCGACCGCATCGTCGCTTTCCATCAGGTGAGATAGCGGTCAAGCGTGAATCTATAATCAATAAAAAAAAAACGCTGAAAATGCTCGCCACGCGTATAAGGTAAAAAGGTAAAAAAGGACAACTAGTAGGCCCGTTTATTGAATCGACTAGTCTGCGTGTGGCACCGCATGGGCGTATGTCGCACGGAGGCGAGCCGTCAGCGTCAGGATGGCTGGACCAAACGAGATATGGCTTTGAGACCATGTGCACTATTTAATACCTATTTGCTACTATTTACTACCTATAGTTAAATATTTGCTACCTTTTCGTAAAGAAATTTATGAAAGAAATAAAGTGGTCAGCCAACCTGACGTCAGGTTGGCTGACCACTTTCAAGTTCTCATAGTTTTAGCATTGTATTAACCGCGCTGTTAATGTAAATATTTACTACCTGATTGCTAACTTAACATATATATTTTCCACAACTCTAAGATGCTCCTATAAAAAGTTATGGAAGCTCCTATAAATGAACGTTAAATTTAGAAAGTGCCTGCGAAACCATTATTAGCAATATTATGAAAATAAGTCTTTAATTAATAACTTTCCGTGTGTATGTACACGCACATGTAAAATATCTCCACCCCTCTTTCCACCTTCCACCTTATAAATGAAACTACATAGCAAAACATCACGCCTTGTTCCCCAAAGGGTTAGGCAGAGGTAGAGATAGTAGGTACACCTACTGAGGCTAAAATTTTTAGTCGCTCTTTGAGTCGCGTGTATTTGGAAGGCTGTCAAAAATAGAAAAAGAACAAGATATTCGAAATTATTTAATTACGTTAATTAATACATGATTCAAAATAAATATCAAAAATTACTTTCGATTTTAATTTTGATTCAAAAATTGCTGTCGGATTCTAATTATTACATTACTATAGGTAGTAAATAGTAGCAAATAGGTATTAAATAGTGCACATGGTCTCAAAGCCATATCTCGTTTGGTCCAGCCATCCTGACGCTGACACGGAGCGCGGCCGGCGGATTTTGTATGAGACCCCTACAGCCTACGCAGCGTTGGCCCTAAACAACCCGAGACCCTGGAACAATGAATGAAGAACAAGAGTAGGTTTTTAGTTTGTAAAAGTCTGACAGTTCCTCTCACGAGCGCAAGATGTCATTGAAAGCTTCAGAAAGTGAAATTAAAAATAAAAGCGAAAATAGAAGTTATTGGTATGTCTCTATCCTACGGATAAAATATCCCGACTGATACGTAGGATAGAGATATAAGATCCTTGGCCGACTGTCTTTTAGAGCGGGTACGCATTGGGCCGATTGGGCGTTATGAAACGCGCGTTTTAAGAACCCCGAATTCATATGGAGTGTACACATGCAAGCGCGCGTCAATAGCGCGTTTATATTTATTTTGTTAGAACGCGCGTTGCTTGGGACCGGGAGTTACCTGCGCGCTTTGAAATACATGAGCGGCCAGTTTGTTTTTCATTACAACGCGCGCTTTTGTGTAGAGACGACGCACTTTTCGAAAATGGAGATCGAGCATTTTGATACTGATTTCTTTATAGAGTTAATCTAAAAGCGCGGTGTGTGTGTGTACGCGATCAACGCGCGCTCAATACAACGCCGAGCGCCCAGTATGTACTAGCTCTTACAATGTTTTTATTAGCTGGTAACTTTACTCATTACTGTCATTCTTGTAAATGTCAGTTGGTGGTTGTTGTTGTCATTTTTGTTTATGAAGAATCACAATCAGTCACAATCTGTGGTCATAGGATTGTCACTACACTGTCAGTCTACATCTGCGAAGAAATATTTTTATAATTTTATAATTTTGATTTAAAAAGAAAGAAATATTTATTTTACTTTTTTTTCACGCTAAATACTCTCCAGCGTTTGATAGCGTGACTAGTCTGCACGTGTTTTTGGCAAAATTGTGGTGTCTCTTCCACAAAGGCCATTCATTAAGAGTTGAAGTTGAAGTTTATGAAGAAAAAAGCAGATTTCGCGCCTAAGAAAATAGTTTGTATTTGCACTGTTACTGATTGTGATTACTCCAACGATCTTGGTGTAAATCAAAGAAGAAAGAAAAATAGTTTAAGATAGAATTGCGGAGATACGTTTAAACAATCGTTACTGTAATTTTTCGAAAATAACCTCTTGAGGACTTATGTTTACGAAACTATAATCAAGAACCGGAATCTTTGTAAGTTTTATTATATTATTAATTATTTTCTGCAAGCGGCTACTCCCGCGTTTACCTAAATTTACAAGAATTTTCAGAATCGTTTCAAAGTTTTTTTTATCCTCTAAATACACACCTACAAGCTTCCTACATAGGGGTAACTTCCCATGTACCTTGCTGGCATGTATTTTTTTCTTTTCGCCAGAAATGAAACCTAGGGACTGTACGAGAAATTAATGGTCAGTGGGTCGTCTTAGAGGCTATAAACGAAGTTTGAGACTGTTTAGTAAACTGCTAGTTTTTTTTTTATTATTATTTATTATAGCTAGCGTGTGCTGTCCCACTGCTGGGCAAAGGCCTCCCTCCATTCTTTCCAGTTATCTCGGTTACTCGCTTTATCGTTCCAATTCTCAAGGCAGGCATCTAGGTCATCCCGCCATCTCATGGTCTGCTGGGTTTTTTATATCATGTTATTTTTTATTTTGGATTTGGTAGGTAATTATGGTGTGTGCGCATTATATAGTATGAATTAAAACCGTGTATCTTTTAAAATTCCTTAAATAAAACGTAATAAAAACAGTAATTTTTTCACAGAATTAGTGATGAAAAACTGTGAGTGTGAAAATTTTTTATAACTGTATACCTAGTAACCAATACAATCTATGTCATTAATGAAAACTTCAAAATATTATATCATACTCGTACATACATTAGCAATGCTATTATATGTACGAGTATGTTCATTCAATTATGTTAAGGACCTGGTTTTTTTCATATTGCTTTCTCGTTTTGTGCTACATGTAACCTAGGATTAAAGAAAAGTGAATCATCTGGTGAAAAGAAAAAGTAAATCATGCCAAAACATTGCATTGACTTTTATAAGTTGTTAAAAAATAATGGCTATCATAAGTAGATTTGTATTTGAAAAATGTTTTTTTTTTACTCTATTACATATTGTTTTATTTATTTATTTTCATCTTTTTACATCTATCTTAACAGATTATTTTTTTTTTACCCAATGCGATTGTTTAATCCCCAATCCCCAATGCTGTTCTTTAATTGTGTCTATAATCACGGTACTTGAAAGGTTAATTTACCAAATAACAATCCAATTTGATTCATTATTATCTGGAATAATAATTGAAACAATAAATGTTTTAACCTTTCCACTACCGTAATTACAGACACAATTAAAAGATGTCGACTGGCCTGTCAGTCTAGTAGTTAGTGACCCTGACTGCTATGCGGGTGGTCAGAGTTCGTTTTATAAGTGCGTCTGTAGGCCCATGTGAAAGAAAAACCATTTTAATTGATAGATTGAAGAATTACTCTCTTAAGTTGTCATTAGCCATTGATATTATGTCAACACAATTTTCATTTTTTTTCCGTGGTAGGCGTTAAGCTCAGTAAATCAGTACTTTTTACTTGACATAGCGACTCGCTGGGCAACGACGCAGCGGACGAACTAGCTAGGAGAGGAGCTAGTACGGGGTTGCTTGGACCCGAACCCATTGCACCGGTCCCCTTTGGCACAAAATAAAAAGGTACAGAAGTCAATCTCATGTATGTACTTCACTTTTCATACCCACGCACGGCGGTCGCGCGCGCTAGGGATGTTAACTGGATTATGCACAACAAATTATCGTGGTAGTTGCAAAATTTCACAGACGCGCGTCTCAAACGTGACACCCTCGCGGTCGTAATGATCCTCGTTGAGCCCGGTTTTCGCGTCGGTGAACGGTGTCTATGTGTGCGTTGCTCGAGCGCGCTTTGTACGTAGATTGACATCTGTACCTATATAATTTGTGCCTTTGGTCAGCTGCGTGGTTGGCTATGCGAATACACACATATCCAAGTAGAACACTGGTGGTCCTCGACACCAGGATGCAGGGAAACGAAAGAAGTCATGCCACACCTTAACAAAGCCCTCACTAAAAAACTCATTCGACTAGACAGAGGCAGCCTGCGCCTGGTGGCGGGGACTAGCACTGGACACTGTACACTGAATAAGCATCTTTACACAATAGGCATCACGGACAGTCCCCTGTGCAGAGCGTGCTTGGGGGAGAAGGAGACAATTGCGCACGTGCTCCTGGACTGCACAGGTGTCACTGACACACGCACACCAATCCCTTATTGACGCCCTAAAAAATCTGAAAGGCCTAATCAGCTTTTGGAGAGAGGTGGTCTGGTTGGAATAAGCCCACCAAAGTTTACGGCTCACGCACAATGGTCTGCATAGTGCGGAAGGACTAAGTGCGGAAACCATACTCGAACATAATATCAGTACTTTTTCGCTGACCCGCCACTCAGTAATTTGGGAGCGTTTAAGTATAACGTAACGCAATTTTTGAAGATTTTTTAAACCCCTTCTCCCCCTTGTAACGCTCTGTACCCCCCTCTCTAAACGTTACGTAACACTCAAGTGACCATTTTTACCTAAACTTTTCTTTATTTTTTAGCTTTTCTTTAGCCGTTGTCGACGACCAGACTAATAAAATCGAGGAATTCCTAAATGAAAAGTACTACGTAAATGAAAAGGGTTGCCAAATTGGGCCTTTGGTTCCCTAATTTTTTATTAAAATAAAATGTTACGTAACGTATTGTAAGAACGACCCCCTCCCGCCCCTGTAACGCATGGTAACGTTTTACGAGACACCCCCTCCCCTCCAAACTGCGTTACGTAATACTTGAACGCCTCCTTTGACAAGTAGGTATTTTCACGTTAAGGTCACCAACCAGATTTAGAGGTGTGCGAAACAGAGTATAAGGGCTCGCTAATCTCCGTTGAAAAGAGGGGAACTGTGAAAAGGTAGAAACTGACTATACCCTATTCTCGTTAAGATGAGAGATTTAAAGAAACATTTTTTACAGTCTGTTCAACCGACTTTAACTTCTATTCCATAGGCATAAGGATGGCGCTAAAAGCAATAAAGTCGTTAAAACCCAACTATTTACAACGTAATAAAACTCAAAATTGGTTGAACTTACAGTAAAAAAGGTTTTCTTAAATGTCTAATGTTATTTGGAGTGAAGACTGGTGTTGTTTTTAATTATGAAGCAAATAACCAACTATGTAAAAAAATGGCCTTGCTGACGCACCTTCGCCCATGTCTAAATAGTTCACACTACGCCACTGGAAATGACCAAAAAAAGAGAACAAACCTTAGGGGATTCCTCCTTGACCAAATAAATCGATTTTAAAACATTTAGTAAATACATATGTACGTATTAATATCTTTATGTACGTAATAATATATTATGAACATACAATTTTCAAATAAAAACATTCATTATTATCTCGAACAAATTAGAAAAAAAAATTATTTCGTGAACGCATTCTAAGTAGCCTTTTATTTTAAGCAAATAACATCAAAAATATTCATAAAATAAATTAAACCGGTTCTATTACACTGGCTTTCTATTTTTATCTAATATACAGGGTGTCATTGACATGTTAACGCAAACGAATACCATAGATCCAGTACATGATTCTGGACACTCTAGTAGTGGAAATTTTCGTCGGTTTTTTTCAAATTTTTGAAAACAAATGTTTTGTTTTTTTTTTTTACCTGTATAAAATCGTTATTCTAACCAATCCCAATGATATATTTAGAAAAAAAAGAAAAAAAAATTTACAAGAAAAAAAAATCATCGAGGCAAATAAAGTCGTTATTCTAATCAAATCCGATGCCATTATTAATTTAGAATGTAATTCACTCATTTTTTTCGCAAAAAATGTTAAAATTACGTTTTTATACAGTTTAATTTAAAAAACCTAAAAAATTCATAAAAAAAAAAATAAGAATAAACCGACAAAAAATTCCATCACTGGGGGGTCTAGAATCATGTACTGGATTTATGGTATTCGTTTGCGTTAACATGTCAATGACACCCTGTATAAAGTAACTAGCGACCCGCCCCAGCTTCGCACGGGTGCAATGTTGATATTAAATATATTACGCATGTATTATACATATACCTACTTAAACCTTCCTTTTGAATCATTCTTATTATTAAAAAAAAACCGCATCGAAATCCGTTGCATAGTTCTAAAAATCTAAGCATATATAGGGACAAACGGCGACTTAATTTTAAACTATTTAATTTAGGTGTCTTCAAGGCAAGAGTGAATAGGCTCTTAATAAACTAGTGCGCATCACCATCAACGATTGCATCACTGCTTACCATCAGGTGGAAACGCAGTCAAGCACTAGTTTACTGCAATAAAAATAAAAATCTATGTTATGATTATCGATACAAAAGAAAATTAAACCATATAATAAATAAATATGTCCGACAAAGTGTCATTTAAGTGAACGCTGTTTTGATAGCCCGAAAGAATCGTGTATGTTTATATTTATTTTATTGTGAGATCAAAACAAAGTGTCTGTCAGACGAATTTCTCTAAAGTAATATTGAATTTAAGTGGTAAGTATCTTTTGAAACATTATTCAAAAAACGTATATAAACCAGGAATTCGTTTATCAATTTGGCTTATTGAAAAAATACATTTTATAGTGTCAATTACAAATGTAAACCTTATGTTTTGTTCATGAGTCAATCGGAGCATTACGTCAAACATGGCTGCCGTATAAAAGTGCGCGATTGTTTGAAAGAGTCAATTCGGCAACGGTAATTTTAGTGTTCCCGGAACTGACGGAGCGTTCTCTAAATGATGATGACGTTCCCGAAATTACTATTTATTTGCTAGTGATTTTTTTTTTGCTAAATATTATGAAACCGAGCCAGTGATTTGAGAGCAGTGGTGGCCGAGTGGTAACGGCCCTGACTTACGTCACAGATTACTAAATAGTTAGTACGTCTTACGTGTCGTAGGTCGCGGGTTCAAAAACCCAGCCAGGCGCATTACTTTGTGTAATTTATTTCATCACCACTGCTCTCAAAACGGTGAAGGAAAACATCGTGAGGAAACCGGCATGTTCTAGAACCAAAAATTCGAAGACATGTGACATCCACCAATCCCGCGTGGTGGATTATAGCCCATTCCCCTCTCTTAGAGAGGAGGCCTGTGTCCCAGCAGTGGGGACATTAAAAAGGCTGATGATGCTGATGAAACCGAGGAGTTTTTGTATGAACGCGCTAATGTCAGGGACTTAAGGTTCAAATTGAAAACAATATTTTAGTGTTGCATATTCTTTTTATCTAGGAAGGTTATACATACTTCTGCCGCGGCTTCGCCCGCGTTTAAGTAGGTTTTTCCTTACTATTTTTGGACTTTGGAGTACATATTTTTTGTAATAAAATTTACATTTACTCTCCTGTCAATCTAGTAGTTAGTGATCCTGACTGCTATGTCAGAGGTCGTGGGTTCGAATCCCACCCAGGACAAATGTTTTTGTGATGAGCAAGATAATTGGTTCTATTTCTGGGTGTAATTTATCTATAAGTAATATGTGTGTATTTAGAAATATATAAGTATGTTTATCAGTTGTCTAGTACTCATAACACAAGCTCTGCTTAGCTTGAGACTAGACGGCGTCGTGTGATGGTTGTCGAATATAATATTACATTTTATATTTATGAAAGATTTATGTAAAATAAGTCAACTTAAAAAAAAGTTTACATGTCAGTCAGCAAGTTTTTCCTTTTATAAATTTTATCTTACTAATATTATAAATGCGAAAGTTACGAAGTTTGGACGTTTGTTACTCAATCACGCCAAAACGGCTGGACGGATCTGGATGAAATTTGGCACAGGCATAGGATACACTCCGGAATAGGACATAGGCTACTTTTTATCCCGAAAACCCCAACCCCAATACCACGCGGGCGATGCCGCGGGCAAAAGCTAGTATGTAGATATAACATCTGGATCAGTAACCGATGAAAGAAAAACGAAAGATGCGGGGGAAACCGCGGGTGACAGCTAGTTTTGTTGTATTAGGAGTTTATTAATTTAGTATGTTATGTTGTAATTAAAAAATGATATGAGCCATGTTATGCAATAATCTGTTAACCCACAAAAATATGATTTTTAAGTTAACGCCATCTAGCTTTTGTAGCCAGTCTCTTGAACCCTTAAAAAAAATGCAGAGGCATGTACTAAATTTATAAAAACTCCATCTACCATAAAAATGTTTCTGCAGTTTACGGAACTAGTGTTCAATAATTTTGCAATAATCAATTACAAACCTGTCACGACACGCGCGCTTTTCTTCTGTGACAATCACTTTAAAATTTTGTTTTCTATTGGTTAAGCGGCTTTCAGTGTAAATTTTAATATATTACAAGTATTTTGTAATATTCATGTAACTGGATTGTGTAAATTGAATTATTTTACAAGAGTTTTTAATTATCTACTTGCTGCAAAAAGGTGCAAGGTAAGTTTTCAGTGTTTGTTTTAATGTTTTCTCCTGTACTAAAACTAATAACGCGCTGAAGTAGTTTTTTTTCATCGCAAAGAACCATGAAAATGGAATGAAATTAAATAATTTCCCGATAGTTACGAAAAATCTAACAATTTAAATTTGTATAATTTATAAGTGGTTATTGCATAAATACTCGTAGCTTGAACGGTCACTTAGTGTATTTAACTTTTTTATATTATTCTATAATTTAATCCAAAGATAACCTGATATTATTATGAGGGAAGGTTACAATAACATACAAGAATGTCTATATATACTCGTTGTAGGCAGATGATAGTAACTTATAAAAAAATTAAAATATTTAATTTTTTAATAGGTTTTTGCGAAATTGATATGAATAATTTTAGGTTTTTGCTATAACCATGCATCGTATAATACTTTTTACTTATATTACGAAACTAAAGCCAATAGTGAATTATTTGCAGGTATTCATCATGAACTCTAGAGCACAGAAGCTTGTCGCAATGGCTCGTGACGAGCATTTATGTAATAAAAACGACGACAAAGAAGAATCTGAAGGAGAAGAATCTTCCAACAGTGGCGATGTAACAACTTTCGCTCAGTTAAAACAGGATTTACATCTTAAACGTCATAATACTGCTTCATATTCGTTAACTTACAAACATTTTGAGCGTGACTTAAGCACTGGAAAAGGGCCTCCCACATTTCTTAATTATATTTATTAATTAACAATAATATGTCAAGGGCTTTCAAAACATTTTAGCACATAAAAATGCTCTGGTTACATTTTGCAATAAACAGTTGATCATTATTTCATTTATTTTTATTTTCCCTATAACTCTCACTCTATTATGCTGTGTTTGAATCACTTCAACACATGATAACCTATTTAATAAGTTTTGAATACAATCCGAATACCTTATGAGTATTTAATGTAGCTGTAAATTTCTTTGAGCTAAGATTTCTCCGGTTTAGGTTTTATAGGCTTGACACGTTATTGCATAACATA
The DNA here is from genome assembly GCA_029852875.1 of Mythimna loreyi. Lineage (NCBI taxonomy): Eukaryota > Metazoa > Arthropoda > Insecta > Lepidoptera > Noctuidae > Mythimna > Mythimna loreyi. Next base: position 7,120,129 of record CM056807.1, on the reverse strand, counting down.
GCTCATATATTTTTAGCAACATGGAACCCCAAGAACCCAAAAAAAAGCGAAAACGTACAAAAAAGAAACTCGAAAAAAATAGTATAGCTTACTTACGCGAACGCGAGAAAGCTAATGCTAGAAAAAAGAGATTTTTAGACAAAATGACAGACGAAGAGAAAGAATTGAAAAGGGCTAAAGATAGAGCTTACCATCAGAGGAAGAAAGCAGATAAGAATAGAAAGATTGCTGTGAAGAGTGAGGAGGAGAAGATACGACAGAGGGAATTGTGGAACAGAGCAGCGAAGAAATACAGACAGAAAAATAAAACAGCATCTATTTTAGGGAATAAAATTCCTCCGCCAGTCGACGTGAAAGTACCTGCCACGTCTTCAATATTGAGTATGAGAATGCCCAAGGAAGAAGCTGAAACATCTTCAATATCACAACAGGATGAAACACTGGCTGTTATTAAACCGAAAGATGAAGTTGTAGAGGAAAAACTAAGTGTAGAAGTAAAAAGAGAGGTGATAGATCAGGTACTTATCAAAAGTCTTGTTTCTGGGGCCAAGGGTTGATGCGAAAGCGGAATACCCTGGAACTAAGGCAAGAAGGAACGGTGGGTCGTTTAGTCAGTAGAAGTTTGACACTGTCTCCCGCTCTGACCAAGGGCGGGATTCGTCATCCCACCATAAAAAAAACTCTTGTGGCGGCGTATCTAGCGATAAGACCGCCTTTGTACCCATTCATATAAGTTTCTGTGAAATTGTCACTTTTTTGGTGTACAATAAAGTACTGTTCTATTCTATCTCCACAGATAAGGGTTTAGTCTGCTACCGCTTGTACGCCTATTATGCATACGTTTTTACAACTTGCTGACCTTGAGAAATTCTTAATTGTAGTTTTTTAGCCGTAAATTTTCGTTTTTATATTTTATTTTATCCTAGAAAAATTCAGTAAGGGTGTTTTTTTTACTTTTTTTTATTTGTTTATTTAAAAAGTCTATGTCCCCGATCGCTCGAGGGATGTGTGAATAGTCAACAATATTTTTAGATGTTCGGAACAGTCTGTCATTGATTTCATAATTGTTGATTTTGACAAGTTTGGTGCTACTAATATAATGGTTGCCGGTTTTCTCACGATGTTTTGCTTCACCGTTTTGAGAGCAGTGGTAATGAAATAAATTACAAAAAGTAATGCGCCTGGCTGGGTTTGAACCCGCGAGCTACCTAACCTAACTTAGTTCGGTCTTCGTCATGATTGTCATATTATAGGTTCTCTTAATTATACTGATTTGATACGTATCATATTATTTATTAGTTTAGCTTATATACGTATTTTATTAGTATAAGTAATTCATTTTAACGAAATTACATTCTATTATAGACCATTGCAGATAGTTTTTGAAAGGGAACAAAAACTATTTTGTTCCCTTTCAAAAGCTAAAAAAAGACACTGTTTCTCCTTTTCATCCTACTGTTTCATTCTACTTAGTAGTAGGATGAAACGCATCGCAAAAGGAGAATATTACAAAAAATTAAGGAAATATAAATTACGGTCGATCTGAGGTCGGGAAGTGGGTGGGTGTGCGGTTTTAGACTTTTATTTTTTGTTAAACACTTTTCCATAGAACCAGTGTCTTTTTTAACCCAAAGGTTGACTGGTAGAGAAGGCCTTGTTGCATTAAGTCCGCCTATGTACCACTACTGTACATGAAGTTTAAATAAATAAAATTATGAAAATTGTGTTGACATATCCATACTAATATTATAAATGCGAAAGTAATTCTGTCTGTCTGTTACGCTTTCCCGCTTAAACCTCTCAAACGATTTTGTTGAAATTTGGCACAGACAATCTTTAGACCCTGAGAAAGGACATAGGCTACCTTTTATTGCGAAAGGACGCAGACGAAGTCGTGGGTATTAGCTAGTATTATACATATCTGCGACGATATAAAGCTGGGTACAGAATGTTGTAACGCGTAACATGAAAGGCGCATTGGGAGAGAGGGGACAACTGAGCTTGTACCTACTCATGATCATTTCAGCCGAAAGACGTCCACTGTTGGACATAGGCCTCCCCAAGTGTCGCCACAATGTACCGTCATGTTCGTCTCGCATCCATCGGATTCACCCAACCCTTACCAGGTCATCCGGTATCACATACATAGTTGAAATATATATAGGTTTAACAAATTCTAATTGTTGATTTTTATACTTAAAGTTTTATTTTGGGTATAAAAGTGACGATAATTGTCTTAAAAAAGTTCAGAATGTTTTCAAATATTTTTCGTACAAGGAAATTCTGTGATAATTTTCCTTTTGTTGAGTTTTGCTTACTAAGCATCTCATATTATATTTTAATACTAGCTTTTGTCAGCGGCTTCGCCCGCGTACATAAAATATAGCTTATGTCACTCAGGAGTAAAGCAGCTTTCTATTGTTGCTAAAATTTTTCCAATCGACCAGTAATTCCAGATATTACCCCCTACAAACAAAAAAACAAACTTTACCTCTTTATTATATTAGTGTAGATAGATTGGTATGCCAGATAATGGCAAAATGTGTCATTGCGCTAATAACATATATATGTTACCATCTCCTGTACCACATTTTATACAAATAAATGCTTTGACTTTGAAATGCTCTGGCCGCGCGTGTATCATGCTCGGTCTCGCGCGCAAGGCGTCCGCAATATAAGAATTCTGTTACATTGCATGATACATTGTTGCGGCAACGTGGACGGGAAATACTTTGTTTTATTTTTATTGTTTTAGAAGAAAGTTAAGGTTTTTGTAGGGGTAAAAATTTGAAAAATCCGTTCTTACCAGATGCCTACGTTATACAAAGAGCATACACTCCAAGTTTCAAGTATTTACGATCAGCGATTTAGGCTGTGCGTTTATTCGTCAGTCATTAACATCACAATAAATCTTTTTTAGATATATCTTTTTCTTCCTACCAATATACCATATTATTTGAGGTCGGCGCAACACGTTTTTTTCTTCCACTCTGTCACTTTTTATTCTTTTATATCACTCCTTACATAATCCATCCATCTCTTCTTCGGCCTCCCTCTTCCTCTCCATCCATTTTTAGATTTATATGGCCGCTAATTTCGCATTCTAATTTTGTCAATCCACAGGATCAAACAAAAATAATCGTCGCTAAAGTATATCATTACTTCGAGCAAGAGTATGAGGAGTTGAAGAAGACGCTTGAGGGTATAGACCAGACCCCTCTGTCGAAGATCCGGCAACGGACTGCGCTGGCTACGGGAGTGAGCGAGACGATGGTAGAGGAGATCCTGCAGGAGGAAGAGAGACGGAATGAGGAGAAGAGGCAGCAAACGCTGCAGGAACAAAGCCGGGCTCTCAAGAGACTGAGGCAGACGGACAGGTATGTAACCACAGATATACACCGTGAAATTTAAATGGTTGTTTTCCCGCGGCAGAATGACTTGCCATAAGGAGTACTTTTAAAGCATACAGTAAAAATAAAAAAATAAAAAGTTTTTTTATAAATAATTATTAAAAATATTCATCAACTCAAAAAAGCGAAAACAATAGTAACATTAGACGTAATTTGTAGGTACTACTAGAGTCGCATGAGCAGCCCGCCGTCAAAGGAAACCGATTCATTAAATATTTAAACCAAAATAAGCTCTTGCACGTTGTGATACGTCATAATTAGCTTGCACTCTACAGGTCCATTTTTTGTTTTCAATATTTTATTTTTTTATCAAACGTTTGTATTACCAAGACACAACCATTTCGCTGAGGGAAAACAACCATTTAAATTTCACGGTGTAGATATACCTAGATAACGCAAGAGCAACTTCGCGTGCCAAGCTTACGTACAAAAATCGTAAGTGGTCACTTTCGCGGTCAGTCTGCATCGGTGTACAGCGCTAGTCGGACTTCAGTTAAATATATAAAAATGGTTAATTGTGCGCAAGGCGGGGTTGGAGCGACGGGGACGCCGTACGCGGCGGCGTCTTTGAATCGATTTGATTTTCCATCACATAGTGCTTGTGACCTATTATGGAATAGGTAGTCAAAAAATGGAACGCTTGGTTTCCATACAGATCGTGATGCTCGTGATCTATATCGGTGTATGTAATAATGTGATGTATATATCGTGGCCAGATCATACAAATTGGTCACTTCATGATATGGCCAAGTAAAACTGGCCAGATCGTTTTAAACGTTAAAGTTTGATGATATTTGAATCCTCTCCAGTCCAGAGATATACGTAAAAAACGCAAATTCGTGATCTTTGACCTCAAATAAAAAACAACGCACAAGCGGGATCGATGGGGACTTTTGACATATCATTTGTAATGACGTATTTCCAGGCCTGCACAAAAATTCAGCTTGTTGGGAATTAATGCAAACTGGAATGTCTATTTTGACTGGATAATACATTCTATCAATTTTTTAATACCACAGAAATTCTGTATCAATGCTATGATCGAAAGATTATTCAAATATCGTTAAATGTTAGCGTTTCAACAACAAATCGTTACTTTATGATCTTCTACTACTTCTCGAATCGATAGATTCAGGTTTCTTCAAAGTTTTTGGGCCCAGTAGGTTGCCAAGTTTATAGTAGCTACAGGCACTCTAATAGGTGGGCCATTGTTTGATCAGAAACACCGCACTCGCACTGTGTGTCACAGGGGTCTATAGTCCCCCATTTTGCCAGGTTATGTTTGCAGCGGCCTACTTGGGTGCGCAGTCTATTGATTGCTTTCCATACAGGCCAGCGCTGCTCATATCCAAGTGGCAGATGTTCCCGGGGTTGGACGAAGTCGGGCGGTGGTGGGTGGTGTTCCTCCCACAACTTACATCTCTCCGTAGATGGCCGGTCCCGAATAGCCTGTGTGCAGCGAAGAAAGCTCTTACGACTTTTAAGTCTACGCGAAGCTTTATGATGTGGTCTTTGGTTGGTCTTATCATGAAGTGAACAATTTCTATAATCTGGCCACAACATGTATATGTTGTGCAGTGGCGTAGCCAGTCCCACAGGGGCCCCGTATCAAAAGTCCTTCGGGGGCCCCGTATAAAAAAAAAACGTGTTTTTATTACAGATGCTTAGCTGCCCTATGACACGGTTGTGGATAACATGTTGCGAATTTTTGCCTAGGTCGGGGCCCCTGTACCTCGGGGGCCCCGTATAATTGATACGGCAGATACGGCCGTAGCTACGCCCCTGATGATGTGTCTGGCTGTTTATAAACCTGCCATCTACTGCTTTTAAGTCGGGGCCTTTGGCCTCACTTTTCATATCTACGCACGGCGGTCGCGCGCGCTAGGGTTGTCAACTGGATTATGCACAACAAATCGATGCCTCCCACGTAAGTTGTTGTAACCCACAAAATGGCGATTTTGGGTTTATTATGTAAAAGTGTCTAATTTTATGTATACTATCCTACAAAAAAACAAAAACTCAAAAAAACCTATTATTTAAGGTACTTTTGAAACGTATAATGTTGTATGTTTTGAACGATTCCGGCGTAGACTGTAGTATTTATTACTTGCAATGGTTTACAACGGGGAAAATCGCACGCGCGCCTGTTGTATGTGACATATATTACATATTACGCTGGAATTTGTTGCCGGTCGCACCTCTCATGCAATTTTTATGTCGTTAGTTTAATATTCTAGTAATTACTATTCCGTTCAATCTTATCTTTAACTGACATGATAACCATTTAAAATGTGGTATTGATCCTATACAACAATTTACGTTGTTAATTTTAAAAATATTTTATGTTAAGTGATATATACAACATTTTATGTCGATGCTAGATATGTAAAAATAAGTTATAACATGACGTAAGTATCATATATGATCAAAATCGGCTCTTAAACTCCCGTATATAATAACGTAAGTGATAGTTACAACATTTTGCAAGGACCTCATGTCGCGGTAAACAGTTGTAACAACTAAATTCTAGAAACCGTTAAAATGGTAAAATAATGACATGTAGTAAACGATAACATATTAAAAACTATAATCTCATACCGAATTTCAAAAAGATTCTTTGAAAAATGTGGCTTGTATCGCAAAAAGTATCTTTAAAACGCTCTCCTGTAAAATTGCATTTTTGGGGTTACAACAACTTACGTGGGAGGCATCGAAATTATCGTGGTAGTTGCAAAATGTCACAGACGCTCGTCTCAAACGTGACACCCTCGCGGTCGTAATAATCCACGTTGAGCCCAGTTTTCGCGTCGGTGAACGGTGTCTATGTGTGCGTTGCTCGAGCGCGCTTTGTACGTAGATTGACATCTGTACCTATATAATTTGTGCCACTGGCACTGCTCTCGGCTTGCTTGAGTTAAGCTGAGAACAGATTGCTGTAACATAACATGCAATATAGCACGCAATGAAAGAATTTTCCGTCCATATTGTCGCGTGCAAACGTCAGCTGAGCGAGTCAATAAGGTCATTGACTTGCTCAGATGTATCCTTAAAGAAATTAATTTGCATGGATGCAAGACTCAAAGAGGCCTATGTTTAGCGATGGTTAATATAGCGTACCTATGGCGCCAAAATATATATAGCATGTTATTTGAACATAGCATTTAGCATCTGCTATTTCCAATTTGTTTACGTGCTATAATATAGCTTCTCATTCAATAAAACATCAATAGCGCGCCAAAACGGGATAGCAAAATAACATGATAGCGTCGTGTGTAGAAAATTATTTTATAACGTCGCGCTCAACTAAACACCGGTCACAGCGGGGCCTAAACGAGATAGCAACATTTCTTACTTATAAACTTTAAAAATTCAATAGTCGATAGCATGTTCATAGCTTATAGCAGATTTGAACATCACTACCTATGTCCAACTGTGGACGTCTTTCAGCTGAAATGATGATGATGATGATTTATTGTCAAACTGTTTCAGTGCAAGTGAAGATGGGGACAGTGATGACAACGATGGTGGTGATGATGGACAACCCTGTGATGATGAGGAGTAAGTTCCTCTGTTTTTATAAGCTTTTATTTAGTTTTATCTGTACTGGTGATTTTTTTTTGGTCGGAAAAATCGTCTAAAGACGAGTCCTGCCCTTGGGCGGAGCGGGAAACAGTTTCAGACTTTTACTGACTAAACACCCCAACCCAAATATCATCTAATGACGAGTCTCGCCCTTGGGTGGAGCGGGAAACGATGTCCGACCCTTACTTGGGGCCAAGCCTTCCTTTCAGAAAGAGACCCTGGGCCCCAGTAGGCTTCGACCATTTTGAAGAGTCCCCTTCTACGACCAGCTTTATAGTTTACCAGCGACCCGTCCCAGCTTCGCACGGTTGTTGATATTATGCATGTATTGTACATGTAAACCTTCCTATTCAATTGTTCTTTTCTTTTTTTTCTCTAAACAAAAACCGCATCAAAATCCGTTGCGTAGTTTTAAAGATCTAAGCATACCTACATAAGGACAGCCGGAAGCGACTTTATTTTATACTAGCGACCCGCCCCAGCTTCGCACGGGTACTGATATTGAATATCTATATTATGCATCTATTATACACATAAACCTTCCTCTTGAATCACTATCTATTTAAAAAAACGCATCAAAATCCGTTGCGTAGTTTTAAAGATCTAAGCATACAAAGGGACAGAGCGACTTTATTTTACAGTATGTAATGATATTGTACTGATAGTATATTTATTTTCAGGACAGAGACTTTGGTTATAAAGGAGGAGCCTGATGAACCGGACAAGTAAGTAGTATTTAATGATCGCCAACTATATACATCTACACTAATATAATAAAGAGGTAAAGTTTTTTGTTTGTAGGAGGTAATCTCTGGAACTACTGGTCTGATCGGAAAAAGAAAGACAACAATAGAAAGCTGCTTTACTCCTGAGTGACATAGGCTATATTTTATGTAGGCACGCGGGCGAAGCCGCTGACAAAAGCTAGTATGTATATAAAAGGATTAACTGACTGACTGACATATCAACATACAGCCAAAGCTACTGGGCCTAGGAGCGTGAAACTTTGCACAAGTCCGTTTATGAAGTAGGCGAATACTAAGAAAGGATTTTTCAAAATTCTCCTCCTAAAGGAATGAAACGCGTGTCCAAAGTTTGTGCAAAAACCTATTTTCAAGCGGGCAAAGCCGCTGGCAGAAAGCTAGTTCATTATAAAGATCAAAATATGTTCATGAATAAGCGTTAATAGTTTTAATTTCAATGTAGACAAATTCATTATAGATTCTACTTCAACTTTTTAAAGTATCCGTACTAATATTATAAATGCGAAAGTAACTCTGTCTGTCTGTTACGCTTTCCCGCTTAAACCTCTCAAACGATTTTGATGAAATTTGGCACAGACAATCTTTAGACCCTGAGAAAGGACATAGACTACCTTTTATTGCGAAAAAAAGACGCAGACGAAGTCGCGGGTACCAGCTAGTTCTTATATTTTTTTTTATTGATTTCAGTGATGAGCCTGAAGTTTACGTCGAACTGCCAAACGTGAAACCTAGCGAGTCTGGAGACCACCAGTAAGTTATAATTACCTTAGAATACATTATATTATACTAGCGACCCGCCCCAGCTTCGCACGGGTACTGATATTGAATATATTATGTATGTATTTTACACATAAACCTTCCTCTTGAATCACTCTATCTCAAGGGCGTAGCTACCGCCGTATCTGCCGTATCAATTATACTGGGCCCCCGCGGTACAGGGGCCTCGACCTAGGCAAAAATTCGCAACATGTTATCCACAACCGTCTCATAGGGCAACTAAGCATCTGTAATAAAAATACGTTTCTTTTTTTATACGGGGCCCCCGAACGACTTTTAATACGGGGCCCCTGTGGGACTAGCTACGCCACTGCTCTATCTATTAAGAAAAATCCGCATCAAAATCCGTGGCGTACTTTGAAAGATCTAAGCATACATAGGGAAAGCAAACCTTGTTTTATACTATGTAATGATTTTAATCGTTTTAATCACTTGGAGGGGCACGGAACACTATCGATTTGTAAAGTTAAAACAAAAAAAAAGTAAAGTATACCAAAACGAGATTTAGAAAAAAGTACCTTCTTTTCTTTATTTGTAAAAAAAAAAACATGACACTATCATGTTTCCTTTCATTTTTTTTTTAAATTACTCAGTTTTATTTGTATGATATAAGTAGGTTTATAGGTAAATTATTATTATAATTTAAAAGGTATATACAAACTATGTGTTTGCCAAATCAAACTAAAAATACATAAAAATTTACAAATCGTAAAAAAAAGACGAAATTTATTGGGCAACAAAAAATTCATCCACCTAATATCAAAGGGAAAAGTGCCTATAACGCTGGCAGCAGTGCCACGCTGGATGGCTACTGATATGTATGGACGATTTTTATCGAGCGAGTAAACCGTGAGTACGAACAGTGACTTTTATTTACGCGCACCCGCACTCGCCCCATACACTCGCTAAATTGGTGACCCCGAACAGAACACAAAAATGAGCGATAGTGAATCCGAGCACACCGCGTCATCACAGCCCACCGAGCATGCTCCGCGCAGATCACGCAAGTCGAGACACATGACCAGCGTTGGATCTCAGGAAGTTTACCGGGTGGCCCTGAAACTACCCCCATTTTGGCCGGACGAGCCAGATATCTGGTTCGCGCAAATAGAGGCCCAGTTTGAAAACGCGGGAGTGACCAATGACGTCACGAAGTACAATTATGTCACTGGCCACTTAGACCCACAAGTCTCCAAAGAGGTCAAGGACATAATACTGGCCCCACCTGCTACCAATCGCTATGGCAAGCTGAAGACAGAGTTGGTGAAGCGCCTGTCAGCCTCCCAGGAGAAGAAAACGAAGCAGCTGCTGATGCATGAGGAGCTAGGAGACCAGAAGCCTTCACAATTTCTTCGCCACTTGCAGGGATTGGCAGGGCCAAATGTACCCGAGGACTTTTTGCGCACCATTTGGAGTAGCAGACTCCCCACCAGCATCCAGCCTCATAGTACTCTGGAGGCACTGGCCGAGCTAGCCGACCGTGTCCAAGACATCGTCGCACCGGGAAGCCACGTGGCAGCAACTTCAGCAGCAGGACCCTCGGTAAGCGAGATGGCAGCCGAGATCGCCGAGCTCAAGCGTGCCATGAAGGACCTGACAGTACAGCTACGAGACAGCCGGTCGCATAGACGCTCCCACAGCCGTGGGCGAAATGCGAGACGCAACTCACGCCAGCGATCATCAACCCGTTCGGAGTCCAGCTACCGACAGCACCCACAGTGCTGGTACCACGCCATGCACGGCGACAAGGCGAAGCGCTGCGTAAAACCCTGCGACTACAAGAAGGGAAACGCCGCGGGCGGTCGGTAATGGCGACACACGATTGCCCCTCATCAACTGGTCGCCTGTTCGTCACAGACAGGAGAACTAAGATACAGTTCCTGGTCGACACTGGAAGCGATCTCTGTGTCTACCCTCGTCGTCATTAACATACCACAACATAATAGTTTATTTATGTATATTATAAATTCACACAATTAAAACACAAACATAAACACTATTATTCGTATTTACATTTGTCACACATAACATTACTCAACATTCACGGCATAATGTTCACACATTATAAGGTCGGATGGTGTCGACCGCCTAGCGTGCGGGCCAGCGGTTGAGCGGCCCGGCGTACTTTTTAGATTTGCAACTTGTGAAGGTCAGTCGGTCACGCACCTCGCCGCTAACCGCCTGCTCCGCGCTAGAATGGATACTGATTCGCTGACAGAAATAAAGCCCAGGCCTCTGCTCTGAGAAATTATTGGATGATTTCCTAAAAAAAAAAATCCAGCAGGAGGCCGACTGCATCAGGCAAAGGCAACAGCGCTCTCGCCGCAGCCGCCGCCGCCGCGATTCTTATCCCGTTTTCTGGCCACCGTAGCCGCAGGCTTGCGGGCGGCGAGCAATAGGCAGCCCGCGTGCACTGTTCCCGGGCGCCTTAAGGAGTTGTCAGCAAACTGTAGGGCCCCAGCAGGGTCGAAGTCTCCTGTGATGGTTGATGCGAAAGCGTATTATTACCAGGACCCTGGGTTCAAGGCAAGGAAGGAACGTGGTAGGTCGTTTAGTTAGTAAGAGTCTGACACTGTTTTCCGCTCCACCCAAGAGTGGGACTGATTTTTACCTAACATTAAAAGAAAATACCTAAAAAAGTCCTCTACACCCCTGGGAAAATATATGTTTTTGAGTATGAAGTTCATAACAAAGATATGTTTGTTTCTAGGATGCCAGCTGATCCGATTGCAATAGAGTTGAAGACGGAACCACCGAGCGAGGAAGCGACTACGTAAGTGACTACACAATATTTATAACTAGCTTTTGTCAGCGGCTTCGCCCGCGTACATAAAATATAGCCCTTGTCACTCAGGAGTAAAGTAGCTTTCTATTGTTGCATTTTTTTTGCCAATCGGACCAGTAGTTTCAGAGATTACCTCCTACAAACAAAAAAACAAACTTTACAGTACCCGGCAATAAATATTGCACAGTCAGTCGTTGTTCACCAATCACCTTGAACAACGACTGACAAACGTCACATAGGTAGTGTGCGACAGAGATAACGCTCTATGAAGCCAAAATTAGCCGATTGTCTCTTTCCAAAGGTCGATGTGCAATATTTATTGCCGGGTACTGTACCTCTTTATTATATTAGTGTGGATAAAAAGCACCCTCCACAGCTTTCCATTTTAAAACTCGCACTAAGTGAACTCTGTACTGAGTGCGAGTTGTTTTTACGTTAACTTGATCGAGACGTTTAGCGCGTTTGGCTCTCTGGTTGGTTAAAGAGCTTGGAGCGGACCAATCGGAGCGCCGAACGTCATAAACGCGACGATCGCGTTAGTGTAAAATAACTCACACTTAGTACACAGAACTAATTTTTAGTTTTCCACCACTATATATTTTCTTGTATTCTACCACTGTATATTTTCTTGTATTCTATCACTGTACATTTTTGAGTATTCCACATTTCCACCACTGTACATTTTTTGTATTCTATCTCTGTATTTTTTGAGTATTCCACCACCGTACATTTTCTTGTATTTTATCTCTGTATTTTTTGTTTATTCCACCACTGTACATTTTCTTGTATTCTATCACTGTACATTTATGAGGATTCTATCAAATTTTAACACCGCGATTCAGCGGACGGCTAAAATATACAACGCCATCTATCGAGTTGATGTGAACTAAACATGCATAAAACAAAAATAATGTTAGTTCGACTTTTGAATCTTAACAGCTGTTTTTTTTTAATTCTAGGTCCTACGAGACACAAGCAATGCAACGTCCCTCTAAAAGTAGTAAAATAAGGAAAATACAACGGGAAACGGATACCTCACCTGCTACCTTTGTCCCACCTGCCGCGTCAGCTTCACCTGGGACATCTACCGCACCTGGTACCTCAGCCCCACCTCGAAGACAGTAAGTATACGCAGTCTTTTAATATTTACTAGCGACCCGCCCCAGCTTCGCACGTGTGCAATGCTGATATTAAATATATTTTGTATTTCTCATACCTATAAACCTTCCTCTTGAATCACTCTATCTATTAAAAAAAACCGCATCGAAATCCGTTCCTTAGTTTTAAAGATCTAAGCATACATAGGAACAGACAACTTTGTTTTATACTATGTTATGATTTATGAAGCACCTCAACAGCTTTCCATTTTAAAACTCGCGCTAAATAATCTGATCGCATTTTCGAGTATTCCACAACTGTGTTTTTCTTGAGTATTCTCTCACTGTACATTTTCTTATATTCTATCACTGTACATTTTCTTGTATTCCACATTTGTAGATTTTTTGTATTCTATCTCTGTATTTTTTTGAGTATTCCACCACCGTACATTTTCTTGTATTTTATCTATGTATTTTTTGTTTATTCCACCACTGTATATTTTCGAGTATTCGATCACTGTACTTCTTTGAATATTCCATCACTGTATGCTTCCTTGTATTCTATCACTGTACTTTTTTGACTTTTCCACCACTGTCCATTTTCGAGTATTCTATCACTGTACATTTTCTTATATTCTACCACTGTGTATTATGGAGTATTTCGTAATAACTGCGGCTCATTTAATCTTTGTTTCGCTGGCTATAAACACGATTCCGTTCGGAAGGTTCAACAGTTCATGGCAGGAACCGACTGCGAAGCATTTATTTAGCTTCACTCTACCATTTTTTTTGCGCTTGTACATTTCTTCTCTGTTCCTGTCACAGTATCCTTGTTCAGTTCCCTATTCCAGTTAAAATAATAATAAGACATACAAATAAATCTTTTTTACTGTCAGTTCAACCGATTTTTAATTCTATTCAATAATGAGTTCTCCCTACCAATTTTCAGTCAAATCGGTTCTGCCGTTCTTGATTTATAAATGGTGTAACTAACATATATTAAAATAAATACAAATATACAAATATTATATCAGGTGTGAAAAGAAATGCTCTTTAATTTTCCTTTTGAAAATCTTCAGAGACCTTTTACCCTGACTATTTTGCTGATTAACTGACTACTTTATCCATTAAACTTGAAAATAAATATTTTAAGTACCTGATGGTGCGGTGTACTAGATCCTAGGCCGTTACAGTTGCGGGAGAGATAGAGAATAAAAGGGGAGAATTGGTATTCGGGTAAAAGTACAAGGAATGTGAGAGCGAAATACCGCACCCTTTACCAAAGCTGTTTTTTTTTAAATTCCAGTTCCTACGAGACACAAGCAGTTCAACGTACCTCTAAAAACAGTAAAGTAAGGAAAATACAACGGGAAACGGACACCTCACCTGCTACCAATGTCCCACCTGCCGGGTCAGCCTCACCTGGGACATCTACCGCACCTGGTACATCAGCCCCACCTAGAAGACAGTAAGTACACGCAGTCTTTTAATATTCACTAGCGACCCGCCCCAGCTTCGCACGGGTGCAATGCTGATATTAAATATATTATGCATGTATTATACACATAAACCTTCCTCTTGAATCACTCTGTCTATTAAAAAAAAACCGCATCGAAATCCGTTGCTTAGTTTTAAAGATCTAAGCGTAGATAAGGACAGCGGGAAGCGACTTTGTTTTATATTGTAAGACGATTATTATTTTATTTTTTCTAAACACAAACAAAAAAATACATAAAAAAAAAATTGTAGTCCGCCGGTGTCGGGAACAGAGTCCAAGCTACCGGTGGTGAGAGCTCCAGAGACAGGAACCTCCAATGCGAGCCGTATCAAGGAGTACTGCCTTCTGTATCAAGATCCTTGATCCAACCGCGCAACGACAGCTTCGACAGATGGTCGTCGAAGCTTTTGGCTATAAGGCCACAACAATCGGCACAATGACAGCCGAGTCCACATTATTTATTTATTACTGCTTTTTTTTTTTTTTATGTAGGTAAAAATCATCCAATGACGAGTCCCACCCTTGGGCGGAGCGGGAAACAAGTGTCAGACTCTTACTGACTAAACAACCTACCCCATTCCAACGTTGCCATATACACCAGGGCCAGAGCCTTCCTTTCAGACGCGAACCCATGGCCCCAGTTGGCTTCGACCCTTTTGCAGGGTCCCTACGGTTTGCTGACAACTCCTTGAGGCGCGCGGGAACAGTGCGCGCCGTCGACGACTGGGCTTGGTCCGGACGGTTACCAGACGATTGGACGGCGAGCTACCCATTGCTCGCCATCCACAAGCCCGCGCCTACGGTGGCCGGAAATCGGGATCGGAATCTCGGCGGCGTCTCGGGCGTGAGCGCCGTTGCCTTAAGCGGTCGGCTTCCTCCTTTGCTAGCATTACTGCTTCGCAAAAGGAGGCGACCGCCTGCCACTCCTCTTCGCTCCGGACCATGGCCTCGACCAAGGCCCGGCGCGAGAGATCGCCGCCGCCGATCGCCCCCACGAGGACACGGCGATGCTCTGCCCAAGCGGGGCAAACCTCGACCGTGTGCTCTACCGTATCCTCCGGGCGGTCCACACAGTGCCGACACCCGGGCGTCTCTTCCGCACGAATTCGATGCAGGTACCTCCCAAACTTACCATGTCCGGTGAGGACCTGCGTCATGCGGAAAGTAAGAACGCCGTGAGTTCTTTCCAACCACGCCTCAAGGAGGGGCATTACCACCATAATTATGGCGTGCCCAGCACTGGGTTGCGATAGCCGCTGACGCCATTTCACCATCACGAGATCCCGCCGGAGCTCTTTCCGCCACGCCTTGACATGTTCAGGCAGCGGAGTTTCGCCCCGGCGTTGCACTTCCATGCGCAGATCGTGCATGCGTGCAAGGACTGTTGCCTCCAGATCCCATGGTGGCAGGCCAGCAAGAAGGCTCGCCGCTTCACGGGAAATCGTTCGGTACCCTCGGATCACGCGTATTGCCATGACCCTCTGGCATGCGTTCAGCTGGGCCCTCGGTTGCTGCTGCAACGACGGCGCCCACACTGGCGCCCCGTAAAGGGCCATGGACCGAACGATTCCTGCGTAGAGCTTCCGGCAGGGGGCGTCTGGACCCCCAAGGTTCGGCAGGAGCCGCTTGAGGGCAGCCCCAGTACGATTCAGCTTGGGAGCCAGACGACGGAAATGTTCCTTGAAATTCCACCGGCTGTCGAGGACGAGTCCTAGGTACTTCATCGTCGACCCGACGCCGATGTGAACCCCCCTACCGTTAGCTGGGAATTCGGTGGTGGCGTGCTCCGAGGGCCATGAAAACACATGGCCTCAGATTTGTGCAGCGCCACCTCGAGTCCCAACTGCTGGATCCTTTCAACTGCTATCGCAACCCCGCGTGTCGCTAGTTCGACCGCCGCCTGGTACGACTCTCCCTGCGCTAGGACCAGCGTGTCGTCTGCGTAGCAGACCACGCTGACCCCGTCAGGGAAGTCGCCGCGCAGCACGTAGTCGTACCCGATGTTCCACAAGGGTGGTCCTAGTACCGATCCCTGCGGAACACCGCACGACATCTCTCGCCGACTCCACTCTCCTTGGTGACCGGGGTAGATAATGTACCTGTCTGATAGGTAGGCCTCGATCACGCGACAGAGGTAGTCGGGCACCCGGTGATACCGGAGTGCCAATAGTCCACCATCGGTGCCCTCGCCGGCAGCGTTAGTATCTACTACTACGACTCTTATTTATCTCTAAATAATTGGATAGGTCGCTACAAAACTATATTATTTTTATAGGGATGTGGACTATCAGGAGCCGAGCACCTCCCATCAGCGTCCTCGTCCACCTCGCCAGAATCTGCGTGACGTGTGGGCAGCGCTCTGTTACGGTAAGTAGCTGCTGAATTCAGCCAGGGATGGGTCTGAGGGCAAATTTCGTCCACCAGATATGTAACCTACTTATTATTTCACAGGAAGCGAATCCGATTCTGGCGAGAGTGATCATGAGGAGGGAGCCAGACCATCAAATCCCTCCTACATGAGGGCTGGCCTCAATGCTTTGCTGTGCCCCGAGGACGCTGATGATGTCGACTTTGCAACTGACGCCGCCTTCGTCAGCAGCAGCGAAGATCCTGATCCTTCTCCTAGTGCGACGGACCAGCCTAGGAGTCTTTATGATTTCGACTGGAGATCGTTTCCGACAGCTTCGATTACACCTGAGTCGAGGCGGGAATCCTTTTCCGACATTAATGTAGGTCCGACAATTCCAAATGTCGACCCATATGAAATTTTTATTAACATATGGGATCGGCAATTTATGGAATACATTGCCTCGGAGACAAACAGATACGCTCAACAGATGGTAACCGGTATGCTCGATGACCACCACAATCTCTATCCCAATAGCCGCATCAGCCGTTGGAAGGACACAACGGCTGATGAGCTTTACGTGTATTTTGCACTGGTTATTGGGATGGGGATTGTGGTGAAATCGCAGATCGAGGAGTACTGGTCTGTTGAGAAGGATCTGTTTTACACACCCGGCTTTGGTCGATACATGTCGTGTTCGCGATTTGCACTCCTGCGAAGGTGTTTGCACTTCGCGAATAGTGAAGACATGTATGGACTAGAGCTGAGTGACTCCGAGGCAAAACTATTCAAGATACAGCCAGTGTTGTCTCATCTGAACGACAGGTTTCAAAGCTTGTATCGTCTAGGGCAAAATATTGCCTTAGACGAAAGTCTTCTGATGTGGAAAGGTCGGTTGGATATCAGCCAATTAATTCCCAACAAGATTGCTACGATTGGGATTAAGACATACGAGATCTGTGAATCTCAAACCGGATATTTGTGGCGGTTTGAGGTTCACGCTCAAAGTAAGAGTCGAAAATCCCGACCGCAGCAGTCTGAAGACCCATTGAAAGCATCCACGCCGGCAATTGTCCTTAGGCTCATTCAAGGCCTGGAGGGCAAGGGTCACACTCTGTGGATGGATAATTTTTATAATTCACCGTGTCTCGCCCGGCATCTGAAATCTGTGGGTTTAGACTGTGTAGGAACCCTGCGGACCAATCGTAAGTTTGTTCCGCAGGCCCTGCACAGTCTTACCGCCGCCAGCATGGCCAAGGGCGAGATGGCTGGTCTTACTTCGGGTGACGTCGATATCACGGTATGGAAAGATGTCAACAGGGTTGCCATGATCTCGACATACCACGGTAACGGCGTCACCCGTGTCCACGGTACCACCAAACCCATCACGGTTCATGATTACAATATCATGATGGGTGGGGTGGACAAGAAAGACCAGTTGCTCTCTATGTTCCCCATAGAGAGGAAGCGAACAAAAATATGGTATAAAAAACTATTTCGGAGACTTTTAAATGTCTCCGTACTTAATTCCTTCATCATACACCGACAGACATCATCATCTTCTTCTACACTTAGTCATCGTCAGTTCCGTAAAACCTTAGTAAAATCTCTTCTTTCCAAACATCATTCCCGCTCTTCTCAGCAGCCAACCGCAGTAAGTGCGCCCCGGCTTACAAACGCTGACGCTTACCACCGTATAGCTGAATACCCGTTCGCGGGTAAACAGCGCATACGGCGGTTCTGCGTCCAGTGTCGTAAGCTGGTGCGAACTTACTGCGAAGGTTGTAATAAAACTGTATGTATTACCCCCTGTTTCCTTACCCTTCATACATAATTTTATTTTAGTACAGTTTATTTATTTATATATATTTCTTTGTATTATCTATATATTTTTATACCACATCTTTGTTCGCTTCATCGGTGTATTGTAAAAATGTTCATCCAGCGTTGAACATTTTTTCATTTTTGAAGTTTTTTATTTGTTAAATTAAGGTGTGCAATAAAGTATATAATAGTAACATATAAAAAAACAGTGAGATTTCACATATTGAATTATAGTTGAAAGTCAAATCATTTTTTTTTTTATTTCTTTTGAAGTTTTTTATTTATTAAATGAAGGTGTGCAATAAAGTATATAATAGTAACATATAAAAAAACAGTGAGATTTCACATATTGACTTATAGTTGAAAGTCGATTCATTTTTTTTTTATTTCTCTGTTGTTCAGATTTGACCCACTGGCTGCTATCTGTACTGTGACCAACCTTTTTTTTACCTAAATTGTACGATTTTGGTGATCTTCATTTGTTTATTTGGCTATGTTTTTGTAAGGCAACATGCCTTTGTATTGTGTTTTACTATTAGTAAATATCATAGTATTGTAAGATGCAAAGTTAGATTTCAAATAAATGCAAAAATATTTTCTCTGTGATGTAAAGAACGAGTGGGCCTTTTTTTAGCCCGTTTTTAAGTGCTTGCATTGTTGCTCAGATATCGTAAACTAAACATTTCTAAGAGCTGATCCTTTGTTGATATTATGCCCGTGTACCATACTACGTAATAAGATGCTAGCGTAAGCCACTTGACGCACAGAGTTCTCGGTATCGATGTGTAAACAAACCTATTTTTTTGGTCGGCGTTCGGGTCGGCTACTTGACACCTGTTTTTGTTTCGCTTATCACTTGAAAAAAATGTAGGGAAAGGTCTGTTTTTTTTATTTATTATTGTAAAATGATGTGTCCTAAAATAAATAAAACAGTTATTTTTGGAAAATATGGTTTTATTTTATAAATATGACGACTTTTGTACACAAAACTGGGAAATAGTCCATCACACTACTTTCCAAGTTCAAATTGGTAATACATCACAAGATTAATCTACACAAAACCACACATAATCAGATAGGTTATTTCATAACAATTTCAAGAATGTTAAGTTTATGGAGTTACGATACGTAGTTTTTGAGATATCATCGTTTTAGTGAAAGCGGAGAAATTAGGTCTAGACTTTAGGATGTCGCGTGACGGGATGGCGGGTCACGCGACGTCGGTGGTTGACGGTTGACCGGATAGGGAAAGCAAACTTTGTTTTATACTATGTAATGAAGACTAGTCTTCTGCCAGTGGCTTCGCTC
Source organism: Mythimna loreyi (assembly GCA_029852875.1). NCBI lineage: Eukaryota > Metazoa > Arthropoda > Insecta > Lepidoptera > Noctuidae > Mythimna > Mythimna loreyi. Next base: position 7,100,737 of record CM056807.1, on the reverse strand, counting down.
GCGTAAAAGTAGCGTTCTCCATACAAATTTTAGACCCCCATTACATCCCTTTAGAAGCTAAATTTTGAAAAACCCTTTCTTAGTGTTCGCCAACGTCATAAAAGAAAGCCTTATGCAAAATTTCACTCTCCTAGTCCCAGTAGTTTCGGCTGTACGTTGATATGTCAGTCAGTCAGTTTTTCCTTTTATATTTAACTAGCAACCCGCCCCAGCTTCGCACGGGTAATGATATTGAACATATTACGAATGTATTATGCACATAAACCTTCCTCTTTCATCACTCTATCTATTAAAAGACACCGCATCAAAATCCGTTGCGTATTTTTAAAGATCTAAACATACATAGGGAAAGCAAACTTTGTTTTATACTATGTAATGAAGATGATTTTCTTTTCTTTGTTACAGATTGCTTCTGCTAGATGATGGTGAAGTCAAAATGAAACAAATAGAAACCGGTGAAGATGGCTTCAGTTAATATTAAGATTCTTGTATAGGTATCTAGATATTTGTGATCTAATTTACAATTATTCTTCTCCTAATATTGACTATTTACGCAAAATACGCGCTTTAGTCGTGGAGTTGCGGACATCAGCCCGATATACCATACCATACCATATTGACTATTTTTCAGTTTAAATAATTTCTATTAGGAACGTGTTACTTGGCGATATGGGGTTTTATAGACCCGTCGGATACTCATTGTGAGTGCGGTGCCCTCGTTCAAAACATGAGCCACTTGCTGGAGTGCCCTAAGTGCCCATACATCTGCACTATGGAGGATTTATTGAGTGCCACCGATGCTGCAGTTAACGTAGCCACCTACTGGGTCCCAACAGTTTAAAGAGTTTATCATCGATTCGAAAAGAGAGAGAGATTACGTCTTAAATTGTTCTCATTTGTATTACTATTAATTTTGTCACTTTAGTTCATTAAGTCCCAGTAGGACACCGGTGTCCGCACACCTCATCATCATCAGCCTTTTAATGTTCCCACTGCAGGGACAAAGGCCTCCTCTCTCTAGGAGAGGGAATGGGCCATAATCCACCACGCGGACCCAGTGCGGATTGGTGGATTTCACATGTCTTCGAATTTTTGGTTCTAGGACATGCCGGTTTCCTCACGATGTTTTCCTTCACCGTTTTGAGAGCAGTGGTGATGACATAAATTACACAAAGTAATGCGCCTGGCTGGGTTTGAACCCGCGACCTACGAATCGTAAGTCGGGGCCGTTACCACTCGGTCACCACTGCTCTCGCCCACCTATTTTCTTTTAATTGTGTCTGTAATTACAATGCGTTCCTAATGAGAATAGGATCGATTGCCATGTTGTGACGTCACGTATTACTGTCAAATCGACGTACAGTAAAAAAGGTTTCTTTTAATTTCTAATGTTATTGTGAACGGCGTATAATTTGACCATTTTTTTTTTAAATTTAATTTTAAGTATTTCATGTTGTTAGAGTGCCGCTTGGCTGAAAGGTGCTGATAAACTTGAGAATTCACTTGTAATGTAACATTCTGTTCATTCTGTCATTGACTGGCCTGTTGGTCTAGTAGTTAGTGACCCTGACTGCTACGCCGGAGGTCGTGGGTTCGATTCCCACCCAGGACAAACGTTTGTGTGATGAGCATGATCATTTGTTCTGTGTCTGGGTGTAATTTATCTATAATATGTATGTATTTACTTTAGAAATGTATAAGTATGTTTATCAGTTGTCTAGTACACATAACACAAGCTTTGCTTAGCTTGGGATTAGATGGCGGTGTGTGACAGTTGTGGAATATATTATATTATTCTTACGAATGTTACATTACAGAAAAATAACGAGAGCGTTTTAGCGAGCATTCTATCAAGTATTCTAGCGAGCATTCAGGCGAGCATTCTAGAGAAGGACAGTTCGTTCGTTAGTGCTCATGAAAATGTTCGTAGCAATGTTTGGCTCTATACTTCGTTTTTTAATTCTAAACTACGATTTGACAACTCAGAATGTATCACTCTAGAAATATGTTCTCAATTTTCTGTAGTTTGACATTTCAAGTTGTCAAATCGAACTAAAAAAAATCGAAGTATATGATTGGGTCAGCTCGTTGTTCAGTTCGACAAATATAAAAACGGCGAATGTTCGATGTTCTGTTACAAGTCATTGCTCAAGTCTATCACTGCCCTACTAAGCGCAAAAGCGGTATCTCAAAAAAATCTTATATATTGTTTTTGTGCCATCAAAACTGAGACAGGGAAAAGTTTCTTAATGATATTTTTTTATGTGTCGAACAAATTTGCACTAAAAGGCTTAATTACTAAAAATATAAGCTATCTAATGTGATAGCTATAAAAAATAATTATTTATGATTTAATTAATTAATAATTAATTTAACAAAATAGTAAAGTTGATTTTTATACCATTGCACAAAAATCAACTTTACTGTTTTTGTGAGATACCGCTTTTTGGCTTAGAAGGGCAGATCAGCACGTTACCATGACGGCTGCCAAGTCTAAAGTGAATTTCATTCCTATGGAAATGATGTTTTGCTCTCGTTTATAAAATAAGTTTAGTTTTAATTCTTCTATGTTTAAGTTCCTGAGGACAGTCAATTTTGATTTATTTAATAGTTTACAAGCTAAGGTTAATTTCTTATGTTAAATGTGAAATATTTTTTGATTCGCCTTTATACAAAGTTGATACGACAGATGGACTTTTCTTAAAAAGGATCATTGTACACACCAATATGTTCATATTGGTGTGTATCTACAATGATCCTTTTTACTTTTAAACTTTTACTATGAGAACAACACAAAAATCATGAAAAGAAACCCGCTGCTCCATAGATTTATATTCACATAACTCGACAAAATGTACGGAGCAGCGAGTTCTTTTTTCCATCCCATGCCCATCTGTCGTATCAACTTTGTATAATTATATTACTAGCGACCCGCCCCAGCTTCGCACGGGTACTGATATTGAATATATAATGCATGTATTATACACATAAACCTTCCTCTTGAATTACTCTATCTATCAAAAACCGTTGCGTACTTTTAAAGATCTAAGCATACATAGGGATAAACAACTTTGTTTTAAACTATGTAATGATGATACAATCATGCCGTGATGCCCCAGGGTTACTGAAAGGAAGGTCCGACTCCGATATTAAGACTAAGAAGGAACGGGGTTGGGTGTTTAGTCAGTAATGATGATATCAGACGTTTCACTTTTCTTTCATTTTTGTCTTTCATTCGGCATCTTTCATTCGAAATGATTCGTCTGAACTCCAAATGAAACAAAAGTGCCGAATACAATGAAGCATTCATTCGAGTGAACGTTCACTCTAGTGAAGCGTCTGATATCACCTTAAACCAGGCCGCACACCAGGCATACAATTGTTTCTCCACAATTGTAGCGCCACATTTGAAATGCGACACAAAAAACGAACCGGTTCGATCTTGAATTATTGTAGCGCGGATGACGTCTCGCCACAAAGTGCGCCCGCTACAAATGTTTCCTCGGTGTGCGGGCTCACGTAGGAATATATGGGGGCGATAAATGTGTCGCATTTCTAATGTGGCGCTACAATTGTGGAGAAACAATTGTATGCCTGGTGTGCGGCCGGCTTAAGAGTCTGACACAAGAGTGGCATTCGTCATTGGATGATTTTTGCCCACCATAAAAAAGCATAGGTACATGTCATTGCTCAAGTTATCTTGACGTATTTTTCAATGAAAAAAATCTTTAATGTTTTACTGACTTTTCAAGAAAATAAATGTTTCGATGATTTTTCTGGTTTTATTTTACATTTTGTTTCATTGAAACCCATTCGCGGCCGCCTGCGGTTGTCGTGGACAATACCAGCGACAAGATATTCACGGAATACTGGTCCTTTAAGTCTAGAGAAAAAAAAATATAAAGTTAATATTATTATTTCCGGGAATCTTTAAGTCAAGAGTGAATAGGTTACTTCTAGGTAAGCGCGCTCCATCGTCGACCGCATCGTCGCTTTCCATCAGGTGAGATAGCGGTCAAGCGCGAATCTATAATCAATAAAAAAAAAACACTGAAAATGCTCGCCACGCGTATAAGGTAAAAAGGTAAAAAAGGACAACTAGTAGGCCCGTTTATTGAATCGACTAGTCTGCGTGTGGCACCGCATGGGCGTATGTCGCACGGAGGCGAGCCGTCAGCGTCAGGATGGCTGGACCAAACGAGATATGGCTTTGAGACCATGTGCACTATTTAATACCTATTTGCTACTATTTACTACCTATAGTTAAATATTTGCTACCTTTTCGTAAAGAAATTTATGAAAGAAATAAAGTGGTCAGCCAACCTGACGTCAGGTTGGCTGACCACTTTCAAGTTCTCATAGTTTTAGCATTGTATTAACCGCGCTGTTAATGTAAATATTTACTACCTGATTGCTACCTTAACATATATATTTTCCACAACTCTAAGATGCTCCTATAAAAAGTTATGGAAGCTCCTATAAATGAACGTTAAATTTAGAAAGTGCCTGCGAAACCATTATTAGCAATATTATGAAAATAAGACTTGGCGTTATTAATTTATATGCAGGCGTTTTATTGTCTTTAATTAATAACTTTCCGTGTGTATGTACACGCACATGTAAAATATCTCCACCCTTCTTTCCACCTTCCACCTTATAAATGAAACTACATAGCAAAACATCACGCCTTGTTCCCCAAAGGGTTAGGCAGAGGTAGAGATAGTAGGTACACCTACTGAGGCTAAAATTTTTAGTCGCTCTTTGAGTCGCGTGTATTTGGAAGGCTGTCAAAAATAGAAAAAGAACAAGATATTCGAAATTATTTAATTACGTTAATTAATACATGATTCAAAATAAATATCAAAAATTACTTTCGATTTTAATTTTGATTCAAAAATTGCTGTCGGATTCTAATTATTACATTACTATAGGTAGTAAATAGTAGCAAATAGGTATTAAATAGTGCACATGGTCTCAAAGCCATATCTCGTTTGGTCCAGCCATCCTGACGCTGGCACGGAGCGCGGCCGGCGGATTTTGTATGAGACCCCTACAGCCTACGCAGCGTTGGCCCTAAACAACCCGAGACCCTGGAACAATGAATGAAGAACAAGAGTAGGTTTTTAGTTTGTAAAAGTCTGACAGTTCCTCTCACGAGCGCAAGATGTCATTGAAAGCTTCAGAAAGTGAAATTAAAAATAAAAGCGAAAATAGAAGTTATTGGTATGTCTCTATCCTACGGATAAAATATCCCGACTGATACGTAGGATAGAGATATAAGATCCTTGGCCGACTGTCTTTTAGAGCGGGTACGCATTGGGCCGATTGGGCGTTATGAAACGCGCGTTTTAAGAACCCCGAATTCATATGGAGTGTACACATGCAAGCGCGCGTCAATAGCGCGTTTATATTTATTTTGTTAGAACGCGCGTTGCTTGGGACCGGGAGTTACCTGCGCGCTTTGAAATACATGAGCGGCCAGTTTGTTTTTCATTACAACGCGCGCTTTTGTGTAGAGACGACGCACTTTTCGAAAATGGAGATCGAGCATTTTGATACTGATTTCTTTATAGAGTTAATCTAAAAGCGCGGTGTGTGTGTGTACGCGATCAACGCGCGCTCAATACAACGCCGAGCGCCCAGTATGTACTAGCTCTTACAATGTTTTTATTAGCTGGTAACTTTACTCATTACTGTCATTCTTGTAAATGTCAGTTGGTGGTTGTTGTTGTCATTTTTGTTTATGAAGAAAAAAGCAGATTTCGCGCCTAAGAAAATAGTTTGTATTTGCACTGTTACTGATTGTGATTACTCCAACGATCTTGGTGTAAATCAAAGAAGAAAGAAAAATAGTTTAAGATAGAATTGCGGAGATACGTTTAAACAATCGTTACTGTAATTTTTCGAAAATAACCTCTTGAGGACTTATGTTTACGAAACTATAATCAAGAACCGGAATCTTTGTAAGTTTTATTATATTATTAATTATTTTCTGCAAGCGGCTACTCCCGCGTTTACCTAAATTTACAAGAATTTTCAGAATCGTTTCAAAGTTTTTTTTATCCTCTAAATACACACCTACAAGCTTCCTACATAGGGGTAACTTCCCATGTACCTTGCTGGCATGTATTTTTTTCTTTTCGCCAGAAATGAAACCTAGGGACTGTACGAGAAATTAATGGTCAGTGGGTCGTCTTAGAGGCTATAAACGAAGTTTGAGACTGTTTAGTAAACTGCTAGTTTTTTTTTTATTATTATTTATTATAGCTAGCGTGTGCTGTCCCACTGCTGGGCAAAGGCCTCCCTCCATTCTTTCCAGTTATCTCGGTTACTCGCTTTATCGTTCCAATTCTCAAGGCAGGCATCTAGGTCATCCTGCCATCTCATGGTCTGCTGGGTTTTTTATATCATGTTATTTTTTATTTTGGATTTGGTAGGTAATTATGGTGTGTGCGCATTATATAGTATGAATTAAAACCGTGTATCTTTTAAAATTCCTTAAATAAAACGTAATAAAAACAGTAATTTTTTCACAGAATTAGTGATGAAAAACTGTGAGTGTGAAAATTTTTTATAACTGTATACCTAGTAACCAATACAGTCTATGTCATTAATGAAAACTTCAAAATATTATATCATACTCGTACATACATTAGCAATGCTATTATATGTACGAGTATGTTCATTCAATTATGTTAAGGACCTGGTTTTTTTCATATTGCTTTCTCGTTTTGTGCTACATGTAACCTAGGATTAAAGAAAAGTGAATCATCTGGTGAAAAGAAAAAGTAAATCATGCCAAAACATTGCATTGACTTTTATAAGTTGTTAAAAAATAATGGCTATCATAAGTAGATTTGTATTTGAAAAATGTTTTTTTTTACTCTATTACATATTGTTTTATTTATTTATTTTCATCTTTTTACATCTATCTTAACAGATTATTTTTTTTTTACCCAATGCGATTGTTTAATCCCCAATCCCCAATGCTGTTCTTTAATTGTGTCTATAATCACGGTACTTGAAAGGTTAATTTACCAAATAACAATCCAATTTGATTCATTATTATCTGGAATAATAATTGAAACAATAAATGTTTTAACCTTTCCACTACCGTAATTACAGACACAATTAAAAGATGTCGACTGGCCTGTCAGTCTAGTAGTTAGTGACCCTGACTGCTATGCGGGTGGTCAGAGTTCGTTTTATAAGTGCGTCTGTAGGCCCATGTGAAAGAAAAACCATTTTAATTGATAGATTGAAGAATTACTCTCTTAAGTTGTCATTAGCCATTGATATTATGTCAACACAATTTTCAATTTTTTTCCGTGGTAGGCGTTAAGCTCAGTAAATCAGTACTTTTTACTTGACATAGCGACTCGCTGGGCAACGACGCAGCGGACGAACTAGCTAGGAGAGGAGCTAGTACGGGGTTGCTTGGACCCGAACCCATTGCACCGGTCCCCTTTGGCACAAAATAAAAAGGTACAGAAGTCAATCTCATGTATGTACTTCACTTTTCATACCCACGCACGGCGGTCGCGCGCGCTAGGGATGTTAACTGGATTATGCACAACAAATTATCGTGGTAGTTGCAAAATTTCACAGACGCGCGTCTCAAACGTGACACCCTCGCGGTCGTAATGATCCTCGTTGAGCCCGGTTTTCGCGTCGGTGAACGGTGTCTATGTGTGCGTTGCTCGAGCGCGCTTTGTACGTAGATTGACATCTGTACCTATATAATTTGTGCCTTTGGTCAGCTGCGTGGTTGGCTATGCGAATACACACATATCCAAGTAGAACACTGGTGGTCCTCGACACCAGGATGCAGGGAAACGAAAGAAGTCATGCCACACCTTAACAAAGCCCTCACTAAAAAACTCATTCGACTAGACAGAGGCAGCCTGCGCCTGGTGGCGGGGACTAGCACTGGACACTGTACACTGAATAAGCATCTTTACACAATAGGCATCACGGACAGTCCCCTGTGCAGAGCGTGCTTGGGGGAGAAGGAGACAATTGCGCACGTGCTCCTGGACTGCACAGGTGTCACTGACACACGCACACCAATCCCTTATTGACGCCCTAAAAAATCTGAAAGGCCTAATCAGCTTTTGGAGAGAGGTGGTCTGGTTGGAATAAGCCCACCAAAGTTTACGGCTCACGCACAATGGTCTGCATAGTGCGGAAGGACTAAGTGCGGAAACCATACTCGAACATAATATCAGTACTTTTTCGCTGACCCGCCACTCAGTAATTTGGGAGCGTTTAAGTATAACGTAACGCAATTTTTGAAGATTTTTTAAACCCCTTCTCCCCCTTGTAACGCTCTGTACCCCCCTCTCTAAACGTTACGTAACACTCAAGTGACCATTTTTACCTAAACTTTTCTTTATTTTTTAGCTTTTCTTTAGCCGTTGTCGACGACCAGACTAATAAAATCGAGGAATTCCTAAATGAAAAGTACTACGTAAATGAAAAGGGTTGCCAAATTGGGCCTTTGGTTCCCTAATTTTTTATTAAAATAAAATGTTACGTAACGTATTGTAAGAACGACCCCCTCCCGCCCCTGTAACGCATGGTAACGTTTTACGAGACACCCCCTCCCCTCCAAACTGCGTTACGTAATACTTGAACGCCTCCTTTGACAAGTAGGTATTTTCACGTTAAGGTCACCAACCAGATTTAGAGGTGTGCGAAACAGAGTATAAAGGCTCGCTAATCTCCGTTGAAAAGAGGGGAACTGTGAAAAGGTAGGAACTGACTATACCCTATTCTCGTTAAGATGAGAGATTTAAAGAAACATTTTTTACAGTCTGTTCAACCGACTTTAACTTCTATTCCATAGGCATAATGGAAGGATGGCGCTAAAAGCAATAAAGTCGTTAAAACCCAACTATTTACAACGTAATAAAACTCAAAATTGGTTGAACTTACAGTAAAAAAGGTTTTCTTAAATGTCTAATGTTATTTGGAGTGAAGACTGGTGTTGTTTTTAATTATGAAGCAAATAACCAATAACTATGTAAAAAAATGGCCTTGCTGACGCACCTTCGCCCATGTCTAAATAGTTCACACTACGCCACTGGAAATGACCAAAAAAAGAGAACAAACCTTAGGGGATTCCTCCTTGACCAAATAAATCGATTTTAAAACATTTAGTAAATACATATGTACGTATTAATATCTTTATGTACGTAATAATATACATTTTCAAATAAAAACATTCATTATTATCTCGAACAAATTAGAAAAAAAAATCATTTCGTGAACGCATTCTAAGTAGCCTTTTATTTTAAGCAAATAACATCAAAAATATTCATAAAATAAATTAAACCGGTTCTATTACACTGGCTTTCTATTTTTATCTAATATACAGGGTGTCATTGACATGTTAACGCAAACGAATACCATAGATCCAGTACATGATTCTGGACACTCTAGTAGTGGAAATTTTCGTCGGTTTTTTTCAAATTTTTGAAAACAAATGTTTTGTTTTTTTTTTACCTGTATAAAATCGTTATTCTAACCAATCCCAATGATATATTTAGAAAAAAAAGAAAAAAAAAATTTACAAGAAAAAAAAAATCATCGAGGCAAATAAAGTCGTTATTCTAATCAAATCCGATGCCATTATTAATTTAGAATGTAATTCACTCATTTTTTTCGCAAAAAATGTTAAAATTACGTTTTTATACAGTTTAATTTAAAAAACCTAAAATATCATAAAAAAAAAATAAGAATAAACCGACAAAAAATTCCATCACTGGGGGGTCTAGAATCATGTACTGGATTTATGGTATTCGTTTGCGTTAACATGTCAATGACACCCTGTATAAAGTAACTAGCGACCCGCCCCAGCTTCGCACGGGTGCAATGTTGATATTAAATATATTACGCATGTATTATACATATACCTACTTAAACCTTCCTTTTGAATCATTCTTATTATTAAAAAAAAACCGCATCGAAATCCGTTGCATAGTTCTAAAAACCTAAGCATATATAGGGACAAACGGCGACTTAATTTTAAACTATTTAATTTAGGTGTCTTCAAGGCAAGAGTGAATAGGCTCTTAATAAACTAGTGCGCATCACCATCAACGATTGCATCACTGCTTACCATCAGGTGGAAACGCAGTCAAGCACTAGTTTACTGCAATAAAAATAAAAATCTATGTTATGATTATCGATACAAAAGAAAATTAAACCATATAATAAATAAATATGTCCGACAAAGTGTCATTTAAGTGAACGCTGTTTTGATAGCCCGAAAGAATCGTGTATGTTTATATTTATTTTATTGTGAGATCAAAACAAAGTGTCTGTCAGACGAATTTCTCTAAAGTAATATTGAATTTAAGTGGTAAGTATCTTTTGAAACATTATTCAAATAACGTATATAAACCAGGAATTCGTTTATCAATTTGGCTTATTGAAAAAATACGTTTTATAGTGTCAATTACAAATGTAAACCTTATGTTTTGTTCATGAGTCAATCGGAGCATTACGTCAAACATGGCTGCCGTATAAAAGTGCGCGATTGTTTGAAAGAGTCAATTCGGCAACGGTAATTTTAGTGTTCCCGGAACTGACGGAGCGTTCTCTAAATGATGATGACGTTCCCGAAATTACTATTTATTTGCTAGTGATTTTTTTTTTGCTAAATATTATGAAACCGAGCCAGTGATTTGAGAGCAGTGGTGGCCGAGTGGTAACGGCCCTGACTTACGTCACAGATTACTAAATAGTTAGTACGTCTTACGTGTCGTAGGTCGCGGGTTCAAAAACCCAGCCAGGCGCATTACTTTGTGTAATTTATTTCATCACCACTGCTCTCAAAACGGTGAAGGAAAACATCGTGAGGAAACCGGCATGTCCTAGAACCAAAAATTCGAAGACATGTGACATCCACCAATCCCGCGTGGTGGATTATAGCCCATTCCCCTCTCTTAGAGAGGAGGCCTGTGTCCCAGCAGTGGGGACATTAAAAAGGCTGATGATGATGATGAAACCGACGAGTTTTTGTATGAACGCGCTAATGTCAGGGACTTAAGGTTCAAATTGAAAACAATATTTTAGTGTTGCATATTCTTTTTATCTAGGAAGGTTATACATACTTCTGCCGCGGCTTCGCCCGCGTTTAAGTAGGTTTTTCCTTACTATTTTTGGATTTTGGAGTACATATTTTTTGTAATAAAATTTACATTTACTCTCCTGTCAATCTAGTAGTTAGTGATCCTGACTGCTATGTCAGAGGTCGTGGGTTCGAATCCCACCCAGGACAAATGTTTTTGTGATGAGCAAGATAATTGGTTCTATTTCTGGGTGTAATTTATCTATAAGTAATATGTGTGTATATATAACACAAGCTCTGCTTACCTTGAGACTAGACGGCGTCGTGTGATGGTTGTCGAATATAATATTACATTTTATATTTATGAAAGATTTATGTAAAATAAGTCAACTTAAAAAAAAGTTTACATGTCAGTCAGCAAGTTTTTCCTTTTATAAATTTTATCTTACTAATATTATAAATGCGAAAGTTACGAAGTTTGGACGTTTGTTACTCAATCACGCCAAAACGGCTGGACGGATCTGGATGAAATTTGGCACAGGCATAGGATACACTCCGGAATAGGACATAGGCTACTTTTTATCCCGAAAACCCCAACCCCAACCCCAATACCACGCGGGCGATGCCGCGGGCAAAAGCTAGTATGTAGATATAATATCTGGATCAGTAACCGATGAAAGAAAAACGAAAGATGCGGGGGAAACCGCGGGTGACAGCTAGTTTTGTTGTATTAGGAGTTTATTAATTTAGTATGTTATGTTGTAATTAAAAAATGATATATTTTTAGCAACATGGAACCCCAAGAACCCAAAAAAAAGCGAAAACGTACAAAAAAGAAACTCGAAAAAAATAGTATAGCTTACTTACGCGAACGCGAGAAAGCTAATGCTAGAAAAAAGAGATTTTTAGACAAAATGACAGACGAAGAGAAAGAATTGAAAAGGGCTAAAGATAGAGCTTACCATCAGAGGAAGAAAGCAGATAAGAATAGAAAGATTGCTGTGAAGAGTGAGGAGGAGAAGATACGACAGAGGGAATTGTGGAACAGAGCAGCGAAGAAATACAGACAGAAAAATAAAACAGCATCTATTTTAGGGAATAAAATTCCTCCGCCAGTCGACGTGAAAGTACCTGCCACGTCTTCAATATTGAGTATGAGAATGCCCAAGGAAGAAGCTGAAACATCTTCAATATCACAACAGGATGAAACACTGGCTGTTATTAAACCGAAAGATGAAGTTGTAGAGGAAAAACTAAGTGTAGAAGTAAAAAGAGAGGTGATGGATCAGGTACTTATCAAAAGTCTTGTTTCTGGGGCCCCAAGGGTTGATGCGAAAGCGGAACACCGGGGCCCTGGAACTAAGGCAAGAAGGAACGGTGGGTCGTTTAGTCAGTAGAAGTTTGACACTGTCTCCCGCTCTGACCAAGGGCGGGATTCGTCATCCCACCATAAAAAAAACTCTTGTGGCGGCGTATCTAGCGATAAGACCGCCTTTGTACCCATTCATATAAGTTTCTGTGAAATTGTCACTTTTTTGGTGTACAATAAAGTACTGTTCTATTCTATCTCCACAGATAAGGGTTTAGTCTGCTCCCCCTTGTACGCCTATTATGCATACGTTTTTACAACTTGCTGACCTTGAGAAATTCTTAATTGTAGTTTTTTAGCCGTAAATTTTCGTTTTTATATTTTATTTTATCCTAGAAAAATTCAGTAAGGGTGTTTTTTTTACTTTTTTTTATTTGTTTATTTAAAAAGTCTATGTCCCCGATCGCTCGAGGGGTGTGTGAATAGTCAACAATATTTTTAGATGTTCGGAACAGTCTGTCATTGATTTCATAATTGTTGATTTTGACAAGTTTGGTGCTACTAATATTATGGTTGCCGGTTTTCTCACGATGTTTTGCTTCACCGTTTTGAGAGCAGTGGTAATTAAATAAACTACACAAAGTAATGCGCCTGGCTGGGTTTGAACCTGCGATTTACCCAGCCTATCCTTAGTTCGGTCTTCGTCATAATTGTCATATTTTAAGTTCTCTTAATTATACTTATTTGATACGTATCATATTATTTATTAGTTTAGCTTATATACGTATTTTATTAGTATAAGTAATTCATTTTAACGAAATTACATTCTATTATAGACCATTGCAGATAGTTTTTGAAAGGGAACAAAAACTATTTTGTTCCCTTTCAAAAGCTAAAAAAAGACACTGTTTCTCCTTTTCATCCTACTGTTTCATTCTACTTAGTAGTAGGATGAAACGCATCGCAAAAGGAGAATATTACAAAAAATTAAGGAAATATAAATTACGGTCGATCTGAGGTCGGGAAGTGGGTGGGTGTGCGGTTTTAGACTTTTATTTTTTGTTAAACACTTTTCCATAGAACCAGTGTCTTTTTTAACCCAAAGGTTGACTGGTAGAGAAGGCCTTGTTGCATTAAGTCCGCCTATGTACCACTACTGTACATGAAGTTTAAATAAATAAAATTATGAAAATTGTGTTGACATATCCATACTAATATTATAAATGCGAAAGTAATTCTGTCTGTCTGTTACGCTTTCCCGCTTAAACCTCTCAAACGATTTTGATGAAATTTGGCACAGACAATCTTTAGACCCTGAGAAAGGACATAGGCTACCTTTTATTGCGAAAGGACGCAGACGAAGTCGTGGGTATTAGCTAGTATTATACATATCTGCGACGATATAAAGCTGGGTACAGAATGTTGTAACGCGTAACATGAAAGGCGCATTGGGAGAGAGGGGACAACTGAGCTTGTACCTACTCATGATCATTTCAGCCGAAAGACGTCCACTGTTGGACATAGGCCTCCCCAAGTGTCGCCACAATGTACCGTCATGTTCGTCTCGCATCCATCGGATTCACCCAACCCTTACCAGGTCATCCGGTATCACATACATAGTTGAAATATATATAGGTTTAACAAATTCTAATTGTTGATTTTTATACTTAAAGTTTTATTTTGGGTATAAAAGTGACGATAATTGTCTTAAAAAAGTTCAGAATGTTTTCAAATATTTTTCGTACAAGGAAATTCTGTGATAATTTTCCTTTTGTTGAGTTTTGCTTACTAAGCATCTCATATTATATTTTAATACTAGCTTTTGTCAGCGGCTTCGCCCGCGTACATAAAATATAGCTTATGTCACTCAGGAGTAAAGCAGCTTTCTATTGTTGCTAAAATTTTTCCAATCGACCAGTAGTTCCAGATATTACCCCCTACAAACAAAAAAACAAACTTTACCTCTTTATTATATTAGTGTAGATAGATTGGTATGCCAGATAATGGCAAAATGTGTCATTGCGCTAATAACATATATATGTTACCATCTCCTGTACCACATTTTATACAAATAAATGCTTTGACTTTGAAATGCTCTGGCCGCGCGTGTATCATGCTCGGTCTCGCGCGCAAGGCGTCCGCAATATAAGAATTCTGTTACATTGCATGATACATTGTTGCGGCAACGTGGACGGGAAATACTTTGTTTTATTTTTATTGTTTTAGAAGAAAGTTAAGGTTTTTGTAGGGGTAAAAATTTGAAAAATCCGTTCTTACCAGATGCCTACGTTATACAAAGAGCATACACTCCAAGTTTCAAGTATTTACGATCAGCGATTTAGGCTGTGCGTTTATTCGTCAGTCATTAACATCACAATAAATCTTTTTTAGATATATCTTTTTCTTCCTACCAATATACCATATTATTTGAGGTCGGCGCAACACGTTTTTTTCTTCCACTCTGTCACTTTTTATTCTTTTATATCACTCCTTACATAATCCATCCATCTCTTCTTCGGCCTCCCTCTTCCTCTCCATCCATTTTTAGATTTATATGGCCGCTAATTTCGCATTCTAATTTTGTCAATCCACAGGATCAAACAAAAATAATCGTCGCTAAAGTATATCATTACTTCGAGCAAGAGTATGAGGAGTTGAAGAAGACGCTTGAGGGTATAGACCAGACCCCTCTGTCGAAGATCCGGCAACGGACTGCGCTGGCCACGGGAGTGAGCGAGACGATGGTAGAGGAGATCCTGCAGGAGGAAGAGAGACGGAATGAGGAGAAGAGGCAGCAAACGCTGAAGGAACAAAGCCGGGCTCTGAAGAGACTGAGGCAGACGGACAGGTATGTAACAATGTGATGTAATACTACTCTGTCAAGAAAGTGCCGGAAACATTTTTACTATCCCGGCGTACGGCAAGTATCTACCCTCACGTTGCTGAGACACCTGCGGCCCGGACTAAGCGTTTTTCCTCGTCGTTTATACCGCCGTACATCGAGGGACTGGAACAGTTTGCCGGCTGCAGTCTTTCCGTCCGATTATAATTTAGGAGTCTTCAAGGCTACAGTGAATAGGCTTTTAATAAACTAGTGCGCCTTAGCATCAACAATTGCATCACTGCTTACCATCAGGTGGGATCGCAGTCAAGCACTAGTTTATAGCAATTAAAAAAAAAATGGGTCGGAATTGACTCGTTCTACCATGTCCACAGCGACTCTCATGCGATTGAGTTTTTGGAAAAAATTCAAGTCTTTTGGGACTAGCCGAGCGGCAACATGTTTCATATTTTTGACTCGTCGGAGGTCGTGGGTTCGATTCCCACCCAGGACAAATGTTTCGTGTGTGAGCTTAAACATTTGTTCTGTGTCTGGGTGTAATTTATCTATAATATGTATGTATTTAGAAATATATAAGTATGTTTATCATTTATCATGTTATAGATAAATTACACTTGGACACAATAAATGATCATGCTCATCACACAAACATTTGTCACCCAGGACAAATGTTTGTGTGATGATGGGTTAGTTATTCAGTCACTTTTATTTCAAATATTCCCTATACATAGGGCTCTGTCCAAATGTGGACATCTTTCAGCTGAAATGATGATGATGATGATTTACTCTTAAACTGTTTCAGTGCAAGTGAAGATGGGGACAGTGATGACAACGATGTCGGTGATGATGGACAACCTTGTGATGATGAGGAGTAAGTTCCTCTGTTTTTAATTTTAGTTTTCTATTATTTTTTGTTTTGTTGTAAGTTAGATAGGTATATATTAAGTAGTTATTTTTTATTTTGTATTTGTCCTGTGCGAGTCTAAATAAATGTTTTTCTTTCTTTCTTCTTTCTTTACAAGCTTTTATTTAGTTTTATCTGTACCGGTGATTTTTTTTTGTGGTGGGAAAAATCATTTAAGGACGAGTCCCTTGGACGCAGCGGGAAACAGTGTCAGACTCTTACTGACTTAACACCCGTTATTTGCTAGTAGGCTTCGACTCTTTTGCAGAGTCCCTACCTACGACCAGCTTTATAGTTTACTAGCGACCCGCCCCAGCTTCGCACGGGGACTGATATTGAATATATTATGCATGTATTATACACATAAACCTTCCTCTTAAATCACTCTATCTATTAAAAAAAACTGCATCAAAATCCGTTGCGTAGTTTTAAAGATCTAAGCATACATAGGGACTTAGCAACTTTAGTTTTATACTATGTAATGGTATTGTACTGATAGTATATTTATTTTCAGGACAGAGACTTTGGTCATAAAGGAGGAGCCTGATGAACCGGACAAGTAAGTAGTTATGATGATCGTCATCTATATCTATATATATATAAAAGAAAGTCGTGTTAGATACTCGACCACTTATATCTCAAAAACGGCTGAACCGATTTAGCTGAACATTGGCAGGGAGTTTAGAGCCAGGAGAAGGACATAGGATACATTTTTTTTACTTTTTTTAATGTAGTAAATATTTGCTAATTCTGAACTCTACTTTCCCACCGAGTAGGGTAGAGTAGAGTAGAATAATCTGTTGCCGGGAGCCAAGCCGCGGGCAAAAGCTAGTATGTATATAAAAGGAAAAACTCACTGACTGACTGACATATCAACGCACAGCCAAAACTACTGGGATTAGGGGAGTGAAATTTTGCACAAGGCTTCCTTTTATGACGTAGGCGAACACTAAGAAAGGGTTTTCCGAAATTCACCTCCTAAAGGGATGAAACGCGTGTCCAAAGTTTGACGGCTCGGTTGGCGCAGCGGTTGTGCGATTGACTGCTGCGGTGAGGGTCGCGGGTTCGATTCCCGCACGCACGGAACAAATATTTGTATCAGGGGCGTAGCTACCGCCGTATCTGCCGTATCAATTATACTGGGCCCCTGCGGTACAGGGGCCCCGACCTTGGCAAAAATTCGCAACTTGTTATTCACAACCGTCTCATAGGGCAGCTAAGCATCTGTAGTAAAAATACGTTTTTTTTTATACGGGGCCCCCGAAGGACTTTTGATACGGGGCCCCTGTGGGACTAGCTACGCCACTGATTTGTATGGCCCATAGATAGGTGTTCCGGGTCTGGGTATCTTGTGTATGTGACTTTACATGTTTGTGAACGCACCCACGACACAGGAGTAATTCCTAGTGTGGGGTACCTTTTTTTTAAGAAAAAAAAAAGTTGGGCAAAAACCTATTTTCAGGTCAAAATATGTTCATTAATAAGCTTCAAAAGTTTTAATTTCAATGTTAAGACAAATTCGTTATAGATTCTACTTCACCTTTTAAAAAGTATTCATACTATACTCATCATCATGCTACCCTTATCCCATATTACTTGGGGTCGGCGCAACATGTTTTTTCTTCCACTCTGTCCAGTCACCCGTCACACTATCACTAACTCCCTTTTCTTTCATATCACTCCTCACACAATCCATCCATCTCTTCTTCGGCCTCCCTCTTCCTCTCCATCCATCTACGTGTAAACTCAGAACTCTTTTTGTGACATGCGTTTCATCTCTCCTCTTTACATGGCCACACCAAGACAAACGATTTCCTTTCAACTTTTCAGTCACTGGCGCCACTTTCAGACTTCCTCTAATATACTCATTTCTTACTTTATCCATTCGCGTCACACCACACATCCATCTGAACATTCTCATCTCCGCTACATGCAGTCTTTTTTCATCCATCTTCTTAACAGCCTAACATTCTGATCCATACAGTATGATAGGTCTTATACCGGACTTAAAAATTTTACCCTTCAACTTGAGGGGCATCCGTGGGTCGCAAGTTACTATATTTACGTTATTGGTATTCATACTATATAATATTATAAATGCGAAAGTAACTCTGTCCGTCTGTCTGTTACGCTTTCCTGCTTCTCAAACGATTTTGATGATATTTGGCACAGACAATCTTTAGACCCTGAGAAAGAACATAGGCGAAAAAAAGACGTAGACGAAGTCGCGGGTACCAGCTAGCTCTTATATATTTTTGTATTGATTTCAGTGATGAGCCTGAAGTTTACGTCGAACTGCCAAACGCGAAGCCTAGCGAGTCTGGAGACCACCAGTAAGTTATAACCAGCGCAATACACACTGAGCCCGCCGGGCCGCCGACATATGTCGGCAACTTTTTGTCGGCGGTCTAGTTGGCGGCTTCACTTAATACAAGTCGGAAAATGTGGTCGGCGGCTTGAGATGAGATATTTATTTGGCAGTTAGAGATTGCCGCGTGTCGATAAATGTTGTGTGAGATATTTTTCCCACTCCATGACGTAAATAAAGCACGTCACTACAGGTCGAGCGTCGCTGGGCAACTGAGCGCAGGCGTACCCAAGCGCGGGCGCATGTTGCCGACACGATTCTTTTCGTACAGGCCCGGCGGGCTCAGTGTGTATTGCGCTTACTTATATTATACTAGTGACCCGCCCCAGCTTCGCACGGGTACTGATATTGAATATATTATGTATGTATTATACACATAAACCTTCCTCTTGAATCTATCTATTAAGAAAAATCCGCATCAAAATCCGTGGCGTACTTTTAAAGATCTAAGCATACATAGGGAAAGCAAACCTTGTTTTATACTATGTAATGATTTTAATCGTTTTAATCACTTGGAGGGGCACGGAACACTATCGATTTGTTAATAAGTTAAAAAAAAAAGGTAAAGTATACCAAAACGAGATTTAGAAAAAAATACCTTCTTTTCTTTATTTTGCCCAAACAAATCGATATGACAAATCGTGTTTTATGTTGTTTTTTAAATTACTTAATGGTTTTTATTTGTATGTGAATATAAGTAGCATTATAGGTAAATAATAATTATAATAATTTAAAAGGTATATACAAACTATGTGTTTGCCAAATCAAGCTAAAAATACATTAATATTTACAAATCGTAAAAAAAGAAAAAACTTATTGGGCACCAAAAAATTCATCCACCTCGATATCAATGGGAAAAGTGTTCAGCACCCTGGCAGCATTGCCACGCTGGATGGCAATACTGATTCACTGACAGAAATAAAACCCAGGCCTCTGGTCTAAAATCATTGGATGATTTTCTACCTAAAAAAGTCCACGTGGTTTTTTTTTAAGTATGAATTTTTTGGACAATATATTTTTAAGTATGAAGTTCCTAACAAAGATATGTTTGTTTCTAGGATGCCAGCTGATCCGATTGCAATAGAGTTGAAGACGGAACCACAGAGCGAGGAAGCGACTACGTAAGTGACTGCACTAACATTTATTATAAAACTAGCGACTCGCCCCAGATTCGCACGGGTACTGATATTGAATATATTATGCATGTATTATGCACATAAACCTTCCTCTTGAATCACTCTATTTATTAAAAAAAACCGCATCGAAATCCGATGCTTAGTTTTAAAGATCTAAGCATACATAGGGACAGACAACTTTGTTTTATACTATGTAATGATAATACTCTCACTGTACATTTTCTTGTATTTTATCACTGTTCACTTTTGAGTATTCCACCACTGTACATTTTCTTGTATTTTATCTCTGTATTTTTTGTTTATTCCACCACTGTACATTTTCTTGTATTCTATCACTGTACATTTTTGAGTATGCCACCACTGTACGCTTTCTTGTATTCTATCACTGTACATTTTCTTGTATTTTATCTCTGTATTTTTTGTTTATTCCACCACTGTACATTTTCTTGTATTCTATCACTGTACATTTTTGAGTATGCCACCACTGTACGCTTTCTTGTATTCTATCACTGTACATTTTTGAGTATTTTATCAAATGTGAACACCGCGATTCAGCGGACGGCTAAAATATGTAATCTATCGAGTTCATGTGAACTAAAAATGCACAAAACCAAAATAATGTCAGTTCGATTTTTGAATCTTAACAGCTGGTTTTTTTTTAATTCCAGGTCCTACGAGACACAAGCAACACAAGTGCAACGTGCCTCTAAAAGCAGTAAAGTAAGGAAAATACAACGGGAAACGGACACCTCACCTGCTACCAATGTCCCACCTGCCGGGTCAGCCTCACCTGGGACATCTACCGCACCTGGTACATCAGCCCCACCTAGAAGACAGTAAGTATACGCAGTCTTTTAATATTCACTAGCGACCCGCCCCAGCTTCGCACGGGTGCAATGCTGATATTAAATATATTATGCATGTATTATACACATAAACCTTCCTCTTGAATCACTCTGTCTATTAAAAAAAAACCGCATCGAAATCCGTTGCTTAGTTTTAAAGATCTAAGCGTAGATAAGGACAGCGGGAAGCGACTTTGTTTTATATTGTAAGACGATTATTATTTTATTTTTTCTAAACACAAACAAAAAAATACATAAAAAAAAAATTGTAGTCCGCCGGTGTCGGGAACAGAGTCCAAGCTACCGGTGGTGAGAGCTCCAGAGACAGGAACCTCCAATGCGAGCCGTATCAAGGAGTACTGCCTTCTGTATCAAGATCCTTGATCCAACCGCGCAACGACAGCTTCGACAGATGGTCGTCGAAGCTTTTGGCTATAAGGCCACAACAATCGGCACAATGACAGCCGAGTCCACATTATTTATTTATTACTGCTTTTTTTTTAGGTAGGTAAAAATCATCCAATGACGAATCCCACCCTTGGGCGGAGCGGGAAACAAGTGTCAGACTCTTACTGACTAAACAACCTACCCCATTCCAACGTTGCCATATACACCAGGGCCAGAGCCTTCCTTTCAGACGCGAACCCATGGCCCCAGTTGGCTTCGACCCTTTTGCAGGGTCCCTACGGTTTGCTGACAACTCCTTGAGGCGCGCGGGAACAGTGCGCGCCGTCGACGACTGGGCTTGGTCCGGACGGTTACCAGACGATTGGACGGCGAGCTACCCATTGCTCGCCATCCACAAGCCCGCGCCTACGGTGGCCGGAAATCGGGATCGGAATCTCGGCGGCGTCTCGGGCGTGAGCGCCGTTGCCTTAAGCGGTCGGCTTCCTCCTTTGCTAGCATTACTGCTTCGCAAAAGGAGGCGACCGCCTGCCACTCCTCTTCGCTCCGGACCATGGCCTCGACCAAGGCCCGGCGCGAGAGATCGCCGCCGCCGATCGCCCCCACGAGGACACGGCGATGCTCTGCCCAAGCGGGGCAAACCTCGACCGTGTGCTCTACCGTATCCTCCGGGCGGTCCACACAGTGCCGACACCCGGGCGTCTCTTCCGCACGAATTCGATGCAGGTACCTCCCAAACTTACCATGTCCGGTGAGGACCTGCGTCATGCGGAAAGTAAGAACGCCGTGAGTTCTTTCCAACCACGCCTCAAGGAGGGGCATTACCACCATAATTATGGCGTGCCCAGCACTGGGTTGCGATAGCCGCTGACGCCATTTCACCATCACGAGATCCCGCCGGAGCTCTTTCCGCCACGCCTTGACATGTTCAGGCAGCGGAGTTTCGCCCCGGCGTTGCACTTCCATGCGCAGATCGTGCATGCGTGCAAGGACTGTTGCCTCCAGATCCCATGGTGGCAGGCCAGCAAGAAGGCTCGCCGCTTCACGGGAAATCGTTCGGTACCCTCGGATCACGCGTATTGCCATGACCCTCTGGCATGCGTTCAGCTGGGCCCTCGGTTGCTGCTGCAACGACGGCGCCCACACTGGCGCCCCGTAAAGGGCCATGGACCGAACGATTCCTGCGTAGAGCTTCCGGCAGGGGGCGTCTGGACCCCCAAGGTTCGGCAGGAGCCGCTTGAGGGCAGCCCCAGTACGATTCAGCTTGGGAGCCAGACGACGGAAATGTTCCTTGAAATTCCACCGGCTGTCGAGGACGAGTCCTAGGTACTTCATCGTCGACCCGACGCCGATGTGAACCCCCCTACCGTTAGCTGGGAATTCGGTGGTGGCGTGCTCCGAGGGCCATGAAAACACATGGCCTCAGATTTGTGCAGCGCCACCTCGAGTCCCAACTGCTGGATCCTTTCAACTGCTATCGCAACCCCGCGTGTCGCTAGTTCGACCGCCGCCTGGTACGACTCTCCCTGCGCTAGGACCAGCGTGTCGTCTGCGTAGCAGACCACGCTGACCCCGTCAGGGAAGTCGCCGCGCAGCACGTAGTCGTACCCGATGTTCCACAAGGGTGGTCCTAGTACCGATCCCTGCGGAACACCGCACGACATCTCTCGCCGACTCCACTCTCCTTGGTGACCGGGGTAGATAATGTACCTGTCTGATAGGTAGGCCTCGATCACGCGACAGAGGTAGTCGGGCACCCGGTGATACCGGAGTGCCAATAGTCCACCATCGGTGCCCTCGCCGGCAGCGTTAGTATCTACTACTACGACTCTTATTTATCTCTAAATAATTGGATAGGTCGCTACAAAACTATATTATTTTTATAGGTATGTGGACTATCAGGAGCCGAGCACCTCCCATCAGCGTCCTCGTCCACCTCGCCAGAATCTGCGTGACTGTGACGTGTGGGCAGCGCTCTTACGTTACGGTAAGTAGCTGCTGAATTCAGCCAGGGATGGGTCTGAGGGCAAATTTCGTCCACCAGATATGTAACCTACTTATTATTTCACAGGAAGCGAATCCGATTCTGGCGAGAGTGATCATGAGGAGGGAGCCAGACCATCAAATCCCTCCTACATGAGGGCTGGCCTCAATGCTTTGCTGTGCCCCGAGGACGCTGATGATGTCGACTTTGCAACTGACGCCGCCTTCGTCAGCAGCAGCGAAGATCCTGATCCTTCTCCTAGTGCGACGGACCAGCCTAGGAGTCTTTATGATTTCGACTGGAGATCGTTTCCGACAGCTTCGATTACACCTGAGTCGAGGCGGGAATCCTTTTCCGACATTAATGTAGGTCCGACAATTCCAAATGTCGACCCATATGAAATTTTTATTAACATATGGGATCGGCAATTTATGGAATACATTGCCTCGGAGACAAACAGATACGCTCAACAGATGGTAACCGGTATGCTCGATGACCACCACAATCTCTATCCCAATAGCCGCATCAGCCGTTGGAAGGACACAACGGCTGATGAGCTTTACGTGTATTTTGCACTGGTTATTGGGATGGGGATTGTGGTGAAATCGCAGATCGAGGAGTACTGGTCTGTTGAGAAGGATCTGTTTTACACACCCGGCTTTGGTCGATACATGTCGTGTTCGCGATTTGCACTCCTGCGAAGGTGTTTGCACTTCGCGAATAGTGAAGACATGTATGGACTAGAGCTGAGTGACTCCGAGGCAAAACTATTCAAGATACAGCCAGTGTTGTCTCATCTGAACGACAGGTTTCAAAGCTTGTATCGTCTAGGGCAAAATATTGCCTTAGACGAAAGTCTTCTGATGTGGAAAGGTCGGTTGGATATCAGCCAATTAATTCCCAACAAGGTTGCTACGATTGGGATTAAGACATACGAGATCTGTGAATCTCAAACCGGATATTTGTGGCGGTTTGAGGTTCACGCTCAAAGTAAGAGTCGAAAATCCCGACCGCAGCAGTCTGAAGACCCATTGAAAGCATCCACGCCGGCAATTGTCCTTAGGCTCATTCAAGGCCTGGAGGGCAAGGGTCACACTCTGTGGATGGATAATTTTTATAATTCACCGTGTCTCGCCCGGCATCTGAAATCTGTGGGTTTAGACTGTGTAGGAACCCTGCGGACCAATCGTAAGTTTGTTCCGCAGGCCCTGCACAGTCTTACCGCCGCCAGCATGGCCAAGGGCGAGATGGCTGGTCTTACTTCGGGTGACGTCGATATCACGGTATGGAAAGATGTCAACAGGGTTGCCATGATCTCGACATACCATGGTAACGGCGTCACCCGTGTCCACGGTACCACCAAACCCATCACGGTTCATGATTACAATATCATGATGGGTGGGGTGGACAAGAAAGACCAGTTGCTCTCTATGTTCCCCATAGAGAGGAAGCGAACAAAAATATGGTATAAAAAACTATTTCGGAGACTTTTAAATGTCTCCGTACTTAATTCCTTCATCATACACCGACAGACATCATCATCTTCTTCTACACTTAGTCATCGTCAGTTCCGTAAAACCTTAGTAAAATCTCTTCTTTCCAAACATCATTCCCGCTCTTCTCAGCAGCCAACCGCAGTAAGTGCGCCCCGGCTTACAAACGCTGACGCTTACCACCGTATAGCTGAATACCCGTTCGCGGGTAAACAGCGCATACGGCGGTTCTGCGTCCAGTGTCGTAAGCTGGTGCGAACTTACTGCGAAGGTTGTAATAAAACTGTATGTATTACCCCCTGTTTCCTTACCCTTCATACATAATTTTATTTTAGTACAGTTTATTTATTTATATATATTTCTTTGTATTATCTATATATTTTTATATATTTTTATACCACATCTTTGTTCGCTTCATCGGTGAATTGTAAAAATGTTCATCCATCAGCGTGAGCGTTGAACATTTTTTCATTTTTGAAGTTTTTTATTTATTAAATTAAGGTGTGCAATAAAGTATATAATAGTAACATATAAAAAAACAGTGAGATTTCACATATTGACTTATAGTTGAAAGTCGAATCATTTTTTTTTTTATTTCTCTGTTGTTCAGATTTGACCCACTGGCTGCTATCTGTACTGTGACCAACCTTTTTTTACCTAAATTGTACGATTTTGGTGATCTTCATTTGTTTATTTGGCTATGTTTTTGTAAGGCAACATGCCTTTGTATTGTGTTTTACTATTAGTAAATATCATAGTATTGTAAGATGCAAAGTTAGATTTCAAATAAATGCAAAAATATTTTCTCTGTGATGTAAAGAACGAGTGGGCCTTTTTTTAGCCCGTTTTTAAGTGCTTGCATTGTTGCTCAGATATCGTAAACTAAACATTTCTAAGAGCTGATCCTTTGTTGATATTATGCCCGTGTACCATACTACGTAATAAGATGCTAGCGTAAGCCACTTGACGCACAGAGTTCTCGGTATCGATGTGTAAACAAACCTATTTTTTTGGTCGGCGTTCGGGTCGGCTACTTGACACCTGTTTTTGTTTCGCTTATCACTTGAAAAAAATGTAGGGAAAGGTCTGTTTTTTTTATTTATTATTGTAAAATGATGTGTCCTAAAATAAATAAAACAGTTATTTTTGGAAAATATGGTTTTATTTTATAAATATGACGACTTTTGTACACAAAACTGGGAAATAGTCCATCACACTACTTTCAAGTTCAAATTGGTAATACATCACAAGATTAATCTACACAAAACCACACATAATCAGATAGGTTATTTCATAACAATTTCAAGAATGTTAAGTTCATGGAGTTACGATACGTAGTTTTTGAGATATCATCGTTTTAGTGAAAGCAGAGAAATTAGGTCTAGACTTTAGGATGTCGCGTGACGGGATGGCGGGTCACGCGACGTCGGTGGTTGACGGTTGACCGGATAGGGAAAGCAAACTTTGTTTTATACTATGTAATGAAGACTAGTCTTCTGCCAGTGGCTTCGCTCGCGTAAAAGTAGCGTTCTCCATACAAATTTTAGACCCCCATTACATCCCTTTAGAAGCTAAATTTTGAAAAACCCTTTCTTAGTGTTCGCCAACGTCATAAAAGAAAGCCTTATGCAAAATTTCACTCTCCTAGTCCCAGTAGTTTCGGCTGTACGTTGATATGTCAGTCAGTCAGTTTTTCCTTTTATATTTAACTAGCAACCCGCCCCAGCTTCGCACGGGTAATGATATTGAACATATTACGAATGTATTATGCACATAAACCTTCCTCTTGAATCACTATATCTATTAAGAAAACTGCATCAAAATCCGTTGCGTATTTTTAAAGATCTAAGCATACATAGGGAAAGCAAACTTTGTTTTATACTATGTAATGAAGATGATTTTCTTTTCTTTGTTACAGATTGCTTCTGCTAGATGATGGTGAAGTCAAAATGAAACAAATAGAAACCGGTGAAGATGGCTTCAGTTAATATTAAGATTCTTGTATAGGTATCTAGATATTTGTGATCTAATTTACAATTATTCTTCTCCTAATATTGACTATTTACGCAAAATACGCGCTTTAGTCGTGGAGTTGCGGACATCAGCCCGATATACCATACCATACCATATTGACTATTTTTCAGTTTAAATAATTTTTATTAGGAACGTGTTACTTGGCGATATGGGGTTTTATAGACCCGTCGGATACTCATTGTGAGTGCGGTGCCCTCGTTCAAAACATGAGCCACTTGCTGGAGTGCCCTAAGTGCCCATACACCTGCACTATGGAGGATTTATTGAGTGCCACCGATGCTGCAGTTAACGTAGCCACCTACTGGGTCCCAACAGTTTAAAGAGTTTATCATCGATTCGAAAAGAGAGAGAGATTACGTCTTAAATTGTTCTCATTTGTATTACTATTAATTTTGTCACTTTAGTTCATTAAGTCCCAGTAGGACACCGGTGTCCGCACACCTCATCATCATCAGCCTTTTAATGTTCCCACTGCAGGGACAAAGGCCTCCTCTCTCTAGGAGAGGGAATGGGCCATAATCCACCACGCGGACCCAGTGCGGATTGGTGGATTTCACATGTCTTCGAATTTTTGGTTCTAGGACATGCCGGTTTCCTCACGATGTTTTCCTTCACCGTTTTGAGAGCAGTGGTGATGACATAAATTACACAAAGTAATGCGCCTGGCTGGGTTTGAACCCGCGACCTACGAATCGTAAGTCGGGGCCGTTACCACTCGGTCACCACTGCTCTCGCCCACCTATTTTCTTTTAATTGTGTCTGTAATTACAATGCGTTCCTAATGAGAATAGGATCGATTGCCATGTTGTGACGTCACGTATTACTGTCAAATCGACGTACAGTAAAAAAGGTTTTTTTTAATTTCTAATGTTATTGTGAACGGCGTATAATTTGACCATTTTTTTTTTAAATTTAATTTTAAGTATTTCATGTTCTTAGAGTGCCGCTTGGCTGAAAGGTGCTGATAAACTTGAGAATTCACTTGTAATGTAACATTCTGTTCATTCTGTCATTGACTGACCTGTTGGTCTAGTAGTTAGTGGCCCTGACTGCTACGCCGGAGGTCGTGGGTTCGATTCCCACCCAGGACAAACGTTTGTGTGATGAGCATGATCATTTGTTCTGTGTCTGGGTGTAATTTATCTATAATATGTATGTATTTAGAAATGTATAAGTATGTTTATCAGTTGTCTAGTACACATAACACAAGCTTTGCTTAGCTTGGGATTTGATGGCGGTGTGTGACAGTTGTGGAATATATTATATTATTCTTACGAATGTTACATTACAGAAAAATAACGAGAGCGTTTTAGCGAGCATTCTATCAAGTATTCTAGCGAGCATTCAGGCGAGCATTCTAGAGAAGGACAGTTCGTTCGCTAGTGCTCATGATAATGTTCGTAGCAATGTTTGGCTCTATAGTTCGTTTTTTTAATTCTAGACTACGATTTGACAACTCAGAATGTATCACTCTAGAAATATGTTCCCAATTTTCTGGAGTTTGACATTTTAAGTTGTCAAATCGAACTAAAAAAAATCGAAGTATATGTTGGGGTCGGCTCGTTGTTCAATTCGACAAATTTAGAAACGGCGAATGCTTAGTGTTCTGTTACAAGTAATTGCTCAAGTCTATCACTGCCCTACTAAGCGCAAAAGCGGTATCTCAAAAAAATCTTATATATTGTTTTTGTGCCATCAAAACTGAGACAGGGAAAAGTTTCTTAATGATATTTTTTTATGTGTCGAACAAATTTGCACTAAAAGGCTTAATTACTAAAAATATAAGCTATCTAATGTGATAGCTATAAAAATTAATTATTTATGATTTAATTAATTAATTTAACAAAATAGTAAAGTTGATTTTTATACCATTGCACAAAAATCAACTTTACTGTTTTTGTGAGATACCGCTTTTTGGCTTAGAAGGGCAGATCAGCACGTTACCATGACGGCTGCCAAGCCTAAAGTGAATTTCATTCCTATGGAAATGATGTTTTGCTCTCGTTTATAAAATAAGTTTAGTTTTAATTCTTCTATGTTTAAGTTCCTGAGGACAGTCAATTTTGATTTATTTAATAGTTTACAAGCTAAGGTTAATTTCTTATGTTAAATGTGAAACATTTTTTGACTCGCCTTTATACAAAGTTGATACGACAGATGGGCTTTCCTTAAAAAGGATCATTGTACACATCAATATGAACAACTTTTACTGTGAGACCAACACAAAAATCATGAAAAGAAACCCGCTGCTCCATAGATTTATATTCACATAACTCGACAAAATGTACGGAGCAGCGAGTTCTTTTTTCCATCCCATGCCCATCTGTCGTATCAACTTTGTATAATTATATTACTAGCGACCCGCCCCAGCTTCGCACGGGTACTGATATTGAATATATAATGCATGTATTATACACATAAACCTTCCTCTTGAATTACTCTATCTATCAAAAACCGTTGCGTACTTTTAAAGATCTAAGCATACATAGGGATAAACAACTTTGTTTTAAACTATGTAATGATGATACAATCATGCCGTGATGCCCCAGGGTTACTGAAAGGAAGGTCCGACTCCGATATTAAGACTAAGATGGAACGGGGTTGGGTGTTTAGTCAGTAATGATGATATCAGACGTTTCACTTTTCTTTCATTTTTGTCTTTCATTCGGCATCTTTCATTCGAAATGATTCGTCTGAAATCCAAATGAAACAAAAGTGCCGAATACAATGAAGCATTCATTCGAGTGAACGTTCACTCTAGTGAAGCGTCTGATATCACCTTAAACCAGGCCGCACACCAGGCCGCACACCAGGCATACAATTGTTTCTCCACAATTGTAGCGCCACATTTGAAATGCGACACAAAAAACGAACCGGTTCGATCTTGAATTATTGTAGCGCGGATGACGTCTCGCCACAAAGTGCGCCCGCTACAAATGTTTCCTCGGTGTGCGGGCTCACGTAGGAATATATGGGGGCGATAAATGTGTCGCATTTCTAATGTGGCGCTACAATTGTGGAGAAACAATTGTATGCCTGGTGTGCGGCCGGCTTAAGAGTCTGACACAAGAGTGGCATTCGTCATTGGATGATTTTTGCCCACCATAAAAAAGCATAGGTACATGTCATTGCTCAAGTTATCTTGACGTATTTTTCAATGAAAAACTTCTTTAATGTTTTACTGACTTTTCAAGAAAATAAATGTTTCGATGATTTTTCTGGTTTTATTTTACATTTTGTTTCATTGAAACCCATTCGCGGCCGCCTGCGGTTGTCGTGGACAATACCAGCGACAAGATATTCACGGAATACTGGTCCTTTAAGTCTAGAGAAAAAAAAAAATAAAGTTAATATTATTATTTCAAGAGTGAATAGGTTACTTCTAGGTAAGCGCGCTCCATCGTCGACCGCATCGTCGCTTTCCATCAGGTGAGATAGCGGTCAAGCGCGAATCTATAATCAATAAAAAAAAAACGCTGAAAATGCTCGCCACGCGTATAAGGTAAAAAAGGACAACTAGTAGGCCCGTTTATTGAATCGACTAGTCTGCGTATGGCACCGCATGGGCGTATGTCGCACGGAGGCGAGCCGTCAGCGTCAGGATGGCTGGACCAAACGAGATATGGCTTTGAGACCATGTGCACTATTTAATACCTATTTGCTACTATTTACTACCTATAGTTAAATATTTGCTACCTTTTCGTAAAGAAATTTATGAAAGAAATAAAGTGGTCAGCCAACCTGACGTCAGGTTGGCTGACCACTTTCAAGTTCTCATAGTTTTAGCATTGTATTAACCGCGCTGTTAATGTAAATATTTACTACCTGATTGCTACCTTAACATATATATTTTCCACAACTCTAAGATGCTCCTATAAAAAGTTATGGAAGCTCCTATAAATGAACGTTAAATTTAGAAAGTGCCTGCGAAACCATTATTAGCAATATTATGAAAATAAGACTTGGCGTTATTAATTTATATGCAGGCGTTTTATTGTCTTTAATTAATAACTTTCCGTGTGTATGTACACGCACATGTAAAATATCTCCACCCCTCTTTCCACCTTCCACCTTATAAATGAAACTACATAGCAAAACATCATGCCTTGTTCCCCAAAGGGTTAGGCAGAGGTAGAGATAGTAGGTACACCTACTGAGGCTAAAATTTTTAGTCGCTCTTTGAGTCGCGTGTATTTGGAAGGCTGTCAAAAATAGAAAAAGAACAAGATATTCGAAATTATTTAATTACGTTAATTAATACATGATTCAAAATAAATATCAAAAATTACTTTCGATTTTAATTTTGATTCAAAAATTGCTGTCGGATTCTAATTATTACATTACTATAGGTAGTAAATAGTAGCAAATAGGTATTAAATAGTGCACATGGTCTCAAAGCCATATCTCGTTTGGTCCAGCCATCCTGACGCTGACACGGAGCGCGGCCGGCGGATTTTGTATGAGACCCCTACAGCCTACGCAGCGTTGGCCCTAAACAACCCGAGACCCTGGAACAATGAATGAAGAACAAGAGTAGGTTTTTAGTTTGTAAAAGTCTGACAGTTCCTCTCACGAGCGCAAGATGTCATTGAAAGCTTCAGAAAGTGAAATTAAAAATAAAAGCGAAAATAGAAGTTATTGGTATGTCTCTATCCTACGGATAAAATATCCCGACTGATACGTAGGATAGAGATATAAGATCCTTGGCCGACTGTCTTTTAGAGCGGGTACGCATTGGGCCGATTGGGCGTTATGAAACGCGCGTTTTAAGAACCCCGAATTCATATGGAGTGTACACATGCAAGCGCGCGTCAATAGCGCGTTTATATTTATTTTGTTAGAACGCGCGTTGCTTGGGACCGGGAGTTACCTGCGCGCTTTGAAATACATGAGCGGCCAGTTTGTTTTTCATTACAACGCGCGCTTTTGTGTAGAGACGACGCACTTTTCGAAAATGGAGATCGAGCATTTTGATACTGATTTCTTTATAGAGTTAATCTAAAAGCGCGGTGTGTGTGTGTACGCGATCAACGCGCGCTCAATACAACGCCGAGCGCCCAGTATGTACTAGCTCTTACAATGTTTTTATTAGCTGGTAACTTTACTCATTACTGTCATTCTTGTAAATGTCAGTTGGTGGTTGTTGTTGTCATTTTTGTTTATGAAGAAAAAAGCAGATTTCGCGCCTAAGAAAATAGTTTGTATTTGCACTGTTACTGATTGTGATTACTCCAACGATCTTGGTGTAAATCAAAGAAGAAAGAAAAATAGTTTAAGATAGAATTGCGGAGATACGTTTAAACAATCGTTACTGTAATTTTTCGAAAATAACCTCTTGAGGACTTATGTTTACGAAACTATAATCAAGAACCGGAATCTTTGTAAGTATTATTATATTATTTTCTGCAAGCGGCTACTCCCGCGTTTACCTAAATTTACAAGAATTTTCAGAATCGTTTCAAAGTTTTTTTTTATCCTCTAAATACACACCTACAAGCTTCCTACATAGGGGTAACTTCCCATGTACCTTGCTGGCATGTATTTTTTTCTTTTCGCCAGAAATGAAACCTAGGGACTGTACGAGAAATTAATGGTCAGTGGGTCGTCTTAGAGGCTATAAACGAAGTTTGAGACTGTTTAGTAAACTGCTAGTTTTTTTTTAATTATTATTTATTATAGCTAGCGTGTGCTGTCCCACTGCTGGGCAAAGGCCTCCCTCCATTCTTTCCAGTTATCTCGGTTACTCGCTTTATCGTTCCAATTCTCAAGGCAGGCATCTAGGTCATCCCGCCATCTCATGGTCTGCTGGGTTTTTTATATCATGTTATTTTTTATTTTGGATTTGGTAGGTAATTATGGTGTGTGCGTATTATATAGTATGAATTAAAACCGTGTATCTTTTAAAATTCCTTAAATAAAACGTAATAAAAACAGTAATTTTTTCACAGAATTAGTGATGAAAAACTGTGAGTGTGAAAATTTTTTATAACTGTATACCTAGTAACCAATACAATCTATGTCATTAATGAAAACTTCAAAATATTATATCATACTCGTACATACATTAGCAATGCTATTATATGTACGAGTATGTTCATTCAATTATGTTAAGGACCTGGTTTTTTTCATATTGCTTTCTCGTTTTGTGCTACATGTAACCTAGGATTAAAGAAAAGTGAATCATCTGGTGAAAAGAAAAAGTAAATCATGCCAAAACATTGCATTGACTTTTATAAGTTGTTAAAAAATAATGGCTATCATAAGTAGATTTGTATTTGAAAAATGTTTTTTTTTTACTCTATTACATATTGTTTTATTTATTTATTTTCATCTTTTTACATCTATCTTAACAGATTATTTTTTTTTTTACCCAATGCGATTGTTTAATCCCCAATCCCCAATGCTGTTCTTTAATTGTGTCTATAATCACGGTACTTGAAAGGTTAATTTACCAAATAACAATCCAATTTGATTCATTATTATCTGGAATAATAATTGAAACAATAAATGTTTTAACCTTTCCACTACCGTAATTACAGACACAATTAAAAGATGTCGACTGGCCTGTCAGTCTAGTAGTTAGTGACCCTGACTGCTATGCGGGTGGTCAGAGTTCGTTTTATAAGTGCGTCTGTAGGCCCATGTGAAAGAAAAACCATTTTAATTGATAGATTGAAGAATTACTCTCTTAAGTTGTCATTAGCCATTGATATTATGTCAACACAATTTTCATTTTTTTTCCGTGGTAGGCGTTAAGCTCAGTAAATCAGTACTTTTTACTTGACATAGCGACTCGCTGGGCAACGACGCAGCGGACGAACTAGCTAGGAGAGGAGCTAGTACGGGGTTGCTTGGACCCGAACCCATTGCACCGGTCCCCTTTGGCACAAAATAAAAAGGTACAGAAGTCAATCTCATGTATGTACTTCACTTTTCATACCCACGCACGGCGGTCGCGCGCGCTAGGGATGTTAACTGGATTATGCACAACAAATTATCGTGGTAGTTGCAAAATTTCACAGACGCGCGTCTCAAACGTGACACCCTCGCGGTCGTAATGATCCTCGTTGAGCCCGGTTTTCGCGTCGGTGAACGGTGTCTATGTGTGCGTTGCTCGAGCGCGCTTTGTACGTAGATTGACATCTGTACCTATATAATTTGTGCCTTTGGTCAGCTGCGTGGTTGGCTATGCGAATACACACATATCCAAGTAGAACACTGGTGGTCCTCGACACCAGGATGCAGGGAAACGAAAGAAGTCATGCCACACCTTAACAAAGCCCTCACTAAAAAACTCATTCGACTAGACAGAGGCAGCCTGCGCCTGGTGGCGGGGACTAGCACTGGACACTGTACACTGAATAAGCATCTTTACACAATAGGCATCACGGACAGTCCCCTGTGCAGAGCGTGCTTGGGGGAGAAGGAGACAATTGCGCACGTGCTCCTGGACTGCACAGGTGTCACTGACACACGCACACCAATCCCTTATTGACGCCCTAAAAAATCTGAAAGGCCTAATCAGCTTTTGGAGAGAGGTGGTCTGGTTGGAATAAGCCCACCAAAGTTTACGGCTCACGCACAATGGTCTGCATAGTGCGGAAGGACTAAGTGCGGAAACCATACTCGAACATAATATCAGTACTTTTTCGCTGACCCGCCACTCAGTAATTTAGGAGCGTTTAAGTATAACGTAACGCAATTTTTGAAGATTTTTTAAACCCCTTCTCCCCCTTGTAACGCTCTGTACCCCCCTCTCTAAACGTTACGTAACACTCAAGTGACCATTTTTACCTAAACTTTTCTTTATTTTTTAGCTTTTCTTTAGCCGTTGTCGACGACCAGACTAATAAAATCGAGGAATTCCTAAATGAAAAGTACTACGTAAATGAAAAGGGTTGCCAAATTGGGCCTTTGGTTCCCTAATTTTTTATTAAAATAAAATGTTACGTAACGTATTGTAAGAACGACCCCCTCCCGCCCCTGTAACGCATGGTAACGTTTTACGAGACACCCCCTCCCCTCCAAACTGCGTTACGTAATACTTGAACGCCTCCTTTGACAAGTAGGTATTTTCACGTTAAGGTCACCAACCAGATTTAGAGGTGTGCGAAACAGAGTATAAGGGCTCGCTAATCTCCGTTGAAAAGAGGGGAACTGTGAAAAGGTAGAAACTGACTATACCCTATTCTCGTTAAGATGAGAGATTTAAAGAAACATTTTTTACAGTCTGTTCAACCGACTTTAACTTCTATTCCATAGGCATAAGGATGGCGCTAAAAGCAATAAAGTCGTTAAAACCCAACTATTTACAACGTAATAAAACTCAAAATTGGTTGAACTTACAGTAAAAAAGGTTTTCTTAAATGTCTAATGTTATTTGGAGTGAAGACTGGTGTTGTTTTTAATTATGAAGCAAATAACCAATAACTATGTAAAAAAATGGCCTTGCTGACGCACCTTCGCCCATGTCTAAATAGTTCACACTACGCCACTGGAAATGACCAAAAAAAGAGAACAAACCTTAGGGGATTCCTCCTTGACCAAATAAATCGATTTTAAAACATTTAGTAAATACATTTATGTACGTATTAATATCTTTATGTACGTAATAATATATTATGAACATACAATTTTCAAATAAAAACATTCATTATTATCTCGAACAAATTAGAAAAAAAAATTATTTCGTGAACGCATTCTAAGTAGCCTTTTATTTTAAGCAAATAACATCAAAAATATTCATAAAATAAATTAAACCGGTTCTATTACACTGGCTTTCTATTTTTATCTAATATACAGGGTGTCATTGACATGTTAACGCAAACGAATACCATAGATCCAGTACATGATTCTGGACACTCTAGTAGTGGAAATTTTCGTCGGTTTTTTTCAAATTTTTGAAAACAAATGTTTTGTTTTTTTTTTTACCTGTATAAAATCGTTATTCTAACCAATCCCAATGATATATTTAGAAAAAAAAGAAAAAAAAATTTACAAGAAAAAAAAATCATCGAGGCAAATAAAGTCGTTATTCTAATCAAATCCGATGCCATTATTAATTTAGAATGTAATTCACTCATTTTTTTCGCAAAAAATGTTAAAATTACGTTTTTATACAGTTTAATTTAAAAAACCTAAAAAATTCATAAAAAAAAAATAAGAATAAACCGACAAAAAATTCCATCACTGGGGGGTCTAGAATCATGTACTGGATTTATGGTATTCGTTTGCGTTAACATGTCAATGACACCCTGTATAAAGTAACTAGCGACCCGCCCCAGCTTCGCACGGGTGCAATGTTGATATTAAATATATTACGCATGTATTATACATATACCTACTTAAACCTTCCTTTTGAATCATTCTTATTATTAAAAAAAAACCGCATCGAAATCCGTTGCATAGTTCTAAAAATCTAAGCATATATAGGGACAAACGGCGACTTAATTTTAAACTATTTAATTTAGGTGTCTTCAAGGCAAGAGTGAATAGGCTCTTAATAAACTAGTGCGCATCACCATCAACGATTGCATCACTGCTTACCATCAGGTGGAAACGCAGTCAAGCACTAGTTTACTGCAATAAAAATAAAAATCTATGTTATGATTATCGATACAAAAGAAAATTAAACCATATAATAAATAAATATGTCCGACAAAGTGTCATTTAAGTGAACGCTGTTTTGATAGCCCGAAAGAATCGTGTATGTTTATATTTATTTTATTGTGAGATCAAAACAAAGTGTCTGTCAGACGAATTTCTCTAAAGTAATATTGAATTTAAGTGGTAAGTATCTTTTGAAACATTATTCAAAAAACGTATATAAACCAGGAATTCGTTTATCAATTTGGCTTATTGAAAAAATACGTTTTATAGTGTCAATTACAAATGTAAACCTTATGTTTTGTTCATGAGTCAATCGGAGCATTACGTCAAACATGGCTGCCGTATAAAAGTGCGCGATTGTTTGAAAGAGTCAATTCGGCAACGGTAATTTTAGTGTTCCCGGAACTGACGGAGCGTTCTCTAAATGATGATGACGTTCCCGAAATTACTATTTATTTGCTAGTGATTTTTTTTTGCTAAATATTATGAAACCGAGCCAGTGATTTGAGAGCAGTGGTGGCCGAGTGGTAACGGCCCTGACTTACGTCACAGATTACTAAATAGTTACTACGTCTTACGTGTCGTAGGTCGCGGGTTCAAAAACCCAGCCAGGCGCATTACTTTGTGTAATTTATTTCATCACCACTGCTCTCAAAACGGTGAAGGAAAACATCGTGAGGAAACCGGCATGTTCTAGAACCAAAAATTCGAAGACATGTGACATCCACCAATCCCGCGTGGTGGATTATAGCCCATTCCCCTCTCTTAGAGAGGAGGCCTGTGTCCCAGCAGTGGGGACATTAAAAAGGCTGATGATGATGATGAAACCGAGGAGTTTTTGTATGAACGCGCTAATGTCAGGGACTTAAGGTTCAAATTGAAAACAATATTTTAGTGTTGCATATTCTTTTTATCTAGGAAGGTTATACATACTTCTGCCGCGGCTTCGCCCGCGTTCAAGTAGGTTTTTCCTTACTATTTTTGGACTTTGGAATACATATTTTTTGTAATAAAATTTACATTTACTCTCCTGTCAATCTAGTAGTTAGTGATCCTGACTGCTATGTCAGAGGTCGTGGGTTCGAATCCCACCCAGGACAAATGTTTTTGTGATGAGCAAGATAATTGGTTCTATTTCTGGGTGTAATTTATCTATAAGTAATATGTGTGTATTTAGAAATATATAAGTATGTTTATCAGTTGTCTAGTACTCATAACACAAGCTCTGCTTAGCTTGAGACTAGACGGCGTCGTGTGATGGTTGTCGAATATAATATTACATTTTATATTTATGAAAGATTTATGTAAAATAAGTCAACTTAAAAAAAAGTTTACATGTCAGTCAGCAAGTTTTTCCTTTTATAAATTTTATCTTACTAATATTATAAATGCGAAAGTTACGAAGTTTGGACGTTTGTTACTCAATCACGCCAAAACGGCTGGACGGATCTGGATGAAATTTGGCACAGGCATAGGATACACTCCGGAATAGGATATAGGCTACTTTTTATCCCGAAAACCCCAACCCCAACCCCAATACCACGCGGGCGATGCCGCGGGCAAAAGCTAGTATGTAGATATAACATCTGGATCAGTAACCGATGAAAGAAAAACGAAAGATGCGGGGGAAACCGCGGGTGACAGCTAGTTTTGTTGTATTAGGAGTTTATTAATTTAGTATGTTATGTTTTAATTAAA
This sequence comes from Mythimna loreyi, assembly GCA_029852875.1. NCBI lineage: Eukaryota > Metazoa > Arthropoda > Insecta > Lepidoptera > Noctuidae > Mythimna > Mythimna loreyi. The sequence goes on along the minus strand of CM056807.1, from coordinate 7,063,033 downwards.
AAATGATATATTTTTAGCAACATGGAACCCCAAGAACCCAAAAAAAAGCGAAAACGTACAAAAAAGAAACTCGAAAAAAATAGTATAGCTTACTTACGCGAACGCGAGAAAGCTAATGCTAGAAAAAAGAGATTTTTAGACAAAATGACAGACGAAGAGAAAGAATTGAAAAGGGCTAAAGATAGAGCTTACCATCAGAGGAAGAAAGCAGATAAGAATAGAAAGATTGCTGTGAAGAGTGAGGAGGAGAAGATACGACAGAGGGAATTGTGGAACAGAGCAGCGAAGAAATACAGACAGAAAAATAAAACAGCATCTATTTTAGGGAATAAAATTCCTCCGCCAGTCGACGTGAAAGTACCTGCCACGTCTTCAATATTGAGTATGAGAATGCCCAAGGAAGAAGCTGAAACATCTTCAATATCACAACAGGATGAAACACTGGCTGTTATTAAACCGAAAGATGAAGTTGTAGAGGAAAAACTAAGTGTAGAAGTAAAAAGAGAGGTGATAGATCAGGTACTTATCAAAAGTCTTGTTTCTGGGGCCAAGGGTTGATGCGAAAGCGGAACACCGGGGCCCTGGAACTAAGGCAAGAAGTAACGGTGGGTCGTTTAGTCAGTAGAAGTTTGACACTGTCTCCCGCTCTGACCAAGGGCGGGATTCGTCATCCCACCATAAAAAAAACTCTTGTGGCGGCGTATCTAGCGATAAGACCGCCTTTGTACCCATTCATATAAGTTTCTGTGAAATTGTCACTTTTTTGGTGTACAATAAAGTACTGTTCTATTCTATCTCCACAGATAAGGGTTTAGTCGGCTACCCCCTGTACGCCTATTATGCATACGTTTTTACAACTTGCTGACCTTGAGAAATTCTTAATTGTAGTTTTTTAGCCGTAAATTTTCGTTTTTATATTTTATTTTATCCTAGAAAAATTCAGTAAGGGTGTTTTTTTTACTTTTTTTTATTTGTTTATTTAAAAAGTCTATGTCCCCGATCGCTCGAGGGATGTGTGAATAGTCAACAATATTTTGAGATGTTCGGAACAGTCTGTCATTGATTTCATAATTGTTGATTTTGACAAGTTTGGTGCTACTAATATTATGGTTGCCGGTTTTCTCACGATGTTTTGCTTCACCGTTTTGAGAGCAGTGGTAATTAAATAAACTACACAAAGTAATGCGCCTGGCTGGGTTTGAACCTGCGATTTACCCAACCTATCCTTAGTTCGGTCTTCGTCATGATTGTCATATTTTAAGTTCTCTTAATTATACTGATTTGATACGTATCATATTATTTATTAGTTTAGCTTATATACGTATTTTATTAGTATAAGTAATTCATTTTAACGAAATTACATTCTATTATAGACCATTGCAGATAGTTTTTGAAAGGGAACAAAAACAATTTTGTTCCCTTTCAAAAGCTAAAAAAAGACACTGTTTCTCCTTTTCATCCTACTGTTTCATTCTACTTAGTAGTAGGATGAAACGCATCGCAAAAGGAGAATATTACAAAAAATTAAGGAAATATAAATTACGGTCGATGTGAGGTCGGGAAGTGGGTGGGTGTGCGGTTTTAGACTTTTATTTTTTGTTAAACACTTTTCCATAGAACCAGTGTCTTTTTTAACCCAAAGGTTGACTGGTAGAGAAGGCCTTGTTGCATTAAGTCCGCCTATGTACCACTACTGTACATGAAGTTTAAATAAATAAAATTATGAAAATTGTGTTGACATATCCATACTAATATTATAAATGCGAAAGTAATTCTGTCTGTCTGTTACGCTTTCCCGCTTAAACCTCTCAAACGATTTTGATGAAATTTGGCACAGACAATCTTTAGACCCTGAGAAAGGACATAGGCTACCTTTTATTGCGAAAGGACGCAGACGAAGTCGTGGGTATTAGCTAGTATTATACATATCTGCGACGATATAAAGCTGGGTACAGAATGTTGTAACGCGTAACATGAAAGGCGCATTGGGAGAGAGGGGAGCACTGAGCTTGTACCTACTCATGATCATTTCAGCCGAAAGACGTCCACTGTTGGACATAGGCCTCCCCAAGTGTCGCCACAATGTACCGTCATGTTCGTCTCGCATCCATCGGATTCACCCAACCTTTACCAGGTCATCCGGTATCACATACATAGTTGAAATATATATAGGTTTAACAAATTCTAATTGTTGATTTTTATACTTAAAGTTTTATTTTGGGTATAAAAGTGACGATAATTGTCTTAAAAAAGTTCAGAATGTTTTCAAATATTTTTCGTACAAGGAAATTCTGTGATAATTTTCCTTTTGTTGAGTTTTGCTTACTAAGCATCTCATATTATATTTTAATACTAGCTTTTGTCAGGGGCTTCGCCCGCGTACATAAAATATAGCTTATGTCACTCAGGAGTAAAGCAGCTTTCTATTGTTGCTAAAATTTTTCCAATCGACCAGTAATTCCAGATATTACCCCCTACAAACAAAAAAACAAACTTTACCTCTTTATTATATTAGTGTAGATAGATTGGTATGCCAGATAATGGCAAAATGTGTCATTGCGCTAATAACATATATATGTTACCATCTCCTGTACCACATTTTATACAAATAAATGCTTTGACTTTGAAATGCTCTGGCCGCGCGTGTATCATGCTCGGTCTCGCGCGCAAGGCGTCCGCAATATAAGAATTCTGTTACATTGCATGATACATTGTTGCGGCAACGTGGACGGGAAATACTTTGTTTTATTTTTATTGTTTTAGAAGAAAGTTAAGGTTTTTGTAGGGGTAAAAATTTGAAAAATCCGTTCTTACCAGATGCCTACGTTATACAAAGAGCATACACTCCAAGTTTCAAGTATTTACGATCAGCGATTTAGGCTGTGCGTTTATTCGTCAGTCATTAACATCACAATAAATCTTTTTTAGATATATCTTTTTCTTCCTACCAATATACCATATTATTTGAGGTCGGCGCAACACGTTTTTTTCTTCCACTCTGTCACTTTTTATTCTTTTATATCACTCCTTACATAATCCATCCATCTCTTCTTCGGCCTCCCTCTTCCTCTCCATCCATTTTTAGATTTATATGGCCGCTAATTTCGCATTCTAATTTTGTCAATCCACAGGATCAAACAAAAATAATCGTCGCTAAAGTATATCATTACTTCGAGCAAGAGTATGAGGAGTTGAAGAAGACGCTTGAGGGTATAGACCAGACCCCTCTGTCGAAGATCCGGCAACGGACTGCGCTGGCCACGGGAGTGAGCGAGACGATGGTAGAGGAGATCCTGCAGGAGGAAGAGAGACGGAATGAGGAGAAGAGGCAGCAAACGCTGAAGGAACAAAGCCGGGCTCTGAAGAGACTGAGGCAGACGGACAGGTATGTAACAATGTGATGTAATACTACTCTGTCAAGAAAGTGCCGGAAACATTTTTACTATCGGACATCCCGGCGTACGGCAAGTATCTACCCTCACGTTGCTGAGACACCTGCGGCCCGGACTAAGCGTTTTTCCTCGTCGTTTATACCGCCGTACATCGAGGGACTGGAACAGTTTGCCGGCTGCAGTCTTTCCGTCCGATTATAATTTAGGAGTCTTCAAGGCTACAGTGAATAGGCTTTTAATAAACTAGTGCGCCTTAGCATCAACAATTGCATCACTGCTTACCATCAGGTGGGATCGCAGTCAAGCACTAGTTTATAGCAATTAAAAAAAAAATGGGTCGGAATTGACTCGTTCTACCATGTCCACAGCGACTCTCATGCGATTGAGTTTTTGGAAAAAATTCAAGTCTTTTGGGACTAGCCGAGCGGCAACATGTTTCATATTTTTGACTCGTCGGAGGTCGCGGGTTCGATTCCCACCCAGGACAAATGTTTCGTGTGTGAGCTTAAACATTTGTTCTGTGTCTGGGTGTAATTTATCTATAATATGTATGTATTTAGAAATATATAAGTATGTTTATCATTTATCATGTTATAGATAAATTACACTTAGACACAATAAATGATCATGCTCATCACACAAACATTTGTCACCCAGGACAAATGTTTGTGTGATGATGGGTTAGTTATTCAGTCAGTTTTATTTCAAATATTCCCTATACATAGGGCTCTGTCCAAATGTCGACATCTTTCAGCTGAAATGATGATGATGATGATTTACTCTTAAACTGTTTCAGTGCAAGTGAAGATGGGGACAGTGATGACAACGATGTCGGTGATGATGGACAACCTTGTGATGATGAGGAGTAAGTTCCTCTGTTTTTAATTTTAGTTTTCTATTATTTTTTGTTTTGTTGTAAGTTAGATAGGTATATATTAAGTAGTTATTTTTTATTTTGTATTTGTCCTGTGCGAGTTTAAATAAATGTTTTTCTTTCTTTCTTCTTTCTTTACAAGCTTTTATTTAGTTTTATCTGTACCGGTGATTTTTTTTGTGGTGGGAAAAATCATTTAAGGACGAGTCCCTTGGACGCAGCGGGAAACAGTGTCAGACTCTTACTGACTTAACACCCGTTATTTGCTAGTAGGCTTCGACTCTTTTGCAGAGTCCCTACCTACGACCAGCTTTATAGTTTACTAGCGACCCGCCCCAGCTTCGCACGGGGACTGATATTGAATATATTATGCATGTATTATACACATAAACCTTCCTCTTAAATCACTCTATCTATTAAAAAAAACTGCATCAAAATCCGTTGCGTAGTTTTAAAGATCTAAGCATACATAGGGACTTAGCAACTTTAGTTTTATACTATGTAATGGTATTGTACTGATAGTATATTTATTTTCAGGACAGAGACTTTGGTCATAAAGGAGGAGCCTGATGAACCGGACAAGTAAGTAGTTATGATGATCGTCATCTATATCTATATATATATAAAAGAAAGTCGTGTTAGATACTCGACCACTTATATCTCAAAAACGGCTGAACCGATTTAGCTGAACATTGGCAGGGAGTTTAGAGCCAGGAGAAGGACATAGGATACATTTTTTTTACTTTTTTTAATGTAGTAAATATTTGCTAATTCTGAACTCTACTTTCCCACCGAGTAGGGTAGAGTAGAGTAGAATAATCTGTTGCCGGGAGCCAAGCCGCGGGCAAAAGCTAGTATGTATATAAAAGGAAAAACTCACTGAGTGACTGACATATCAACGCACAGCCAAAACTACTGGGATTAGGGGAGTGAAATTTTGCACAGGGCTTCCTTTTATGACGTAGGCGAACACTAAGAAAGGGTTTTCCGAAATTCAACTCCTAAAGGGATGAAACGCGTGTCCAAAGTTTGACGGCTCGGTTGGCGCAGCGGTTGTGCGATTGACTGCTGCGGTGAGGGTCGCGGGTTCGATTCCCGCACGCACGGAACAAACATTTGAAATATACCGCCGTATCTGCCGTATCAATTATACTGGGCCCCTGCGGTACAGGGGCCCCGACCTTGGCAAAAATTCGCAACTTGTTATTCACAACCGTCTCATAGGGCAGCTAAGCATCTGTAGTAAAAATACGTTTTTTTTTATACGGGGCCCCCGAAGGACTTTTGATACGGGGCCCCTGTGGGACTAGCTACGCCACTGATTTGTATGGCCCATAGATAGGTGTTCCGGGTCTGGGTATCTTGTGTATGTGACTTTACATGTTTGTGAACGCACCCACGACACAGGAGTAATTCCTAGTGTGGGGTACCTTATTTTTAAGAAAAAAAAAAGTTGGGCAAAAACCTATTTTCAAGCGGGCAAAGCCGCTGGCAGAAAGCTAGTTAATTATAAAGGTCAAAATATGTTCATTAATAAGCTTCAAAAGTTTTAATTTCAATGTTAAGACAAATTCGTTATAGATTCTACTTCACCTTTTAAAAAGTATTCATACTATACTCATCATCATGCTACCCTTATCCCATATTACTTGGGGTCGGTGCAACATGTTTTTTCTTCCACTCTGTCCAGTCACCCGTCACACTATCACTAACTCCCTTTTCTTTCATATCACTCCTCACACAATCCATCCATCTCTTCTTCGGCCTCCCTCTTCCTCTCCATCCATCTACGTGTAAACTCAGAACTCTTTTTGTGACATGCGTTTCATCTCTCCTCTTTACATGGCCACACCAAGACAAACGATTTCCTTTCAACTTTTCAGTCACTGGCGCCACTTTCAGACTTCCTCTAATATACTCATTTCTTACTTTATCCATTCGCGTCACACCACACATCCATCTGAACATTCTCATCTCCGCTACATGCAGTCTTTTTTCATCCATCTTCTTAACAGCCTAACATTCTGATCCATACAGTATGATAGGTCTTATACCGGACTTAAAAATTTTACCCTTCAACTTGAGGGGCATCCGTGGGTCGCAAGTTACTATATTTACGTTATTGGTATTCATACTATATAATATTATAAATGCGAAAGTAACTCTGTCCGTCTGTCTGTTACGCTTTCCTGCTTCTCAAACGATTTTGATGATATTTGGCACAGACAATCTTTAGACCCTGAGAAAGAACATAGGCGAAAAAAAGACGTAGACGAAGTCGCGGGTACCAGCTAGTTCTTATATATTTTTGTATTGATTTCAGTGATGAGCCTGAAGTTTACGTCGAACTGCCAAACGCGAAGCCTAGCGAGTCTGGAGACCACCAGTAAGTTATAACCAGCGCAATACACACTGAGCCCGCCGGGCCGCCGACATATGTCGGCAACTTTTTGTCGGCGGTCTAGTTGGCGGCTTCACTTAATACAAGTCGGAAAATGTGGTCGGCGGCATGTCGGCGGCTTGAGATGAGATATTTATTTGGCAGTTAGAGATTGCCGCGTGTCGATAAATGTTGTGTGAGATATTTTTCCCACTCCATGACGTAAATAAAGCACGTCACTACAGGTCGAGCGTCGCTGGGCAACTGAGCGCAGGCGTACTGCCGCGTGTCGATAAATGTTGTGTGAGATATTTTTCCCACTCCATGACGTAAATAAAGCACGTCACTACAGGTCGAGCGTCGCTGGGCAACTGAGCGCAGGCGTACTGCCGCGTGTCGATAAATGTTGTGTGAGATATTTTTCCCACTCCATGACGTAAATAAAGCACGTCACTACAGGTCGAGCGTCGCTGGGCAACTGAGCGCAGGCGTACTGCCGCGTGTCGATAAATGTTGTGTGAGATATTTTTCCCACTCCATGACGTAAATAAAGCACGTCACTACAGGTCGAGCGTCGCTGGGCAACTGAGCGCAGGCGTACTGCCGCGTGTCGATAAATGTTGTGTGAGATATTTTTCCCACTCCATGACGTAAATAAAGCACGTCACTACAGGTCGAGCGTCGCTGGGCAACTGAGCGCAGGCGTACTGCCGCGTGTCGATAAATGTTGTGTGAGATATTTTTCCCACTCCATGACGTAAATAAAGCACGTCACTACAGGTCGAGCGTCGCTGGGCAACTGAGCGCAGGCGTACTGCCGCGTGTCGATAAATGTTGTGTGAGATATTTTTCCCACTCCATGACGTAAATAAAGCACGTCACTACAGGTCGAGCGTCGCTGGGCAACTGAGCGCAGGCGTACTGCCGCGTGTCGATAAATGTTGTGTGAGATATTTTTCCCACTCCATGACGTAAATAAAGCACGTCACTACAGGTCGAGCGTCGCTGGGCAACTGAGCGCAGGCGTACTGCCGCGTGTCGATAAATGTTGTGTGAGATATTTTTCCCACTCCATGACGTAAATAAAGCACGTCACTACAGGTCGAGCGTCGCTGGGCAACTGAGCGCAGGCGTACTGCCGCGTGTCGATAAATGTTGTGTGAGATATTTTTCCCACTCCATGACGTAAATAAAGCACGTCACTACAGGTCGAGCGTCGCTGGGCAACTGAGCGCAGGCGTACTGCCGCGTGTCGATAAATGTTGTGTGAGATATTTTTCCCACTCCATGACGTAAATAAAGCACGTCACTACAGGTCGAGCGTCGCTGGGCAACTGAGCGCAGGCGTACTGCCGCGTGTCGATAAATGTTGTGTGAGATATTTTTCCCACTCCATGACGTAAATAAAGCACGTCACTACAGGTCGAGCGTCGCTGGGCAACTGAGCGCAGGCGTACTGCCGCGTGTCGATAAATGTTGTGTGAGATATTTTTCCCACTCCATGACGTAAATAAAGCACGTCACTACAGGTCGAGCGTCGCTGGGCAACTGAGCGCAGGCGTACTGCCGCGTGTCGATAAATGTTGTGTGAGATATTTTTCCCACTCCATGACGTAAATAAAGCACGTCACTACAGGTCGAGCGTCGCTGGGCAACTGAGCGCAGGCGTACTGCCGCGTGTCGATAAATGTTGTGTGAGATATTTTTCCCACTCCATGACGTAAATAAAGCACGTCACTACAGGTCGAGCGTCGCTGGGCAACTGAGCGCAGGCGTACTGCCGCGTGTCGATAAATGTTGTGTGAGATATTTTTCCCACTCCATGACGTAAATAAAGCACGTCACTACAGGTCGAGCGTCGCTGGGCAACTGAGCGCAGGCGTACTGCCGCGTGTCGATAAATGTTGTGTGAGATATTTTTCCCACTCCATGACGTAAATAAAGCACGTCACTACAGGTCGAGCGTCGCTGGGCAACTGAGCGCAGGCGTACCCAAGCCGCCAACATGTCGGTGTGTATTGCGCTTACTTATATTATACTAGTGACCCGCCCCAGCTTCGCACGGGTACTGATATTGAATATATTATGTATGTATTATACACATAAACCTTCCTCTTGAATCTATCTACTAAGAAAAATCCGCATCAAAATCCGTGGCGTACTTTTAAAGATCTAAGCATACATAGGGAAAGCAAACCTTGTTTTATACTATGTAATGATTTTAATCGTTTTAATCACTTGGAGGGGCACGGAACACTATCGATTTGTTAATAAGTTAAAAAAAAAAGGTAAAGTATACCAAAACGAGATTTAGAAAAAAGTACCTTCTTTTCTTTATTTTGCCCAAACAAATCGATATGACAAATCGTGTTTTATGTTGTTTTTTAAATTACTTAATGGTTTTTATTTGTATGTGAATATAAGTAGCATTATAGGTAAATAATAATTATAATAATTTAAAAGGTATATACAAACTATGTGTTTGCCAAATCAAGCTAAAAATACATTAATATTTACAAATCGTAAAAAAAGAAAAAACTTATTGGGCACCAAAAAATTCATCCACCTCGATATTAATGGGAAAAGTGTTCAGCACCCTGGCAGCATTGCCACGCTGGATGGCAATACTGATTCACTGACAGAAATAAAACCCAGGCCTCTGGTCTAAAATCATTGGATGATTTTCTACCTAAAAAAGTCCACGTGGTTTTTTTTTAAGTATGAATTTTTTGGACAATATATTTTTAAGTATGAAGTTCCTAACAAAGATATGTTTGTTTCTAGGATGCCAGCTGATCCGATTGCAATAGAGTTGAAGACGGAACCACAGAGCGAGGAAGCGACTACGTAAGTGACTGCACTAACATTTATTATAAAACTAGCGACTCGCCCCAGATTCGCACGGGTACTGATATTGAATATATTATGCATGTATTATGCACATAAACCTTCCTCTTGAATCACTCTATTTATTAAAAAAAACCGCATCGAAATCCGATGCTTAGTTTTAAAGATCTAAGCATACATAGGGACAGACAACTTTGTTTTATACTATGTAATGATAATAATGAAGCACCCTCCACAGCTTTCCATTTTAAAACTCGCGCTAAATAATCTGATCGCATTTTCGAGTATTCCACAACTGTGTTTTTCTTGAGTATTCTCTCACTGTAAATTTTCTTGTATTTTATCTCTGTATTTTTTGTTTATTCCACCACTGTACATTTTCTTGTATTCTATCACTGTACATTTTTGAGTATGCCACCACTGTACGCTTTCTTGTATTCTATCACTGTACATTTTTGAGTATTTTATCAAATGTGAACACCGCGATTCAGCGGACGGCTAAAATATGTAATCTATCGAGTTCATGTGAACTAAAAATGCACAAAACCAAAATAATGTCAGTTCGATTTTTGAATCTTAACAGCTGGTTTTTTTTTAATTCCAGGTCCTACGAGACACAAGCAACACAAGTGCAACGTGCCTCTAAAAGCAGTAAAGTAAGGAAAATACAACGGGAAACGGACACCTCACCTGCTACCAATGTCCCACCTGCCGGGTCAGCCTCACCTGGAACATCTACCGCACCTGGTACATCAGCCCCACCTAGAAGACAGTAAGTATACGCAGTCTTTTAATATTCACTAGCGACCCGCCCCAGCTTCGCACGGGTGCAATGCTGATATTAAATATATTATGCATGTATTATACACATAAACCTTCCTCTTGAATCACTCTGTCTATTAAAAAAAAACCGCATCGAAATCCGTTGCTTAGTTTTAAAGATCTAAGCGTAGATAAGGACAGCGGGAAGCGACTTTGTTTTATATTGTAAGACGATTATTATTTTATTTTTTCTAAACACAAACAAAAAAATACATAAAAAAAAAATTGTAGTCCGCCGGTGTCGGGAACAGAGTCCAAGCTACCGGTGGTGAGAGCTCCAGAGACAGGAACCTCCAATGCGAGCCGTATCAAGGAGTACTGCCTTCTGTATCAAGATCCTTGATCCAACCGCGCAACGACAGCTTCGACAGATGGTCGTCGAAGCTTTTGGCTATAAGGCCACAACAATCGGCACAATGACAGCCGAGTCCACATTATTTATTTATTACTGCTTGAAGGACTTCAGCTTTTAAAGAAAACTCATTAAAAAGAAAATCTTTCATACATGTTTTAATTAACTACTAGTGTTCTCGTATAGTGTCAGAATCAATATTGAGATGTGAGCTCAAACAGACCTTAGCGCAATGAATTCATTAAAACGTTACTGTTACAGTACGTGTGTCGGATCTTGTCGAGTCTGCAGTGAGGCTCTGCGAATTTTAGTGCTTGAAAATTCGTAAAAAAAAACGGTTTAAAAAAATGAATGCCAATAACAGTTTTTAACAGCAATAACAACTGCAAATTTCATTTATTAGTTTAAACCATTTATTTTTTTTCAAAGTTCTCCATCGATATGATTACATGCACACAGTTGAAGTGGAACTACCGATACTGTGTAGGTAATAATCCGATTTCCGCTACGAGGACCGCCGCAAACTACACACGCGACTAGGGTTGCCAGGTCCTCAGACGCAAAAGCCGGACAGACCTGTGAGTTTGTCCTGACATTTGGGCAAAAAATCCGGACATCTTGTTTTTTTGTCCATTTTTTTATAAAAAGTGTAAAACTAATTTTTTTTTGTCCTAACATTCGGTCGTTAAAATCCGGACGCCTCACATTTTTGAAAAATTTTGGTGTTACCTACTTAAAAAAAAAAAATGGAAATCCGGGATTTTCTGATTGCATTTTAATAAAACAAAAGCAAAATCAAGCTAATATTTCTTTATTATAAATCAGTCTCTAACTCTCTTAATCATCAGTCGTTATATTATAACAAAACAAAAATTATTTTCTTCGGCGTGATTCGATCTCGATCCGCGCACGAATTTCGAAATTGAAAAATCCTACCTAAATCCTAACAGGCCGGATGCCGCTTATTTTGGCCGGACAAGCAATCAAAAATCCTACGTATGTCCTGCTTTATCCTAACACCTGGCAACCCTACACGCGACGGGTGCCCGCGCGGGCGCTCGTGCGCGTACCCGCTTTACTCAGCGTTTTTTCAAAGTCACGTCAAAGTCAAAATCTTTTTATTTCACATAGGCCAGAAGTTAGTGCACGGTTCCAAATTGGTCGTTTCGTATGGAGAAGAACCGGCAAGAAACTCCATGGTTACTCTTTTAAAAAAAAAGTTTTTTTTTTTACATTATTTCCATATTACAGTATTAACGCATACATTATGTAAGGACAGTGCAGACCGCAGTCAATATTGAACTCGTTCCGTAAAAATGGTAGGAAGTAATCTAAGATTTGCGTCTACAATGTTCTCACATTCACATTATTGAAAGTGGCTATATAAAGGCAAGAAAAATAATCACAACTCTCAGTAAGAATGACGAGCGTTGGCCATTGTAGCTAGACAGTTGATTACATTCTCAGATGAAGTTTTTCGGTTACCATTATAACAACGAATAGTAAATAGAACGCTTTTATTGCTAATATTTGTTTACATCACTTGTGTTGATTATTACAACTGAATCTTTCGTTTCAGAATTACTGTGTCCAACATTGATTGTTGGCCGCCTGGTCAGGGCCTGGAGGCTCCCCTGCACCCATTCCGAAAACGAATGCGCTGGAGTCCGTAAGTAGTTTTAAATTGCATCTAATTGTGTTTGTGTTACATTGGCAAAAATATTTATTTTAATATGTCTATCTAGATCGGATCGGGCACCTCGACCACGGGTGCCTCAGCCAACACCACCACCGATGCCTCAGCCAGAACCGTCAACGTCGAGCGTGCCGGTGATGTCGGTGCCCTCGCCGGCAGCGTTAGTATCTACTACTACGACTCTTATTTATCTCTAAATAATTGGATAGGTCGCTACAAAACTATATTATTTTTATAGGTATGTGGACTATCAGGAGCCGAGCACCTCCCATCAGCGTCCTCGTCCACCTCGCCAGAATCTGCGTGACGTGTGGGCAGCGCTCTGTTACGGTAAGTAGCTGCTGAATTCAGCCAGGGATGGGTCTGAGGGCAAATTTCGTCCACCAGATATGTAACCTACTTATTATTTCACAGGAAGCGAATCCGATTCTGGCGAGAGTGATCATGAGGAGGGAGCCAGACCATCAAATCCCTCCTACATGAGGGCTGGCCTCAATGCTTTGCTGTGCCCCGAGGACGCTGATGATGTCGACTTTGCAACTGACGCCGCCTTCGTCAGCAGCAGCGAAGATCCTGATCCTTCTCCTAGTGCGACGGACCAGCCTAGGAGTCTTTATGATTTCGACTGGAGATCGTTTCCGACAGCTTCGATTACACCTGAGTCGAGGCGGGAATCCTTTTCCGACATTAATGTAGGTCCGACAATTCCAAATGTCGACCCATATGAAATTTTTATTAACATATGGGATCGGCAATTTATGGAATACATTGCCTCGGAGACAAACAGATACGCTCAACAGATGGTAACCGGTATGCTCGATGACCACCACAATCTCTATCCCAATAGCCGCATCAGCCGTTGGAAGGACACAACGGCTGATGAGCTTTACGTGTATTTTGCACTGGTTATTGGGATGGGGATTGTGGTGAAATCGCAGATCGAGGAGTACTGGTCTGTTGAGGAGGATCTGTTTTACACACCCGGCTTTGGTCGATACATGTCGTGTTCGCGATTTGCACTCCTGCGAAGGTGTTTGCACTTCGCGAATAGTGAAGACATGTATGGACTAGAGCTGAGTGACTCCGAGGCAAAACTATTCAAGATACAGCCAGTGTTGTCTCATCTGAACGACAGGTTTCAAAGCTTGTATCGTCTAGGGCAAAATATTGCCTTAGACGAAAGTCTTCTGATGTGGAAAGGTCGGTTGGATATCAGCCAATTAATTCCCAACAAGATTGCTACGATTGGGATTAAGACATACGAGATCTGTGAATCTCAAACCGGATATTTGTGGCGGTTTGAGGTTCACGCTCAAAGTAAGAGTCGAAAATCCCGACCGCAGCAGTCTGAAGACCCATTGTACTGTTCGTGCACTTAACTGATATCGGCTCACTGCCTCACTCGCCGCACGCGCGTCCGTCTAGCTTCGTAGTTCCAATCAAAGTAAGTGAGGGAGAGAGAGTATGCTCCGCTCCCCCACTATGCTATAGCGCGCGGCGTGTGCGCATGAGACGACAGAACTATATAATTCTACAAACACTACATCTCTTCCTTATTTTAATGAAAGTTTTAGATATAATAATAACTTTTATTATATTTAGTAACATCTTTATTAGAGCATCATAACAACCTTCTACATTTTAATTGACATCCCAAAGGTAATGTATTCTTTAGTTTAAAACTATTTTATGGAGCATCCATTACCTTTTTTATTTACTTTTCAACTATCATGATCAACTAAAGTTTACAATTCAGCATAAAATTAATAGCATCAATAATCTTTCCAATATTCTGATTTTAAGAAACATTTCGTAATAACGAACTAATTTAATACTTCCTTCACTTCCCAGTTAACATTTTATTATTAACATTTAACCTCATAATACTTCGCTTGTTCCTGTTCCTAACTTCCATCGCTTTTCTAATGACAATTTATCAACTATAACTAACACCATGCTTCCTAGTTCTTAATTTTAAGTATAACCTAAATCAAAACATCAGATTTTCATCTATTTTAGTAATTTATTCTTCGTTAGCCAGTTCTTTGCTTGTAATTTATTACTTCTTAAACTATAACTCTTCTAGTGCTCTTCTTCTCTTTCTGGACCTTCTGTTTCGTCCTCTCTTATAACTTTCCATTCTCCCTCTACCTTTTTTAGGTGTACTATATTTCGTCTCAAACGTTGTCCTGTCTCCTCGTTTTCTACTTCAACATCGCCTCCCATTCGTGATTTAACTGTATATTGTGTTGGTTCATAATTTGTACTAAGTTTATTTGCTTTGTTCATATCTTTGATATATACTTTCTCTCCAGGTTCTAGGTCAATATCTTGTGCTTTCCTTCTTCTGTCCGCATACTCTCTCCCTCTTTCCTTCTGTTCTCTGTCCTTGTCTCGTAAGTCCATGTCATCATTCCTATGCTCAACGTCATCGATCATAGGTATTTTATCCCTGATTTTCCTCTGGAAGAACAACTCTGCTGGTGTTTTTCCTGTGACCGTATGGGGGGTATTATTGTACATAGTCAGATAATCGACTAACGATTCTCTCCAGTGAATTTTATTTTCAGCCTGGCATATTCGTAGTCGTTTCAGTATACTTCTGTTCTGGCGCTCGACTTCCCCGTTTTGTTGCGGCCAGTATGGAACAGAGTGATATAATTTTATGTCATTTTCCTTACAAAATGACTTAAATTGTTCGCTAACAAACTGTTTTCCGTTATCAGCCATTAAAGAAACTGGATAACCGAGCCTACTGAAAACTTCCCTTAGGAGTTTTATCATTTCCTTACTAGATATATCTCGACAAATCTTTATTTCTTGATATCTTGAGTAATAATCGACTACTACCAAAAGATAATCGTTGGATGGTAATGGCCCTAAAAGGTCGATTGCAATATCAACCCATGGGTGTGATGGCAATTCTCTTCTTTTCAAAGGGTGTGGTGCATTAGGCACAGACACGAGTGTGCATCCTTTACATGATTTAACCATCCTCTCCACATCTTGGTCGTATCTAGGCCACCACACTTTTGTTCTGAGTCTCGCTTTCATTGCCACGATACCTGGGTGTCCTTCATGCGCCGCTGATAGTACTCTGTTCCGCAATACTTTTGGTATAACGATTTTAGTTCCTCTGAGTAGGATTCCTTCGTGAAAGCAGAGTTCATTTTCAATCAGCTTGTAACATTTTACAGCTGCATCCCACTTACGCTCATTAACACCTTCTTTAACTTTTTGAATTTCTAGGTCTTCATTAGAACAACGTTCAATATCGCTCAATGATACCGCTATGGGTCTAACATACTCAATTATGTTTTGTACATAATCAATATTTGGGGCACTATTTTCCGGGGTTAGTTTACATAGTCTAGAAAGTGGATCAGCAATGTTGTTTTTTCCCGGGCGATAAATAACTTTATACTGGTATGATTGTAACCGGAGCATCCATCTTTCGATTCTCGCACATGGTTTTGACTTTGGACTAAATATTACTTCCAGAGGCTTGTGATCAGTCACCAAGTCGAATTCTTTTCCGTAAAGGAACATGTGGAAGTGTTCTACCGCCCATACCAGTGCTAATGCCTCTTTTTCAGTTTGACAATAGCGGCGTTCGCAATCGGTAAGGGTTTTATTTCCAAATGCAATAACACGTGGTCCAGAATCATTTTCCTGTACTAGAACAGCACCTATAGCAACCGGACTTGCATCGGCAAATACAAGTGTTCTATCTTGTACATTATAATAGCCCAAGTCAGATATGTCAGCCAGGTCTACTTTTAAAGAGTTAAAAGAAGCTTGCTGACTCTCTCCCCACAACTCACGTATATCAGCGTTTCTACCAAATTTATTACAAAGCAATTGTTTAAGAGGTTCTGTTTTTGTAGCTAAGTTGGGAATCCATTTGCCCACGTAATTTATCAAGCCCATAAAGCTTTGTAATTCAGAAACAGTTGTAGGAGCCCTAAATTTTTCAATTGTACTTAAGTATTTATCTAATGGTCTTATACCCTGTTTAGAAAGTTTGTGGCCTAAGAATTCTACTTCGTTTGTACTAAGAATACATTTTTCATGCCTTAATATAATATTGTTGGCTTCTAACACTTCAGTGACCTTTTCAAGTCTGGCATCATGTTCTGTTTGATTCTTCCCATACACCAAGATGTCGTCAATGAAGTTAATAACCCCTTTACAAGGTAAGAGAATACGCTCAAGAGTTTTCTGAAATATTTCCGGAGCACAAGAAATACCGAACATCATCCTTTTATACCGGTAAAGACCTTTGGCTGAGATGAATGTTGTGATGGATCTGGAATCTGGGTGAAGTTCCAATTGGTGGAAAGCATCACAAATATCCAATTTACTGAAAATGACCGCATCTCTTATC
Organism: Mythimna loreyi; assembly: GCA_029852875.1. Taxonomy (NCBI): domain Eukaryota; kingdom Metazoa; phylum Arthropoda; class Insecta; order Lepidoptera; family Noctuidae; genus Mythimna; species Mythimna loreyi. The sequence continues at coordinate 7,046,283 of CM056807.1, read as the reverse complement.
TTCGGTAGCAACTGATCCATAGTCGGTAACGGGTGGTTTTCGCGTTTTATTGCTGAATTTGCTCGTCGCATATCTATACATAGGCGGATATCTCCGTTCTCTTTTAATATGGGAACTATAGGTGATATCCATTCTGAAGGGCCATCAACCTTTTCAATTATGTCTTTTTCAAGAAGTTCATTTATTTTAGCATTAACTTTGCCTTCTAAAGGGATTGGTATACGTCTATAAGGCTGTGCAATCGGTTTTACTTTATCATCTATTGGAATATGTATTAGAACATTTTTGAATTTTGGAAATACTTTACTTCGTATCTCATTCACTGCTACTCCAATCCTTAATACTCCTAATGCTAAGGCTGTTTCTTTTCCTAATAAATTTCTAGTGCCATTTTCAACTACGTAGAAAATTGAATGCTGAGTTTTTCCTGCAAGTTCTATTGAAGATTTAAAAGCTCCTAACAACTTTAGAGGAGAATCGGATCCATATGCATAAAATTTTTTTCTTGGATTTTGCGTTTGTTCAGTTACTTTTATCTTATTTCTCTTCATAACACTCCAAGATTTACTTGTAATCAAATTGTACTTGCAGCCGGAATCAATCAACATGTCGACTTCCACGCCTCCTATTTTACAGATTACAATATCATCGTTGTTCATGTTAAACACATAATCAATTTCTTCATCTGAATTACTATTTTTTTGTTCGTCTATGTTGTTAGTATCTTTTCTCGGTCTCTTGAATTTCTTTGTATCTTTATTGTGTGTTTGTTTTGCGTCTTCTTCTGGTTTCCTCTTTAGCGGGTTTGTCTTGCACTGCAGTTTGAAATGCCCGATTCTTCCACATTTTGTGCACTTCCTTCCCCTTGCTGGACATTTCTCGTCGTATGCTAAGTGATTCCACCCGCCACATCGAAAACATTCTCTTTTTCCTCTTTGATTTTTATTGTTACTGTTATCTTTCACTTGATTTACGTCTTGATTCCTTTTCTGTTTTTGACTAAAATCTTCTAATTGTCTGTTTATCACTTCTAACGCATTTGCTTCAGCTATAACATCTTCAAGAGTCATTTTATCTCCATTTTTTAAGATTTTCTTCCTTAATTCTTCTGAACTGCATCTGTCAGTAATCTGATCCAGGAGCTGGTCGTCTACATCAACGAATTGGCATTTAGCAGCTTGTTGCCGCAATCGGACAACGAATTTTTCAAACTTCTCGTTTTCTTCCTGCTTTATTAATCTAAACACGTGCCTTTCAAATCTTTTACTTTGTTTGGGTGCAAAATACTCATCCAGTTTCTTAATAGCCATTTTAAAAACATCTGTTCCAGCTTCCTCTGGGGTATTCGTTGTGGCTTCGTCAGGAATGTTATAAAATATTTCTTGTAATTCTGACCCACCCCAATGTAAAAGACTTGCTCGTTTCTGACTTGGTGTAGTAACATTTGCAGCTTCTAGGTATACGTACAAGCTTCTTTTCCATCGTTCCCATCTTACGCACACCGATGTCACTTCACCCTCGCATTCAAATTTTTCTAAAGTTAAGTTTGCCATTGTTACCTGTAAATAACGAAATGGGTCTCAAAACGGACACTATCCGTTCTATGGCTTCGGAAAACACATTTATGAACATCGATTATATATATATATAATACTTCTGGTCATGAACGGGCATCATCCGTTCTGACCAACAACATCCATCATAATACTTTTAATCATGAAAGGGCATCAATTATCATAATACTTCTGGTCATGAACGGGCGTCATCCGTTCTGACCAACAACATCCATCATAATACTTTTAATCATCGATTATATATATCTATAATACTTCTGGTCATGAACGGGCGTCATCCGTTCTGACCGACATAATTCATCATAATACTTCTACCTAGTCATGAACGGGCGTCATCCGTTCTGACTAACCTTCTGGTCATGAACGGGCGTCATCCGTTCTGACTAACCTTCTGGTCATGAACGGGCGTCATCCGTTCTGACCGACATAATTCATCATAATACTTCTACCTAGTCATGAACGGGCGTCATCCGTTCTGACTAACCTTCTGGTCATGAACGGGCGTCATCCGTTCTGACCGACAATTCATCATAATACTTCTACCTAGTCATGAACGGGCGTCATCCGTTCTGACTAACCTTTACGAAAGCTTCAATCATTACTGATCATAACACTTACAAATGCCAAAGGCATTAAGTCCGTCTCTGTACATTTGTGCATGAAGTATTAAATAAATAAATAACACTTCTAGTCATGAACGGGCATCATCCGTTCTGACTAACTTCCCTATGTACGCAATGTAACCGTAATTAATAGAATAATTCAACTCATTAATCAATACCTTATCGCTCAAAATATGTAAACAATACGACGTCAACCGTTTTGTTCTACAATAAAACAATCATCTTTTCAAGTTTTAAGCAACAGACAATAGATACTCTGTATTTAACTAATTACGATAAAAACATATTTCAAATAATAAATACCCACAATGGAAACATAATGCAATAATATAAAGCTGTTAAATTATTATATAAACTAGAAATCCGCAGATTTAATCGGGGCTCGAACCCGATAAAATAGTGGGTAGGTAGAATAACTACAGATTTATAATATCCTAATTTACTTTATGTTTATTATTGGTATACCTGCATTATACACAACTACCATTTTTGTTGGTGTTTGCTACCATTCATTATCATTCACGATTTGTTAAAATGTAATTCGAATAATGTTTATATATACTACAAAATGTAGACGCTAGATAGTATTGTTTACATAGTTACGTAACACCTTCCTTTTACGTTTCATCATGATCTTATCACATGATAAAATAAAATGTTTAAAACTATATGATACTACCCACGTTTATATAAATAAAAATAACCAAGCTATGCATTATCATCAACGTGTATTATAAATATTTAACTCATGTCCCTTTTCGCGCAAAGTTAATTATCCACAACAACAAAGCAAAGCTTTGTTGCAGTAAATAACCAAGATTAAATTATTATGAACTTGCACACTAATATTAGGTTTCCTTTCCAACTTTTCCTTACTAGAAAAATAAACGTTGACAATTTCGCATTTTTCAATCAGAAAAAACATAGTACTTACAATACTCGTCGCCAAAATGTACTGTTCGTGCACTTAACTGATATCGGCTCACTGCCTCACTCGCCGCACGCGCGTCCGTCTAGCTTCGTAGTTCCAATCAAAGTAAGTGAGGGAGAGAGAGTATGCTCCGCTCCCCCACTATGCTATAGCGCGCGGCGTGTGCGCATGAGACGACAGAACTATATAATTCTACAAACACTACACCCATTGAAAGCATCCACGCCGGCAATTGTCCTTAGGCTCATTCAAGGCCTGGAGGGCAAGGGTCACACTCTGTGGATGGATAATTTTTATAATTCACCGTGTCTCGCCCGGCATCTGAAATCTGTGGGTTTAGACTGTGTAGGAACCCTGCGGACCAATCGTAAGTTTGTTCCGCAGGCCCTGCACAGTCTTACCGCCGCCAGCATGGCCAAGGGCGAGATGGCTGGTCTTACTTCGGGTGACGTCGATATCACGGTATGGAAAGATGTCAACAGGGTTGCCATGATCTCGACATACCATGGTAACGGCGTCACCCGTGTCCACGGTACCACCAAACCCATCACGGTTCATGATTACAATATCATGATGGGTGGGGTGGACAAGAAAGACCAGTTGCTCTCTATGTTCCCCATAGAGAGGAAGCGAACAAAAATATGGTATAAAAAACTATTTCGGAGACTTTTAAATGTCTCCGTACTTAATTCCTTCATCATACACCGACAGACATCATCATCTTCTTCTACACTTAGTCATCGTCAGTTCCGTAAAACCTTAGTAAAATCTCTTCTTTCCAAACATCATTCCCGCTCTTCTCAGCAGCCAACCGCAGTAAGTGCGCCCCGGCTTACAAACGCTGACGCTTACCACCGTATAGCTGAATACCCGTTCGCGGGTAAACAGCGCATACGGCGGTTCTGCGTCCAGTGTCGTAAGCTGGTGCGAACTTACTGCGAAGGTTGTAATAAAACTGTATGTATTACCCCCTGTTTCCTTACCCTTCATACATAATTTTATTTTAGTACAGTTTATTTATTTATATATATTTCTTTGTATTATCTATATATTTTTATATATTTTTATACCACATCTTTGTTCGCTTCATCGGTGAATTGTAAAAATGTTCATCCATCAGCGTGAGCGTTGAACATTTTTTCATTTTTGAAGTTTTTTATTTATTAAATTAAGGTGTGCAATAAAGTATATAATAGTAACATATAAAAAAACAGTGAGATTTCACATATTGACTTATAGTTGAAAGTCGATTCATTTTTTTTTTATTTCTCTGTTGTTCAGATTTGACCCACTGGCTGCTATCTGTACTGTGCCCAACCTTTTTTTTACCTAAATTGTACGATTTTGGTGATCTTCATTTGTTTATTTGGCTATGTTTTTGTAAGGCAACATGCCTTTGTATTGTGTTTTACTATTAGTAAATATCATAGTATTGTAAGATGCAAAGTTAGATTTCAAATAAATGCAAAAATATTTTCTCTGTGATGTAAAGAACGAGTGGGCCTTTTTTTAGCCCGTTTTTAAGTGCTTGCATTGTTGCTCAGATATCGTAAACTAAACATTTCTAAGAGCTGATCCTTTGTTGATATTATGCCCGTGTACCATACTACGTAATAAGATGCTAGCGTAAGCCACTTGACGCACAGAGTTCTCGGTATCGATGTGTAAACAAACCTATTTTTTTGGTCGGCGTTCGGGTCGGCTACTTGACACCTGTTTTTGTTTCGCTTATCACTTGAAAAAAATGTAGGGAAAGGTCTGTTTTTTTTATTTATTATTGTAAAATGATGTGTCCTAAAATAAATAAAACAGTTATTTTTGGAAAATATGGTTTTATTTTATAAATATGACGACTTTTGTACACAAAACTGGGAAATAGTCCATCACACTACTTTCAAGTTCAAATTGGTAATACATCACAAGATTAATCTACACAAAACCACACATAATCAGATAGGTTATTGGGTGCATATGGGGCCCCACCACGATCTTCGGGGCCCAAGTCAACCTCCCCTGCAAGTTGGGGCACCTGCCGAACAACGGACGAGGCTCTGGCGCTGGCTTTCCCTTTTAGGGTTGGGAGGTCAGACGGCAGTCGCTCCCGTAAAGGCCACAAAAGTCAAATTACCATGGATAGGTCAGAAAAGATAATTGCCACGGATAGGGCGCCGCCGCAAAACGGCGCGCAGGAGATTCGCCCGACTCCTGTGGCAAGTGGGCGAGGGCTACCGTGTACGGGGCGAGCACGGTTAAAGACGCGAGCCCCAACCCGGAAGCTCCGCTTCGCCAGCCTGAACATTGGCACGCTGACCGGACGCGCGAGAGAGTTGGCCGATGTACTGCTTAGGCGAAGGGTGGCCGTGGCATTCCTGCAGGAGACTCGGTGGAAAGGCCGCAGGTCCCGACTCATCGGGAATGGCTACAAACTGATCTATACGGGTGCAGCCGGTGGGGAGAACGGGGTGGCCGTTGTACTCTCCGAGGAGTTTCACGACGCAGTCCTGGAGGTGAAACGCTACAGTGATCGGCTTATGGTCGTAGGTGTGCTTATTGATGGGGTTATAACCCACTTGATAAGTGCCTACGCGCCTCAGGTCGGTTGCAGCGACGCTGAAAAGGCTGCGTTCTGGGATCAACTCGGTGGGGTGCTTCGTGGCATCCCGTTGTCGCAGGGAATCGTTTTGGGTGGTGATCTGAACGGTCATGTGGGTGACAGGTGCAAGGACTTTGAGCATGTTCACGGTGGCTTTGGATACGGTAGCCGTAACGCTGAAGGGGAGACTATCCTCCAAACGTGTGCGGCTGCCGGCCTTGCCATCGTGAACACGTATTTCAAAAAGAAATCCGAACACCTGATTACCTACAAGAGCGGGAGGTACGCTACCCAAATCGATTTCTTACTCACACGGAGGCACCACATCAGTAGAGTGGCTAACTGCAAGGTCATACCCGGTGAGAGTCTCACTGCACAACACCGTCTCCTTGTCATGGACTTGCGCGTCAAGCCTAGGGTCAAGGTTGTTGAGCGCCAACAACGCCGTATACGGTGGTGGCGACTGAATGAAGCCACGTCCCAGTCGTTCGCGTCGGCCATCGGCGATAAGTGCGATGGTACCGATGGCGAACCTGTGCAAAGCCACTGGGACAGGATTCAGGTTGCCATCACTGAGGCGGCAAAGTCGGTGCTCGGCTTGTCCAGGGGCGGCCGCAAGTGTGACAAGGAGACTTGGTGGTGGGATGACACAGTCCAGAGGGAGATCAGAGAGAAGAAAGCCCTCTTCAAAACGTGGCAAGCTTCCAAATCTCCCGAAGACCGCGACGCATACAGAACCGCAAAACGTGCCGCCAAGAGGGCCGTAGCCAGAGCCAGACGAGACCACTTACAGCCACTTTATGATAAGTTGGAATCGTCTGAGGGGCAAAAGCTCATTTATAAGTTGGCACGTTCCAGGGTCAAAGCGGCACTGGATATCTCTAAGTGCCGCTGTGTAAGAGACCCTGACGGCAATCTGTTATGCGAGGACCTCGCGGTGAAGGAGAGATGGCGCTCGTATTTCCACGAGCTGCTGAACAAGCAGCACAAAGAGGTGCTGTCTCCGGTTCTCCCTCCAAATCAGGGACTTGTGCCCCCGGTTACGCCTGAAGAAGTGCATGCGGCCCTTCGCCGCATGAAGAACCGGAAAGCTGTCGGTGCCGATGGAGTCCCCATTGAAGCCTGGAAGGCGATGGGTCCTCGTGGTGTGGGCATCTTAACCCACCTATTTAACCGCATGCTCCTCACCGGAAAGATCCCGAGTCAATGGAGACTGAGTATTATCACTCCAGTCTTCAAAGGCAAGGGAACGGTGCAGGAGTGTGGCGACTACCGTGGGATTAAGGTTATGTCCCACACCATGAAGCTCTTCGAGCGGGTGATTGACTCTCGGATCCGACAGGAGTGCACCGTCTCGGGATGTCAATATGGGTTTAGACCAGGCCATGGCGCCATGGATCCCATCTTTGCCCTAAGGGTTACCATGGAGGGATACAGATCGAAGAATACGCCTCTGCACCTCTTGTTCCTAGACATGCAGAAGGCCTTCGACTGTGTCCCCCGTGATGTGATCTGGTGGGCGCTGAGATCCAAAGGAGTGCCCGAGACCTATGTTGACATCATCCGAGATATGTACCGAGACTCCGGTTCTGTGGTTCGAACCGCTGTTGGCGATACGAAACCCTTCCCCATCACCGTCGGAGTTCACCAGGGCTCTGTCCTTAGTCCGTTTCTGTTCAGCGTGGTGCTGGACGTGCTGTCCTCCACCATCAGGGACTTACATGAGCAGCCGCCATGGCTGCTCATGTATGCAGACGACATCGCGCTGGCGGACTCGGACAGTGGGCGCTTGGTTCGACGTGTGACAGCGTGGAAGGAATCGCTGGAAAACGGCGGTCTGAAAATTAATGCGGCGAAGACCGAGTACTTGGCCTGTAACACAACAAACGCTGCTCCTGTTCGCATTGGCGAAGACACAGTCGAGCGCACGGAACAGGTCAGGTACTTGGGATCGGTGCTCCACGAGTCCGGGGATGTCGATTGCGACGTCGAGTCACGTATCTCGGCGGCCTGGGCGAAATGGCGTGAGGTGGCGGGGGTTATCTGTGACCCCAAAATGCCGGTTAAGCTCAAAGGACAGGTCTATAAGACCATCATTAGGCCTGTCCTTTTGTATGGCAGTGAAGCGTGGCCTGTACTTGAGCGGCACAAGCAGAGCCTGCGTGTCACGGAAATGAACATGCTGCGCTGGATGTCGGGAGTTTCGCGGAAAGACCGCATTAAAAACTCCCGCATCCGGGGCAGCCTTCAGGTCCGTGACATAGCGGATAAACTGCAGGAGGGTCGCCTACGCTGGTATGGCCACGTATTACGAAAACCGGCAGACTACGTTGGTAACAGATGCCTCGCCATGCCGCCTCCGCCGGGACCCGGAAAACGAGGAAGGCCTAAGAGGCGTTGGATCGACGTCGTAAGGGACGATATGCGTGCCAATGGGCTTACGGCAAAGGACGCGAAAGACCGAGCGAAGTGGAGGCGTTTAAGTCGGAAAGCGGACCCCGGGCACCGAGGTGAAAGCCAAGGAAGCAACCGGGACTAACGCTGTGATGATGATGATGATGAATCAGATAGGTTATTTCATAACAATTTCAAGAATGTTAAGTTCATGGAGTTACGATACGTAGTTTTTGAGATATCATCGTTTTAGTGAAAGCAGAGAAATTAGGTCTAGACTTTAGGATGTCGCGTGACGGGATGGCGGGTCACGCGACGTCGGTGGTTGACGGTTGACCGGATAGGGAAAGCAAACTTTGTTTTATACTATGTAATGAAGACTAGTCTTCTGCCAGTGGCTTCGCTCGCGTAAAAGTAGCGTTCTCCATACAAATTGTAGACACCCATTACATCCCTTTAGAAGCTAAATTTTGAAAAACCCTTTCTTAGTGTTCGCCAACGTCATAAAAGAAAGCCTTATGCAAAATTTCACTCTCCTAGTCCCAGTAGTTTCGGCTGTACGTTGATATGTCAGTCAGTCAGTTTTTCCTTTTATATTTAACTAGCAACCCGCCCCAGCTTCGCACGGGTAATGATATTGAACATATTACGAATGTATTATGCACATAAACCTTCCTCTTGAATCACTCTATCTATTAAGAAAACTGCATCAAAATCCGTTGCGTATTTTTAAAGATCTAAGCATACATAGGGAAAGCAAACTTTGTTTTATACTATGTAATGAAGATGATTTTCTTTTCTTTGTTACAGATTGCTTCTGCTAGATGATGGTGAAGTCAAAATGAAACAAATAGAAACCGGTGAAGATGGCTTCACTTCAGTTAATATTAAGATTCTTGTATAGGTATCTAGATATTTGTGATCTAATTTACAATTATTCTTCTCCTAATATTGACTATTTACGCAAAATACGCGCTTTAGTCGTGGAGTTGCGGACATCAGCCCGATATACCATACCATACCATATTGACTATTTTTCAGTTTAAATAATTTTTATTAGGAACGTGTTACTTGGCGATATGGGGTTTTATAGACCCGTCGGATACTCATTGTGAGTGCGGTGCCCTCGTTCAAAACATGAGCCACTTGCTGGAGTGCCCTAAGTGCCCATACATCTGCACTATGGAGGATTTATTGAGTGCCACCGATGCTGCAGTTAACGTAGCCACCTACTGGGTCCCAACAGTTTAAAGAGTTTATCATCGATTCGAAAAGAGAGAGAGATTACGTCTTAAATTGTTCTCATTTGTATTACTATTAATTTTGTCACTTTAGTTCATTAAGTCCCAGTAGGACACCGGTGTCCGCACACCTCATCATCATCAGCCTTTTAATGTTCCCACTGCAGGGACAAAGGCCTCCTCTCTCTAGGAGAGGGAATGGGCCATAATCCACCACGCGGACCCAGTGCGGATTGGTGGATTTCACATGTCTTCGAATTTTTGGTTCTAGGACATGCCGGTTTCCTCACGATGTTTTCCTTCACCGTTTTGAGAGCAGTGGTGATGACATAAATTACACAAAGTAATGCGCCTGGCTGGGTTTGAACCCGCGACCTACGAATCGTAAGTCGGGGCCGTTACCACTCGGTCACCACTGCTCTCGCCCACCTATTTTCTTTTAATTGTGTCTGGAACGCATTGTAATTACAATGCGTTCCTAATGAGAATAGGATCGATTGCCATGTTGTGACGTCACGTCGTACTGTCAAATCGACGTACAGTAAAAAAGGTTTTTTTTAATTTCTAATGTTATTGTGAACGGCGTATAATTTGACCATTTTTTTTTTTAAATTTAATTTTAAGTATTTCATGTTGTTAGAGTGCCGCTTGGCTGACAGGTGCTGATAAACTTGAGAATTCACTTGTAATGTAACATTCTGTTCATTCTTTCATTGACTGGCCTGTTGGTCTAGTAGTTAGTGACCCTGACTGCTACGCCGGAGTTCGTGGGTTCGATTCCCACCCAGGACAAACGTTTGTGTGATGAGCATGATCATTTGTTCTGTGTCTGGGTGTAATTTATCTATAATATGTATGTATTTAGAAATGTATAAGTATGTTTATCAGTTGTCTAGTACACATAACACAAGCTTTGCTTAGCTTGGGATTAGATGGCGGTGTGTGACAGTTGTGGAATATATTATATTATTCTTACGAATGTTACATTACAGAAAAATAACGAGAGCGTTTTAGCGAGCATTCTATCAAGCATTCAGGCGAGCATTCAGGCGAGCATTCTAGAGAAGGACAGTTCGTTCGCTAGAGTGCTCATGAAAATGTTTGTTAGCGATGTTTGGCTCTATAGTTCGTTCTTTAATTCTAGACTACGATTTGACAACTCAGAATGTATCACTCTAGAAATATGTTCCCAATTTTCTGGAGTTTGACATTTTAAGTTGTCAAATCGAACTAAAAAAAATCGAAGTATATGTTGGGGTCGGCTCGTTGTTCAATTCGACAAATTTAGAAACGGCGAATGCTTAGTGTTCTGTTACAAGTAATTGCTCAAGTCTATCACTGCCCTACTAAGCGCAAAAGCGGTATCTCAAAAAAATCTTATACCTATATTGTTTTTGTGCCATCAAAACTGAGACAGGGAAAAGTTTCTTAATGATATTTTTTTATGTGTCGAACAAATTTGCACTAAAAGGCTTAATTACTAAAAATATAAGCTATCTAATGTGATAGCTATAAAAATTAATTATTTATGATTTAATTAATTAATTTAACAAAATAGTAAAGTTGATTTTTATACCATTGCACAAAAATCAACTTTACTGTTTTTGTGAGATACCGCTTTTTGGCTTAGAAGGGCAGATCAGCACGTTACCATGACGGCTGCCAAGTCTAAAGTGAATTTCATTCCTATGGAAATGATGTTTTGCTCTCGTTTATAAAATAAGTTTAGTTTTAATTTTTCTATGTAAGTTCCTAAGGACAGTCAATTTTGATTTATTTAATAGTTTATAAGCTTAGGTTAATTTCTTATGTTTAATGTGAAACATTTTTTGTCTCGCCTTTATCTATAACTAGCGACCCGCCCCAGCTTCGCACGGGTACTGATATTGAATATATTACGCGTGTATTATACACATAAACCTTCCTCTTGAATCACTCTATCTATTTAAAAAAAAAACTGCATCAAAATCCGTTGCGTAGTTTTAAAGATTTAAGCATACATAGGGATAAGCGACTTTGTTTTATACTATGTAATGATGATACAATCATGCCGTGATGCCCCAGGGTTACTGAAAGGAAGGTCCGACTCCGATATTAAGACTAAGATGGAACGGGGTTGGGTGTTTAGTCAGTAATGATGATATCAGACGTTTCACTTTTCATTTTTGTCTTTCATTCGGCATCTTTCATTCGAAATGATTCGTCTGAACTCCAAATGAAACAAAAGTGCCGAATACAATGAAGCCTTAGATTATAAAACAAAATGCAGATAGACCGCGCGGAACACGAAAGTGAAGCCAACAAAACAAATACAAAATAGAAAAACGAATACAATCTCGCGTCAGTACGGCACGAAGCGTCGCATCGTAAGTACGTCACTGAAGGTCAAGAACAATATTCGTATTTTCGAGAATAATGCCGTCTTGCGTGTTCAAAGATTGCAAAAATTGTTCCCAAACACAAAAATAACAAGATGGAATATCTTTTCATAGGTAAATATTAATTATTTTTCTATTTAGACATTATTTTACGTGATTACTTTTAGTGAAATCTTGGAACATAAAACCTCAACAAAATCTGTCAGTGTTGCTAGTTTATTTTGAAACATTTACCCTTAAGTTGGGAAATTTGTATTGGAAACAAGATTATCAATTTAAAAAATATTTATTTCGATAAAAGTGTTTTGTTGGTTTCGCCTTTTGGTTGGGTTATGTTTGACGTATGTGTGTTTGTTTGTATGTGCCTTAATTACTAAAACTATTGAATTTTTTGTCTCTAATAATAATTATGTAATAATATTGAAACATAATAATTATGACTGCCTCCGTGGCGTAGCGGTAGTGAACGCGACCGCTGCGCAGGAGGTGGGGGGTTCGATCCCCACTCAATGCAAATATTTGTATGCATGAATCCGAGGAAAGGCCAAAGGTCAATGGAAAGGGCTTTGCTCGGAGTTTCTTTGCGTGATCGAATCAAAAATGAAGATATCCGCAAGAGAACTAAAGTGGGCGACATAGCTCGAAGAATCGCCAAACTTAAGTGGCAGTGGGCAGGGTACACTGCTCTCATAACAGATGGCCGTTGGGGCCGAAAGGTTCTGGAGTAGCGACCGCGTACTGGAAGACACAGCGTTGGAAGGCCTCCTACGAGGTGTACCAATGACCTGGTGAAAGTTGCAGGAATCCGATGGATGCCAGATGCACGGGATAGGTCATTTCGGCGACACTTGGGGGAGGCCTATGTCCAGCCGTGGACTTCTATGTTATAAGTTATGCGCGTACATACATTTCGGAAATTGATTTTTATTAATAAACAATGTGTTAAAAATTAACTGCAAGAACTTCGTCCACTTACCCACTATCGTAAAACAAACACGATAAAAAAAAAATCAAGCACTTTTATATTATTTTTTTATAATACTAAGTAAGTACTTACCTCTCTTGCAGTTAATTTTTTAACACATAGTAAATAGGTAATGAAATAATATGGGTAATTTTGTTATTATCCTGGCAACCGTAACGCACACCGAGGAAACGTATGTTTACAGTGCTGTCACGCACACATGTCTGCAAGCGTGGCTTCACTTTCGTGTTCCGCGCGCTCTATCTGCATTTTGTTTTATAATCTAAGAATGAAGCATTCATTCGAGTGAACGTTCACTCTAGTGAAGCGTCTGATATCACCTTAAACCAGGCCGCACACCAGGCATACAATTGTTTCTCCACAATTGTAGCGCCACATTTGAAATGCAACACAAAAAACGAACCGGTTCGATCTTGAATTATTGTAGCGCGGATGACGTCTCGCCACAAAGTGCGCCCGCTACAAATGTTTCCTCGGTGTGCGGGCTCACGTAGGAATATATGGGGGCGATAAATGTGTCGCATTTCTAATGTGGCGCTACAATTGTGGAGAAACAATTGTATGCCTGGTGTGCGGCCGGCTTAAGAGTCTGACACAAGAGTGGCATTCGTCATTGGATGATTTTTGCCCACCATAAAAAAGCATAGGTACATGTCATTGCTCAAGTTATCTTGACGTATTTTTCAATGAAAAAAATCTTTAATGTTTTACTGACTTTTCAAGAAATTAAATGTTTCGATGATTTTTCTGGTTTTATTTTACATTTTGTTTCATTGAAACCCATTCGCGGCCGCCTGCGGTTGTCGTGGACAATACCAGCGACAAGATATTCACGGAATACTGGTCCTTTAAGTCTAGAGAAAAAAAAATATAAAGTTAATATTATTATTTCCGGGAATCTTTAAGTCAAGAGTGAATAGGTTACTTCTAGGTAAGCGCGCTCCATCGTCGACCGCATCGTCGCTTTCCATCAGGTGAGATAGCGGTCAAGCGCGAATCTATAATCAATAAAAAAAAAAACGCTGAAAATGCTCGCCACGCGTATAAGGTAAAAAGGTAAAAAAGGACAACTAGTAGGCCCGTTTATTGAATCGACTAGTCTGCGTGTGGCACCGCATGGGCGTATGTCGCACGGAGGCGAGCCGTCAGCGTCAGGATGGCTGGACCAAACGAGATATGGCTTTGAGACCATGTGCACTATTTAATACCTATTTGCTACTATTTACTACCTATAGTTAAATATTTGCTACCTTTTCGTAAAGAAATTTATGAAAGAAATAAAGTGGTCAGCCAACCTGACGTCAGGTTGGCTGACCACTTTCAAGTTCTCATAGTTTTAGCATTGTATTAACCGCGCTGTTAATGTAAATATTTACTACCTGATTGCTACCTTAACATATATATTTTCCACAACTCTAAGATGCTCCTATAAAAAGTTATGGAAGCTCCTATAAATGAACGTTAAATTTAGAAAGTGCCTGCGAAACCATTATTAGCAATATTATGAAAATAAGACTTGGCGTTATTAATTTATATGCAGGCGTTTTATTGTCTTTAATTAATAACTTTCCGTGTGTATGTACACGCACATGTAAAATATCTCCACCCCTCTTTCCACCTTCATCCTTATAAATGAAACTACATAGCAAAACATCACGCCTTGTTCCCCAAAGGGTTAGGCAGAGGTAGAGATAGTAGGTACACCTACTGAGGCTAAAATTTTTAGTCGCTCTTTGAGTCGCGTGTATTTGGAAGGCTGTCAAAAATAGAAAAAGAACAAGATATTCGAAATTATTTAATTACGTTAATTAATACATGATTCAAAATAAATATCAAAAATTACTTTCGATTTTAATTTTGATTCAAAAATTGCTGTCGGATTCTAATTATTACATTACTATAGGTAGTAAATAGTAGCAAATAGGTATTAAATAGTGCACATGGTCTCAAAGCCATATCTCGTTTGGTCCAGCCATCCTGACGCTGACACGGAGCGCGGCCGGCGGATTTTGTATGAGACCCCTACAGCCTACGCAGCGTTGGCCCTAAACAACCCGAGACCCTGGAACAATGAATGAAGAACAAGAGTAGGTTTTTAGTTTGTAAAAGTCTGACAGTTCCTCTCACGAGCGCAAGATGTCATTGAAAGCTTCAGAAAGTGAAATTAAAAATAAAAGCGAAAATAGAAGTTATTGGTATGTCTCTATCCTACGGATAAAATATCCCGACTGATACGTAGGATAGAGATATAAGATCCTTGGCCGACTGTCTTTTAGAGCGGGTACGCATTGGGCCGATTGGGCGTTATGAAACGCGCGTTTTAAGAACCCCGAATTCATATGGAGTGTACACATGCAAGCGCGCGTCAATAGCGCGTTTATATTTATTTTGTTAGAACGCGCGTTGCTTGGGACCGGGAGTTACCTGCGCGCTTTGAAATACATGAGCGGCCAGTTTGTTTTTCATTACAACGCGCGCTTTTGTGTAGAGACGACGCACTTTTCGAAAATGGAGATCGAGCATTTTGATACTGATTTCTTTATAGAGTTAATCTAAAAGCGCGGTGTGTGTGTGTACGCGATCAACGCGCGCTCAATACAACGCCGAGCGCCCAGTATGTACTAGCTCTTACAATGTTTTTATTAGCTGGTAACTTTACTCATTACTGTCATTCTTGTAAATGTCAGTTGGTGGTTGTTGTTGTCATTTTTGTTTATGAAGAAAAAAGCAGATTTCGCGCCTAAGAAAATAGTTTGTATTTGCACTGTTACTGATTGTGATTACTCCAACGATCTTGGTGTAAATCAAAGAAGAAAGAAAAATAGTTTAAGATAGAATTGCGGAGATACGTTTAAACAATCGTTACTGTAATTTTTCGAAAATAACCTCTTGAGGACTTATGTTTACGAAACTATAATCAAGAACCGGAATCTTTGTAAGTTTTATTATATTATTAATTATTTTCTGCAAGCGGCTACTCCTGCGTTTACCTAAATTTACAAGAATCTGAAAATTCTTGTAAATTTAGGTAAACGCGCGGTAAAGAGGATAAAAAAAACTTTGAAACGATTCTGAAAAATCGTTTCAAAGTTTTTTTTATCCTCTAAATACACACCTACAAGCTTCCTACATAGGGGTAACTTCCCATGTACCTTGCTGGCATGTATTTTTTTCTTTTCGCCAGAAATGAAACCTAGGGACTGTACGAGAAATTAATGGTCAGTGGGTCGTCTTAGAGGCTATAAACGAAGTTTGAGACTGTTTAGTAAACTGCTAGTTTTTTTTTTATTATTATTTATTATAGCTAGCGTGTGCTGTCCCACTGCTGGGCAAAGGCCTCCCTCCATTCTTTCCAGTTATCTCGGTTACTCGCTTTATCGTTCCAATTCTCAAGGCAGGCATCTAGGTCATCCCGCCATCTCATGGTCTGCTGGGTTTTTTATATCATGTTATTTTTTATTTTGGATTTGGTAGGTAATTATGGTGTGTGCGCATTATATAGTATGAATTAAAACCGTGTATCTTTTAAAATTCCTTAAATAAAACGTAATAAAAACAGTAATTTTTTCACAGAATTAGTGATGAAAAACTGTGAGGGTGAAAATTTTTTATAACCGTATACCTAGTAACCAATACAATCTATGTCATTAATGAAAACTTCAAAATATTATATCATACTCGTACATACATTAGCAATGCTATTATATGTACGAGTATGTTCATTCAATTATGTTAAGGACCTGGTTTTTTTCATATTGCTTTCTCGTTTTGTGCTACATGTAACCTAGGATTAAAGAAAAGTGAATCATCTGGTGAAAAGAAAAAGTAAATCATGCCAAAACATTGCATTGACTTCTATAAGTTGTTAAAAAATAATGGCTATCATAAGTAGATTTGTATTTGAAAAATGTTTTTTTTTTTACTCTATTACATATTGTTTTATTTATTTATTTTCATCTTTTTACATCTATCTTAACA
Source organism: Mythimna loreyi (assembly GCA_029852875.1). Lineage (NCBI taxonomy): Eukaryota > Metazoa > Arthropoda > Insecta > Lepidoptera > Noctuidae > Mythimna > Mythimna loreyi. The sequence continues at coordinate 7,029,586 of CM056807.1, read as the reverse complement.
GATTATTTTTTTTTTACCCAATGCGATTGTTTAATCCCCAATCCCCAATGCTGTTCTTTAATTGTGTCTATAATCACGGTACTTGAAAGGTTAATTTACCAAATAACAATCCAATTTGATTCATTATTATCTGGAATAATAATTGAAACAATAAATGTGTTAACCTTTCCACTACCGTAATTACAGACACAATTAAAAGATGTCGACTGGCCTGTCAGTCTAGTAGTTAGTGACCCTGACTGCTATGCGGGTGGTCAGAGTTCGTTTTATAAGTGCGTCTGTAGGCCCATGTGAAAGAAAAACCATTTTAATTGATAGATTGAAGAATTACTCTCTTAAGTTGTCATTAGCCATTGATATTATGTCAACACAATTTTCATTTTTTTTCCGTGGTAGGCGTTAAGCTCAGTAAATCAGTACTTTTTACTTGACATAGCGACTCGCTGGGCAACGACGCAGCGGACGAACTAGCTAGGAGAGGAGCTAGTACGGGGTTGCTTGGACCCGAACCCATTGCACCGGTCCCCTTTGGCACAAAATAAAAAGGTACAGAAGTCAATCTCATGTATGTACTTCACTTTTCATACCCACGCACGGCGGTCGCGCGCGCTAGGGATGTTAACTGGATTATGCACAACAAATTATCGTGGTAGTTGCAAAATTTCACAGACGCGCGTCTCAAACGTGACACCCTCGCGGTCGTAATGATCCTCGTTGAGCCCGGTTTTCGCGTCGGTGAACGGTGTCTATGTGTGCGTTGCTCGAGCGCGCTTTGTACGTAGATTGACATCTGTACCTATATAATTTGTGCCTTTGGTCAGCTGCGTGGTTGGCTATGCGAATACACACATATCCAAGTAGAACACTGGTGGTCCTCGACACCAGGATGCAGGGAAACGAAAGAAGTCATGCCACACCTTAACAAAGCCCTCACTAAAAAACTCATTCGACTAGACAGAGGCAGCCTGCGCCTGGTGGCGGGGACTAGCACTGGACACTGTACACTGAATAAGCATCTTTACACAATAGGCATCACGGACAGTCCCCTGTGCAGAGCGTGCTTGGGGGAGAAGGAGACAATTGCGCACGTGCTCCTGGACTGCACAGGTGTCACTGACACACGCACACCAATCCCTTATTGACGCCCTAAAAAATCTGAAAGGCCTAATCAGCTTTTGGAGAGAGGTGGTCTGGTTGGAATAAGCCCACCAAAGTTTACGGCTCACGCACAATGGTCTGCATAGTGCGGAAGGACTAAGTGCGGAAACCATACTCGAACATAATATCAGTACTTTTTCGCTGACCCGCCACTCAGTAATTTAGGAGCGTTTAAGTATAACGTAACGCAATTTTTGAAGATTTTTTAAACCCCTTCTCCCCCTTGTAACGCTCTGTACCCCCCTCTCTAAACGTTACGTAACACTCAAGTGACCATTTTTACCTAAACTTTTCTTTATTTTTTAGCTTTTCTTTAGCCGTTGTCGACGACCAGACTAATAAAATCGAGGAATTCCTAAATGAAAAGTACTACGTAAATGAAAAGGGTTGCCAAATTGGGCCTTTGGTTCCCTAATTTTTTATTAAAATAAAATGTTACGTAACGTATTGTAAGAACGACCCCCTCCCGCCCCTGTAACGCATGGTAACGTTTTACGAGACACCCCCTCCCCTCCAAACTGCGTTACGTAATACTTGAACGCCTCCTTTGACAAGTAGGTATTTTCACGTTAAGGTCACCAACCAGATTTAGAGGTGTGCGAAACAGAGTATAATGGCTCGCTAATCTCCGTTGAAAAGAGGGGAACTGTGAAAAGGTAGAAACTGACTATACCCTATTCTCGTTAAGATGAGAGATTTAAAGAAACATTTTTTACAGTCTGTTCAACCGACTTTAACTTCTATTCCATAGGCATAAGGATGGCGCTAAAAGCAATAAAGTCGTTAAAACCCAACTATTTACAACGTAATAAAACTCAAAATTGGTTGAACTTACAGTAAAAAAGGTTTTCTTAAATGTCTAATGTTATTTGGAGTGAAGACTGGTGTTGTTTTTAATTATGAAGCAAATAACCAACTATGTAAAAAAATGGCCTTGCTGACGCACCTTCGCCCATGTCTAAATAGTTCACACTACGCCACTGGAAATGACCAAAAAAAGAGAACAAACCTTAGGGGATTCCTCCTTGACCAAATAAATCGATTTTAAAACATTTAGTAAATACATATGTACGTATTAATATCTTTATGTACGTAATAATATATTATGAACACACAATTTTCAAATAAAAACATTCGAACAAATTAGAAAAAAAAAATATTTCGTGAACGCATTCTAAGTAGCCTTTTATTTTAAGCAAATAACATCAAAAATATTCATAAAATAAATTAAACCGGTTCTATTAACACTGGCTTTCTATTTTTATCTAATATACAGGGTGTCATTGACATGTTAACGCAAACGAATACCATAGATCCAGTACATGATTCTGGACACTCTAGTAGTGGAAATTTTCGTCGGTTTTTTTCAAATTTTTGAAAACAAATGTTTTGTTTTTTTTTTACCTGTATAAAATCGTTATTCTAACCAATCCCAATGATATATTTAGAAAAAAAAGAAAAAAAAATCATCGAGGCAAATAAAGTCGTTATTCTAATCAAATCCGATGCCATTATTAATTTAGAATGTAATTCACTCATTTTTTTCGCAAAAAATGTTAAAATTACGTTTTTATACAGTTTAATTTAAAAAACCTAAAAAATTCATAAAAAAAAAAATAAGAATAAACCGACAAAAAATTCCATCACTGGGGGGTCTAGAATCATGTACTGGATTTATGGTATTCGTTTGCGTTAACATGTCAATGACACCCTGTATAAAATAACTAGCGACCCGCCCCAGCTTCGCACGGGTGCAATGTTGATATTAAATATATTACGCATGTATTATACATATACCTACTTAAACCTTCCTTTTGAATCATTCTTATTATTAAAAAAAAACCGCATCGAAATCCGTTGCATAGTTCTAAAAATCTAAGCATATATAGGGACAAACGGCGACTTAATTTTAAACTATTTAATTTAGGTGTCTTCAAGGCAAGAGTGAATAGGCTCTTAATAAACTAGTGCGCATCACCATCAACGATTGCATCACTGCTTACCATCAGGTGGAAACGCAGTCAAGCACTAGTTTACTGCAATAAAAATAAAAATCTATGTTATGATTATCGATACAAAAGAAAATTAAACCATATAATAAATAAATATGTCCGACAAAGTGTCATTTAAGTGAACGCTGTTTTGATAGCCCGAAAGAATCGTGTATGTTTATATTTATTTTATTGTGAGATCAAAACAAAGTGTCTGTCAGACGAATTTCTCTAAAGTAATATTGAATTTAAGTGGTAAGTATCTTTTGAAACATTATTCAAAAAACGTATATAAACCAGGAATTCGTTTATCAATTTGGCTTATTGAAAAAATACGTTTTATAGTGTCAATTACAAATGTAAACCTTATGTTTTGTTCATGAGTCAATCGGAGCATTACGTCAAACATGGCTGCCGTATAAAAGTGCGCGATTGTTTGAAAGTCAATCCGGCAACGGTAATTTTAGTGTTCCCGGAACTGACGGAGCGTTCTCTAAATGATGATGACGTTCCCGAAATTACTATTTATTTGCTAGTGATTTTTTTTTACCCGACTGCCAAAGAAGGAGGGTAATGTTTTTCGAGTGTATGTAAGTATGTATGTATGTCTTTTCCTTTGTGACCTCCTGTAGCCTAAACGGCTTGATGGATTTTGATGTATGAGGTATCGTTAGATTTGTCTTGATTACGGGAGTGTCATAGGATACATTTTATCCTAAAAGTCCCACGGGATAAAGACATAATAATATTTTTTCTAAATTTCCCTTTAAAAACAGCTAAAAAGTTATAAATAAAAAAATTATTATTAAAAAAACAAAATACCCGACTGCACACTAAAAAAAGAGTAAAACAAGCCCCACAATACAAATTTACTGAATATAATTTATAAATGTTGATGGAAAGCATCGCAGGCGGGGACCACCTTGACCGCCACCAACGAAAATTCTGCTAAATGGTGCACAACAGAAATGACTATAAATAAGCCTCTGTTGGTCCCCGCCTGCGATGCTTTCCATCAACATTTATAAATTATATTCAGTAAATTTGTATTGTGGGGCTTGTTTTACTCTTTTTTTAGTGTGCAGTCGGGTATTTTGTTTTTTTAATAATAATTTTTTTTGCTAAATATTATGAAACCGAGCCAGTGATTTGAGAGCAGTGGTGGCCGAGTGGTAACGGCCCTGACTTACGTCACAGATTACTAAATAGTTACTACGTCTTACGTGTCGTAGGTCGCGGGTTCAAAAACCCAGCCAGGCGCATTACTTTGTGTAATTTATTTCATCACCACTGCTCTCAAAACGGTGAAGGAAAACATCGTGAGGAAACCGGCATGTTCTAGAACCAAAAATTCGAAGACATGTGACATCCACCAATCCCGCGTGGTGGATTATAGCCCATTCCCCTCTCTTAGAGAGGAGGCCTGTGTCCCAGCAGTGGGGACATTAAAGAGGCTGATGATGATGATGAAACCGAGAAGTTTTTGTATGAACGCGCTAATGTCAGGGACTTAAGGTTCAAATTGAAAACAATATTTTAGTGTTGCATATTCTTTTTATCTAGGAAGGTTATACATACTTCTGCCGCGGCTTCGCCCGCGTTTAAGTAGGTTTTTCCTTACTATTTTTGGACTTTGGAGTACATATTTTTTGTAATAAAATTTACATTTACTCTCCTGTCAATCTAGTAGTTAGTGATCCTGACTGCTATGTCAGAGGTCGTGGGTTCGAATCCCACCCAGGACAAATGTTTTTGTGATGAGCAAGATAATTGGTTCTATTTCTGGGTGTAATTTATCTATAAGTAATATGTGTGTATTTAGAAATATATAAGTATGTTTATCAGTTGTCTAGTACTCATAACACAAGCTCTGCTTAGCTCGAGACTAGACGGCGTCGTGTGATGGTTGTCGAATATAATATTACATTTTATATTTATGAAAGATTTATGTAAAATAAGTCAACTTAAAAAAAAGTTTACATGTCAGTCAGCAAGTTTTTCCTTTTATAAATTTTATCTTACTAATATTATAAATGCGAAAGTTACGAAGTTTGGACGTTTGTTACTCAATCACGCCAAAACGGCTGGACGGATCTGGATGAAATTTGGCACAGGCATAGGATACACTCCGGAATAGGACATAGGCTACTTTTTATCCCGAAAACCCCAACCCCAATACCACGCGGGCGATGCCGCGGGCAAAAGCTAGTATGTAGATATAACATCTGGATCAGTAACCGATGAAAGAAAAACGAAAGATGCGGGGGAAACCGCGGGTGACAGCTAGTTTTGTTGTATTAGGAGTTTATTAATTTAGTATGTTATGTTGTAATTAAAAAATGATATATTTTTAGCAACATGGAACCCCAAGAACCCAAAAAAAAGCGAAAACGTACAAAAAAGAAACTCGAAAAAAATAGTATAGCTTACTTACGCGAACGCGAGAAAGCTAATGCTAGAAAAAAGAGATTTTTAGACAAAATGACAGACGAAGAGAAAGAATTGAAAAGGGCTAAAGATAGAGCTTACCATCAGAGGAAGAAAGCAGATAAGAATAGAAAGATTGCTGTGAAGAGTGAGGAGGAGAAGATACGACAGAGGGAAGTGTGGAACAGAGCAGCGAAGAAATACAGACAGAAGAATAAAACAGCATCTATTTTAGGGAATAAAATTCCTCCGCCAGTCGACGTGAAAGTACCTGCCACGTCTTCAATATTGAGTATGAGAATGCCCAAGGAAGAAGCTGAAACATCTTCAATATCACAACAGGATGAAACACTGGCTGTTATTAAACCGAAAGATGAAGTTGTAGAGGAAAAACTAAGTGTAGAAGTAAAAAGAGAGGTGATAGATCAGGTACTTATCAAAAGTCTTGTTTCTGGGGCCAAGGGTTGATGCGAAAGCGGAACACCGGGGCCCTGGAACTAAGGCAAGAAGGAACGGTGGGTCGTTTAGTCAGTAGAAGTTTGACACTGTCTCCCGCTCTGACCAAGGGCGGGATTCGTCATCCCACCATAAAAAAAACTCTTGTGGCGGCGTATCTAGCGATAAGACCGCCTTTGTACCCATTCATATAAGTTTCTGTGAAATTGTCACTTTTTTGGTGTACAATAAAGTACTGTTCTATTCTATCTCCACAGATAAGGGTTTAGTCTGCTACCGCTTGTACGCCTATTATGCATACGTTTTTACAACTTGCTGACCTTGAGAAATTCTTAATTGTAGTTTTTTAGCCGTAAATTTTCGTTTTTATATTTTATTTTATCCTAGAAAAATTCAGTAAGGGTGTTTTTTTTACTTTTTTTTATTTGTTTATTTAAAAAGTCTATGTCCCCGATCGCTCGAGGGATGTGTGAATAGTCAACAATATTTTCAGATGTTCGGAACAGTCTGTCATTGATTTCATAATTGTTGATTTTGACAAGTTTGGTGCTACTAATATTATGGTTGCCGGTTTTCTCACGATGTTTTGCTTCACCGTTTTGAGAGCAGTGGTAATTAAATAAACTACACAAAGTAATGCGCCTGGCTGGGTTTGAACCTGCGATTTACCCAACCTATCCTTAGTTCGGTCTTCGTCATGATTGTCATATTTTAAGTTCTCTTAATTATACTTATTTGATACGTATCATATTATTTATTAGTTTAGCTTATATACGTATTTTATTAGTATAAGTAATTCATTTTAACGAAATTACATTCTATTATAGACCATTGCAGATAGTTTTTGAAAGGGAACAAAAACTATTTTGTTCCCTTTCAAAAGCTAAAAAAAGACACTGTTTCTCCTTTTCATCCTACTGTTTCATTCTACTTAGTAGTAGGATGAAACGCATCGCAAAAGGAGAATATTACAAAAAATTAAGGAAATATAAATTACGGTCGATCTGAGGTCGGGAAGTGGGTGGGTGTGCGGTTTTAGACTTTTATTTTTTGTTAAACACTTTTCCATAGAACCAGTGTCTTTTTTAACCCAAAGGTTGACTGGTAGAGAAGGCCTTGTTGCATTAAGTCCGCCTATGTACCACTACTGTACATGAAGTTTAAATAAATAAAATTATGAAAATTGTGTTGACATATCCATACTAATATTATAAATGCGAAAGTAATTCTGTCTGTCTGTTACGCTTTCCCGCTTAAACCTCTCAAACGATTTTGATGAAATTTGGCACAGACAATCTTTAGACCCTGAGAAAGGACATAGGCTACCTTTTATTGCGAAAGGACGCAGACGAAGTCGTGGGTATTAGCTAGTATTATACATATCTGCGACGATATAAAGCTGGGTACAGAATGTTGTAACGCGTAACATGAAAGGCGCATTGGGAGAGAGGGGACAACTGAGCTTGTACCTACTCATGATCATTTCAGCCGAAAGACGTCCACTGTTGGACATAGGCCTCCCCAAGTGTCGCCACAATGTACCGTCATGTTCGTCTCGCATCCATCGGATTCACCCAACCCTTACCAGGTCATCCGGTATCACATACATAGTTGAAATATATATAGGTTTAACAAATTCTAATTGTTGATTTTTATACTTAAAGTTTTATTTTGGGTATAAAAGTGACGATAATTGTCTTAAAAAAGTTCAGAATGTTTTCAAATATTTTTCGTACAAGGAAATTCTGTGATAATTTTCCTTTTGTTGAGTTTTGCTTACTAAGCATCTCATATTATATTTTAATACTAGCTTTTGTCAGCGGCTTCGCCCGCGTACATAAAATATAGCTTATGTCACTCAGGAGTAAAGCAGCTTTCTATTGTTGCTAAAATTTTTCCAATCGACCAGTAATTCCAGATATTACCCCCTACAAACAAAAAAACAAACTTTACCTCTTTATTATATTAGTGTAGATAGATTGGTATGCCAGATAATGGCAAAATGTGTCATTGCGCTAATAACATATATATGTTACCATCTCCTGTACCACATTTTATACAAATAAATGCTTTGACTTTGAAATGCTCTGGCCGCGCGTGTATCATGCTCGGTCTCGCGCGCAAGGCGTCCGCAATATAAGAATTCTGTTACATTGCATGATACATTGTTGCGGCAACGTGGACGGGAAATACTTATTTTATTGTTTTAGAAGAAAGTTAAGGTTTTTGTAGGGGTAAAAATTTGAAAAATCCGTTCTTACCAGATGCCTACGTTATACAAAGAGCATACACTCCAAGTTTCAAGTATTTACGATCAGCGATTTAGGCTGTGCGTTTATTCGTCAGTCATTAACATCACAATAAATCTTTTTTAGATATATCTTTTTCTTCCTACCAATATACCATATTATTTGAGGTCGGCGCAACACGTTTTTTTCTTCCACTCTGTCACTTTTTATTCTTTTATATCACTCCTTACATAATCCATCCATCTCTTCTTCGGCCTCCCTCTTCCTCGGCCTCCCTCTTCCTCTCCATCCATTTTTAGATTTATATGGCCGCTAATTTCGCATTCTAATTTTGTCAATCCACAGGATCAAACAAAAATAATCGTCGCTAAAGTATATCATTACTTCGAGCAAGAGTATGAGGAGTTGAAGAAGACGCTTGAGGGTATAGACCAGACCCCTCTGTCGAAGATCCGGCAACGGACTGCGCTGGCCACGGGAGTGAGCGAGACGATGGTAGAGGAGATCCTGCAGGAGGAAGAGAGACGGAATGAGGAGAAGAGGCAGCAAACGCTGAAGGAACAAAGCCGGGCTCTGAAGAGACTGAGGCAGACGGACAGGTATGTAACAATGTGATGTAATACTACTCTGTCAAGAAAGTGCCGGAAACATTTTTACTATCGGACATCCCGGCGTACGGCAAGTATCTACCCTCACGTTGCTGAGACACCTGCGGCCCGGACTAAGCGTTTTTCCTCGTCGTTTATACCGCCGTACATCGAGGGACTGGAACAGTTTGCCGGCTGCAGTCTTTCCGTCCGATTATAATTTAGGAGTCTTCAAGGCTACAGTGAATAGGCTTTTAATAAACTAGTGCGCCTTAGCATCAACAATTGCATCACTGCTTACCATCAGGTGGGATCGCAGTCAAGCACTAGTTTATAGCAATTAAAAAAAAAATGGGTCGGAATTGACTCGTTCTACCATGTCCACAGCGACTCTCATGCGATTGAGTTTTTGGAAAAAATTCAAGTCTTTTGGGACTAGCCGAGCGGCAACATGTTTCATATTTTTGACTCGTCGGAGGTCGTGGGTTCGATTCCCACCCAGGACAAATATTTCGTGTGTGAGCTTAAACATTTGTTCTGTGTCTGGGTGTAATTTATCTATAATATGTATGTATTTAGAATTAGATAAGTATGTTTATCATTTATCATGTTATAGATAAATTACACTTAGACACAATAAATGATCATGCTCATCACACAAACATTTGTCACCCAGGACAAATGTTTGTGTGATGATGGGTTAGTTATTCAGTCACTTTTATTTCAAATATTCCCTATACATAGGGCTCTGTCCAAATGTGGACATCTTTCAGCTGAAATGATGATGATGATGATTTACTCTTAAACGGTTTCAGTGCAAGTGAAGATGGGGACAGTGATGACAACGATGTCGGTGATGATGGACAACCTTGTGATGATGAGGAGTAAGTTCCTCTGTTTTTAATTTTAGTTTTCTATTATTTTTTGTTTTGTTGTAAGTTAGATAGGTATATATTAAGTAGTTATTTTTTATTTTGTATTTGTCCTGTGCGAGTCTAAATAAATGTTTTTCTTTCTTTCTTCTTTCTTTACAAGCTTTTATTTAGTTTTATCTGTACCGGTGATTTTTTTTTGTGGTGGGAAAAATCATTTAAGGACGAGTCCCTTGGACGCAGCGGGAAACAGTGTCAGACTCTTACTGACTTAACACCCGTTATTTGCTAGTAGGCTTCGACTCTTTTGCAGAGTCCCTACCTACGACCAGCTTTATAGTTTACTAGCGACCCGCCCCAGCTTCGCACGGGGACTGATATTGAATATATTATGCATGTATTATACACATAAACCTTCCTCTTAAATCACTCTATCTATTAAAAAAAACTGCATCAAAATCCGTTGTGTAGTTTTAAAGATCTAAGCATACATAGGGACTTAGCAACTTTAGTTTTATACTATGTAATGGTATTGTACTGATAGTATATTTATTTTCAGGACAGAGACTTTGGTCATAAAGGAGGAGCCTGATGAACCGGACAAGTAAGTAGTTATGATGATCGTCATCTATATCTATATATATATAAAAGAAAGTCGTGTTAGATACTCGACCACTTATATCTCAAAAACGGCTGAACCGATTTAGCTGAACATTGGCAGGGAGTTTAGAGCCAGGAGAAGGACATAGGATACATTTTTTTTACTTTTTTTAATGTAGTAAATATTTGCTAATTCTGAACTCTACTTTCCCACCGAGTAGGGTAGAGTAGAGTAGAATAATCTGTTGCCGGGAGCCAAGCCGCGGGCAAAAGCTAGTATGTATATAAAAGGAAAAACTCACTGACTGACTGACATATCAACGCACAGCCAAAACTACTGGGATTACTGTCGTGAAATTTTGCACAAGGCTTCCTTTTATGACGTAGGCGAACACTAAGAAAGGGTTTTCCGAAATTCACCTCCTAAAGGGATGAAACGCGTGTCCAAAGTTTGACGGCTCGGTTGGCGCAGCGGTTGTGCGATTGACTGCTGCGGTGAGGGTCGCGGGTTCGATTCCCGCACGCACGGAACAAATATTTGTATCAGGGGCGTAGCTACCGCCGTATCTGCCGTATCAATTATACTGAGCCCCTGCGGTACAGGGGCCCCGACCTTGGCAAAAATTCGCAACTTGTTATTCACAACCGTCTCATAGGGCAGCTAAGCATCTGTAGTAAAAATACGTTTTTTTTTATACGGGGCCCCCGAAGGACTTTTGATACGGGGCCCCTGTGGGACTAGCTACGCCACTGATTTGTATGGCCCATAGATAGGTGTTCCGGGTCTGGGTATCTTGTGTATGTGACTTTACATGTTTGTGAACGCACCCACGACACAGGAGTAATTCCTAGTGTGGGGTACCTTTTTTTTAAGAAAAAAAAAAGTTGGGCAAAAACCTATTTTCAAGCGGGCAAAGCCGCTGGCAGAAAGCTAGTTAATTATAAAGGTCAAAATATGTTCATTAATAAGCTTCAAAAGTTTTAATTTCAATGTTAAGACAAATTCGTTATAGATTCTACTTCACCTTTTAAAAAGTATTCATACTATACTCATCATCATGCTACCCTTATCCCATATTACTTGGGGTCGGTGCAACATGTTTTTTCTTCCACTCTGTCCAGTCACCCGTCACACTATGACTAACTCCCTTTTCTTTCATATCACTCCTCACACAATCCATCCATCTCTTCTTCGGCCTCCCTCTTCCTCTCCATCCATCTACGTGTAAACTCAGAACTCTTTTTGTGACATGCGTTTCATCTCTCCTCTTTACATGGCCACACCAAGACAAACGATTTCCTTTCAACTTTTCAGTCACTGGCGCCACTTTCAGACTTCCTCTAATATACTCATTTCTTACTTTATCCATTCGCGTCACACCACACATCCATCTGAACATTCTCATCTCCGCTACATGCAGTCTTTTTTCATCCATCTTCTTAACAGCCTAACATTCTGATCCATACAGTATGATAGGTCTTATACCGGACTTAAAAATTTTACCCTTCAACTTGAGGGGCATCCGTGGGTCGCAAGTTACTATATTTACGTTATTGGTATTCATACTATATAATATTATAAATGCGAAAGTAACTCTGTCCGTCTGTCTGTTACGCTTTCCTGCTTCTCAAACGATTTTGATGATATTTGGCACAGACAATCTTTAGACCCTGAGAAAGAACATAGGCGAAAAAAAGACGTAGACGAAGTCGCGGGTACCAGCTAGTTCTTATATATTTTTGTATTGATTTCAGTGATGAGCCTGAAGTTTACGTCGAACTGCCAAACGCGAAGCCTAGCGAGTCTGGAGACTACCAGTAAGTTATAACCAGCGCAATACACACTGAGCCCGCCGGGCCGCCGACATATGTCGGCAACTTTTTGTCGGCGGTCTAGTTGGCGGCTTCACTTAATACAAGTCGGAAAATGTGGTCGGCGGCATGTCGGCGGCTTGAGATGAGATATTAATTTGGCAGTTAGAGATTGCCGCGTGTCGATAAATGTTGTGTGAGATATTTTTCCCACTCCATGACGTAAATAAAGCACGTCACTACAGGTCGAGCGTCGCTGGGCAACTGAGCGCAGGCGTACTGCCGCGTGTCGATAAATGTTGTGTGAGATATTTTTCCCACTCCATGACGTAAATAAAGCACGTCACTACAGGTCGAGCGTCGCTGGGCAACTGAGCGCAGGCGTACTGCCGCGTGTCGATAAATGTTGTGTGAGATATTTTTCCCACTCCATGACGTAAATAAAGCACGTCACTACAGGTCGAGCGTCGCTGGGCAACTGAGCGCAGGCGTACTGCCGCGTGTCGATAAATGTTGTGTGAGATATTTTTCCCACTCCATGACGTAAATAAAGCACGTCACTACAGGTCGAGCGTCGCTGGGCAACTGAGCGCAGGCGTACTGCCGCGTGTCGATAAATGTTGTGTGAGATATTTTTCCCACTCCATGACGTAAATAAAGCACGTCACTACAGGTCGAGCGTCGCTGGGCAACTGAGCGCAGGCGTACTGCCGCGTGTCGATAAATGTTGTGTGAGATATTTTTCCCACTCCATGACGTAAATAAAGCACGTCACTACAGGTCGAGCGTCGCTGGGCAACTGAGCGCAGGCGTACTGCCGCGTGTCGATAAATGTTGTGTGAGATATTTTTCCCACTCCATGACGTAAATAAAGCACGTCACTACAGGTCGAGCGTCGCTGGGCAACTGAGCGCAGGCGTACTGCCGCGTGTCGATAAATGTTGTGTGAGATATTTTTCCCACTCCATGACGTAAATAAAGCACGTCACTACAGGTCGAGCGTCGCTGGGCAACTGAGCGCAGGCGTACTGCCGCGTGTCGATAAATGTTGTGTGAGATATTTTTCCCACTCCATGACGTAAATAAAGCACGTCACTACAGGTCGAGCGTCGCTGGGCAACTGAGCGCAGGCGTACCCAAGCGCGGGCGCATGTTGCCGACACGATTCTTTTCGTACAGGCCCGGCGGGCTCAGTGTGTATTGCGCTTACTTATATTATACTAGTGACCCGCCCCAGCTTCGCACGGGTACTGATATTGAATATATTATGTATGTATTATACACATAAACCTTCCTCTTGAATCTATCTATTAAGAAAAATCCGCATCAAAATCCGTGGCGTACTTTTAAAGATCTAAGCATACATAGGGAAAGCAAACCTTGTTTTATACTATGTAATGATTTTAATCGTTTTAATCACTTGGAGGGGCACGGAACACTATCGATTTGTTAATAAGTTAAAAAAAAAGGTAAAGTATACCAAAACGAGATTTAGAAAAAAGTACCTTCTTTTCTTTATTTTGCCCAAACAAATCGATATGACAAATCGTGTTTTATGTTGTTTTTTAAATTACTTAATGGTTTTTATTTGTATGTGAATATAAGTAGCATTATAGGTAAATAATAATTATAATAATTTAAAAGGTATATACAAACTATGTGTTTGCCAAATCAAGCTAAAAATACATTAATATTTACAAATCGTAAAAAAAGAAAAAACTTATTGGGCACCAAAAAATTCATCCACCTCGATATCAATGGGAAAAGTGTTCAGCACCCTGGCAGCATTGCCACGCTGGATGGCAATACTGATTCACTGACAGAAATAAAACCCAGGCCTCTGGTCTAAAATCATTGGATGATTTTCTACCTAAAAAAGTCCACGTGGTTTTTTTTTAAGTATGAATTTTTTGGACAATATATTTTTAAGTATGAAGTTCCTAACAAAGATATGTTTGTTTCTAGGATGCCAGCTGATCCGATTGCAATAGAGTTGAAGACGGAACCACAGAGCGAGGAAGCGACTACGTAAGTGACTGCACTAACATTTATTATAAAACTAGCGACTCGCCCCAGATTCGCACGGGTACTGATATTGAATATATTATGCATGTATTATGCACATAAACCTTCCTCTTGAATCACTCTATTTATTAAAAAAAACCGCATCGAAATCCGATGCTTAGTTTTAAAGATCTAAGCATACATAGGGACAGACAACTTTGTTTTATACTATGTAATGATAATAATGAAGCACCCTCCACAGCTTTCCATTTTAAAACTCGCGCTAAATAATCTGATCGCATTTTCGAGTATTCCACAACTGTGTTTTTCTTGAGTATTCTCTCACTGTACATTTTCTTGTATTTTATCACTGTTCACTTTTGAGTATTCCACCACTGTACATTTTCTTGTATTTTATCTCTGTATTTTTTGTTTATTCCACCACTGTACATTTTCTTGTATTCTATCACTGTACATTTTTGAGTATGCCACCACTGTACGCTTTCTTGTATTCTATCACTGTACATTTTTGAGTATTTTATCAAATGTGAACACCGCGATTCAGCGGACGGCTAAAATATGTAATCTATCGAGTTCATGTGAACTAAAAATGCACAAAACCAAAATAATGTCAGTTCGATTTTTGAATCTTAACAGCTGGTTTTTTTTTAATTCCAGGTCCTACGAGACACAAGCAACACAAGTGCAACGTGCCTCTCAAAGCAGTAAAGTAAGGAAAATACAACGGGAAACGGACACCTCACCTGCTACCAATGTCCCACCTGCCGGGTCAGCCTCACCTGGGACATCTACCGCACCTGGTACATCAGCCCCACCTAGAAGACAGTAAGTACACGCAGTCTTTTAATATTCACTAGCGACCCGCCCCAGCTTCGCACGGGTGCAATGCTGATATTAAATATATTATGCATGTATTATACACATAAACCTTCCTCTTGAATCACTCTGTCTATTAAAAAAAAACCGCATCGAAATCCGTTGCTTAGTTTTAAAGATCTAAGCGTAGATAAGGACAGCGGGAAGCGACTTTGTTTTATATTGTAAGACGATTATTATTTTATTTTTTCTAAACACAAACAAAAAAATACATAAAAAAAAAATTGTAGTCCGCCGGTGTCGGGAACAGAGTCCAAGCTACCGGTGGTGAGAGCTCCAGAGACAGGAACCTCCAATGCGAGCCGTATCAAGGAGTCCTGCCTTCTGTATCAAGATCCTTGATCCAACCGCGCAACGACAGCTTCGATAGATGGTCGTCGAAGCTTTTGGCTATAAGGCCACAACAATCGGCACAATGACAGCCGAGTCCACATTATTTATTTATTACTGCTTTTTTTTTAGGTAGGTAAAAATCATCCAATGACGAATCCCACCTTTGGGCGGAGCGGGAAACAAGTGTCAGACTCTTACTGACTAAACAACCTACCCCATTCCAACGTTGCCATATACACCAGGGCCAGAGCCTTCCTTTCAGACGCGAACCCATGGCCCCAGTTGGCTTCGACCCTTTTGCAGGGTCCCTACGGTTTGCTGACAACTCCTTGAGGCGCGCGGGAACAGTGCGCGCCGTCGACGACTGGGCTTGGTCCGGACGGTTACCAGACGATTGGACGGCGAGCTACCCATTGCTCGCCATCCACAAGCCCGCGCCTACGGTGGCCGGAAATCGGGATCGGAATCTCGGCGGCGTCTCGGGCGTGAGCGCCGTTGCCTTAAGTGGTCGGCTTCCTCCTTTGCTAGCATTACTGCTTCGCAAAAGGAGGCGACCGCCTGCCACTCCTCTTCGCTCCGGACCATGGCCTCGACCAAGGCCCGGCGCGAGAGATCGCCGCCGCCGATCGCCCCCACGAGGACACGGCGATGCTCTGCCCAAGCGGGGCAAACCTCGACCGTGTGCTCCACCGTATCCTCCGGGCGGTCCACACAGTGCCGACACCCGGGCGTCTCTTCCGCACGAATTCGATGCAGGTACCTCCCAAACTTACCATGTCCGGTGAGGACCTGCGTCATGCGGAAAGTAAGAACGCCGTGAGTTCTTTCCAACCACGCCTCAAGGAGGGGCATTACCACCATAATTATGGCGTGCCCAGCACTGGGTTGCGATAGCCGCTGACGCCATTTCACCATCACGAGATCCCGCCGGAGCTCTTTCCGCCACGCCTTGACATGTTCAGGCAGCGGAGTTTCGCCCCGGCGTTGCACTTCCATGCGCAGATCGTGCATGCGTGCAAGGACTGTTGCCTCCAGATCCCATGGTGGCAGGCCAGCAAGAAGGCTCGCCGCTTCACGGGAAATCGTTCGGTACCCTCGGATCACGCGTATTGCCATGACCCTCTGGCATGCGTTCAGCTGGGCCCTCGGTTGCTGCTGCAACGACGGCGCCCACACTGGCGCCCCGTAAAGGGCCATGGACCGAACGATTCCTGCGTAGAGCTTCCGGCAGGGGGCGTCTGGACCCCCAAGGTTCGGCAGGAGCCGCTTGAGGGCAGCCCCAGTACGATTCAGCTTGGGAGCCAGACGACGGAAATGTTCCTTGAAATTCCACCGGCTGTCGAGGACGAGTCCTAGGTACTTCATCGTCGACCCGACGCCGATGTGAACCCCCCTACCGTTAGCTGGGAATTCGGTGGTGGCGTGCTCCGAGGGCCATGAAAACACATGGCCTCAGATTTGTGCAGCGCCACCTCGAGTCCCAACTGCTGGATCCTTTCAACTGCTATCGCAACCCCGCGTGCCGCTAGTTCGACCGCCGCCTGGTACGACTCTCCCTGCGCTAGGACCAGCGTGTCGTCTGCGTAGCAGACCACGCTGACCCCGTCAGGGAAGTCGCCGCGCAGCACGTAGTCGTACCCGATGTTCCACAAGGGTGGTCCTAGTACCGATCCCTGCGGAACACCGCACGACATCTCTCGCCGACTCCACTCTCCTTGGTGACCGGGGTAGATAATGTACCTGTCTGATAGGTAGGCCTCGATCACGCGACAGAGGTAGTCGGGCACCCGGTGATACCGGAGTGCCAATAGTCCACCATCGGTGCCCTCGCCGGCAGCGCTAGTATCTACTACTACGACTCTTATTTATCTCTAAATAATTGGATAGGTCGCTACAAAACTATATTATTTTTATAGGTATGTGGACTATCAGGAGCCGAGCACCTCCCATCAGCGTCCTCGTCCACCTCGCCAGAATCTGCGTGACTGTGACGTGTGGGCAGCGCTCTTACGTTACGGTAAGTAGCTGCTGAATTCAGCCAGGGATGGGTCTGAGGGCAAATTTCGTCCACCAGATATGTAACCTACTTATTATTTCACAGGAAGCGAATCCGATTCTGGCGAGAGTGATCATGAGGAGGGAGCCAGACCATCAAATCCCTCCTACATGAGGGCTGGCCTCAATGCTTTGCTGTGCCCCGAGGACGCTGATGATGTCGACTTTGCAACTGACGCCGCCTTCGTCAGCAGCAGCGAAGATCCTGATCCTTCTCCTAGTGCGACGGACCAGCCTAGGAGTCTTTATGATTTCGACTGGAGATCGTTTCCGACAGCTTCGATTACACCTGAGTCGAGGCGGGAATCCTTTTCCGACATTAATGTAGGTCCGACAATTCCAAATGTCGACCCATATGAAATTTTTATTAACATATGGGATCGGCAATTTATGGAATACATTGCCTCGGAGACAAACAGATACGCTCAACAGATGGTAACCGGTATGCTCGATGACCACCACAATCTCTATCCCAATAGCCGCATCAGCCGTTGGAAGGACACAACGGCTGATGAGCTTTACGTGTATTTTGCACTGGTTATTGGGATGGGGATTGTGGTGAAATCGCAGATCGAGGAGTACTGGTCTGTTGAGAAGGATCTGTTTTACACACCCGGCTTTGGTCGATACATGTCGTGTTCGCGATTTGCACTCCTGCGAAGGTGTTTGCACTTCGCGAATAGTGAAGACATGTATGGACTACAGCTGAGTGACTCCGAGGCAAAACTATTCAAGATACAGCCAGTGTTGTCTCATCTGAACGACAGGTTTCAAAGCTTGTATCGTCTAGGGCAAAATATTGCCTTAGACGAAAGTCTTCTGATGTGGAAAGGTCGGTTGGATATCAGCCAATTAATTCCCAACAAGATTGCTACGATTGGGATTAAGACATACGAGATCTGTGAATCTCAAACCGGATATTTGTGGCGGTTTGAGGTTCACGCTCAAAGTAAGAGTCGAAAATCCCGACCGCAGCAGTCTGAAGACCCATTGAAAGCATCCACGCCGGCAATTGTCCTTAGGCTCATTCAAGGCCTGGAGGGCAAGGGTCACACTCTGTGGATGGATAATTTTTATAATTCACCGTGTCTCGCCCGGCATCTGAAATCTGTGGGTTTAGACTGTGTAGGAACCCTGCGGACCAATCGTAAGTTTGTTCCGCAGGCCCTGCACAGTCTTACCGCCGCCAGCATGGCCAAGGGCGAGATGGCTGGTCTTACTTCGGGTGACGTCGATATCACGGTATGGAAAGATGTCAACAGGGTTGCCATGATCTCGACATACCATGGTAACGGCGTCACCCGTGTCCACGGTACCACCAAACCCATCACGGTTCATGATTACAATATCATGATGGGTGGGGTGGACAAGAAAGACCAGTTGCTCTCTATGTTCCCCATAGAGAGGAAGCGAACAAAAATATGGTATAAAAAACTATTTCGGAGACTTTTAAATGTCTCCGTACTTAATTCCTTCATCATACACCGACAGACATCATCATCTTCTTCTACACTTAGTCATCGTCAGTTCCGTAAAACCTTAGTAAAATCTCTTCTTTCCAAACATCATTCCCGCTCTTCTCAGCAGCCAACCGCAGTAAGTGCGCCCCGGCTTACAAACGCTGACGCTTACCACCGTATAGCTGAATACCCGTTCGCGGGTAAACAGCGCATACGGCGGTTCTGCGTCCAGTGTCGTAAGCTGGTGCGAACTTACTGCGAAGGTTGTAATAAAACTGTATGTATTACCCCCTGTTTCCTTACCCTTCATACATAATTTTATTTTAGTACAGTTTATTTATTTATATAATATTTCTTTGTATTATCTATATATTTTTATATATTTTTATACCACATCTTTGTTCGCTTCATCGGTGAATTGTAAAAATATTCATCCATCAGCGTGAGCGTTGAACATTTTTTCATTTTTTAAGTTTTTTATTTATTAAATTAAGGTGTGCAATAAAGTATATAATAGTAACATATAAAAAAACAGTGAGATTTCACATATTGAATTATAGTTGAAAATCAATTCATTTTTTTTTTATTTCTTTTGAAGTTTTTTATTTATTAAATTAAGGTGTGCAATAAAGTATATAATAGTAACATATAAAAAAACAGTGAGATTTCACATATTGACTTATAGTTGAAAGTCGATTCATTTTTTTTTTATTTCTCTGTTGTTCAGATTTGACCCACTGGCTTCTATCTGTACTGTGACCAACCTTTTTTTTACCTAAATTGTACGATTTTGGTGATCTTCATTTGTTTATTTGGCTATGTTTTTGTAAGGCAACATGCCTTTGTATTGTGTTTTACTATTAGTAAATATCATAGTATTGTAAGATGCAAAGTTAGATTTCAAATAAATGCAAAAATATTTTCTCTGTGATGTAAAGAACGAGTGGGCCTTTTTTTAGCCCGTTTTTAAGTGCTTGCATTGTTGCTCAGATATCGTAAACTAAACATTTCTAAGAGCTGATCCTTTGTTGATATTATGCCCGTGTACCATACTACGTAATAAGATGCTAGCGTAAGCCACTTGACGCACAGAGTTCTCGGTATCGATGTGTAAACAAACCTATTTTTTTGGTCGGCGTTCGGGTCGGCTACTTGACACCTGTTTTTGTTTCGCTTATCACTTGAAAAAAATGTAGGGAAAGGTCTGTTTTTTTTATTTATTATTGTAAAATGATGTGTCCTAAAATAAATAAAACAGTTATTTTTGGAAAATATGGTTTTATTTTATAAATATGACGACTTTTGTACACAAAACTGGGAAATAGTCCATCACACTACTTTCAAGTTCAAATTGGTAATACATCACAAGATTAATCTACACAAAACCACACATAATCAGATAGGTATATTTCATAACAATTTCAAGAATGTTAAGTTCATGGAGTTACGATACGTAGTTTTTGAGATATCATCGTTTTAGTGAAAGCGGAGAAATTAGGTCTAGACTTTAGGATGTCGCGTGACGGGATGGCGGGTCACGCGACGTCGGTGGTTGACGGTTGACCGGATAGGGAAAGCAAACTTTGTTTTATACTATGTAATGAAGACTAGTCTTCTGCCAGTGGCTTCGCTCGCGTAAAAGTAGCGTTCTCCATACAAATTTTAGACCCCCATTACATCCCTTTAGAAGCTAAATTTTGAAAAACCCTTTCTTAGTGTTCGCCAACGTCATAAAAGAAAGCCTTATGCAAAATTTCACTCTCCTAGTCCCAGTAGTTTCGGCTGTACGTTGATATGTCAGTCAGTCAGTTTTTCCTTTTATATTTAACTAGCAACCCGCCCCAGCTTCGCACGGGTAATGATATTGAACATATTACGAATGTATTATGCACATAAACCTTCCTCTTGAATCACTCTATCTATTAAGAAAACTGCATCAAAATCCGTTGCGTATTTTTAAAGATCTAAGCATACATAGGGAAAGCAAACTTTGTTTTATACTATGTAATGAAGATGATTTTCTTTTCTTTGTTACAGATTGCTTCTGCTAGATGATGGTGAAGTCAAAATGAAACAAATAGAAACCGGTGAAGATGGCTTCAGTTAATATTAAGATTCTTGTATAGGTATCTAGATATTTGTGATCTAATTTACAATTATTCTTCTCCTAATATTGACTATTTACGCAAAATACGCGCTTTAGTCGTGGAGTTGCGGACATCAGCCCGATATACCATACCATACCATATTGACTATTTTTCAGTTTAAATAATAATTTCTATTAGGAACGTGTTACTTGGCGATATGGGGTTTTATAGACCCGTCGGATACTCATTGTGAGTGCGGTGCCCTCGTTCAAAACATGAGCCACTTGCTGGAGTGCCCTAAGTGCCCATACACCTGCACTATGGAGGATTTATTGAGTGCCACCGATGCTGCAGTTAACGTAGCCACCTACTGGGCCCCAACAATTTAAAGAGTTTATCATCGATTCGAAAAGAGAGAGAGATTACGTCTTAAATTGTTCTCATTTGTAGTACTATTAATTTTGTCACTTTAGTTCATTAAGTCCCAGTAGGACACCGGTGTCCGCACACCTCATCATCATCAGCCTTCTAATGTTCTCACTGCAGGGACACAGGCCTCCTCTCTCTAGGTGAGGGAATGGGCCATAATCCACCACGCGGGCCCAGTGCGGATTGGTGGATGTATGTCTTCGAATTTTTGGTTCTAGGACATGCCGGTTTCCTCACGATGTTTTCCTTCACCGTTTTGAGAGCAGTGGTGATGACATAAATTACACAAAGTAATGCGCCTGGCTGGGTTTGAACCCGCGACCTACGAATCGTAAGTCGGGGCCGTTACCACTCGGTCACCACTGCTCTCGCCCACCTATTTTCTTTTAATTGTGTCTGTAATTACAATGCGTTCCTAATGAGAATAGGATCGATTGCCATGTTGTGACGTCACGTCGTACTGTCAAATCGACGTACAGTAAAAAAAGTTTTTTTTAATTTCTAATGTTATTGTGAACGGCGTATAATTTGACCATTTTTTTTTTAAATTTAATTTTAAGTATTTCATGTTCTTAGAGTGCCGCTTGGCTGAAAGGTGCTGATAAACTTGAGAATTCACTTGTAATGTAACATTCTGTTCATTCTGTCATTGACTGACCTGTTGGTCTAGTAGTTAGTGGCCCTGACTGCTACGCCGGAGGTCGTGGGTTCGATTCCCACCCAGGACAAACGTTTGTGTGATGAGCAAGATAATTGGTTCTATTTCTGGGTGTAATTTATCTATAAGTAATATGTGTGTATTTAGACATATATAAGTATGTTTATCAGTTGTCTAGTACTCATAACACAAGCTTTGCTTAGCTTGGGATTAGATGGCGGTGTGTGACAGTTGTGGAATATATTATATTATTCTTACGAATGTTACATTACAGAAAAATAACGAGAGCGTTTTAGCGAGCATTCTATCAAGTATTCTAGCG
This sequence comes from Mythimna loreyi, assembly GCA_029852875.1. NCBI lineage: Eukaryota > Metazoa > Arthropoda > Insecta > Lepidoptera > Noctuidae > Mythimna > Mythimna loreyi. The sequence continues at coordinate 7,007,189 of CM056807.1, read as the reverse complement.
AGCATTCAGGCGAGCATTCTAGAGAAGGACAGTTCGTTCGCTAGTGCTCATGAAAATGTTTGTTAGCGATGTTTGGCTCTATAGTTCGTTTTTTAATTCTAGACTACGATTTGACAACTGAGAATGTCACACTCTAGAAATATGTTCCCAATTTTCTGGAGTTTGACATTTTAAGTTGTCAAATCGAACTAAAAAAAATCGAAGTATATGTTGGGGTCGGCTCGTTGTTCAATTCGACAAATTTAGAAACGGCGAATGCTTAGTGTTCTGTTACAAGTAATTGCTCAAGTCTATCACTGCCCTACTAAGCGCAAAAGCGGTATCTCAAAAAAATCTTATATATTGTTTTTGTGCCATCAAAACTGAGACAGGGAAAAGTTTCTTAATGATATTTTTTTATGTGTCGAACAAATTTGCACTAAAAGGCTTAATTACTAAAAATATAAGCTATCTAATGTGATAGCTATAAAAATTAATTATTTATGATTTAATTAATTAATTTAACAAAATAGTAAAGTTGATTTTTATACCATTGCACAAAAATCAACTTTACTGTTTTTGTGAGATACTTACCGCTTTTTGGCTTAGAAGGGCAGATCAGCACGTTACCATGACGGCTGCCAAGTCTAAAGTGAATTTCATTCCTATGGAAATGATATTTCGCTCTCGTTTATAAAATAAGTTTAGTTTTAATTCTTCTATGCTTAAGCTCCTAAGGACAGTCAATTTTGATTTATTTAATAGTTTATAAGTTAAGGTTAATTTCTTATGTTTAATGTGAAACATTTTTTGACTCGCCTTTATCTGTAACTAGCCACCCGCTCCAGCTTCGCACGGGTACTGATATTGAATATGTTATGCATGTATTATACACATAAACCTTCCTCTTGAATCACTATATCTACTTAAAAAAAAACTGCATCAAAATCTGTTGCGTACTTTTAAAGATATAAGCGTACATAGGGCATAAGCAACTTTATACTATGTAATGATGATACAATCATGCCATGATGCCCCAAGGTTACTAAAAGGAAGGTTTGACTACGATATTAGACCAAGAAGGAACGGGGTGGGGTGTTTAGTCAGTAAGAGTCTGATACAAGAGTGGCATTCGTCATTGGATGATTTTTGCCCACCATAAAAAAGCATACATCTCATTGCTCAAGTTATCTTGACGTATTTTTCAATGAAAAAATCTTTAATGTTTTACTGACTTTTCAAGAAAATAAATGTTTCGATGATTTTTCTGGTTTTATTATACATTTTGTTTAACTGAAACCCATTCGCGGCCTGCGGTTGCTGCCGGCAGTAGCAGCGACAAGATATAACCTGAATACTGGTCCTTTAAGTCTAGAGATAATTTATAATTATTTCTGTAAAATCTGTAAGTTAAAGAGTGAATATGGTACTTCATCGTCGACCGCATCATGACTTTCCATTAGGTAAGATAGCGGTCAAGCGTGAACCTATAAACAATAAAAAAAAATATTGAAAGTGCTTGCCACGCCGCTGCCGGTCGCTGCGATTCACGTGTGAATCTGCCGTTGTTGTGAGCTATTTGTTTTTGTTAGTCGTCGATTAACAAAAAAAGGACATCTAGAAGGCCCGTTTATTCAATCGACTAGTCCGTGTGTGGCGCCGCGGTGGCGTCCGTCACACGGGAGCGGGCCCCGGAGCGCGGTCTCGGGATAGATGTCTGCGACGGGTCCTTGCGCGGCCGGCGGATTTTGTATGAGACCCCTATAGCCTGCTCAGCGTTGGCCCTAAACTGTAACCCGAGGCCCTGGAACAAAGGCAAATAAAGAACAAGAGTAGGTTTTTAGTATGTAAAAGTGTGACAGTTCCTCTCACGAGCGCAAGATGTCATTGAAAGCTTCAGAAAGTGAAATTAAAAATAAGAGCGCGAATAGAAGTTATTGGTATGTCTATCCTACGGATAAAATATCCCGCCTGATACGTAGGATAGAGATTTTTTTATGGTAGGTAAAAATCATCTAATGAGTCCCGCTCTTGGGTGGAGCGTAAAACAAGTGTCAGACTCTTACTGACTAAACAACCTACCCCGTTCCTACATCGCCATACATACCAGGGTCAGAGCCTTCCTTTTCAGACACAAACCCGTGGCCCTAATTGGCTTCGACCCTTCTACAGGGTCTCTACGGTTGCTGACAACTCCTTGAGGCGCGCAGGAACAGTGCGCGCCGTCGACGACTGGGCTTGGTCCGGACGATTACCAGACGACCGGACGGCGAGCTACCCAATGCTCACCGTCCGCAAGCCCGACTGTCTTTAGAGCGGGTATGTATTGGGCGTTTTGAAACGCGCGTTTTAAGAACCCCGAATTCATATGGAGTGTGCACATGCAAATCTTGCTTCACATTCTGAATGAGCGCCTTAAAACCTTCCTCTCAAAGGAAATTGCTCCTGAGCAGGCGGGCTTTGTAAAAGGAAAAGGCACCCGCGAACAAATTTTTAATGTGCGCCAGATCATCGAGAAAGCGCGAGAGTTCAACAAGCCCACGTACATTTGCTTTGTTGATTTCTCGAAGGCATTCGACTCGGTGAAGTGGCCAGTGTTATGGAAATCCTTACTGGACATGGGCACGCCAAAACATCTAGTCCACTTACTCAGGCGTCTATACGAGAGCGGATCAGCATCGGTCAGAACAGATGAAACACTTTCGAGTCATTTCCATCCTAGTGCGGGAGTTCGCCAGGGTTGCATAGTCTCACCTCTACTCTTCAACATTTATACAGAGATGATAATGAGAATTGCTTTGGAAGATTGGACGGATGGGGTCGTGGTTGGCGGTAAACGAATCTCCAATCTACGATATGCGGATGACACGACCTTATTTGCAACCAGTGCTCGTCATATGGAGGATCTGCTACATAGGATGGAAACTATAAGCTCTGAATTTGGACTGAGAATAAATCGCACAAAAACCAAGGTAATGATTGTCGACCGCGCTAATAACAACTTACCAGGGATCACACACATTGGGAATTGCGAGGTCGTGCAATCATATGTTTACCTTGGAGCGCTAATATCCAATGAAGGCGGGTGCATAGACGAAATCAAGCGACGTATGGCAATCACTAGATCTGCTATGGATAAAATGCAGAAGATCTGGCGTAATAGGAACATTACCAAGTCCACGAAAACCAGACTCGTCTACTGTCTGATATTCCCCATTTTCCTCTATGCATCGGAAACATGGACACTGCGTGAATCCGAGAGGAAGAAAGTTGACGCGTTGGAGATGTGGTGCTGGAGACGGATGCTAGGAGTATCATGGACAGAGTTTCGTACGAACGACTCCATATTGAAAGAACTCTGCATCAGACGGCGCCTATCGTCCACAGTGCAATCGCGCATTTTGACTTTCTTCGGCCATGTATCGCGGCGTGGTAATGACTCCATAGAGCGTCTCGTAGTGCAGGGCAAGGTTGAGGGCACCAGGCCACGTGGTAGATCACCAATGAGATGGACAGACCAGATCAAGGCCGCAACTAAGTGCTCGGTCTACGAATGCACCCGGAAAGCTGCAGTCCGCAATGAATGGCGCCGCATGACCAAGAAAATAACTCATCGTGATCCAGAGTGATGACCACGACCACTCTGACAAGAGTGTACCGACTGAGAAGAAGAAGAAGAGTGCACATGCAAGCGCGCGTCAATAGCGCGTTTATATTTATTTCGTTAGAATGCGCGTTGCTGGGGAGTTAGCTTTGAGATACATAAGCGGCTATTTTTTTGTACATTACAATGCGCGCTTTTGTGCAGAGAGGCTTTTCGAAAATGGAGATCGAACATTTTGATACCGATTTCTTTATAGAGGTAATCTAAAAACGCGGTGTGTGTACGCGATCAACGCGCTCTCAATGCAATGAAAGCAACGCCGTGCGCCCAGTATGTACTAACTCTTACAATGTTTTTATTAGCTGGTAACTTTACTCATTACTGTCATTCCTGTAAATGTCAGTTGGTGTTGTTGTCATCTTTGTTTATGAATTTTAGGCAGATTTCGCGCCTAAGAAAATATTGTACCTATTTGCACTGTTACTGATTGTGATTACTCCATTAATCTTAGTGTAAATGCATTGTGAAGATAGAGTTGCGGAGATACGTCGCAATCGTTACTGTAATTTTTCGAAAATAATCACTTGTTTACGAAACTATAATCAAGTACCGGAATCTTTGTAAGTATTATTATATTATTATTTATTTTCTGCAAGCGGCTACTCCCGGGTGTATCCTAGAGTTACAAGAGGTTTCAGTATTTTTATCCTCTAAATACACACCTACAAGCTATAAAGGGGTAACTTCCCATATACTGCTGGCATGTATTTTTTTCTTTTCGCCAGTAATGAAAACTAGGCCATTCCTTAAAGGACTGTATGAGAAATTAATGGTCAAAAATAATTAACCAATATTACCTAACTATAAACGAAGTATTAGACTGTTTAGTAAACTGCTAAAGGTTTTTTTTTATTATTATTTATTAGAGCTAGCCTGTGCTGTCCCACTGCTGGGCAAAAGCCTCCCTCCATTCTTTCCAGTTATTTCGGTTACATGCTTTGTCATTCCAATTCTCAAGGAAGACATCCAGGTCATCCCGCCATCTCGTGGTCTGCCGGGTTTTTTCACACACACACACACATCACATCACATGTAATTTTTTATTTTGGATTTGGTAGGTAATTATGGTGTGTGCGCATTATATAGTATTAATTAAAACCATGTATCTTTTAAAATTCCTTAAATAAAACGTAATAAAAAAAAGTTATTTTTTAACGGAATTAGTGAAGACAAACTGTGAGTGTGAATTTTTTTTATAACTGTATAGTAACCAATATAATCTATGCCATCAATGAAAATCTCAAAATGTAACACACTAGCGACCCGCCCCAGCTTAGCGCGGGTGCAAAGGTGATATATTATACCTATAAACCTTCCTCTGGTATTACTCTATCTATTAAAAAACACCACATCAAAATCCATTCTGTACTTTTAAAGATCTAAGCATACATAGGGATAAGCAACTTTGTTTTATACTATGTAATGATGATTACATTAGAAAGAAAAAAGAAAGATTTTTTTCTCTCATATTGTTCTACATATAACCTAGATTTAATTTCTGGTGAAAAGAAAAAGTAAATCATGCCAAAACTTTGCATTGACTTTCATAAGTTGAGAAATAAAGTATTCTTAAATATTATATCATTAATAATTTTATTCTTTATTTGAAAAATGTTTTTTTTTTACTCTTAAGCCCCAAACGAACAGCCAAAGCGTTCACACAACCATATTGTTTTATTTACTTATTTTCAGCTTCTTACATCTATCTTAACAGGTGTTTTCCCAATGCGATTGTTCAATCTCCAATCCCCAATGTTGTTCTTTAATTGTGTCTGTAATTATGGTACTCGAAAGGTACCGTAAATAACAATTCAATTTGATTCATTATTATCGGGAATAATAATTGAAACAATAAATGTTTAACTTTTCCACTACCGTAATTACAGACACAATTAAAAGATGTCGACTGGCCTGTCAGTCTAGTAGTTAGTGACCCTGACTGCTATGCGGGAGGTCAGGGTTTGATTCCCACCCAGGACAAATGTTTGTGTGATGAGCATGATCATTTGTTCTGTGTCTGGGTGTAATTTATCTATCTATATATATAAAAATAATTAGCTGTTCGTTAGTCTCGCTAAAACTCGGGATCGGCTGGACCGATTTGGCTGATTTTGGTCTTGAAATATTCGTGATAGTTCAGGAAAGGTTTAAACGGTGAGAACGAAAAAAAAAAAAATAGGCGAAACGAAGTTTGCCGGGACAGCTAGAACCGATTTAGCTGAAAATTGGCAGGGAGGTAGTTTAGAGCCAGGAGAATGACATAGGATACATTTTTTTTTTTTTTTTTTAGAGTAGGGTAGAGTAGGGTAGAGTAGGGTAGAGTAGGGTAGAGTAGGGTAGAGTAGGGTAGAGTAGGGTAGAGTAGGGTTTTTTTTTTTTTTTTTTTATGGTAGGTGAAAATCATCCAATGACGAAACCCGCTCTTGGGTGGAGCGGGAGACTAGTGTCAGACTCTTACTGACTAAAAAACCTACCCCGTACCTTCCTTGCCCTATTCCTGGAGTCGAGGTAACAGTTTCCCACTTCCCTCTAGACTCCGGGAGGCTTCGACCCTGAAGGGCCCCTGCAGTTTGCTGACAACTCCTTGAGGCGCGCGGGAACGGTGCGCGCCGTTGACGACTAGGACTCGGTCTTACAGACGACCGGACGGCGAGCTACCCATTGCTCACCGTCCGCGAGCCAGTGTCTACGGTGGCCAGATATCGGCAGGATCGCGGCGGCGACGGCTACGGCGAGTACGCCGTTGCCTTTGCCTTATGCGGTCGGCCTCCTCCTTTACGAGCATTACTGCTTCGCAGAAGGAGGCGACCGCCTGCCATTCCTCTTCACTGTGGACCATGGCCTGAACCAGGGCCCGGCGCGAGAGGTCGCCGCCGCCGATCACCCCCACGAGGACACGGCGATGCTCTTCCCAAGCAGGGCACACCTCCACCGTGTGCTCCACCGTGTCCTCCGGGCTCGCCTCACAGTGGCGACACCCGGACGTCTCCTCCGCACGAATCCGGTGCAGGAATCTCCCGAACTTCCCATGTCCGGTGAGAACCTGCGTCATGCGGAAGGTGAGGACGCCGTGAGGTCTATCCAGCCACGCCTCAAAGAGGGGCACTACCGCTGAGATTACGGTGTGCCCAGCGCTGGGTTGCGACAGTCGCTGTTTCCACTTCACCATGAGATCTCGCCGGAGCTCCTTCCGCCACGCCTCGACATGTTCGGGCAGCGGATCTTCGCCCCGGCGTTGCACCTCCACGCGCTGGTCGTGCATGCGTGCAAGGACTGTTGCCTCCAGATCCCATGGTGGTAGGCCAGCAAGGAGGCTCGCCGCCTCTCGGGACACCGTGCGGTATCCCCGCACCATCCGGATGGCCATGACCCTCTGGCAGGCGTTCAGCTGGGCCGCCGGGCGTTTACGCAGCGTCGGCGCCCACACTGGTGCCCCATAAAGGGCCATGGACCGGACGATGCCGGCGTAGAGCCTCCGGCAGAAGGCGTCTGGACCCCCAAGGTTCGGCAGGAGCCGCTTGAGAGCAGCCCCCGTCCGATTGAGTTTGGGGGCCAGACGTCGGAAGTGCTCCTCGAAATTCCACCGGCTGTCGAGGACAAGTCCTAGGTACTTCATCGTCGACCCGACGCCGATGTGAACTCCTTCTACCGTTAGTTGGGAACCCGTTGGTGGCGCGTTCCGAGGGCCATGAAAACACATGGCCTCAGATTTGTGCAGCGCCACCTCGAGTCCCAACTGCTGGATCCTTTCAACTGCTATCGCAACCCCGCGTGTCGCTAGTTCGACCGCCGCCTGGTACGACTCTCCCTGCGCTAGGACCAGCGTGTCGTCTGCGTAGCAGACCACGCTGACCCCGTCAGGGAGGTCGGCGCGCAGCACGTAGTCGTACCCGATGTTCCACAAGGGCGGTCCTAGTACCGATCCCTGCGGGACACCGCACGACATCTCTCGCCGTTTCCAATCTCCTTGGTGACCGGGGTAGACTATGTACCTGTCGGACAGGTAGGCCTCGATTGTACGACAGAGGTAGTCGGGCACCCGGTGATACCGGAGTGCCGTCCTAATGCAACTCCAGGGCAGGGAATTAAAGGCGTTGGCGATGTCCAATGACACCGCCAAGACACACCTGCCCCGGGACACCGCATCCCCCGTCGTGAGGGCTCGCACGCGCATGATGGCGTCCACCGTGGAGCGCCTCCTGCGAAACCCGAACTGGTCGTCCGCGAGATCGGGCCCCTTCAGTGTTAGGTGCCTGACGAGGCGGTCTGCAATGACTCTTTCAAAGAGCTTGCCCACCTCGTCAAGCAGCACAATGGGCCGATACGCGGACGGAGAGTCCGCAGGGCGCCCCGGCTTCGCGACGAGGACCAGTTTTCCCGTCTTCCAGGGAAGTGGGAACTGGCCCCTCTCCAAGCATGCGCTAAAGAGCCCCCCCCAATCGAGACCCGAGAGCCTCCATGGCCAGGACCCAAGCCTTTCCTGGCAAGCCGTCGGGTCCTGGGGCGGTATTCTTCGCACCCATCCTGCGTACCGCCACTCTCATCTCTACCTCGGTCACTTCCGGAGCATTGGTACCGTCGTCGCTGACGTGGTCCGCGTCAGACGCCGCTGGTGGCGGAGCCATGGGCGGGGGGGAGTGGTCCCCCCGCGCAGGGAACAGAGCGCTCACCACACCCTCCACGATCTGTGGCCGGAGACTCTGCGTCAACGGGGGAGCCCATGGGCGGAGTTTCTCTCGCACCAACTTGTATGGGCGTCCCCACGGATCAGCGTTGAGCGTCCCCAGCCACGCTTTGCAGGCCTCCTCTTTGGCCCGCTTTATCTCCGATCGGAGGGTGCGCTTTGCCACCCTGTATCCCTCATACAGCTCCGCCTCTACGGCCTCCGCATCCGGCGGGCGGAAGCGGCGCCTGCGGTGTCTGGTATACCGGTGTCGCGCGGCATTGCATGCGGCGCGCAGCGTCGCAAGCTCCGGCGACCACCAGTACACCTGGCGTCGGGCGCGTCCTGGGCGGAGACGGGGCATTGCCGCGTCGCAAATTTGCGACAGGGCCTCCCGGAACCACTCCGCCTCGACGTCGATGTCGGCAGGCCTGACCGGTGCTTGCACCCAGGCCTGCACCGCCGCGGCTTCCAGGAAGAGCTCCTTTTCCAGCTGCCTCAGCGCCCAACGCGGACCACATGGGGTCTGTCGGACCGGCGCGGTCGAGGTCTGGGCGGAGACGTCAAACCGGATATACCGGTGGTCCGAGTATGTCTCCACCCCCTCCATGACGCGCCAGTCAACTACACGCGGTGTCAGAGTGGGGCTGGCGAACGAAATGTCCACCACGGACTCACCCTGCACCCGCACACACGTGGGGACAGAACCCCGGTTTAGGACGACCAGGCCTGTTTCCAGAGCCCAGTCCTCCACCATCCGACCCCGCTGGTTCGTGAGCCGGGAACCCCAAGCCACGTTCCTGGCGTTGAAGTCCCCGCAAACGACCACGGGGAGGGTACCATACCCAGCGACGACGGTCTTCAGCTCCCTGAGGGAGTCGTGAAGATCGGCGAGAGTTCTGCTCGGGGACAGGTAGACGCCTACCACTGCAATGTCCCCGAACCGTGCTGCCACGCAACCCCGAACCCTCGTGACGGCCTCGAGGGTCGGGGTACCAGCGGCGGCCGACGAGATAAGGGTCACCGAGCCGCTCAGGTCCTGAACCCAGTCAGCTCTGGGCAAGACAAAGTGCGGCTCGGAGACCACGGCGACGTTTATCGACCACTGCGCCATGCTCTGGAGCAACAGATCCTGAGCTGGGACGCAGTGGTTGATATTCGCCTGGAGGAGACGTAATGGGGCCGTTATTGGCAGTCCATTGTCTCCTCCCTAGCCCTCTGAGAGGGCGCCGCCACAGCGGTAGTGGCGGCGACAGAAACCGCGCCGGCGGCCGAAGAAGCGGCTGCGGCGGCGGCGGTGGTGGTCGGGGGGCGACTTAATTTGGCCTTCACTTTGGCCGGGGGGTCGCAGGACCTGCTCCCAGCCCGGTGGTCGGCCTGCTTGCCTGCCGCCGCACATGCGTAACAGTGCGGCGCATTCCGGCACTCAGCAGACCTGTGACCGGGCTTACCGCATTGGTAGCAGTGGTCACTGCGATCCACCTCCGCGGCACAGAAGGCCCCCACGTGGTGCCCCACGTGGCAGCGGTAGCACCGCAGAGGTCTGGGCTCCAACAGTTTTACCTGGGCGGAGACCCAGCCCACCAAAAGCCGTCGGCCCTCGCCAGTGATGGCCTTAGCCGCCGGCACGGGGCAGCTTACCGTGACGGCTCGCATGCCCGTGCTGTCAGCGCGGATGGTGCCCGCCCGAACCTGTTCGGGCGTGCAACCGCCCACCCTGACGATGGCGGCCACCACCTCGTCCACCTTGACTGAGTCGTCCAGGCCCATGATGCGCATGTCGATGCACTTGGTGGGCCTGGACACTCGGGCCTCCTCCGCACTGAGGGCCACCCTAATCTTGTCGGCCAGGATGTCAGCGACACTGGCCGAGCCGGGGACCTCAAGAATTCGGGCCCCCGTTAGGGTCTGCCTTATGCAGAAGCCCCCAGGCACTCCGAGCTCGTCAAGGTGGGGCTCCACCGCCCGCCTTGCCTTCGCCATGACGGCGTCGTAGTTCGCGACCTTCTTTCCCGCTTCAGGCTGTAGTGTGATCACTACAGCCTCGGATTTCGGGGCGCGAAGTCTCGCCGCCATGGCCCGCTTCCTGCGCTCTTGGCGCTTTGCACGCTTCTTGGCCGCCCTGCGCGCCTTACCCGCGCTTTTCTTGGCGCCGACGACCGTCCAGTCGGCGCCAGACGATGGCTCTTGAGGCGGGGGAGGCGGCAGGCGCGACTGAGTCGCCGCCACCGCGGTCGAAACACCCGCTGGCCCAACAGCAGCAGGCGCAACACCACCCCTCGTGGTAGGAGCGGCCCGCGCCCGACGCTGCCCAGCCACCGGGGCTGGCCTCGCAGGCTCCGGCGCTGAAGCCCTGCGCCCGGCTTGCCCCAACGGGCCCGCCTTGGGCGCAGCCGTCGTGGCCGCTGCGGCAGCGGCATAAGTTGCCGCTTGGCGCTGGCCGGAGGTCGCCAGTGGAGGGCGCAAGACTATTCCCTCCAGCAGGGACAGCTGCCGCTGGATCTGCAGCTGGAACTGCTGCTGCTGCTGCTGCAGCTGCTGCCGGACGGCAGCCAGCTCCGACTGCACCAGCGTCAGCAGCTGGCTCCCTGCCTCAGGCTGGGGCTGGGTCTGGGGCCGACTTTGCCCCTGCCCCTGCCCGGAACCCCCTCCGACGGCCTCCCGCGCAACGGCTCCAGGGCCCACGGGCCCGGCCCGAAGCTCAGCCCGAAGCTCGGCCCGCAGTTTCGCCACACTCCTGTCCAAGGCCTTATCAAAAGCCTCGGACAAAGAGGCGGCGTGCTTCAAAACCGTCTTCTCCTTGGAAGACGGCTTTGCGAGCCTCTTGCGGCCCATATCGCGCAGCGCCGCGACTATGAGCTCGCCGAACGACCTGCGGGCCTCTTCGGCGGAGTCCACCCCAGCGTCTGGCGCGCCACCGGACTGACGCGGCGGGCGCTCTCCAGCGCTGACCGCACCAGGGTGGCGCCCTTCCGCAGCAAGCTTTGCAGCTCGCTGAGCGGACTCCTGTGAAGTGAGCCCCCTGCCTTTCCCTCGGCTTTGGCCCCCACCGCGACTGCCGGTGGGGATTTTTGGGGCCGAGCCCTTACCTTCATCGGAGGACGACTGCCCGTCCCCCGATTTGGTGCGCTTCCGGAAGGAACGCGAGTCCCTTCCGGAGTTGCCCACCAACTCCTCCTCCAACTCCGAGCCTGAGCTCCTTCTGGACGCAGCGTCGGACTCCGACCGCTCGTCACTCTCAAGAAAGTTTTTTGTGAAAAATTTGCTGTTCATGCTGTTCCCACGAGTAAATAACAATTTGTACCGGCTCAAATTAAGTGGTCCGCACTAGGGACTAATTTAGCTACCCATTAGTCAAGCTAACAACCTCCCTCACGGTGCGCCGCCGCTTGGAGGTTTGGGGTGATTTTTTATAGAGGTTGTCTTCCTCGCGGCCCGGGCGGTTAAGCCAAGGCCCTCGACCCCCATCGAAAGTCAGAAACATGACCTTGGACAATCTTTGGGGCTACGAGTCCAGCGGTGGCAGAAGGAGGAGGAACTCTTCCTCCTGCCTGCCCGATGGCAGGGTGAGTGCACACCGAGCCCGCTCTTACCTCGTCGCTGTGCCCTCTGCTAAATCAGAGGGACACGCGTTGAGGCGATACTCCCAACAGAATATTCGCAAGCCGCCATCGAGCACCCTTAGGCAGGGATTGCCCAAGGGTGGGTCGATGGCGGCCTCCCGGGGTGCACCGTCCCGCAGACTGGTCTTCACTCCGGACGTGTCCGCAAGGGAACTCCAGCCTGCGGGCGCTCGAGGAGGTTTTCTGTCATGGCACCCCGGGTAGAGTAGGGTAGAGTAGGGTAGAGTAGGGTAGAGTAGGGTAGAGTAGGGTAGAGTAGGGTAGAGTAGGGTAGAGTAGGGTAGAGTAGGGTAGAGTAGGGTAGAGTAGGGTAGAGTAGAATAATCTGTTGCCGGGAGCGAAGCCGCGGGCAAAAGCTAGTAATATATAATATATGTATTTAGATATACACCGTTAAATTTTAGTCGTTTTAATCCCTTGGAGGATCGATTCAGTACATGAAATACTATCGATTGGTAAAGTTAGAATGAGAAAACAAAGTACTTTTTTTAAAAACTCGAATTAATTTACGCATATTCTAAATCGATTTCTTTAAGGAAACGTCAGCTGGGCGAATTCAATGACCTGTAGGTAGTTAGTACGCAACGATCGACAACTACCTACAAGGTCAATGACTCGTTTACTTAAAGAAATTAATTTCGTAAATGCGTATATCAATAACAAATTTAGAAAAAAAGTACTTTTTTTTTTATTTTATCTACACAAATCGATAGTGTTTCATGTACTGGATCGACCCTCTTCGGGATTAAAACGACTAAAATTTAACGGTGTACATGAGTATGTTTATCAGTTGTCTAGTACTTGGTCATAACACAAGCTCTGCTTAGCTTGAGACTAGACGGCGTTGTGTGATAGTTGTCGAATATTATTATTATTATATTATTACATGTGTGCGGACAGTTACGCTGTAGTATTCTCTTGGGGCTTAATGAATGAATATACACATTGGTAAAATTTACATGTATACAACGTGTCATTGACATGTTAACGCAAACGAATACCATGGATCCAGTACATAATTCTTGACCCCCCAGTGGTGGAATTTTTCGTCGGTTTTTTTTCAAATTTTTGAAAAAAAAGTTTTGTTTTTTTATTTTTAACCTGTATAAAATCGTTATTCTGACCAATCCCAATGATGCTTTTAGAAAAATAAAGAAAAAAAAATTTTTTTTGCAAAAAAAAAATTAATAAAATAATCATCGAGGCAAATAAAGGCGTTATTCTAATCAAACCCGATGACATTTTTAATTCGAAATGTAATGCACTCATTTTTTTCGCAAAAAATGTTAAATTGACGTTTTTATACAGTTTAATTAAAAAAACGTTAAAAATTCATTAAAAAAAAAAATAAGAAAAAACCGACAAAAAATTCCATCATTGGGGGGTCTAGAATCATGTACTGGATCTATGGTATTCGTTTGCGTTAACATGTCAATGACACCCTGTATAATATATATGTCCACAACTATCACACAACGCCATCTAGTCCCAAGCTAAGCAGAGCTTGTGTTATGAGTACTAGACAACTGATAAACATATATTTCTAAATACATATATTATAGATAAACTAGCTTTTGTCAGCGGCTTCGCCCGCGTACATAAAATATAGCCTATGTCACTCAGGAGTAAAGCAGCTTTCTATTGTTGCTAAATTTTTTCCAATCGGACCAGTAGTTCCAGAGATTACCCCCTACAAACAAAAAAATATAAAAACAAACTTTACCTCTTTATTATATTAGTGTAGATTACACCCAGATACAGAACAAATGATCGTGCTCATCACACAAACATTTGTCCTGGGTGTGAGTATGTCCTCATACAGTAGGCCTAAAAGTAACAAATTTGTTCTTTTCTTGTTTTTGTATATTTCAGAATCAGATTAAATCTACAATGCCTGCAAATAAGAAGTTGTACCAAAGACATCAGTACTCCGGGGTGCGTAAGAAGTCAAAACGTTCCGAAAGTGCATTTAAGCGTATATATGGTGAAGAGTAAGTTTTTTTTATTTGATTTAAAATAGCTTTTGGCTGCAATACGACCTGAAGGTAGTCTGCTATTACAAATAGAATAGTGTCAGAATAGTCGGTCATTGATTTCAAAATTGTTGATTTTGACAAGTTTAGTAATCTACTAATATGGCGGCATTATGACTTTCCAATGATCAACAACTGACACTTCATTGAAAGATTTTTTTTTAGAATGGATGGTAATCTCGTACATAATAACAAATTAATATTTGACATATGCAGTACCTAAATTAATAAAATTTTAACAGTTCCTTTAATCAGTGACTTACGATTAGAATGTTATTGTGCAGTTATTGTTTTTAATTTGTTACAAAACAGCTCGTACCACAATTTTATTAAGACACCACTGACCGCCCAATGATCAGCCATTATGAATTAACAGATTACGAACTTATAGCAAAACTAGCGACCCGTCCCAGCTTCGCACGGGTACTGATATTGAATATATTATGCACATAAACCTTCCTCTTGAATCACTCTAACTATTAAAAAAAGCCGTATTTGAAAGAAAGAAAATAAATTTATTCTGCCACAGAGAATAAATTTATTTTCTATCAAAATCCGTTGGGTAGTTTTAAAGATTTTGAAAATAATATTTATATATAAAAGACAATATTTTGAAAATAGCAGACTTGGGCCTCAGATGTCTTGATTAGCCGGTAGATGGCGCTTATAGATGATACAGCGTTAGTAAAGTTGTAACGTAGGTGACTTTGGTTGAAGCGCTACATTGCAACCGTGTGCTCCACCTTTTAACTGTTCACAAAAAATATTCTTGTCGTTTAGGGCTAACCGTGTCAAAGCTTGGCGTGCTCATGAAAAGGAGAAACCGAAGACAACATATGTCCCCCGGAAAAACGCAAAAGTGAAACCTGCCGTCAGACAATACGCTGGGCCGCGTAAAAAGCAACCGGATCACACACCAGAAATTGTAAGTTTTTTTTATTCGATATTAACTAGCACTTGTCTGCAATCTCACTTGATGGTAAGCAGTGATGTGATGCAATCGTTGATGGTGAAGCGTACCATCATTGATGCACCCTAGCCTTGAAGATAACTAAATTATAATCGGTCGAGGAGACCGCTGCTAGCAAAAATCAGACGGAATACCGCAGCAGGCAAATTGTTCCTGTACATCGATGTATACTCTACAAAATGCATCCTGTAAAATATTGATAGGCTGGCTACTAGCTGGAAATATATTTGTTTCTGTAATACAGTTTCTGACTAGCTCAGGAGCCAAGGGAATTTCATTAATGGGTGAATAATTTATGTCGATGAGAGCAGTGGTGGCCGAGTGGTAACGGCCCCGACTTACGAGTCGTAGGTCGCGGTTAAAACCCAGCCAGGCGCATTACTTTGTGTATCTAATTTATTTCATCACCACTGCTCTCAAAACGGTGAAGGAAAACATCGTGAGGAAACCGACATGTTCTAGAACCAAAAATTCGAAGACATGTGACATCCACCAATCCGCACTGGGCCCGCTTAGTGGATTATGGTCCATTCCCTCTCCTAGAGAGAGGAGGCCTGTGTCCCTGCAGTGGGAACATTAAAAGGCTGATGATGATGATGATTATGAATATGTCGATAAATCATTTTATTATTTTTTATAATTTAAAAAATAACGGTAAAGACAAATTCGAAAAAAAAAACGGTTGTTACAAAAATAAAACATATATGATGTTATCTTTCTTACTCCTCAGGAACGAATAATCATCACTAATGTATATCATTACTTGGAGCAAGAGTATGAGGAGTTGAAGAAGACGATCAAGGGGGTAGACCATACTCCTCTGTCGATGTACCGCCAACGGACTGCGCTGGCCACGGGAGTGAGCGAGAAGACGGTAGAGGAGATACTGCGGGAGGGCCAGGCGAATAGGTATGTATTATGATTGTGTTAGCACCTTTACACCTGACATGCGACCGCTCCAAATATGTTATTAGTGTACTAGTGACCCAACTTCGCACGTGTTCAATGGTGATATTATTGTACACTAGCTTTTGCCCGCGGCTTCGCCCGCGTGGTATGGGGGTTGGGGTTTCCGGGATAAAAAGTAGCCTATGTCCTATTCCGGAGTGTGTCCTATGCCTGTGCCAAATTTCATCCAGATCCGTCCAGCCGTTTTGGCGTGATTGAGTAACAAACATCCAAACATCGTAACTTTCACATTTATAGTATTAGTAAGATTACGATACAAGTGTATAATTTAGGAGGTTACCGTCGAGGCGGTATTAAGACTCGAGGCAGAGTCTTAAGAGAGCCGAGAATGGTAATCTTTCATTACTCACATATGTCATACGACATTTTTCAATACACTTGAAAAGAAAAATAATTTAACGAACTGTTATTACAACAGTAAAAATAGTGAAATTAAAAAAAAAATTGTATCTGTTTTCATATGCGTGCGCATCGAATTTTTTTTTACCCATAGGTGAAGGTTTTGGAATTTAGGATATATAGACTTTTGAGTCTAGTCGTCGTTTGTTTTTTGCGTGAAAAGTTTTTATGATAATGTCATACGTAGTGACAATATTCTATTGTTCGGATGTAAAATTTTCTAGTGTTTGTGTTGTATTTGATTTTATTTAATTAATACAGCCTAAAATCTTCACACCGATAACCGGGGGTATCTTAAAATAGCGGCCATAGACCACAAAGAATTTTTTTTTTATTTGAACGTACGATTTATACATTAAAAGTTTTTTAAATAAATAAATCCTTTTTACAAGTAGTTTTAGAAGTCGGGTTTTAGTTTATTTTTTCTACAGATCTGTAACGATATTCCGGGGCGATGGAGGATTCTTGTAGTTCTTACGTGACATAGATGGCGCTACAAGTTAGGCATCAATCGATCGAAGCGCATAACCTTAGAAATGGTTCAGGTCGCCGACGGTGCGCTCTATTCCCGTGCTCCTCAAGGAGTTGTCAGCAAATGTAGAGGCCCAACTGCAGGGCCGAAGCCTACTGGGGCCCCGGTCCAGTTTTGAAAGGAAGGTCCGACCCTGGTATGAGAGCAAAGAAGGAATAGAAGAGTGTGACTTTTGAAGAGTCTGACACTTTTCCCCGTTCCGTCCAAGGGTTTTTTTTTATGGTAGGTAAAAATCATCCGATGACGAGTCCCGCTCGTGGGCGGAGCGGGAAACAGTGTCAGACTCTTACTGACTAAAGAACCTACCCCTTTCCTCCCTTGCCTTATTCCCAGAGCCCCGGTGTAACGCTTTCGCACCTACCCTCAGCTCCAGGAGGGCTCCGTCCAAAGGCGGGATTCGTCGTTACATGATTTTTACCACCATAAAAAAAACTTTAGAAATAGTTCAACTTGTTTGCCGTGTACTGTAGTTGTTTATATATTTTCAGAATAGAGATGGTGGTTGTAAGGGAGGAGCCTCTTGAAACGTACAAGTAAGTAGATACATATCATATATTATTTATCTATAATATGTATGTATTTAGAAATATATAAGTATGTTTATCAGTTGTCTAGTACTCATAACACAAGCTCTGCTTAGCTTGAGACTAGATGGCGTTGTGTGATGGTTGTCGAATATTGCGTACCTAGTGGATTAGGTAGAGACAAGCTAGTCAGCTGATATTAGTTTTCATTCGTAGAACGGATGGAAAGAGATAGCAGCTGTTTCATTGACGAAGAGAAACATTCCACGTAATTTGTGAACCACGTTGTGCAGAATAGAGTCAATATTTATTGAACTACTTTATTTACTCAAACTGGATTAACTGTTCCGGGGTACGAAAGCTCTTCACTATTGTAATCTATAAACATAGTGCTGCACCCCCTGGAGAACGTGGCATATATTTTAAAAGCACTTTATATTATATTATTATAATATTATTATATTATCTAACGAGCAACAGCAACTCGCTCCAGCTTCATTTCCAACGTTACACTTTGTTACTGAGATGAGCGAGTCATTGACCTGCAGGTAGTTAGTAACGACAACCACTTACAGGTCTTTGGACTCGCTCAGCTGGCGTTTTTTTTTAAAGAAATTAATATCGTGCATACGTAAATTAATTTGAGTTTAAATAAAGAGTACTTTATTTTTTAATTTTATCATTATAATAACAATAGTGTTTTATGTACCGCGTCAACCCTCCAGGGGATTAAAACGGTCAAAATTTAACGGTGTATTTTTTTTAATATACACCAATTTCAGGCGAGCTTAACCTACTGACTGGCCTGTTGGTCTAGTGGTTAGTGGCCCTGACTGCTATGCCGGAGGCCGTGGGTTCGATTCCCACCCAGGACAAATGTTTGTGTGATGAGCACAATCATTTGTTCTGTGTCTGGGTGTAATTTATCTATAACATGTATGTACTTAGAAATATGTAAGTATGTTTATCAGTTGTCTAGTACCCATAACACAAGCTCTGCTTAGCTTGGGACTAGGCGATGGTGTGAGACAGTTGTGTTATCAAAAATAAAAAAAAAAGAGTTTTCTTACACCAGTCCTCAGGCATTCTCAGCTTTGTATGAGTGTTATACGCGTCAAATAAGTTGAACCAATATGGCGATCGACCTTCAATACGTTGTAACAGATTTTCTGGTCTCATTTGATGTGCAGCACAGTGGTTGTAAATATTCCTATGTATTAAGTTAATAATAAACAATTTTTTTTTCTAGGGAACCAGCTGATCCAATTTCATTAGGAATGACTGAATCACACGAGGAAGCAACCACGTAAGTATATAAAATTCTGCCCTACTAAGCGCAAAAGCGGTATCTCAAAAAAATCTTGAATATTATTTTTATGCCCTCAAAACTGAGATAGGGAAATCTTTATTTATAGCCGCGTACTGCCTTGACCAAGCGAGCAGCCTCGCGAGGCTGCCTTGTGAGGCAAATCCTCGGTAGGTCAAGACGTGGCTCGGCCGAGGCAAACACATGCGCTGCCTCGGCCGAGCGTGCCGCAGCCCGAGCCGAGCGTTGTCGGTTTTTGTCGATGCTCAAAGGCGCCTCAGTACGTTTGCCGCACTCACTCAAGACGGTAGTTCGTTGCATGTTAGTTGTGCGCCATTTTTTTTTTTTTTTTTTATGGTAGGTGAAAATCATCCAATGACGAAACCCGCTCTTGGGCGGAGCGGGAGACCAGTGTCAGACTCTTACTGACTAAAAAACCTACCCCGAACCTTCCTTGCCTTATTTCTGGAGTCGAGGTGACAGTTTGCACATACCCTCTAGGCTCCAGGAGGCTTCGACCCTGAAGGGCCCCCGCAGTTTGCTGACAACTCCTTGAGGCGCGCGGGAACGGTGCGCGCCGTTGACGACTTGGACTCGGTCTTACCAGACGATCGGACGGCGAGCTACCCATTGCTCACCGTCCGCGAGCCAGTGTCTACGGTGGCCGGATATCGGCAGGATCGCGGCGGCGACGGCTACGGCGAGTACGCCGTTGCCTTTGCCTTATGCGGTCGGCCTCCTCCTTTACGAGCATTATTGCTTCGCAGAAGGAGGCGACCGCCTGCCATTCCTCTTCGCTGCGGACCATGGCTTGAACCAGGGCCCGGCGCGAGAGGTCGCCGCCGCCGATCACCCCCACGAGGACACGGCGATGCTCTTCCCAAGCAGGGCACACCTCCACCGTGTGCTCCACCGTGTCCTCCGGGCTCGCCTCACAGTGGCGACACCCTGACGTCTCTTCCGCACGAATTCGGTGCAGGAATCTCCCGAACTTCCCATGTCCGGTGAGAACCTGCGTCATGCGGAAAGTGAGGACGCCGTGAGGTCTATCCAGCCACGCCTCAAAGAGGGGCACTACCGCTGAGATTACGGTGTGACCAGCGCTGGGTTGCGACAGTCGCTGTTTCCACTTCACCATGAGATCTCGCCGGAGCTCCTTCCGCCACGCCTCGACATGTTCGGGCAGCGGATCTTCGCCCCGGCGTTGCATCTCCACGCGCTGGTCGTGCATGCGTGCAAGGACTGTTGCCTCCAAATCCCATGGTGGTAGGCCAGCAAGGAGGCTCGCCGCCTCGCGGGACACCGTGCGGTATCCCCGCACCATCCGAATGGCCATGACCCTCTGGCAGGCGTTCAGCTGGGCGCCGGGCGTTTACGCAGCGTCGGCGCCCACACTGGTGCCCCATAAAGGGCCATGGACCGAACGATGCCGGCGTAGAGCCTCCGGCAGAAGGCGTCTGGACCCCCAAGGTTCGGCAGGAGCCGCTTGAGAGCAGCCCCCGTCCGATTGAGTTTGGGGGCCAGACGTCGGAAGTGCTCCTCGAAATTCCATCGGCTGTCGAGGACAAGTCCTAGGTACTTCATCGTCGACCCGACGCCGATGTGAACTCCTTCTACCGTTAGTTGGGAACCCGTTGGTGGTGCGTTCCGAGGGCCGTGAAAGCACATGGCCTCGGACTTGTGCAGTGCCACCTTAAGTCCCAACTGCTGGATCCTCTCAACGACTGTCGCAACCCCACGTGTCGCTAGTTCGACCGCCGCCTGGTACGACCTTCCCTGCGCTAGGACCAGCGTGTCGTCTGCGTAGCAGACCACGCTGACCCCTACAGGGAGGTCGGCGCGCAGCACGTAGTCGTACCCGATGTTCCACAAGGGCGGTCCTAGTACCGATCCCTGTGGGACACCGCACGACATCTCTCGAGGGAAATCTTTATTTATAGCCGCGTACTGACCAAGCGAGCAGCCTCGCGAGGCTGCCTTGCGAGGCAAATCCTCGGTCGGTCAAGACGTGGCTCGGCCGAGGCAAACACATGCGCTGCCTCGGCCGAGCGTGCCGCAGCCCGAGCTGAGCGTTGTCGGTTTTTGTCGATGCTCAAAGGCGCCTCAGTACGTTTGCCGCACTCACTCAAGACGGTAGTTCGTTGCATGTTAGTTGTGCGTCATGGATAAAGAACAGTGTCTTAAACTAATACAATTATACGTCGATGCTCTCAGTGGCTCGGCTTTGACGCGCGAGGCAGCCTCCTTACAGATCGAGGCCGCCTAGCGCGGCATGCGTACTGCGGCAAATGTCCGAGGCTGCCTCGCGAGGCGGCTCGCTTGGTCAGTACGCGGTTAATGATATTTTTTATGTTTCGAACAAGTTTGCACTAAAAGGCTTAACTATTTGAAATAAAAGCTATCTAATGTAACAAAATAGTAACGTTGATTTTTATACCATTGCACAAAAATCAACTTTACTATTTTTGTGAGATACCGCTTTTGCGCTTAGAAGGGCAGAATTGCACTCTTCAGAATTTCAGATAGTTTAAGAGCGCTTACACATTTTTTCTTGAATTTGAACGTTTGATTCGAGTTTTGACGTCTGATTATGCTTTACGTACAGTACAAAAAATAAAACAAAAATACGCCTAAGAAAGTTTGATCATAAATCTTGGGAGTTTTTTAAATAAATATATCAATTTATTCATGTACATCAATAAATTCCTTGTTTCCGCAAAGGGTGTTTCATAAAATTATGCTTTTGGGAATCTTGAAAAATAATGCTTTGGTACGCCGAAAATATAATCATTTAATCAGTTTTAAAAATGTCCATGATACAACTGTACCTTCTACTTTGGAATGGTTGTGGTGTGGTGGGTGGTGGAAAACAGTCTGGCAACATTGATTTGAAATTTCTAATGAAATTGTGTAAAATATATACAAAAA
This sequence comes from Mythimna loreyi, assembly GCA_029852875.1. NCBI lineage: Eukaryota > Metazoa > Arthropoda > Insecta > Lepidoptera > Noctuidae > Mythimna > Mythimna loreyi. The sequence goes on along the minus strand of CM056807.1, from coordinate 6,985,599 downwards.
TTATCACACTGACTTAAAAAAAAGCGAGAGATTTTTTTATTTACCTTTAGTACCTGGTACTTGTAAATTGGCCGCCGGTCCTAGCTAGCAAGTATGTATACCTTCAGAGTATATACACTAGTACTATTCTTTATGATAGATTTTGTTAGGCGGTTCACACACTGCCCCGCATCATGCTGCATGTTGCGTTTCAACGTATTTACGCGCGTTCTTGCGGGAGTGCAAATTTGCATCATCGTGCGTGTTTTATACGCACACACGCGCGTAGGTGCGATTGTAGATTCACGCACGGCGGCTCTCATTTCATTCAAAATCACGCGCGGCAATGCGGGATTCGGTGTGCCATACCTTGCGTCTCGCCCCGCACCTACGCGCGGGGGTGCATGTTTCTCCGCGTATATGCGCGTGATCCGCATGAACGCGCGTTGAAGCATTTTCAGTGTGTTGGACTGTGCGTGTTTTCCATACAAACGGAGATACTTACAAGCAACGGAAGAACACGCATCACGCGCCACGCTGCATCATGCGGGGCAGTGTGAGAATCGCCTTACTCAAAAAAAAAAGCAGCGTCTGGCGGCCCTGGGCTCTTGCTCTATTACGATTCATACAGTAATACACCAAAAATTATTCTTTAAGATGAGTCCTCGTAATTAAACATTTTTTTTACGTTAATTTTAATTTTTAAGAATACTTGTTTGAATATTTTTTTTATATATGTGTTTGTTGACTATATTACCTCCATTAATCCGAAGACAAAAACATAAAACAAGTAACTTTCCTCGATAGAAAAAAAATCCGAACTTACCTCTAAAAATAACATTTTATGAATTTTATGCCGTAGTCATGTACTTTCTGTCACATTAAAATAATGAAAAATGTAGATAATATCTTATTAAACATTAATCAGAAATCAGTTTTTAAAGAAACATGAAATTGAATTTTTAATACATTTTTATTTAGTATGGTGCTTACGTTATTCAGGTTGCATGTTTCCTCTCTCTATCTATTTACGTTGCTATCGCATAGTTCTATCACTTTCACACTTTTTGTCATTTTCGCAACAAGGTATCGCCTTAAAACTGAGAATAGAATACATACTAGTAAATACAAACATTATGACAGTTATGAAAGGAAGTGCTCTTTAATTTTCCTCTTGAAGACCTCCAGAGATAATCTAATGTTGTCTTCATTGTTTCAGACTCCAGCTGCTAGTATACAGCGAAATGAAAACAGAAATTGATGACGACGACTTCAGTTAGAATCAAAATTGTAATATAGGTATTATTAATATACTCTATACAACCCGTTCCAAATGAGAATAGGATAGATGGCCATGTTGTGACGTCACGTCGAACTGTCAAATCGAAGAAATTAGGTAGAGTGAACAAAAAAGATATTTAAAAAAAAATATTTACGTACGAATCGTGAATGAAAAATGTTTGATTAGAATACAATTTTTCAATTTTGTTTATCTCTGTTTCAATGTGTGATGTGTCTGAGTAGTTGTAAATAGAAGAAAAAGGCGAATTGTTTCTAACAATGAAAATAAGAAAGATTTATGACTTGAAACAATATATTTGGCAAATTTATATTAAACCCTAACGTTTTTACTTCAAATAGAATTAACTAAAATTTAGTAATAAAAAGCAAAAAAAAAACTTTTTATTGATACGCAAATAAGATTTTTTTGCAAACCGTACTTTTCACTCAAAATTAAACAGTCCGAGGTTATTGACTTTCCTGTTCTTATTTGGAACGCATAATACGCGTTAAGATTAGACATTAAAACAAACCTTTGTTTACAGTCAGTACAACCGATTTTGACTTCTATTCCGTAAGCATAAGAATGGCATTTAAAAGCAATAAAAAATGGTTAAAAAAGCCAACTATTTACTGCAGCCGTCATTTGTCATTCCATCAACGTAATAAAAATCAAAAAAGGCCTTGTAGCATTAAGTCCGCCTATGTACCACTACTGTACATGAAGTTTAAATAAATAAATATAAAGGTTTTCTTTTTCTAATGGTGTATAACAGGGTAGGCGAACCTTTTTGCATCAACGTGCCATTTTTTTCCAAAAAAAAGTTTAATGGGGTCATTGAGGTGCCATCAAATAATTTTGACTTACTGATTATTTGGAAAATAATAATAATGAACACTATCAAAACTCTCTATGAAAGAAAATAAACAAAAGAGATGTATTTTAGATTGTTTTCGATTTTGATTTTTTGTTGGTACAAATGTTTTATGATCGACGACGTGCCCAAAATATTAAGTCGCGTGCCGTCAATGGCACGCGTGCCATTGGTTCGCCAACCCTGGTGTATAATATGTTTGTGATGAAAATTATGTATACTCGATATGGCCTTACACCACCTATCTTAGATTATATACCTCTAGATGTATATGGAAGTGCGGAAATGAGAAGCATATAAGCACTCCTAAATTTTGAGCGTCATAATTAATTTCTTTAAATAAACATCAGCTGTTTGAGTCCTTTCTTGTTTGCGTACATAAATGTATAGTATATTGTATTTTTTGTAATTTTGGTCGTTTAACAATTGTAATAAAATACCTATAAGATAAATTGTGTTTTTTTTATGGTGTGCAGAAATCATCCAATAACGAAGCCCGCTCTTGGGCGGAGCGGGAAACAGTGTCAGACTCTTATCGACTAAACATACTACCCCGTTCCTTCTTTGCCCTTCGTACTGGGGCCAAGCAAACCTTGCAGAAGGAGACCCTGGCCCCAGCAAACCAAAATTCTTGTTTACGAGACTTAGTAATAGATTGTCTATTCTATTATACAATACAAATTTTGATTATATCTCTGAAACGATGCGTCGGAGCTCAAAAAGGACCAAATTTTCAGCTCCCCCTTTATGAAACCCCGCTGAAAAGTATAAAGCCAAGACAAAAAAATTGATCTACCCTCATGTAATACATTTCGATCTACCTACTTGTATTTTTTTTTCGAGTAGATATTAAATTTTCAAGCACTAGGATAGTATAACCAACTATGATTGCCAGTATTGCAAATTCCATCAATATACACTAAGCAGAGAACTAGTTTTTTTTAATATTTAGACAGCTGTCAGTTGAAAGTAAAACTCAAAAAAGAGGAGAACTCAAGAAAGAAGAGGAGGAAAAGTACTGTTATCAACCCGCTACACATTACACCTATTTTCAGAGTATGAGTATTTTACATTTTAACGTTTTTGCAATAAAAAATACATGAAGGTAGATCGAAATGTATTACATGAGGGTAGACGTAGACCGATTTTTTTTTTTTGGTTTTGGCAGATTTTATTTTTCAGCAGGGTTTCATAAAGGGGGGGCTAAAATTTTGGTCCTTTTTGAGCTCTGACGCACCGTTTCAGAGATATGATCAAAATTTGTATAAATAATACTAGACAATCTATTACTAAGTTTCATAAACATGAATTCAAAACTCAGAATGTTATCTTACACCCAGCGTCTATGATGACTGAGGGTTTAACACGTGCTCTTAAGGTAGGCCTTCCCGACTTGCCTCTCGTCTACGTCGATCATAGTTTAAAAGTTTGTTGCTGTAATGTGATGTTTGATGCAAAAGTAATGCGAAAAAAGAGAACACCTAAAAACTCTGTTGGCAATGTTGGCATTCAGTAATTCTACGATTTACTCGAATGTTTAACAAAACTTGTTCCAGGAAATACGTGTTTTTATCTTAAATTTAATTAATTTATTTACGAATTGTGAGCGTAAAAAGTTTAATCAGAATTCAGTTCTTTAATTTAGTTTTTCTCCGTGTCACAATAGTAGTAAATGTAATGGAAGAATAAGGCGAATAATTCCTAACAACGAAAATAAGAAAGAAAATACGACGTCCTCGGGGTCTTTAGTAAGATGGGCGTGCCTCAGAGTTCAATTCTTGGCCCTTTCCTTTTTCTAGTTTATATTAATGACCTTCCTTACATGATGGCTAATTTATCCAACATAATCCTTTTTACAAGCTTTTATTTAGTTTCACCTGTCCCGTTGTCTGTCGTTCTGTAATCAAATCTTGCAACTCAATTTTGAAGGAGATATCTTCAACCGATTGAGCTGCAATTTTGCATGCAGGTGTAAATCGCATGACAATGCAATATTAGGATGACATGGAGCTGATCTGATGATGGAATCGCGAGGTTGCCATAGGAACTCTGTTATTAAACGGCACAACCACGTCGAGTTTGGGCTCGTGTGATGAGTTTTAATTATATAAGTAAAGACCACCGCTATAAAAGCTTGTTATGAAAAAAAAAATATTTTCATTGAAAACTTGTTGCAGATGACACTTCCCTTATTTTTAAAGTAGGTAGGAAGGATGTGGATATTTTACATGTCAATGAAAGTCTGGCTGTTCTTTATAAATGGTTTGTAGCTAAAAACCTCCTATTAAATGCGAATAAAACGAAATGTATAAAATTTTCACTGCCAAATGTCCCTCAAGTTGGCATCAGTTTAATTCTTGACGGAAAACAGCTTGATGTTATAATGGAAACTGTTTTCTTAGATATAACTATCGATTACTGTAGACTTCACAAATCCTATTACGACTCACCTTTTATTTTTTATTATTATGATTATTTTTATTGTGCTTTTGAGTACAATATTGCCTGGTCTACACTGTTCTTACATAATGATATAAATACTGTAATAACGAACTTTTTTTTTTAAAGAGTAGCCTGGAGTTTCTTGCCGGTTCTTCTCCATAGATAACGACCAATTTTGGAACCGTGCACTAGCTTCTGACGTTTTATAAGTGCCCATGTAGGCCTATATGAAATAAAAACCATTTTGATTTTGAAAAGATTTTTATTTTAGGGAAAACAAACAGTAACACAATATGTGATATACATAAGATCTTAAATATTAAAGTATAATATGTAATATCATGCTACCCACTACGTTTTCCACGGATTAGACAATTAATTATATTGAAAACAAAATACATTTTTACTTCACCTAGATTTAACTAAGACATAGTAATAGAAAGCAAAAAACCCTTTTTTGATACGCAAATGGGTTTTTTTTGCGAACTATACTTTTCACTCAATATTTGACAGGTCGAGGTTATTGACTTTCCTATTCTCTTCTTCTTCTTATATTCTTTATTGTACACATATTAAAAATGACAAATAAAAGAACAGGTGATGTACACAGGCGAGCTTAACCCATAGTTGGGTTTTCTTACAGCAAACAAATTCATTCTCATTTGGATCGAGTAGTCATATCACAGCTTCGTAGAGTTCCTGGTGTTTTCGTTGTGAAGAAGAAAAATGCTACAAATACAGGTGTCAGTTATAGAAAATTCTTTTATTACAGCTTTACGAACACATAGATATACAATGTTACTTATAAGTTAATAACACAAAATATGTAGGTATGTCGTCTCGTGTCCAGGATGGTTTTCGAGCTCTGATCTATCATGTGGGTCCATGTGGGTATCGTGCAATGAATAACAACTGCTAGGATTTGAATCGGTTTACTTCTCAATACATTTCGGTACAGTGCACTGTTATCACTTTACAAATTACAACAAAACGGACAGTTTCAGAACGTCTGGACTCTGCGACGGCTTGGTTGAGAGAGCGTCCGCCATGCGTCCGCTTCCCTGGCGGGTTCCCTCCTCTGCAAACTCGCAGCACAGCGGAAACGTCACTGACTCTGTCAGGCACGCCATCTTTGTTTAGTTCTTCTAGTTGCCACTAGATGGCGTGCCTAGTTTTGTTGTCAACAAATAGATCTCGTTTCCGACATATAATTGAAGAAAAAATGTTGCCTCATTACTGAACGATGTCGATATAAGCTTAAGGATTTTACAGAAAATGCCGTTGCTCACGGAATATTTCAGTTACGTTACTACACTGATCACCGTAACACGGGATGTTTCAGTTTCGTAACACCCTGATCACCGCAACGAACGAGATTTTAAATAAAATACCGTTACTCACGGAATATTTCAGTTACATTACTACACTCATCACCATAAGATAGATAGATAGATAAAAAAATTATTCGTTACAACACAAAACACACGAAAGTACAATTAAATTTTAAAACTAAGCACCTATATAAATACAATCAACATCAACAAGAGAAAGAAAAAGCCACGGAGTAAATATAAAGAGGAGATGGCCTAAACGGCTGTGCACTGTGATTCTCAGCACGGTCCTGACGTCATCATGGTGGGCGTGTATTGTTGGCGTTCGTCCTGTGCACAACTTCGTAAACGTAAACAGACCGCCATCTATCGTCAACAAAAAGAAACAGAACAAAAAGAAAGGTCCGTAATTAGATTCCAATTATTTTACGTATGTCCCGTGGCTGTCTCATCTAAAACAATAAATACGCTGGGTATCAAAATCTATAAATAAAATATGGTATATTATAATAAATCTGTAGAAAAGTCACTTTTGTACATCGAAAATACAACGGTACGGAACCCTGTACTTAGCGACTTCTAGGGTTGGTTAGTTACATGACATCAACACAAAATCGACAGAACGAGCAAGTAGTTTGGCTATTGACAGCAGGTGGAAATTAAAGAAATGGGCGGAGTGTAACACCCCCTCACCCCGCAAAATGTCACGCGCTGTTTCTTAGGACAATCTTGATACAACAACTCCTCTTTATATTTACTCCGTGGAAAAAGCACAAAAAAAAACAAAGAAAATACAAAGATGAGAACTTAAGTGTATAGTCTATGATGAGAACCATAGTGCGGTGTATCTCAGTGCTGCACCAAATGGGATAACACGGGATATTTCAGTTTCGTAACACCCTGATCACCGCAACGAACGAAATTTTACAGAAAATGCCGTTGCTCACGGAATATTTCAGTTACGTTACTACACTGATCACCGTTACACGGGATGTTTCAGTTTCGTAACACCCTGATCACCGCAACGAACGAGATTTTACATTAAATACCGTTACTTACGGAATAATAAAGCCTTTATTTTGATTCTTATAACAATTACATAAAAAAATTAATACCTAAAAACTGAATGCCTAATTTTTTATTTGATTTTTCCTTATTTTTTGAAGGTCTGTTTGCCAGTCGGCAAAGGCCTCCTCCAATCTTTTCCACTAATGTCTTCCTTGAGCCACTCTGTTCCAAGTGACGCCTGCCAATTGTCATACACCGTGAAATTTAAATGGTTGTTTTCCCGCGGCAGAATGACTTGCCGTAAGGAGAACTTTTGAAGCATACAGTAAGAATAAAAAAATAAAAAGTTTTTTTTTATAAATAATTATTAATAATATTCATCAACTCAAAAAAGCGAAAACAATAGTAACATTAGACGTAATTTGTAGGTACTATTAGAGTCGCATGCGCAGCACGCCGTCAAAAGAAACCGATTCATTAAATATTTAAACCAAAATAAGCTCTCGCACGTTGTGATAATTAGCTTGCACTCTACAGTTCCATTTTTTGTTTTTAATATTTTATTTTTTTATCAAACGTTTGTATTACCAAGACACAACCATTTCGCTGAGGGAAAACAACCATTAAAATTTCACGGTGTATATCATCACTCAAAGCCGTCTAGTCTCAAGCTCAGCAACCAAATCGACGACGACGGCGCGCACTGTTCCGGCGCGTCTCAAGGAGTTGTCAGCAAACTGTAGGGGCCCTCCAGGGCCTAAGCCTCCTGGAGCCGAGGGTTGGTGCGAAAGCGTTACACCGGGGCTCTGGGACTAAGGCAAGGGAGGAACGGGGTAGGTTGTTTAGTCAGTAAGAGTCTGACACTGTTTCCCGCTCCGCCCACGAGTGGGATTCGTCATTGGATGATTTTTACCTACCATTAAAAAAAAAACAATAAATAATATAAATAAACTTAGAGCAAGTTATTTATTTTTTTACTTTAACTTCTTAGTGCATTTACCGTAATAGCAAATATCAGCCTTTTGTGATTTGACTACACATTTAGCCAATTAGTGAAGTTAATAAAAGGTAGTGTCCGACCGAAGGTGCAATTCTGGCCGAAGCCGAAGCCGAAGCCGATTAATCGGTATTCACCAAAACCTTCGGCCGAAGCCGAAGCCGAAGCCGAAGGTGTCATTGACCTTGAGAAATACGATAGTTACTTTGATCTCAGAATATACTAGATACGTATTGTGAGAGCTTTAGAGATTTAGCCCAATAACGAGCCGAGTGACCAACATATACAAGTAGGTAATAAAATATTGTTTAAAATAAAAGTTTCAAAAATACAATGTTAATTAAATATTTATTTACTTAAAGTACAAATTTGGACAACTAGCAAACCTTCGGCTTCGGCCAAACCTTTGGCAAATTTTTGGCCGAAGCCGAAGATTTGGCCGAAGGTGCTTTTTTGGCTGAAGGTGGCCGAAGCCGAAGCCGAAGCCGAAGCTTCGGTCGGACACTAATAAAAGGTTTTTTTTAACATATTGCACACCGCTGGAAAGGGCATAAACTAGAGCTTTATAAAAGAATTCGAAGATCTCCAACGCTTTTAGTTTTTTTTTTTTTTAATATAAATTTAAAGTTGAGTTTTAAAATAATTTTGTCATATCCCATACACTTTGTAGGTTTTTTATAGAAAAACTACACATTACTAGCAAGTAATTTTGAATTTTATAGAACCATACAACAGTATAGTTAAATATAAAAATAAAATTTGTTGGATAGACTAATAAGTTTTTTATTTATGTAAGCTTAAATGCTGAAATCCGGTGTTTTTCAGAATAAAAATTAAAAACATGTTTAAAAAAACCGGTGTGGCAAGGAATGAATGGGTCTCAAGATATAGCAAATGATCTATCCTATCGGCCAAATCAATTTGGCAAACGATGCACCAAACACCCTGTATAATTACCGTGTGATCTGCATGCCATACACCTTTATATCGATGACTGATGAGATGTGCAGAATTGACGTGCACGCAGTGTGACAGCGCTGTAAGTTTTAAAAGATTTGTTAGACGATATAATACCAATGAAGCGATCCAGTGGACTTTTGTAAGCATTAACTTTTTAGTATTATAATAAAAAATAATTTCTATGAACGTACTTGTATATCGCTACGATGTAAGTCAAAGGTTTCGCACTTTTTAAACGTCAACTTACGCGGTATAAGTGGGCACATCGTTTATTATAGTTTGATTCGGAAGTGTTTTTTCATAATTATCACTACATAGTATAAAACAAAGTCGCTTTTTCTGTCCCTATGTCCCTTTGTATGCTTAAATCTTTAAAACTACGCAACGGATTTTGATGCGGTTTTTTTAATAGATAGAGTGATTCAAGAGGAAGGTTTATATGTATAATACATGCATAATGTATTTAATATCACCATTTCACCCGTGCGAAGCTGGGACGGGTCGCTAGTCTTTGATAAAAACGAAAAAAAAGATCGGACGAGTGTGAGTCTGACTTGCACACGAAGGGTTCCGTACTGTCGGTAGCAAATAAGAAAAAAAAAAGTTTATTGTAGAGATACATCATCTTTGGAAATTTCAACTGTCTATCACGAGTTACATCCTGGTGACGGATGAACAGACGGACGGACTGACAGACTAGACGGACAGGCAGAAAGACAGATAAACGATCGTCCAGAGAGACGGACGGACAGACAAATAAACAGACGGACGGACTGACAGACAGACGGACAGACAGATAGACAGACAAACAGACGGACGGACTGACAGACAGACGGACAGACAGATAGACAGACAAACAGACGGACGGACTGACAGACAGACGGACAGACAGATAGACAGACAAACAGACGGACGGACAGACTAAGAGACAGACAAACAAATAGACTGACGGACAAACGGGCGGCCAGACAGACGGACAGACAGACAGACAGACGGACGGACAGACAGAAAGACAGACAGACGACCGTCCAGACAAACGGACGGACAGACAAATAAGCAGACGGACGGACAGACAAATAAACAGACGGACAGACGGGCGGCCAGACAGACAAACGGACAGACAAATAGACGGACGGACAGACTAAGAGACAGACAAACAAATAGACTGACGGACAAACGGGCGGCCAGACAGACGGACAGACAGACAGACAGACGGACGGACAGACTAAGAGACAGACAAACAAATAGACTGACGGACAAACGGGCGGCCAGACAGACGGACAGACGGACGGACAGACTAAGAGACAGACAAATAGACTGACGGATAGACATAGGGATGGACAAACAGACTGACAGACGAGCTGACAGACTGACGCGCAAACAGATAGTACAGTAACGGTACTGTAGTCTTAACGACGGCGTTAAGACTACATCAGGAGGTAATTTTAAAAAGTGGTCAAAAAACTTTTACTACCCGCTACCCGTCCCGTCCCGTCCGTGAAAAAATCCCTCACGTATGGATTTTTTCACGGACGGGACGGGACGGGACGGAACGGGAAATTTTGGAAATACCGTTTCATATAAAATGTATATGGAAGCGCATATGTCACGGGGACACGGACGGGACGGGTATGTGGCACTGACGGGGCGGTCTTGAACGAGGCAGTCACGTCCCGTTCCCGTTCACGTCCCGTCCGAGGTAGAGGCAGTCACGTCCCGTTCCCGTTCACGTCCCGTCCCGTCACGTATGCAGCGGCCTTTAGCCAGTATTGAAAATTACCTCCTGACATAATGTAATTTTTTTATAAATATACTTTAGGTATTTAACTACAATGTAAACTATCTTCACATGTTTTTTATCTAAAAAATTATTAAAAAATGTTTACAACTAGCTCTTTACCTAATTCGACGTTCACAAAAAAAAAAAAATTCGATATGTCTTTTTGAAAGACGTATCAAGATTGCTCATGTTTATTTTTATTTATTTTTTAAAATATTTATGGCTCATTCCTTCTCCTGGAGAGGAGGCCTGTGTCCCAGCAGTGGGAACATAAAAAAAGGCTGATGATGATGATAATATTTTAATTTTATGGAATCGTGTTTTCGACAAACATAGGACTTGAGATTAGTCCATACCATATATTTCTTTCAAAATAAATGCTGCAGAGGATTTTGTTAAGCCATTTAAAGCAGTATAGGCTCTTAAGTACCTACTTAAATAGATGGAATATATGTATTTGCAATCTTTCATCTTAGGTTAGGTTAGGTTAGTATTTTGTGCAAAAAGAATGTCCCCACACAAAAAAAAACAAAAGAACATCACTACAATCAAGTGAATTGGGTTTTTATGAAAAATTTCAAGAAAATTTAAATTATTATTATTTTCATCTTAAAATACATAGGTAGGTACAATTCGATACTCGTGTTAACATTTTCTTAGTAATAAGATGAAAAATTAATACTAATTAAATAAAAATGTTTATAGGTACTAGGTAGTCAGATAGGTACTTACATTTGGTCATCTTCAAATCATCAAATACTCAGGGATTGGTTAAACGTTTTCTTACCTCCATTACAAACTTAAAAACTTTAATTAATTTAACGTCTAAACTTATAACTAATAAACTCATAAGTAATCTTTGTTATTTAATTTATTTTTTTGAATTCTCTAAACGTGTTCGCGGTAAATATTTAAATTAGACATTGGCCGATTTTTTTTTTCATAGATTGACATAATTTTATTTTTTGTTAAGGCTTGGATACTAAGTCTTTTAAGCCGTATTTTCGTATGAATCGATCTTTAGGATAGAATATGGATGATACTTGAGTTTATTTATTTTTTTGACATACAAAACCAGAAAAATCCCGCAACAAATTTGTTTATTTCTATGTTGCCTATGTAATTTCATTGTCACTGTCTTTAATATTTTTCTTATACTTTTAACAAATTATGTCTACCTTGGGAATTGGAACGATCATGCGAGCAACGGAGAAAACTGGAAGGAATGGAGGGAGGCCTTTGCCTAGCAGTGGGACAGCACAGGCTAGCTATAATAATAATCATTTTAAATTAATTAAAATAAATAAATAAGACAATAAGATGATCGTATTAAAATCAAAATTTTACAAAAACTAATGCCAAGAACAGTTTTTAACAGCAATAACAACTGCTAATTGCATTTATTTTTTTAAAACCATTTATTTATTAACGAGTGCACAAGCGCTAAAATTCGCAGAGCCAAACTTCAGACGGGCCAAGATCCGACGACCGTACTACCTAGGTATATGTCTTTCCTGTTCTCTAACCCACACTCTGTTAAAGTTAAAGTTAGAGCAGCATAGTTTATTCGTATTAAATTCGAATCAAGCTCACAGATCATATCAGTCAAAGAAATTGTCAAACCTGTTTATCATCATCACTAGCTTTTGTCAGCGGCTTCGCCCGCGTACATAAAATATAGCCTATGTCATTCAGGAGTAAAGCAGCTTTCTATTGTTGCTAAAATTTTTCCAATAGGACCAGTAGTTCCAGAGATTATCTCCTACAAACAAAAAAACAAAGAAACAAAAAACAAACTTTACCTCTTTATTATATTAGTGTAGATAGTGTAGATGTAGATAGTATAGATTACATAATAATAATATAAGCCTTTATTCAGACAAATTTTTTCTTTTTTTTAATTGTCATAAACTAGTGCTTGACTGCGATCCCACCTGATGGTAAGCAGTGATGCAATCGTTGATGGTGAGGCGCTCTAGTTTATTAAAGTTAAATAATATTAAATTAGAGACTCTGTTGAGTCGTTGACACCGACGGCTTCGTCTGTTTGCCCAGCTTTGGCAAAGGCATCCTCCATCTCTTTCCACTCGGTTCTGTTTAGCGCTTTCCTCGTCCATATTTTTCCTGCTATTGCCTTTATTTCATCGTCCCACCTTCTAACCTGTCTGCCTCGTTTTCTTTTCCTATCTCTAGGATACCAGAACACTATGTTTTTGTTCCACGTCTCCATGCCTCTTATTGTATGGCCTGTCCATTTCCACTTAAGTTTTAGTATTCTGGTGATTACGTTTTCTATTTTTGTGCGTTTTCTGATAATCTGGTTGCGTATTTTTTTCGGATTTCCGTATATTCAACATGCTTCTCTATGCATGCATGTTGAATATACAAATTTTAATATAGTCAGCAATGGTGCTGACTGGCTAATTTCTGGTTTTTTGTTTTGCGCTTTGGTGAGAGCCCAGGTTTAGCAACCATATGTGAGAACTGGTAAGACGCAGGTGTTGTAAAGTTTTGATTTAATGGATATCTTAATTTCTTTATTTTTTATGATTTCTTTTAGTTGCCAATAACATTTCCATGCTTTCCCGATTCTTGTATCTATTTCTTTTGTCATTATTTCGGTGTTAGAGATCTGTTGGCCCAGATAAGTGTATTCGGTCACATACTCGATTACTTCGTCGTTTATGATGATCGGGACTTCTACTGCATTTGTTATTATTTTAGTTTTGTAGGTATTCATCGTTACACCTACCACGCGGCTTTCTTTTTCTAGATCTATGAGCATGTTTTGTAGATGTTCTTTTGTTTCTGCGAATAGTATAATGTCGTCAGCGAACCGTAAGTGGGATAGTTTTTCTCCATTTATGTTTAAGCCGTACTGATTCCAATTTAGTTTTCTGAAAATGCCCACGAAGACTGCTGTGAATAATTTTGGCGATAATGTATCACCTTGTCTTACCCCTCTGTTTATTTTTATTTCCTTTCCTTCTTTTTCTAATTTTATCCGAGCCGTGTCTGTATATATGTTTTTTATAATTCTAACATACTTTTGTTCAACCCCTTGGTTCTTTAGACAAAACCAAATGTACTCATGTTCATTTGAGTCGAATGCCTTGTTGTAGTCGACGGAACAACAGTAGAAGGGTACTTTATATTCCTTGTTCTTCTCGAAAATTTGTCTCACAGCATGTTTATGGCCTGTGTTGAGTAACCTGTCCCAAATCCAGCTTGCTCTCGAGGCTGATTTTCGCCCAAAGTTTTGGTTATCCGTCCTAAAATTACTTTGAAGAAGATTTTATACATATTAGATACTAGGCTGATGGGTCTATAATTATTTATCTCGGACATATCACCTTTTTTGTGAATCAAGATAATTTTTGATGTAGTCCACTGCGTCGGTATTTTTTCTGTGGTGATTATATCGTTGAAAATATATTTTAGTATCGGTGCGACGCTTTTCCTACAACCTAGAAGCAGTTCGTGGATAATGTCATCAGGACCTGGAGCTTTGTCTTTTTTCTGTGTGGTGATTGCCTTGAGTATTTCTTCTCTAGTATAGGTGGTACATTGTTGTGGTTAGTTAATTCGGTATTTATTATTTGGCGCTTGCTGGAGTACAGGTTTTTATAGAAATTTGTGGCTGTTGAAAAATCATCATTACATATTATAAAACAAAGTTTTTTTTTAATAGAGAGAGTGATTCAACAGGAAGGTTTATGTGTATAATACATGCATAATATATTTAATATCAGTAACCGTGCGAAGCTGGGGCGGGTCGCTAGTGTAATTATAATTACATAATAGCATAGTAAACAAGTCAGTATATTGTTATAAATTTAGATTAGTAATCACATTTTAAATACTTCTAAATAATTTATGGTTTATTGGTGATTTCGTTTTTTAATTCGTAAAATAATAAATAAATATTGTGTGTGACTAAGCATCTAATTACGAAACTAAAGTGAATAAGGAAAATACGTTAATAAATCAGCAATAATTTGTTAAAGGTTGGCCATTAGCTATTTTTAGAACTAAGATACGATATTATAAGACTAACAAAATATGTTAATAATTTATTTTAGTCTTTATTTCTAACTAGCTTTCTGCCAGCGGCTTCGCCCGCGTAATAAAAGGTTTTTGCATAAACTTTGGACACGCGTTTCACCTCTTGATAGGGAGTGAATTTTGGAAAATCCTTTATTAGTGTAGGTACGCCTACATCATAAAAAAAAACCCTGTGCAAAATTTCACTCTCCTAGTCCCAGTAGTTTTGGCTGTGCGTTGATATGTCAGTCAGTCAGTTTCTCCTTTTATTTATGTTGATATGCAGGCAATCAATAGGTATATTACCTATTTGTTTTCTGGCTCAAGAGTTTAAATTTGGCTGACAAGAAATGACAGACTTGTATCACTTTGTTTGAAAGTAAAACATTCGCATTCTTGAATATTCACATTCGCGAATGTGAGAAATCTAACCGGACTTATCTAGCTTAAACTGAGGAAAAGAAAATATATTGACATATTATTTTAAAACCTATTTACAAGATAAATATCATTTATTAACATACGTTACAACACTCAAGAATACTTGATACAATTTCCAATACTTACTTCTTCTTCTTGAAATATCGTTAATTTTTTTCTACTTTAAAACTAATTAAAAGAATTTAAAAATGTTTTTTTTAGCTTAATGATCTAATTACTATGATATTTCTCAATTTCAGATCTATAAAAAGAAGAAAATGTCTTCATTGAAGATCGCAAGTTATAAGACATCTCTAGTTCGTTGCGGTTCCCGTGTTGTCAAGATAGTGACGTCATACTTCTGAGGCGTCTTACCGCACATCCTGATGTCAAGAAAATTAACATCACTACCGTAGTCTTCTTCTCTTAATCTTCTGATAGTAACGTAAATTCGTACGTCATGTCTGACATAACGTATTCAAAGCGCTCCGGAACGTCTGGTATCCGCGGCCAGCTGTACGAAACGAAACTTATTAGCTTAATAAATTTTAGAGCGAAACATAATATTAATATTGAGGAGTACGCTTTAGCTACAAATATGGATAACATCGGGATATTTGACGACATTTGTTTGAGATTGAAAGTAAAGACATTGGACAAGCCTCTCGCCGTGTTCATACAAGCCAAGCACAGAGAAAACGATACACTACTCAAGAACGACTGGACCACGTACTTTGATAGCTATATGAAAATAAAGCAAGCATTCAAACCAACTAACACAGACCTGATTTTCAAAGGACAATATGATGAAATAGAATGTTTCTTTGTGATATATACGACCGCAAGAGGAGACAATAATATCGAAACTTTTGAAAACCCTTACACCAGTTTATTAAACGATGTCATAGGCACAGCTGAAGGCGGCCAACAGGCTGTCAAAAACAATGACGTCGAGTATTTGCATAAAATAATAATTAAGGAACAAGTCACGCAACTTGCCAAACCAATAGCGAAGTTATTTTTTAATGAAGTAACAGATTTTCAAATATTTATGAATAATGAACATGTATTAATTTATCATGTCATCTTAGCTCAAAGTTTCTTTGAGGTCTCTGACATTCAACCCGGAAGACATCGACTGGCGTGCGTTCGACAAGAGTTCTTTGACACTGACGATGAGATTCTTATGGCTTTTCAAAGTTCATTATTCAAAGAGGTTATAGAAAAACGAAGAGTTGGAGATAGTGAATACAAAACCCTAGTGGCAATGTTCCTCAACAACCCCACTGATGTTACAATTGTAAGTAAAGTTATTGGATGTGTCTTAAGATATAAAAATGGTAAGTTAGAGTTTGTCAATAATAAAATTGTAGACGGTTACCAAATGAATCAATTAAGAAGTGTTCATATCCCAGATGTTATACTAGATCAGGCTGTGAAAATAGCAGGTAGAGAAATTTTAACTTCAAAGCAATACATTAAAGTTCCAGCTGCTTTCGGGAATAAAGATGTGATTGTAAGCAAGGATGAAAGACTTACATATTTAGCGTCGAAAATTCTTCATTTGATTGACGAATCCGACCATAATCATGTAATTACCATAGATGAATCGCTTGACAAGGGATTCCTCAAGCTCAACGGGGGTATAGCGAGTGCGGTCGGCAATTTATTAGTTTTAGATGAAAACTCTAAGATGTTGAAATTCAATGAGAACATTCAAGAACTAGGAGATGTAGCTAAACGTTTATTGACTATAATAAAACAAAAGGAAATCGATAACTTGAACGAATATAGAATAGACATAAAGATGAAAACGTTTCCTAAACTCACATTCGATTGTGGTGATCATGAGAAGAAAGTGGCACAAGATTTTTTAAATAGACTTCTGTTATATACGAATCAAAGTGACGAAAACGGTACCGGAAATATGCTAAAACAAGAAATAGAAAAGTACCAATCTCATCGAGTTAAAAACAATAGTTTTCTATCTCACATGATATTTTTAAAATACCACGATAATATACAAAATTGGTGGATGTTACCCAATAAAGCTTTATATCTCACGAAAGAAAGAGATATTTACGAAAATTCTATGAGCATCGTTGTTAGTGAACCTCCTGTGACAGTTATGAACAAAATGTATGAGATCAAAACTGAGGAAACAAATCTCACATTTAATTCTAACGCTATGGAATTTTTGGAGCTTAATTATGAATCAGGATATATCGTTATAACTGAAAGTATATTAATAACTCTATACAAAGTGAAACAGTGTTTACAGAGAAAAGACCATATCGTAGTGGACATGAAATTTTGCTCGGTACTACCGAGAAGTGAGTATGAGACATTGATCGCTGAATTAGAAACAATAAACAAGGATAAAATAATCATCGTTGTATTTAACTACATTATGGAAACTGAAGATCAGTTACCAGAAAAAGTAAAAAAGATTGCAAATACGCTAAAACATAAGCTAGCAATTATAATTACAGATAGTAAACTGCTTCAAATCATTCAAAATATATTTTCAGACGTATTCAATATTGTGAATGATGATAAAACGAATCTAACAGACTTGACTGAAGACACACAACATAGTATTCTGCAAAAGAAAATACGTTTTCAAGGACAAGAAATAAAATTAAAATCAATAGTTGACGAAATTTCAAAGTCATTTATCAAAGGAGAGGTATTAAGTAAAATAATTCATGACGAAACCATCTCGTTAGGTGAAGCGGCTGACATGTCTAATTACGATACAGTGAAAAACATGTACATTGGCAGACGCGTTTGTCGTAACAAGAAACGAGATCTACCAGTGATGCGGATTCATACGGAGGACGATACTCTGATTCGCCTGAAACATCTGCAGTACACAACGTGTACTACACAAATAAAAGAGAAAAATACAGAATTGCCAATGTCTAAACCTGATGAACAGCAGCAGGAGCGTCTTCACATCGACACGCTTCACGATATAGACGACGATGTTGTCGTATTGACGACTAAACCTGGGATGGGCAAGTCTACCTTATTCACTCACTTATTCCTGCAAACAAAGAAAGTTGATAAAACGATGTGGATTGTCAGAATTAACTTGATAGAACATTGTGGACAATTTTCTAAGTGGAAGCAAAATAAAACTGCGATTGATATTAAAGAGTGTATAAAATTTATATGTTTAGCGATACTCGGTCAAACATATCATAACGTAACATTTGATCTTCAAGAACGAAATAGCGAGCTGTCCTTAGACTCCTGTACTGGTGACGAGTTGTCAATGTTTGAACTCAAAATGTTTCTACATTTTTATAATGGAAAAAAAATAGTATTCTTATTCGATGGATTGGACGAAATATGGCCAAATTATGAAAATGAGGTGCTTTCGTTATTAAAAATTTTACATAGTTATCCTAAATACATAAAACATAAAATTTGGATCACAAGCAGGCCGTATGCAAATATAAACACAATTTTAGAAAAGGAGTTCGATGTGTCTTTTGATTTAGAAAACTATTCTTGGATCGAACAGAATATGTTTTTGTACATGTTTTGGATAAAAAATGAGATCCTCCTGAACAACAATGAAACTCAACTCGAAAACATATACGACTTTATAAATTTTATGTCACAAAGTCCTGACATTAATTTGTTTCTACAGAACAACAATCCGTCAGAATTGAACGAGAAGCCTCACCTATCAGTATACATCAACTTCATTTGTTATTTACAAGTAGAACTGAGATCTGCTCCACCGCGCATCATGACTGCCCTTAGTGTGCTTTACGACAAATGTCTCGCTTACATTACATTTATGAATGATTTTAAGACTACTCCTTTAAATCTGTACTTAACAGCTCATTATTTCGTTAATGAAATAAAAGGTCCTAGAATGAGATCGGAAAATTGGCATTTTGAAATCAACCCCTTTACAGTTTACGTCAATTTTCTGAGTAAAAAACTGAAATCATTAAGATTGAAACATTTGGATGTTGATTATATCATGGGACTCTCATCTCAATCCAAACCAATCCGGAAAGAACACACAAAAATAATTTCTTATGACCCTCAAAAGAATCATGAGATTCACAAGAAACTAGCTGCTTATGCAGTATTTCACGAAAATTTAGAGACAGTTTTTGATTTGGATGAGTTAAAAGACATCAAAAAATTTATGAAAGTGTTAAATTATGGAAATCAAAAGACTGGTATTATACGTAATGTTGTCAATGATATTCCAATTTTTATACACGAAACCATCGCGGAGTTCTTAGCTGTGGAATTCATTTGTGATAAACTTAAGAGAGAAAAACTGGACCAGATTGTTGAATTAATATTGGGGGTGGTGGATGGAAAACCGAGCGTTAAAATGATGTTTGAAAGCCAACTAAAGGGAGACAGTGAGTTAAAAGCAATTGTAGACAGAAATAACAAAGGAATGTATGTGTCTGAAAATAGTAACAAAAGAATGAGGTTAAATTAGGTGTACAGCGTTTTGCCCCCCTAACCAAGTTGATAATCTAGAATCGATACCTACGCTAGTTTAGAACTAATTAAATGTATGGGAATGCCTTCAGTTCAACAAATTAAATGATGTGAATGAGGGTGTTTAGAAATATTCACACCACCAGTTAGCGCCACTTAGCCGTTTACTTTGAAAACTTATACATGGGGCTGACGTCTAACGTTTGACGTTGACGTTGATGTCTAGCTAATGTCAGTAACATAAGCGTTTTGACAGGTGCCTGGACCTGACGCCTCAGTGCTGCCACCTGGTGAATGACATCATAGAACACCCTCATTACTCAAGTTCACATCATTTAAAATTACAGAATGAAATGCATTCGTTTCTAAATTATATTTATTTTTGCAAATAGGCTTTTCACAACACTTGTACTCGTCATTTTTGTCACTTTAAACTACATGAGTCTGGTGTTTCTTAGCTGACTACCCTGAGAAGAAACACCGAAACAAGCTCAGGGGTCAAAGTCTCTAAGTCCATACAGCAAACATGTAATAGTCAAATCATATGAGAACAATGCAGATTAGTGTCTGTGCTGTTAAAAACTGTTATTAGATTTTTTTTTTAATGGTTACAAGTTTTCAAGCGCAGAGCCTAACTTTAGATGCGCTAAGATCTGACGGCAGTGCTGTAAATATGTCTATTTTCAAAGTATTTACTTTAGATTTCATCAACAGACTAGCAACGTCGCAAAAACAAGGTGTGACAATATTTGACCTTAGTAAATTACTCATGATTCACAATATATTTGTAACCATGCATATTTGAACCACATATTCTGGGAGTTTTAGCATTATTTTTCCTTATCATTACATAATATATAACACAAGGTCGCTTCCCGCTAACTGTCCCTATGTATGCTTAGAACTTTAAAATTAAGCAAGGGATTTCTATGCAGTTTTTTTAATAGATAGAGTGATTAAAGAGGAAGATTTATTACAAACTTTTTATTAGTTTTCAATGTAACTATGTATGTTCGGCTCAAATCTTGCAACTCAATTTTGAAGCAGATATCTTCAACCGATTGAGCTGTAATTTTGCATGCAGGTGTAAATCGCATGACAATGCAATATTATGATGACATGGAGCTGATCTGATGATGGAATCGCGAGGTAGCCATAGGAACTCTGTAATTAAACGACACAACCACGTCGAGTTTGGGCTCGTGTGAATCGTCTTGACGAGTTTTTATTATAACTGTAGACCACCGCTATAAAAGCTTGTTATGAAAAAAAAAATGTTTTCATTGAAAACTTGTATGTATAAATATAGGTATGCATAATAAATGTTTAATATCAGCATTGCCCCTGTGCGGAGCTGGGGCGGGTAGTAGAATAATTATAAACCTTGAGTTACGGGATATCAAAAACAAAACATTGTGAACAAATAAACATTGTTCGTATATTTGTTTTAAATTACTGTTTTTAATTAATGTTGACATGATAAAATAAACACAACTTTGAGTTAAATGGTCTAAAAGTTATAAAATCTTGTAATTGATAGGTATACCTACTACGTAATTTTTTTTGTGTGAAGATTTATTGTTTTTGGTTTTCAATGTTATAAATAAAAATCTTGCATGCTTTTGTATGTAGGTATACAATTATAGCTATTATAGAGAAAAGAAAATCTTAAATCTTATAATATTATCGTGTTATTAATTTAAGTTTTATTTAAATGATAGTGCTAATAAAAATTGCGATTATTTAGTACTTTTTATGACAGATAAGAATAAATTGGATGAGTAACTGATGTTGGTTTATTTTTAAATTCTATTGTTTGTTTTTGTAAATAAATCCATGGATTAATGGATTTATTAGTGGTAGGAAGTAGTAATCATGTAATAAATAGCGACTGCTCTCTGACTCTGTGAAGTTATGTTTACAATAAATAGTTATAAAGCGCATCTATTTCATTAATTCCTATTAAACCCTGTACCTATACTAAAGACGGCCTTACCTGAAATCTTTTTTCACTAATAAATTTAGAAAAATGTTATTTGACTGGCTTCTGGACAACTGCTTCTACTCAGTAAATGAATTTTTAAATTATAAATGTTGACATTATATTTAATTTTTTTTTTTCATTAGGATGTGTTATTTTTATTCTTTTTTATTTTTAATTTTAGTTTTTAAGTATTTGACAATATTATAAATTTTGATATATATATTTTTTTAATCAATATTATTTTTAAATTTGACATTATTAGATATTATCTATAATTGTGACATTCATATAAAAGAATATAATTATCGAAAATTGTGCTGTCTTGACATAAAAATGACATAAGTAATTTGATATTTTTATAATATTTCTACACCGGCAACGGTAGTGTATGTGAAACAATTTTTAATATTAAGACCCTGTATGCACCATATACTGAGAAATAAATAAATAATAATTATTATTATTATAATAGTAGCGACAAGAACTGTAACTCATAATATGATGCCACCGAAGGCGCGGATTTATGAGACGGCGAACAAAGGGTAGCTCGCCGTCCGGTCATCTGGTAATAGTCCGGACCAAGCCGAGTCGTCGACGGCGCGTTCTGTTCCCGCGCGCCTCAAGGAGTTGTCAGCAAATGTAGAGGCCCAACTGCAGGGCCGAAGCCTACTGAGGCCCCGGTCCGGTTTCTGGAAGGAAGGTCCGAGCCCCGGTATGAGGGCTAAGAAGGAATAGGGTGGGTCGTTTAGTCAGTAAGAGTCTGACACTGTTTCCTGCTTTGTCCAAGGGCGGGATTCGTCATTAGATGATTTTTCGCACATAAAAAAATTAATAAATCATAATATGATTTATAACAGTGTTCACTGAGTTTTTTTGCACGTTCTTTTCCATAGAGATCTAAGCTTTGGAACGTGCCATTAACTTCACTTTTTTTTTGCCTGACCGACATTTTAGCAATTCAAAAGTGCCTGTGAATTGTTAATTTCATAAATGATCTTTATTTTGCAAGTAGATTTAAAAAAAAACACTTTTACACATCATTTTTTTTATCGATGCTAGATGAGGCCGGTGTTTCCTAGCTGACTACCCTGAGAAGAAACACCGAAACAAACTCAGGGGTCAAAGTTTCTTTTAAAGTCCATACAGAAAATATGTATCGGTCAAATCACATAAGAACCATGCAGATTTGTCTGAGATGGTCTTTTGAAGAAAGATCCATACAAATTTGAGTAGACTTGTCCAGTCAGTGCAAGCATTTGTCGGTTTCAAGGCCCGGGTGGTACCTAATCTTTACGAGGCCTTGTCTCTTTTGCTAAAGCACGTGAATCAAATGAACCTTGGTACCTACAGCTGTTCTAACTTACAAATTGGAACTTTTTGATAAGTGACAGCTGGCAAGTGTCAGTTGTCTTCACACTTCATAGAGTTATAGTCTTCATAGGGATGAAAAGTACTACTTTCAACCAGCTCCGCAGGTAACTTCCAACCTACTTTCAGAGTATGGGTAATGAAAAACTAATTACCTACTTGAGTAAAAGTAAAAATTTGTAAGAACATTGATTGTGTCTAAAAAATATATAATAAAATTATTAAATAAATAAAATAAGGGCGGGGCACGTCAGTCACATGCAAAGAGACCGTTGGGCAAGCATTGCCACACAGTGGGCACCCGCAGGAACAAAGCGTCGTCGAGGCCGACCTAGAAAGAGATGGCGGGATGACCTAGACGCGTACCGAGAGGACTGGGGGCTTAGACAAAGTCACTTTCTCACTAACGATAACGAAATTCGAAACTCCGAAATGTATGGAACTGACATATGCCTTCGAAAAGTCACGTGGTCAAACGTTTTCGATTCGCTAATTGTTATTAGTTGTCGTCAAATTGGACGTTTTAATTCGATAACCATAGCCAAGAAGTTGTTATTTTATCGAACCAACACTTCGATTTATCGATATGTTAGTCGATGTCACTTTGTCTACCATTTTGTGGTCGACATCGTTAAGGCGAAATCGAAGTTAGAAATGGATTCGACACGGTGCGATTGCCATTTGTCTAGGGCCCCTGGTCCGAGATGGCACAGGAAAAGAAGACTTGAAAGATAAAATCTAAGTAGGCCTTTGCCCAGCAGTGGGACAGTAAAGGTTATTGTAAAAAAAAATATAATAAAAAAATATACACTTGAACACAGAACTTCTTCCTTTTCAAAGTTGGTTAAAATAATTTTATCATATACAATCGACCATAGCGGATAAACTGCAGGAGGGTCGCCTACGCTGGTATGGCCACGTTTTACGAAAACCGGCAGACTACGTGGGTAACAGATGCCTCGCCATGCCGCCTCCGCCGGGACCCGGAAAACGAGGTAGGCCTAAGAGGCGTTGGATCGACGTCGTAAGGGACGATATGCGTGCCAATGGGCTTACGGCAAAGGACGCGAAAGACCGAGCGAAGTGGAGGCGTCTTAGTAAGAAAGCGGACCCCGGGCACCGAGGTGAAAGCCAAGGTTGGCAACCGGGACTACCGCTAGGATGATGATGATGACAATCGGCCATGCCAAATTTATCTACATTTTCCGACACCATAAACCTAAAACATCATGACTTTCCTTGTTTAATTTTGCTGGAAACTGTGACCAGTGATATTTATTGCGAGAATCTGTTAACATTTATGTCTAATATTTTCCAAAAATATTGTCATTGCCTAAACATTCCGACAGTGTTATTTGTTATAGTTTATTTGTATAATTACTTGTAAATTAAGAAGACTGAGTAATTGCGTATCAGCTCTCGAAATAAATAAGGAAAACGTATACCTACAATACGTTATGGTGCTATAATTATATCCAGGTTTGTAAGCTATTATAAATAGACTTGTTTGTTTGTTGTTGTTTGTTAGTGTTTATGTTTAGTCTAGTGGTCTAAATATATTTTTGTAGAAAATCATCCAATCACATCTCTCACTCTGGGTAGGAAAGGAGGGCGTGTCTTATCTTTACTGATTAAAACTACACCGATGTCCTTTATTTGGTTTTGCGTTCTAGGACGACGGGTTTTCTTTTCAGAAAATGCCCGTGACCTTAGCAGGTATCGGTTTCGCTGGGTTCCTACGGTTTGCGGACATCTCTTTGAGGAGCACGTAGTAACACTTGGGCACGGTCTTGGGACGGCCGGATTATTACTCGTTGTTCGTTGTCCGCAAGCCCGCGTCTACCTTGGCTTGTAGTCAGCATATCTCGTTAGCTGGGGCTTGAAGACCTCAGTTCCCTCAAGGGTGCGGCCGTCTCCTTCACTAAGACTAATTGTTTCGCAGGAGAACGCGACCATGTGCCAGTTCTCCTTGCTCCAGACCATGGCCTGAACCTGGGCCCGGTGCGAGAGGTTATTGCCACCGATCGCTTCCACAAGGACACGGTAGTGCTCCGCTCAAGCGGGAAATTCTCCACCGCGTGCCCCAGGAGGTTCACATAATAGTGTCGACCTGGTGTCACACCAGAATCCGATGCAAGAATATCCTGAACTTTCCATGTTCGGTGAGGAACTGCGTCATGCGGAAGGTGAAGACGCCATGGTGGCTCCCCAGCCAATTATCAAAGAAGGGACTTTCCGCATATTCTGTCTAATAAATAAATGATTATGGCGTGCTAAAACAACATTTAAGAAACTAATAACAGGCCAGTGTTCATACAATAGCGTAAGAGATACGGAAGGTAAATGTGTTTAAAATGCTGCGGGAATATTGCTGTGGTTGCACGATTGTTGGCAGAGCTGCAGGATTGTTGCCAGGGCCCAGTGATTGTGGCCGTGACTGTAAAATAGTTGACAGAGCTACAGGACGGTCGCTACGGCTGCACAATTGCTGCTAAGGCTGTAGTATTGTTGTCATAGCTGCAGATTTGTTCCCAGAGCTGCAGGATTGTTGCTAGAACTGCAAGTTTATTCTTAGTGCAGCAGACTGCATATAGCAAAATGGTTACTAGAGCTGCAGCGTTGTTGTCAGGGATACAAGATTGATGCGATTGTTGTTGTTGCGAATCTCAGATTTGTATACAGCGTTGCTGCTAAAGCTGCAGGATTGTTGCCAAGCCTACAGGATTGTTGGCACTTATGTAGGATGGTTGCTACAGTAGCAGGGTTGTTGTTAGAGTTGCCACGGCTTCGGATATGTTTCCAGAGCTGCAGAGTTGCTACCAGGGCAGCAAGATTACTGCTAGAGCCACAGGAATGTTTGTTTCACACAAAAAGGTCCACGAAAAGGCAGATTAGGTTCCTGGCTTCATTAACTACATGCACACTGTATAATTTGAAATGGCGACACTGCGCAGGTAACAATCCGGTATCCGTTACAGGGACCGCCACTAGCAACACACATGCGACCGAAGCCCGTGGTTGAGCCTGCGAGCCATACCTATTGTCTTTCTATTATGTCTCTTATTGTGGTGACCCCTTTTTTTTAATGACTAGTCCCGCCCTTAAGCGGAACGGGAAACAGTGTCAGACTCTTACTGATCGAACAACCTACCCCATTCCTACGTTACCGTATATACCAGGGCTTCAGCCCTCCTTTCAGACGCGAACCCTTGGTCCCAGTTGGCTTTGACCCTTCTGCAGGGTCCCTACGGTTTGCTGGTACGGTTTGGTTTGTTTGCGGTGTGCTCCTTGAGGCACGCGGAAACAGTGGGCGCCGTCGACGACAGGGCGTGGCCCGGACGGTTACCAGACGATTGTACGGCGAGATACCCATTGCTCGCCATCCGCAAGCCCACGCCTACGGTCACCGGAAAACGGGATCGGAATTCCGGCGGCGTCTCGGGCGTGAGGCGTGATTACTGCCGCAAAAGGAGACGACCGCCTGCCCCTCCTCCTAGCTTCGGACCATGGCCTCAACCAAGGCCTAAAAATACATATTCTTATAACTAATAGACGTACTTTTTTCAAATAACTATGCACTTATTTTAATCTTGATTTTTCTATTTTATATGACTGTATAAAGTTGGAGAAAATATGACTATAATATTTGTTAATCTGTTTCAGATCTACAAGTAAAGCAAAATGAAACAGTTTGTTAAAGACCGCAAGACCACCAGACTTCACCAGTTTTGTAAGAAATGATCTGTGTGGTGATGTAAACTTGACGTGCTGTTGAAGTTCCTGCGTCGTCAAGACCCTATGTCCTCCTACTTCTGCAGCGTCGTAATTCTTTTAAATTGGGCATAGGTAGCTTAATGCTAACAAAATTAACATCATTTCTATCATCGTCTTCACTTCTTCCTCTGGTTTCTGCCAAAAGTAACAAATAGTCGTACATCATGACCAGTATAACGTATGCAAAGCGCTCCGGAACGTCAGGTATCCGCGGACAATTGTACGAAACAAAGCTTATCAGCTTAATAAATTTTAGATTGAAACACAATGACAATATTCAATATCATGAATTCGCTTTAGCTACGAATATGGACCATATCGGGATTTTTGATGATATTTGTTTAAGATTTAAAACAAAGACATTGGACAAGCCTCTCGCCGTGTTCATACAAGCCAAGCACAGAGAAAACGATACACTACTCAAGAACGACTGGGCCACGTACTTTGATAGCTATATGAAAATAAAGCAAGCATTCAAACCAACTAACACAGACCTGATTTTCAAAGGACAATATAATAAAATAGAATGTTTCTTTGTGATATATACGACCGCAAAAGTAGACAATAATTATGAAACATTTGAGAGTCCTTATACAAGTTCATTGAACGATATCATCGGCACAGCCCAAAACGGCCAACAGACAACCGTCAAATCAACATATTTCTATTGAACCGTGACCCGAATTTTTATACTGTCAGTACAATTAAAATGACATAGAGATAGAAATAATTTAAGAATACTTTTTTCTAATGACTTTATTTTAATTTACTTTCAACTATTTCATTAAAACTAATATTATATTTGTGAAAAATGTTGACCTGACCCATATTTACAATGATAGCCAGACGACGACTAAAAAAAAAAAAAATGGCGGGTAAATTCTCTCTATAATCTGTGGCCGATTTGGACTTTCTTGATTTTTTTTTCGAGTTTTGTTTACATTTTGCTAATCTCTGTTATAAGAAATTTATATTAACACGATAAGTTCATCAGCTTCAGTTATAAATTTAACGCAAGATTCTTTGAGGAGAAAACCGCTTGCCGCTTAAATCAAAAGATATACCTACCTAAAAACTTACGGAGACATTTGACGACGACTCAGGTTTTTATTATTATTTTAATTTTCCTCGTATTCGTAATGAAAAGCACAGTGTTTACCTCGGGTTAAAGAGTTATTTAGTCCCTCGAACTATTAGCGACCTCGCTGTCGCTCGGTCGCCAAGAAATTTCTCGGGACTAAATAAGTAACTTTCATCCCTCGTATAACAATGTACTATTAAATAACTATGCACTTGTTATTCAATTAATTATAATGTCACTTTCACATTTCGCACTAGTGTTGTATACAGCAATATTTCACAGGTAGCAATACTAAGTAATAACAAATGTATGGGTAACCAACAGTTTCGTATTAGAGGTGTTACACTCGAAGACGCACAAACATAACTGCGTTGCACCTTTGAGGTGTAAGCTCTCCACTTAATGCCCTTAAAAATAACGTCTCGCGGCGTTACCCTTCTTACTAACTACGTCGTACTATAGCAAAAACAAAATACAACTGACTTAGTAACTAGAAAACAAGTTAGTATAGAAGACGATACTCTGATTCGCCTGAAACATCTGCAGTATACAACATGCACTGCACAAATAATGCAGAAATGCTCAGATTCGCTTCAGTCTAAACCTGATGAGCAGCAGCAGGAGCGTCTTCACATCGACACGCTTCACGATATAGACGACGATGTTGTCGTATTGACGACTAAACCTGGGATGGGCAAGTCTACCTTATTCACTCACTTATTCCTGCAAACAAAGAAAGTTGATCAAACGATGTGGATAGTCAGAATTAACTTCATAGAACATTGCAGACAATTTTTTAGGTGGAAACATAATAAAACTGCGATTGATATTTTAGAATGTATAAAATTTATATGTATAGCGATACTCGGTCAAAGACATTATGACGTAACATTTGTACTCCAAGAACTAAATAATGAATTAACGTTAGACTCCTATACTGGTGATGAGTTGTTGATATTTGAACTCAAAATGTTTCTACATTTTTATAATAGAAAAAGGTTGCATTCTTATTAGACGGATTGGACGAAATTTGGCCAAATTATGCCGATGAGGTGAGGAGAACTTACGTTACTTACAACATTGAAGACGTATCCTAAATACATAAAGCATAAAATTTGGGTCACAAGCAGACCATATGAAAATATAAAAACGATTTTAAAAAAAGAGTTCGATGTGTCGTATGATTTAGAAAACTATTCTTGGATCGAACAGAATATGTTTTTGTACATGTTTTGGATAAAAAATGAGATCCTCCTGAACAACAATGAAACTCAACTCGAAAACATATACGACTTTATAAATTTTATGTCACAAAGTCCTGACATTAATTTGTTTCTACAGAACAACAATCCGTCAGAACTGAACGAGAAGCCTCACCTGTCAGTATACATCAACTTCATTTGTTATTTACAAGTAGAACTGAGATCTGCTCCGCCGCGCATCATGACTGCCCTTAGTGTGCTTTACGACAAATGTCTCTCGTATATTACATTTATAAATGATTTTATGACTACTCCTTTAAATCTGTATTTAATAGCTCATTATTTTCTCAATGAAATAAAAGGCACCAGAAAAAGATCGGAAAATTGGCTTTTCAAAATCAATGCCTTTACATTTTATGTTAATTTCCTGAATAACAAACTAAAATCAATAAGGTTGAAGAATTTTGAAGATTGTTGTACGCTTAGTTCTTCTAACCCTACAGAATGTGACAATCTCAAGTAAATAAGGCTAGGATGTGCGCAAATTTATCACGACAATTTTCAAATATACCATCCTCTTCAATCCGTCGACATGTATCAACCGGAAGTAGTGTTTTATAATTCTCAACAAAATTATGACATTCACAAGAAATTAGCTGCTTATACCATTTTTTGCAGCAATTTATTCACATATAACATAGAAGTATATATAACATGTGACATGATATATATATATAACATGGAAGATATTAAAACCTTTATTGAAAAATTAAAATACGGAAATCAAAAGACAGGGATTATACGTAATGTTGTGAACGGTATGCCAATTTTCGTACACGACACTATCGCGGAATACTTAGCTGCGGAATTCGTATATGATAGAGTTAAAAAATACAATCTGAACCCTGAATTTATATTGAACGTCTTGGCTGAAAGACCAAGTCTCAAAAAAATGTTTGAAGAACATTTAAAAGAAAACATTGAGTTAAAAAGTCTACTGTAGAAGCAAACAAAAAACAAGTAGGTATTTCTGTACTGAGTGACAAAATAATCAAATTACATTATATAATTGAATCTTCGATTAGTGAAGCGATCCAAAGGATCACCATTCATCGAAATCAGAGCCTGAAGGTGGGATGAGCACTGTTTGCAAATAAAGCTTTGCATATCGATTTGTATATAGTTTTTGTTTTTTATCTGTAGGTATATCATATTTGTATCTTGCGTTGTCAAAAAGTATACTAAGCGACCCCGTGGGCTCTTCAGACAGAGATGTAGATACTTCTACATGTGGTAGAATACTAACTTGTTCTCTAGTTACTAAGTCTTATATTTTGTTTTTGCTATAGTACGAAGTAGTTAGTAAGAAGGGTAACGCCGCCAGACATTATTTTTAAGGATATTAAGTGGAGAGCTTGCACCTCAAAGGTGCAACGCAGTTATGTTTGTGCGTCTTCACGTGTAACACCTCTAATACGAAACTGTTGGTTACCCATACATTTGTTATTACTTAGTATTGCTACCTGTGAAATATTGCTATATACAACACTAGTGCGAAATGTGAAAGTGACATCATAATTAATTGAATAACAAGTGCATAGTTATTTAAAATCCCTTTTTGGCTAGGCTTTGGTCGTAATTTGACTATGACAGCCTCATTACAACTAACACTTGTGTCCTTACACTAGATACTAAAATCAGGCTCTTATGGATGTGTAAAGCTATAAAGCTCATTGGCCACTTCCGAATTAAGACTAGATAAAATACTCTGAAATACTCCAATGTCACTTCTGTTTAATTTATGCTTCCTAATGAACTCTAATCGTGCCGCTTCATTTTTTTAAAAATGTTAAAATCTCTTTGGAATTAACCCAGTAGCACTGAATCAAGAAGATGATGGTCGCTCAGCCACTCCTGACTGAATTTTTGTCAAAGGACTTATATTATCTTTTGAAGTAGCTCAAAATTATTATAATACAGATAATTTAGAGTTTTATATAAAATAACTGGCCGTCTTGCTCTTGACGCTTTTTAATAGCTTATGTTGTATTTTGTTTTTATAATAAGCTAAATTGATTATTTATATTGACTGATTATTTTTTAATTTAACTTATATTTGATGATGCTTATTAAAATTGTGATTAGGGGGCGTTCAAGTATTACGTAACGCGATTTGGGGGGGAGGGGGTGTCTCGTAAAACGTTACGATGTGTTACAGGGACGGGGGGGGGGGGTCTTTCTTACTACACGTTACGTAACATTGTTTCTTTTTTAAATAAAAAATTCGGAAATCAAAACTCCCAAAATGGCAACCTTTTTCATTTACGTAGTACTTTTCATTTAGGAATCCCTCGATTTTATTAGTCTGGTCTTAGACAACGGCTAAAAAAATCTGAAAAATAAAGAAAAGTTTAGGTAAAAATGCTCACTTTGAATGTTACGTAACGTTTAGAGAGGGGTAGGGGGGGTACAGAAAAAAGTTACGGTGCGTTACAAGGGGGGAGGGGGGGTCAAAACTCTTCAAAAATTGCGTTACGTAATACTTGAACGCTCCCTTATTTAAAATTGACTTTTATTTTATCTTTGTATAAATTTTTAACCGATTTCAAAAAGGAGGAGGTTTCTTAATTCGACCGTACAAATGTACAATGTAAAAAGCAAATGCTTTTTTTCGGGTTCCGTAGTCAACTAGGAACCTGTATAGTTTCGCCAAGTCTGTCGCCCGTCTATCCGTCCACGGATGACAGACAGGCGGACAGTCTTGGCGGACTGTTTTTAAAATACAACAAGAAGTATTATAGTTTCTGAGATGTTGTCATTAATCACTGAGCTTTTATACCTACACCGTTAAATTTTGACCGTTTTAATCCCGTGGAAGGTCGATCCGGGTCATGAAACACTATCGATTTGTAAAGATAAAATAAAAAATAAAAAATTCTTTAAGTAAACGAGTTAATGACCTTGTACTTGGAGGTAGTTGTTGGCCGCTCCGTACTAACTACCTACATGTCATTGAACTTGCTCTGCTGAGGTTTACTTTAACTTAAACTAACTTTACCTAACAACGAGTCATTATACTTTAATCATCATCATCTTCCTGCCCTTGTCCCGTTTTATTTGGGGTCGGCGCAATATGTCTTTTTCTTCCATTCTGTCCTGTCACCCGTCACGTTATCACTAACTTCCTTTTCTTTCATATCACTCCTCACATAATCCATCATAGTTTAATAAAAATGATTATTTTTCCAATTACGGAGTATTTTATTCCGTTTATCTATTTTTTTTTTTACTTTCTAGATATATTAGAATGTTTAGACTAGGCCATACCAGTTTATTGCGTATTTATATCAGGATCAACTAGTTTGGCCTAAACTGGTTTATCCTATCGGGCTTAGGACAAATTAGTTTGAACTAGGCTATACTAGTTAATCGTAT
The DNA here is from genome assembly GCA_029852875.1 of Mythimna loreyi. NCBI lineage: Eukaryota > Metazoa > Arthropoda > Insecta > Lepidoptera > Noctuidae > Mythimna > Mythimna loreyi. The sequence goes on along the minus strand of CM056807.1, from coordinate 6,953,153 downwards.
CGCGTATAGGAAGAACTAGTTTACCCTAGGCAAAACTAGTTTGTCCTGAAATCGGGTTTGGACCGGTAACTTATATATAAATTAGGTAATAATAGTATATAATCTTCGATAATCAATGTACTAGATTACCGATCTCTGTTTCGAAAACGGCCCGACAAATATAACACATTGTGATGATTAGAGACCGGATAATATGCAACATAAAAAGCTTGAAATATGCATGCAAATATGCATGAAAAATGCCTAAAATATGCACGAAAACTGACAGAATATGCAACATTAAATGAGTTTTTTTGGTTTTGTAAACATTATTCCTTTAGATTTAAGTATTTTGTTAGTAAATACTTGTCTTATTTATGTTTTACTTTATTATGTATGTATCTTTTTAATTTATTGTTATTTGATTAAATAAAAAAAAACTATTAAGTTTTATATTTTTTATTAAAAAATCAGCATACATTTATAGAAAACTATCCATTGATAGATGTTAATCGATACAGTAGACATTATTTAATATTTTTGTAAACATTAACAATCAAGTATTGTTCCAAATGTTCATTGGTAAGATTATGTCTTCGATCATTCAAAATATTTTTATACTTAGGTCGAAAATGATCGCTCCACATCTACTGAGGTAACTGGGCAGAATTTGAACTTGGGTGCTATGTTAGCGCTTATATTTTCTGGCAAAACATCCGTCGGTCCATTAATAAAGCTATCAATTTGACACAGATGTTCAAAGCCTGGATTATTGTTCAAAATGTTTTCATTTGTCTCTTTCATTTTTTGAGTATACCAAAACAAAATACGCGCGGCTGCCGAGTGCGCTACGCTCGAAAAATACCTACCTACTGTAAATTATAGCAATAATATGTATCATCACTAGATATTAGTAAAAATATGCTATTAGCCTTGAAAATCGTTTAAATATGCAAATGCATATGCAAATATGCAAATGCATATTATCCGGTCTCTAGTGATGATATTTGATGTCAGTTTGGTCCAATGGTAGGCGTTGAGATATGACATCGCTCTAATTTGAAAACAGAATAAGCGCCATTGTTAATTTTGTATATTTAACCTTATGTTTACAAAATTGGTTTAATTTTTCAACAAATATTTTTGAAAAGTTATAATAATGAGAATTGCATTTCGAATGTAATATTTTTTTTTTATTTTGAAGCAATTCTGGGACAGTTATGCGTTATGATTTTTTTCTTAATCCTTGATCTAGTACATTGATGATCGAAGATTATAATAAACTAGTAACCCGCCCCAGCTTCGCACGGGTGTAGGGTTGCCAGGCCATAAAATGCAAAGGCCGGACTGCGCACTATACAAGGCCGGACATTTTGCCCTAAAAGCCGGACATGTTTTTTTTGGGTCTACCTTTTAAAGCAGAACTTTTTTCGTCATAATTTTGTTTTGCATAACAACGCATAGCATAATCTTCATTTCGCAGAAAGTGGTTTGGCATACACTCACTTGTCATAAATTCGAAAATCATAATTTTGTTAGTCCGAATAATTGTTAGGCATAAATTTCATGTCCATAATAATTGAATAGCAGAACCATCATATCGCAGAAAATTTGCAGTCAATGTATGTCTTTATTAGCAGGCGTGCAGCATGCAAGCAGGCATGCAGCATGCAAGCAAGCATGTAGCAGGCAAGCAGGCATGCAGCATGCAAGCAGGCAAGCAGGCATGCAGCATGCAAGCAGGCATGCAGCATGCAAGAAGGCATGCAGCATGCAAGCAGGCATGCAGCATACAGCAAGCATCGTTTCTGTCACGGCTCCGGCGCTGCGGGGCTTGGGCGGCCCCACGCGAGCTTATCGTCGCAGATGGTATCAACGCTCACCACCGCGGCTGAGGCTGGCCGGCGAAGCCGGCCAGCAAGCCGAAGCTGCGGTTTACATGGCCGAATTTGCAACGGCATACTTTTAACATGGCAGAATTTTATTTGGCATAATTACGATTGTCATATTTAATATAGTTTCGTTTAGCATTATGTTTATTTAGAGGGATGGTGATATTTGAGGAGCCGGTATTTTTTTGCTTAAATTTAATTATGCCGAAACCTCAACGTTACAAAATAGTATCATAAACTGTCAATATGTTATGTTATAAATTTATTGACAGAAACGAATCGCCACAAAACCGACTTTCCGTAGTCTTGTCTGCCCTACCCCTAGAGTGTAATTTAAAATCGTGTAGGCGCGGAGGGGTAGGGCGGCCCGCGAGCTGAGGAGCAGGTGGTTTGAAGGCCCGCCACCGCGGGTGAGGCTGGCCGGCGAAGCCGGCCAGCAAGCCGAAGCTGCGGTGGTGAGCGTTGAAACCATCTGCGACGATAAGCTCGCGTGGGGCCGCCCAAACCCCGCAGCGCCGGAGCCGTGACAGAAACGATGCTTGCTGTATGCTGCATGCCTGCTTGCATGCTGCATGCCTGCTAGCCTGCTTGCATGTTGCATGCATGCTAGCCTGCTTGCATGCTGCATGCCTGCTTGCGTGCTGCATGCCTGCTTGCATGCTACATGCCTGCTTGCATGCTGCATTCCTGCTTGCCTGCTGCATGCCTGCTTGCATGCTGCATGCCTGCTGCATGCCTGCTTGCATGCTGTATGATTGCTTGCATGCTGCATGCCTGCCTGCATGCTGCACGCCTGCTTGCATGCTTGCTGCATGCCTGCTTGCATGGCTAATAAAGAAATACATTGACTGCGAATTTTCTGCGATATGATGGTTCTGTTATTCAATTATTATGGACATGAAGTTTATGCCTAACGATTATTCGGACTAACAAAATTATGATTTTCGAATTTATGATAAGTGAGTGTATGCCAAACAACTTTCTGCGAAATGAAGATTATGCTATGCGTTGTTATGCAAAACAAAATTATGACGAAAAAAGTTCTGCTTTAAAAGGTAGACCCCTCGGCTCGGGCGCTCGTCCGCCCATCGTTGTACGAATCGCCACTCTGACAAAAATCCTGACAAAAGCCGGACAGGCCGAACACGTACATATTTGGCCGGACGCGACCGCAAAAAGCCAAACATGTCCGGCTAAAGCCGGACATCTGGCAAGCCTACACGGGTGCAATGGTGATAATAAATTTATTATGCATGTATTATACATATAAACCGTCCTCTTGAATGATCCTATCTATTAAAAAAACATCAAAATCCGTTGCGTAGTTTTAAAGATTTAAGCATAAATAGGGACGAAGTGACTTTGTTTTATAATATGTAATGATTTTAAAATAAGAATATAGCGCAATTGCATTCCTAACTTCTTGACTACGTAGTGAATAAGGAAAATGTATGCACTATACTTCTTGTAGTGGTATATTTAGAACGCTAAGTTTATTGGTTAGAATGACATTCAGCCGATGTGTGTAATACAATATTGAAGAAACTGCTTGGACGGTGTTCAGTTCATTCATACAACAGACCGTGCTTGTGAGCTACGAGATTCTCGCCTCTGTTGCAGAACTGTTCCTGACTTCTGGAACGCAAAAGGTAACATTATCAGCTAAAAGCAATTCTAAAGAAATAAAATTGAATTCAGAGGGCTGGCTCTTTCTTTGCCCAAAGAATTAGCTTTGCCATTCAACGTGGCAATGCTGCCAGTCTTCAGGGCACGTTTTCAGATTACGGCGATGTGGAGGAGTATTTCGACGAATGAGTGTATTGTGTTTTTGTATTATATGTACCTACATAGGTTTAGTGTAAATATTTATATTTAGTTTAGTTATTATATTTATTTTCTATATATTTAAGTTTGTTTTTATATGTATATTGTATTCACATATCTGATTTTGAAATTTACATTAAATTCTATATTAATTGTATGACATAATAAACACAACACAAGAAGAACAAATCAGTAAAATCTTAGCGCATCAGCCTCTGCACTTTATTATTAAACTAGACTTTCGCCTGCGGCTGCACCCGCGTTTTAGTAGCTTTCTCCCTAAACCCTTGACCCCCATTTCATCCCCTTAGGGGGTGAATATCGGGAAATCCTTTCTTAGTGCTCGCCTACGCCATAAAAAGAAGCCTTGTGCAAAATTTCACGCTCCTAGTCTCAGTAGTTTTGGCTATACGTTCATATATCATGTATACAATTAAATAGTACGAGTAATATTCTGTATTTTATACCTTATTAAGCTTATAGTTGACATTTTTTATTTTGGCATTTTTGAATTTACGATAATGGAATTTCAATTTTAATTTTCAGTATGTTTGTCATTTATATTTTTATAGTAATTTGTAGCATTTTTTATGAATCACTGTCGCATTAGGTTAAGCCTTTAAGGATAGGTTGTATATTTAAAAAAAAATGAATCTATACTAATATTATAAAGCTGAAGAGTTTGTTTGTTTGTTTGAACGCGCTAATCTCAGGAACTACTGGTTCGAATTGAAAAATTCTTTTTGTGTTGAATAGATCATTTATCGAGGAAGGCTTTAGGCTATATAACATCACGCTGTGACTTATAGGAGCGAAGAAACAATGGAAAATGTGGAAAAAACGGGGAAAAATATTCATCTTTGAGGGCTTCCGTTGCGTGCGCTGCGAAAACGGTAAAAGATACCAAAAAAATATGTACAAAAGAATTATTCCTCTTAAAATAATCTAAAAAAATGTCCGCGACAGTATATGTCTATCTTTTAAGATTAACTCACTAGAACCGTTTTTATGGGAATCAAATTTGGCCGAAATTAATGCATTATTACCAATTATTTGTTAGAGTTGTATCAACATAGTAATATTAAATTTTATCCAAATAAATGTGTTGTTGATTAAGAGTATGTAATTGTGAACAAAATTGTCTTTGTAATTACTTATTTTTAATGAACATCTTAGAAGCTATTACAATTTTAAAATACTCCGATATAAAATTCACACGCGCCGCATGATGGGTTGCTTGCGGGCGGCGCGGAGGGTTTTTTTTATGGTAGGTAAAAATCATCCAATGACGAATCCCGCTCTTGGGCGGAGCGGGAAACAGTGTCAGACTCTTACTGACTAAACAACCTACCCCGTTCCTCCCTTGCCTTATTCCCAGAGCCCCGGTATAACGCTTTCGCACCAACCCTCGGCTGCAGGAGGCTTCGACCCTGAAGAGGCCCACAGTTTGCTGACAACACCTTGAGGCGCGTGGGAGCAGTGCAGGCCGTCGACGACTTGGTCTCGGTCTGGACTGTTACCAGACAACCGGACGGCGAACTACCCATTGCTCACCATCCGCAAGCCAGCGTCTACGGTGGCCGGATATCGGCGGGATATCGGCGGCGACGGCTACGGCGAGGGCGCTTTTGCCCTTGCCTCCTCCTTTACGAGCATTACTGCTTCGCAGAAGGAGGCGACCGCTTGCCATTCTTCTTCGCTGCGGACCATGGCCTGAACCAAGGCCAGGCACGAGAGGCCACCGCCGCCGATCACCCCCACGAGGACACGGCGATTCTCTTCTCAAGCGGGGCACACCTCCACCGTGTCCTCCGTGCTGGCCACACAGTGGCGACACCCAGGCATCTCTTCCGCACGAATCCGGCGCAGGAATCTCCTGAACTTCCCATATCCGGTGAGAACCTGCGTCATGTCCTGCGTGATGTCAAAGAGGGCACTTACCGCCGAGATTATGGCGTGCCCAAGTGGAGGGTGTAGCTTTATGAAGTACTTTTAGATAATTATATTCTTTTAAAAACTAAATTGTCTAAATTAATAACAGAAATTGACACGGACAAAGTCGTGGGTATAATTTATAAAGCTGAGTTTGTTTGCAAAAATAAATATGATGCCCAAAATAACTATTCCCCGCGGACGAAGTCGCGGGCACAGTTAGTAAATAAATAAATATCAGTCAATCAGTTTCTCCTTTTATACATATAGCTGCTAGCTTGATATTTATTTATTTTTCTATAAATAAATATCAAGCTAGCAATATTAGCGCATTATAGTCCTATCATATCCAAAAATGATAGGACTATAATGCGCTAATAAACAAAGTTAATGATTTTTTTGTCAACATCGGTAAGGAGCTCGCGGATAAAATTATTAAAACTTCTGTACATCAAACACAAACGACCTCGACACAGACTCACGTAAGCTTGTCTTCTTTTGTCCTCGAAGAAACTGATAGTGACGAGATCCTGAAAACTATTAATAGTTTAAGATCTACCGCAGCGACTGGCTGGGATGGGATCTCATCTACCATCCTGAAAAGGTATTCAGCTACTCTGGCACCTATTTTATCTCATATTTTTAATCTCGCATTTCAGACCTCCGTCTTTCCCACTTCTTTCAAAAGAGCTATTATTCATCCCATCTTCAAGGGTGGCGATGGGAACGTAGTTAACAACTATCGACCAATTGCAGTGCTAAGTGCTCTTTCTAAAGTAATGGAACGCGTCATTAATAAGAGACTGAGAGACTATTTAGAGCACTTTAATCTTATTTCACCACAACAATTCGGTTTCCGCATGAAAAAGTCCACCTCAGATGCCATTCACGAACTGACTACTTTTATTGTTTCTAATCTTAATAACAATAAAAAAGTTCTAACAGTGTTTTTAGATCTCGCGAAAGCGTTTGACACCGTTCCCACCAATACCCTTTTACAAAAACTCGAAAATATAGGTGTCAGAGGCTCACAACTAACATTTTTCAAAAGTTACCTCACAGATCGAACACAAGTAGTTAAAATAGGGAACCACGTTAGTGACGAGCTTGCTATTGAATATGGGGTGCCGCAAGGGAGTATTCTTGGGCCTACATTATTTCTTGTTTTTATCAACGACCTCTGCAATTTAAATATTCCAAATTCTAATATTGTTACTTATGCCGACGACACTGCTATAACTTTTTACGCAGACTCCTGGTCTGAACTTCAATTTGTGGCACAAAAGAGACTTAACTCCACTCTTGACTGGCTTACGGCTCACACTCTAACACTAAATACAAACAAAACTAAATTTGTTACCTTTTCTATTAGCTCAACGTCCCAGCCCAAAAGTTGTATAACGCTCAAAGCTCACACATGTCACACACAAATTAGGCAAAATTGTAACTGCGCTCAAATAGAGTCGGTAAATAATATTAGATACTTGGGTATAATTTTAGACAGTACTCTAAACTTTAAACGCCATGTGGAAGCATTAACGAGCAGAGTGCGTAAGTTGATATACATTTTTAAAACACTTAGACTTGTAGCTAACCAATTTATTATTCGCACTGTCTACTACGCACTTTGTCAGTCCGTTATATCTTACGGAATTTCTTGCTGGGGTGGGGCCTCCAAAACCACATTGCTTCCTTTAGAGATTGCACACAGAGCAGTATTAAAGGTTGCAACTTTTCGACCAATATTATTTTCCACCACTCAGTTATATAAGGATTGCAATGTTTTCAACGTACGGCAACTGTTTTTGTCCCAAACGATCTTGCTTCAACATCATTTAACTCCCTTTGTTACACTTAACAAGCGTCGTAAAGATCTAATTTGTACCCTTCCACAGACCTGTTACTCTTTTACAAAAAATTTTTTCTTTTACCTTGGTCCCTACTTGTACAACAAAATTAATGCAAATATTCCAATTTACTCTTTACCTGACCATGAATGTAAGTCAGCAGTCCGCTCTTTTCTTTTAAACAAAACGTACAAGGAAACAGAATCTTTTCTACCGTGACACACACACGCACACACCATTCAAACACACACACCATCACATACACACATACGATCACACATACACACTACACACACACACACACATACCATCACACATACACACTACACACACACACATACCCACACAACAAATTTACTGATTCGTCTTTCATTTCTCTTTCTTTTTCTGCATGCATATTGTTGTTACTGGGATTATGTACCTAATTATAAAATGTAGCACGTCTTGCGCCATATAAGACCTTCATATTTATATTGTATAATCGGGATCGGTCCTGTCTCTCCTAAGCTCAGGTTGCTTTGTAGCCTATTTAGGAGTACAGTGCTTCACCCGCTTACTAGATTCTTGTTTTACTCATACATGTGCCTACTGTATCCATTTTTGTAATCTGGTCCTTGTAAACAATAAATAAATTTATTATTATTATATCCATTCTGAGATTTGGTATCATATGTTGGGGCAATTGTACTGAAAGAGAGAGTATGTTCAAGGCCCAGACACACTGCCTACGAGCAATATTTGGTTTAAAGATTACTGATAGCTGTGATATATTGTTGGATAGGTATTCTAAAATGATCAAGGGTCTCGTAAAATAATTTTTTTGGTAATGTAAATATTTTCGGAAATAATCCCTCCAAAAGTAAAAAAAAGGCAAGGCGTCCAACTAACTTTTGAACCATAAGTTTAAAAAGTTTGAAAAGTAGAACTTTTTATAAATTTTCTAAGAAAATTATTTTAAACTTGAAAGGAAGAACAGTTTTTGAAAAATTAAAAAAAAAAAATTGTTATGTCAATTCCAAAACAATAGCTTTTTTATTCTTTCTCCCAATAATTGTATTAGTTCAATAAAAGAAACCTCATTGCCTGTGAAATTTAATTTGAATTAAGCACCAGTTATACACCGTGAAATTTTAATGGTTGTTTTCCCTGAGCGAAATGGTTGTGTCTTGGTAATACAAACTAAACGTTTGATAAGAAAATAAAATATTAAAAACAAAAAATGGACCTGTAGAGTGCAAGCTAATTATGACGTATCACAATGTGCGAGAGCTTATTTTTGTTTAAATATTTAATGAATCGGTTTCCTTTGACGACGTGCTGCTCATACGACTCTAGTAGTACCTAAAAATTAGGTCTAATGTTACTTTTGTTTTCGCTTTTGTGAGTTGATGAATATTTTTAATAATTATTTATAAAAAAAAACTTTTCATTTTTTTATTTTTACTGTATGCTTCGAAAGTACTCCTTATGGCAAGTCATTCTGCCCCGGGAAAACAACCATTTAAATTTCACGGTGTACAATGGGGGCGGCAAAATGGGTCTCACGCCCCGGGCGCCGAGATTGCACGCTACGCCACTGCGACACACAGCGCCGTGTCGAAGACTGCCGAACTGACACGACGTTAGACGATGCACGGCCTTCAAGCCACACCTCCGTGCCCGTCGGAGTGGGGAGCGTGAGGTTTTTTCGTTACGGAATTTCTGGATTTAGTCCTCGCGCTCAAGGCCTGCGATAGAAGCTATGCAATAGCTTAAAAAACGTTCTGAACTAATTTTGTAATTTGCAATCATTTTTTTTACTTTTGTACATATTTCATTATTCGGAGCGTACCTATCTTCTTTCAAATAAAAAAACAAAAAGATTAAAATCGGTTCACGTAATTCAAAATTACCACCGGGTACAGTGCCATCTCTCGGGTAATTGGGCTACTAATTTTTACATCGGCTACTGGGTTCTGTTACATTGTGGGAAACTACGGAACTCTACACTGACCGTGGCCCGACAGGCTCTTGGCCGATTTTAACTCTTTCGGAAAGTAGACACTGCAATATAACTTTTCCATCTCAATACATCACGGTGGAGCACACTGTAGAAGTGTGCCCCGCTTGGGAAGAGCAACGCCGTGCCCTCGTGGGGGTGATTGATGGGGCTTTGGGAATAAGGCAAGGAAGGCACGGGGTAGGTTCTTTAGTCAGTAAGGGTCTGACACTGTTTCCCGCCCAAGAGTGGGATTCGTCATTCGATGATTTTTACCTACCATAAAAAAAAACATCTCAATACATAAACTTGTTACGTACAGGTAGTTATAGAACTGCTCTGTTGAGGAAGACTGTTTTTAGTACAGCACCGGCTATTTTTAACCATATGCCCAGTTCTATAAAAGAGGAACCAGTAACAATTTTCAAAAATAAACTTACTGCATTTCTATGAAATAAATGTTATTACTCCGTATCGGATTTTCTAGCTAATAAATTTGTTTATCAATGTTATATGTTTGATGGAAAATAGCAGCATGTATTACATTTTAATATTATTTTTATCACCTACATTCTGAGCAAATAAATCAATATTCTATTCAATATAGTTTAAAAAAAAAACTTTTACACGTAATTTTTTTTTGCGTCGCTGTAAACTAGATGAGGCCGGTGTTTCCTACTCTGAGAAGAAATACCGAAACAAACTCAGGGGTCAAAGTCTCTTTTAAAGTCCATACAATAAATATGTATTAACAAATGTTCCTAAGTATCGACACATGACTAGACTCATTCCATTTTACAACTAACTTGAAAATTAGAGAAAGTATTTTGCAGCTCTTAATGACTATAATATGTATTTATTTATTTCAGATGTACAAGCATTTGGAACTTTTTATTGGAGATCGCAAGACATAAAACTTCACCAGTTTTTAAAGAAATACAGCGTGGGGTAATGTTAGCTTAACAGGCTGTTAAATTTCCTGAGTTTCTAAGAAGACCCTGTGCCATCCAACTTCTGCAGCGTCGTCATTCTTATAAATTGGACATGGTATTCTTTATGCTAAGAAAATTAATATCACTTCTCTTGGTCTCTGCGGAAAGTAACAAGTAATCCTACATCATGGCTTTAACGTATTCAAAGCGCTCTGGAACGTCAGGTATCCGCGGGCAATTGTACAAAACAAAACTTATTAGCTTGATCAATTTTAGATTGAAACATAATGACAATATTGAAGAATTCGCTTTAGCAACAAATATGGACAACATCGGGGTTTTTGACGACATTTGCTTAAGATTTAAAGTAAAAAACTTAGACAAGCCTCTCGCCATATTCATACAAGCCAAGCACAGAGAAAACGATAAACTACTCAAGAACGACTGGGCCACGTACTTTGATAGCTATATGAAAATAAAGCAAGCATTCAAACCAACTAACACAGACTTGATGTTTAAAGGACAATATGATGAAATAGAATGTTTCTTTGTGATTTACACGACTGCAAGAGGAGACAATAATTACGAAACTTTTGAAAGCCCTTATGTTAATTCATTGAACGATGTCATAGGCACAGCTGAAGGTGGTCAACAGACAACTTTGGAACCCAAAGATTATTTGTATAAAATTATTATAAAAGAACAAGTCAGTCAACTTGCCAAAGCGATAGCGAAATTATTTTTTGACGACATTACTGATTATCAGATGTTTATGAATAATGAACACGTGTTGAACTATCATGTTATTTTAGCTCAAAGTTTTTGCAAGGTTTCGGATATCCAAATTGGAAGTTATCGATTGGCGGAAGTTCGACCAGAGTTCTTTGACACTGACGATGAAAACCTCATGACATTTAGAAGTCTACTTTACAATGAACTTATAGAAAAACGAAGGGTTGGAGATAGCGAATTCAAAACCCTAATAGCCCTGTTCTTCAATAATCCAATTGATGTAACAATTCTAAGCAAAGTTATTGGATGTGTCCTAACAAATAAAAATGGAAAGTTAGAGTTTGTCGATAATAAAATTATCAACGACGACTTAAAGTGCCAATTAAGAAAACTACATGTCTCAGATGTGATACTAGATAATGCAGTAGAAATAGCAGGAAGAGAAATTTTAACTTTAAATCAAAACTTTAAAGTCCCAGCCGCTTTTGGAAATAAAGATTTGAATGTAAGTAAAGATGAAACACTTACATACTTAGCGTCAAAAATCTTTTTTTTGATGGGCAAATCAGACTATAATCATGTCATCACCATAGATGAATCGGTGGACAAGGAATTTCTTACGCTCAATGAAGGCATAGCAAGCGCTGTCGGAAATTTATTAGTCTTAGATGATAACTCTAAGATGTTAAAGTTCAATGAGAATATTCAGGAACTTGGAGATGTTGCCAAACGTTTGTTGACAATACTAAAACAAAACGAAACCGTTAACTTAAACAACTATAGAATAGACGTGAAAATAAAATTGTTTCCTAAACTGACATTCGATTGTGATGCCCATGATAAGAACGGGGTACAAGATTTTTTTAATAGGCTTTTGTTTTACACGAATCAAGCTGACGAAAACGACACAGGGAAAATACTAGAACAACAAATAAAAGAATACCAATTTAATCTACTTAGCGAGAAATGTTTTCTATCACACATGATATTTTTAAAATACCACGATGATATACAAAACTGGTGGATCTCGCCCAATAAGGCCGTATATCTTACAGAAAAAAGTGATATTTACAATAATGCTATGAAAATCGTTCTTAGTGATTCTCCTATGACCGCTATGAACAAAATGTATGAGGTAAAAACTGAAGAAGCTAATGTCACGTTTAAATGTAACGTTATGGATTCTTTAAAGCTCAATGATGACCCTGGGAATATCGTCATCACTGATAATGTCTTACTAACGCTATTTAAAGTGAAACAGTATGTACAGTGCAGGGACCATGTCGTACTGGACTTAAAATATAGTTTGGAACTACCAAAAAACGACTTTGAGACATTGTTAACTGAATTGGAAACAATAAACGAAAATAAAATAATCATCCTCTTCTTTAACGATTCCATGTTTTACGATTTCAATAAAGAACTGCAAACATTTCTAAAAAAACTAAAGAACAAACTAAAGAACAAACTAAAGATTATAATAACAAAGAGTAAGCAAATAAGTACAATGATTAAAACTCTATTTTCGGAAGCATTCAACATTGTGAATGATGAAAACACGAATCTAACAGATTTGACTGAAGACACACAGCGCAGTATCCTACAGAAGAAGATACGTTTCCAAGGACAAGAAGTAAAATTAAAATCGATCTTTGATGAAGTTTCAAAGTCTTTTATAAAAGGAGAAGTATTAAATAAAATAATTCAGAACGAAACTATCTTGCTTGGCAATGCTATCGATATGTTCAATTACGATACAGTGAACAATATGTACATTGGCAGACGGGTTTGTCGTAATAAGAAACGAGATCTACCAGTGATGCGGATTCATACGGAAGACGATATTCTGATTCGCCTGAAACATCTGCAGTACACAACGTGTAATTCACAAATAAAAGAGAAAAATACAGAATGGCCAATGTCTAAACCTGATGAACAGCAGCAGGAGCGTCTTCACATCGACACGCTTCACGATATAGACGACGATGTTGTCGTATTGACGACTAAACCTGGGATGGGCAAGTCTACCTTATTCACTCACTTATTCCTGCAAACAAAGAAAGTTGATCAAACGATGTGGATAGTCAGAATTAACTTCATAGAACATTTCGAACGATTTGGTGGTTGGAAGAGACGGAAAATAGTGATTGATATTTCAGAGTGTATACAATTTATATGTAAGGCGATTCTCACTCATCTAGGTCCTCACCCATTTGGAATCCAAGAACTAAATAATGAGCTTATTATAAAATACTGTAATGGTGGTGAGTTGATGATATTTGAGTTAAGAATGTTCTTACATTATTATAATAGAAAAAAGGTAATATTCTTATTCGACGGATTGGATGAAGTGTGGCCAAGATATGCGGCTGAGGTGTTTGGGTTAGTTAAAATACTAAAGACTTATCCTACATATATAAAACATAAGATTTGGATCACAAGCAGGCCGTATGCGAATATAAATGCGATTTTAGAAAAAGAGTTCGATGTGCCGTATGATTTAGAAAACTATTCTTGGATCGAACAGAATATGTATTTGTACATGTTTTGGATAAAAAATGAGATCCTCCTGAACAACAATGAAACTCAACTCGAAAACATATACGACTTTATAAATTTTATGTCACAAAGTCCTGACATTAATTTGTTTCTACAGAACAACAATCCGTCAGAACTGAACGAGAAGCCTCACCTGTCAGTATACATCAACTTCATTTGTTATTTACAAGTAGAACTGAGATCTGCTCCGCCGCGCATCATGACTGCCCTTAGTGTGCTTTACGACAAATGTCTCGCTTACATTACATTTATAAATGATTTTATGAAAACTCCATTAAACCTCTATCTGATAGCTAATTATTTTTTCAATGAAATAAAAGGCACCAGAAAGAGATCGAAAGATTGGCAATACGAAATTAACGCCTTTACATTTTATGTTGATTTCCTGAATAACAAACTTAAATCATTAACATTGAAATATTCAGTAAGTGATTATGAGGAACTTTCTAGTCCCATGGCTCCCAGGCTTCCTGTCCCTACAGAATATGATAAACTAAAGTCAATAACATTGAGATGTATGGAAAGTGATGGTGTCAAAATTCATATACCCCGTCATGTACTTATCCCAGAGGAATCTTTTTATACTTCTCAACAAAATTATGAGATTCATAAGAAATTAGCTGCTTATACAATGTACAACGAAAGTTTGTTCACAATTTCTGATTTGAAACAAATTAAAGAATTTATTAGATTGTTAGGTTGTGGAAATCCAAAGACGGGTATTTTACGTAATGTTGCAAACGAATTTCCACGATTTATACACGATACTATCGCGGAATACTTAGCTGCGGAATTCGTATATGATAAAGTAAAAAAATACAATTTGAACCCTGAATTTATATTGAACGCGTTGGCTGAGAGACCTAGTCTCAAAAAAATGTTTGAAGAACATTTAAAAGTAAACAAAGAGTTAAAAGCTGAAAGAAATGAAAAAGAAGTTGATGTATCTGAACACAGTGGCAAAAGGATGAAGTTAAATTAGACAAATTAGGTAATCCTTGCTTTGTTGAAGCGATTCAAGCGACCACCATCCGCTAGAATAGTAATAGAATAGAATTAAAGATTAATTATTATTATTCTCTCTATTCGTCGTATCGTTGTATAGGTATAATTATATTAAATTACATTTTTAAATAATTTGTAAACAAAATCGCAAAACACTAAAAAATACTGTCGGGAATAGGGTCCAAGTTACCGGTGATCAGGGCTCCAGAGAAAGGAACTTCCTAACAATACAAGCCGTGTCCAGGAGTACCGCTTTCTGTATCAAGCCCTTGATCCAGCCGCCTGTTGTCCCAAGGGCGGATCCAGCTTTGGCGCCAGGAGGGGGTCACATAGTCGTGGTCACTTATAATTTAATTTTGATAATAATAGATGCAAGTAAAAAGTAGGTATTTTATTAATGTACATACATACGTAATAGTCCAATGCAAATAGCATTTAAAATGATAAAAAGTGGAACAAAATAGTAGTAGAATGAAACCCATTGGAAAAGGAAGCGAATATAACAAAAATTTAAGGAAAAATAAATTACGATCCATCTGAAGTCGGAAAGTGTATGGGTGTGCAGTTTTAAGGGTGAAAAATGGTTTATCTCGATTTCTGGCAAAACTACTGGTTCTATGAAAAAAAGTGTAATAGCAAACTTGTAGGTCATAAAAAGATCTACCACTTTTGTATTTACACTTTTTTTCGCATAACCTCAAAATCTATGAAAAGTAAAAAAAAAAACGAGTTTTTTATTTTAATTTTTATCTTCTTTAAAAATTACTTTTTTTGTCACAAAATTTGGTGAAAAGTTACCTTCTCATGTCCCAAACTTACTGTAATTTTTTTTATTTAAAATGTTCATATTTGTTCTTTATTTTGACTTAACATTGAAAAATCAGCCTGTTTTTCAATCGAAAAATCTCACGTCAAAATACGTAATTTTTTTTAAAAGTTTGTTGGCATTTATTCACCGAAATCTTTACTTTTTGATGGTGTAAAAAAATACATGACTTCATTAAATTTTCTCAGAAAATGCAAAAAAGTTAAAAAACTCGAATCGGATCAAAATGTACAATTGTGAGCTATTATTAAAACTTACACTTTAATTTCTTGAAAAACGGAAGATTCCATGTTACATTGATAAACAAAAAAAAAAAATCAAAATATAGTGCCATAATTTACAACCGAATCTAAAATATGATATTTTCATGTCACAGTGTTTGTTGCCAAAATTCTTGCACAGAAAATAATAGAATTTTGGTGAGAATTAGAATGAAAATAATATAATATCTACATATAATGTGCTTTTAGCAAATCATACGCTTACATAATGCTCCAATGTGGAAGAACAAACCTACGAGGAAGTATATGAGTGAATAGGCAATCTTCAAGGCTAGAGTGAATAGGCTCTTAATAAACTAGTGCGCCTTACCATCAACGATTGCATCACTGCTTACCATCAGGAGGGATCGCAGTCAAGCACTAGTTTATTGCAATTAAAAAAATAATAATAATAAGATTCAGATGATGAAATTGTAAGTTTATCGGATCTAACCATGAAGAAATGCCATCAAAGAGACAAAAACTAATGGATAAGTGATTAGTATGTAAGATAAGATATCATGAGGCTTGTGATTAACAAGATTATAGTATTTAAACATATTATAATTAATATAAATAACTTTGACTTAAGCGAGGCTAAAACTTAATAAGACAGCCTTTTTACTGCAAAAAAGGAAATGTGGCTGAATTGGCTACATGACTCCCCTTTAAATCATTAGAACATTTTTGCATGTTTTTTTTTGCAATATTTAAGTTACGTGGATTTGCGAATTTTTTTTTATCACTGTTATATGGATTCTAATGTTATTCTAGATATTAAGGTGTAAATTTTAATAAATACATCGTTCTATGTTTAAACAAAAGAAATTTCTGATTCGAGTTTTTTTACTTTTTTGCATTTTCTGAGAAAATTTACTGTAGTCATGTATTTTTATTTTACACCATCAAAAAGTAAACATTTCGGTGAATAAGATGCCAAAAAACTTAAAAAAAAAATTACATATTTTGACGTGAGATTTTTCGATTGAAAAGCAGGCTGATTTTTCGATATTAAGTCAAAATAAAGAGCAAATGTGCATATTTTAAATAAAACAAATACAGTAAGTTTGGGACACGAAAGGTAACTTTTCACCAAACTTTCTGAATAAAAAGTTATTTAAATTTAAAGAGTATAGACATTAAAACAAAAAACTCGGTTTTTTGGACTTTTCACACAGATTTTGAGGTTAAAAAAAGTAAAAAAAGTGCTAATACAAAAGTGGTAGATCTTTCTATAACCTACAAATTTGCCTTTAGACTTTTTTCCATAGAACCAGCAGTTTTGCCGGAAATCGAAATAAACCATTTTTTACCCTTAAAACCGCACACCCATCCACTTCCCGACCTCAGATCGACCGTAATTTATTTTTCCTTAAAATTTTATTATGTTTTCTTCCTTTTCCAATTGGTTTCATCCTACTACTATTTATTTCTTATTGTACACTTAAAAAACTTTACACATAATAACTTGTACATATACACGTACATATTGCCATCTTCTCTTGAAGACATCCAGAGAAGCATTATCACGCACGGAATGAGGCAGCCTATTTATATTCCACTAGCTTTTGCCCGCAGCTTCGCCCGCGTACATAAAATATAGCCTATGTCACTCAGGAGTAAAGCAGCTTTCTATTGTTGCTTAAATTTTTCCAATCGGACCAGTAGTTCCAGAGATTACCCCCTACAAACAAAAAAACAAAAAAACAAACTTTACCTCTTTATTATATTAGTGTAGATAACTGTGGTGAATGATTTGTCATAACAGCTAGATGTTTTTCCAGGGCCCGATCTAGCTATTTAGCCGCTCCGGGAAAAGATAACTTTCGCCACCCTTTACCATCTGTTCAACACGGTCTGTTGGGCCAGCGCGGTCGAGGTCTGGGTGGAGACGTCTAACCAAATGTACCGGTGGTTCGAGAACGTCACCCCCCCTTCCATGACGCGTCAGTCGACAACACGCGGTTTCAAAGTGGGGCTGGCGAACGTTATACCACCACGGACTCGCCCTGCATCCAAACACACGTGGCGATAGAACCCCAGTTTCGGACGACCAGGCCTGTCTCCAGAACCCAGTCCTTCAACATCGGCCCCGCTAGTTCCTGAGCTGGAAACTCCAGGCCAAGTCCGTGATATTGAGTTCCCCGCAAACGACTTCGGGGAGTAAATCAAATCCCACAACGAAGGCATTCCACTCTCCAGGGGAGTCGTGGAGATCAGCGAGGGGTCTATTCGGGGACAAGTAGACGCCTACCACTGCTAAGTCTCCGAACCGTGCTGCCACGCAACCCCGTTCCCTCGTGACGGCCTCGAGGGACGAGGTACCGGTGGCGGCCGACGAAATTAGTGTCACCGAGCCACTCAAGACCTGCACCTTGTCAGCTATCAACAGATCCTGAGCGGTTGATTTGACCGGGGTCATGGGGGTCATGACCCCCATGACCCCCCCCCCTGGATCCGCCGTTGTGTTGTCCACATGTTGACAACTTCGCGAGCCAAGGCAATATACCTACTAGATTGGTTTATCTTTCTCGGTTTTCACGAGGTACTTGTCTTGCGAAACGGATATGTCAACAATCATTGCACGCTTCTCGCTTCGGTCCACCACCACTATATCAAGCTTATTGGCTACGATAGTCCTGTCAGTGATGATAAACCGATCTCAGTACAGAGTGATATGACCATTTTCAAGAACTGGATCGAGCTCATACCTGTAGTACGGCACTTCCGATTCCACAAGAGAGTATTTCACAGCAAGTTGCTGATGGATAAACCTGGCTACTTGGTTATGCCTGTGCAAATACTCCCCGTTAGCCAGACGAGGACTACCAGAGATAATGTGACGTATATTCCGACATCAGAACCTTAAAGATCGGATGTCCACTGTTTGCAATACACTGTTGTAAGTGCCCTGAAGGACCCGCGGGATCTTGAGTCTTCTGAACATAGAAACTACTACATAATGTATCAAATCAATTGTTTAGTCATAGTCATAGTTATTTATTGGTAAGGGATTCTAACAAGTATTGTTTTCAAAGGAATGACGTCATTTCAAGGCTCTACGTACTATGCTAATTTAGATTCACATCATACCTATCTCATCTTCCTAGCTCGTCATGCTGTGCCGGTGCTGCCGCTGCGGCTGCAGAGAACCTCAAGCGGCGGAAATATACTTACCTTGTTGGTAGTTATATTTTCGAGCCGTTTGGGGTTGAAACCCTCGGATCGTGGAGTCCGAGTGCCCACAAGTTATTTAATGAGCTTTCTAAACGACCTGTTGACACTTAACCCGGACAAACCCGGACCGTAACCCGGGCTTACCCGGGGCGTAACCCGGAGGCTGGCTTTTACCTTTAGGGGAGAGATAAGCATTGCCATACAGTGTGGCAATGCTGCTAGCCTTTTAGGCATTTTACCAGTCGAGAGCGATGCGTAAGAGTTTTCTGTCGCCTTATTAGATTAAGTACCGAGTACTTTTAGTTAGATGATAAGGGTTTTTTTTTAAATCATCATTACGTAGTATAAAACAAAGTCCCGCGGTCCCTATGTATGCTTAAATATTTAAAACTACGCAACGGATTTTGATTGGGTTTTTAAATAGATAGAGTGATTCAAGAGGAAGGTTTATATGTATAATACATGCATAATATATTTAATATCACCATTGCACCCGTTCGAAGCTGGGGCGGGTGCTAGTTACATAATATAAAACATAGTTGCTTACCGCTGTCCCTATGTATGCTTAGATATTTAAAAGTACGCAACGAATTATGATGCGGTTTTTTTTAATAGATAGAGTGAGTCAAGAGTAAGGTTTATGCGTATAATACATGCCTAATATGTTCAATAACAATATCAGTAGCCGTGCGAAGCCGGGGCGGGTCGCTAGTTTATTATAATGCGAAACCCGAATACAGTTTGTTCAGAATCAGTAACTGAATAGATTCCAATAATTTTTACATGATGGACGTTTTTCCCCAAAAATATGTACTTATTAAAAAAAAATATAAGTTGGACACCGCACAGGTACATGTCATGGCTGGTCATTGCGACCATTAAATAGATAGATAATAGATAGATAATAGATAAATAATAGATAGTTAATAGATAGATAGATTATAGATAGATAGATTAAACTTTATTGTACAACAAAAAGTTAAAGAACTTATACAAAACTTAAATCTTTTTTTGGTCATTAGACACCGAGCAAAGCAATTTCTCAGTGGTCCAGATACCTGTAAACAGTAATAGTAATGTAAAAAGATATAGATTCTAGAAATAAAAAGCTAAAATAAAATTTAAAAACATGTTTCATTTCTTTAGTTGTAAGTAACCTAGGTGTTCGTAGTAGGAGCGAAGGGCACTGTCAGTATTATGCGTTCCAAATAAGAACAGGAAAGTCAATAACCTCGATCTGTCAAATTTTGAGTAAAGTAAAGTAAAGTTTCCAAAAATATCTTATTTGCGTATCAATATTACTTACTACATACTTTTTATTAAAAAAATTTAGTTGAAGTAAAAACGTTAGGGTTTAATATAAATTAAAGTAAATAGTTTACAAGAAAAACTATTTTCTTTCTAATTTTCATTGTTAGAAACAATTCGCCTTTTTCTTCTAATTACCACTACTCAGACACATCACACAGTGAAACAGAGATAAACAAAATTTAAAAACTGTATTCTGATTAAATTTTTTTCGTACACGATTCGTAGGTAAATTATTTTTCATTACTCATACTCTGAAAGTAGGTGTAAAGTTGCCTGCGGACAGGGTTGGAAGAAGTACTTTTACTCCCTAGGGAGTTTTACTTTACAACTGACAGTTGTTTTTTTAATATTTAGATAGCAATTATTAAAAAAAAAAACTAGTTCTATTTTGAAATTTCTATTGAACCATGACCCGAAACTTTATACCGAATTAAAATGACATAGAGATAGAAACAATTTAAGAATACTTTTTTTAATGACTTTATTTTAATTTACTTTCAATTATTTCATTAAAACTAATATATATTTGAGAAAAATGTTGACAGACCCATTTTTACAATGACAAAATGAAAAATATTGACTGAAAAGCCAGGGAGCCGAACACTGAAAAAAAGAATTGGCGGGTAAATGGTAGACTCTCTATAATCTGTGGCCGATTTGATCTTCCTTTTTTTTCGAGGTGTATAGTTTTGTTTAGGTACATTTTGCTAAATCTCTGTTACAAGAAATTTTTACTAACACGATAAGTTCATCAGCTTCAGTTATAAATTTAACGCAAGATTCTTAAGAGGAGAAAACCGCTCACCGCCTAAATCAAAAGTAATATACCTACCTAAAAACATACCTTTGACGACGACTCAGGTTTTTATTATTTTTATTTTCCTCGTATTCGTAATGAAAAGCACAGTGTTTACCTCGGGTTCAAAAGTTATTTAGTCCCTCGAACTATTAGCGACCTCGCTCTCGCTCGGTCGCCAAGAAATTTCTCGGGACTAAATAACTTTCTTTCATCCCTCGTATAACAATGTACTATTTCATTACTCATACCCTGAAAGTAGGTGTAAAGTTGCCTGCGGACAGGGTTGGAAGAAGTACTTTTACTTCCTAGGGAATTTTACTTTACAACTGACAGTTGTTTTTTTAATATTTAGACAGAAAATATTAAAAAAGAAACTAGTTATATTTTGACATTTCTATTGAACCGTGACCCGAATTTTTATACTGCCAGTACAATAGTACATTGTTATACGAGGGATGAAAGTTAGAGGGACTAAATAACTCTTGAACCCGAGGTAAACACTGTGCTTTTCATTACGAATACGAGGAAAATAAAAGTAATAAAAACCTGAGTCGTCGTCAAATATCTTCGTATGTTTTAAGGTAGGTATATTTCTTTTGATTTAGGCGGTAAGAGGTTTTCTCCTCAAAGAATCTTGCGTTAAATTTATAACTGAAGCTGATGAACTTATCGTGTTAATACAATTTTTTTATAACAGAGGTTTAGCAAAATGTAAACAAAACTTTACACCTCGAAAAAAAAATCAAGAAAGACCAAATCGGCCACAGATTATAGAGAGACTTTACCCGCCATTTTTTTGTTCAGTCGTCGTCTGGCTATTCAGTCAATATTTTTCATTTTATCATTGTAAAAATGGGTCAGGTCAACATTTTTCTCAAATATAATATAAGTTTTAATGAAATAGTTGAAAGTAAATTAAAATAAAGTCATTAAAAAAAAGTATTCTTTAATTATTTCTATCCCTCGAACTATTAGCGACCTCGCTATCTCTCGGTCGCCAAGAAATTTCTCGGGTCTAAATAACTAACTTTCATCTCTCGTATAACAATGTACTATTTTTTAATATCTTTTTTTGTTCACTCTACCTAATTTCTTCGATTTGACAGTTCGACGTGACGTCACAACATGGCCATCGATCCTATTCTCATTTGGAACGTTTGTACGAGCCAATATGATAGCCCGCCGGTTTGCGCGGTGTTCTGGGGAGGTGAAGGTCACGCAGAGCACTACTACTGACATCCCTGTACTCGTGCGCGCTGTGGGTTGACTACACTGAAAGGGCATACAGTGCCCTCCGTGTCCAGTACAATAACGCTTTCCGAGCATAGGAGTGGGCGTTAATTCAATGAACGGCTTTTTTAAGGTTTCTGCAAAAAGCGAGCGCGACGCGACGCGACGGGACGGCGACGCGACACTGAGCAGTTGTAATCTACACTAATATAATAAAGAGGTAAAGTTTGTTTTTTTGTTTGTAGGGGGTAATCTCTGGAACTACTGGTCCGATTGGAAAAATTTTAGCAACAATAGAAAGCTGCTTTACTCCTGAGTGACATAGGCTATATTTTATATACGCGGGCGAAGCCGCGGGCAAAAGCTAGTGTACTATATATTACGGACGACGCCACACAGCCGAGGTTACCGTCGCGTCGAGCGGGACGGCTCTGTGTGGCGTCGTCCGTAATATCTAGTACATTACAACTGCTCAGCGTCACGTCGCCGTCCCGTCCCGTCCCGCCGCGCCGCGCCCGCGCCGTGCAGACACCTTTAACTGTTAATCTAATGTTAACGAATTAACTGCTTTTTGTTTACCGCAAAACCCGTTAAATCTATCAACTGTTTCATTCAACGATTTAGACAAAGCGCATATTATTAACTCAACGAATAGGTAATCGAAAATAGCTAACGTTATCTGAAGCTGCTAACGCAAAACCAGCTAAAATTATCTGATTCTTCGTCCTCAGCTCCTTTTTCAATTTGAACAGTTTCGTCTATTAACTGCTACGTTGGTACAAACAATCTGTTACATTAATGAAAACCTGTTAATAACGTTAACGGCTTTTTTAACAGGTTAACAGGATGAAATTAACGGCTTCGTTGCGTTAACCCAAAAATCGTTAACGACCCACCACTAACTACTACTGCACATCCCTGTACTCGTGTGCGCTGTGGGTTGACTATACTGAAAGGGCATACAGTGCCCTCCGTGTCCAGTACAATAACGCGTTCCGGGCGGTAGTGGGGCTGCCCCGTTTCTGTAGTGCATCAGGGATGATCGCGGAGGCGCGTACTGACTGTTTTCACACTACTACACGCGAGCGGTGCGCGTCATTGGTGCGCCGGGTGTGGGCCAGCCCCAATACCATCCTGGCAATGATCGCAGTCAAGTTGGACTGTCCATATATCAGACATGGCTGTGAGAGACATGGTTTTTTTTTTATGGTAGGTGAAAATCATCCAATGACGAAACCCGCTCTTGGACGGAGCGGGAGACCAGTGTCAGACTCTTACTGACTAAAAAACCTACCCCGTACCTTCCTTGCCTTATTTCTGGAGTCGAGGTAACAGTTTGCACATACCCTCTAGGCTCCAGGAGGCTTCGACCCTGAAGGGCCCCTGCAGTTTGCTGACAACTCCTTGAGGCGCGCGGGAACGGTGCGCGCCGTTGACGACTTGGACTCGGTCTTACTAGACGATCGGACGGCGAGCTACCCATTGCTCACCGTCCGCGAGCCAGTGTCTACGGTGGCCGGATATCGGCAGGATCGCGGCGGCGACGGCTACGGCGAGTACGCCGTTGCCTTTGCCTTATGCGGTCGGCCTCCTCCTTTACGAGCATTACTGCTTCGCAGAAGGAGGCGACCGCCTGCCATTCCTCTTCGCTGCGGACCATGGCCTGAACCAGGGCCCGGCGCGAGAGGTCGCCGCCGCCGATCACCCCCACGAGGACACGGCGATGCTCTTCCCAAGCAGGGCACACCTCCACCGTGTGCTCCACCGTGTCCTCCGGGCTCGCCTCACAGTGGCGACACCCGGACGTCTCTTCCGCATGAATCCGGTGCAGGAATCTCCCGAACTTCCCATGTCCGGTGAGAACCTGCGTCATGCGGAAAGTGAGGACGCCGTGAGGTCTATCCAGCCACGCCTCGAAGAGGGGCACTACCGCTGAGATTACGGTGTGCCCAGCGCTGGGTTGCGACAGTCGCTGTTTCCACTTCACCATGAGATCTCGCCGGAGCTCCTTCCGCCACGCCTCGACATGTTCGGGCAGCGGATCTTCGCCCCGGCGTTGCATCTCCACGCGCTGGTCGTGCATGCGTGCAAGGACTGTTGCCTCCAAATCCCATGGTGGTAGGCCAGCAAGGAGGCTCGCCGCCTCGCGGGACACCGTGCGGTATCCCCGCACCATCCGAATGGCCATGACCCTCTGGCAGGCGTTCAGCTGGGCCGCCGGGCGTTTACGCAGTGTCGGCGCCCACACTGGTGCCCCATAAAGGGCCATGGACCTAACGATGCCGGCGTAGAGCCTCCGGCAGAAGGCGTCTGGACCCCCAAGGTTCGGCAGGAACCGCTTGAGAGCAGCCCCCGTCCAGTGAGAGACATGGTACTATTAAAGTCCCCAGTAGGAAATTGTAACTGACATTATTATTATTATTTTATGTTAATTTGGTAGTGACATTTAATTGTGATTTTAATTTGTTTAATATAATTTGAATTATTATTTAATTTAATTTGATGATTATAATTTATTGTATTTTGGACTTGACTGTATTTGAAAATTGTAATGGGTGGATTTAACCTGAAGTAAATGTTTATTATTATTATTATATTGTTCGTAGTCAACAATAAAATAATAATAATAAACATTTACTTCCGAACCCTAAAGAGGGGTCCATTTTTTGGCGCGAGATCTTTAAAATAAACACCTAAATGTAACAAATAAAAAAAATGAAGGACAGTTGGCACAAAATAATCAAAATTATATTTAATCATCATCAATACATAGTATAAAACAAAGTTGCTGTCTGTCCCTATGTATGCTTAGATCTTTAAAAATACGCAACGGATTTTGATGCAGTTTTTTTGGCACACCGGGGCCCTGGAACTAAGGCAGGAAGGAACGGTCGGTTATTTAGTCAGTAGAAGTCTGTCACTGTCTGTCGCTCTGCCCAAGGGCGGAATTCGTTATTCGATGATTTTTCCCACCATAAAAAAAACTTCGTTTGTGTTATAATTTTGAGTTATTATTCCAAAAAAGCTAATAGCCAAAATGTAATGAGAAGTTGTTGATTTTTGTTCACATTTTCCTTATTCACTTCGATTTTGTTGTCAGTTTCAAACTTACAAGTAATTACGGTAAGTTATAAAAAAATCTGACGAAGTGCGTGTAAGTTCGCACATTTATTTATTATTTCTTTATTTATTATTATTCACACAACAATTGTTTTGACAGGTACACCCAAGGCAACAAATGTAGTCATAAAATAGCCGCACTCAGAGACGCCACCCTCAGACTAATAACATATTCATTATTGTAGTCAATAAACATTATATATATACACACAACAATCGATGGGCAGTCCGAAGCAGCGCCTTGGAGAACCGGCACAGGTTACATAGAGATAAAGATAAAAGATAAAAGATTTTTATTTCATCTCCTGGTATTGCACTTTTAACACATTTTTATTCTCACTTTGTTTTGATTTTCTTTCTTTAATTTTTAAACATATATTTGTAGTTATAGTCTCAACATTGTAATTTTGGTTTGTAAGGGAAGAAACGAGACAGCCCCAACACAAGTGCTTTTGTAACTTACAGGGGTTGCCTTAATTTATATTATGTACGCAATGTTAGATGAAATAAAAATCTATTATCTTTTTTTTTTTACATAGAGGACAACACACTTATTGTCACCCTCTCGAATTCCGCCAATGTGCAAGAAAAAATATCTAACCGCAAAGAGATGCTATTAAGTATTTCTACCGCTCGAGTCACAGGTGCGAACTTCAATAGATTAGTGCGGGTTACCGGGACTTTGAACAGCCTTTCTCTCGGTCCTACATTGGGGGTTCTGTACCAATCAATCCATTAAGCCCCTTGCCACAATAGGTTTACAAAGTACCTAAGTCCTCTTGAGGACACCAGTGTCCGCAAACCCAGGGCCGTTTTATCCATAAGGCAATGTAGGCAACTGCCTAGGGGCCCCGCCAGGTTTAGGGGCCCCGCGCTTCAAGAAAAATATAGTCCATGTTTCATAAACAGTAAAAAGAATAATTTGAAATTTCGATGACATGACATTTAACTAGCCATTTGCCAAACTATATACATACCTATATATTAAAAAAAAGCGTAATTATGAATAAAGTTTTAGGCACAAAGTATATAAAGTTAGTAGGGTAGGGGGGCCCCGAGACTTGCATTGCCTAGGGGCCCCGACGTGCATAAACCGGCCCTGCGCAAACCTATTGTTTTTTATTGGTGTCTGTAATTACGGTAGTTTAATTCAATTACGGAAATAACTGCAGATCTGAGTTGAGTTGAGAGGTTTAAATTTCAATTCAATACTTCCACAAGTTCATGAGATAAAGGGTCTTGACAAACAGACACAAAAAGATCTTATAAGGGTTATAGCAACACAAATACAAAAAAAAATACAGTGATACATTAAGTGGTTTTAGTAAAGACTGTTGACCCAGTGACTGAAAAGTTGAGAGGGAACCGTTTGTCTTGGTATGGCCATGTAAAAAGGAGGGATGAAACGCATGTTACAAAAAAAGCCATGAATATAAATGTGGATGAATGGAAAGGGAGAGGGAGACCAAAGAAGATATGGATGGATTGTGTGAGAAGTGATATGGAAGACAAAGGAGTTAGTGATAGCGTGACGGGTAACAGGACAGAATGGAAGAAAAAACATATTGCGCCGACCCCAAATAAAACGGGACAAGGGCAGGAAGATGATGAGTAAAGACTGTTGACAAGAAAAAAAACTGACTCTGAGACAAGTACACCTAAGGGTTCTGTTTCACGGCGTCCTCACCTTCCGCATGACACAGGTCCTCACCGAACATGGCAAGTTCGGGAGGTTCCTGTACCGGATTCGTGCGGAAGAGACGCCCGGGTGTCGTCACTGTGTGTCCAGCCCGGAGGACACGGTGGAGCACACGGTGGAAGTGTGCCCCGCTTGGGAAGAGCAACGCCGTGTCCTCGTGGGGGTGATCGGCGGCGGCGACCTCTCGCACCGGGCCTTGGTACAGGCTATGGTCCGCAGCGAGGAGGAGTGGCAGGCAGTCGCCTCCTTTTGCGAGGCAGTAATGCTCTTAGACGAGGAGGCTGAGCGCATAATGCAAAGGCAGGGACGCACTCGCCGTAGCTGTCGCCGCCGCGATCCCGCCGATATCCGGCCACCGTAGACACTGGCTTGCGGACGGCAAGCAATGGGTAGCTCGCCGTCCGGTCGTCTGGTAGCAGTCCAGACCGAGCCCAGGTCGTCGACGGCGCGCTCCGTTCCCGCGCGCCTCAAGGAGTTGTCAGCAAACCGTAGGGTCAGGGTCGAAGCCTCCCGAAGCTGAGGGTTGGTGCGAAAGCGTTACACCGGGGCTCTGGGAATAAGGCAAGGAAGGTACGGGGGGTCTTTAGTCAGTAAGAGTCTGACACTGTTTCCCGCTCCGCCCGAGAGTGGGATTCGTCATTCGATGATTTTTACCTACCATAAAAAAAAACCTAAGGGTTCTATTTCCTTTTGAGGTAGGTACGGAATCCTAAAAAGAATTATCATTGCGCTATGTTTTAGAGTACATACTTATCATTATCATCATTACATAGTATAAAACAAAGTTGGCTGTCCTTATGTATGCTTATAGATATAAGCATACACTACAAAAACTGCATAAAAATCCGTTGCCTACTTTTAAAGATTTAAAAGTAGGCAACGGATTTTTATGCAGTTTTTTTTTAATAGATAGAGTGATTCAAGAGGAATGTTTATGTGTATAGTACATGCATAATATCTATATATATAAAAATCAATGCCACTTTTCGTTGTAATTCCATAACTCAAGAACGGCTGGACCGATTTGGCTGATTTTGGTCTTGAAATATTCGTGATAGTTCAGGGAAGGTTTAAACGGTGAGAACGAAAAAAAAAAAATAGGCGAAACGAAGTTTGCCGGGACAGCTAGAACCGATTTAGCTGAAAATTGGCAGGGAGGTAGTTTAGAGCCAGAAGAGTGACATAGGATACATTTTTTTTTTTTTTTTAGAGTAGGGTAGAGTAGGGTAGAGTAGGGTAGAGTAGGGTAGAGTAGGGTAGAGTAGGGTAGAGTAGGGTAGAGTAGGGTAGAGTAGGGTAGAGTAGGGTAGAGTAGGGTAGAGTAGGGTAGAGTAGGGTAGAGTAGGGTAGAGTAGGGTAGAGTAGGGTAGAGTAGGGTAGAGTAGGGTAGAGTAGGGTAGAGTAGGGTAGAGTAGGGTAGAGTAGGGTAGAGTAGGGTAGAGTAGGGTAGAGTAGGGTAGAGTAGGGTAGAGTAGGGTAGAGTAGGGTAGAGTAGGGTAGAGTAGGGTAGAGTAGGGTAGAGTAGGGTAGAGTAGGGTAGAGTAGGGTAGAGTAGGGTAGAGTAGGGTAGAGTAGGGTAGAGTAGGGTAGAGTAGGGTAGAGTAGGGTAGAGTAGGGTAGAGTAGGGTAGAGTAGGGTAGAGTAGGGTAGAGTAGGGTAGAGTAGGGTAGAGTAGGGTAGAGTAGGGTAGAGTAGGGTAGAGTAGGGTAGAGTAGGGTAGAGTAGGGTAGAGTAGGGTAGAGTAGGGTAGAGTAGGGTAGAGTAGGGTAGAGTAGGGTAGAGTAGGGTAGAGTAGGGTAGAGTAGGGTAAAGTAGAATAATCTGTTGCCGGGAGCGAAGCCGCGGGCAAAAGCTAGTATTCAATATAAGTACCCGTGCGAAGCTGGGGCGGGTCGCTAGTACATAATAAAACACTGAGCAACCGATATTTAACTTTTAGCAGTGTTGCCAATTACAAACAAAACCTATCATGTCATGCCAGAGAGAGATATTTAGGTTATTTTTTAATGTCGAGGTGAGGTCTCATATTTACAATCAAATTAATTTTCTTTATCACCATCAACACAGTAGATAACATTGCTATGTCGTATAGACTAGTACTATATGGAGAGCATTAGCTATTTATTGTTATGCTGTGCATTATGTACGTATCCGCAATGTTCCGGAACGAACACCACGTATGGCAACATTGGTAATTATTAAAAAAAAATGAAACAATATGGCGGTGACTATATCAAAGTCAAAACGTACACTTGTACATTGTTTATATTTTACGTCCCTTGTTTATAAATAACCAATCTTCACTATTAATGTGTAGTTTATGTTGGATAGAATTACATAAATAAGATTTAGTTGTAGTTAAATGTCACCGAACAATCAAAATGTCGTCAGAAAGTTGGAAATTAGAAAAGGATTTGTGTCGTTGCTGTCACAGTGAAGGAAGTTTTAAAAATTTGTCTGAACCGGCCCAAAGCGGAGGTTTAGTCGAAATTTATACGGATATGTTGAATGAATGTTTCGATATTGATGTGAGTATTTTACACAAATGATTTAATATAAATTTCGAAGTGAAAATTTACTTTCTTTGTAAACCACACATTGGGTTGTTGTTTACATTGTTAGCTGAATATATCAAAAACCCTTACTAAAGGCCAGAAGAAGATGTTGATAAACCCCATAAGTTCCGTTGGCCTTTATAAACAGTAAAAAAAAAAACATTTCTTTTAGTTAGAATTTTTTTTCTAATACTCTTCTATTTGAAAAATTTTCCTATTGGCGTATTGATATGACTATCTAAAAAGCTTTGTTCTGTTTTCTATAAAATAATTTTTCTATTCATCTCAAAATCAAATCAAAATCGTTTTTATTTCACATGGGCCTACATGGGCACTTGTAAAACGTCAGAAGCTAGTGCACTGTTCAATTTGGTTGTTTCCTATGGAGAAGAACCGGCAAGAAACTCCATGGTTACTCTTTAAAAAAAATGGTTTCTTACAATATTTCGTTATTAAGTACAGTATTTATATCATAATGTAAGAACAGTGTAGACCAGTCAATATTGTACTTAGAAGCACAATAAAAATAATCATAATAATCTTACTAATATTATAAATGCGAAAGTTACGATGTTTGTTACTCAATCACGCCAAAACGGCTGGACGGATCTGGATGAAATTTGGCACAGGCATAGGATACACTCTGGAATAGGACATAGGCTACTTTTTATCACGGAATTCCCAACCCCAATACCACGCGGGCGAAACCGTGGGCAAAAGCTAGTAAAAAATAAAAGGTGAGTCTTTATAGGATTTGCTAAGTCTATAGTGTTCTTACTTTACAATGTGAATTGTTAAGAAAGATAAAGTTTAATTTTTTTGTTTGTAGGAGGTAATCCCTGGAACTACTGGTCCAATTTTAAAAATTTTAGCAACAATTAGAAATCTGCTTTA
The DNA here is from genome assembly GCA_029852875.1 of Mythimna loreyi. Lineage (NCBI taxonomy): Eukaryota > Metazoa > Arthropoda > Insecta > Lepidoptera > Noctuidae > Mythimna > Mythimna loreyi. Next base: position 6,922,602 of record CM056807.1, on the reverse strand, counting down.
CTCCTGAGTGACATAGGTTATATTTTATGTATGCAGGGAAGCCATTAACAAAAGCTAGTACTATATAAAATAAAAAAAAAGTATGAGAAAAAAAATACATCTATCACTACAACAATTACACTGCAAGATGCTAATACAATAAATTATTATTGAATTTAAGATTTTTTAGGTCTTAATAATATAAATATTGCAGAAGCAATGTGTCGAGAAAAAAAAAAGTGTATATAGAAACAAAGATGGAACAGTTTAATAGACACTAATACACAATATGAATGAGTTACCAGGGAGCCACATGTGCAATAGCAGTCATTGCCAAACAAGCTTATCTTCTACATAATCCGTTACATTATAATATGCTTTTTTGGTTAGGATCCGCTTAATGTGATTTTTGAACTTTCCCTCACTAAGTTCGTTTACTGTTCTTCCAGCTTGTTATAAAAGCGTATGCTGTTTACTAAAAATCTCATCCCAACATCCTCATCTCCACTACATCCAGTATTTATAAGATTCTATACAGGGTGTTGTTGACATGAATGAATGAATGAAAGATTTATTTGCAAGAATACAGGTACAATTTGGTGGTAACAATTCTATATGGTTTCACTGCATCGACTTTTGAGTGTGCAAATATTTATATTTGGTACAGGCACTTTTACAAATATCACATTCAAGGTCAGATAATACAAACAAATACCATAGGTGGAATTCTCACATGGTTGAATGAAACGGAATGTAATACATTAATATTTCTCACCAAAAAATTTAAAATAACATTTTTAGCAGTTTAATTTAAAAAACGTAAAAAAATCATTACAAAAAATTAAGTTACTGGATTCATGGTATTAGTTTGTGTTACGATGTCAATGGACACCCTATATAAGTTGACCTAAAATGGCAATCGACTTTCAACGCATCATAAAGAGTTTTGAGTCCCAATCAATTCCACAGCTATTATACAAATTTTGTTCACACTTGTTTTAGCGTTTATTTATATATAATACTAGCTTTTGCCCGCGATTTCGCCCGCGTACATAAAATATAGCCTATGTCACTCAGGAGTAAAGCAGCTTTCTATTGTTGCTAAAAATTTTCCAATCGGACCAGTAGTTCCAGAGATTACCTCCTACAAACAAAAAAAAAAAGCAAACTTTCTCTCTTTATTATATTAGTGTAGATATTTTTTTTTATTATAGGAAAAAATCATCCAATGACGAATCCCGCTCTTGAGAGGAGCGGGAAACAGAGACAGACTAAAAAACCTACCCCATTCCTTCCTTGCCTTATTCCCAGGCCCTGGTGTTACGCTTTCGCATCAGCCCTTGGCCCAGGAGGCAGTGTTAATTCATATAGAGTTTTTACTTCATCATTACATAGTATAAAACAAAGTCGCTTCCTCCCTATGTATGTTTAAATCTTTAAAACTACGCAACGGATTTTGATCCGGTTTTTTTAATAGATTGAGTGATTTAAGAGGAAGGTTTATGGGCATAATCTACACTAATGTAATAAAGAGGTAAAGTTTGTTTTTTTGTTTGTAGGAGGTAATCTCTGGAACTACTGGTCCGATTGGAAAAATTTTAGCAACAATAGAAAGCTGCTTTACTCCTGAGTGACACAGGCTATATTTTATGTACGCGGGCGAAGCCGCTGACAAAAGCTAGTACATAATATTTTCAGTATCAGTACCCGTGCGAAACTGGGGTGGGTCCCTAGTAATAAATAAATGTACCTATCATTACAGATGGCTCCGGTGCCAGGATTGTTAAGTGCAGCTACATATACAATCTGTGAAATCTGTATAATACGACTGCGGGACGCTTCAGAGTTCAAGAAACAAGTGCTTACGTGTGAGGAGCGGTTTAAAGATTTATATAATAAAAATATCATAAGAGGTATGTACAAAAAATTGCCTTTCTTTTTATTTACATATCTATATATGTATAAATGGAGAAACTGACTGACTGACATATCAACGCACAGCCGAAACTACTGGAACTAGGAGAGTGAATTTTTGCCCAGGGTTCCTTTTTATGGCCTATGCAAGCACTAAGAAAGGATTTCCCAAAATTCACCCCCTAAAGGGATGAAACGGGGGTCAAAACTTAGTATGGAGAAACCTTCTTAAAAGCGGGTGAAGCCACTGGCAGAAAGCTAGTTCTTTATATTGCATGGAGACTTGATACCAAACGTAACCATCAGTCTTATAATGTTCGGGCTACCGATCGGCGAGCAATCCGTAGCTCGCCGTCCGATCGTACGGTAACTATCCGGACCAAGCCCAAGTCGTCAACGGCACGCACTGTACCCGCGCTTCTTAAGGAGTTGTCAGCAAATCCTACGGTCCCTGCAGAAGGGTCGAAGCCAACTGGGGCCAAAGGTTCGTGTCTGAATGGAAGGCTCTGGCCCTGATATACATGGCGACGTAGGAACGTCAAAAAATCACCGAGGCAAATAAAGTCGTTATTCTTGTCAAACCCGACGACATTATTAATTTAGAATGTAATTCACTCATTTTTTTCGCAAAAAATGTTAAAATGACGTTTTTATACAGTTTAATTTAAAAAACGTAAAAAATTTATTAAAAAAAAATAAGAATAAACCGACAAAAAATTCCACCACTGGGGTGTCTAGAATCATGTACTGGATTTATGGTTTTCGTTTGCGTTAACATGTCAATGACACCCTGTATTCAATATCAGTACCCGTGCGAAGCTGGGGCGGGTCGCTAGTACTATATAAAATTACTTTGTTGAACACTGCTAAGAATTTCTTTTTTTCAGCCTCTACTACGCTTATAAGTGTTGAGGTCAAGCAAGAATTACCCGAAGTAGATGTGGAAGCTCAGGGTAAGTTACTTCAATGCCTTTTGACATTTATATTAGGGTTCCGTTTGACATTATATCTGACATTTGACATTAGATTTATTTAAAAACATTAAAAAAATTGATTTATTATTATTTTGTATAATTCTGTAAAATATAATTCCGATTGTTTTTGAATGCATGTGACATTCTATTTTAATATAATTTTATTTCATAATTATGTAATATTCAACACAATGTATATTGTTATGAATGAATAAATAGTAAATAATAATTCCGTATCTCAAAGGATAAGCAGAACTCTTAATGATCACTTTGTTGTCTGCTTGTCTGTCAAGAACTTTTATCTCGGAAACTCGTGGAGGTAGCGAGTTGAAATTAAAACTATGTACAGTCAGACTATACAAATCTGTCAGATTTCTCCAATACATTTTGAACCTTGTTATTTTATTGTTAAGAGTTGAAAATCGTTTGCAGAATTTTGACAGTTGTAGTCTGATCTGCGGTCCCTTGAAGCTGTGAAAATTCTATAGTAAGGGTTAGTTAACACCGAGACGCGACACATTTAAATAGAATCACTCGAAATAGAACTTTATTCACTACGCGAAAAGATACACATTTCATTGTGAGAATTTAGAATGCGTTACTCCAAGCAGCGCTGCGCCTCGTGACGCCTCGCGGCGTAGCGCGACGCAGCGGTGCATCACTGGTCCGTGCGGCGTGATTTTACTATGCGCCTCGCAACGTTACGATGCGTCTCGTTGTGCCGCGCGGTGCAGCGCGAAGTCACTGACCTCTTCCTGCGCCATCGCGTTGCGTTTCGGTGTGAACTGCCGTAAGGGTTTCCTATTCTCCTTTTGAGGAATGGAACCTAAAATGATTGTGCTGTTGTATCTTTTGAGATAGTAGTAGCGGTTTCCGAAATGCACTTTGTCCATTGTGCTTGGACTTGGCGCTACATCTTGCTTCATTTTCGTCTTCCTTTTCGTCCAATCAAAGACTCCATTTTCTGCTTTTGTGCTTAGTCAAGATTGCTGAAGGTGATGACCAGGTATGACCAATTAGGCATGCTGTTCAGGATACCCTTCATAGTCCTGAGTGTGTTACGTGATGCCGAAAATCGTAACCTCGAATAACACTTTCCCGAAAGTTTACTAAACCGAAAAACGTAACAACAAATGCACGCTACAATGTTAAAAACTTGACAACGAAACCACGCCATCTCGATACAAGCCGTGAGCTCCAGAACAGGTACCTCCCGGAACACTTATGTCTGATGAGGACCTGCTTGAGGTATCATAGGCGCGGGCTTGCGGACGGCGAGCAACGGGTAGCTCGCCATCCGGTCGTCTGGTAACGGTTCAGACCAAGCCAGGTCGTCGATGGCGCGCTCTGTTCCCGCGCGCCTCAAGGAGTTGCCAGCAAATGCAGGGCCGAAACCTACTGGGGTCCCGGTCCGGTTTCTACCCCGGTATGAAGGCTAAGAAGGAATGGGGTGGGTCGTTTAGTTAGTAAGTACAAGTCTGACTCGGTTTCCCGCTCCACCCAAGGGCGGGATTCGTCATTAGATGATTTTTCCCACCATAAAAAAGGACCTGCTTGAGGCAGATGAGTTTCCGAAACTGGTACTGCCAACAAAAGTTAGTTACGCCACTGTCTGACACTCCGCCCTGCATGATGCAGGACTTTTTGATGAATTCCTTGCCGGAGTCTGTGTTTCCTGATGGCTACATTCCGGGAATCTTTAAATCAAGAGTGAATAAGGTTACTTCTAGATAAGCGCGCTCCATCGTCGACTGTATCGTCGCTTTCCATCAGGTTTTTTTTTTATGTTAGGTAAAAATCATCGAATGACGAATCCCACTCTTGGGCGGAGCGGCAAACAGTCTCAGACTCTTACTAACTAAAGAACCTACCCCGTACCTTTCTTGCCTTATTCCCAGAGCCCCGGTGTAACGCTTTCGCACCAACCCTCAGCTCCGGGAGGCTTCGACCCTGTAGGGCCCCTACGGTTTGCTGACAACTCCTTGAGGCGCGCGGGAACGGAGCGCGCCGTCGCCGACTTGGGCTTGGTCTGGACTGCTACCAGACGACCGGACGGCGAGGTACCCACTGCTCGCCGTCGCTTTCCATCTGGTGAGATAGCGGTCAAGCGCGAACCTATTATGAATGAAAAAAAATCCTTTCTGATACGGTATGGTTAACACAGTTCGGTCACATTCACACACCACCAAAGACTGTTAAAAAAAAAATTGTTCCGATCGGAAATTCCACGGTCCATATGCTCTGCTACAAGTATAAACATCTCACGCTATTTTCATTGTTGGTTAACTGAAGATACACAAGGTTTTCGTCATTGTTTATCTTCTTGCAATAATAATGAAAAATAGTTACACGATTCTTTGGCTTAAGGGTTGGCTCACTCTAGATGCGAGGCGATGGCGAGGCAGTGATGGTTGAATAGGCCACTTTTCATCACAAGCCTTTGAATTTTTCGCTCTAGGACATTCCGGTTTATTTACGATGTTTTCCTTCATCAACACTTAAAAAAAACCCTAAAAAACTAAACGGCTAAACATGACTGGACATTAACAACTCTTACAATCTCGCATGCTTCTGTATGTATACCATGTTTATACAAATAAAGAATCTTACCTTATTCTTATCTTAGCCTGTTAGGATAATGACTTGATTTTGCTTTCTTCTTTCGATCACCGGACAGCCGGAAACCTGTTTGGTCCGAACTAAGCGTTTCACCTCGTCGCTTATACCGCGCACATCAACAATTAGCCTGCTACGGTCCTCCTGTCCGATTATAATTTAGGGGTCTTCTACGATTGTATGTCTGCTAACCATCCGATGGGATTGCAGTCTAGCACTAGTTTATATCAATAAAAAAAATATTGTTAGACATCCCCTCGAATATCGCCTCGCTATCGCACGCAACTTTGGTGGAAAAGAAACCTTTGCGGTTGTCTTTTACGTTGTATTTTAAGGTGAGAAATAACTCTGGTCTGGACCAAGTCCATGTCGTTGACGACGCGCTCTGTTCCCGCGCGCCTCAAGGAGTTGTCAGCAAAGCTTTACGAATTCAGCAAAAGGGTCGAAGCCTACTGGGGCCCAGAGTCTCTTTTTGAAAAGAAGGCTTGGCCTCAGTGCGAAGGGTAAAGAAAGAACGGGGTGGGGTGTTAAGTCAGTAAGAGTCTGACACTGTTTCCCGTTCCACCCAAGAGCGGGATTCGTCATTGGATTTTTGCCCACCATTAAAAAGGGTGGGAAATAAGTTCAGTAGCTCTGGGTGTGGCAAGCTAAAACTCACTAAAGCCCACCTGTGTTCGTTCAACTGTCCTTTGTCGTTTTCGAAAATCCCGAAGACAGTGTAAGTCATGCATTTAATATGTGGTTACTGAGAGCTTGTCCACCTGTCTCCTGTTTAGATTCGACAAGCGGTCTAGTGGTTAGTGGCCCTGACTGCTATGCCAGAGGTAGTGGGTTCGATTCCTATCCAGGACAAATGTCTGTGTGATGAGAACGATCATTCATCGGTCATTACATGATTTTTCCACCATAAAAAAAACCATACATGTTTTTGAAAAATAAAATGTATCTTATGTTATTCTTTTACAGATACGTTCAAAGTGGAAGTATCACAAGATGAAGACGACGATGATGATTACAATGAACCTATAGACATACAAATTAGTGAAGAAGGTATGTTTTTATTTTTTTTAATCTTACTAATATTATAAATGCGAAAGTTACGATATTTGGATGATTGTTACTCAATCACGCCAAAACGGCTAGACGGATCTGGATGAAATTTGGCACAAGCATAGGATACACTCCGGAATAGGACATAGGCTACTTTTTATCCCGGAATCCCCAACCCCAACCCCAATACCACGAGGGCGAAGCCGCGGGCAAAAGCTAGTAAGAATCGTAAGTTATTTAGCAGAGTGGGCTGATTATTGATGGATGGAGAGGAAGAGGGAGGCCGAAGAAGAGATGGATGGATTGTGTGAGAAGTGATATGAAAGAAAAGGGAGTTAGTGATAGCTGACGGGTGACAGGACAGAGTGGAAGAAAAAAACATGTTGCGACGACCCCAAGTAATCTACACTAATATAATAAAGAGGTAAAGTTTGTTTTTTTGTTTGTAGGGGGTAATCTCTGGAACTACTGGTCCGATTGGAAAAATTTAAGCAACAATAGAAAGCTGCTTTACTCCTGAGTGACACAGGCTATATTTTATGTACGCGGGCGAAGCTGCGGGCAAAAGCTAGTATGGGATAAGGGTAGGATGATGATGATGGCAGATTTTTGCCTTGATCACATGGGGCGAGACAGAGCTCGAATACGTGATACAGTACGGCTGTCGGATCTTGGCGAGTCTGACGTTAGGCTCTCCGAATTTTAGGGCTTTAAAACTCGTAAAAAATAAAGGTAAAAAAAATGCCAATAACAGTAATAACAACTGCAAATTGCATTTAATTGTTTAAACCATTTATTTTTTTTACGTTTTATATTATAAAGTACTAGCTCTTGTCCGCGGCTTCGCCCGCGTACATAAAATATAGCCTACTAGCTTTTGTCAGCGGCTTCGCCCGCGTACATAAAATATAGCCTATGTCACTCAGGAGTAAAGCAGCCTTCTAAAATTTCTCCAATCGGACCAGTAGTTCCAGAGATTACCTCCTACAAACAAAAAAACAAAAAAAATAATAAAACAAACTTTACCTCTTTATTATATTATATTAATATATTATTACTAGCTTTTGCCAGCGCCTTCGCCCGCTTCCTTAAAATATATGCCTATGTCATTCAGGAGTAAACCAGTTTACTATTGTTGCTAAAATTTTTCCAATCGGACCAGTAGTTCCAGAGATTACCTCCTGCAAACAAAAAAAACAAACTTTACTTTTTTATTATATTTGTGTAGATTATAAAGTATGTGTCATATTTTGGCGTAAATAAATTTCTTTTTCTTTCTTTCTTTCTAAAACCGATTTGTGGGTCTCAGTCGAGGTAGGAGTTGCGCGTAGTTCCAACACAATATTACTGCGTTCTCTACTACAATTTAACATACCAAACTAAATTTTTCAGAAGATATAAAACCCGCCAAGGTGGAAGTCCCGAAGAAACGGAAATGTAAAGCGAAGAAAACGGTGAAACCCGCCAAGAAATGTGTGCCCACTAAGAAGACGAAACGGAAGAGTGTGAAGGTGGACAAGGCTGATGAAGAAAATGATGATGAGGCTGAGAAAAAACAAGGTAGGAATTACTCTCTTTAACAAGTTTTTACTAAAGTTGTACCGTTTAAATTTGGCAATAGCAGGAATTTATTAAATAACTAGCTTCTGCCTGCAGCTTCGCCCGCGTGATGTTAGCAATAAATAGGCTATCAGCGGCTTCAACCGCGTTTGTGGTTACTGCTCCACCCCGTAGGTCATAGCGTGATGTTATATAGCCTATAACCTTCCTCGAAAAATGGATTATCCAACACAAAGAATTTTTCAATTCGAAACTGTAGTTCCAGAGATTACCCCCTACATGCAAATTTACAAATTTTACCTTTTTATAATATTAGCATAGACTAGCTTCTGCCACCGGCTTCGCCCGCGTGTAAATGGTTTCTTCAAACAAACTTTGAACCCTCGTTTCCTCCCTTTAGGGAGTCAATTTTAGAAAATCATCTTTGAGTGCTCACCTACATCATAATAGGAGACCATGGGCAAAATTTCACGCTCCTAGGTCCAGCAGTTTCGGCTGTGCGTTGATATGTCAGTCAGTCAGTTCCTCATGTCATGTCAAGACATGTGATCTCCACCAATCCACACTGGACCCGCGTGGTGGATTATGGCCCATTCCCTCTCCTAGAGAGGAGGCCTCTGTCCCAGCTGTGGGAACATTAATAAGGCTGATGGATGATGATGATGATGAAACTCCATTAGAAAAATTTAGGATCCTACGTCTGGTAGGCAACTGCCCGATAATTGATTTTGGGTGGTTCTATGTTCAAATCTCGCGGAAAACTTTGATTGCGCGATGCAAGATTAGTTCTTATGTGACGCCATAGATGGCGATATTTATAATCTTCTTAAATACATAATACATACAATACATGTTTTTTGGGATTGGAAACTTCTATTGCCGTATTTTAACGTAACAGCTTTAGCAACTATATTTACAGTACCTTCTACACATAAATTCGTAACATATTTTTTAGTAATATTTCAGTTTATTAAGCTAATTCACATATTTTTAAATATTTTTACAAAATACATTTAAAAATATAAAAAGTAGTACCTAGTCTGCCGGTGTCGGAACCAAGGTCCAAGCTACCGGTGGTTAGGGCTCCAGAGACAGGAACCTCCTCACAATATGAGCTGTGTCGAGGAGTACTGCCTTCTGTATCAAGCCCTTGATCCAACTGTCGTCGAAGCTTTTATTTATTTATTGGCACACCAACAGTAATACACACAGGAATATCACGTAAAATAATACAAAAATACTTTATACTGGTATGCAAGCCTATTACAGGTATGCACAGCTTACACTATAAATTCAGTTGAAAAAATTAACATACAAAATAAAAAAAGCACTCAAAAAGTAAAAAGTAGACTAAAATTCTAAAATGGATTGTAAAAAAAGAGGATAAGTAAATGTAACATACAGATATATAAGTTAATAATTAAAAGGAGAAAAGTTGCATAAGCTCATACCTCCGAGATTGGGCTCCTAAACTTGTAAACTCCTAAGCTTTTCAGTAATATTATAAATTAAAGTCTTATTATTTCTTACTAGCTTTTTCCAGCGGCTTCGCCCGCGTACATAAAATATAACCTATGTCACTCAGGAGTAAAGCAGCTTTCTATTGTTGCTAAAATTTTTCCAATCGGACCAGTGGTTACAGAGATTACCCCCTACAAACAAAAAAACATAAAAACAAAAAAACAAACTTTACCTCTTTATTATATTAGTATAGATATAGATTACATCCAGTGTCTTGTATTGTGATCTTTAATTGATTATTGATTGTATAAGGGTGGTTTTAATATCGCGTGGATTTCATCACGCATGCGGATTTTTTCCGCATGCGTAACCCCGCAAATGTCCTTTCATACAAGTATTTTATTGTGATGCGTGCATTAAGTATGCGGGTCGCTTTTTTTTTGCTTTTTGAACATTTCTACATGCGGTGCAAATCCGCATGCTTGATGAAATCAGCACAATATAAAACTACATAAATACATATAAGTTGAAAAAAACAGACCCTTATGAACTCAACTAAAAGTATCTAATAAGGCGTCAAAAAACTGTCACTGTAAAGACATCCTTATGAAAACTAACACTTACTTAACCACACACACTTGCTTACACTTTTAACTTGAAGTTTTTCAACTTTAAAATTTATTCACGAATTACTTATATTGTCATTAACAATTATGAAAATGATCTTCTGAATAAATTCTCTTCTTGGTATACGATCTTACGTGTAGGAGGTATCGCTTTTTTTGTGTGGTTCATGACCTAAGGGTCGAAAATGCGTTCAGCGGACGCCCGCGAAGGGCACCCGTCGCGTGATATCGCGCGTGTAGTGTGCGCAAATCCTTGTCGTGGATACCGGATTAGTACCTGCACAGTATCGCTAGTTCAACTCTAGCGGTGTGCATGTAGTCGTTTCGATGGAAAACTTGTAGCAATGGAGCATTTGCGTTTTATACGGGGCGGATCAAGTGGGCGTCCGTTTTACACAGTTCCGGCCCTAAAGGTCGCGATAGATTTACGGCACCAACAATTCAGAGACTGAATTATGGGTGTTAGAATTCTGTTAGCATGACATCACCGCCGAACAGTGAAAACCTAGACCATTTTTAAGTATTTAAAATCAATTAAAAGTAATTACTTGAGTAAAAAGGAATATCAACTAAAAGTAATTACTTGAGTAAAACTACTTAATTAACTTCGTCCGTGCGTCACTGCGGGGTGCCAACTGAAAACCAGCGCTGGGTGTCTAACGCCCAGCTAATGCTGAGGTGGTCACCTGCACGATGCGGGCACGCTAAGCGTATTCTGTACTTCTGTTCTTTTTATTATACTATAAGTTTGTCATCTTTGTGGTGTGTTTGTCTCGAAAAAAAATGATTCTATTCTATTCTACTTAAGTAACAATTCGTATTCTATAGTTAAGGAAATTTTTCAATTTTTCGTGAACATTTCTAACATCGAGTAATAACTTAAAAAATTACTTAGCAACAAGTTACTTCTTTGAGTGAGCAGTGGTGGCCGAGTGGTAACGCCCCTGACTTACGAGTTGTAGGTCGCGGTTAAAACCAGGCACCAAATTACACAAAGTAATGCCCCTACTTTGTGTAATTTATTTCATCACCACTGCTCTCAAAACGGTGAAGGAAAACATCGTGAGGAAACCGGCAGGTCCTAGATAGAACTAAAAATTTGAAGACATATGTCATCCACCAACTCGTATTGAGCCCACGTGGTGGATTACGTTCCATTCCCTTGGCTAGAGAGGAGGCCTGTGTCCCAGCAGTAGGAACATTAAAAAGGCTGATGGTAAATTACCGCTTTACGAGACAAATCTGCTCTCTTACCGACTCATACATAGTGAAGAAACCGGCATGTCCTAGAACCAAAAATTCGAAGACATGTGACATCCACCAACCCGCACTGGACCGCGTGGTGAATTACGGCCGATTTCCTTTTTTAGAGATGAGGCCTGTGTCCCAGCAGTGGGAACATTAAAAAGGCTGATGATGATGATGAATTACTTCTTCATAAAAATGGGTGTAAGCCGTCAGTCGTTGTCTGTGTGGGACTGTTTGCATAGTGTTGCCAACTAATAAATACTAGCTGATCCGAAGAATTTTGTACCTCCTATACCTCAAACAATATTGTTTTTAACCGTTTAGCTAATTTTTCATTGGATAACACCATCTACAGGCTTTACCAGAACTAGCGTAATTCATTTTAAAATGTTTTCTTACCGTTAAATTTTTATTACCGTTAAAACCTTCTCTGAACTAACATAAATACTTTTAGAATAAATTTTATTTATTAGAAGTTCACTCGTAATCATAAGCTGTTTTATTTTAATAGACGCCCCCCCCTCTTTTTATTTTATGCGTACCTTCAATTAAGCCGCATCGTGGCTGTTTTATTATTCCATATAAATAAAAACGTGTAGCTGTCGCGCTAAAACTGCGCTGTAGCCGCGCGTCATTTATTTATATGACAATAGCTCTGCTGTCGCGCGGCACGGTGCTTACAATTTGGAGGCGCTCTTAGAGCGGTCAACCCGACGTACATTTTCATACAACCGCTCTTACGTGATTATGATGTTATCACACGCCTTTTTCAGACATTTTACACAGATATCCTGTGAATATTATCTAGGCTTTTATAGAAATCAAAACATAAATTTGTATAAAAGTAATCTAGTCTGACTCTCCATTATGTACCTCCTATATTAAAAATACCAAAAGTACTTCTATAAAAGCCAAGCGCATTTAATCGAGATTCAACATGACATCATTTTTTTTTTTTTCAAAAATACTTAAGATTTCATTAAAAACACGTATTTCCTGGAACAAGTTTTTTAAAACATTTGAATAAATCGTAGAATTACCGAATGCCAACAGAGTTTTCGGGTGTTATCTCTCTTTTTTCGCATTACTTTTGCATCAAACATCACTTTGGGATGCGTTAAATGAAGCAACAAGCTTTTAAACCATGCGCGACGTTGACGATAGGCGAGTGAGGCCCACCTTAAATAAATCCGCCAAATTTGTTCCAGCCATTTGGCCAGCGTGCTCCATCGTCGACTATCAGGTGATATAGTGGTCAAACGCGAGCCTATACATGATAAAAAAAGTTGTGGGTTTAAACCCAGCCAAGCGCATTACTTTGTGAAATTTATTTCACCACCACTGCTCTCAAAACGGTGAAGGAAAACGTCGTGAGAAATCGGTATGTCCTAGAACCCAAAGCTATGTGTCTTCCACCAACTTGCACTGGAACCGCGTGGTGGATTACGGCACATTCTCTCTCCTAGAGAGGCCCCAGTAGTGGGAACATTTTAAAGCTGATGCAAAAAAAGCTTTGCTTTTTTTTAATCTTAAAACTTTATTCTATGACAGACATCATCAAATAATTTTGATACGTGTATTTCTCGATGGTTCTGTACTGTGATTGGTTCTGTGTGGGTATGTGACGTTACAAGTCGAAAAAACAGTTCTCGCATCATGAGTAAAATAGTTGACCTCTACATAAGCCTAAACGTTTCGCCTCATCGTTAATACCGTGTACATCGAAGTACTGAAACAATTTGTCAACTGCGGTCTTCCGATTATAGTTTAGGTGTCTTCAAGGCTCTTAATAAACTAGTGCGCTTTACCATCAACGATCGTATCGTATCACTGCTTACTATCAGGTGGGATCGCAGTCAAGTACTAGGAAACATCATCGCTTACCATCAGGCAAGATTGTGGTCAAAAGCGAGCCTTGCAAAAAAACAAAGAACCCCGAAGAGCGAAGATGAACGAATATTGCCGAAGAAATAAATGAAACTCAAGTGTGTTTTCTGTCTGCAGGCCGAGTTCCGGCGCCGAAATTTCGCCTTAACGACGATGACTATAAAAAAATCGGCGAAACCTACCAGTGTGCCAAATGCGACAAGACATATGATAAACTAACCACACTGAAGTTTCATTTGAAGACCAAACACTATAAGATACCGAGATACAAGTGCTCGATATGTATGAAAGATTTCATGACACCAGCTCCTTTGACCATTCACAAACTTGAAGTACATAATGTAGATGATAGATTCAACTGTAGAGCCTGCAACAAAATATTCAACACAAAAGTGCAGTTAAGGAAACATATCAACAACTTCCACATGCTCGGAGAGAGATATAAGTGCGAATTCTGTGATTACGAATCCTTTAGCTTCGAGGGAATGTACAAGCATAAGTTTAAGCATAAGACTGTGAAAGACTACCACTGTAAGTTTTGTAGAAAATCGTTTTTGAGGAAGACAACGTTGGATTTGCATGAGAGGATACACACGGGGGATCGGAGGAAGATTTGCACTGTTTGTGGACAAGCGTTTGTGCAGAAAGCGAGTTTGAATTATCACATGACGAAATACCATCCGGAAGTTAATTTTTAGCAGGCACTGCAATCTTCTGTATATTTGGAGGAGAAATATGGGACTATGAGACTAAAGGAATATAGAGTGCACCTGTTTTTGCGCACATCGCACTATACAGGTCGCGCGGTGCATTAAAAGCGGCCAACCCGACTTACATTTTCATACAACCGCTCTTACGTGATTATGATGTTATTACACATCTTTCTTCAGATATTTTGGATACACAGAATCTTGTGGATATTATCTAGGCTTCTATAGAAATTAAAACGTAAATTTGTGTAAGAATAATCCAGTAGAAAATCTGCTATTTGACGTGAACTTTGACTCCCCATAATATACTCCTATATTAAAAATATAAAAAAGTACTTCTGTAGAAGCCTAGTGCATTTTATCGAAATTCTAAATATTGTCATTTTTTTTTTCAAATATTACATAGTATAAAACAAAGTCGCATGTCCCTATGTATGCTTAAATCTTTAAAACCACGCAACGGATTTTGATGCGGTTTTTTTTATTCAGTAGAAGGATTCAAGTATGATACATGCGTAATATATTAGAATTGCACCCGTGCGAAGCTGGTGCGAGTCGCTAGTTTATTATAAAACGAAAATGTTTTACTTGAGAAATTATTTATATTTTTTAAACATTGGTTGTGCGTTTATTAAGAAAAGAACATATTTACTTGAGAAATTATCAAATGACATCTCCAGTTCAATTTCGTCAGCGGAAGATTGAAAAGAAAAAGATCAGGTTAAGGGTAGGAGTGTTCCTACGGATGTAAGATAACATCGAAATGTTAACCACAAGAATACAGCACGCGGCACGTAAGTTGAACCTAAATGGCAATCGACCTTCCATGCGCAGAAACAGATTTTCGGGTCTCAATCGAAGCGCTAACTATAACAACGACGGCCATTTTGGTCCAGTTTGTTTGCCGCGTACCGTAAAACGGGGTGAATAGAAACAACATTTTGTTGTTTTATCACGTTATTTAAAAATTGTTTTTGCAGCTTTTAAATATATATTTATAAATTCTATATTGAAACCAAATTGCTTTATTAAAATTAAAAGTATGAACTTAAAGTAATAATCGCAACAAAATAATTGTTTCTATTCACCCCCTGAGTTTCTATTCACCCCATTTTACCCTGTACTGTACTACCTATACTTATGGTAAATAAGTCTGTCACAAACTGTTTTTTTTTTATATATTATTTTATTATTGACTTGACTTAATTTTTTTAGTGATTTGTTCAATGTATAGCAAAAATATGTAATAATGATATTCACAAATTTTACTTTTATAATTGTCTTTTAACATAATTGAATCAGATAGAATCAAAGACAGCAATCTTATTTTTATTTTTAGGAATCAAATTCAATCTTACAATAGCTATGTTCATTACATCGTTTGATAGGTTTTTGAGGGCTAAATAAATGTTACTTTAGCGCCAAGTTCTAAATTGCGAGATTTCTGTACATTAAAAATCTAATTTTTTACTCAAAATACTTCTTCTAAACCTGTACTATATCACGACTCTTTGTCTTTAAATTATAACAAAACATTATACAACGTGTAACTTTAAATGCACAAGACCTGAAAATAGTTTGCTTACAATAACGTGCAGAATCAATTTAACCACTTGTTGAAGAGAAAAGAGTCAGAAGGAAAAAAAAAAGTTAAAGATCAAAAACAAAAACTTAGCAATACCTAGTTTGCACGTCTGTGTAAAACGGCCCACCACTCAGCATAAAGCCAAGGACACACAAAGTGTGACAATTAGTGTGTGATTTATAAATGTCCCTAACTAAAAATGGATGAAGCGTAATATTTTAAGAAAAATAATAGGTACATACTAGGTTTTTATAAAATTATTTGCTAAATATTTAAGAGGACTACACGATCTTTGGTCATTCTCAGGTTGCAAACGAAAATAAAATGATGCGAAAAGACAAAAATATGCAGATTTAATTGTAAAATTAAACTTTATAGTTTTTAACACAGTCTTATCTAGAGAAATAACATGTATAGGGTGACTGGTAATAGTGACCGAGTGGTAACGGCCCCGACTTACGAGTCGTACGTCGCGGGTTTAAATCCAGCCAGGCGCATTACTTTGTGTAATTTATTTCATCACCACCGCTCTCAAAACGGTGAAGGAAAACATCGTGAGGAAATTGGCATGTCCTAGAACCAAACATTCGAAGACATGTGACATCCACCAATCCGCACTGGGCCCGCGTGGTGGATCATGGCCGTTTCCCACGGTAAAATTTGTTTGTTATCATGACTACAATCAAGTGTTTAAGTATCGGTCTCTAATTACCAGTCACCCTATCTTTCAGATTCTGTTTACTACAGTGCAATCATAATTATACTTTTGCACATTATGAAATTAGCGATTGGTTACTGTAGTCCTCTTAAGCATTATTTCTTAAACCGGGGACTGCTGTAATGTAATATGCATTTTAACATCAAAGGAGCATTTCGTGAGTGTGATTGCCTTCGAGAATAAAAAGTGATGCTAAATGTCGTGGCTTCGTGCTATGTACAGTACGGCCGTCGCATCTTGGAGAGTTGAAGTTAGGCACTGCAAATTTTAGTGTTTGAAAATTCGTACAAAAATAAAACTTAAAAAAAATGGTTGCCTGTAAAGTCGGTTTTACGGGCGAAGATTTTACGTGACAACGTCCTAATTCTCTAGTGCTGCGCGCGCGGCAGACCGATCATAGTTGAGTGGGAGAGAGACGCAAGGCATTCGGCGGGCCTCTCTCTCGTTCGGTGACTCATCGTAACGTTACCGAGCGTTACACTTTTTCATAAGTGACTCCCAGCCGCAACCTAATTTAAGACGTTGTCACGTCAAAAAAAAGTGCCAATAACAGTTTTTAACAGCAATAACAACAAAAAATTGCATTTAATTGTTTAAACCATTTATTTATTGAGAGTTATCAAGCGCTAAAATTCGCAGAGCCTAACTTTTGAAGCGCCAAGATCCGACGGTCGTACTGAACACGCACGCAAGGCGTAACACTATAGGAATTCTGTTGCATTACACGATACATTGCGACAATATGTTCGGCAAATTCTTTTATAGCGTGTTACATTACATGTTACGTGTAGCAGTCTGTACCCGGCTTTATAACAAATTGTTACTTTACTAAAAGGTGCTAAATAAATATTTGTAATATATATATAATTTACATGATTGTTTTGCATAATACTTCATACATCGAATCGAATATTATTATAATAAAGAGGTGAACTTGGTATGTTTGTTTTATATGTTGTCCTGTTAGCTTAGACAAATGAAATTTATTTATACTATATCTAATAAAACATAGATTGATCTTTGCGACAGCTGTCAGTAAAGGTGATATCAGACGGTTCACTTTTCTTTCATTTTTGTCTTTCATTCGGCATCTTTCATTCGAAATTATTTGCCTCAACATCAAATGACACAAGAGTGCCGAATAAATTCATTAATGAACCGATCCGACGATGTTAGATTTTTTCATTCGGCATCTTTCACTTCAACTGCGAATGGAAGAAAAATGAACGGTCTGCACATAGAGAGAACGTTCACTCGGATCCGGTCATTTTTTTTCGGAACTCGGAGCAGACGCACGTCCCGTGGCGTCACGGAAAATAGGCGGCAATATCGTGTTCAAGTGGAATGAGCAAAGTACGCTGCTGTTTTTGGAACATTATAAGAACTATCAATGTTGAATGAAATAATTGATCTTTTGAATTAAATGATCTCAAATTAAACGGATTCCGAGTTGCACGACTTCACGCGATGACATATTTAAAGTAAATAAAGATGAACGTTCTTTTCTTTGTCATTCGCAGAAGTCGTGTGAACATGGAATGAAAAAAAAAAATGAAGCATTCATTCGTGTGAATGTTCACTCGAGTGAACTGTCTGATATCACCTTAAAATCATGTTTATGAAGTTCTGAGTTTATTTAGTACAGACCGACAGTAGCTGTCAATGTTATACTTTATGGGGATTCCAACGTAATTAGTGATGGGCGATAAATTGTCGTATACGGACAGACTCGCCGGGGCTCTGAAGGTGCGTACGGATAGCGCGTTCCTGTGTTACGCGTAGTTGGGAAACACTGTCCACGCGTACATTGGATACGCGTACAGCTCCTGTACGGACCGCCGCGAACCTGTACGCGAGGTCAATCGATCCAGAGCGCTCCGCGAGCCCCAGTCATTCGCCATGACTCCGACAAACATAGCGGTTGCGTGCACCACCAATGCTGCGGCGTTAGTCATTATTCAACACATTTTAAATAAAAAAAAGAGAAACAAACGGAAACCTAGATGGTGGATGAAAAAATTGTTTCGTGAAAGATTACAGTGTGGAAATAGGCTAATGGAAGGCGAATAATATTTTCATTATTGAAACTCGAAGAACACGCGTGTTTATTCATTTTGCCGTCCAAATATAGCGTAGCCGGCCGCGTGCGTCCTCTTTGACGCGCGACCAAAAACCGACTGACGGTGGCTCGCGCTGCGAGTTGGCTCGCGCGGTACGCGTACCCCAAGAGTGAACGCGTAGCTGCAGGTATGGACTAGGCGTTCCGGATACGCGTAAACTGACTACGCGTACCAGGGTACGCGCAATCCGTACGCACCTTGAGACTAAGGCAAGGAAGGGGGAGGTTGTTTAGTCAGTAACAGTCTGACACTGTTTCCCACTCCGCTCAACGGATTCGTCATTGGGTGATTGTTACCTACCATAAAAAAAGCAAAATCGTGATCAACCTTCGCAGTAACAGATTTTTGAGTCACCGACACAGCGGGGGTCTGCGCGTAACCATAGCAACGGCGGCCATTTTAGTTCAACTTATGTGCCTGCGTAGAAGTCACATGGCGGGTCAACAGGCATGGGGATGTCCACTTTCTCAGGTTTGCGGCCGTTTCTTTCGTTAGCGTTACTGCTACGGGCCGTTTAAGTATTTTTTTTTTACGACCATCGCACAACGCCGTCTAGTCTCAAGCTAAGTAGAGCTTATGTTATGAGTACTAGACAACTGATAAACATACTTATTATATATTTACATACATATTACGTAACCATTATTTCTTTGTTTTGCTATTTTGGATGAAATGGGGGTAGGGCAGTCTAGATGATGATTACGTCATCGGTAGTTATTTATTTTTTTACACGAATGGCAACCTTCACATTGTTTATACTTGAATACGAAACGCATTTTCGGGGATTCCCGCAAATAATGCATAAGTTTAGGCACTCGCTTTAGAACCGATTATAATATTTTTGTCCTTAGGGACTACTTAGTGACTAAGGAACTAAGTTGAATACTGTATCACTAAAATCTAATCTCCATCCTAAATTTAACACTGCTATTGCGTGAATAGCGTGAAGAGGTTGCGAGGCTGCCCGTGATGCCGCTGGCGGCCTCGAGGCGCCGCGAGCAGCCTCGCGTCGCCTCTGGCAGAGCCACGGACAAAATATTCACGCGATAATAGTCTTTTAAATCTAGATATAAAGTTTAAAATTGTGTTAAAGTATTTTCTCGCTGAAAGTGCTCGCCGCGACGCTACCAGCAGCTATCCGTGATTACGGTATTACGGAATTTCGGAATGCCGGTATTGAAAACCGTAATTCGAATTGATCCCTCTCATCATTACATAGTATAAAACAAAGTTGCTTGCTCCCTATGTATGCTTAGAACTTTAAAAGTATTATTATTATTATCAGTACCCGTGCGAGGCTGGGGCGGGTTGCTAGTCTACAATAAATGGCCCATTCTGATGACATGGTTGGCTCACGGCAGTGGTTGAGCGGACAAAATTATTAGTATAATTTTACATATTTGTGAGCGCACACACGGTATAAAAGTAGTTCCTAGTGTGGATCAAAGTTTGTAAAAGTTCTGTGACCAAATATTTGCCTACATTACGCTAGAGGGCAGTGGCCCAGTATGCGCTGCACGTACTTTATAGGTTGAACCAAATGGTTGTAAACTGAAGTCCCAATCAAGGTGACCTTGTCAGTTGTTTCGACAGAGGTTGTAAACCATGACCTTTAATTTCTTGGTTGGGAGCCACGTGATTTATATCTTACTTAGATATAAATCTTCGTGGCTTCCAACCAAGAAATAAATAAAAGCCGCAACACAAACCAAACCAAGGTGATCTTGGTTGAAACTCGAGCGTGTTGGTGTTTGGTTTACATCCATGTAGTTGTCGACACAAACCAAACACAGAAACTGAGCTCACATCAAGGTCAGAATGCTAGTTCCATCATCAACCATCTAGCCCACTCTTCAGTTGTGTCAAATGATAAATGATATTTATTTTTGCAAATAGGTTTTTCCTACACGTCATTTTTTTTGTCAGTTTAAACTAAGTAGATGAGTCTGGTGTTTCCCAGCTGACTACCCTGAGAAGAAACACCGAAACAAACTCAGGGGTCAAAGTGTCTCTAGGTTTAGTGTGAAGAAAGTTCGAAGTATAAAGTGTGCTCTACACTACTCGCTCGTTGCCTCGACGAAGTACGCATTGAAGTTGATCGAAGTCCGAAGTATGTGACTACACACTCGTGCAACCTCAAAAACCGACAACAACTGAAGTCGCCCGAAGCGAGGCGAGGTTGCACGAAGCGGAGCGAAGTACCCTTCTAACACTAACGTATTCTATCAACTTCGCGAGTAGTGTAGAGCAGGCTTAAGATGAAGAAATTATGTTTATTGCTTAGAGTCACAATACACTAGATAGGTTTCGCTAGAGTGGGAGTGGTAGAAATATGAAGATGGCAGAGGAAAAGGAAAAATGGAGGTATAGGTAAACAAACGCAATTAGCACAACGAGCTGTCTCAATGATTACTATTTGCATTTGTGGAGGGTAGACGGAAAACATTGCTTAATTGTCTCATACCTGTGAAATTGTTGAAAGAACCCCGAAGTCCGAAGAACGAACGACGTCGAAGATAAAGAAACTGACTTGAGATTGTTTTCTGTTAACAGGCCAAGATCTGCTACCGAAAATTTCCCTAAAAAAAGATGAAGACTACAAAAAAATCGATAAACGATTTCATTGTACGAGATGCGACAAGTCGTACGTGGAACTGAGGTCGCTGACGTCACACGTTACCATAAAACATTTCAAGATGCCGCGATATAAGTGCTCTATTTGCAATGATCCGTTCACGGGTCACGGGCCGCTGGTCGCACACAAGCTCGAAGTGCACAACGTGGACTTGAGAAAAAAATGTAGTCTCTGCAATCAGCTTTTCAATTTAAACGCTCAAATGATGAGGCATGTTCGAGAATTCCACATGCTTGGCGAAACTGGGAAAAGATACAAGTGCAAATATTGTGATTATGTGACTTTTAAATTAAAAAGCATGTCGAAACATAAGGATGTGCACAAAACTGTGAAGGACTATCATTGTAGATTTTGTAAGAAAGGGTTTAAGAGGAAGACCACGTTGGATTTCCATGAGAGGATACACACTGGAGATCGCAGGAAGGTTTGCGCGGAGTGCGGACAAGCGTTTGTGCAGAAAGCAAGTTTGAATTATCACATGACGAAATACCATCCTCATATCAACTTTTAACAAGCTACCAGCGGTAAAATCTGGTTTGTGAAAGGCCTCTTAAAGAGTAAAGGCTTATTGCATTTGAAAGAAGACTAAGAATAATATATTATTTCAGAGAGTACATTAAGATAAGTTGTTTTAGCGTAACTTGCACTAGGATTTCCTGTGACGTGAGATCGATTAGGAGAGGTCAGCTCAAAGCGGCCACCATGACTTTGAGTTCAAAAAAATCTCGTTAAATTACAGATATTTTAAGAAAGTAATATACTACTAAGTAGATAATTTATTAAACTTCTATTATGTGTGAACTAGCCTCATGCCAGCGGTTTCGCCCGC
Organism: Mythimna loreyi; assembly: GCA_029852875.1. Classification (NCBI taxonomy): domain Eukaryota; kingdom Metazoa; phylum Arthropoda; class Insecta; order Lepidoptera; family Noctuidae; genus Mythimna; species Mythimna loreyi. The sequence continues at coordinate 6,900,690 of CM056807.1, read as the reverse complement.
GTGAAAGTAGGGTTCTCAATACAAACTTTAGACCCCCATTAAATCCCTTTAGGAGCTGAATTTTGAAAAACTCTTAGTGTTCGCTTACGTCATAAGAGGAAGTCTTGTGCAAAATTTCACGCTCCTAGGCACAGTAGTTTAAGCTGTGCGTTGATATGTCTGTCAGTCAGTTTCTCCTTTTATATATGTCGCAGGTTTTTCACAAAATTAAGTTTTTGATCAAAACCGGAAGATGACAAATTTTAAACGCAATTTCATCATAAACCTGTTGCAGTCCAGAGTTTTGATCAAAAACCTGAACTAGTTTAGGTTTATGATGAAGTTTTGGGCAAAATTGCTGTGTTTTATGACAAAATCAATTTAAATGAAATAGATAAAACAATCTATCATCATTTGTAACTTAGTGGATCATGGATGTAAAATTTTGATAAATAAAGAATTGTTTCCTACCTATATAGATAGATAAAACACGCATAATATATTTAATATAGAGCAAAGCTGAGGCGTATCGTTATTTACAAGTAAAGGATAGATGAAACGTTGACAAGTTTACCTTCTATGGCCGCCATGAGCTGACCTCCCCTTTTATTGTCAAACTCATAACACGTTCTTTAAATTAACTTAATTGTAAAAAGGTGTACAAATCTACTAGTACAATGGTTTCAAAAGTACAGTTGTGGTGGTTTTAGTTAAAATAAATGTTGGAAGTTAATATAGTGTCTGTATGTAATAATAATAATAAATGTTAAGTACTGTGGATGCGCAAACGAAAACGCATTTTAGGTATATTCATTAAAAACGTAAAAAAATCATTAAAAAAAATAAGAAAAAACCGACGAAAAATTCCACCACTGGGGTGTCCAGAATCATGTGCTGGATCTATGGTATTCGTTTGCGTTAACATGTCAATGACACCCTGTATATACACCGTGAAATTTTTATGGTTGTTTTCCCTCAGCGAAATGGTTGTGTCTTGGTAATACAAACGTTTGATAAAAAAATAAAATATTAAAAACAAAAAATGGACCTGTAGAGTGCAAGCTAATTATGACGTATCACAACGTGCGAGAGCTTATTTTGGTTTAAATATTTAATGTTTCGGTTTCCTTTGACGGCGTGCTGTTCATGCGACTCTAGTAGTACCTACAAATTACGTCTAATGTTACTATTGTTTTCGCTTTTTGGAGTTGATGAATATTTTTAATAATTATTTATAAAAAAAAAATACTTTTTATTTTTTTATTTTTACTGTATGCTTCAAAAGTAAGGGGTACTTTTGAAGCATACAGTAATGGCAAGTCATTCTGCCGCGGGAAAACAACCATTTAAATTTCACGGTGTATAAAACTCAAAGCATCTTTTCGTTTTTATTTTATAACTCAAGGACTTGGACAAGCGATCCAAATCAAATGTTTAGGCTTTGTTCTGACTATTTAGTAGATGGTTTATGCGAAGTTTGCACAAAATCGGTCGAACGGTTCTTCATTTATCACATTTTTCTGTTGCCGAGAGCGAAGCCGCGGGCTAAAGTTAGTTTTATATACAAGTTGATACGACATATGGGCTTTCCTTTTAAAAAGGATCGTAGTACACACCAATATGTACAACTTTTACTATGAGACCAACACAAAAATCACAAAAAAAAACCCGCTGCTCCACAGATTTATATTCATATAACTCGACAAAATGTATGGAGCAGCGGGTTTTTTTGTGATTTTTGTGTTGGTCTCATAGTAAAAGTTGTACTTTAAAACTACGCAACGGATTTTGATGCGGTTTTTTTAATAGATAGAGTGATTTAAGAGGAAGGTTTATGTGTATAATATATTTATCATAACCATTGCACCCGTGCGAAGTTAGGGCGGGTCGCTAGTTACATATAAGTTATAATCTTGTTATGTTTCGTTATTGTCCGCTCAAATACATGGTCATCAGACCAACCGGGCGATTAATCTTTTGTATGCCGTAATTAGAGACACAATTAAAAAGCGGGTGAGCTAGCACCTAATGCCCTCTATGACCGGCCGTTACCTGTTTTTTATTTAGTATCGGTAGAGTTAGACTGGCCTGTCAGTCTAGTAGTTAGTGACCCTGACTGCTATGCCGGAGGTCGTGGGTTCGATTCCCACCCGAGACAAATGTTTGTGTGATGAGCACGATCATTTGTTCTGTGTCTGGGTGTAATTTATCTATAATATGTATGTATTTAGAAATATATAAGTATGTTTATCCGTTGTCTAGTACTCATAACACAAGCTCTGCTTAGCTTGAGACTAGACGGCGTTGTGTGATGGTCGTCGAATATTATTATTATTATATTATTATTTTAAAATGATTTTGGTATAAAAATAAAACGTGGTGTAAAAAATATTGAATTCGATTCAGTTCTGAACAAATTATATTTAGGTTTATATACATATAATAGTATTGTATATTGAACTTGTACTAAACATTGTTTGCTCCATAAGTATCGATACATAGTATAAAACAAAGTCGCTTCCCGCTGTCCCTATGTATGCTTAGATCTTTAAAACTACGCAACAGAATTTGATGCGGTTTTTTTTTAATATACAGTGTTTTTAATACACCGTTAAATTTTAGTCGTTTTAATCCCTTGGAGGATCGATTCAGTACATGAAACACTATCGATTGGTAAAGTTAGAATGAAAAAACAAAGTACTTTTTTTTTAAACTCGAATTCATTTACGCATGTTCTAAATTGATTTCTTTAAGTAAACGTCAGCTGGGCGAGTTCAATGACCTGTAAGTAGTTAGTACGCAACGACCGACAACTACCTACAAGGTCAATGACTCGTTTACTTAAAGAAATTAATTTCGTAAATGCGTATATCAATAAGAGATTTAGAAAAAAGTACTTAATTTTTTTATTTTATCTACACAAATCGATAGTGTTTCATGTACTGGATCGACCCTCTTCGGGATTAAAACGACTAAAATTTAACGGTGTATATATTTAATATCAGCATTGCACCCGTGCGAAGCTAGTACGGGTCGCTAGTACCAATTAAAATACTTAATAAATTTTCTGTTGTATCAATATTTAAAGTAAGAAGACATTTTTGTTATTGTACATTTAGATAGATCTACATTGTTTTTTCTGTTAAGAGCTGATTTTTATGACGGTCTTTAAATTTTTCATTTTACCGTTAAATTTTTATCGTTTTAATCCCGTGGAGAGTCGTTCCAGTACATGATACACCATCGATTTGTAAAGATAAAATCAACAAAAAGGTATTTTTTTTTTGTAAAACTCAAATCAATACTCAATTCAAAACAAAAAAAAAACGACTCAATGACCTTGTAAGTAATGGTCGATCGTTGCGTACTAACTACCTACTAGTCATTGAACTCGCTCATCTGATGTTTAGAAATTATTTTTGTCAGAAGCTAGTGCACTGTTCCATTCGGTCATTTTCAATGGACCTCTCCATTGGAATGGAAGTGGTGAGAAAAATATTGTTTCTAAAACATTTCTATAATAATAAATATGAGAGGACAATGCAGACCGAATTGTAATTTATGAATGCATGAAGAGATTAAGAATTATACTCATAAATAAGTACAACATCGATATACATCGTTAAATCTTGATCGTTTTAATCCCTTGGAGGATCGATTCAGTACATAAAACACTATCGATTGGTAAAGTTAGAATAAAAAAACAAAGTAGGTCCTTTTTTTTAAAACTCGAATTAATTTAGGCATGTTCTAAATTGATTTCTTTAAGTAAACGTCAGCTGAGCGAGTTCAATGACCTGTAGGTAGTTAGTACGCAACTACCGACAACTACCTACAAGGTCAATGACTCGTTTACTTAAAGAAATTAATTTCGTAAATGCGTATATCAATAAGAGATTTAGAAAAAAGTACTTAATTTTTTTATTTTATCTACACAAATCGATAGTGTTTCATGTACTGGATCGATCCTCTTCGGGATTAAAACGACTAAAATCTAACGGTGTATATTTATTAGGCACTAGATGAGGCGTACCATACAGTCACTTGACTTAGGTGATCTGCAGGCCATACACCTTTACATTGATGACATTAGTGCAGTTTTGACGTTCACGCAGTGTGAAAGCGCTGTAACTTAAAATGTTTTGTTAGACGACATATTGCCAATGAAGCGCTGCAGCGGATTTTTGTATTAACTTTTCAGTATTTTGACAAATATTTTCTATGAACGTGCTTGTCTATCGTTAGGATATAAATCGATAAAGTACGATAACTCGCTTCTACATCAGAGCCTGTGAGCTCAGAGATAGGCTAAGCGCGCACTACGATAAAAAATCGTTGCGAAAAAATATCGCAAATCTGTGAACCACAGAAATACACTACAATCCGCGCATTGCGAAAATAAATCGTTTGCGATTTAAAATTGCAAATGCGAAATTGTATGTGTATTTTGTACCTTACGAAGCGGTACCGAGCACCCGCATTGCGGATAAAATCGCAAACGCAGCGGTCAGTCGATTGACGATATTTGACGATTTCAAATTTCTTTTACGTAAAATTAAATAGTATACAATGGTTATTTTCTTTTGTAAGTCCATGTTGCTATGTATAGGTGCACTCCCGTCTTTCGTGGTGGCACAGTACCTATTGACTGTCTCCTCAGTCCGCTATTTCGCAGGCGATAATAAATGTCGCAACGATTTTTTATCGCAATGCGCGCTTAGTCATAATTTAAAAAAAATCGGTTAAACGAACTGTATAAAAGGTTTTCTTAAATCGTCGCCTTGGAGGGTAATGGAGCTATTCCACAGAACTACACTTCTGAGTTATGGACGTTTAAAAAATAAGAATGCGGGAGAAAACAGTTATTTTAATATAAATTAGTGTAGTTTTGGAGGGCAAGAGTTCTTACAACTATTGACCACTCAATACTTATTTTCTATGTTTGTAATCACAATGAATCTAAGCTGCTTATACTTATTGACTCTTATTAAAGCTACACTTCAATTTATTGGAAAATTTAAAAATAACCTGCTTACAGATAAGATATCTATTAGATGTATTGACTAATATAAAGTATGGTTTTTGGTGAGTATGTTAATGCACATCCATTTTGCAAAAATTGTCACTTAGCTCTGAGTTAGCTCCATTGACCTCCAAGGCGACGATATGTGAAAATATCTAATGTTATTTTAAAAGAAGTATTTTCTAACTCGCACTAGCGAAGCTCGGAATTAGCGAATAAAGTTGTTATAAAACAAATGTAATAAAAAATAAGTACATTCAATTTTGAATAAATTATCTTAGATAATAATATTTGTTTTTTTTTTTCACCCTAAATCATTAAGAGTGTCCCTTTCCATCAAGTGAGATAGTGGTCTAACGCGAGCCCATCGACAATCATTACATAGTATAAAACAAAGTTGCTTAGATCCTATGTATGCTTAGATCTTTAAAAGTACGAAACGGATTTTGATGCGATTTTTTTTTATAGATAGAGTGATTCAAGAGGAAGGTTTATATCACCATTGCACCCGTGCGGAGCTGGGGCGGGTCGCTAGTTACATAGTATAAAACAAAGTTGCTTAGATCCTATGTATGCAGATCTTTAAAACTACGCAACGGATTTTGATGCGATATTTTTTTTAATAGATAGAGTGATTCAAGAGGAAGGTTTATGACGTACTAGCTTTTGCCCGCGGCTTCGCCCGCGTGGGTTTGGGGTTTCCGAGATAAAAAGTAGCCTATGTGCTATTCCGGAGTGTATCCTATGCCTGTGCAAAATTTCATTCAAATCCATTCAGTAGTTTTTACGTGAAAGAGTAACAAACATCCATACATCCATACATCCATACTTACAAACTTTCGCCTTTATAATAGTAGTAGGATAATACATGCATAATATATTCAATATCAGTACCCGTGCGAAGCTGGGGCGGGTTGCTAGTTGCTAAATCTAACGGTACAAAAGAATATATTTGTGATCCAGCGTTAAATATTCTTCAATTACATTACAATTTTTGCAACCCTCACTACTTCATCGGTCCACCTTGTAGGAAGCCTTCTATCGCTTCGTCTTCTGGTATGTGGTCGCCACTCCAGAGCCTTTTGTCCCTATCGGCCATCTGTTCTGCTAGCAAAATGCCCACTGCTAGTTAAGATTTACGATTCTTTGAGCAATGTCGGTAATTTTGATTCTTCTGCGGATGTCCTCTTCTCGAAAACCAGATTGATACGAGACTCACAGGATCGATCAGGGAAGCCTATACCCACAGTAGATGTCTTTTAGCTGAAATGATGACCATGATGATAAATATACTTGAAATTTAGCTCGAATAGTAAGTAACAACTATTTTTCCTGAATCATCAAGTATGTTTTCTTTCTGCAGGCAAAGCTGTGGTGCCGAGATTTAATCTAAAATTAAACGAACACTATAAAGTAGTCGACGAAACATACCGTTGCGTCCAATGCGACAAGACGTACACCAACCTAGATTCGATGAGAGGACATGTAAAGATAAAACATCATGCGATACTGAAATACAAGTGCTGTTTCTGTAACGATGCATTTACGACTAACACACATTTGGTCATTCACAAACTAGAAATGCATAATGTTGATTTAAGAGTAAAATGTACAACATGCGATAAAATGTTTTACACAAATGTACATTTAAATAGACATGTCAAAAATGTACACTTGCTCGGGGAAGTCGGAGAGAGATTTAAGTGCCAATTTTGTAATTTCGAAACCTTTAAATCGAAAGCTATGAATAGACATAAGTTCAAGCATAAAACTGAGAACGACTTCCAATGTGGAGTTTGTCAGAAGTCGTTTAAAAGGAAGACGACTTTGCGGCTACATGAGAAGATACATACTAACGAACGAAGCAAAGTTTGCAAAGAATGTGGGAAAGCGTTTGTACAGAAAGCGAGTTTGAACTATCACATGGCGAAATATCATCCGGAGGTCAGGTTTTAGATCTAGGTGAAATATTCAAAATAGAAAAAAATATGTAGGTACTTTAAAATGTTTCAACAAGAACTTTAAAACAAATAAATTTATAATTCATCGTCATCATTTCAGCTGAAAATCGTCCACAGTTTTAACTAATTATAACTTAAATAATTATATTTATCTAATTTTAGACTTAAGAATATTTTAACTTCAACAAGATTGAATTAAGACTCAGAAAGGATTCCGTGAAAACCGTAATTTTCACTCAACACTTAACAGATTGAGGTTATTGACTTTCCTATTCTTATTTAGAACGCATAGTAAAAGCGTTATATTACATTTCTTTTAGAATAATGTGAAAATAAAATATGTTACTATGAATTGTTAGAATTATTTATGCAATTACTGAAATTAATTTATTTTGAATTATTAAAATAATTTTTATTTTTAATTCATTGTTTTCTTTATTCATAAACTAGATTTTGCCAGCGGCTTCGCCCGCATGGGAGTAGGTTTCTGCAAACAATTTTGGACCCATCATCTTAGGAGGTGAATTTTGGAAAATCCTATCTAAAATGGGTTATCGACGTATATAAGCGCGGTTTTAAGGAACGTCGATTATACTCACGGTTTGTTGGTGCTGATCCACTAGCGAGTAAAATAATTTTGAACGGCATACCATACAAAATGAACCGATCAAATCGATCCGCGAGCCAGGATAGCCAACTCACATACCGCGGTATTGCAAGCTTTCCCGACGAGCCATAAGGGATGATTCTCATTAGAACGTGCCGTGTCCGGGGCGGGGCGCGGACGGGGCCCGGACGGGGCACGGTTTTAATCTGTTTCATATATTTTGTATGAATCAATTTATATTACACAGTGCATTATCCGTGTCCCGTCCGGGCCCGCTCGACGCACTTCAATACCACGTTTGTTGCACGGTCCCGCCCCGTTCCCTCCACGTCCCATCGTAATCAGAACATTTTCCGTGCTGCGTCCGAAAATAAATTGCGTAGCACGGACGGGCCCCGGCTCGTCCACGCCCCGGCCCTGGCACGGCCCGCTCTAATGAGAATCATCCCTAAGACCGCGGTTGTACTCGCCTGTCGATTCTCCTTTAAGGATGTTTTTAATATCGAGCGGAATTCGTCACGCATGCAGAATTGTCCCGCAAATGTACAGTTCGGCCGTCGGATCTTGGCGAGTCTGAAATTAGGCGGCAGTCGGCGGTTCAGTGCAATCGTGTAAAGTGCACACGAAATGCAATCGAACTGCACGGTTGGTTTGCAGTCGTGTCAACTGCATCCGAACTGCAATTTGCGGTTGGATTGCAGTTGAAATGCAGTCCGTCTGTCTAGTGCCTAAGTCTGACGTCTGAGTTCGTAGACTTTTACGATGTGACGACATCGCACTTATGTATTTGAACTCTATAACCTACCTACCTGTATGCTTGAGTTTGTCCTGCAGGAACAACCCCAAGCTCTTTACTTTGTCCGAGGAAAATATCGTGATTAAACCGCATGTCTGACACTTTGTGCACAGATTTGAAGATGTGTGATATCTAGCAACCCGCAATGGGCCCGCGTGGTGGATTATGGCCCAATTCTCCCTCCTACAGAGGAAACCTTAGTTCCATAAGGCTATGTATGTGAAAAATTGAAAAGAGGACACGCATACGCACATGATAAGAATCGAGAGCGAAAGGAGCTTGAAAATTTTTCGTCTATGATAGGTTCTTCCTAGCGAAGCAAGCGGTATACTAGTACCACACTCTACCTCTTTTAAGTAGGCCTCAGTTAGTTGCAGATCATAATATCGAAGACACTTCTGTCTAACCACCGCTAAGCTCATTTTTGTTTGGAATTGATACGAAAACTTCAAAGATTTAGTTTGGCACTGCGCCGCAGGATTCAAGCGATAATTATTTTAAGTGATGCCTGATCGGCAGAAACGACCGCAATAGTATAGAACGCAATTGGAACTGCATGCGAGTGACTTGCGAGCTACGAATGTGCGCAGCGCGCGCTTAAATTATAAAACATACTACTATAAACTCTTACAGTCACTATCACAAAACATACAGAAACACTTTGAGTAACATGAGAAAGTAGGACATTAAAGCAATGAGCTCCAAATTTGCCACCAGCCAAAGACCCCGAAGATTGTCGACGAAGGTAAAAATGAAACTCAAATGTGTTTTCTGTCTGCAGAACGAGTTGTCACGCCGAGATTTTACGTTAAATACGAAGATTATAAAAAAGTGGGCGATGTATACCATTGTGCGAGGTGCGACAAGACTTACAGTGGCCTGCACTCTCTGACTTGGCACGTGAAGCAGAAACACTACCAGATTCCGAGGTTCAAATGCTCTGTATGCAACGACAAATTTATGACCTTACCGCCCTTAAGGATACACAAGCTTGAAGTACATAATATAGACGATAGAGTCAAATGCAATGTATGCGACAAAAAGTTTAATACAGAAATACAATTGAAGAATCATCTCAAATTTTTCCACATGCATGGCGATGTTGGAAAGCGATACACGTGCGAATTTTGTGATTATGTCTGTTTTCATTACGCGCACATGTACAAGCATAAGTTTAAGCATAAAACTGTGAAGGATTATCACTGTAAGTTTTGTAAGAAGGCGTTTAAGAGAAAGACCACGTTGGATTTCCATGAGAGGATACACACCGGGGATCGGAGAAAGGTTTGCGCGGAGTGCGGACAAGCGTTTGTGCAGAAAGCAAGTTTGAACTATCACATGACGAAATACCATCCTGAGGTTAATTTTTAGTATAGTTGATATCTCTAATCTCGATTGAGACCCGAATATCTGCAGCCATATTGTTTCAACGTATATTTCGCGTATTTTAAACCTATATCATCCAGTTCTTACAGTCCATCCTAAAGTTGTCTGGTAGATATTGCTGTCAGCGATAAGACCGACATTGTACCCTTAGATATAAGTTTCTGTGAAATTGTTACTATTTCAGAGTACAATAAAGATTATTCCATTCTATCCGATTCCTGAAAATTTCATCTAAATTACTTTTATTAATGCTACACTAAACGCCTTGAGCGGACAAAATAGGTGCTAGCATCGCTCCACGCGCATCAAATAATAATGTCCTTCATTTATTAAACACAATATGAATGAAAACCGTATATCAAAGGATAGGTACAGTTAAATTATCATTTAGTTGGTGAAATTTTCTTCACGTGGACTAGCCATTTAAACGTGATGTTAGATTTAAAATCATCAAATCATATATATATACACCGTTAAATTTCGGTCGTTATAATCCCGAAGACAGTCGATCCGGTACATGGAAACACTATCGATTTGTGTAGATAAAATAAAAAATTAAGTACTTTATTCTAAATCTCATATTGATTGATTGATATACGCATTTACAAAATTCATTGTATTAAGTAAACGAGTCAATGATCTCGTAGGTAGTTGTCGGTCGTTACTTGCTAACTACCTATCGGTCATTGAACTGGCCTAGCTGACGTTTACTTAAAGTAATCAATTTCGAAAGTGCGTAAATTTATTCCTGTTTAAAAAGACACACACATCCACCAATCAAGTGGTACATCTTATGTATCTACTAGCTTTTGTCAGCGGCTTCGCCCGCGTACATAAAATATAGCCCATGTCACTCAGGAGTAAAGCAGCTTTCTATTTTTGCTATTTTTTTCCAATCGATCCATTAGTTCCAAAGATTACCTCCTACAAACAAAAAAACAAACTTTACCTCTTTATTATATTAGTGTAGATGATCCACAATAAATAATTTGAATTTGAAAAAAGTACTTTGTTTTTTTATTCTAACTTTACCAATCGATAGTGTTTCATGTACCGAATCAATCCTCCAAGGGATTAAAACGATCAAAATTTAACGGTGTATGTAGTTTAACCCTGTACCTAATAAGTAGTGAAAAACATAATGTATGTAACAACATTTCTCAAAAGAGGTTCCCCGTATGTGACTCCGTACCGCCGACTTGTGTGAAACCAAATAAATAAATTAATTAATGATTTCGGAAACGACAATGTTATTTTTTACGGAAGTAGGAATTGTCAAAAATTTATTAATATTTTTAATGTGGTTAAAAAAAATCAGTACATTATGCAGTACGGTCTTCGGATCTTGGCGAGTCTGAACTTAGGCTGTGCGAATTTTAGCGCTTCAAAACTCATACAAAAATATAGGTAAGTATTAAAAAAAATGGTTGCCTGTAAAGTCGGTTTTACGGGCGAAGATTTTACGTGACAACGTCCTAATTCTCTAGTGCTGCGCGCGCGGCAGACCGATCATAGTTGAGTGGGAGAGAGACGCAAGGCATTCGGCGGGCCTCTCTCTCGTTCGGTGACTCATCGTAACGTTACCGAGCGTTACACTTTTTCATAAGTGACTCCCAGCCGCAACCTAATTTAAGACGTTGTCACGTCAAAATGCCAATAACAGATCTCAAGAGCAATAACAACTGCAAATTGCATTTATTTGTTTAAAATATTTATATTTTTACGAGTTTTCAAGCGCTAAAGTTCGTAGAGCCTAACTTCAGACTCGCCAAGATTCGACGGCCGTACTGTACCTATACATAAATGGAACATAATTTTTAGTATTTACTAGCTTTTGCCTGCGGCTTCCCTCCCGGCAACAGAAAATGTGAATGAAGAACCGCTCGACCGAGTTTGCGCAAACTTCACATAAACCTATACCTACTAAATAGTCCGAACAAATCATGAAAATTTGGTTTGGATAGGTGAGCTCGTTCTTGAGTTATAAAGTGACAACGAAAAATGCCACTTATCATTACATAGTATAAAACAAAGTCGCTTCGTCCCTATGTATGCTTAAATCTTGAAAACTATGCAACGGATTTTGATGCGGATTTTTTTAATAGATAGAGTGATTCAAGAGGAAGGTTTATGTGTATAATACATGCATAATATATTCAATATCAGTACCCGTGCGAAGCTGGGTCGCTTTTATATATATATTAAGAATATTAAGTTACCTATACTTGTGACGCACTATGGTGCGGGGCATGGGCGTTCTCTTTTAAATATTTTACACTCACCATCAGCAGCTGTAGCTTTGTTAAAAAAACTACTATAAAATTAGAATAAATTGCGTTAATGTAAACCTATTTTGTCTTTTTTTTTAATCCTCACTCTCATCACACACACACGAGACATCATCTACATAATTATATGGTCAATGTGAATGGAAGAAAAATTAAAATAGATATTACTAGGGCAATAACTTCTCCTAATTTATTGGGAATTGATCGTAAAATGGCATAAGCAAATAAAAAAGATCATTCTGGTTGAAATGTACGGGAGTTAAGAGCGGCCAACATGAGGTACATTTTCATACAACGGCTCTTACGTGATTGCCGTGTTATAACACGTCTTTCCTCAGAAATTTTGGATACACAGATTCTTGTGGATATTATCTAGGCTTCTATAGTTATCAAAACGTAAATTTGTGTAACAGTAATCCAGTAAAAACTTCTGAAAATCTGCTATTTTACGTGAACTTTGACTCTATAATGTACTCCTATATTAAAAATATATATTAAAAATATAAAATAGTCCTTATATAGAAGCCTAGTGCATTTAATCGAGATTCTAAATGATGTCAGTTTATTTCTAAAATCCTTAAGAGTTTAATAAAAACACGTATTTCCTGGAATAAGTTTTGTAAAAAATTCGAGTAAATTGTAGAATTACCGAATGCCAACAGAGTTTTCAGCTATTATGTTTCTTTTTTCGCATTACTTTTGCAATAAACATCACTTTAGATTGCGTTAAACAAAGCAACAAGCTTTTAAACCATGCGTTGACGATAGGCGAGTGAGGAAGGCCCGGCCCACCTTAAGCTGAAGGGTTAGCAGGAATAAAATTATCAGTATCAGTGTGCAATTCGAGACACTCGATGTATACACTGAGCGTACCTAAAATGTCGCACTCTAAACGAACCTTTTTTTTATGGTAGGTGAAAATCATCCAATGACGAAACCCGCTCTTGGGCGGAGCGGGAGACCAGTGTCAGACTCTTACTGACTAAAAAACCTACCCCGTACCTTCTTTGCCTTATTCCTGGAGTCGAGGTAACAGTTTTCACCACCCTCTAGGCTCCAGGAGGCTTCGACCCTGAAGGGCCCCTGCAGTTTGCTGACAACTCCTTGAGGCGCGCGGGAACGGTACGCGCCGTAAACGAACCTTAAGGGATGATTCTCATTAGAGCGGGCCGTGCCAGGGCCGGGGCGTGGACGAGCCGGGCCCCGTCCGTGCTACGCAATTTATTTTCGGACGCAGCACGAAAAATGTTCGGATTACGATGGGCCGTGGAGGGAGCGGGGCGGGACCGTGCAACAAATGTGGTATTGAAGTGCGTCGAGCAGGCCCGGACGGGACACGGATAAATATAAATTGATTCATACAAAACATATGAAACAGATTAAAACCGGGCCCCGCCCCAAGCACAGCACGTTCTAATGAGAATCATCCCTAAGACTTAAAATGCTGCCTGAAGTTGTAGGGTATGAAATGAAGGTCTGCCTCCTGGGTAAAAAAAAAAAGACCCAGTTACGGTTTTACTCCCGCATATTGCACCTCTCAAACTGAGACAGAAGCATCTGTTTCTATTTCTTCAAAAACTTTTATTTCAAATAGACCAATTACAAGCACTTTTAAACTGTCAAAATATCAGTCAGTCAATAAAAGAAATTGGAGCTAAATGGCACAATCTCTATGGAGCGTAGGTCTCTAACCAAAGCGTAGATCTCTATGGAGAAGAACGTGCAAGAAACTCTTTGGTCACTCCTTTAAAACCATATTTGTATTATGAGTAATACTCGCCCGCGTGAAAATAGGGTTTCGTACAAACTTTGGACATGGGCTTTAGGGGTTTTTTTTTGAGACCTATCATCAGAGTTTGTGGTAGACAAGTTTGTTTTTTTTTTATTGCTATAAACTAGTGCTTGACTGCGATCCCACCTGATGGTAAGCAGTGATGCAATCGTTGATGGTGAGGCGCGCTAAGTAAGAGCCTATTCACTCTAGCCTTGACAGCTAAATTATAATCGAATGGAAAGACCGCAGCTGGCAAACTGTTCCAGTCCCTCAATGAACTTGATATAAACCGAGGCAAAACGCTTAGTCCGGACCGTAGATGTCTCAACAACGTAAGGGTGGATATTTGCCGTACGCCGGTTTTTCGATGGTAAAATTAAGATGGAATCAAATCGTGCAATTCCATTAAGTTTTCTGAACAGAACCCTGATGATGATGTTTTTTTTTTTAGGTAGGTAAAAATCATCCAATGACGAGTCCCGCCCTTGGGCGGAGCGGGAAACAAGTGTCAGACTCTTACTGACTAAACAACCTACCCCATTCCAACGTTGCCATATACACCAGGGCTAGAGCCTTCCTTTCAGACACGAACCCGTGGCCCCAGTTGGATTCGACCCTTCTGCAGGGTCCCTACGATTTGCTGACAACTCCTTGAGGCGCGCGGGAACAGTGCGCGCCGTCGACGACTGGGCTTGGTCCGGACGGTTACCAGACGATTGGACGGCGAGCTACCCATTGCTCGCCATCCACAAGCCCGATCCCTTTAGGGGGTGAATTTTACAAAATCCTTTCTTAGTGTTCGCCTACGTTATAAAAGGAAGCTTTGTGCAACATTTCACTCTCCTAGTCCCAGTAATTTCGGCTTTGCGTTGATATGTCAGTCAGTCAGTCAGTTTCTCCTTTTATATATATATATAGATAACATAAATCTTGGTTACATATTTCTAATAAAAACATTTTTCTTATAGGGCAGGCTGATTATAATCATCATGTTATATCCTCCTGGCAAAAAACAGGTAATGCAATAATGGTTTTTCTTTATTTGCCAAGTAAAAAATATTTTAATCTCCCTAATTATTTAATATATAACTTGTTGTCCTATGTTATGGCAGGGCAAACTGTAATTAAGGTTATATAATCCGAGCTAAAAATCGATTGAGAGACTACGTTGAAGCCAAAACATAAAATGTTAGACTGTTTTTAATACAATACTTATTGTCTCGTTAATCCGCCTCTTTTTGCTAAATTAGGATGGTCCAAATAATTATTTATTAGAAAGGAAGAAGACAATGTTCATTATAACATTGTTTAGGAAACTATATTAGTTTAAAATGGGCTCAAGAAAATTTTATATGATACGATAAATTTTGAACTTGTATCATTATTCTGCTGTGCTTGGTCTGAAACAAATACAATATAAATAAAAACAATTCGTGGAGACTATAAAAAAAGACAAATTACGTCTCATTACATCACACATTGGCAGTTGCATGCGATTCCTTGACGGAGACGCACGTATTGACTAGCTGCTGATGATGTAACGAGCCAATGTGTTTACCCGCTGTGTTAGTGCAAACCCAAATAAGATGAACATAATAAAGCCTCCCGAAATCCGAAGATCAGCGAAAGTCGACGAAGATATAAATGAAATTCAACTGTGTTTTCTGTCTGCAGGCCGGGTTGTGAAGCCGAAATTTTTCATAAAAGAGGAGGACTATAAAATGGTGGGTGATAAGTATTGTTGCACAAAATGCGACAAGACTTACAGCGGAACAGACTCACTGAGACACCATCTCAAGGCTAAACATTACAAAATACCGAAATACAAATGCCCATTGTGTACCGTTGGGTATGAGAGGAAAGCTCCTTTGGCTGTCCACAAACTGAAAGCGCATGGTATTGACGATAGAGTAGTATGCAATGTCTGCAATAAAATGTTCAACTCAAAAGTGCAATTAACCGTACATATCAACAATTTCCACATGCTCGGAGAAGTCGGCAGGAGATTTAAATGTGAATTCTGTGAATACGAAACCTTCAAAGCTCATGCTATGTACAAACATAAGTATAAACATAAGACAGAGAAAAACTACCATTGTAGGTTTTGTAAGAAATCTTTTATGAGGAATTCAACGATGAGGTTGCATGAGAAGATACACACGGGTGAACGGAACAAGGTTTGCTCTGAATGTGGACAAGGGTTTGTGCAGAAAGCAAGCTTGAATTATCACATGACGAAGTACCATCCTGATGTCAGTTTTTAGCAGTCTGGACCCACAATGTTAGTAACACCTTGGTCTCTAACCTGATTTTGTTTTACGGTAACGCGATAATCAAGTTTATGAAGTTGAAGTGTAAGAATTATTATGTATAGTCGTTAATCTTAGTACGTAAGCAAGCACACGTCTTTACATTTTTTAATTTGAGATATATTTTATTTTTATTATTGTATAATTTCTCGTTTTTGTTTTATTACTTTTTTTTTGGAATTTCAATTTTAATAGTATTTTTGTAATTTATATTTGTATAACAATCTGTAGCATTTTTGTGAACCACTGTCGCATTAGGTCAAGCCTGTAAGGATAGGGTGTATGTTTTTAAAATAAATAATTATCATATTTTGACTACTTTATTTCGTATAATTATAATATTTATGAGTTTTTTGTCATTGCTAATAAATTCATATTATTTCCTATTATCTTTTTTCTTTTAAATTGCTCGTGTATTAAAAAAATAAAGTAAATATGTACATATTATTGGAGAAAAGCTTTTGCCCGCGACTTCGCTCCCATAAACTAACTTTTTTTATTTTACTCTACACTAAACTCTATTCTACCCAACTCCATACTAATCTACCCTACTTTACCCTACCTATCCAACTCTACCCTACCCTATTAATCCTATTTTTTTTTTAATGTAGTTTGGTAAAACTTTTTACGAATTATTATAAATGAAATCGGTAAAGCCGCTCTTAATTTAAGCGTGACCAGGAGAAATAGGGTTTCCTTCTTTTATATTTTTTTAGAGATAACCTTTTTAGCAAGGAAGTGCTACCTAGTATTAGGTGTCCTTGCTCTTTCTCTTGTCATTTTTCAAATAAAAATAAAAGCGAAACTTAAAAAAAAAAAATACAAACAACCCAAAAGGCTATGATCGCACGTATAGGTATGTTTTTTATGGTGGGGAAAATCATCGAACGACGAATTCCGCCCTTGGGCAGACCGGGAGACGAGTGTCAGACTTCTACTGACGAAACGACCCACCTTTCCCACTTTGCCTTAGTTCAAGGGCTCCGGTGTTCCGCTTTCGCATCAACCCTTGGCCCCAGAAGGCATACGTAGAAGTGTGATCATGACGGAGTATGTGGGAATGTGTGTGTGAGTGTGATTAGTGAGATTGTGTAGTGTGAGCAATGCTTTCACTCATTCCATTTTTATATGCTGTATATTTATTTGTTTATTTATAACTTTTTTGGCTTTGTTAGTCTATATTGAGCTTACCATGATCCTCATATAGTATACTTAGATTGTTATTAGTAATTTAGTAAATATATAGTATACAACAGATATGGTAGTTTCCTTTAAAATCACCTCTAGGAACCCCAACATTACATAGCGGTCGTCTGGTAAGACCGAGTCCAAGTCGTCAACGGCGCGCACCGTTCCCGCGCGCCTCAAGGAGTTATCAGCAAACTGCAGGGGCCCTTCAGGGTCGAAGCCTCCTGGAGCCTAGAGGGTGGTGAAAACTGTTACCTCGACTCCAGGAATAGGCAAGGAAGGTACGGGGTAGGTTTTTTAGTCAGTAAGAGTCTGACACTGGTCTCCCGCTCCGCCCAAGAGCGGGTTTCGTCATTGGATGATTTTCACCTACCATAAAAAAAAAACATTACATAGCGAATTAGCGCCTCTGCTTCGGGAGTGACAGGGGATTGTAAGTGACTAACTCATAACATAGTATCAGCCTTACAATGTTCCCATTGCTGGGACTCAAGTTTCTTTTCTAGGAGAAAGAATGGGCCGTAATCAACCACGCGAGCCCAGTGCATTTTGGTGGATGTCGCGTGTCTTCGAATTTTTGTTTCTAGGACATGCCGTTTTTCTCACCATGTTTTCCTTCACCATTTTGAGGGCAGTGGTGATGAAATAAATTACACAAAGTAATGCGTTGAATCCGCAACGATATTTTTTTCTTTTAGATATTCTAATTTTAGATTAAATCAAAACAACAGAAGTTATGTACTCGTAACTCACCACTAGCGCGTGGACCGCTGAAATCAGGCCTGTAAGGCATAAATTCACTCAGTCGCAGTCTCAGTCACCTTCGTTTATGTCGAATGACATAAATGAGGGTGTTACGCAAAAATATTATTTACTAGCTTTTGTCAGCGGCTTCGCCCGCGTACATTAGATATAGCCTATGTCACTCAGGAGTAAAGCAGCTTTCTATTGTTGCTAAAAATTTTCCAATCGGACCAGTAGGTAGTTCCAGAGATTACCTCCTACAAAAAAAGAAACAAACTTTACCTCTTTATTATATTAGTGTAGATTTTGATCTCGCTCTCACGACAGCGCCGGCTCTTAGTGTCATCCTTCGGAATAGAAAATCGGTTGTACAGACAGCAAAAAAGGTTTCTTTAAACGTCCAATCTGAACGCGAATAGAGCTAGGAAGTAATCTAAGAATTTGCGGAGTCTACAGTGTTCTCACATTCACATTATAGAAAGAGGCTATAAAAAACATTGCAACTATCACTAAAACAATTACATTATCAGATGGTCTAAATAATATAGCAAAAGATAGATCACCTAGATGCATTTACACAATATTAGTGAGTTACCAGGGGTCACATGTGAAGAAGCAGTCATTGTCAAACAAGCGTGTCTTCAACATAGTCTCTAACCCCATAAGATGCTTTTTTACTTAAGTTACGCTACTTTATACATATAACTGGTTCACACAGATCTTTTCTGTTTGATAGTGTCCTAGACGGATGTAGTTCAGCCATCCCAGTACAGTTGACCTTGGTTAACATCCACGGATTATGTTCAACTACACGGATTTCAACCACTCTCCAACACGTTCTCGAACTAGTCGCGAGCCATCACCAGTGTTGTACAAATGGCTCCAAATATGACTAAATTTTAAAAAGTGGGCCTTCGTTTAGCAGTTTTGATTGCTAAAATTTTAAGATTCTCAGGCGTCCAAATAATTTAAATAATATCTCCTAAGATGTTTTCTGACTACCGTCTTAATGAGTTTCGAACGTAATATCCCATGGGCATGATAAACTCTACAGACATCGATTCAGTAATTGCGGACATCATTTTGAAACCAACTCCAACAGCGGTTGACAAAACGCACCCGTACTCCAAGGACGTTGAAGGTCATATCAAAATATGGATCACATCTGCATTCTTGTTAGATTACAACTAACAAGTTTGCCTCTGTTGGTACGCTGGATTATATCACGATTTCTTAGTATTTACGTATTTTCTACTAGCTCCTAAAGCCTAAATGATCAAACAACGTTTTTTTTACTAAGGCAATTTTTACGACGAACGACTAAACCTTCGAAGTTTTCGTTTCGAGTACAAGCAAAAATGAACATAACGGTGGTCAGGCAGAAGTGTTTAATACATCTGAAAAATACTTGAGGATCGAATCCTCGACCTCCGGCATAGCAGATAGGGCCACTTACCACAAAACCAACAGGCCAGTCTCCTTGGTTTCCATCCACGGATTGTATGTCGACTACATGATTCTTACCCACGCACCAACATTTCTCGAACTAACCACGAGTCAACACCAGTGTTGTACATACAAAGTGGTATTTGATTAAGCAGTCTTGCACAATGATTCTCAGGAATACAATTTTTTTGAAATTATGTCTCGCAAGCCGTTTTTTTCCGACGACTGTTTTCTTTCGTATACAGAAACTAGAGACAGTAGAAAGACAATAGGTGTGCGGACTAGAGCGTTCGCTTGGGACTCAAGAGTTTAATGAGTTTGAAACGTAATATCCTATAGGAATGATAAATCTCTGTAGACATCGATTCACTCACTGCGGACGTCATTTTGACTATCACAGTATAACGGTCCTTAGTTTAACGTAACGTACAGGCGAAGCTATTGTAATCCTCGTGCTCCAACCAACTCCAATTGCGGGTGCGTTTTGTCAGTTAGAGTTGGTGGTCTCTAAAGACGTTGAAGATCATATCAAAATTTGGATTACATCTGCAGTCTTGATAGATTGCGACAAGCAAGGTCAACTCGGTCGAGACGCTGGATTATATCCCTCTGGAAAGTAAGTAAGCAACTGTCTCGCCTGTCAAAGACAGCATAACTTGATTTCTAAATACTTAGTTATTTTCTACTATCTCTAAACCCTAAATGATTTAACAATAGAAAGGCTTTTACAAAATGCTGACGCAAATTTGTAATAACTGGTTAAAATGGATCAACGACCAAATGTGCGCCGTAGAGCGTTAAACCTAAAACATTGGTAAATTGACTAGTAAATATGATAAAACTGACAAAGAAATCCAAAGAAAGTACATAGTATGCAACTTAAATGTTTTTCTGTCTGCAGGCCGAGATCCGGCGCCGAAACTTTTCCTAAAAAAAGACGAAGACTATAAAATAATCGGCGACGCTTACCAATGTGCTAGATGCGACACAACATATACAACTAAGTCGTACCTTAGACGCCATATTGAGAGGGTACATTATAAGATTTATAAATACAAATGCTCAATTTGCATTGAAGAATTTCCAACGGAAACGCCCTTGGTCACTCACAAACTTAAAGTGCATAATGTTGACGATAGAGTTCGTTGTACTGGATGCGATCAAATGTTCACCTCGAACAGAACGCTTTCGGAGCATGTCAAGGTGTTCCACATGCTGGGCGAAAAGCACAAGTGCGAGATTTGTGATTATGAGGCGTATTCTAAACAGAATTTGTCAAGACATATGACTCGACATGCGACTGTGCGCACACACCATTGTAGATATTGTAAGAAATCTTTTAAGAAGAACACAACCTTAGCGCAACACGAGAAGATACACACGGGCGATCGGAGAAAAATTTGCGCTGTCTGTGGACAAGCGTTTGTGCAGAAAGCAAGTTTGAATTATCACATGGCGAAATATCATCCTGGAGTCAAGTTTTAGTACGTTTTGTTGTATTTTATTACAAGCTTTTATTTACTTTCACCTGTCCCGTTGTCTGTCGTTCTGTAATCAAATCTTGCAACTTAAATTTGATCCACTTCCCGGTTTCCGATTAAGCTGAAATTTGGTATACACGTTTAGTTCGGATGACAATGCAATATTATGATGACATGGAGCTGATCTGATGATGGAATCGCGAGGTAGCCATAGGAACTCTGTAATTAAACGGCACAACCACGTCGAGTTTGGGCTCCTGTGAATCGTCTTGACGAGTTTTATTTATATAAGTATAGACCACCGCTATAAAAGCTTGTTATGAAAAAAAATATTTTCATTGAAAACTTGTTAATATTTTACATGCACGATATCTGAAAATGAAATGTGTGAAGCTTGTCGAGAAAGTTGACTCGACACATTTGCTGCCAAATAATTTTAAAATCATTGTAATGGAAAACAATACAACTGCATTCTGTATTAGCAACTATTACTATCTAATCTTTACTCTGACACTGGTGAAACGCTGAAAAATTACAATAAAATTTTGTTAACAAAACTACAGGGGCCCAAGCCTGTTATTTTCAAAATATTTTTTCAAAGTCAAAATTTTTACACTTTTGCACTTATAAAACGTCAGAAGCTAATGCACGGTTCCAAATTGGTCGTTTCCTTTGGAGAAGAACCGGCAACAAACTCCATGGTTACTCTTTTAAAAAAATTGTTATCTTTACAATATTTCCATATTTACAGCACATAAATTATGTAAGGACAGTGCAGACCAGTCAATATTGAACTCCTACCGTTAAAATGGTAGGAAGTAATCTAAAATTTGCGTCTACAATTTTCTCACTCAATATTGTCATTCCAACACGATTCCATTGTCATTTTGCTAAAAGTTCGTAAGTTCGGTCAGTGGTCTCGTAATCGAACTGTGGTACGAGCTGTTTTGTAACGAATTCAAAACAACTGCACAATGACATTCTAATCGTAAGTCACTGATCTTAATCAGTGACTTACGATTTTGCTAGTTCCTTTGGGAACTAGCAAAATTTTATTAATTTACCGAATATGTCAAATATTAATTTGTCATTATGTACGAGACTATTGTAATAGCAGACTTGAAAAGATTCCGCTTGAGGCCGCAGAGGCGCTGCGGCCTCAAGTCTCGATAACTACTTAAATTCTTTTATTCATATCTTTGTTTTTTTTTTTTCTAAAAATATCATTGGCGTTGGTTAGAATAACGATTATATATGATTATTTTATATAGGTCAAAACTCAAATTATTATTTTCTAAAATTTGAAAAAAACTGACGAAAAATTTCATCACTGTGGCAGAATCATGTACTGGATCAGTGGTATTTGTTTGTGCGATGATGTCAATGACAACTTGTTAACTGTTTTCTTTTATTAATGTCTTTATGTCTTTTTTTTCAACTTTGTTTTTGTTTTGTTTCTTCCTGTCGAATGTCGACATATTGGTCATAGACAGGTACCATAGAGTAAAATATTTGACAAGTGTTATAGTCAACCAATAACATTTAACTCAGACCAAGGCAACTGTGTTCTGCCTAGTGTCTATGGTGCAACACAGTAATATCTAGTTCACACATGGTCGACATTTTGTTGTATTTTGGGCAAAATAAACATTTGTTTACTTTTTTTTTCTGTTGAATCCTGCGACACGGCTCCAAACCTTTGAACCCTGAGCTTGTTTCGGCGTACCTATCTTCTCAAGATAGTCAACTACGAGTCAGGAAACACCGGCTTCATCTAGTTTACTTATAAACTGGCAAAATAAAGATTATTTATCATTTAAAGTTTTCGTTTCGAGTGCAAGCAAATCACATATTATAAAACAAAGTTGCTTACCGCTGTCCCTATGTATGCTTAGATTTTTAAAGTACGCAACGGATTTTGATGCGGGTTTTTTAATATAGGAGAGATTCAAGGGGAAGCTTTATATGTATAATACATGCATTATATATTTAATATCAACATTGTACCCGTGCGAAGCTGGGACGGGTCGCTAGTTATAAATAAAGCAAAAATATTTTCGATGGTACACAAACACACAATAGTCAATACAAATACACTGACTCCTACACTAGGAAGAACCTGTGCCTTAGAAGCCAGTATCCTATAAACAGTACCTATGACGCCATCATGAGAGCTTAGGGCTCTGTTCAGAAAACTTAATGGAATTGCACGATTTGATTCAATCTTAATTTTACCATCGAAAAACCGGCGTACGGCAAATATCCACCCTTACGTTGTTGAGACATCTACGGTCCGGACTAAGCGTTTTGCTTCGTCGTTTATAGGTATAAAGTCCATTGGAACTGGAACAGTTTGCCAGCTGCGGTCTTTCCATTCGATTATAGGAAATTTAGGTGTCAAGGCTAGAGTGAAAAGGCTTTTAGTGCGCCTCACCATCAATTGCATTGAATGCATCACTGCTTACCATCAGGTGGGATCGCAGCCAAGCACTAGTTTACAGCAATTAAAAAAAAAAAACAAACTTGTCTACCACAAACTCTGATGATAGGTCTCATCACTGCAAACTAGAGATATAATAATATAATCTATACTAATATTATAAAGCTGAAGAGTTTGTTTGTTTGTTTGTTTGAACGCGCTAATCTCAGGAACTACTGGTTCGAATTGAAAAATTCTTTTTGTGTTGAATAGATCATTTATCGAGGAAGGCTTTAGGCTATATAACATCACGCTGCAACTTATAGGAGCGAAGAAACAATGGAAAATGTGGAAAAAACGGGGAAAAATATTCATCTTTGAGGGCTTCCGTTGCGTGCGCTGCGAAAACGGTAGAAGATACCAAAAAAATATGTATGAAAGAATTATTCCTCTTAAAATGATCTAAAAAAATGTCCGCGACAGTATATGTCTATCTTTTAAGATTAACTCACTAGAACCGTTTTTATGGGAATCAAATTTGGCCGAAATTAATGCATTATTACTAATTATTTGTTAGAGTTGTATCAACATAGTAATATTAAACTTTATCCAAATAAATGTGTTGTTGATTAAGAGTATGTAATTGTAAACAAAATTGTCTTTGACATCACTTATTTTCAATGAACATCTTAGAAGATATTACAGTTTTAAAATAACTCCGAAAAAAATTCACACGCGCCGCATGATGTGCAAAATATGACGCTGCGCCTGGCCGGCGGGCGAGAGGAGAGGTTTTTTTTTATGGTAGGTAAAAATCATCCAATGACGAATCCCGCTCTTGGGCGGAGCGGGAAACAGTGTCAGACTCTTACCGACTAAACAGCCTATCCCGTTCCTCCCTTGCCTTATTCCTAGAGCCCCAGTATAACGCTTTCGCACCAACCCTCGGCTGCAGGAAGCTTCGACCCTGAAGGGCCCCACAGTTTGCTGACAACACCTTGAGGCGCGCGGGGGCAGTGTACGCCGTCGATGACTTGGTCTCGGTCTGGACTATTACCAGAAAACCGGACGGCGAGCTACCCATTGCCCATCGTCCGCAAGCCAGCGTCTACAGTGGCCGGATATCGGCGGGATCGCGGCGGCGACGGCTACGGTGAGGGCGCTGTTGCCCTTGCTTTATGCGGTCGGCCTTCTCCTTTACGAGCATTACTGCTTCGCAGAAGAAGGCGACCGCCTGCCATTCTTCTTCGCTGCGGACCATGGCCTGAACTAAGGCCCAGCGCGAGAGGTCGCCGCCGCCGATCACCCCCACGAGGACACGGCGATGCTCAAGCTCAAGGTTTCCAAGCAGGGCACACCTCCACCGGGCTCGCCTCACAGTGGCGACACCCGGACGTCTCTTCCGCACGAATCTGGCGCAGGAATCTTCTGAACTTCCCACGTCCGGTGAGAACCTGCGTCATGCGGAAGGTGAGGATGCCGTGATGTCTATCCAACCACGCCTCAAAGAGGGGACTTACTGCCGAGATTATGGCGTGCCCAAGGGGGGGTGTAGCTCTATGAAGTGCTTTTAGATAATTATGTTCTTTTAAAAACTAAATTGTCTGAAATAATAACAGAAATTGACACGGGCAAAGTCGTGGGAAACAGCTATAATTTATAAAGCCGAGGTTGTTTGCAAAAACAAATATGATGCCCAAAATAACTATTCCACGCGGACGAAGTCGCGGGCACAGCTAGTTTAATAATAAATATGTCCACAACTATCACACATCGCCATCTAGTCCCAAGCTAAGCAGAGCTTGTGTTATGGGTACTAGACAACTGATAAACATACTTATTTATCCGTTTCAATTGTTACGTTTACTCGTAGTATTTTTTTTTACAATTATTTAATCAAAGAAAGAGTTTATTATGAAGTATTTATAAACTCTTTATTTTATTGAATAATTGTTACATTCACTCGTAGTATTTTCGTTTTAATTTTTTATACACAGCACCTATTTACTTTTTGAAATATACAAAAATGGTAGCTCACTAGTATCGGGTATAACGTCCGATGTACTGACGGTTAGGGCTCCAAGGTGAGGACCCTCAACGAGTTAAGAGTCGTGTCCAAAATTATCGCTCTCTGAAACAATCTGTCATTGTTTATGGAATTAGCCTTTTTTTTGACGTATAGAGGCCTTACGAAGAAGTCTTTACGCGATGCATTTGATCAATCCAAACTGAACTGTTATTGGGTGTATGAGGTGTATCTCTCTTCCTCGCTCGCATGATTTTTTTTTATGGTAGATAAAAATCCCATCCATCCAATGACGAATCCCGCCCTTGGGCGGAGCAGGAAATAGTGTGAGACTCTTACTGACTAAACCACTTACCCCGTTCCTACGTCGCCATCTACACCAGGACTAGAGCCTTCCTTTCAGACACGAACCCTTGGCCACAGTTGGCTTTGACCCTTCTGCAGTGTCCTTAGAGTTTGCAGGATTGACATTTTAACACGTTATGGTAAAACCCCAGTAATATTTGCCACAAGAAGACAGAAGACTGACCCCTATTTTTCTTTCTAGGCCCCTCCACATACTACACGGTCGTTCAAAATGAATACCGATGCAATATCTGCGCTAAAGCTTACGCCTCGCAGCCGCTGGTCTCTCAACACTATCGGTTCGTACACCTCAAACGTCGCCCCAAAGACCGGAAATGCCCGAAATGTGACGAACGGATTCCCGACTACCTCCGCACCGCACACTTGGAAAAGAAACACGGAATACCAGCGCCATCTTGTGGGATATGCGGCAAAAAGTTTAGATTCCCTTGCAACGTGATTGAACACCAGAAAAAAGTGCACATGGGTGAAAAAACAGAAACTTGTGAAGTGTGTGACAAGAGCTTTTTTAATAAGATCAGTTTAAGAGTGCATATGTCTACGCATTCTGCTGAAAAAAGGTTTAAATGTGAGGTGTGCGAGAGGGAGTTCCGTTGGAAAAACAATTTGAGGGATCATTTGAGAATACATACCGGTGAGAAACGGTTTAAATGTCCAGTATGTCAGAAGGCGTTTGTCCAGAAGACTACCTTGAAGCAGCATGGAGCTAGAAATCATCTAGGGTTTGATTTTTCGTGATAAATTTTAAGGTCTGGTCAGAGATCTTTCAGCCTTATGATCAAGTGTTGAAGAAATATTTAAAGCAAATCCAACATAGTTTTATTTCACATACACCTACCTACATTGGCATTTATAAAAAGTCAGAAGCGAGCGCTTGGATCCAATTGGTCATTTCCTAAAGATAAAAACAAGCAAAAAACTCCATGATGAAGGTTTTGATGATAAGTTTATAGCTATCCATCAAAACCTTCATCTGCATAGTAGATTTTTTTTATTCCGTTAGGAGTTGTCTCTTAATGGAATAAAAGATATCTACTATGCCCCGTTGCCCACCTTGCCACATTAGGCCGTACCTACTGCCAAGTCACTTCAAACACATTCGTGGACGGATCGCGTCGGAAGTAGTCGCCTTCTTCTACAAAGTCGCAAAGGAGGAGTGAAAGAATACAACCTCCGTACTGTCTCCAACCCTACCTTTATTAATAAACTAGCTTGTCAGCGGCTTCGCCCGCTTATATAAAATATAGCCTATGTCACTCAGGAGTAAAGCAGCTTTCTATTGTTGCTAATTTTTTTCCAATCGGACCAGCAGATCCGACCTACTATTCCAGAGATTACCTCCTGCAAACAAAAAAACAAAGTTTACCTCTTTATTACATTAGTGTAGATTACACCCAGACACAGAACAAATGATCGTGCTCATCCCACTAACATTTGTCCTGGGTGGGAATCTAAACCACGACCTCCGGCATAACAGGGGCTAAGGGCTCGTGTCTGAAAGAAAGGTCCTGGTCTTCTTCTTCTTTTCGAATCGATGATAAACACTTTAATCTATTGGGACCCAGTAGACGTTAACTGCAGCATCAGTGGCACTAATTAAATCCTCCATAGTGCAGGTGTATGGGCACTTAGGGCACTCCAGCAAGTGGCTCATGTTTTGAACAGGGGCACCGCACTCACAATGAGTATCCGACGGGTCTATAAAACTCCATTTCGCCAAGTTATATTTACAGCGGCCTACCTGGGAGCGCAACCGGTTTCCATACAGGCCACTGCAATTCATGTCCAGGCGGGAGAACTTCTTGTGGTTTCAAGAAGTCTCATGGTGGTAGGTGATGTTCTTCTCAAAGACCCTGCGGCCCTGGTATTAAGGCAATATAAGAACGGGGTAGGTTACTTAGGCGCTGTCTCCACGAGCGAGAGAATCGCGGCGATTTTATCGCCGTGCCACGTTTTTCTATACACTCTCTATGGTACCGTCTCCACACGGCGATATTATCGCCGCGATGCGACGAGTGGCAACGAGCGCGCAAAACGTCATTACATCGTCGCTAGCCCGCCGCGACTAGCAACGCGCGCGCTCGTGGCGCACTCGCGGCGGGCGCGCTGTCAAACGCAGCGTCATTTCAGCATTGCCTCTCGTTAAAAGACGTTTCTAGAAGCTTTTTTTGAACGTGACGTCAAAGAAACGCGGCGATACCGTTACGAGTCGCCGCGGAATCGCCGCGATTCCGTAACGACTCGCGACGATACGCGGTGGAGTTATCGCTCGTTCGTGGAGATTATCCGACGATATAAGGGCGGACTCGTCGCGATTCTCTCGCTCGTGGAGACAGCCCCTTAGTAAGAGTATGACACTGTTTCCCGCTCCGCCCAAAGGCGGGATCCGTTATTGGATGATTTTTACCTACCTTATGGTTATCCCGGGACCGTTTTCACTACATAGTATAAAACAAAGTCGCTTTCTCTGTCCCTATGTCTCTTTGTATGCTTAAATTTTTGAAACTACGCAACGGATTTTGATGCAGTTTTTTTTAATAGATAGAGTGATTCAAAAGGAAGGTTTATAGCCATAATATATCACCTTAGCACCCGTGCAAAGCTGGGGCGGGTCGCTAGTTTTTAATAAAAAAGGTGTTCCCGAGATAAAGGGTCTTAACAGACAGACGGACAAGAAACTGATCCTATAAGGGTCCAAGGTAAGGGTTTTCCTTTTGAGGTACGGATCCCTAAAAATACCTCAAATCTTTAGTCTTCTCTGGCATTGTTATCATTACATAGTATAAAACAAAGTTACGCGTCCATATGTATGCTTATATCTTTAAAAGTACGCAACGGATTTTGATGCGAGTTTTTTAATAAATAGAGTGATTCAAGAGAAAGGTTTATGTGTATAATACACGCATAATATATTCAATATCAGAACCCATGCGAAGCTGGGGCGGGTCGCTAGTTAAAAATAATCTAAATTAGCTACTGTATCGGGACTACTTTATGGAATCTGCAGCACTTTGTTTCATTAAAAAGATTTGTTCTCGAAGTTTAAGTCTTTGGTTGTTTTGTAGGGTGTGTGTGGCGTAGGTACTCACTGGGTAGGTGATGAATGAATAAAACTCTTCGTTGGTATCTCCAGGTGTATTTTCCACACACGACACAACAACACGATAAGCCGAGTACTGGTAATAAAATTACAAACAACAATAAACAGTTACAAACAACAGTCCACAATAGGTTTACGCAGGTAGACTACGCGAACTACTTTTATTTCGGCGCGAGCGCACGTATGCATCTCGGACAGCATAGATCGCGACTAGTGAGAAACGAATATAACAACACGGCGCGGCGGTGGAAGAAAATATGTCGCCGGCGCGTTATAGACAGAGCGCGTATCCAATGCGTCTCGTCAATTGTCTGTAGGTATGATCACAAATTATACAGGTACAGATGTCAATATACGTACAAAGCGCGCTCGAGCAACGCACACATAGACACCGTTCACCGACGCGAAAACCGGGCTCAACGAGGATCATTACGACCGCGAGGGTGTCACGTTTGAGACGCGCGTCTATGAAATTTTTGTAAAAATAAAAAAATGGATCCACAAAAACAAAAACCCTATAATAACAACTGTTCAGTGTACGGTTGTTTAAATTCAACATTAAACAGTGAATTGACGTGTCGTTAGCTTGTTTGTAATATAACAATAAAATTGAAATGTTTCTTAATGCTATATAGGTTTATCTACTTAATTCCCAACAATAAATCAATCAACTGAATACGAGTGCAACTACCACGACAATATGTTGTCCATAATCCAGTTGACTACCCTAGCGCGCGCGGCCGCCGTGCGCAGGTTGAAAAGTGAAGTACCTACCTACATGCATGACAAAAATATATATAAATGGATGTTGGTGATTTATATATTTATTTTTTATGTGTAGGTACCTAATGTGTAAACTGTATAAATATATGTGAGTCACCCACAAGTCCTTCGAATCGTTCCATTACTTGTCAGATACAGGTGGGTCTTAGTAAAATAACTCCATTGTTTACCGTTAGGGTGCCACTCTCAATGGAGACTCTTCTATCGTACACCTTAAACGTAAATTCCGCCTCAATCCGATGCAGGAACCTTCTGAACTTACCGTTTCCGCTACATCCTAAATTCCTGAATCATGCGCAATGTGAGAACGCCGCGATGCCTCTCCAGTCACTCTTCAAAGAGATGAATTACCGTACCGTCATAATTATAGCGCGACCAGCACTGGTTTGGTTGCACTTAAAACTCAACTATGGGTGAAGCTCGCCTGTGTCCATCACCAGACGGCTTACCACAAGCCCTTATAGCAGTATTACTTCAATATTACTTTCAGTGGGGAAGAGACGGCGCTAGACAACGTGTCTAACGCTCTCACTTGCACACTCTGGAATAGGAATAAAACAATCTTACTTTTAACGTCATGGTCTAGCTAGACCTATTGAATGAAATGTGCCCATTAGGGCACACGACAATGGAATTGGGATTGTTTGATTTTACGTGAATTATCACGTAAAATCAAACAATCCCAATTCCATTGTCGTTCGATCGTAGTCCTATCCAAAATCGGTATTCCCGTGTTTCTTGATGGGGATTCGACAGAACGACAATCGAACGACTTCTCAACGACCTCTCTTCGATCGAACGAGTTCAAAATCGGTGTCGTTCAAACTCGATTGATGGATGGGAATACGAAAATGTCAAAGTCGCTACGATATCGCTACGGTTTTCATTACGAGAATTAGGCTACTGTTCTTTTATGTGTATTTTTTTTTATGTGTATTAATGTAATTTTGTGTACAATAAAGAATATGAAGAATATAAGCACCGGTTTGTTGTGACAGTGGTTATCGCCATATTGTCAAAGCAGAAAGCCGGCTAGGAAATTCGACGCTTCACGGGATATCGTGAGGTATTCCCGCATTATCCCTCAACCATAGCCCTCTGGGACGTCTTTAGCATGGCCGCGGATTGCTTCCGCAGCGGCAGTGCACACACTGATGCTATGTACGATCCCCTCGAACCTTCAGCAGAAAGGGCCTGGACCGACTTGATTGGATAAGAACCGCTTGAGGATAGCTCCGGCACGCTCCAGTGTAAGAGCCACAAGTCAAGAGTTTCTCGAAATAGCATAAGCGAGTCACAGGTACCTACAACCTATCTACATATTTCATCGTTGACCCGACACCGATGTGAACCCCTCTTACTTCAAGGAGTTGTCAGCAAATAAAGAGACCCAACTGCAGGGCCGAAATCTACTGGGGCCCGGGTCCGGCTTCTTAAAGGAAGGTCCGACCCTGGTATGAAGGCTAAGAAGGAAAGGGGTAGATCGTTTAATCTGTAAGAGTCTGACGCTGTTTCTCCGCCCAAGGGCAGGATTCGTCATTACATGTTTTTTCCTACCATAAAAAACCCCTCTTGCTGTTCCCCTGTCTTATGCCCCAATATTTTTTCAAATATCATCCAGAACTAACCCGAAAATGTTGTTCCAGATTACGCCACAATAACTGCATCTTACTACAAGCTGGAAGACTTAGGAGACGGCTCCAAAAACTACGCCTGCACATCCTGCACCAAGACATACAAATCCCTTCCCAGTGTAGTCCAGCATTATCGATACGTACATCTGCACTTAAGACCGAAGCTAAGATCATGTTATTACTGCGAAATCAAAGTACCAGGACACGCCCGCGCTTTTCATCTCGAAAAAGAACACGGGATACCAGCTCCAACATGCAACGCTTGTGGCAAAAAGTTTGCATACCCATTCCAAGTGTTGCGACACCAAAAAAATGATCATATGGGAGAAAAAAAGTTTGGTTGCACTGAGTGTGACCTGCGATTTACGTCCCAAGCCAATTTAACTCAGCATATGATTAAGCATTCTGGTGTAAGAGTGCACAAGTGTGATATTTGTGAAAAGTCTTTTAAATGGAAGAAGAATTTGAGAACTCATACAATGATGCATATGGATGAAAGGAGGCATGTATGTCCTGTCTGTCAGGACGCGTTTGTTCAGCAGACGAGCTTAAAGTATCACATTACTAAAAGACACCCGGAGTGTGTTTAATATATATTTATATTATTATTATTTTGGAGTTTTACTTACACACGTACTACGTCACAGATGTTTGCGTCTTCTGGAGTGACTACTGGTCTCGGTTGCTTAAGTCCTCAGCATCTAAAGAACCTTAGGGAGCGTTCAAGTATTACGTAACGCAATTTTTGAAGATTTTTGACCCCCCCCCCTTTTAACGCACCGTAACGTTTTTCTATACCCTCCCCCCTCTCTAAACGTTACGTAATACTCAAGTGCCCATTTTTACCTAAACTTTTCTTTATTTTTTAGTTTTCCTGTAGCCGTTGTCGACAGACTAATATAACCGAGAGATTCCTAAATGATAAGGGTTGCCTATTTGGGTGTTTTAATTCCCTAATTTTTTATTAAAAAAAAACAACAATGTTACGGAAGGTGTTGTAAGGAAGACCCCCTCCCGCCCCTGTAACGCATCGTAACATTTTACGGGTCCCCCCTCCACCCAAATTGCGTTACGTAATACTTAAACGCCCCCTTACCTATATGTTCGAGCACCGGGGCAGCCGATGAGTTGCTCTTTATTTACGGCTCTGGTTTGCTTTATACTCAAGATGAACAGGGCCATTAGAGACGTCTTGAACGGGGCTGAATTCTGTGCCCTGTGCAAGAGGAATGGCAGGATTCTTTCCATTGCAATAGGACTTGCCGTCGCATGGCATGACGGTTCCTCACGATGTTTTCCTTCACCGTTTTAAGAGCACAAAGGTAATTAGGAAAGAAAGGTAAAATAAATTAATATATTTCGATCACAAATAAGTCTATTTTGAGGTATGCTTCTCCATCAAATGATAGGCCTTAGTATGACATGTCAAAGCCCTCTGATTGTCATATGTCTTGTCACAAGCTTGACATTTCAATACTTTTGGTTTCGCGCCGTGCACTAGGACTTCGTGGATATTCTTCTTCGTATAGTCATTAAATTTTTCTCCACAATACCCACATTTATTCCTTTTGTTCATACAAATATGTACTGCTTTTTCATGATCCCTTTTCTTAATATTGTTATTGAAAACTTTAGAACAATATGAGCAGTTGAAAACCCCAGTTTTATGCCTGTACGAATGTGTGAGTAAAGTTTTCTTATTCACAAACCCAGCATCGCAAACATCACAGATATAATTTCTATAATGTGAATTCATATGTTCTAATAATACTTTGAAGTTTCCATATTCGATACCACATATCAAGCATTTTGACATATCCGTGTCGAATTTGAACGGCAGGATATGATTGTTCAGTCCTTCATGAAAGAATTTTTGATGTACTGATTTCAGATGTTCTATTAATTCATCTAAAGTGTTAAGACTCGTTTGACAAATGTCACATTTTAAATTAGTGATGTCTAGTTTGATTATGTAATTGTGCATTCCTTTTGCTTCCATGAAGGATGATGTCGAGCCGCTGTGTTGGGATATTGTGTGAGTCTTAAGTTCGGTGGCAGTTTCATATTGTTGGGGGCAAAAGCTGCACGAGTACCCGATTCCAGCATATTTTCCTATAGGCGTAGCATTAGAATGATATAAAATAGTTCTAATGTTATCTTTGTGTTTCTCGACTTCAGTTTTTCGTTTTAATTTTACCTGTCTTTCAGTTAGATTGTTAGGATTAATAACGATGATGCCTTTCTTCTTACGCCTTGTCTTGTTTCCTTTTATTGTTATGATGTGTTTCTTCGCTTTCCATGTTGCTTCTATAAAACAGAAAACGTAAGTATTAGTATGTATTTTCGAATCGACCAAGACTATTTAAGGGTAGAAAATCATTAAATAAATTCCCCCGTTTTGTGTAGAGCAAGAGGGATTATTAGACGCAGTGGAGTAGCTAAGTGACCAACGGCGTTATGGACAAATAGTACATTGTTATACGAGGGATGAAAGTTAGTTATTTAGTCCCGAGAAATTTCTTGGCGACCGAGCGAGAGCGAGGTCGCTAATAGTTCGAGGAACTAAATAACTCTTGAACCCGAGGTAAACACTGTGCTTTTCATTACGAATACGAGGAAAATAAAAATAATAAAAACCTGAGTCGTCGTCAAAGGTCTTCGTATGCTTTTAGGTAGGTATATTTCTTTTGATTTAGGCGGTAAGCGGTTTTCTCCTCTGAAGAATCTTGCGTTAAATTTATAATTGACTAGCGACACGAAGCGACCTTGTTTTATAGTATGTAATGAAGCTGATGAACTTATCGTGTTAATACAAATTTCTTATAACAGAGATTTAGCAAAATGTAAACAAAACTCTACACCTCGAAAAAAAAATCAAGAAAGACCAAATCGGCCACAGATTATAGAGAGACAACCATTTACCCGCCATTTTTTTTTGACATAAACTTTTTATATATTAGATAAAATGAATTTAGTAAAAACCACATTCTTAACGTTATTTCGTCCGATTTGCTTTTCGAGTCTATTTAAAAGAAAATTGTGCAGATGAGCTGATAGATAAGTATTTTCTTCAGTGGAGGAAGAACGAAACATGAAAAAAATAAGAAGATCCATGACGTAAAACCTTATCTAAAACTCACTACACAAATGTTTACATAAACTGTATTTTTTTTTTAAATACAAAAATATTTATTTCATCTGTAACATTGTTAGCATACATAAATTGAGGCAGCCCCGGTAAGTTACAGTAGTACTTGTGTTGGGGCTGTCGCGCACTTCCCTTATCAGTTAACTAAACAATTTTTATGTTACCAATGAATACATAACCAAAACCAAAGCAATAATAATATCCAGAAAAAAAAATGAGAAGATAAATAATGAAGTATACAAAAAAAGAAAAATAATGATAAAAACAAGTATAAACTAATGCAGCTCTTGGTGTGTAGGTGTACATGTATGATGGTGTGTTGTGATGTGTGTGTGTGTGTGTGTGTGTGTGTATGTGTGTATGTTTCATCTCTTTATTTTAACTACTCCTTACCAACATGTATTTTATTTCCTCGTATGTCAGGGTTTTTAAATAAACAGTTAAAGCCTTTTTACAGTCAAATAGTAGCAGAGGATATATATTTAGTTTCTGATTCAATTTGTTATATATATATGCAGATTGGGTCATGTATTGACGTCTAGCAAATACTGTTCGAACTCTCGGGGAGTGAGCCACTATATCACTTCTTCTTCTGGTTTGAGTAGCTGGGTTAAAGGATATAGGTACATCTATGCAGGGTAAGGGTTACATTTAAAAAATAAAGTTTTCTAATTGAAAGCAAATTGCTGTTTTTATATAGCTCTGTAGTAGAAAACCTAAAGTGCTTAAAATGCATAACCTTAATAAGCGATCGTTGAGCTCTCTCCAGATCGAGAAATTTTGTTTTGGTAGCGCCACCCCATATTGAAATGCAGTATGTTATTACCGATTGCACCAGAGCTATATATATTAATGTGAATATTTTTAAGATCTACTGAATAGACTTTAATGTTCTAGTGGGGGCGATCGGAGGCGGCAGGCCTTGGTCCGGAGCGAGGAAGAGAGAGCACAAGAGGAAGCCGACCGTATCAGGCAAAGGCAACGGCGCTCACGCCGCAGCCACTGCCACCGTGTCTCCGGTCCCGATTTCCGGCCACCGTAGGCGCGGGTTTGCGGACGGCGAGCGAAACGAAAGCGGAACACCGGGGCCCTGGAACTAAGGCAGCAAGCAACGGTGGGTCGTTTAGTCAGTAGTCAGACACTATCTCCCGCTCCACCTAAGGACGGGAATGTTTTAATCTACACACCATAAAAATAAAACTGCAAGACTTTAATAGGGGTTATTGCCAAATTATTACCCGACGAAAAATGTTATTCATGAAGCCAGAATGTATGCGTATTTTTGCTAAAATGAGAGCGTTGTTTCCTATTTTATAAACAATTAAGATCATCCTTTAAAACACTTTTGAAAAGAAAATAATTAAAGCTGGTAATTAATCAAAGATGTGCTATGTTTACGACGTATTTATTGTTTCTAAGTATTTACATATTTTTTGTGCGACTCCAGAAAATACCTTTGCCTTAAAAACCAAAATTCCTTCGACACTTTTTTCTAACAGTTAATTTTTGGACTCGTGTTTTAAAACGGAGTAACGAATAGGTACTTATCAATTTTTAATTGCTTAAAATATTTCTAATAGCTACCTTACATCATGTTTTTGAGATCAATAAAATATAAGAAGATTTCAAACTAAATGTATACATACAAAGCGCATCACATAGAGAGTCATACATAATTCAATATACATAACTTCTATCAAATTAAAAGTATTATTATATCCCGAAGATGGAAACATTTGCCTTTCATAAAAAGTACATCATAACCACGTAAAACACATTTATTTTCCATTTTAACTGTCTGCGAATGGATATTTGCACTCAGTTAAATTTTGTGAATTCAAAAACAAAAAAAAAACCATTACGCAATCGCATAATGTTGAGATAGGAGTCTTTTTGACCTCGCACAGATCTTTTTTCAATCTTTTATTTAATTTTTGTTTGTCAAAAATATTTTTTTTTTTTCATAAAATTACCTACTTAAGTAATTTATTTATTTTAAATTTTGTTTTAAATAACGTGCTGGCATGGTCCGAACAAAATTACGCAATTACGAGGATTCAAAATTTTATACATATATTTTTGACTTGATTGTACAAGTTCATACTTATTCACCTATCTATCAGAGTTACAGTAGTTTTGACAGGCCTGTCAGTCTAGTAGTTAGTGACCCTGACTGCTATGCCGTAGGTCGTGGGTTCGATTCCCACCCAGGACAAATGTTTGTGTGATGAGCACGATCATTTGTTCTGTGTCTGGGTGTAATTTATATATAATATGTATGTATTTAGAAATATATATGTATGTTTATCAGTTGTCTAGTACTCATAACACAAGCTCTGCTTAGCTTGGGACTAGATGGTGTTGTGTGATAGTTGTGGACATATTATTATTATATTATTAAGTAAGTAGGTAGGTAATTCATTTAGTGTTACAAAGAAGATCGGTCACGTCCCATATAAAAAAAACCCAGACCCGACAGAAAAGTGACATCTCTCAATTTTCTTGTTATTATTTATATAATCATATTATATAGTTTTTATATTAGAATTCAATGGCTAACACCAAAATATGGCCTTATGTTTTTGTTCAGGCGTTACCCTAAAAAAAAAATACAAAATGTCTACTTATCTATACAATTCGTAAATGTTTGTAACTAAATGACGATAAATAGTTATGGGATGTATCCAGGAGACCTGGAGATACAGCTGAATTATATAATTTTTGAATTCCTAGTACTACAATCAACTTAGGGTACATTCACTACACGTTACAACAAAAATATATTATACTAGGAATTCAAAAATTATATAATTCAGCTGTATCTCCAGGTCATCTGGATACATCCCGTAACTATTTTATCGCCATTTATTACGAATTGTGTAGATAAATAGGCATTTTGTACTTTTTTAGTTCACAGCCTGAACAAAAACATAAGGAAATATTTTGGTGTTAGCCATTGATTTCAAATATAAAAACTATATAATATGATTATATAAATAATAACAAGAATACTGACATATGCTACTTTTCTGTCGGGTCTGGGTTTTTTTTGCCGGTTCTTCTTTGTATTATATAAATATACCTACAAAAGTCCTTAATATAAATAATATATGAATACTACACTATTATCTAATAAATCGATGAGAATTTTTCTTCCAAATAAATATGATATACTAGAAAACAGGCTTGAGCGTAGCGCTGGTCCAACGA